>OZ035842.1:23350262-24701512 GCA_964034765.1 Knipowitschia caucasica
TGTTTACACATGTTTGGGTAGCCCAGCTAATGGAGACGACCGCTAGCTACATGCTAGCTTCATAATAACACTTGTCTCAAAGGCACCACTTATGCCGGTTTTCTGTTATAACGTCTTGGCAGTTTGTGAATCATTATGTCTCGTGTACTTGATACTTATATAGGTATTGATGGTGTATCAACACTGGCCCAATACTGAGCGTGCACCTGTTTTCTACACAGATATATTGTAGAGAAATATTATTCGGATGTTCAGCCATGGATGAAGATGACAGCCAAGACGAGCTGATCAACCGTGCTTCCATAAACAAAGGGAAAAGAGCTGCGGCATGGACCATCTCTGGTATATTTATGCCCTTCATTGGCATAGTAGAAAATGCAATTCATGTTAATGTAGTTATAGTTATATTCTGAAAAATTAAATGAGCATGGACATTAAAAGGAAATTGGAGTCCATGCTCATTTGTCATACTGTGTTGTCATGTTTATATTCATAAAGAGTTTATTACATAAAACTTTCCTGACCTTCACAATCCATTGTATTAGATGATTCTGATGACGATGGATCAGAAGAGTTAGAGTCACAGAGTGAAGAGGATGAAGATGGACCATTAGATGAGGAAGGTGATGAAGATGAGGAGGAAGGTAATGCATTTAACAGTAATCTGTTCATATACAGGGATGTATCCTATTATATGTCATGCATCTGTTGTTATAAGATGAAGAGGAAGATGATGATGATGTGCCTAAGGAGGAAGGTGCATGTGCAGGGACCTCAGCAGAAGCAGAGGTGAGCTCTGACGAAGAGGCAGAGAAATGTGCCATCTGCCTCCATTCATTTAACAGACAGCCTGTGGCCACACCGGAGAACTGTGAGCACTACTTCTGTCTTGATTGCATCCTTGAATGGTCAAAGGTGAGTTGAAATATTTGGTTTTATCTCCAGACCGCAATTCCACTTTCATAATATTTTTAATGCTTATTTGTTTTAGAATGCGAACTCTTGTCCAATAGACCGAACTAACTTCAAAGTTATATATCTAAGAACATGCTTTGGAGGCAAGGTGCAGAAAGCGGTATGTTTTCCTCATACATTGAGCCATACATTAATGTCTTTACTTCTTATTATATATATGCTGATTTTATTGTGTGGTGCAGATCACTGTACAAAAGCCTGCCAAGCAGTGTGAGGAGGAGACAGTAGATGTGGACCTAGAGGAGACGAGCTGTGAAGTGTGTGGAGGAAGTGACCGTGAAGACCGGCTTTTGCTTTGTGATGGGTGTGATGCTGGGTAATATCTGCTCTAACCTTTCATATGCAAATGGTTTAAAATGAGGATGACAAATTTTTGGAAAAGTTGATACTGCTTTGTTATAAATACAACAATATAACATTACTTTTTACAATTGGTTCATAGATATCACATGGAATGCCTTACACCACCACTTGATGCTGTTCCAGTTGAAGAATGGTTTTGCCCAGAATGTGAAGCCAATAACCGCCAATCAAGTTAGTTGATTATGAAATAAGCACCAAGAGTATGGCTATTTTATTCCTAATGCATGATATATTTCCTTTTGATTTAAGGAGCTTCAGCCACAGAAACAAGTGACACAGACAGCCTTCCTTCCACTGCACGTCGTGCCTCTAGCCGTGCTCACACTCAAGTTGGCCAGACCCGAGCTATTGCCCGCACCCAGCACAGCGAGAGAGTTCGAGCCAATGTCAATCGCCATCGCATCACACAGGCACGCTCTCAGGAGGTTTGGCATGAAGCGTGGTGCTTCTGTTTTGGTATTCTAACATGAGCGTACTTAATGTGAATGGCTGTACCTTTTTAAAATATTTTTTTACAACCTTTAACACAGCATGGTGTTGTATATCTTTAGGTGGGACTGGGCTCAATACACAGACTGAAGTTACAAATGTTTTCTCTTTTAGTTTGCTCCTACATATCTGATACGATCTACCTGGCTGGATGAGACCATAAATGCTGTTGTGGCGGGTCTAAACACTGCAGAGTATGTACGAGATTTAACCTCTCGACCTTCATCATCACGGCGCTGTATGTAAAAATTAAAATAGTATAACATGGAAATATTGTTTCATTCGAAAATAATTCTTTTTGTGTTTAGGTAAAAGAAAAGTCAAAAGGAGAAAAACTTCAAGTATAAAGGCAAAAGCAGCTGGTAAGGGAGTCAAGAGGCGAAAAAGGAGAGTGAGAAGGACAAAATCCAGGAGGAAACCTGTGAGTGCATTTAAGCTTGGCAGTGATTGTGGTCATCCTATGCTTTTCTGATGCTACGTCCATGCTTTGTTGAAGGTGTTGAAAAAATCGCTCAATGCTCGGTATCGTATTGCTAATAATCTGGGCATTGTGAAAGACAAAAAGAGTTCATCCCTTCCAACCGTTTACAGACCATCAGAAAGTACTCTGAGCAATATGAGGGCGGATATTGGTGCAGCTTCTCTATCCATCTATGGAGATCCATTTGATCTGGACCCTTTTACAGACCGGTAAATCTGGTCGCATGCTACAATAAATATTATTTACAATCTTTTTCCTTCTAAGTTTTTTTTAGATTTATATATAGACTTTGATGTTTTGATATAGTCTTCCTCAAACTCTGATTCTAGTGAAGATGAAGAACAGAGCCACGAGTCTGCACTGCTAGAAGCCAAGAGGCGTGGCATCTCACGCTCTGCCTTCCGCTCTCATCAGCCTGTGGCTCGCCCAGTTGGTCTCTCCAGGTAACCGACATTTACATCCAATTTTAATTGTATGTTTATTGTGCCAAAGTTACTTATTTAAACCCTATACCAGAAGGTCTGTGAGCATTCCACAAGTGACCAGTGTTGTTGAAGCAACTCCTGTACCTGATCTGCTGGGCAGCATACTCTCCGGGCAAAGCATGCTTTTAATGGACAGTTCAGATGTGGTTATAAATCGTGACGGTTCGCTTAAGGCTACAAAGCCAAGTAAGTGTTTACTAGATCAAATGTGTTACTTATAGTTTGCTGTATTCTGTGCATTTGGTAATCCAATTATCTGTTTGTCCTTTATTTTTAGTGAGTTTAACCAACACAATAAGGTCACACAGCAGAAGCAGTAGCTCTGGAGATGGTGGCCCATTGAATAATCCAGATGCACAGCTAGACTGCATGGACCGATTGGGATCTTCAGAAGGCCCCATGAATACTCATGTTTCCCAGAGCTATTCTCCTTTAAATCTTCCACAAGACTCTCCTCAAACCCTCATTGATGCATCTTTTCACCATGCCCCATCCAGAAGTAGTAATCGACCAAATCAAAGATTTAGCGATCCCATGACAAATGGGGTACGAGACAGAAGAGATGGTAGTTCCTCCGAGAGCAAAGCTTTCTCTCAGTCTCATTCTGTAAAAGCTCCTATAAAACCCATGTGGGAGGATGTATCTGTGCTCCCAAGAATCCCAAGAATAAAAAGAGAGAATATCAGTGCTTCTACGGCTAATGATCGGAATTCATTGCCTGAAACCGGCATAAACAAACTGGCTGGGGACAAAGGGCGGCGGCTTTCTGTGGATCAACAAAATGGCAGGACAGATGGGCAGAGGAACAGACCTGATGGAGCAGGTTCTTCCTCTGGATTCTCTAGCTCTTTCTCCTCCTCCTCTTCCTCCTCACCTGCCTCACACACCAACCACCAGAGATTCTCTTCAAGTTCTTCGTCATCCTCAGTAAGTTTTCGTATTAACTCCAGTGGCAATTCGTGGCATTCAAGACGCTTAAATATTTCGTCACCCACTCCAAGTGGATCTAGTCTACAAGAACATGGTTCAAAAAAGGAAGAAGACGAAAAGAGGAGACAAATGCGTCGGGATAAGCAGAAGCTTCTGGCATCGCGTTCCAAGGAGACAAATATTTATGATCCGTTCAATCCTACAGAGTCAGATTCAGGCAGCTCTGATGGGGAAAGTGGAGGGAAAAATATGGAGGGTAGCTCTCGACTACAACAAGAGCCAGCCAATTTGAAAGGAAAAGTTTTGTCACGCAGTAGATGGGACCTAAAACATGAAACACATTCAGAAGACAAGCCAACTCATTCTGCTCAGGGTTCAAGTGCGCAGCCACAAAGTAGTAAAGGAATCTCCACTTTTAAAAAGGGTTCTATATTCTCTCAATATGAAACACCGACCCCATCAAGGACTACAATAAAGGAAGAACCAGAGTCAAGTGCGCAGCCACAAAGTAGTAAAGGAATCTCCACTTTTAAAAAGGGTTCTATATTCTCTCAATATGAAACACCGACCCCATCAAGGACTACAATAAAGGAAGAACCAGAGTCTGATGAAGATATTATAAAATCAGAAACAAAAGATGACACTCAACCAGTGGAGGAAAGTAGGAATTTTATAAAAACTGAGACAGAAGATCCTGTCCCTGAACCACACCCGCCTCTATCTGATGACAGCTGTTCAGCTGAAGCCAGCTCCAGTCCAGTTAAAAAGTCACAGACTATGGAAACTAAGTCAGATTTGCATATGAGCCAATCAGAAGATTCAGCCAGTGAGATTGCTACCACAGAGACAAAGGATCAGGTGGTGCACTCTAGTAGCACAGAACAGGCTAAAAAACAAAGTAGTCCCATCAAAGATAAAAGGCCGGTCCTGACTGAGGTCAAACATGAAGGTAAAGAAAAGGAGAAATTCAAAACAAAGTCTTCCAGACGCTCCTGGTCAAAAGAGAGAAAAAGAACACTCGGAACATCAGACAGCTCCCTCTCCAAGTCTCCAGACAAGACATCGAAAAAAAGAAGACGCTCGCTGTCCAAAGACGAGAAGAGAACCAGGTACTGCTCGGCTAATGCCATATCAACTGTACATAGTGGATGATGTACTTGTAGTTGTAATATGAATGTCATGACTACTCACTATGACTAATACCTTAGCAGCCACTTGTTTGGGTGAAATTCTGAAAGTCTCTTTTCTTCTGTAGGTCATCTTCCACCTCCAGCAGCCGGGAGCGATCGAGGACCAAGAAACATAAAAAACAAAGCAAGGAAAAAAATGAGGACAAAGATGTGAAAATACATTCTTCAAAAGATAAAAGGCGTGACCGATCTCACTCCAAGTCTAGGTCCAAATCACGCTCTCGATCCAAGTCAAGAGAGAGAAGACTTGCTCGGTCCAGGTCTAGAGAAAGGAGAAAAAACGAGTCGCATCATCGGTCTAAAAGTAGATCAAGATCAAAAGACAGGAGAAAGTCTCGCAGTACATCTCGGTCTAGAGACAGGAGAAAGTCTCGCAGTACATCTCGGTCTAGAGACAGGAGAAAGTCTCGCAGTACATCTCGGTCTAGAGACAGGAAAAGGTCTAGAAGTACATCTCGGCCTAGAGACAGGAAGAAAAATGAGCACCGCCACCAGTCTCGTAGTAGATCAAGATCTAAAGAGAGGAGAAAGTCTAGAAGTACATCTCGATCCAGGGATAAGAGGAAAAATGAATCCCGTCATGAGTCTAGGAGTAGATCTCGATCAAGAGATAGAAGAAAGTCTAGAAGTACATCTCGCTCTAGAGAAAGGAGGAAACATGAGACACGCCATCTGTCTCGAAGTAGATCTAGATCTAGAGATGGGAGGACCAGCGAGTCCCATCAGTCATCGCGAGACAAAGTGGAGCCTCGTTCAAAAGATAAGAAAAGGAATAGCTCCAATTCCAGAGAGAAAAAAAATAGGGAAGACCCAGCCCCAGTCAAGACACAGAAATCCTCTGACACCAGCAGATCTGCTAAAGTTAAACAAACTTTGGACAACAGTAAATCATCTGTCAAAGATACTAAAACTAAACCATCAGACTCGAGTAAATCATCCATCAAAGATACTAAACCATCAGACTCTAGTAAATCGTTTCTCAACGATACTAAATCATCAGACTCTAGTAAATCATCCATCAAAGATTCTAAATCATCAGACTCTAGTAAATCATCCATCAAAGATTCTAAATCATCAGACTCTAGTAAATCATCCATCAAAGATTCTAAATCATCAGACTCTAGTAAATTGTTGGTCAAAGATGCTAAACAATCTGACACCAATAGACCCTCTGTTAAAGACAAACCTCCATCTGAATCTAGTAGATCATCCGATAAAGATGAAATATTGGCTAAAGTCAAAAGAAACAATGACTCTTCGTCAGTCGAAACCGTTAACGTTACTAAACCAAACAAATCAGACATCTCATCACCCATTACTTATACCGTGGTTAAGAAAGAACCTGAGTCAAAGAAAGAAGAGGTGGCTGTTGACAAAAAGGATAAACCCAAAAAAGAAATCAAGACAGACATATTTGCAATGCTTGACATGTTTGAAGGTAGTCCAACCAGTAATGTCAATAAGGAGGAGCACATGGATATCCCAATTTCAGTGAATGACGTCTGGTGTGAAGAAGACATGCACAGTATCAAGACAGAGATGTGCAAGTCTGATGAACCGGAGCCTAAGTCCCCTGATGAGAAGCCCCTTGTTTCAGATTGTAGCTATGACGATGACCTGCATACTATTGTAACGCCAAGCCCTCCTCAAGATTCACCAGATAATAGCACTGAAGGCCAGAACTTTTCTGTAAAGCAAGAAGCTGTTAACCAATCTTCTGATTCTGATGAGGATTTCAATGTAGATGTAATGTTGGACAACCTGGCCCTGGTCAAAACCAAGCTACATGAGCAAGCCGAAGAGACAGTCAAACAAAAAAAAGATGAGAAGAGTGAGGGAGAACCGGCTACTGCAGGCGCCAAGTCCAAATCACAAGTGAAAAGAGTCACATGGAATATAGAGGAACCTGTGGGACCTCAGCCCGAAAAGTCAGCAAGCAGTAAGTCCACATTTTTAATCGATTATACCATTTAATAATTCCCAACCACCTTTGAGCAGTAGCAAAAAGAAATTTGACAAATAAAATGTGTTTATTTATTTCTCATTAACTAAACACAAGGTTTGAAGATTGAACAGAAGCTATTTGTGGCATAACTCAAAAAGCTGCTATAAAAAAAAAAGTCAGAAACTGCAACATCGATGATCTACGATAAGACTTGCATTTCTTTCACAAACTGAGAAAATAGATGTTGACTTTCCAAAACATGGATTATAATAAACAGAAGCATGAGTGAGTAGAAATGGAACAGAAGAGGGGTGAGTGAAGATTGACACTGCCATCTGCAGGGAGGGCCAGCCCGGGTCTCCAAGATGGCGGCCCATTCAAGGCCTGTGCTCATTTTCACATGTTGAAGTTGACCGCCCCAATGATTGGCAGGGAACTACCATTTTGGCTAGTTCTGCTCCTCTCAGGACAAGAGTAAGGAATGAGTGTTCTGACCAAGAACATAAGTTTCAGGACAAGAAAAGTTTAGGATTACAAAGGAGACTAGAATCCCCTTGTGAAAACTGCATGTCCCCTGTCAGCTGAGGACTATGAGAATATGTCCCAACAATGTGTCGCTCCGGATAATTTGGGCTGTAGTTAAGAACTTCAACTCAAGACTTAAAACCGAGAGTGAGAATGCACCCAAAATGTTGGCAGGTCTACAAAGTTGCTGGTGCACCTGTTTTACGACATCTGTGTATGTATCATTGATTAAATTCTATAAGATTAAGTAAAGCGTAAGGACTTCTTTTGATGTTTTCAATTGATTTTGTAACATGATACAACCTATTAAAAAAAGATTTTATATTCTATTATATTTGGTTCTTGTATACCTTATTCTACGGAGAAGAACAAAGATTAACCTTCCTGAACTATTTGATTGCATAAAAATATGCAACATAAAGGGAATCTGAATAAGTGCAATGGACACAAATGAGCCCTAGCTTGACACAAGGCAAGGCAAGTTTATTTATATAGCACAAATCATACACAAGACAATTCAAAGTGCTGAACAAAACAAGAAAGCATTAAAATCATAAATAATCACTACATTAAAAAGAAAGATAAAAATATAAAATCCCTCAGTTGTATGCACAGCTAACCAGAACTGTCTTTAACCTGGTTTTAAACATTGTCAGAGAGGAGGCCTGTCTCACAACACATGCTAAACATTCAATATGAACAAATCCATGTTTGTTTTGCTATTTCCTAATTAAATACACGTCACAGTATTATGATGATAATTAATATACTACATAGTTTACAATCAGTCTATAATACTCAATGTTCTCTTTTCAGAAGTGGCTTTGTACAAATTGAAGCTGAAACAGGAGGGAATTCGCAGACCTTCTGCATCCTTGTCCTTTCAGGTAAAAGTATGAAAGCACATGTGTGCCCAGAAGATGGCAGCATTTGCTCATAGAAGCCTAAATGAACTGTCACGTGTCAAACATGAAACTAGTTCTCAAGTGATTTCTCAGTAATCGAAATTTAAATTCACATTTGAGCCATTTCATATGTTATTTAATAAAACTTACTAACATAAAAAAATAGAATAAAAGCATGCACTTGATGAATTCATCTTTAGCATTTTAATTGTACATGGTGATATGGTTACTATATTTATTTCTTTAGTGCTCTTAACATTCTCCCCATTTCTTGAACAGGATTTTACCGGAACAGCGAGTGATGATGACGTGACGATGAGTAAAGACCCAGAGAGGTCCTGTGGCGCTGACCGTGCACAGGGGCTGGGCGACGATGGGGATTCAGTCAAGAAAGACAAGGTAACAGACTTGGACACAGTAGGGTTTTTATTTTTTATTTTTTCTAATAGAAAAGATGGGCTGACACTTGTACTCCAACACTAGACTTACTTAAAGAAGCTTCACATGCAAGAGCGAGCCGTAGAGGAGGTCAAACTGGCCATCAAGCCCTTTTACCAGAACCGAGAAATCACCAAGGACGAGTACAAAGATATTCTACGCAAAGCTGTGCAGAAGGTAAGCGTTTTATATATTTTAAGTGATCGGTGGGTTTTTCAATAACTCAATCTCCAATGATCTGTGTTTTTTATTTTTTATTTTATGTCCATCAGGTATGCCACAGTAAGAGTGGAGAGATCAACCCGGTGAAGGTGGGCAATCTAGTCAAGGCATATGTGGACAAATACAAGCATGCTAGAAAATACAACAGATCAGCTGACAGCCCATAATACACTAAACCAAATCCGTTTGGCGCTATTGGACAGGTCGAATTTGATTATTTGGGGACACATTTTGAACAAATAAAGCGTCTCTCGATACGAAGAGGGCGCTTGAATTGTTGCTGCCAAAATCTGGAGCAGCGCAGCCAAGTTTCCAGTGTCTTTTTTTAAAAGAGGCACATTTTAATGACGTATTCTTTAGTTTTGACCGAAAAAGGAACATTCTGCTCTGGTGTTCTACATTGTTTTGTGTGAGGGACGGGTATTTATCAGAGTAACGTTTGTTTAGGGGGGGGAAAAACCTGTCTAATAGTCGAGAGGAAACGTTAAGGTAAAGAGTGATATGCAACTTTTGTAGGAAAAAAAGGATTGTGTTCAGGAACTGCATTTTAGACGTGTTTGTAAATACAGAGTTGATCAATTCTGTCGTCCCTTCAGCCAACAACTTGTAGTTATTATTTTCGTTGCCTGCTTGTCTTTTGCTAAGCATTTGTCGGGAAAAAGTCAGATCACTTTCTTTTCTTAGACTTGATACTCTCATCATATTCATTCTTCACCGGGTTTTGGCATGATACATTTTCTCCCTATTCTAAAATGTCCACCAAATGAGTGACATCTGTTTTATTTTAATACCCCTAAAGGCTGCCTTTAAGTTACTTGATTGTAATTCATGAGGAATCCGCATATCGCTTCTGTGCATTCATTTAACAAAAACTTACCAGATTAGCAAATTGTCAATGGCAGGAAGAAGCTTTTTTTATTCTGTAGCTTCAGCATTGAGCTTATGTAAAAGTTTATTCTAATTTTACTTAAAATGGTAACCCTAATTTTAAAATGTCTACACTATGAAAGGCTGTGTTAAAGAACAATATGAAAGTGATTAATTTATATGTTCGGGATCATTTCATGTCCGTCATGTATCTTTTACAGGGTCAGTTACTGTTGTTGACCGAACTGTTTTTTTTTCATAATTGTATATATTGTGTCATAATGGTCATAAAATGAGTGATATACATTTGATTAACGCATTGTAAAGGTTTATTGGAGCGAAAGCAAATCCTTATCTGGTTAAATGACCTATTAACTGCTCATGTTAGTCAGAATTGATTTACTTGTTTCCATTTTTTTTGTAGAAGTGTTAACAATAAATGAAAAACAATCTACTTTGACTCATGTCCATATTCATGACACAAGTTTGCCTTTTCAATGGGTTTTATTCTCAAAATTCCACCAATTTGTCATAAGTAATAAGTAATGAAGGTGCATGGATACATATTTTTTTTATTTACATCCCAGAAATGTAGAAAACAAACATGAAGAACAGATAAAAAAATAACGGGCGCAGTACTGGTAACTGATTTAAATTGTACATTCGATTCTCTTGTTGTGTTAGCTAAAACGATTGTCTAGTAATGCTCATTCATTACCTGCATACACATTTCCCCTGTAGCCTTTAGAAAACCAATGCCATGTATGCATTTGAACTAATAATGTTCTTGTGTGGGTATATTTTCTTGACCCTCCATTGTCTGCATGAAATCATTGATGAGGTCCATCAAACTGTTATAGGAAGTCTGCAGGCTGATGTTTGCGCTGTGAAGAGATGACGCTCCTTCCCTTTGCGCTTGCTCGTGGAAACACCGGCAGATCAGTGGGACCACCTACGAAACGAGAGCATGAGTGTATAAAGTAAGGGACAGGGCAACACAAATGGCCACTTATTATGTTCCATCCATCCATCCATTTTCTACCCTTTAATCCATTTCTGGGTCAGGGGGGTAATCAGAGATGCCACCCAAGTCTCATAGCACCAGCCCCTCACTGACCCTCTGCAGGTGGTGAGTCCACAGGAGGACGGCTGCTCTCTGAGTGTGAGCATAGCCTTGATCTTTCAGTGGGGCTTTTGGGCAAAGTGGAGTCAAGTGTCTTGCCCAAGGACACAACGACAGCAGTCATCAGTGGGAGTCGGTGGAGAAGGTGCTGAGGTGGGAATTGAACCCACAACCTTCAGGCCTGAAGGCCAGTGCTCTACCAACTGAGCTACTGTCGCCCCTCACTTATTATGTTATACCACATTTTTTCTACTTCGCTTTACTATAGAAAGTACTGTGAGAAAGTTTATCACACTGGGCAAACAAATTTAAAGTGTACCTTTTGAAAGAGAAAGTAAAAGCAATACCTTTACAATGATTAGTTTCCTCTCCAAAGCTTTTCCATCTGGGAATTTTTCACCAAAACACATGTTGATGGTGTATTCTGGTGAAGGTCCATTATTTTCTTTAAAGTTTTTCAGTTCTGACAAATGCAAAAAACCCACTTATACATCACTGTAAACCTAAGCGCATACATGTATTTTATTACTCTTACCATTCAAATACTTGTCAAAGCTTAGTACCTGCACCTTGGTGTCTGGGGGCAGTTTCTGGGGATATGGGAGAGCGACCGTGGGATCGCTGGTGCTTGAAAATACATGGCACCTGTCTTGTCTACAGGCAAAGATCCCATGCTCATTCACTTCCAGCGTGAGGCCTCTCTGGACGCTCTCCAGGATGCGTTTTGTGTATTTAATCTAAACAAATCATGATTTCGACTGCTGATTATAATATATTCCAAAAATTGTATGTTTTTAGTTTTCAGAGTACCTGTTTTTGGTCTATTATGAAGTTGTCTGGAGAAGGGAAGCAGATTGAGTGGTGCACATTTGGCTTCCGAGACTCCTGCGGGTAATGCAGTTGGAGAGAATGAGTAAAATGACAGGGCACGATGTTCTTGAGCATCTCTCTTCCTCTGTAGAAAATAGAAATCTCCAGCTCAATCGGTGGAACCTGCTCAACAGGGGGATGCTGTGGTGGATTAAACTGAGTGGGAGGTGCTAGGAATAAAACATGAAGAGTAATGTTAATGAATGACAGTTGTGTCGACTGACCAAATATTTGTATTACTCACGCTCCATGTAAGATTTCTGCTCCAGTATCATTTCAACATTATTAGCAGGAGCTGAGAAAACCGGATAAGTTGCAAGCACTGGACTTGTCTGTTGAAATATGAAGCCATTTCCCCAACCATTTTCTAGAAAAGTCAAAAACAAGACTCTTATGTGCTGCAGAAAATCACAACAATAACAATTTATTATAAGTTTATATGGCACCTTCCATGTTGCTGCTGATGTCTAGTTCCCTAATTGTGTTCAGTAGATTGAGCTGATGAAGAAATCAGTGAGAATTAATGAAAGAAATTGTTGTATTGTTGCCAAATGGTAAGGAATCCCCAAAATCACCCAGCGTCTATTGTCAGCAGAAGTGAAAGTGCCAAGGCTTACATCATTCCCTGATGGAAAGTCCTCTGTGGGGGAGTAGTGGATGTCTGGCGTGGAATCATAGTCTTCCTGAGAGCTCTGCATTTGAAGACCTTTGAACGCATCGGCATGACCCACATCATTCTCTGCATAGCTCTGGAAACTCTATAATATTGAGACTTACCCTCAGTGCTTATAATCTCGTATATTTTATGAGGGTCATCCGTGTTCTTGGAGTTGTCTTGTATCATCTTGAATTGACGTTTGAGGTTGTTGAGAGCACAGCGGAAGTTGGTTTTCCACTTTGCCTTGTCGTCTGGGAATTCGTAGATTTTCCCACTGGCCACTGCCCACGCCTGTCAATTGTATTATTACTAGCTACAGAAATTAAAAATGTAATGTATTTGTATTACACTATTACCGTCTTTAAAACATGACAAAGTTGCACTACTTCTCAGTTACTTTTGTGAATGATTTTTGTGTTACACTTAATTTGGGGAAAAATACTAAATCAGTAATTAAATGCAAGTAGTGGGATTAGAGCAATATGTTGTTTGTAGCACTGTATAGATTTTTATATTCAAAAGTCTACTGTATTAAGGGTTATTTATCAAAAGTGATTGCATTATCAGCTATTGTGTGTATATCAGTGGTGCTGATGTACACACAAAACATTAACAGTAGTATGGAGCTACACACATCAAATCAGACAATACATGCATGCTATCCACCCCTGGGCGATTCACAGTAATAACAATGCCATGCTATAAAAGATCCGTTGATAGAACAGATTTTATACTACCTTGAATATTTTCCCGTCGTCATCATTGCAGTCCTTCCTGGAGTTGTGTTTCCACGGCACTCTAAACTTCTTGTGCTCAATATAGTGGAGCCCAGAGTATTGGCCCGTCTCCACTTGTTCTATGAGCCAGCTGGCGAACTGTGGCTTTGGCCTGAAAAGGAAGGACAAACTTGTCTAGCTTCTACAAAATATAAATAATTTCAGCCAGCAATAACAATCGCACCACTTCATTGCATTTAAATAATCCATTCATATTTAACCTCCATAGTTCTAATACACGCAATCTTTCAAACAACTCGAGATTTCTCCTACCTCTGCATTTCTTAACCTGATCATGTGCACATTCCAGACTTCTGCGGTGGAGTGCGCTTATAAAGGGTGTGTGTGTGTGACGCAGCGATGACTCCTGCGTGACGCTGTCGTCCACGCGCACTTCCGGATGCGCTGGAGCGGTTTCGGTGTAAATTAGAAAATGGAATATTGAAACTGAAAGTGTGCACGTATAGTTGCATCACCGCCTCCTTCACCGTTTCATCACTGGAATTAAGACCTGCCAACCCAGTTTCTCTCTACACAATCACAGATGATAATATCTGTCTTCGTGCCCTTTGCTCTCCGCGGGCTCTGTTTATGATTGTTATGAAGCTGTTGGCCAATTTACATTTAACAATTTTGCTGTTAAAGACCTTGTCACCTGTGTTAGGGAAATACTTTTAAATTATATATATTCACGTATTTGTGTTTTATTTTTCTTGACAGCACAGTGTATTATATACTAGACAATTGCTGAGATGAAAATGTTATTTTGTATTATGCTTCAAAATGTAGTTTACTTTATGAGACTTAGCAGCCTGTCACATTGATGTACGTGTTATTTCAAATACTGATTTATAATATGTGTTTGTCTTGAGCAGGAAGCCCTCTATTCCCCCCATGTCACCAGTGTTGGATAAATGACTTATTTCAAATATTACTCGTTCTATAACATATGACACATGCTGAGTGTGTAGCAGTCATGGCCCACAGCAAGTCGTGGCTCCCTTTTTGTGTTGGCATCTTCTTCCCCGTGTCTGAGTGAGTATCCTCCGGACTCTCCGGGTTCCCCTCCAAAAACATGCACCACAGATAAAACCCTCCAGTCAAGGTCCTGACCAGGCCGAGCATCAATATCTGGAACCTCTGGGCGCTGACCTGTCGGCCGATTGAAGAATGGGTCAAATGCAGGGGACCAACATCTGTTCAGGACAATAGATACATATTTCATCCTTTGATAGAATACGAATTAAAGTCATAAGGTGTTGGTTTTTGTTTGTCGCAACTGTAACACGACTAAACATGCACTCGTCTGCACCTCGGGAAGGGGCAGAGTTTACAATAAGCTCCATGCCCTTTATGAACCTCTCTGTTTACCATTCATGTTTCAGTGTTTGTTCTCAAACATTCATGTTATCGACAGCCATGCTCTCTATATAAAATGGCTGTAGGTATGAAGTATATGACACATTTCTCTTCACATTTCTGACAGAAAAGTTGCTCTATATAGTGACCAATCACTGTTGGCCGATCATGTGGCAACAGATCAGAGCGATAGGAAACAAGTTTGATGATTTTTAAAAACGTACTTCCTCTTCACACAGTTTGATTATATACCGGACCTTGCATAAGACATAAAACATTATGTCTGGAAACATGACTTGTTAATAAATGGTAATGTTGCAATTTGTTCAAGAAAACCATGATAATGAGAACCAAAGGAATAAGAACCTGTTTTAAAGATGGATTTGAATGTTTTCAGAATCTAGTTTCTGCAATAAATGTCTGACTCGTGAGAGAGATGGTTCATCAGAACTTACACACTTCTCTCACATTCACCAATGCCAAAGGTCAAATCCCACAGGTGTTGAGAGAGACAGTTTTTCTGAGAGTGCGATGGGGAAACCCTGATTCATAATTTTCTATCTCACAGTTACTTCCTAATACTTATATTTATATTCAACATGTTTCCCCTTTTCATAAAGAACAACACTGCATGATGAATCTATGTGTTACTTAAAAATATAAAATAAAATATATTCAGACAGCCTTTTAAAACAGACGGTAAGCGTGTGTTTTGTGTCATTGGGAAGCCTAAACAAAATCACTGTTGTTGAATCTAAAAGGCTTTGTGACTCTGACCATTAATTCTTTAAAACTGATTGTAATGTTTGTCACTAGGCAGTTATGCGACTATCTTGTGCTGATCACGAATGAGGTTAAATAAATACATCAGAAATAGTTTACATAAATGTGGCTATAGGATGAGGAAATGATACATGCTCTGCTAAAGCACTTCTCTTTTCAGTACTAATGCAAGTGGAGCAGTCCCATTGAAAACACATTATCATTGTCAGATCACAGAGGAAGGCGATAGCTTCTTCCCCATTCACTTCCATTCACAAATACTCAGCATGAACGAGGGCTATGTAACAATGAAATAGTTTAATTGAACACGGAAGTCCATATATAGAGAGAATCACCGGTTAGACAAAGCATGCTACAACACGTGAAAGTGATATTGAGCAATTGACAACAAGTCTAAATATAAAGGGTGACGAGTCGTCTATCATCCAGTCAAATCATCACATTTTGACTAATAAGATGGAGGCTTTTTATGCAGGCACACCCTCAGGTATGACTCACAAAGTAATTGTCTCTTCATTTCAAACTTGTTTTGATGGAAGAAATAGATACCAAAAATATCAGACTACAAAATTGTGTCATTGGCTGTTTTTTTGAGTGAGTCTGAAAACTTTCTTAATTATTAGACTTTCAAATCACCATGGCAAATCAACAATGTATTGTAGTAGACTGGGATGTACACATATAAATAGATGCAATTTTTCCTTCGAGCTGATTGGTTGAGCAAGGGTGGTTAGTATATTATTATTTTAGTGCACATTCAAATAAGTGTGTTTTTGTACAGCCCCAAACCTCTACAGTAGTTGAATAGTCAAACTGAGGATTTTGCAAAAGTTGAAATCAATCAATAAATAGTATTCTAGTGGTAAAAAAAAATAAAAACATAAACAGCAAATGAATGGACCTAATATGACTTTTTCTGTTCTAAAGCTGTGGTAGCACTATAGCAGCCAGAGACCCAGCCAAGTGAAATGTCTAATGGTGCACCAAGATATGTCTATGGGAATTTTCCTGAAAATTCCTGAGATTTCTTTTAAGATGAGAGCAAAAGTTGGAAATTTAACTTTGATCCTTCGCCCCCTGCAGGCCATAAGCTATGACCTAAATACTGTCCAACACTGAGTTGTTCTGTTAATCATACATTTGCGTGAATGCTAAACAGGTTATTAGGGTGTGTGTAAATGAAGAATAAAACATTTGACTCGAGTGGGTTTGACACTTTTTTAAAAACTCTCCTTGGCCCAAAACGTCCAAAACAGCTTTTTGTGGAAAATGTTTGGTTCTGGAGTTTTGTAAGCAGAGGAAGACAGTGCTTTGTAAAAGTAAACTCGTATCGACTATAATAATAGATATATGTTTATAAAAATACAACAATGTTTTTATTCCAACCTAAAAGCATGTTGTTTTGAGTTGTAATGATGACTTCTCACCAGCAGAGGGCACACTTGCCTAATGTTCACACGGAGCGTCAGTGGTGAAGTATTTCGCGCGCACCGTTCTGATTCTTGGTCCAACAGTTCAGCACCACTTTAGTGTGGACAGTGACCACGACCTGTTGGTCAGGAGTCCACATAAGGCCCAGGGATAGGGCTGTTTTAGCCTACACTTGTTTCAGTAGTAACAGTAAGTGCAGTGATTCAGCCTAAAGTCTGTGTTTAATAACTTATTGGTTGGATGTTCCTGTCGAGGCGGCTACAACTTGTGGAACGCGTTCATATCAGAAACATCATATTCATGTGGAGTGAATGGAGGAGCCGCCTGCGTGCTCTGATAGGTCGTGATTGTGCAGCAGACACGCGTACACACAGTGTGTGTAGTGTGTAGCCGGGATACAGCGCACAGAGTCCCTGGTATTTGGAAATGTTTGAGTTAGAAGCGCAGGATTACTGAGGGGGGAGACTGACAATTTGAAGGCATGCCAGGGGTACATTGTCAAATTCAAAAGGCATTTCAAAACCAACCTATTCACTTTTCTCTTCTGTCCTTTCCCCTTCTTTTCCTTACTGCCTTTCCTTGCGCGTCTTTCTCTCCGCTCGGTGGCAGGTCGTTTAAATCCACCAATGGCTCTGCAAGTTGGGGACATTGGAATGTAAATGAGCCCAGCGCGTGCTCCCGGCGCAGTGAAAGCTCGGGATTGTTTATTGAGCTACCGGAGCCACGCGCCTGGCCCGGGGGAGTCGGCGAGCGCAAGAATCACACAGCTGGGGCGGGGCCACGACGCAGAGCGTGCGTCCCAAAAAAGTGCAAAAGAAAAGGGGTGGGTGGGGTGTGTGCAGGGCGCGTGTTAAAAAAGAGGAGTGCTGCCAAAGTTTGGGTCAGATCGGCTCGTGGAGTAAGCAGTCAAGAGAGACTTGGACCAGAGTTAGCCACACGGTCCCCACGCGAAGGACACGAGAGCTGTTCACTGCCAGTTCTGCCTCTTCCTCTGTCCATTCACGGCACGCATCACTTGCCCCGTTGTCAGACATGGACACCAGCAGCACACAGGGTGCCTTCACCTTTGAACTGACCATGCACACCGGGACACAAGAGTCTACGGTCACCAACGCACCCGGCTTCCAGAGCAAGAACAAGGTGCTGAAGAGACAGCGCTCCAGTTCCCCCGAGCTCCTGCGCTGCAAGCGGCGCCTGAGCTTCAACGGCCTGGGATACTCCATCCCACCGCAGCAGCCCGTAGCCGTAGCCAGACGCAACGAACGGGAGCGGAACCGGGTCAAGCAGGTCAACATGGGCTTTCAGACGCTACGCCAGCATGTCCCCAATGGCGCAGCCAACAAGAAGATGAGCAAAGTAGAGACGCTCCGGTCTGCGGTGGAGTACATCAGAGCGCTGCAACAGCTCCTGGACGAACATGACGCGGTCTCCGCCGCCTTCCAGTGCGGATTGCCCTCTCCCACTTTGTCCAACAGCTACTCGGCGGATCCCGAGTCACCGCATTCCACGTACTCTTCAGATGAAGGCAGCTATGAACCGCTGAGCTCCGAGGAACAAGAACTGTTGGACTTTACCACCTGGTTTGACAGATACTGAACGTCTTTGGTCTTGTGAAGACAGTGGTACAAAGCAGTCCCTCTGTGCAGGGACAGTCTGCAGAGACCTCCTGGAGCAACGCAAGCAGAGCTTGTGGTAGCTGAGGGGAAAGCGGACGCGGGACGCGGGACAGTGTTTAATAAAAAGTGCAATTACCACACGGCAGCAGGCTCTGCAGAATCAGTGCTGGAGTTGGACTTTACGCAGAGACTGCGTCTTTGGCGTCAGTGGGACGGAGATACAACAAAGATGATGGACTCTTTATTGATGTACATCAAACTTGTATCATAAAGACTTATTTTTGTACATGACACAATGTTGTCACTGTCATTGGTGCGGTGCTGAGAGCTGGCTGTCAGTGGCCAGTGAGTGACAGAGCAGCAATAATACAGCTTCTACCTGTGACAGACTGTAGTTTTTAAATATAGGTGGTAAGGAGATACTCTTTAATGTATGCACTTGTTCTCCATCTGCTGTAGCCTATGTAAACAACCAATTTTAACAGATCTATTTTGTGTAATTTGTTATAAATAAAATGACTCTATTTATATTATACACCGTTGTTGCTTTTTTACACCAGAGCCGGTCTGAGAGGGGGCTGTATTAGTGACGGTAATTGAGCAAACTGTGCGTTTCTATTCAGATCCCCTGGATGACCTTATCCAGAGTTGCCTGGGTGCGCGGGGGAAATTACGCAGCTGGGTTGAGCACTCAATAACCATTGGAGACGCACAGCTTCTCTTGCGCTTTGAGGCACTGGGGACGGGGAGATTAATATTACGTTTCATGCATTGCATTGTTTCTTACGCTGCTTGTACCCAAAAGCCCAAGAGAGAGAGGGGGTGTACGGGAGGGGTGCAATTCACAACACTCAAAGGCTATAGACACTTTGAAATACGGCCCGGGGAAAGTTGGGCGCACAATAGCCGAAGGTCAAAATTCTTATTGGCGGATTGTGATCAATCTAAATAAAAAGCTTGCGCTTGTGCTGCTTGTATCCCCGGCTGTGTTCTTCACGGTATAATCAAAAAAGCACATCTCTTGCGGAATGGGGAGCACAACGTCCCATTGTGACAGACATTGTTTGCACCTTTACGCCTCATTATGCGAATTATGGCAGATCCTCAGCCTAAACACAACGCTCAGTCTATACCAGGATATGAAAGAGCAGCACTGTTTAAGGCAGTGACTGTGAACGTTTGCCTGTTATGATGTTATGAGCTAATACTCAAAACGAAACTTCATTTGAATAGGGATACTATGTTACTGAGAGCATGAATCCTGTGAATGAATCCTGTGAATCCTCTTCATCTCAGACAGAGAGTGTGCCACAAGTGCGTTGTGTTGTGATGGTCTCGGTGACACACAGCTTCAGCCGCAGGTGTAAACCAGCCACGTGCCTGTGCGCTTTGACAATGCGTCCTGCTCTCCCATTGGCTGAAGGCTCGCGTCCTTGTGCGCGCTCTATGAGCAAGTGACAATATCAAATCTATGATAAATGACATCAATTATGGCTTTATGTCTGCCTGCGTCACAGGGATTCCCAAAAAGACGAACCAATGTTGGTGAACCTACCCCGCTGTTCCTTTATAACCTTGTTGAAATGGTCTTTCTGTTTTCTTTGGAGTCAGACAGAGGCTAGAGTCTGGGACAGAACAGCGTTCAGAGGATGAATATGAGCGAGCTTTATGCGGGGATAAATGAGTCCTTGCCATCGTGTCCACGATTCATGTTGACAAAGCCTGGGTTGGGTTAATTGCGGCTATCCACTGCGCCTCATATACGCATGCGCCATGATGTATGGATTTGGTATGGAAATAAGATTGCGCCTGTTACGCATGATTCAAAAGGTGCTAAATTGGCCAGTGGGGTGGGAGGTCATATGCTGCCCTGAGCAAAGCCACCAGAGTGCACTTTGGCTTCTTATTGCTGTTTTGCATCAGAAATAGGGCCACTCTCCATTCATGCTGGACCGTGATATATTTATACGCACACTGCCAAACGTTCAACAGTCTTTCATGTTTTGACGCCAAAGGGGAAACGTTTATCAGCCCATGCCCCACAACAGGAGCGGCTTTGAGAGACACAACTATTTACATCATAACAATACAACTTGCTTTGAGATGTTGTTGTGAAAGTTAATACAAACTCATCAATATTGTGTCTTCATAATGAATTCATACTCCATTGACTTTTCCACAATAAGTTAAGACCACAATCCATACCAAACAATTGTGAAGTGAATGCAAAATGACACATGATTTTTACTTTTTTATAGATACTGAAGAAAATAACCAGATGCGGGGGTCTGGGATCGTGTCACAGCAGAAGACAGGTTTATTTGTTCTGCCATGTGATCTTCTGACGCCACTATAAGTTTTCTGACCTTCAGATAACCAAAACAATCAAGTGGAAAATCACTGACTTCTGCTTTCTGTGATGATCAGCTCAGTTTTAACATAATTGAACAAAAAGTCTTATACAAGATCCATAAAAAAACTGCTAATTGTGCCTTTAAAATTAATTAATTCACCCACTTTTCTCTTTGTAGAAACAGAACATGTTCACCTTTGTGCCACAAGACCATGGACAAAGACCCAGCCCATTCGAACACTTCTAATCTCTGTCATTTCTTCTATTACCTGATCTCTGGGTCAAATATGATGTCATGACGTAGTCTTTGGCTTCATTATCACTGCAGGTTTATGAATATAGTCTAGTTTTAGGGGAGATGTTTTTGATGTAAGTTCAAAGTGTATTACATAATTCAAAAATCCTGTGACCAAGATGAACAAAACTCTAGTCTAACACTCATCACCACATGTTTGCTATGACCTTAGGCATCACAAAAAGGCAGTGCGTATTTGTTGGAGTGTCTGCATTGTCTACTCATACCTGATAATATTTTGGGTTATTGGTAATAATTATGCATTGTGCGTGGATGGGAGACTGCAGGGAACCCTCTGACACTCTGTGGCCAGCAGGCTGTAGGCAACGTGCAAATGAATAGGACGTGACAGTGAGAGAGTGAGTGAATGGCTGGTGGTGGTTGGGGAGACCAATGGTACAGATTGGCAGTCTCATTTACATTAGCCTACCCCATGGCAGCTGTGGCTACAGAAGATCCTTGTGTAGTGGCAAGGATTGCGCTAAATATGCCTTTAAAGTGCTAATATTAGGAATGGCCCTGTTACGAATCACCAATGTTTTCCCACTTTAAAGGGTGTTGACAGCAGGATTCTACATGTGCATTTGGGAGTATTTCTAATTATCCTCAGTAGTCAACAAGTCACAGATTCAATGTTTTAAAATAAGATAAAATCACATTAAAAATGCCGGCCCAGTGGTTTGCACTTTAGCTCCACAGCAAGAAGGTCAAGAGGGCCAGAGGGTGCTCTGCTTTCTCCCCAAACATGTACAATAGTTCAGGGTAAATGTGTGTTTGTGAGGGCGACTATGGGACTACAGAAGGAAATTAGGCCAAGACTACAATCTGGAGTATTTACTGCACTGCTGTTCATTATTACACACTGTCCCAACACAATAAACAAATAAAAAAATAAATAAGTTGTCTAGAATTAAAACTGTTACTTTAAAATGGTGGTTTATTATTTTAATCTGTTATTTCACAATATAATAAAATATAGCACTTTTATTCATAATTTTGAAATTATATATTGAACCATTCCCTTTACCCCCATGTGATGCTTCACGACCCCCCAGGGGGTCCCCACTCTGAAAGAAGAAGCAAACTTGGCTGCACTCTTCTCCCCTCTGCTGGTCTCTGCACTTGCTTCTTTATTGCAACAGTTTTAGGGTTTTAAAACTTGAAATACTGTTCTAACGATGACCACACTTCTGTTACTACTTACTTTGCCCCTGTCGTTTACACTGATTTCCCCCGAATGGTGCATTCCTTGATTTCTCTGCACTTTTCACTGTAGTTGCACTGATAGGCCTCTCGTAGACGTATCAATTTAGAGACAAAACGCTCCGCCACTCCTCTCTCTCTTCTCCTTTCCCAGAAACCTTACTCCTTTTCAACAACAAAAAGCAAAGGTTCTCTGCAGCCCAATACTTTAATGTCGCACCTCGAACTCGTTTCAAAAGAACTGAACTCATGTGTGGAGGAGAGCGTGCGGTTGGAGGGACGGGTGCAGAGGCGGGGGCACTCATTTGCATGGTCTATTGTGTCGTACAAGTTGGGGTGCTTTTTTCTGGCCCAGGACCCTTTTGGCCATTTACTTCCACTCTGGCTGGCTGCGGCGGGGTTGTGAATAGTCTCGGCTCTGGGGGGAGACACAAAGACCCTTTTGTACGCCGGCCTCACCATATTCATCATGTAATGCCTGTAAGACAAATCTGATTGGACGTCTCTGTCACTTTGATGTGGGTCCAGGCAGGGTGCGAGTAGCCTTGAGATTGCTAACTTCACTCTTCATTGCCCTATACTCTGATAGGCGGTAGAGGCATTGGAGTTGGGCGTTTGGTGTCGCGGGGAGGGGTGCAGAGCAGGCAGGGGGTAGTCCTCATTATGTGCAAGAGCAAATTCATAATAAATTTCCCCCATTCTACAAAACCGGGTCGAGATGATTGACACTACTTTACGCCGGGCCGGACAAAAGGCCTGATTTAAGCAGAAAGCTGAATGAATGGGCCGAGCGTGGACTCGATTCAAACAATTTTAATCTCTGCCTGTCCTGTTATTTCTCCTCCTCTCTCTCTCCCTCTCTCTCACACTTAGACCCCCACTTTTTTCAAATACTGCCTCTTTTGTGCGCGTCATTCTCATTTTACAGGGTAATTCAACTCCAACGGATGTGCTAATTGTGCTGGGTTAAACTAGATGCTGGTGGACTCCTGTGATACAGAGCTTATTCGGGCCTAATGACGATAATGATGGTGCAGGGATGGAGTGGACTGTGCAGAGCAGGCAGAATTAAGGCTCCTGAGTAGTGGCCAATTTAGGGATTCAAATGCATTGGGCATTTGCTACTGGAGGATTTTCTTCTCTTTATTATTATTTTTGTTCAAATGAGACACAACACAACGGTTGGTTACTAAGAATAGTACAGTTACTTGGTCATAACCATTGAGGACATAGTTGCAAAGTTATATTAAATCTTTGAGCAACAGTGTGTTGTCATTAAATCATGTTGTGTCCAGTTAAATCAGTCTATTTGCTTTATCCACTGTATTAGTGTATTTGTCGACTGTTGGTTAAAGTGAATGTATTCATTAAAAATATCCTTGAGGCCCCTCGTCATTGGTTTAACTGTTATCTCCATGAAATCTCACATAAGCCAATGGGAGGGACTATCTTAAACATAATTGTTGAAAACTTCCTTCTGTACATAATAGTACTGTGTCCCTGTTTTTAAAAAAAATTATGAAATACACTTGAGGTTGCTTACACCTTTACGTGTTACGTCACAATATGAAAACCTGCAGCTCATATTCAGATGGAGAAAATGCACTGTCATTTTAAACTACATCAACATGTGTTTATGTGTCCTCAAATAACAGCTCAACATGTACGGATCTTATTTGGTCTCTTCTAAACAACAGTTTCAAGTGGAGTATTCTTAATCAAAATACAATATTGTCCATGATATTTATGTTACTATTTGGGTTGCCAATTTGTAAGAAAAAGAAAAAGGTGTTAAATTTAGCTTTATACTTAGATACTTCTTTTAAACAACAAAATTCACAAACAAAAAACAGCACCACACATTTGTTTTAATGAAAACAGATGCAAAGTTAAGTTGTCATACATAATACACAGAGTTTATACGGATTCTAGCTAAACTCCAGCCAGTGGATTCCATTAGTAATCTGTGCTTAGGAGCTACATGTGTCACAGGCAGGGAGATTCTGGCAACAAAAGTTGGATTGAAATTGTCCTATCTTTATTAGACCAAACATTACTGGATTTTATTGATAAAGGCCAATATAAATATCTATATTTTTGCACTTAATTGATGTTCTCAGTTAAATACTATTATTTGTGATATGCTGCTTAACTTTACTTCAATTTATCAATTCAATCAAACACTTTATTCACCATTGACCATTGGCCACAAAGTAGATTGATAGCTTTGTTATTAGATGTTTTTCAGTGCACATTTAAAATATGTTAAGTTTCAGTATTGTATGTATGTGTCTTCACCTGAAATGTCAAGTAATGTTGTGTTAAAAAAATAACACATCATTCTGAGCATTTCTGGCCTCTGGTATAGGCTGTGACTTAATAAACCCCCAAAGTCCTCCCTGTCTCTTTTGTAAATATATTCTTCATCCATTTGCCCCTTACTTGTCTTTGTTTTAATATCAGGTGCATTCCTTCACTCAACATGACTGGGTTCCCTTAAAAGTTGTCTATTAGTGCGTCAAAGGTCACTGCTACTTCAAAGTTCTTTCTCTCATTTTGTGTTGTCCCTCCCTGGGCAGGTCGCGGCGTGCCCCAGAGAACCTGTTCGCACTGTCACAAAGTGGATTCATGCACTTTTGACATGCATCGCCCTCAGCCACACTCCTCTTTCTTCCATTGTCTCAGGTGTACAGACATAGGGACACTTATATATGTCTTTTATGCATCTTATGAATATTTGGGTTTGCTGTTGAAGAATGGTGTGCACTAGCTTTAGGGCCTGAAAGCTGGAGACATGAAAGGACAAGCTGGATTAGCCTGAAAACAAGTTAAGGGAATAGGAGTTCAACCACAAACTTGAGCTTTTGTTGTGTCCTTTGGTTGAGTGAGAGGATCAGTATTGTCTTTGTTTGGGAATCCAATATGATTAGATATTATTAACAAATAAAATGAGATACTGTGGGCCTATAGGAATTTTCTGATACAGCCACTTGATACATGACAACAAAAATATGAAATACCCCAAAAATCGGCATTGTTTTTCATGACGTATTCATTTACTGGTGACAGTGATGCTGATTGTAGTCAAGTGACACCCCATTTGAACACATATACATCAACATCACTCTTTCACTGTTCTCCTGTGTTTTTCATCTGCAATCTCCTGATCTAGAGTTCAAAACTCTACAACCAACCCAACTTCTTGCGAGTCATGACTACAGAACATGGTGTGCATATCCATGTGGACATATAACATCGCCCAGGATCATGGAGTACAAAAGTGTGTCTGAAGTATGTGGCCGCCGGTGGTACTGCAGCAGAAAATCAAATTTTCTAATGGCAAAGTGACCCCTGCACTCCTGAGCACAGCCCATTTACTTGAATGGGCAGACATCATGCATAAAAATACACTCTCTGTTAAAAATTCCCATATGAAGTCAACAGTCACAACTCATGGAATGGAATGTAAGCTGTTGGCAGAGCGATGGTATAAAATGTATTCAATAAAGCTTAAATAAAAATAAAACAACGGATAAACGTAATCAGATGAATTATAAACACAGTATATTAATTTATGTTGACTTGCACTGATAATTCCAAACACACATTTTCTCTCCATGGTTTTAGTTTACCAATTTCAGTCAAGATGTCATACAGACAATAGACGCTCATAAGTGAAATAGAGGAAACAAATGCAGGAACCAGCAGAGACCAGTGACATGGCACTTTGGAGCCTGGAGAGAGATGTTTCAAGTTGTTGAATTTCAGTTCTGGTGACCTTATATAAGCAGTTTTAAACCTATACCCTGGATGCACAACACCACTTACTCATGAGCCTTCCTCTGGGACCTGACCCGCCCAGTACCAGCTTTACCACAGCTGGGACTAGGATCGTTTCTGCCAGATCTCGGAGGATCCCAGTGCTAACGCCAAACCACCGTGAAAGAAACAGACAGATGCATTTGACTTATCTTATAAAGCTTGCTCTTTACGTCACCCTGTAGCCCACAGGAAGGTGAAATGCAAGACTGAGCGCACAAAACATGACGTTTTAATGTATGGGTGACGCCATCTTTGTAGTACTCAAAAAACTTTTTGTATAACCCCTTCTATTGGTTGGCCAATGCAGATCCCTGTCTAGGAAAAATAAAGATAGTAAATTGTGATCAAACCAAAATAAACGTGTTTTGGCTGCAAGAATTTGTTGTCATCTTGGCCACTCCTAATCCCTAACTTCTCAACCAGCACCTAATCCATCACCCTTCAACCTTTTCTGAGCATCGGTACCCAACCCTGCCCCCTACGCCCCCTTCCTCACTCCAATATAAGACAAGGTAAAGGAGGGATTAGCGCGCACCATTTAGGGCTCCTTTCAGCCAGGCTCTTTCTCATTTGATTAGCTTGTGACCTCCCAAGTTAATTATTTTGATCTGGCCAAAGGCTGGCTGTGCGATGAATGATCCCAGCCTTACCCCCACTACCACCTCCACACAGCACAATGCTTAACACATCCATTCAAGGGGTAGTGGAGAAAGGGGCGAGGGATTCAAAGTGGCATTTACCAGTCACCAGTGGTAGGCAGTGCGGTTGGCAATAATGCGGCCTGGTTGGTTGGTTGTTCGGGTCCGCCCTGTTGTCGGGGGGTATACTTTTGTTTTAAATTGATGGAGTGATTGGGTTTCTTTGGCGTGGTGGATACGTAGCAGAGGTTGGAGCTAAGTGCAGAAAAAAAGAACAGAGAGTGCATCCTCTTTGTTTGGAAAGGAAGTTTGGAAGGACAGATCGGTGACAGTGAATGATGCAAAGAGGATCTGGGTCTTCACAATGTTAAAGAGGTTTAGGATGTCGGAATACATACATGTTCCCCTAATATTGTCACGCAAAAAACCCACACAAAACTTGACCAATCTAGAGTCTTTGAACTGTAGTGTTTTTTTTACATCTAAAAGTTTCTCTTCAATATTAAATGGTAAAAACAGTTAATAATAATCATTACCTAGAGATATGCACTCAACATACCCACGTAACCAGCTCTCCTTATGTAGCCCATGTCCACCTGTCCCCTTGTCTCTCATTGGCTTTATTTGCTCATCTTGCGGCTGTTTGCAAAGGAATAGCTTCCGTTTACTCCGGGCACGCTGCTCCATATTGAGTGTAAACACAATAAAATCTAAGCGGCTTATAAGCATATTGCCGTCCAATTCATTAGTGCTCAACAAGGCAGTCCGAGGAGTCTTTTGATGGTGCATATTGCCTTTCTTTGTCATGTTAGAACCATCAGGCAGGACTTTTATGGACCCAAATCCCAGTAGAGAAGATGCAAAAATAACAGTTAGAGCTCATGGGGAACCTAAGATTTCTGTCCTTTAAATAATACATGTTGCTTGCCCCCAAAAAATCTTGTAAAAGTAAAATATTGATACTTTATTTTTTTTTCCATTTTCTGTCTGAATAAGCGGATCTGAAAATGGCAAAAACCTTCATGTAATTGGTTCTGGGAATAACATTACATGATGTTGTTTGAAAATTTAGGTACGGCACCTTTTAGATTAGACACTTAAAGTAACACTTAAGTAAAAATTCAAAACAACCGAAGACATTTTTGCAACTCCTGGCTCTAGGCAAGGCAAGGCAAGGCAAGTTTATTTATATAGCACAATTCATACACAAGGCATTTCAAAGTGCTGAACAAAACAAGAAAGCATTAAAATCATAAATAATCACAGAACATTAAAAAGAAAGCTAAAGATATAAAATCCCTCAGTTGTATGCACAGCTAAACAGAACTGTCTTTAACCTGGTTTTAAACATTGTCAGAGAGGAGGCCTGTCTCACATCTTCAGGAAGACTGTTCCAGATTTTAGCAGCATGAATCTGAAAAGCAGCCTCCCCATGTTTAGTTCTGACTCTGGGCGCTAACAGGAGTCCAGTCCCTGTGCTCCTCAGAGTAAAAAGTAAAAAGCTGAGTAAAAAGCTGCTGATGTTACTGATTTGATGTGGCTATTAAAATTTAAGTCTGAGTCCAGTATTACCCCTAGATTTCTGACCTTGTTTGAAGGTTTTAGGGAGAGAGACAGTAGGTGACAGATGACGCTCTCTCTTTGTTTCTGGGGACCAAAGACAATCATTTCAGTTTTGTCTGCGTTTAGCTGAAGGAAGTTGTTTTGCATCCACTCACTGATCTGTTGGATACAGTGAAGGAGTGAGTCCACTGGTCCATGTTCTCCTGCAGTCAGTGAGACATAGATCTGAGTGTCGTCTGCATAGTTATGATAGGAAACTTTGTTTCTGCGTATTAACTGACCTAACAGCAGCATGTAGAGATTGAACAGAAGAGGTCCCAGGATCGACCCCTGTGGTACTCCACAGGTCAGGCCCATATGATCTGAGACACAGTTTCCAATCTCCACAAAGTACTTCCTGTCCTCAAGGTAAGACCCAAACCAACTTAGGGCGGTGCCAGCGACGCCAACCCAGTCCTCTAGCACATCTCAAAACTTATCTGTACCTTCTCGGGGGTCCCTTTTGTGATAACTTAACAGTCTCAGTATCACACGGTAGTAGTCAACCTGTCTTTCCTTTGTGCTTTCCTACCTTACACTTGGCTCAGACTGGCCTGCTCACTCTGTCTGGCTATGCATGTAAAGAGAGTGTCCCCTCTTTGTTCCAGCATCGGGCCTTTCGCCAACACCTCCCTACGCCCCCCCACCACCACCACCACCAGCCAATTCTAAAAAACTTAAGCCACACACCCTTCATTTCACTCACTGGAGCGCTCTCCCTCAAATTGCACCATGAACAAAACAGAGAGGACAGGAGCAGCGGGGACAAGCATCACTTTTAAAAAAGGCAGGTGTCCAGAACTTTTTCAGAGCTCGCCGATCTCAAATGGAGACCCTTTAACCTCTGCGCTTTTGGAGCTGGTGGCAGAGGTAGCCGACCACAAGCACTAATCAGTCCTGTCAGACAATGTGGGGAGGTTGAGGGCTGTCACTCTATTCATTCAGAAAGGCAAGCCGCAGCTAAGGGAGACCCTGATTGATTAGTGGCTCTTTATTTAAGCGGAAAAAAATAGAGTGCATGTGTGTGTGTCTATGGGGGCCCAGGTCCAGGAAGCTTCATTTTAAATCCACCCCAGAGAAAGAGCACTATAATTATGACTTTTTCTTTCTGTGCACTGGTTGAAGCTGACAAAGTAGGTTCTTACGGCTCACTTCAGGCCCCTCACTCCTCCTAAAGGCACATTATTGCTGGTTCTGAAGAGGCTGGACTCAAGTCAGGCTCATCAACGCAGCTTTGTTCGCTGGAGTGAGGTGGGCCAGTAAAATTATGGAGATTAAGTGTGGAATGGTAGAGTAATCCCATTTGGAGATGTTCAGTAGTAAACAGTTGTTGCTAAGGCTTGCATGTTTCTGGTGGAAAACAAACACACAAATACATGTAATGTTCTACTAATTGTGTCCTCTCCGTATTCCATCCATCCATCAACCAGTATTGCTTCATTCATCCGTTAATGGTGAGTTTTAATGATTGGACATATGGGACAACTATTGTAATCTTCTTTAAAATAGTCTATTTGTCCAAGGTTCTGAGACATGGATGAATCGAGAGTCCAAAAGTGCTATTTTAGTAAGAATTAAGTAAACTTGAGTTATCTTCCAGTCCTTGTTGTCTCTCATATTATATTCAAGCAAAAAAATTGTTTTTTATTTTTTTCTCTTTACACATCTCCTCCATGTGTTGCTGTTTATGTGCGAATGTGATGTTAACTCTCGACTGCACTATAGGGACCAGGTAATTTATCTAATTTGACCAATGTCCACCCTTAAAGTAGCAATATGTAAGATTTTCATGTCAAGTCATCATTAAAGGGCCCTAATCTGTCAAAAGGCATTAATAAAACATGCTCGTTTTCAATACTTCTTTAACTGATTAATAGAAGTTCAACCGAGATATTTGAATTTCAAGATTAGTTTTACAGCCCCTAAATTTGGTTATGGTTTTCATTTGGATGTCCCGCCCTCGTTTGATCAGAAAGTCTGTGATCCAGGCTGCCAGAACTTACAGCATCGAGCTAATCTCACTGGTTAGTACCATGTACCATCGAGACAGACACAGGACTCGATACAGTATCACAGACATGAACCTACACCGCTCTGCTCTATGGCCTGCATTCACAAAGTTCACAGATATCAGTAGAAAAGTGTTCTTATAGGTACAGTATATATTTTTTGAAAAACATGAAGAATATTCAATGATATTCAAAGAATTTAAGGCCTCAGTTATATCTGTGGTGGCTGGACTAAGTATTAATATCTCAACAACTAGTGTATTTGGTGTGAGCCACATTGCCACTAAAATTGAAATCTCAAAGATCGGAGTTATTACTTATCTCTCAATCACAGCATGATAAACAAAGGCCATCATTTTCTGTTAGCTAGCTATTTGTCTGTTTTTAGATTTTAATGATGAGAATCTACCTTCTTCTATTTTGCAAAGTTCATTTGTTTAGGATAATTTTCCGTTAACTATTGCTTATTTAATTTACTTTAGTTCACAGGGTTAAATTGGGCCATGGTGGGAGGGCGTTTTGGGCACATGGTTTTTTATCAGCACGAGGAGAGGCTGCAGTTAGCATTTTTACCATTTACTAGGTCAATAAACGCAACTTTTGTTTTCTGTACCCTGCATTAATCCAACCTGAAAACACCTTGATTTGTTTTGGTGGAAGTTGGTCAAGGTTTAAGTTATGGACAAATCGCCACTACAATTTTCTCTATGTTAACTGTGCGATGCTGAACCTGGTGCGACACCCTACATTGGCCGTGGTGACTGGTCGTCCTAATTAAACATTTAAAAGGTTTCCTAAAGTTCAGGTCTCTCAGTAGGAGGTCTTCCACATCTTCACTATATCTGTTTTTATCAGGTGTCCCAGTATGTGGCTACATGATGTCCATTGTTCTGCTAACAAGGCCTATCTGACCGCTCTGATCCGCCTGTGTGGGCAGCTCCTGAGCGTGGCTGTGTGGATGTGAGCTCGGAGATAAGAGCCCTGGGGCACTCGGTGAGGCAGAGGTCACACTTGGGTAAGAGAAGTCCTCACGACGCATTAACGCTCTTTTAAAAGAATGTCGTAAAAAGTTACCCAAAGAAATGAGATCGCAAAACTGTTATTGTAAAAATGGTGAAAGTGATTTATGTAGGTCGTATAATCAACGTTTGGTACACGTATACAGAAACGGAACAATAGGTACACCATCCAAAATTGTTTCTAGAAATATTTGTCGCCCATGGTCGCCTTTCTTGTTATCTGCCCTAAAACAAAAAAGTCCATATTTCTACTCAATAAATGCCAACCCAAGATCATTAGCAAAGCCTTTTGTTTTCAGCTCCCATTTCAATATTCTTGCTTTGAGATTGGCCCAGTTGGTCAATATGTGGTAAGCACTCTCGCTTCTCAGCAAGGCAAGGCAAGTTTATTTGTGTAGCACAATTCATACACAAGGCAACTCAAAGTGCTGAACAAGATAGCATTAAAATCATAAATAATCATAGAACATTAAAAAGAAAGATAAAAACATAAAATCCCTCAGTTGTATGCACAGCTGCTTTTAACCTGGTTTTAAACATTGTCAGAGAGGAGGCCTGTCTCACATCTTCAGGAAGATTGTTCCAGATTTTAGCAGCATGAATCTGAAAATCAGCCTCCCCATGTTTAGTCCTGACTCTGGGCATTAACAGGAGTCCAGTCCCTGTGCTCCTCAGAGTCCGGGCTGGTTCATATGGGACTAACATGTCACTAATATATTTTGGTGCGAGGCCATGGAGAGACTTGTACACAAGCAGAGCTGTTTTAAAGTCTATTCACTGAGCCACAGGATGCCAGTGCAGAGACCTGAGGACTGGACTAATGTGGTCGTACTTCCTGGTTCTAGTCAGGACTCGAGCTGCTGCATTTTGAATGTACTGCAGCTGTTTTACAGCCTGTTTGGACAGACCTGTGAGCAGGCCATTGCAGTAGTCTAACCTACTGGAGACAAATGCATGGATAAGAATCTCCAGGTCTGCTTTAGACACTATGTTTTTGATCCTGGCAATGTTTTTTAGATGGTAAAAAGCTGCTGATGTTACTGATTTTATGTGGCTATTAAAATTTAAGTCTGAGTCCAGTATTACCCCTAGATTTCTGACCTTGTTTGAAGGTTTTAGGGAGAGAGACTGTAGGTGACAGATGACGCTCTCTCTTTGTTTCTGGGGAGCAAGAAGGTTCCGGGTTCGAATCGCGGTCGGAACAGGGCCTTTCTGAGTGGAATTTGCATGTTGTCCCCGTGTCTGCGTAGGTTTCCTCCGGGTGCTACGGTTTCCTCCGGGTGCTACGGTTTCCTCCTGGTACTACGGTTTCCCCTAGCACTTAAAAAAACATGTGCAATAGTTCAGGGTGCATGAGTGTGTGTTTGCGAGTGCGAATTTGGGACGACGGATGTAAATTAGCCGAGGCTCAACAAGGCAACAATCCAGAGAGCTGTAATCATTAACATGCACTGTCCAAGCCCAATAAACAATAAATAAATACAAAATAAATGTAGTAATTGTAATTATTGATGTGTAAGCGGTTTCCATTAATGTTTTGAATGTTTAAATGCCCTTTTTTCGCCCTCCTTCTTTGTTCTACTTCTGTAAAGGCCTCTGATGGACCTGGGACTGACAGCAGCATGTATTTAGAGTGTTCTAAAATGCACTTGTGGATGTGACCTCCTGTGACAGGTACTGTAGTCTGTGGTGTCCTGAAGGCTCTGATGTAACAACTCATCCCAATTACTGCCTGAAACATGACCACTGCACTACGACATCGCTGGCTTTGCTCTTGTTAACCACATTTGTCATATTGTGTTTGGACAGCTTGTTTGGTCCCAATATACTGGTATTAAACATTGCTTGGAACTATAAATGAAAAAAATAAAGCTGGGATACGTAACTTTCAAACCTCAAAAATTAAAATATGTTATAACATCAGTGGACAATACTTTCTGGACAATTAAGCCACACCAACGACATTGTAAGAGAAAGTAAGTTTAGCCACATATAGGCTCCACTTGAATATAAGCCTCACGTTTTTAATGTCATGCCCACAGCTGATAGAGAAAAACAAAATGGATAGACTTTTGTTTAGACGGGTCACAACACGATTTAACGATGAGTTGACGAGGTAACATTCCTACTAAAAGTCAATATAATAAATCCATAAACTCTGCTCTCACTGTAGCCTTAATCACACACAAATAAGTCATGTGTATTTACAAAACAAATGGTTAAATAAACAATAAATACATACATTGTCTGCGTCGCTATATAGACCGCAGAGTTCAAAGAAGTTTCAAAAAGTTGCGGGTTGTAGTCTGGAAAGTTCTGTAACTAGTTCCTCGCACTCACAGGTTACACTGACTAGTTTTTTGTATGTGTTTCTGGTCATATATTTACATTAGTTTTTTTTCAGACAAAGTGAAACAGAGGGAACCAATCAGCTTTCATCCCAAAGCGCCAAATAGTACCTCATAGGGCTCTTTCTGATAGCGTGCATAATGTTTTCTAAGATGAAGTCTGCATGTTGTGGTCTGATTTATTCACGACATTTTACTCCTTTTGTTATCCAAATATTGTTAATAGTTGTACTTGTTTTTTCTTTTCATTTTAACTTTGTCTCTTTCGAATTTTAGTAGAGGAATAATAATTGTGTTTTCTTCTTTTATCATCATTATTATTCTATTTATTTTTATGTGTATTAACGGCTTATTAACCGAGCGCGAGGTCTGTATGGAGAATTATCAGGCCGCGGCCTTCATGTGCAGACGGAGCCGTGGCGAGGTCTGTGCAAAAAGGCCAAGGTCTGATAATTCTCTGTACAGACCGAGCAACCGAGGTTAATACATGTTTTATTATATGACTCTCGTCTGTGTCTTTACCAATGCTTTTGAGATATTTGTGAAGTATGTTCATGTCCAACTTGGTTTTGTGTGATACGCGCTGCGGACAGATTGTCATGGTAACGGTCCGAGGAAAGATATCAAATGTGATACGCACTGTTCGGACCAATTGTCATGGTAACGGTCCGAGGTGGGAAAATATCAGACCGGTAATCAGCCAATCAGAGCGCGCATACGGTCCAAGTCATATGATAAATGTAATTATCCTTTCTTATTCTTAATGTTCTATAAATTGTTGTATGTATATATATTATATATATATATATATATATATATATATATATATATATATATATATATATATATATATATATATATATATATATATATATATATATATATATATATATATATATATATGTATGTATGCATGTATGTACAGTATAAATGTATATATGTATGTATGTTTAGGACTACCTCAAAAATGAGACGATTCATCTTATGGGGCTTTCCTTAAATAAACTTAAACTTGAACTAAAGTATAAAAGTCTCCTGCAGTTTCTGTCCACAAATACAGTTTTCCTTCTTTTTTTCTAAGTCTGTCCCCACCCGCTCATCTTTTGAATAGCAGCGGCAGTCACAAAAATGTGTCTAGTAACAAGCGCTCAGTCAATATTTGTACACAGCAGAGTCAAAATCCTTTCACCCATTTTTTGTTTTCTCCACGTTTGGGCCGTGATTGTGCGCAGAGCTCGTGATGCTTGTCATTCAGTCGCTGGATTAACCGCACAATGCAGACAAACTTTGAAGTACATGAGGTGTGTGTCTTAAGGCATGCTTTTGTGTGTGTTGCCTTTTGTCGCTCATCTAAAGCTGCTTTCATCCTCTTTGTACTTCACAGCTGTATTAAACATTATTGACTCTGTGAAGCTCGATACCATGATAATTCACCAAAACACACCCATGATGCCTTTTCTCTCTTTCACGCCATAATTAACCCAGTCATTTTAGCTTTTTATAATCAGACACAAACAAAAGTATATTGTCAGATCTCTTCATGGACTTCTATTTCCAACGTTGATACGCCATGGTTTTACTTTCTTCCATCCATCTTGCTATTGTCTTCTGCTTTATCCGTTGCTGGGTCAGCGAGGCAGCAGTCTGAGCAGAGTCAATCGAACGCTCCAAGCTTTTACTTTATAAACACACATTTGTGAAACGACAATACTTACTTTGCTATAAGTCACATTTGAATTATACAATATTGTGAGACAACAACAATTCCAGCTTTTCTTTAAACTTGCCCAAACTTGTCTTCAGTTCATAAATACTGTAATAAGGTGCAACATTGAGTTATTCTTAGTGACCATGCTACTGAAGAAAGCAATACATTAATCGGCAACATGCTAACACATTTAGGTTCCAAACCACATTTATTTTATAGCACATTTTTAAAGAAATGTTTGTGCTGCACAGGAAATAAGTAAAAGAACAAATTCATATATATAATTCCTGATTTATTACAGTTAAAAAACCATAAAAGTAGTCAAATCAAAATCATATAAAACTACAAACCTAGATTGAGGACTCCCAGAAATAAGAAACTTCTAGATCTCCCAGAGCCGTCTTATCTGCTCCCATTCAAACCAATTAAATTCCAAGAATTTCTACCCAAAGAGATACATTTTCCACCAGGTTTTTAATTTCTAATTTTATTTTTTTTACCTTCTCTCACTTTTACTAAGAACTAAGACTGGTGAGTATAACTTAAAACACAGAAAAACAGGCTGCCAAACGCTAACTACTAGCATGTAAACTGTGTGTTGCCTTGGTAACTAACTGCTCAGGTTTAAAAAATTAAGATAATTTCATAAAAACAGTGGCGCAGAAATAAACTACCTATAAAAAACCTATAAAACCTATAAAAATACAAACCTAGATTATGTTAACACTAGGACTCCCAGAAAGAAGAAACTTCTAGAACTCCCAGAGCCGTCTTAACTGCTCCCATTCAAACCAAAATTCCAAGAAATTCCCCCTCAAGAATTTTTTCTTTTTGTACCAAATCTGACTTTTACTAAGTTGAAACACAGCAAAAACAGTCTGTTGAAAGTCTACAAAATGCATGTAAACAGTGTATTGCCTTGATAACTTGCTCACGTTTCAAAAATGTATATATAGAAAAAATAGTTTCATAAAAACAATGGAGTAGAAATAAACTACCTATAAAAACAGAACAAGTCACAAAGTTATGAAAACCAGAAATGTGCGTACGCTGAGTAATTACACTTCCAAAACCCGTCAAATTGACTGCTCTGGAAGTTCCATTCTATCTCCATGTCTTTGTACCCATTTTTTTTAAAAACAGTTCACCATTTGCACTCTATCTGCCCGATCTCTCCAGGGTGGAAAGGACACGCAGATGCTAATCCATGTAGCCAAACGTTTAAGCATTAACCACATGTGAAATGTGTGAATAAATGCACATATATATCGTCTCTCCTCTCTCTGCAAACAGGCACCTGGGACTCTGGGCTGGTGGGCGACAGGGCAGGGGTGAATTCCGACATGAGCTCATTTATCAAGGGAAAAGGCTGAGGGTTAGATACCAGAGATAAAGTTAAAGAAGTCAACATGCGGCAGGTGTCAGCAGCCTTTTACTGCGCACCAATGTCTCCCTTTTACAACCCATAAAGGATCAGGCCCGTGCGTGTTGTGACCAGCGATTGTCCAGAGTCCAAAATGAGGAAGTGTGAACAAAAAGGTTCTTTTTACTTTGTTGCAATGGTGGACATGGCCAGGTCATATAAGTCATGTTGCAAGACCATGAGCATTAGTGAACTCCTATCACTGATGTTGTGGGGATATGATAATTCAATTCAATTTATTTTTGTATTGCCCAGATCTGAAAATCAAACATAGGAAATGCAATAGTAGCAATCACAAAGGAGCAATTAAATGGAAATACATGTCCATAAATGTATTTAAATGTCCCTGATCATCACTGTCCTTACACCATCCTGCAACTGCAAGGATTAACTTAAAAACCCAGTGGGAAAAAGTGAGAAGCCTTTGGTGGGCCCACAATAAGACAGACTGACAGGCTATAGATCCAGGACTGAGGCCGTGGATCTTTCTTTTTATCAGATCTGAACACCTGTAGACTTGTAGACTGTAAAAAAAAAAATAAGTATTGTACAGTACAGTCATTATATCATACATGATGTCCCACTGATGTCTGCTGTTGTTGTGTCCTTGGGCAAGACACTTATCCCCACATTGCCTGAAGCCCCCGCTGAAACACCAAGGCTGTGGCACCTCTAATGTAGTCATCTTCCTGTGGACCTGGTGCTATGAGCATTGGGTGGCAGCTCTCATTAAATAGCAATACGAATAATTCTGATTATATAACAACATTCTTAATTTTTAACCTTTATTTAACCAGGAAAGTCCCATTGAGATTAAGAACCTCTTTTTTAAGGGAGTCCTGGACAAGAGAACATAAGCAAATCTAAAAAAAAGTATCAATCTTTGCAACCTCACTATAGCCATCCATCCATCCATTTTCTTCCGCTTTATCCGTTGCCGGGTCGCGGGGGCAGCAGTCTAAGCAGAGACGGCCAGACTTCCCTATCCACACTATCACTATAGCATCTGTGTAAAAAAGGCATCTTGTCCAGGGCAGTAATCTGTGACCACTGATGCAGGAATGTGTCGGTGTGTGTTTGTGTGTGTGTTTGAGTGTGTGTGTGTGCCGCTTTCAACTTTCTGACCCCCGTGGAACAACAGTAGCCTCACGAACCTCCCAGGACCCCCTCTCCGTCACACACAGCCGCCGCGAGACCACGGACATGATACTATTAAGTGAGTTATCCTTTCACACACTTCGCCACTAAAGGAAGTGTGTCGCCGGGGTGATGCTGGTGCCAGTTTTTGTGTGATCCATCAAAGTCCTTTCCTGGCTTTCTCTTTCTCTGAGAGATCGGATCAATTAGGTGGGCTTTGTCCTGACTGCGATGCAAGGTGGAGATATAGTTGTATGACAATAGGAGGCAGAAGAAAGACAGTTGGTTTACCTCCACTGCACTGGGGCATGATGCAGATGGATGGACAGTGCTGACCACAGGCTATTGTTACTGAGTTGGGAGGTGGATTTGCATTCGCTGCTCAGAGGGGCCATTTCTTCTTCTTCTTCTTCTTCTTAAAAAGTCTAATCTAAATCTCTTAATCTAAAATAAATACAGTAATAAAAAAACTGCAGGAATCAATTGACACTGTGAAATCGATCGACTAAAACAGTTTCAATACAAGTGCAAGACTCTGTTTGAACTAATAACAGCTTGTGGAAAGAAGCTGTTATCAATCTCAATGAAGGAAGAAGCTGGAACATGGCTTTTCCAGGGTGGTCAGAAGAGTCATCGGTCATTCTAACAGCTCGGTGTACAGAAAGAGTCTGGATTCAAAAAGCTCACAGTCCTCTTTGCACTGGAGCACCTTGTTTAGAGCTCTCCTTTCCTTGGCTGTGGTGTCACCAAACCAACAAGCAAACTTACTCTATAGTCGGAAACACATAAATTGCCGGTCTATAAACCGCTGCTTTTTCCGAGTTATTTGAACCCTGCGGCTTATATAGTTATGCCTCCAATGTATATATTTTTTATATTGGTTGAAGAGGGAAGGGGAAGGGATTTGGACACCACTCAATCAGCCGTTGTTTATGTTTATGTGAACAGCAGAAAGAGCTGGCACGAGGAAATTCAAGGAAATTCACAGGACTAAACTGATTACGGCTATTATCAGTGCCAGGGTTATGGACATATTATTTTGACTCCAGCAAGTCTTTTGAGCTATAAGACACATGTTTATTGTCAAAATAGATGGCGAATGAGTCCTGACATGAAAGCTAACAGTTAAGGTAAGCATGCTCACAGATCTTCATTAAATCATGGTGTGACCAGTTACAATAGTCAGCATTGTTTTGTCCTATTAGCTGCTGGTTCATAGTTTTACAGTACACTATGGATCCTGTGGCTTATAAGTGTGGCCTAAATGAGGACTTTCATTTCAAATTATTTTCATTTTACATACAGATGCGCTTAATAATCCAGCAAGTTCTGTACTGTGTAATGGAGCACAGTCGAATAGAAAACAACAGCACACGCCTTTGCATACATTGAGTTGAAAATGTAAAAAAAAGTAAAGGTCATAGATTGTTTATTTACCTACTGCATCTCCTTTCTCCTTATCAGTTAAACTCTTGTCCCTGATAAATCTTGGTTCTTCCTCAAACGTACATCTTGTTCTTGGCCGTGTTTGAGCACCTTCAGACACGTTTGCAAACAGAGATGCTTCTAATAGCTCCCTCCAGATAGCAGCGGCAGAGGAGGGTAAATATGATAAAGTATAATAGACAAAGTGCAAAGGAACTGGATGGCGGGTGGTCCAGTGTGCTGCCTCAGTTTGCTCAGTGTTAAACCAATAAGATAAGACAGGCCAGGCCTCACTCCAGCCAGCGATAAGACTCAGATCTCTGATGTTCGGTTAGATAAGGTTCAATGTGCTAAAGTTTCCTTTGGTGTTTACAAGCGGTTACTGCAGCTGGACTCTAGAAGGGAGTTTTTTCAAATCAATCTGCCAGTGATGTCTGCGATCAGAGTCTGTGTGTGCGTGACGTCAATCAATGTCTTACAATGTGAATCAGTTTACTCTTGGTTATTTGCTGCTGTTTGTTATTTGCTTTCAGAGAGATATTGTTAGGTCATGACCCTTTGTGCAGTCTATAACAAGAGATTACTTTACAATACAGAAAAGGCAATTTATGAATGTCAGAATGTATTGAGAACGTTGTGTTATTAGTGCTCTTACATCCATGAAAATCCATAAAAGACATAAAAAGCTTAAGATAAATCTCAATTATATAGACTGTAAATACCTTTTTTGCATTTTGAATATTCTATTTCTCTATTAAAGACACTTTTAAAAGCTATTAGTGTTATTATTATTTATTATTGACCTGCTGGTGGAGTCTGGAGGTTTGCTGATGTTTCTCTCAGTGTCTCGGTTTCATCAACTTCCCAACAAATTTTTACATCATTCTGACCAGGCCAGACGTCGTCATGGAGATGGGTCTCCGGGCGTACCTCCGCTCCGGACAGGTGATCCTGGAGGCATTGATAATAAAGAAAAGAAAGACAAATCTGATTTAAAACAAAAGCAACACAGATCACGCCATTGTTTATTCTTTTTTGAATAGTGTCTCTGAAAAGATGTCACCAATTCCATTATGAACAGACTCAGGAATCACAAAGTCAATAATCTACCAAGGCAATGTCACTTTTCAATTAAAAGTGAGCTCAATCTGTTAGCATGAACCAAATCAATTATTAGCAGTAAAGGGGAAACAATAATATTCATGGCATAGAAAACATAGCAATGGGTGAATGTCTATAATAATATTTATAGATGGAATTTCTTGTACAGCACACTAATACTTCAGATGATTTGACAAGGCACCAGATTATGTTGAAAAAAAAAAGTGATTGCATGACTGGCCTGTATTGTGGATGTTTCATAAGTGTATTCATTTGCAATTCAGTTTTATGTTTTAATGCAACAAATGAGAAACGGCACAAAAACTAACAACAGCTGAGAGATTAGTCATAAAATACTTTGAACATCAAAAAAACAGTTTTCACAGCCTCCTCTGAAGGCAATACTTTGAAGAGATGGGAGCCCGTGGACATTATATAAATGACTGATACAAACCCTGTAGCGCAATGAAGCCCAATAGGGAAGTGTTCGTGGACGAAGTTTCTTACTTTGAAAAGTAAACTCCTCGAGGTCAGTAACTGTTTGTGTCACACTCACCATTGTGGTCTTAAAAAATCTATGGTTTTGTGTTCTCTATCCTGGGTTTTAAATAATTAAATTGACTTTGTATGACCAGAAATTAGAAAAAGGATTGACCAATCAGATGCCTTCATTCACGAGGGAAACTCCAGCTCCCAGAACTCGGTTAATCCACTCCTAATCCATAAGTATATGTGGGTGCATAGGGGCCCCATAACTCCTATTAAGCACCTGAGGCCCAGTGTGTTTGGACAGTTTTATGTGGTCCATGAGGAGAAAATCAGTCTTTAGTTGTTGAAAACCAAATGTTATTAAAAAGAGAAAACCAAACTGTGTGATTGAATCAAACCTGACAGGAGGATGCGTGTAGCTTGGGCTCCCACAAATAAGCTTAAACATATTTTATAGAACATAAATGCAACAGAACATTGGCTCAGACAAGGACAAAGAGATGCAAGAGCATCGGGTGCAAAGAGGCCCCTAGGCAGCACGGTGGCTGAGTGGATAGCACTCTCGCCTCTCAGCAAGAAGGTCCTGGGTTCGAATCCCGGTCAGAACAGGGCCTTTCTGAGTGCCTGCGTAGGTTTCCTCCGGGGACTCCGGTTTCCTCTACCTCTAAAAACATGCTCACTAGGTTAAATCCTCCAGCTCTGGTCCTGACCAAGCCGAACATCAACATCCAGAGATGGGTTCCTGGGCGCTGTACTACGGCGAAAGGGAAGGTCGCAGGGGTCATTTTTGCCTATGGCACGGATATCCCTCCTTCAAATTATGCTTTACATCACAGCAAAGTACAAATAAAGTTAACCTGAACCTTATCTGGAGGGTGAAGAAAAAAAATCTATTTGAAATGAATCATTTTTATTTTGTATCACTCTAATTTAGCAGTTATTTTGGTGGACTTTACAAAATTGCCATATCACGACACCTGATCAGAGAATTAAACAACTAGAACACAGGAAATGCTATAATAAAACAACACAATACAACACAACACAACAATAGCCAGGAGCCATTGGTTCACAGTTTTGCGGTTGACCCATGTTCGTAACACAAATTATTGCATGAATACAAAAAGGACCAGTTTATTTCACACATTGTTTTGCATTGTCAGTTGTAGTTTTTACAGTACAAAAGTTTAGCATACATTATAAATTCATGATACTGTACTATTATTAAACTTGAAAAGTAGTGGGAGGAACAACAACAAATTGAAGCAAAAAACAACACAAAAAGTCTCATTAAAGTTGGGAAAATGTACAACAATCAAAAACTGCAAAAGACAGAATGGTAAATGGTACAAATAGTAATATTGCAGGTATTATACCAGCTTGAAAAACAAAAAGCTATACCAAATAAAAGAAATAATGGAAGTGGAAAAAGTGAAAGAACTAGAAACCAATTTTACGCAGTCACTCCATTAAGGATTGCCCTGACCTTTGTCAACATGTCTACCTACCACATGGCTATCCCTGGGGATTTGTCCAGTTTTAATTTAAGTTAATATATGTGCATGTCATTTCCTTATGAATTTTATAAAATGGTACTTCATCTGTTGTCGTAGTTGGCATTGTACGTGTTTAGTTTATCAAATGTGTTTACCTCTTGACAAAACAAAATCAAACTCCAACTCCCCATTGGGTTTACTATGAATTTTGATGCCATTTTTATTTTGGAAAATTGCTTACCGAGAAAATTCTCTCAAACATATTGTGATTATTTTGTCCCGCAATGGTGCCAATTTTTTTCCGACTCTGCAACATGTGAGAGTGCTTTCTGTATATTTACCTGTTTGGTTCAATTAGCCCTGGATAGTTTGTCTAAGCTCCTGGTTCTCTTGATCTCATTTTGGGTTTGGTTGCTTTCCAGGCCTGGTAAATGACTAAGTGTGGAGGGGAATTCGTTAAGTCCTGCTCTCGCTTCGGACTTGACTGCGACGGAATCCCCAGAAAGAGCGAGGGTACGATTCTGGGCTTGAAAGGCGCCATCTGTTCCCTCTGACAGTAATGAAGTAAGGGGTATTGTGGCAGGGAGCCGCAGTCCCATTCATCAGAGTGGTGGGCAGGGTAAGAATATTCCCCCTCCTGCCTGTTCGGGATACCTCCACACTCGCACATATGCTGGACTTCCATGTTATTAAAAAGCTGGACATTGATCCTATCCCTTATGCCCAAGAATCTGTAGTCCTTTTGTGTAAAAAGTTGTCGAAATCCCTTAATAATCAACTATTTTCTGCCAAAAGTGTTTCAAGCACTATTGCATTATATTCTAGTTGATTTCAGATCTTCTTGGGGGCTCCTTTACCAGAGATTTCAGTTTTTTTTTACACATACAATTTCAGCAGTCCCTCTGTCCTTCAAGAGACATGTTTATATGTAACTGTCAAGAGAATGGGGCTTTCCAAAGACCTATAAAATTCAGTGGTATTAGAAGGGGACGGAAACACCAAATAAGCCACACCTTTACCTTCAGTGACCTCACCCTGTCCGTTTTGTAAATAAATGACTCAGACAGCACAAGGCACATAACTGCTGAATGAATGTATGCAAAACAGCTGGCCAACAGTCGTTCTGTGACATAATGTGTTGACTCCGGAATCCCTCAAATCTCCATCACACTTGTATCATTCGCCTGCTGTCCGTGGCTATGGATACTGTAGTTGGCAGCAAATGGGTAATAGAAAGTTATGTGTATTTTCTTCCTGAAAGTGTACATAGACATGAATTGAATAATCTGCATTCAAATGACCATTGGGTGCACACAAAGAAGACCACTAGACTTCTATCTCAGGCTATAAGGAACCAAATATGACATCAAAAAAGCATTGTTTTTACCTTCTTTCACCACTCGCTTAAAATGGGACCCCAACATGTAGCCTTTACTTATTACACAGAAGAGTCAGCTGTTTTAAAGGTGATATGTTTTTTTTTTTTTTACTCATAGATGTTCAGAAAATACTTTCTATATTTCTTAATCTGGATGGTTAATTATAATTTATCCTGGTGTGTATCAGTGTGAATGAGTTTGTACAGTAAACTGCTTTTCTATCTTTGCCAATCCCTCTGTCATTCCCACGTCGCTGCTGATCTATTAGACAAACCAGGCGTTCTTTGTGCAAATGATTAGAATGATCGTGCAAACATGAGCCGCTTGATTCCCCTCTGTGTCTGGGCTTTCCTCGGCCTCCTCACTAATATTGACTCTCATCTCCTAATCCATCAGTGTCTTGCACAGTCTCACAACTCTCGATTCTGCCTTTTGATTGGCCTCATACAGCATGGTCTTTGCTCTGGTCTTTTGAAGTTCAATGTCAATGTTTCAAACAGTTTTCTTCATTTTTTCATAATAAACAAAACACAATCACAACATTAGGGAAAAAATGTCATGATTTTTTGGTCCTCAAATCGGATATTGAGAATCTTTACTTGCGAATTTGATTTGACATACATATGTCAATATATTCAATAGCAACATCAGGAGTAAAACGTGCATCATGTGTACCGATCTATGATGTCACACATCGGCCAGATTCATAATGGGGCATCTTTCAGACCTTGGAGTTTGTTTTATTCAGCTTCAGACTGGATCATATTTTCTAGTTTCCTCTAGCGATCCATTTTCAGGCCTGTACCGAAAGGCTTATGTGCATCATATTATTTTGTTAACCCCTTTTTTTCTTTGAGTTTATCTATTTCAGTCTTTCAGAGACCGTCACGAGCAACGTCTTTGGTCACATTAAAGATCTCCTGCTGCAGATGTTGGCTTTCTTGGTGCAACTTCTCTTTTTTAGGTCCCAGCTCATAATAGGACTCTTAAAAATACGTTGGTCGATTTCTGGGATTCAATCTCATCTTTGGGAATGGAAATCCATAAACTACTTAATTTGTCTCTCCTCTACTCTCTTTAAGATATCCAATATTTGTCTCAAAGACCATCAGGTGAATTTGTACAGACAACAAACTCCTTACAAATTCCTTACTGCAACCAATATCCTATTTAAATGACAGTAATGTCTCTTGACAGTGCAATGTTGATACCTTCCCCTTAAAGTGTTTTTATCCTCAGACGCCTTCCTTAACCCCCATCAGTGTGTAATGACGCACAACGATGCCCATTCTCTCCACTTGTTTGTATGTCCTCTATCTCTTCACTATATCAACACTGGTTTTGTACACTGCCGCCCTGTGTGACCCCAGACTTCCCCCTCCCCTGCCACTTCCTCCTCTGCACATAAACAAAATTTGCATGTTGCGTGACCACACATGACGGCGCTCGTAATGGTGCCACTTTCAGTTATTAGTAGATTGCTTGGTTCTTAAACAGGAAGTTGGGGACTAGAGCGGATGGACGCAACAAGGCTAATGGTCGTCCCCTTTCCACTGACAGTGCATTTGCATAATATAGACATGAATTATATTTCCTTCAAATAAAAGTTAGACCACTTCCTCCCGTGCCATGCTGACTGCAGGAATGCCCACCAGAAATGTTGCCATGAATTGAATGTTCATTGCTCGGCCACAAGCTGCCTGCAAAGCTTCAAATTGTTTTAGAGCGAGTACTTCACAAAGTAGGTTCTGCTGTGGCCTTCACCTCCTGACCTTTCTGTGTGGAGTTAGCATGTTCTGCGTAGGTTTCCTCCAGGTGCTACGGTTTCCTCTACCAACTTAAAACATGTACAATAGGTCTGAATGTAATGGATGGTGAATGGATGGTGTTGGTTGGGGGCTTTCATGCGCCATTGTGCGCCATCTCTCTGAACATTGGGGGACCTTGTTCTGTAAAATGCGCTGTATAAATAAAGATTAGACTTCCTTGCTAGAATACATTGAAGAGTTAGGAACTTTTATATTACCATCTCAGTGAAATGATCGATGAGCGGTAGAAGCAAACCTGCACGCACAAATATTATGCACAAATTTAACTTGCTATTTTAGTTTGCACTCCCAGTTTAGCACATGTATTGTGAATTTACCCCTAAAAGTCACTTATTCTGATTCAAATGGAATGTTAAAGTGGAATGTATATCAAGTCTGCCCTTTCACTCTTCAGGGCCATATGTTCAGCTACCATTGCTTGAGGATTAGTTTAATCATTTTAATGGAAGTCCTGCTCTTGAATACAGTGTGGAGAACATACGGTGGCTTTCCTCGCAACAATTCCTCCATTCAACTATTCACCCAAGTTTCAGTATCACAATCCGGAACAGAAAGGCGCATTTGCACTTTTGCTTTTTAACCAGAGTCCTCTACTTGCACAAAAAGAAAGTTATAAAGTCATTGTTGTCCTTTGCAGTTTTACAAATTGGCTCTTTTTTTACGGTCTTGCATCTCTGAGCTTGAATTCGCCCTCCTGTCTTAGCCCCACCCATTTTCTTATGTACAGGCTTGTGCTGATAGTGGCCCAGTGTATAGGGGCCTATTTTGCATTTTTCGGTCGATCTGTGAAGCCTCGGTATAGAAAGTTCCCCCTCCCAGTCCACCCGCTAGCGTCCCTCCCTAGGATAAGTCTACTATCATGCTAATGCCCATGTCTTGGGACTAATAGCCCCCTTTTACACTGGCTGTTTTCATTCCACTTGCTACGCTAAAGGGTTTAGCGGCGAGCCCCTTTTTGTCTTCCCTAAACTTTTAAACAGGATAAATATTTCTGTGATTCGTCTACCCGCTCAAGTTGAAGGCCGTTTTCTTTCTTTTTCTTCTTTTTTTTTACTTTTTGAGGAATTAATTGGCTCCAATGGGCTTCTTGTTACGCTGTCTGTAAATACACCAGCCAAAATGCAAGCAATTACAAAAAAACGAGGAGAAAAGGGGAGGGGCTCTGTTGTGCAATTGTGTGAAACTATGCGAGACGCCTGTGTGGAATCATTTTGATAAGGGCGTCTTTGGCATCAGTGACCGTTGGAGATGTAAAGGAGCCTAATTTCTAGCCTCCAGGCAGTCATACAAACTAATACGACAAATGGGATAATAAAGCGGGAACACAGAAATAGTTGTTTGTGTATCTGAGGACTCTTAACGGCTGATAACAGAGCATTGTTGGCATGAATAACAATATCTTACAAAATCCTGGGTTGAAGCATTTTAGTTATATGATACAAACTGAAGGTAAATTCCTGGGGTGAGTTGTATTATTGTTGTAGTACAGAAAAGCACAAGTGTACATAGGCACCTTTCTGTATTATTTGTGTGTATTTTACTTTTATCATCCATCCATCTATTTTCTTCTGCTTTATCCGTTGCCATTCCTCAGGAGCAGCAGTCTTTGCAGAGATGCCTAGACTTTCCTATCCACACACACTTCCTCCAGCTCACCAGGGTAAAATCCAAAGGAGTTCCCAGGCCAGTTGAGACAGATCCCTCCAGTGTGTCCTGGGTCTTCTCTGGGGTCTCTAGGAGGCGTTTGAAACAGATGCATGAACCACCTCAACTGCCTTGTCTCGATATGGATAAGTAATGGCTCTACTTTGAGACAGCTCTCCTCACCCTGTCTCTGAGGGCGCACTCAGTCACTCTGTGGAGGAAGCTTTTATCTGTGATCTTGTCCTTTTGGTCAACATCCAAAGCTCATGACCACAGGTGAGGTTGGGAATGTAGATTGACTTTCATTCTATTTATCATGTGTTGGTATGGATTTTCCCCATTATCTGATGTCCATGTCCCCCCTCCATGGGGGATGGCTTGCTCCTGGCTGACCCCCCTGACCAATCCAGTGGAACCTGGGAGTAACCTCACGGCGAGTATAAGGCAAGGCATGGCAAGTTCATTTGTATAGCACAATTCATACACAAGGCAACTCAAAGTGCTGAACAAGATAGCATTAAAATCATAAATAATCACAGTACATTGAAAAGAAAGATAAAACCGGACTAATATGGTCGTACTTTTTTAGATGGTAAAAAGCTGCTGATGTTACTGATTTAATGTGGCTATTAAAATTTAAGTCTGAGTCCAGTATTACCCCTAGATTTCTGACCTTGTTTGAAGGTTTTAGGGAGATAGACTGGAGGTGACAGATGAAACTCTCTCTTTGTTTCTGGGGACTAAAAATAATCATTTCAGTTTTGTCTGCGTTTAGCTGAAGGAAGTTATTTTGCATCCACTCACTGATCTGTTGGATACAGTGAAGGAGTGAGTCCACTGGTCCATGTTCTCCTGCAGTCAGTGAGACATAGATCTGAGTGTCGTCTGCATAGTTGTGATAGGACACTTTGTTTCTGCGTATTAACTGACCTAACGGCAGCATGTAGAGATTGAACAGAAGAGGTCCCAGGATCGACCCCTGTGGTACTCCACAGGTCAGGGCCATATGATCTGAGACACAGTTTCCAATCTCCACAAAGTACTTCCTGTCTTCAAGGTAAGACCTAAACCAACTTAGAGCGGTGCCAGCGTCACCAACCCAGTCCTCTAGTCTCTGTAAGAGGATCTCATGGTCGACAGTGTCAAAGGCAGCACTCAGATCTAACAGGATTAGGATTGAGACTTTGCCTGCGTCAGTGTTCAGCCGGATATCGTTTGTTACCTTGACGATAGCAGTCTCAGATTCAGATTCCGATTCCGATTCAGTTTATTTGCCATTTGCAGTAAAAAAAACCACATTGGAATACATTAGTAAAAAGTCACCAGTGTGCACAGACAAATACAGACATAAAACAACATTAAAGGACAGAAATAAAACAAATAAAACAGTAAACAAATGTCACTGTGAAATTGATCGACTAAAACAGTTCCAAAACAAGTGCAAATCATTAAAGTGCTGTGTTCACACTGATAACAGCTTGTGGATAAAAACTGTTAGTGTAACGAGATGTTCTGCATCTCAGAGAGCGATATCTTCTGCCAGAGGGAAGAAGAAGCTGGAACATGGCTTTCCCAGGGTGGCCAGAAGAGTCATTAACAATCCTAAGAGCTTTGTTTAAAAGTCTGGATTTATAAAGAACCTCCAGAACAGTGCTGTGGTGGGGTCTAAAGCCGGACTGAAACATATCAAATGAGTTGTTGATTATAAGAAATCTATTTAGCTGTTGGTAGACAACTTTTTCAAGGACTTTCCCCATAAATGGCAGATTTGAGATGGGACGATAGTTGTTAAGTACCGTGGCATCCAGTCTGCTCTTTTTTAGCAGGGGCCTGATAGCTGGTATATAGATAGCTGGGATGTAGCTGGGACTAGTTTGGGCTCTTGGTCGGTGTAAACTCTCTATGCAACATGTAGCAGCCTAATGGTGCTTTCAGACCGCCAAAGCTGAAATGCGGAAGCCCCGCTCACCAGACGCGCATTCTCTAGTTTTCAGACGCAGAGGACTTCACACCAGAACGTCCTGACGCGAGCCGGAAGTACCGGAAGTAGCCGGCCGGCTCTAATGCTAACAGAGCTAAGCTAGCGGCTTCTTGTGTACAGATCTTCTCCAATATGCAGCTTTGCAGCGTGTCTTTGCTCACAGACATTCCACGGGCTTTATACAACAGTAGTATGTGTTCACGGAGGTGCGCCATACGTTTTTTCATATTATTAAACAGAATTTGCGCATCGGCGAACACACTCGAAGCCGTTGCATAAGGTCACGAGAGCATGACAACGCATATTTTCACAAGCACAGAGTCCCCCATTGTTAACCCTGGTTTGAGTTCTGGTGAAGCCTGGTGTGGGTCCTGTTTTGGCTGTTTACGAGTATTTTCAGTCTGCTCGCTCAGTCCGCTAATGTCCCCGTGACCACTTTGCTGCTCTTTGATTGGTTGTCGCACGAACGTCCCAAGGAAAGGATGAGCAGAATCCATCTCCTGTGGGTGTAGATTTTTCGCTCCTGCTCCTCCCTTTTCACTTTCCCGCCAAGTCCGTGCGTCATTATTGAACAGTCCGTTTGTGCCACCATAGACTTTGCATTGAAACCCGACGCAACGCATGATCCGGTCTGAAAGCACCATAATGCTGAGGCCCAGAGCCTCCAGGGTTCTCTCTCTCTCTCCAACTATCTCTCCTTGGGGTATGATGTTTTCTGTTATGTCTGTATATATTTTGTTATAATTCAGTGTCATTAAATTTCCTCTTTTATATCTATTGATTTGGGCCTAGTACTGTACAGCAACGATTACATTTTCTTGATAACATCATGTTTATCATCACTAGGTTAATTTGGTCTTCTGATATGTAAGAATTTTTTTTTTTGCACATCAGGATTTGAACAACCGAGGAAACCGTGCAGATTTAAACCTTTATATGCCAAAGTAGCAGAATTGCTGCATGAGATTTTTTTCCCTTTTTATTAATTTCTGTTATAGATTTTAGTTGTTCTCTATCTTATTGCTCTTATAATGTCCACCTGGGGCTCCACCTTTTGTCTGTTTCAAATCAAATTTATGAAAAAAATAAAAATAAAAAGAATGATTATGAGTGGAGTAAAATATGATTAACAATCTATGATCTTTTTTGCATTCTCAGAGCATGAAATACTGGAAGCTACAGTAAGAACAATGTACTCAGAGAAAGCATGGGAAACAATCTAACATTTGACAACAAGTGCTATTTTCTCAAACATAACTTCATACTTTTCCCTGCACATACAATTGTACAGGGTCAGGGTTCAGGTAAACTGTCCCTGGAGGGAAATGCGTCCTCTGCTTTCAATCCTTCAATGCTCCCGGTCAGGACTGGAGCAATGGTCGCCGTGGCCCCTCTGCAGATGCTGATGCGGCTTGGCCTGGATTACCTTTGTGTTATTTGGTGGGTGGTGGTGGAAACTGGAGCGCCCGGAGGATATCTGCACAGCCCTACTGTTGTGTGACGACTTCAGCTGCTAACTAATATTAAACGTATGTGTGTTATTTACTGACAAACAAGTGAACGTTTCTGCACATCCCTTAATCTTTATTTTGGGTTCAGTTTATCTGTACTACAAACAATAAACAACTCAACTTTTATTGGCCAATGATTCATCGAGTATTGACACCAAGAACACTTCAGTTACTGGTCTGAACAGAAACCTTTTATTTTGCTCCGAGAGAAAATATTTTAGTTCTGTTTTATTGGTTTATGTGAAGCTGGCATGTAACCAAATACTTGAAAAATCACCTCTATATTTAACAGCTAAAGAGGGTGGAATTTGTAATTTATCACTTCATTTGTAAGATCAGAAATGAACTGTTTGCCATTGACTTCATTATTTTTGTGTTGTGGTCTCACCGACATCCTCGTGGTTAGTTATTGCTGATATCATGCCTACGGTGATGATCCCTGTGCTGGCGTGTGATCTGACAAGACGGCAGGTACAGTCATGTCTCGTGCTTAAAGTTGAAGTTAAAAGAAATGTGAGCTATAAGTGCTTTTTGATGCAAATGGAGAAAAATAATAATACGGAAAATCATAATTATTATTTTTTGGAGGACAGAGATGTACATTTATAAGGCATCTTGAACTTGCTAGGCAGTATTGTATTAAAGCCACTTCCCTTCACTTGTGGACACCTGGAAACCCAGAGGTATCCAGTCTCTCCACGTCTCAGCTTTAGCCTCCAGTTGTAAGGTGCACACTTCCTCAGTCCTCGTTCCTCTTGCATGATGGGACTGTCACTTTGTGTCTGTTTACAGGGCTGTGTCCCCTGTGTTGTGCTGGTCCACACAGACACCTTCCAGGGCTAACTCTTCACTCTTCTCTGGACCAATGCTTGAAGAATGTGGACACTGAGTGAAGATGAGCCAATGCATTCTGACAGTTCTGTGAAGCATGAGTAGGCAACAGGCCGCCCCCATAGGGCACCCAAAACCCATTCACATGAATGTCATGTGTAACCAAAATGTGTAGACTTTATTTCTATGATTCCCTTTGGCTTCTGCAGCGGACAGTGTCAGGCAAATGTGCAATTGCAAAACTAAGTCTGAAATTATAGGTGCTTCCCCAGGACATTCTTGCTGTGAAGCACCACTTCTCCACCATACCGGCCAATTTGCCCTTTAAGATACTTCAGGCAAAATTAAAAAAAAGGTTCAGATAAAAACATGTGGTAGAACCTGCACCAAAAACAATAATTATTGCATGACTTATTAATTAGTAATTAGTAATTAGAGAGTGTACATGCCACAAGTTTCATAGCTCATTCAATTAGATGTAAACAACAATGCCCCTTGTTCCTGATGTGTTTCCCATTCTGCAGGTGGTTTGTAAAAGCAGCTCATACATCATTTTCTGTTTTCTATTAAAACACATTCTCCATAAGAGAAGAATATGCTTGTGGATTGTCACATCCACACAAAAGACAATACACATATTTCTCACAGGTTCATAACTCCTCCTCACGAATTGATTACATTCTTTTAAGTAACACTCTTCTGCCTAAGGTAAAAGACACCACAATACACCCCATTATGATTAGCGACCATGCACCAGTTACCCTCACTCTACAGTTTCAATACCACACTAAACCTCCCTCGAGATGGCGCCTTAATACTTCCCTTCTAAAAGACCCAATATTCAATCAGATGATCGAGAGAGAGTGGACATTCTTCATGGAGTTGAATGACTCCCCAGAGACAACAGCAGTAACATTATGGGAAACAGCCAAAGCATACTTAAGAGGTAAAATTATATCATACTCGAGCTATAAAAAGAAAAGACAAACTAAATTGCAACAGCAATTACAAGAAAAACTTGAAATTCTATCAGAAAATGCAGAACAAAATGAAAACGAAATAAAAAATGTTCAATTGCAATTGGACAACTTTTTGCAAGAAAAAAACAACTTCATGTTGCAACAACTCAAGTTCGAACTAGTAGAAAAAAATAATATATCTGGGAAATATCTCTCAAACTTATTACAACGCAAAAAAGATAAATCAATGATAGTATCAATACAAACCTCAGAACAGCAGCTCACTCATGATCAATATGAAATAAATAATACATTCCGGTTATTTTATGAAAAACTGTACTCTTCAGGAAATAGACCTAATCCAATTGAGATGCAATCATTCTTCAAAACCTTTACACTACCACAACTTCCTACAGATATGGTAAACTTCTTAGATTCCCCTCTAACTTTACATGAGCTACATAAAGCTCTTCTTCAGATGCAAAATAATAAAGCCCCCGGTCCTGATGGTTATCCTCCTGAATTCTATAAACACTTCTGGTCTACATTATCCCCACTCCTCATCCGTGCTGTTATTGAAATAAAGAACACATCTCAAATCCCATCTCACATGAACACTGCAGCTATAACCTTGTTACTTAAACCAGACAAAGACCCAACTCAACCCACTAGTTACAGACCCCTCTCACTACTTAACACAGATTTAAAAATTATCACAAAAGCACTTGCCTCCAGACTAGAAAAGGTTACTCCACTATTAATAAACCCTGACCAGACAGGATTCATCAAAAATAGAAATTCATCTGACAATCTTCGTAGATTATTCAATCTCATTAAACATCTCACAACAATCAAATACCGATACGATCATAACTTCACTCGATGCAGAAAAGGCATTCGACAAGGTAAATTGGACATTTCTATTCTATACACTTCGGCAATTTGGCTTCGGGGAGTCATTCATCCACTGGATCAATGTACTATACACATCACCAAAGGCCACTGTCACTACTAATGGTATTATCTCTTCCACATTCACACTGCATAGGGGCACACGGCAAGGATGTCCACTCTCTCCCTCTCTCTTTGCTTTATTTTTAGAACCCCTTGCAACTGCAATACGGCAAACCAACAGCATAAAAGGAATCAACGTCTCAGGTACACAACACAAAATTAGTTTATACGCAGATGACATTCTCCTCTATCTACAAACTCCACAAGAATCACTACAAGAAACATTTAAAATAATTACCACATACTCATCGATGTCAGACTATAGTATTAACTGGAATAAATCAATAATTCTCCCCCTTTCAGACAATGCTTGGGACTCAGCAGCTCAGGATTCATTTCCTGAAGTGCACACTGGTAATATCAAGTATTTGGGTATAACCGTTTCCTCCAGGCTGACAGAGTTGTTTTCACTTAATCATAACCCAATACTCAAAACAATAGAAGATGATCTGGAACGCTGGACCAATTTACCACTTACACTCATTGGACGAATAGCATCTGTCAAAATGAAAATACTCCCAAAACTAAATTATTTATTCTCTAACATCCCAGTAACCCCTCCCGACAAATGGTTCAATAAACTCAACTCCATGTGCACAAAGTTTTATTGGAAAAACAAAAAAGCTAGAATAAAACTCACCACTTTACGAAAAAACAAAGCTCAAGGCGGACTAGAAGCGCCACATTTCATCCACTACTTTCTGGCCAATCAATTACAGTATCTAGTTAAGTGGACAAAACCATCACACAACAATACATGGATTCAATTGGAACAGTCATACTTCACTCACCTTCCTCTGGCAGATATACCTTCTTTAAATACAACACTGAAAAAACACCCCTGTTTTAAAAGCACAGTCATTTCAACTACTCTGACAGCCTGGTGGAAAACATTAAAACTAACTAACTCCTCCACATCACCCTGTAAATACACTCCCATATGGCACAATCCGGATTTTACAATTAATACAAAACCTCTTCACTACCACATGTGGGAACAAAAGGGCATCACTCACCTACGCCACTTATTCAAAAACAATAAATTCATAACATTCACGCAGCTCAGAGAACAATATCAACTTGACAGCAATAATATTTTTCAATACCTACAAATTAAATCTGTAATTAAAAATAAAATTAACATAAATTATAACACATTAAACCCATCCCAACTATTCGAAAACATAAAGAACATTAAAGAAATTAAAAAACTCACCTCAAAATTATACCGACATTTCAACTCTGATACAATACATTTACCTACAGAAAAATGGAACATAGATCTTAATACAGAACTCACACAGGAACACTGGACAGAAGCTTGTAAAAACATCTTTTCTATGACACCCAACACCAATCTGCAATTAATCCAATATAAAGTCATACACAGGTCACACATCACACAACACAGGATGCATAAAATGGGACTAGCAGATACAGCCATCTGTTCACAATGTACCATGGGGGCCACTGATACCTACCTACATGCACTTTGGGAATGCACTCCTGTACAGGCTTTTTGGAACACTATCACACAAGAACTCTCACACATCCTGAGCTGCAGAGTCCCTTTACTTCCCTCGCTTTGTTTACTAGGTCTCACTTCAACAACAACAATACTGCCTAGACATAAGAACAGTCTACTAACATCCCTAACTGTCGCCAAGAAAATAATACTCCAAAACTGGAAAACAAAACACACAATCAACATCAATCATTGGACCAACTCTCTTACTCAATACATAACATCCTCTGAAATAGCAGCTCGCCATGATGATGACATGACTTCCTTTACATACTCCTGGTCACCATTCATTAGTCATTTTGACATCAACCCCCAATAATTTCTCAACATCAATTTAATCCCCAACACCCAACCACAAATTAATATACCAAAGAGACTAAAAGTGCCACTCACATTCTTATAAATCCTTCACATATAAACAGATGCACATACACAACTGCACACACATGCACGCATACATACACTCTCGCACACACTCTCCAAATAGATAAGTTAAAATCAGTTACTATTACTATTTATATATGAATTTAGGATCATTTATTTCCAAATATTTATTTATTTGTTTACTTACTTCCTCACGTTGCTGTTGTTGTTATTGTCATTATTGTTATTATAATTGTTATTATAATTGTTATTATAATTGTTATTATAATTGTTATTATAATTAATATTATTTACATTTCCTCTCTCACTTAAATTGGATATCTGAACAAACTATACACATTAGATCCAAGATTACAATCAGGTACTGGAAAAGAGAGGAAAGAAGGAAAGAAAAAGAATATATATAACGTTGTGTTTATAAAATAAATGAACAAATCAAATATACATAACATAGAGAACAACAGGGCAGACAAGAAGTGGGCCCGATGTGGGGTATCTCCCACCTCATCGGCCCCACAAATTTCTTGTTTTTTTAATGCACCTCACAGGACTGACAAGAGGACAAGCAGGGCCTGTTGAGTGAGCCCGTCTCGCAGCACGCTCTGCTTTTCATTATTATTATGATTTGTTTGTTTATTTTTGTTAATATTAATTATTGATTTATTATTATTGTCATTTATTCTACTATTATTATTTTTCACCAAAGCCCAGCAAGATAAAATTAGCAATGGGTAATGATTGTGGCAATGACGATGATAATAGTGATAGCGATGATGATGTGTATATATATAAACCCCTTTTTTTTTATTTTTTTATGTATTTTTTTTATTATTATTATTTTATTTATTTTTTGTAAAATATATAGATTCATTTGACCACATTCGACATAGCACCTATGCACCCCTGCATTGCATACACATTCACATACATATACAGAAACTCCGCGCAAACCAAGGCTGAACTGAAACAATAAAAAACGCAACCCGAATAATTTTATTTTATTTTTTTTACTCTCCCCCTCCCCCCCAACCCCTCCCACCTTAACACCTACTGTATTTGTAAACCGTATATATTAGATTTCGAATATAATTTTGTTTTATTTCTTTCTCTTATGTTTTCATTCTTGTAATTGTATTAAAATGTAATAAAGTTAATAAAAAAAAAAAAAAAAATATCTAAGAGAAGAATATGCTATATCTGGCTTGTTTGGCTCATACACTCCAATAGTTGTATTGGATTGTATCAGTAGTAATGTTAGTGAACACAAAGTCAAAGTGACAGGGCTACCACCAAGAAACTCACGCTCATTAGAACTGATAAGGCAATATTGACTTGTCGAGTGAAGGCGAAATGCAGCACTGGGCACGTCTCTTGGCGATCACTCATGGATCAGTGACAGTGTTTAAGTTAGAGACATGTTATCTATGTGTATCTACGCTCATATCAGCACATCTGGAGCGACCTGCTGTCAAAGGTCATGATCACCTGCCAACGTCTGGGCAAGTGCAACGACGACAAACCTGGGAAAGAATGACTCTAACAGGGAAGAAGTAAACACAACTCCAGGATTTTTTTTCTGATACATGAAAATAGAAATAATCAGCTGTGCTTCTATGGCAGGTAAATTAAGATTAAGATCCTATAAGATGTATAAAATCTCTAGCTATGAGCCAAATAAGGAATAAAATCTAAAATCTCCAACTTTAGCATAATGAAGAGGCAAGAATTAAGTATAACATCTCTGACATTAGCATGAGAAGTACGTATAAAGTCCCTATCTTTAGCATAATAGAGAAGAAATTATAACATACTGTATTTTCTAATAATACCTTTGACTTTGACTCCGACCAAGAGCTCTCTGTCTAGGTTTGAGTGCATTGCTTTGCAGCTATTAGCGGACTCAGTCATCTGTGGAGGACTTTAATGACAGTTTTGACTTTGATTCTACTTGTGACTTGACAGATTGGTCAGTTTAAGGCAAACTCAGGAATCCACTTTGTCCCAAAAACCACATCCAACATGTGTGTATGTCTGAGCCCTCACCACACATGAGCACTCAAAGAAGGCAGCCAAAAGTGGATGTGCCTCTTGCAATAGCTTGGGGGATTTGGGTATAAATGAGTAGAGTGCGGGTGCATTAATGAATAACACACAGAACCCTTACTTTAGACAATGACCCCCTCTTTCTCGCCTTCTCCTTCTTTCGTCTCGTCCTCCGGCGCATCCTCCCGCTCGCCGCCGTATTTCAAGGCAGAGCAAAGCGACTTCTTCATTTGGAGTGTGAGACAATGTGGCAACCCCGGCTGGCTTTGTGCCGCTGACACCCCACCGCGCCACAATATGGCCTTGTCAGGGATCAGTGGCACCGCACAATGGCCATTTACCCACGGGGCCAGCGAGGAGGGCCCCCGGGGGCAGAGACGGGACGGGCCCGTTTCAGGACACCACTGCAGCATGTGTATATGGGCAAGGCTGAATGAGAAGCGACAAGATCAGATAGAAGATTATAGATTAGATAAAAGATGAGAAAATAGTAGTCTGGGGCGATATGCTTATTAGCAGTGGCAAATTTGAGACCGCTGCATATATTACAAATGCTATCAACAACAGGTTGGTATGTCCATCAGGGATACCAAAAGGATTCCGTAGAAGTCAACATGAAATTTCCTCTACTTAAAGCGGTTGAAATTAACTTTTTTTTAAAACTATAAACAGTATTATACGTTTTCTATAATGTAGGTGCACTTTCGAAACGTTTCCCTAGATTTTTCTTCCATCATTTTTATTTTTTAAATATATATACTGTATATATATTTTTTTCTCTTATATTTTAATTTCAGGGATACATCTGTTTCTCACCTGCACGTTTGTACTGAAATATAAAGAAAGTAGATATTTGTGTCATAATTATTTTCTTCTAATAGCCATGCCGTTGGTTTTATTTATATGCCTAAATAGTGGAAGAAATTAATAAAGGGTCAGGGTTAGGGTATACTTTTTGGGGGGGGGGGGGGGGGGGTCAAAAATAATAGGGTTGTCCAGCTTTGATTCAACAGCTCAATTTATGTACCACGCCATCCTTTAATAATATTTCACCCACATTGATTAGCATCTTTCATGGCTGTGTTTTCCATCTGTGGTTATGAGCCCCTACAAAGGAGACCGGATTGAAAGCAGTATAAACAAATACCTTGCCAAAAAAAGGGAAGACACCCAGCCAAGGGGGTGCCTGTCCCACGAGACACCGCAGAGCCAACACAGAGGCAGGGCGGGGCCAGTGAGTCTTGGAGCTGAACTTGGGCTGCTTGATCCGGGTCCCGAATAATGTCCATCCTGAACAAACACAAACAGGCCCCATTGGAGAAGAGCTGGGGTTTTCACCTTCACCGCTTCACCCATTAACCTCTACCTCCTTTGAGTGAGAGCAGTGGGTGGACAGCACTGGACAACAGAGGGGTCCGGGGGGCAGAGGTGGTGACCTGAGGGGGCTAGAAAGGACACAGGGAGAGAGGACAGAGGGATAGAGGCTGGACTTGGGTCAACGAGTTGGCTAAACTTCACCATCAGTCTCCCATGTCAGCCCTTGACACGCTGCAGAAGGTTTGGGCTAAACAGGTTATAGCTGGACAAACAGATAGGGAGAGCCCGGCATTCATGCGGTGGGAAAGGGATGGCAAAGAGAAGACATGACCTTAGGACCTTGGCTGATTAGATTATTAAAGATGACAGGATGGCAAGCAAAGATGTGTAGATAGGCTGGTACGAAGTGGAAGAAGGCCACCCCTCTGCATAAAAAAAACAGAAACAGCATTGTATTCTATTTTCATAGTTTAAATCAGCTCTGAAGATTGTTTTACTTTGTTTGATCCATTCCAAAAGAAATGCATCTTCTGGTAAAATTGTTAAAAGTCACTTGAGAGCTGCATTAAGCTACGCATTTCCTTTGAAAAATACACATGCAGCAATGACATATAAAAATAGAACAACCCCCAAACAGACCAGGAGACCAACAAAACGCAGAAACAAGGTATTCTGGTAGAAGTCTTGCTCATGATGGGCTGAGACGTAATCGTGGTGGCAGATAATAGTACGTACAGTAAATAAGAACAAGGTACAGTATGTAGTTTTAGATGAAAAGAGCTTCGCAAAAGGAGTTCCCCAAGGCTCTGTACTAGGACCAATAATGTATAATATTATCAGTATTATCTTAAAAAAAAAAAAAAAACTCAACTAAACTAATTGGTAGACATTGGTAGCCGCTACAGGCTATCCATGGCCTGTAGCGGCTGCCCTTGGGTGGATGTCAATGGACTGAAGCAAAAATCTGTGCCAATAATATCCCATTGACCAGCATCAATCACGCACCGCATTACCAGAGTGAGGGAAGTGCCTTGCTCAATCCGAATAAAAACCTTACCAGAAGGATAAAATACTATCATATCAAATGCATGCATAAAGGAATATTTTGAATAGCTTTTTTAACTTTTAGTTGAAACATATAACAGAAAAATGTTTGCCAATTTCTTAATTTCTTTCTCGCTGTGCGTCTGTGATGGGATGTACTGTGCTTCCGGACCAAACGGTTGCACTCACCTTAGTTGGGGGTCATCCTGCTTCTGATTATCTGGGTCAGTGCTCACTATTTTCAGCCCCTCTCTGACAGGGAGATGCATTAGTAATCTGGGAGTGTATTCCAGGTTTAGAAGGGGAGAGGAGAAAAGTGCTGTGCCGGGGGTTTGAGCGCGTGCCCCTGTATTTCAGGCTCCCAGTGGTGGGGCTCATGTGTGATCGAGCCAGTATCTGCGGCTCGCATCTATAGTTCATGTGGGACCTAGTGTGCCCTCTTTATGTTGCAACATGCAGACAAGTATTGCAACATGGCTTTAGGTAGAGTTCCATGGTTTTATTTTGCTTTACCATCTACACAAATAGCAAGCCCTCAGGTGAATGTGTCACATAGGGGAGTAATTAAAAATGTAATGTACGTTAATAGGACCGTGATCTTTCGTATTTTTGTCCTGATGCATCGGAGTAGCTGGCTAAAGTAAGTAAGCAAGCTCACAATGACCCATATGATGGACTAGGAATGATTTGTGAACGATTTGTCATGATTCATGATTCATTTTTATTAGCCATGTGCAGTATAAAAACGACATTGGAATACATTCGCAAAAAAGGTACTCTGTGTGCACCGACAGAAAAAGAGCACGATACAATGTAATATAAAATACACATACACTGGAAATAAAAGAATAAAAAAACAACTGACACTGTGATACCGATCAACAAAAACAATACAAGTTTTCATTGCAGATTTACTATCGTTTACCATATACCACCTTTACTGACAGATATTGTAATGGTGAATATTTACAAAACCAGCCAGCAATCCATTCTTTTTTAAACCATGGTTTTAGATCATCAGATGATTATCCAATTAGAAAAAAGATAATGAGTGCCTCATTCTTTAATTTTCAAGTCTCATTGTTGACATGAAATGAATGAATGCCTTTTTAAGTCCCACAGTGGGGATATTACACATTAAGTTGATATAAACCTTTCTTCCAAACCCTGAATCCATCATTCCTCCTGAAAACATGCTTTTTGACAAATACTATGATTTCTGGACAGTGAGATGCTACTTTTTTTTTATTTGAGCACTGTGACTTACATTATTGTGGCAGGGTTGTCAGAGCAGAGTTTATGAACCAATCAAGTTTTTGTAGCTGTGACACTTATTTATTTTCCAAATAGACTGGTCAATGAATACCGGATTGGAAGCTAACGGTTAAGCTGTTTAACACCTCTTCTTAAACCCTCTCGTGACCAGTTAAAACAGTATTCTTTCTGCCACATTACAATATGAAAACCTGGAACTTGCATTCAAGTGCAGTCTGTACGTGGCCAGAGTTGACTTTTTTCTCTTAAAATGTTGCTTTTACAGGTGTGCCCGATCGTCCAGTAGGGTAGTCTAAATTGTTGTTTTATTTCTACTGTTGTTTTAAATTTTGCTTTTACTGCCACTCTGGCGTGCACCTTTTTGGGCTGTTGGAAGGTGCTATTGTGATTGATTGATCAGCCGTGCAGTCTCAGGAGCAGTAACCTGTGTTCTCTATGCAAATAAAGATTCACACCGTTGATGAATGCCCAGTATCCCCAGACTAATAAGAGAAAAGTACTTACAAGGGGTACCAGGTGCAGCAGGTGAAGGGTGAGTACAGGTCCAGCAGAATTACACCTGGACAATGACACACTTATTCATAATCTTCAAAATGATTCATACTTTACTACTAGATTTATCTAATTGGTATATAAATAAACCTTACTTACTTACTTACTTACTAAACTTGATCCAAAGTAAACCCCCTTGTCTGAGGAGTGAGAAGTGTTTTGATTATTGCATATGGAGATTCCTTGCATCCTAAAAAATGACCTCACCTGTAGTCTGTTCATTGCTATTCACCCATTGTACCATTGTCTGTTTCATCGAGGCTTGACGAGAACCTGGAATCTGGCCTCCCCATCCTTCGCTTGACAAAGAAGGAGGGTCCAAGGACAAAGAATGACATTTATGGACATCGGTTAAGCCATTATCCTTGGACAAATGTCTGAAGTAGATTATGGTTGTATGTGGAGAGATGGAGCCCACCACAAGACCTATTTCACGACTCCTACTTATGTCTGCTGTCGCTGTGTCCTTGGGCAAGACACTTAACCCAACTTTGCCTGAAGCCCCCGCTGAAAGATCAAGGCCTGTGTGGACTCACCACCTGCAGGAGGATCAGTGAGGGGCTGGTGCGCTGTGAATTGGGTGCAGCTCTGACTGCCACCGCCCCGACCCAGTAATGGATTAAGGGGAAGAAAATGGATGGATGGATGGATGTATGTATGTTGTCTGAAAGTTAGCTATTGTGGGCTTTACTAGAAATAAATTTTGTAAAGCAATTTAATTTTAAATGAAACTGTGATTTTTCAATGTTTGACCTCTTCTGCGACTTCATGACACATGTATCATCCATAAGGTGTCATCTCTCTATATATATTTGCTGTATATTTGCTTGGTTAATCAGAGGCAACTCCTGCTTTACAATATATTACTTTATTAGCAGAACTAAACATGGGTAGGCAGCGTCTCTGATTTATGCTAAATCATATTTCAAGTCTTCTTGAAAATATGAGACAGGCTTCTACACTTACATTGTTCAAAGCTAGGTAAAACAGTACTATTTAGCTGTGCATACAACTGAAGGATTCATTTTCACTATTTTTAATTTACTGTGATTATTTTTGGTTATTTTGTACCGTTAAGCACTTGGAGATGCCTTGTGTATGAACTGTGCTGTACAAATACACTTGCCTTACCTTGCCCTGCCTTTTGCCTACTTTTTTATATATGTGGGAAATTTGTCTATGTGTTTTTCGCAAATGAGTTGTTAATTTTTATGAATAAAGTTCACACTTCAAAAGAATGAATGTGTTCAAGTGGAGAGCGATCAACATCTTATTTAAATTCTATTATATTGTCCATGTGTTGAGCTTCGGTGACTGATGTATATTTAAGTGGGAACCATATGGCACACAGTCTCTTTTATGGCTGAAGAAGCACCTCCTTTCACCTCGGCTCTTCACAGGAATTGCACTATGTATACAATGATTCACAAATGTGTATTTTTTTGCATCCTCTCAAAATACGGTAAAACATAAACAATCATTCCTCAAAGCTGGAGAAACCGAATATTTTGGTTTCCTAAATAACCCGTGTGTTTTGTCCCAACAGCTCTGTAAAAATACAACGTAATTTTTTTCATGCTTGTAAGAAAGTACCCCCCGAGTTACTATTTGATGCTTTGGACTTTGGACTGATATATTTTTGTATTATTATGTCTGATTACAAGGTGCAACCGAGGCCAAAAATATAGGCAAGCATGGGAAAAATTGTGTTACAACTGTTAACCAGGAACGAGTTTTGCGGATAATTTTACAGTTCAATTTTTGCAGTTTGAAAGTTAGGTACCTCAGCTTTAATGTAGCTTTTGTGTCTTGGTCAAGGGCAAAGTTCTTATGACCACATTATGCCATTCCCAGTCTCTAATTATTCCAGAATGAAAGAAGAACAAGCTTTTTACAAGGCCAGACTAAATAGACAATCAATCAGACTGCTGTTGTGCGCTCCGACTATATGTTGTAATGTACAGTACTGACACACAAAGGATGAGAGGAAATATGTGACAACCTGTGTTAAATCTCCCACACTCCCAAACAGGGCGCTGCCACAGGTTTATTTAGAGCTGCAAGCATGTCCGCGCCGCACAGCTGGTCTGAATGGAGATTCTCAACATGTGGTTTACCCCCCTCTTCCCCCTACACTCACCCCTTCAACCCTCCGAAACCAAAACGCACCATCTGTCCACTTCCACTGTGCGCTACAAGACCCACGCATCCAGCCGGGACGCACACAGATGTGGTGTCAAACTATTCTCACCAATTCCACGGTGTCTGGGGCGTTTGGCATTTGTTGATTATGCTAACATTGTTTGAAATACTGTATAGATAAGTTGTTATATATAAGCTATACAAACCTTAACTATAGTAACTTGAAGTAACTAATAACTTAAAGCTGGGGTACCTAACTTACAAACCACAACAAAATTAATTGTATAATAGAGTATAAAACATAGCTAATTTTTATATGCAAGTATTTTTGGTCTGTGTCACATCTTTACACCAGCATTTTTGGACAGAAAGGTGAAAATAAGCCAATTTCACTTAGTCAATGGGCTTTCAGCCGAAGGAGTCAAAAAGTTCTCCAACTATGCAAAATATGACATTTTTTCTTTAATAAACAGCAAGGAGTAGGCTGATTTATTCACAACCTTTTACTTTCACAAGACTCATTTAGGCGCATTTTTTTTATTGATTATGAAAGAAAAAAAGTTTAGTACTGCGGCTTTAATGCCTCAACTAACAAAGTAAACGCGGGCAAAAATAGGGAAAGAAGTCAGAAAGCACAGAAATATTCATGAGCATTGGTGACCTGTAGATACAAACGTTATACTCCTCTTGGTGAATGGTTGAATGGTATCCAAAGATTTTTATAGAGATCTGAATAAGAACATTTAGATATTTGTGTTGGAGTGTGGGAGAGTGGACAGACTGCGGCTTTAGCAGAGCACTGAAAGCCCATGAGCTGATGACCTCAGGGGGTCAGGAATCATTGTGTCCGAGGCCTGCGCTGTGTGGTCTCTGGTGTATAATTGACATTTAATGAAGGCTTGCGTTAGTGCGAGGCCATAGAAACACTAGGGAGAAGAATAGAAGAGCGGGGTGAAACAGGGGCGTCCGGGATTTATGGGGCAGCTCACATTAAAATCGGGCTAAGAAAGAGCAAAGAAACGCAATATCTACTTCTGAGGAGAAATTCGGGCTGAGAGGATGAAGTGGAGGCAATAAATGAAAAATAAAGAGTGAGTCTTGGAGATCCTGGAGAAGAAGTGCATCATGGGATATGCAGAGGAGCAGACGCCGCAGTCTGTTGTCTGGCTGCCAACTCCATCTGTCTACTTTCACATCACTTCCATCAAACATTTGACTAAAGCAAGACATGGAAATTCACACTGGTGCACCATGTGGAGGCACAAAGCACTGTTTTTTGTTATAAACCAGAGCTGCAGAAGCTGATGACTTCTGAGTTCTAATTTGTGTTGGGAGAAGATTTGAAATTCAGATCATACACACAATGGATGGATCTTCAAAACACAAGCAGAATTTTGGTGATGAACAAAAATAGTATATGGATGTTTTACTTTTCATGCAACGCACATCTCACACAACCATTGCATAAAACAATATGTTTGGATCAGGGATAGACAGGGACAGAAGTAAATACTTACTATAAATTCATATTTGGACTGACAGGACTGAACGACTCAGTCCTGGACTGAAGCTGCAGATCCAGGACTAGGACTATGGCTTTAGATCCCAGACTCTGGTTGTAGAACCAGGACTGAGGTTGTAGAATCAGGACAAAGGCTGTGTAGATCCAGGACTCCATAAAGCAAAGTACACCCCAATCCAAATTCCAAAGTATGGCTTGGTATCAGATCAAGATAAAAATCACGAGTAACCCTTTTTGCCCTGACTTGTGTGTAGACATATTCACGTAGACAAGTTGGATGAGGTGTTTTCCGCAATGACACAACTTCACAACAGCACATCACCCGCTGACCTTTGGTGTGCAGACGCTCTGTCGCTGCCACTCCGAGGTAAATGATTTCTTCTCCTTGTTCCATCACCTTCTGTCTATGTCTCTCAAAAATATAATCTTAAGCATTCAATCCTTCCATCTTATGCAGCCACTCAACTATCATCCACCTATTCTAATACTGTAATTGTATGTATAAAACCTTTGTTTTGTGATCTTTCTGTAGTAAATGCAAATAATGTACACAAAATATACACATTGAATATATAATAAAACCAAAAGCAATATCATAAACAACATTTACGGACATTTATCAGCATTTATGGATATTGATCATCCGCCGCTTATGGACCAATGGCTCAATGTGTTTTCTGTTTCATTTCTTGTGTTTGAACTGTTTGATTCTCTGATCTGTGTTGGCGAATTCAAAGGTTTGGTTAAGTCCTCCGAGACAACTACTGTCATTCAAGGCTATACAAGAATACATTGAATTGAAATGATCATTATTCAATAATAATTAAACATCATAGTTGCATAATTTGTTTTCCCTTACCTCTTTTATGGTTTAACACACTCCTTCTGTCTCACATCAAAGAACCTCTTCTTTAGATCAACCTGTAAAAGCCTAATTATTTTCCTTCCTGTATAATTTGCCTACTGCTCGGCGGTGGACTCCTTGTTTCGAAGGTGTGGCAGTGTATTATCTACTTCAAACTAACTGAACTTGGCCCAGTATCAAAGTCCTGCTCCTGGGGGAAACCCACGCTGACAATAGTCCATCCAAGTTACAAAGTAGGATAGAGGTTAGCCATTTTGGTGGCTCCATAGCTTTAGATCTTAGAACTGGACTTGTAAAGAGCATGTATTATTTAGTTCAAAGAATAGTGCTTTAAGGCTTTAACTCCTGCAATTTAAACATTTAATAAAAATACATGTTTGTTAAAATAACAGTTGTTATTGTATAAATACTGTTTCTAAATGTGACAATGGAATCGGCTGTGTCACAAAAGCCCTCCCCTCTCTGTGGTCTGGTATGTAGTGTCAGACAGAATCGTTTGTAGAATGAAAAAGATGTTGTATACATAATATTATCGTATCGTATTCTCTCGCTCATGAAAGTATGTTGACATTCTGCTGCTGTTAGAGAAACATCTGAAAGAATAAATGTTTTAGTAGAAACAAACCACATAAAGTGCAGAGCGAGCCGAAAACTTGTTATCCTCTGCTTCTCTGGGGTATAAGGAACTCAAAATATAGAGTAGAGCGTCAGGGAGGGTCCTAGGGGAGACGACAGGAGAAGTCACGTGACGTACTGTACAAAAATCGCTGTTTTGTTCTGTTGCTCAAAGTGGTTCAGGGCTCACAGTGTTTTGCAAAGAAACACAACATTTTGCTTGTTTGATTGATTCTTGAATTGAGATTATAAATGATAACACACATCCTGTTTCAGTGACTCTGATCCTCCTGCAGGTAGTCTTGATTATTCAGCAGGGGCTTCAGACAAAGTGGGGTTGAGTGTCTTACCCAAGGACACATCGACAGCAGTCATCAGTGGGAGTTGTGAAGTAGGTCTTGTGGTGGGCTTGAACCCACAAGACCTTCAGGCTCTAAGGCCAATGCTCTACCAACTGAGCCACTGTCATCATTCGTGGTCTCCTAAATAGGGTCAAAACAATAACATCACTGGCTGGGTGTGTACATTTTCAAGCACAAATGTACTTGAAATATTCAAAGATTTGGCCACATAAAATAGGAAAAGAAAAGGTTTTTGTAAACATGCACTGTTAGGAAAACAGTGTCCCATTTCAACTGCTGTTTCTATTACACAAACAAAAACATACCCTCAAGACATGAAGAGCAACGCTTACTTCCTTGATCAACTCTTGTGTTGCTGCCTGTTGTCTTTCCGTCATTCTGTCTGTCACAACAGTCAGAAGCAGTTAACGGCCGCGGCGCTGAGGGTGTGTGCACTATAAACACACTTAAGGAGCAGAACGCATGAAAGCAAAGCGTGTGAGAGGGATCGGCTTGTAAAGTATTGCCACAAACGAATGTCCTGTCTCCACTATACGCTGTAGGCAAATCATATAACGGTTTTGTAGGATGATTTTGAATGATTACATAAAATCCTGTGGCGCATGGTGGGAAGTGGTCATCCTTATATACAGGAGTTTGTAGACTGTCACAGATGAGATGTTGACACACATGAACTGGAGAATTATTATCTGGGCTTCCCTAAAGGGGAACTGTCAGTCAGAACAGTAAGTGCTTTAGTTGAGTGAATGTAATATACACTTAAAGATGACACTAATGAGTTCAAGCAAACCTCTGGCTGTACACTAGTACATGAAATTAAACCCAGAACGCATGGAATAGTAGTATTGAAGGCTTAATATATATGTGTGTTTGGTTATAGTAAAGTTGGTAAATATTATTGAAAATTGTTAAACATATAGTATGATTCTGGTTCACAAATGACCTCAAATTTGACAAACAAGTTGACTCTCAACTGTTCCTCCTCCGCAGACTGTCCCTCTCTGTTCATGACACGGCCCTATTAACAAGACTGTACAAAAGCTATATCCTGCCTCATTTTGAATATGCATCACCTGTCTGGGCTGCTCTCAATGTAACACAATCTAATCGCTTGGAACAACTCCAACGTTGAGCCATTAGGACCATACTACAGTACTCCTACACTCAAGCAGTCGCTGATGATGACTACAAAGAACTAAAATTGACCACATTGAAACAAAGGAGAAACTTTTCAGTGATGTGCTACGGCTACAAGCTGATGCATGGACTACTCCCAAAGGCACTCCATCCCCAATGTCCAATCATCAAAAGAACCCAAATCCAAACAGGGAACAAAACACTGATCCATGTGGGCATAGAGCACCCAACAAGTCGAGCACTGGACCGCTCTCCCATCTTATTTGCTACTAAATTACTAAACAAAATTCCAAGACTGTGGGACTGTCCTTCTCTAGACTCTTTTAAAAATAAACTATGGGATATTGAGGAAAGGCAGATCTTTGATATAATGTTTTAAATACCCAGCCGTCAAAGCCTTCGGGCACGACGTTTTGAACACAAAGCTGTAATAAAAAATAAAATAAAATAAAACGTATACTACCAAAAGGGGGGGGGGGGTATTGTTGCGAACAGTAATTCAAGAATAGTTCGTTGCATTGTTGTAGAAATTCCTGCAAAAGGCCCAACCAACTATGCCTCGAGCTGTTGTGCTTTAAACATCCTCATTTTTGATTGTTCTCATGTGATATTGTCAACTTTTGAGACACATTATATTTTTGCATGTATCAATCCCTGTGTTTCACTTTCTGACATGACCGAGAAATATCTGTTAGACCTTTTTCACATGATTGAATTCTAGGTCAGACAGGCCGATAGCCATCTACGGTACAACCCACTGTTTATCCCATAATTTTTCATCTTTGGAGTTCTTTGGAGTTCTCGTGAGGCCTGAGGCAGTGGACGGGGCCATAGTATGTTACCTGTCATTCACAAATAGTCGAGTGTGTCTCATGACAGTACTGTGACTGATTCTAAACCATTACAGGATAAGGTTACACACAAATATCAAAGGATTTACATGAGGACTTGATTATTTTCCACTATATACAACTTATTGTTATGAAATGACATGTTTGTGATCATGGATATACTGTAAACAAAGTACTTCAATCAGTCTATAATCAATACTGCAGGGGGTCTCCAATCTGTAGCACAGGAGCTACGCCTTTTCAGGAAGCTCTTTTAAAGATTACAGAAACCTAATATATGATGCAGAATGAGTTCTTTGGATCCTGTGACCTAAATAGTGATGCACCCATGTGTTTCATTGTGGCAGAGAATCTTTTGGGGCGCTGGAAAGAATTTCGACACAGCTGTTGTTTAAGATCATTTCATGAGATGAACAGAAAGATCCGACACAAGGAAATTCACAATCAAGACAATGTATGTTGTGGGGTCTTTTTCCAAAAACACAATGGCTCAGTCAAAAAAACACTTTTCACAGTGATTTATTATTTCCCATTATTATCCCAGTGCAATACAGTGCAATATTTACAAGTTGTAGGCGCATGTTTCATCTCAGGTTCTCAGGTGTTGCCTTCTCTGCAACCAAGCATCACTAAACTCGAGCAGGCCAGCCCGGTCCTGCTCTTAAAGCACAAGCCCCTCCCCTGGGCGTTTGACAAACACAAAATACATTTACTGACTTTAAAGTCCATTTACCCCCCAAAAAATACTATAGAAATAGTCCCCCACTACACAGTAAAGAATAGAATAATCCCCACACTGAATAATCCCCCGTTACAGTCATAAGAAACAAAAACACAAAATAAGGATCACATGACGCTCCAGAGAAAAAGAGCGCGCATCACAGTGCGGTGCTCTCAGTACTAGGACAAGCTGTGTGGCCCCGTCACACTGTAATTATTATTATTTATGCTTTACATGCTTTCTGTGTGCTTTTTTACATTTCTTATCCTTTTAAACCAGGGGTAACCAAACCTTTTTTGTATTAGGGCACTTTTATTTTATTAGGGCGGCACGGTGGCTGAGTGGATAGCACTCTCGCCTCTCAGCAAGAAGGTCCCGGTCGGACCAGGGCCTTTCTGAGTGGAGTTTGCATGTTCTCCCCGTGTCTGCGTAGGTTTCCTCCGGGTACTCCGGTTTCCCCTACCACTAAAAATATGTCCAATAGTTCTGGCATGCGCTTCCTGTACTGGCGACCGCTCCCATCTCTGTGTGGAGTGAGCCCAAAATTAACAATTGTAAACCGCTTTGAGACTCAGCTCTGCAGTGTAAAGGCGGTATATAAATAAAAACTTACTTACTTACTTACTTTTAGTTCAGCAAATAGTCCATGGGGCGACAACATAGATTAACAGGATTCGGGGTGTTCTGAGCTTTAATATGAAGTAGAGCATGCCTATATTAGTTTCAATTTGACATAGCTGAAGTTGGCTGAATGACAAATGTTTACTCACCAGACACATCAGTGCCATACAACAAATGTTAAGTCAAATAAAATAATCAACTGCTGGATTCCATATTTCCTCGGCTGAAGTTGGGTGGATGACTATGGGAACTTGTGTTTATGGGTACTTTGAGTTAGCAATGCAGAGGACCATACAAAATTACACGGAGGGCCGCAAGTTTGGACATGCCTGTAACTCTAACAAGTTAAAAATACTTGGTTATCAATACATTTTAAAATAAACAATTTTCTCAACAATCTATACACAATCCAAAAAACTATATTTTTCCAAATTAGCCATGCACTTTTGAATGCGCTGGAAAACGGCTGCAAGTCCCAAGTAGCTCTGAAACAGTTGTTGTTTTTTGCTTTATAATTTGTTTTAATTTTCTTGCTTTTTTTCTACCTGAGATGTTGCTGCAGTACAGTGTTCAGGGGTTTGCACTGGTCCAGACCGGAGCAGAGAGGATTCATGGTCCGAACCAAGTGCATCAGGTGAAAATCCACTGGAGGAATGCTAACTTTCTGAAAAATGCTAATGAAGCATTTAGCATTTTACTTTGGACTAGGGATGTACCGAATCCAGGTTTTTGGGGTTCGGCCGAATACCGAATCCACTGGTTTAGATTCTGCCGAATCCGAACCCGAATACCGAATCCTATTCCATCCTCAGTCCATTTATGTTTCATACGCAAATGTTTTAACAGCGGCGGTGTTGTGTACTGTTTAGGGTCCTTACCACCACGAGACAAATGGGCATTGCAAATTGGACATGTAGCTTGACCAGAATCTATTCTTATAACATTTGTAATAATCCCGTTCATCATTAAACACAAATACATTCAGTTCACAGCAGTGTAAAACTTCAGAGATAAAGTACATATATTGCTGTGCATGTCATGTAGAAATAAGAGCTAAAGCACCATACATGCATAAATAGCTTCCACTGGTTCAGGTCAATACATTATACAGTGCCTTGCGAAAGTATTCGGCCCCCTTGAACCTTTCAACATTTCGCCACATTTCAGGCTTCAAACATAAAGATATAAAATTTTATTTTTTTGTCATGAATCAACAACAAGTGGGACACAATCGTGAAGTGGAACAAAATTTATTGGATAATTTAAACTTTAAAAAAAAAATAAAAAACTGAAAAGTGGGGCGTGCAATATTATTCGGCCCCTTTACTTTCAGTGCAACAAACTCAGTCCAGAAGTTCAGTGAGGATCTTTGAATGATCCAATGTTGTCCTAAATGACTGATGATGATAAATAGAATGCACCTGTGTGTAATCAAGTCTCCGTATAAATGCACCTGCTCTTTGATAGTCTCAGGGTTCTGTTTAAAGCTCAGAGAGAACCATGAAGACAAAGGAACACACCAGGCAGGTCCGAGATACTGTTGTGGAGAAGTTTAAAGCCGGATTTGGATACAAAAAGATTTCCCAAGCTTTAAACATCTCAAGGAGCACTGTGCAAGCAATTATATTGAAATGGAAGGAGTGTCAGACCACTGCAAATCTACCAAGACCCGGCCGTCCCTCCAAACTTTCATCTCAAACAAGGAGAAGACTGATCAGAGATGCAGCCAAGAGGCCCATGATCGCTCTGGATGAACTGCAGATAACTACAGCTGAGGTGGGAGAGTCTGTCCATAGGACAACAATCAGTCGTGCACTGCACAAATCTGGCCTTTATGGAAGAGTGGCCATTTCTCAAAGATATCTAATAAAAGTCTCTTAAAGTTTGCCACAAGCCACCTGGGAGACACACCAAACATGTGGAACAGGTGCATTCTATTTATCATCATCAGTCATTTAGGACAACATTGGATCATTCAAAGATCCTCACTGAACTTCTGGAGTGAGTTTGCTGCACTGAAAGTAAAGGGGCCGAATAATATTGCACGCCCCACTTTTCAGTTTTTTTTTTGTTAAAAAAGTTTAAATTATCCAATAAATTTTGTTCCACTTCACGATTGTGTCCCACTTGATGTTGATTCATGACAAAAAAATAAAATTTTATATCTTTATGTTTGAAGCCTGAAATGTGGCGAAATGTTGAAAGGTTCAATGGGGCCGAATACTTTCGCAAGGCACTGTATATATGGACATTTGAGAAATATGCCAAACTCGTCAGAGACAAGTTGAGAGAAGCTAATGCTAAGAGGCTAGTTGCCTAAACATGGACTCACCAACTCTGCTTCTACAGTCATACGCAGCTCAGATGACAAGTACCTGGCACTGGTAATCGGCTCCATAAAGTTGGTGAATAGGCAGTTAGTTTATGATCCATCAGAACCGCATTACAGGTGAAAACAAGAATCATAACATCCCCTCGCACCAACGTATAACTAGAGCTAATTGGTCCGCGGGGATCACATGACCAGGAAGAGACCTCAGCGCACCCGAAGAGGAACAGAGAGCAAGAGGTTTTAAACCTCCGCTAAAGTGCATGTTTATTTACACTTCCGAACGAATCTGATTTCCGTGACGAATCCAACAGCCACAGTGTGCATAGTGTAAGTGCAGGGTTCGGGTTCGGTGGGGAAAAATGCTAAGGTTAACCAGAAACCGAACCCCGTCAAAAAAGCCAATATTCGGCCGAATCCGAACCCGAATCCTGGATTCGGTACATCCCTACTTTGGACTAGAGCAGAAAAAATGGTCCGAACCAAGCGGCTACTCCACCTTGTGACCTGTCCTCCTCCCCCCAGAGACTACTCCATCTTTGTGGCTGTGACCTGAAGGCCTGTGGCTGATTAATACTATTTTTAACTTGTTAGGAAGATACATTTTATTTTTTCTGCTACAGGACACCTGCATTTCTCCTACGGGGATCAATAAAGTATCTATCTCTCTATCTATATCTATCTACCTACCTTTCTATCTATGCATATGTATATCAATCTTATGATTGACAAGCATTTTTGCCCGCTACATTTTTTCATTTTTGCATGCCGCGAAGAAAACATTTACCACAAGTCCCATTCTTGTTATTAAGACCTCTTGTGAAGGCCTAAAACTTCAACATTTGACATTCTCCTCATTACTGCTCTCTGCCATGGAGCACCAGTCAACAAGTTTCTATTTGGTTTATTCTTCCTAAGCACCAGAACGCCCAGCCACTTTATTAGTCTGGTCTGTGGAGGCTGCACTTGACTCTACATTGGAATGTTAACTTATACACGTTCACATCCCCAACACCACTGACCATTAGCCATAAGTCAAAGTCTGGATAATGAAGTACCCCTGTGGCTCCATAGAGTGTGTATTTGGCTCTATAGTGGCCAGGTCAACATGTATAAGGCCTGAGCATGTTGACCAAACTGGAGGGAGCCTGTCTGCCCGTCTGTGCTGAGAGCTCTAATCCCACTAGCACCGTTTCAATCCACTCCATCAAGGCCATGTCTAGATGTCTAGCTGTCTTCTTTTTTATTTTTTACTTTTGTGGCATTTCTGTAGACATTCTAGCAATATCTATTTATTTTAGATTTGATCCGCAAATTGATAAAATATTACCATGAACCTCCTGAATATGTGAAGCAGGCTGTGGTGGGATGAACTTACTATGACATCACATTGGGGCTATACAAGAATAAATAGAATTCAATAAAGAGACTGATGTAAAGAAGCACCATCAACAGCCTGCCTGAGAATCACGGTCAGTGTCTGTGGATGAATGACAGTCCCGGGTTCCATGTCGCTGCCTTCTCCTCTGTCCTAATGAGCTGTGGCTGTTGTGGGACTGACCATGCTCCATTCTAAGCCTTCCTTTCAGCTTGAGGGCCATTTAAAGCACAAACGCACAAGGCCGGTTTTAGAATTTTCTTGAAGTCACCTTGTTATCATTCTGTGCAGGCATGCATACACACGCACACATCTATCTTACTACCTGTTTCACTGTGATGCAACTGCAAATTCACACTCATTAAGCTTTTTAGTCTCGGCAGTCACCTCCGATTTAACATGGGCCCATCTATATGCAGTTAAGTGAGAACTTTGAATAATAATGATAATGCATTGGTTTTGTATAGCACTTTTTTGGACACTCAAAGACGCTTCACATTATTCTTTCACTCCATACACAGTGGTAGAAAAGTACTATTGTAGCCACAGATGCCCTGGGGCACACTGACAGAAGCAAGGCAACCAGTATGTGCCATTGACCCAACCACCAACCATTCACACACACACCAGACTCATTCTGGGCAATGTGGGTGAAGTGTCTTGCCAAAGGACACGACAGCTTTTTGGCACTTTACAGCCGCCCCGCTGTGGCACCTGGTGTTCCCAGAGGTCTCCCATCACAGTACTAACCCTGCTTTTTGTTGCTGTCATTAATCATGATAATTAGTATTTACTTACTGGCTTTTCATTGTAAATTGAGAAATAATATATGATGATAAAAGTATAAAGGGGAAAAAATGCCTCATCAATGTGATTGTATAGAACGTCATTTTACCTGAAAAACGGCCAAAACTAATCAAGGGACCAGAGTTCGGTTTTAAAAGGCAGAAAACAGCTCAAAATGTGATGTCACGGTTGTGCAATGACTTACAGGTTTGGGCAGAGTTACATGTTTGTGCTCCATAGAAGTTCCTTATACAAGTGTGGATGTGTCTAAAAACAACTCCAGGTCTGTTTTTAATGAGGGAAGTTCTAATAAGTACATTTAGAAAACTTTGTGTGTTTATATGTCTTAACAGTAACTATTTTCCTTTTTTCTGGATACAAGTATGCGGTTATAAGATTCTCTTTCCACTCAGTTCTGACACACAGTGAAAAATGACAATGCCGCTGTGTTACTTCTCCTATTTAGTGATTTGAGGCGGGCATACAACAATTTATTTGACTTGAAGAATTTGCTGCAGGCATCTTTACTGAGCCCTTTCTGTGACCTAGAATGGACTCAAACGAGGCTGAATCCAATATAAAATTATGTGTTATTTTAAAAGCAATTATTGTGTAGAGATCCTTTAATTGTCCCACAGTGGGGAAAATGCATCACAGAACCACAGGGAGGAGCACACAAACCAAGATAAGTGAATATTACACAACTCTAACATTTAAAAAATAAAATATCTTTATCTTTAACATAAAAATGAAGCAAAGCATAAGCTTCCTGTGTGTTCCCTTTTACAAAGCACCTACGTCTATCACCATGAAGTTTTGTAAATAAAATTAGATATGCAATAACTCGAAATGTAATCATTTAGAATCATATGTCAAATTCCTGAATCCTTTGGGGAGCTCTACCTGAAAGGGGTTGGTGAGCTACAGTACAGGCATGGATCTATAATAATAACTGGATAGGGTATTACTATGGGAGGACCAGACAATGCCCAAATATGGACGGGTTCCGCAAATCTCTCGGTCCCCATGACTGTCCCATGCGCTACTGAGCACAAGCCATTCATTTGAATAGGGCGCCCTCTTGGATCGCCGGGTCTTGGCGACTGGTGGCTCCCGAGTTAAAAGTTTGAGACCCTGCAGTACAGAATAATACTGATGATTGGCCCACATCGGCTGACTGATGGTTTAGCCTAAGATTTAGGAAGGGCGGTGGTCCCAGCTGAAAAACGCTGGACCAGCTCTACACTTGAAACAGGTGTTCGAGCGTTCATTTCGAGCTCATACTCAGTCCACTTGTGCTTTTGTTTGCGTTGCAGCTGAAATGTCAAAGAAACCACAGGTGCTGCAGATGAAACAAAAACACAAAAAAATAGTAATTACATAAACACATCAATTACATACGGTTAAGAGGACTAAAAGTGTATAACCAGAGCAGTGCTTCTGTCAATCAAACTTGTTCCCTATTCATGTTAGAGTCTATTCGGGTTGGGTTTTGTTATTGGGAATCCTCAAAACAAGACTTATAACGTGCACTGAAGAGTCCTGAGAGTCCTGTGTTGTAAGCACCTCCAAAACGGAGTGCCTTCCCTTTTTCAGGTAGAGGTCTTTCAAGTGGAGGAGCTCAAGTCGTTGCTGGGACTGTAAATTATAGAAAGATAGAAATGGGGAGGCGTTCTATAGCGAAAGTAAGAATAGTTTGTGATTAGGGAAGTCAGGACATCTCTGCTCCAACTGCTGCCTGGATTGAGAAAAATGTGTTATTGGTCAATTCCATGCTTAGTTTGCATTCACAGTTATGATGCAAACATTTATGACCCTGTAAAAATGAAGCTCAAACCCACAAGCTTTTTCTTTGATTTGAAACAACAGCTCAAGATCGACTTTGTACCGGTGGAAATGAATACAATGTTTTGGGGTGCCCCATTGACTAAATCTAATCAGGGGTTTGCAGGTTTCCATTTCTGCTAGATCCACGTATCTCTGGACTTCACACAGGCGCTACACAGGCCAACAGTTGGGCAGGTGTCAAATCGGCCAAGGTCAGTTACACCCGTGCCCAATCACAGTGCAGATAAATCAACTCCAGCCAATCAGATGCTGAGAAAAACCAGATTACTCCGAGAGAGCGTGTGTTATCTCTAGTGCACTAACAGAGGGCCTCATTCATACACAGGTCTTTATAACTGGCCAAAGAAAGACTAATTTGGTTGGAGTTTTTTTTGACAGGGGGGTGTAGGGGGGCAGCGAGTATTGTTTGCTTAATCCGCACTGACTGGGAAGTTGTACGCAGTGCAAATAGTGAATATTTGAGCAGCGCTGCTCCTGAGTAAAGCCCCTTCTGCCCCAAATGTTGAGATAAGCAGAGACCAAGGTTATTCATAAAGATGTGTTTTAACGGTCACTTTCATCCGCTGTATTTTGTATACAGACAATTAAAACAGACTTTTATCAGACATTTTTAAGTGCAATTTGATCCTCATTGGCGTTATTAGTATTTTCTTTTTTAATTATGCTGAGGTGAATCTTGAATGTCTGATGGTACTTCTACCAACAGTCAGTGATTCCTATTTGATTTTAAATTCACACATAAACAGCTTTAATCACAAAGGACCTTTCTATGTGTACAACATTTCTTTTGATGCATTGATTTGACCCGAAGACGAAAGAGATTGGCATAAGAGCATTTGGATGTAATAATGTTCTTTTCCAAAATCTCTTGTACGTAAATGGGATTATGAGTGGGTTCTTGGGCAAAATTTTAACATTTTTACAGATCAGTTCCTTTCTGTTGACATTTGCTATCGTTTTTATTGTTTTTCTCGTTTTTCTTGTTTTCGGCTCTTTTGATGTCATCTAAAACTCAATAAAAATGTACGATAACAATTTATACATTCTTGCAAAACACAAAGCTGCGACACGGCGTCAAAGTTTAGCTGACTCGTGTGTATAAATTATGTGTGTAGAATACACACATACAGCTCAGTATCTGTTCATCAGATAATGACAAGCATGCCGAACCCTTGTATTCCCCAGGTCATAACGAGGTCTAGATCTCTCTGCTTTGACTAATGGAATGATGCCGCACTCTTTCATATCTCTGTTTGATTTAAGAATGTATGCTTTTAGTAAGTGTCAGGACAGTTACTTGGCCCATTGCATCATCTGTGATATGTTTTGCCTTGTCTTACGTGACTCTGCCCCTTTTAGTACTCTCCCTGCAGCACTCTTCTTGTCTTTTCATTACTTCAATTTAATATCTTTCCAAATCCACACAATTTGACTGTTATCATTATAATACTTTTATTACAAGGTATATTATTACCAAAGTGTTTTTTTTTTTTGACAATTTATTTTTGAGACAACCTTTTACTCCGTACTTTTAGAACACAAATATCTGTACTTTTTACTCATTCATTAAAATGTCAATAACCAATATGACATTTTTCTGTATGGCTTTGTCTTATACTCTGGCAGAACTATAGCATGATGTATGTAGGACGGAATAGAATAGATATGATGAAAATTAAATCCCCCAAGGTGTAAACCTGGTAGTGGTCCCACCGTTGAGTTGGTGATAGGGAGGAGGCGGGTTGCTGCACGAGCTGAAAGCATTAGCACAGGAATGTGAGGCACTGTCTAAATGCAGCGGGAAAGGCAGATAGGGATTATTAGAGGCACAGGTGTGTGCAGTTTAGTAAAGTTTTACTTTGTAATGAAATTACTTCAATACTGTTACCATAGTTGTTTATTTTTGGTGGATATACTCTTAAGCTCAGTACTTTTGCCACCTCTGCTACGATTACCATAGCTCGGAAACACTAGTTCTTGCTCCACTTTTCTGAATCCTCTGCATTTTAAAGTATCTATAAATCCCCACAGCTGCAACATGCACCATTGTAGCCACTGTTTGAATTATTGCCATTTGAGAAGTTTAGCCTAGTGTTGGCCAAAGCTAATCTCCACGTCATCTGCATGGAGAGATCTTTTGCGACGTGGGGTAACCTTGTCCTACAAAGTGGCGCTTTATTCTAGAAACACACAAGCTGAGAGTGTTTGGATTTAAAAGAACAGTCTTGAATATCTACAAAAGCAGCAACCCCTGGCCTTGCTTTCAACCCGTTTTTGCCGTATTGTGGAATTCCCTTATCTTGCTCCACCAGTGGTGTATTGCATAGAAAAGAGCAGGCCCATGCCATTGTGAAGCCCTCAGAGTCTTGTTTGATAGTATTTTTTTGTGGGTCACTTGACGCTACCCCCTCACTGCTATCCACACACACACACGCATTTCTCTCCTCACAAACTCCGTCACCGTCACCTCTTTTTCCATCGTGGCAGCGCATTGTTAAGAACGGCTATTCTTTTGGGTCTAACCAGATTCTGGGTGTCATTGGGGGGGCTATAAAGAAAAGGAGGATAGGGAAGTTTGTCATTTCTTTAAAGGAACACCAAATCCTCAGTCTGGTAGCAGTCAGCCAGGGTGAAGCAAGTTGCCATACGTCCATATGGACCCCCACGGACAATCAAATTACCTTCCATTGGAACAAGGGGAACCGGGACAAAACCTGTAGACTAAGTGGTAGAATTCCTCCACACCTAATAAGTTAATGAAATAATAAGATTAGGTCGATCAAAAACCAACTTTTCATGGTTTAAGGCTTGGGCTTTCTATAAATAGCAACTTTAAGATCATGCCTCACAGCACTTCAGGGAATAGTATGTCCTTTTCAACTTCGAAATGAGACCAAGTGCTTCACACTAAACCTTTACTAAATGTTATACACATCAATGTTACCCTCCAAAATAAAGACAATAAAACATATGCAGCTTTAAGACAGATGAGGTTTTCTGGAAATACTATTTGGACTGCATTAAGAACTTTTTCTTTTGATGTCTTTCTCAAAGTCATTTCACCACGGCAACCAGCCTCCAGTCTAGAGGGAACATACAAGAAAAACAACTGGCGGTGTAGCATATAGAAGTGTAGGGAAATGCACGTGTTTTGAATTGAGCTCAATGCTTGGGTGGCCAATTAGCAAAAACAGCACAGAATAGTCCCTATGCCAGTGACCAATCAGGACTGGAGGAGTGGAGCTTTTGTGTCCTCCCTCTGTTCTTTTTTTACTCCCTAACTCTGTCTGTCAACTTGGTGTCCACCGCACAACTCCATCAGAATACCCAATGAGGATTATTGGAGGGAAGCAGTGGGATTTCCAGCGCTCGCTTGTTTGCGGAACAAAAATGTCCGTGTGTGTCCTCAGACAGAGATTTGGCTGCGTCCCATCCATGGCGGAGGATCACAATCCCCGTCTTTGCCTCTTCACACTGGGCCACAGAGCTGGAGACTCCCCCCGGATCATGACCCACTGGGGCACATTCATTCCTTCAGAGGGACTCCACATCACTTTGTCAATTTCCCCTCAGATCCAACCAAAGTCAGTGTGGGTAATCAAAACACCAGCAGCAAGCTTGGACATCAGTAGGCAGTGTTTACAACAAGAGGTGATGGTGAATATGAAATTGCACAATCGTATTAACACCCACAATAAAACAAAGGTCATTCATAGCAGGTTGCAAAAGATTTATTAAAGGAACTTGGTCTTAATGCTACTTTCCACTGTTTGCATTGTTTTCTTGTGGATACAGGTTAAAAAAACATTTATTTTAGTAATTCAACTAAAATTTGGAACCAATAAATGATTTAGACTCATTACATGCAAAGTGACATGTATTTCTTATTTTTTTGTATTTTATTGGTTTCATATTTTCAGGTGTAATCTCAATCTTTTAGCTTTGATTTGAGCTTGTATTTCTTTATGTTGCAAATGTATGATGAATGTGTTGCCTCTTGTCCAGGACACTCTTGAAAAAAAGATTATTAATCTCAGTGAGGCTCTTCTAGTTAAATTCAAAAATAAATAAACCCCTTGTTTGTTAAAATGTTTATGATTATGTCTTAGATGTTTTATTTGTATTTATTTTGTTTTTCCAAATTAGAGCCAATTATCGTAAATCGGAATTTAACTTGTATATTTTCCTTTGGTGCTCAAAGTTTTGACTCTCTAGCATTATCACACCTACCATTACATTGCCAGTAATAATTTTGATGTGCATTTTTTTTATCACATTTGTGCCCAGACTCAGTATTATGTCTGCATTTCTCATCGGTGTGATACAGTAGTGAAACTTGTGGCAGCCTGTCTTCTCTCTCCTTCTCAGTCGCTTCTCTCTCTCGCCCTGCAGATATTCAGCTGAACTGATCCGGCCCGACGCTGTTCCCTGTGCCCTCAGCTAACACTGCCCCACAGTCATCTTCCATAGGGTTCAGAGACAGGAATGCTGAGTTTCTTCCAAAAAGGGTCAGTCAGTGATTAATTTACGATGTTACTATTGCACCCCATGCTCAGGATAATTTAACGTATTGACATTTATACAGTTTATGTACCCATGAGTTGTAGAGGGTTTTAATTCGGTATTTCGAAACCAAGAGTTGTGGCATTAATTTTGTATCTTGTGTTAAAATCAGTCTCTCTATGATGGGTGTAGTTAAAGTAGCATTATGTAATATTTGCACGTCAAGTCACCATTAAATGGCCCCAATGTTTCAAAAGGCATTATTAAATCATGCTCTTTTCGAATACATCTTTAACTGATAACAGTAGTTCAGCCGAGATATTTGAATATCAAAATTAGTTTTACAACCCGTAAAAGTTCTTATTGTTTTCATTGGCTAGTTAAAATAACATGTGGCCGCAGAACTAAAAGAGGTCTTGTTATGATTCTCAAATCATTCATGACAAAACAAAGACTAAATCGAGGATTTATATTGGGACGCCTTTGAAAACTTGAGACCATTGAAGGCGGATAAAAACTTTCCGTGATGCAAAACTTGCTGAGTTGGGTGCATTCTTCATTGAAAGTTCAAGTATAAAACCATCTGAATGTACTCAAATTAGGATTAAAATCCCTCAATTTAAACACTCATATTTTATCATTTTTTGCAGTGAACTTACTTACATGCATTTGCCCCAATATCAAACTTATGACACTAGACTTGAAGGCTGCTGTCATAAGTTTGACATCAGCCTTCAAATCTGATGGCTGATGACAAACATTGTGTAAATGGGATTACACTGCAAAAAGTGATGAAACAAAAGTTAAAAATGGCTCAAATTTGGCTAAATGTATCTTAGCTTGAGCACAGAAGTTATGTGATGTCATAAGTTTGATATGCATATATTTAAGTAGTAATCCCACCTTCGTTTTCAAAGAACAAGGCACGTTGCAATGTAGTACATGTTTTTAGTGGAGCACCTGGAGGAAACCTACGCAAACATAGGGAGAACGTGCAAACTCTACAAAGAAGAAGAAGATAATCCTTTATTTGTTATGCAGTGGGGAAATTTCAGTTAGATGGATACACGTATACAGTACACATTAAGGCATGCAGCGTACAATTACATCCGTGCTCCTTATGGGCAAAGTGGGTAAAGTGTCTTGCTCAAGGACACAACGACAGCAGTGTGAGTTGGTGAAGATGGTCTTGCGGTTGGCTTGAACCCACAACCTTCTGGCTTAAAGGCCATTGCTCTACCAACTGAGCCATTGTCTTGAGGTAGAGTTGAACCGAGGACCTTTCGATTCTATGATCAAGTTTAGTTTGACTGCAAAGCTGAAGCTCTTTGTGAAGTCAGTAAAATACAGTTTCTGCTCCAAAATCTGAAGCAGCCTCCCTGGTCCATCAGATTTTGACGTTCTTGAATTCTACTTGATTGAGCTGTTAAAATCAAGGTATACATATATCTTGTTGCATCTTAACAGTGGGTTTTAAAGAGAATAATAATGCACAAACTAATACATTATAGCAACACACTGAGACTGTCTGACCCAGATATGAGGTGGCTTATTTTACTTGCAGAAACTTGCTGAACAAGTGTTTTGGTGATCTAGAGAGGACCGGATTTAGACTCTACTTTATTAGTGCAGAAGTACATGTCAATATACTATAAAAAGAAATGCAGAGTGTGGTATATCTTTGCAAGAGATCACAAATGCTATTCAAAAATGCCTGAAGTCTGTTTTTCTTCTTCCATTCTTTTGCGTCTGTATATCTTCATATTTTTTGTCTTTGCTATAGCCCTAAAGTGGGGTGTCCCGTCATCTTTCTGGCTCGGAGCGTGAAGCGGGGTCGACCCGGTGGGGCTCTCTTTGGGGGCCCCACTCACAATGCCCATGCAGGATTATCCATCCCAGGACAAAGCGTGTGATTAGCATGAGAAAACCAGAGCGCTGCAGCCCCTCCAGCCCCGCAGAGGAGAGGTGTCAGGGGTACCCGAGAGGAGAGGAGAGGTGGGTGCCGCTCATTAGCTGCTGGGACAGGCTGAATGCAGGCGCACACTCCACACCCCGCACGCTCGCACCGGGGCACTGGCATGCACACGCACGCCCTGCATAACCATGGAGAAGGATCCAGGCAATTTGTAGCTCATATGCATATGTCTGAGCACAGCGAGAGGCAGGAATTTACCAAAGAATAACTCAATAAAGGAAGAGGCACGGAGAAATGTCCCTGTATGGTCGAGTATGACAGCACTTCACGTCACTTGTGTTCACAAACTAAAAAAGAATTGTGTAGAAAGGGTTTTTAATCAACAGTGAATTCTGAGCCAAGAAGCGTGTACCTGATGTTGAAAAAATGACTTTGATGGGATCCTAAGCCTTAATTTCAGTTTCCAGTTTTTGTGCAGTTTTTACAAATATAATGAAATGGAGAAAGCATTTTAAATGACTATTTTCATCACAACAAAAGACGCCAACCCACAGGTGTTAGCTAGTCCAATCAACATACACATGAAGTCACAGTGACCTTAGAGGCCTGATCACTTGAATATTATGTCTTGTGTTTTTCAGTCCATTTTGTGGTGGCCAGATTCTGCACTGATCCATGAAGAGCGTGTTGTGACATTTAGACCAAAACAAATGTATTCGAACTCAAATGTATGTTGATCCTCCCAAACTGCTGTTTACAGATGCATCGACCACGCATGTCTCTGATTGGTCCATCACAAGCTGCTCTATAGGATTGCTTGAGATAAGTTGTGCTCTGTTTGACGATCCTAAGTGAAAGTCCGTTCTCTGGTTCAACTGAAAAGCTGTAAAACAGTAAAAATAATATTCACACATATTTGATCATGATCTTTGCACACACAAGATCTATTGTTCATAGAATTAGAATCATGGCTCAATCAATCAATGGCTCTTTATTGCTAAATGCCAGAATTTCTTAGCAATTGAGCTGTACATAAAACAAACCACTGGGGGGCAGTGGACAGAGCTACAACTTAATATTTACATTCTATGGCTACAACACATTTTGTCTCTAAAATAAGCCCTAAATTGAATAAATCCTGTCTAAATTTCCACTATCATTTCCATCGAATCTGAATCAAAACTTTTGTAAACCTAATAAAGTTAGATTCAACTAAATGAGTGTGCCTCTGCTGGTAATTTAACAGAACTGCAGAGTTAGGTACCCAGCTTTAACTCTTGATCCAAAAAACACCAAATATGGGTTGTACATGTCGAGTCTTTACATTTAGATTTTGTTGACAAAAGCATTGAACAGAGAATACTTTTAAATCGTTTTGAAGTCTGAACCCACATTTGACTAACAATCGTTTACGTAAAATTCCCATCTGTTTTGATATTACATACTCAATGTATATTATATATCAAATATAATATAAATATCAAATTTAATATATATAACATTAAATGTTCAAAGCTCCATCATACTTAAGTTTCAGAAAGCCCTTCATGCTCAGCTGTTCTTCAGGATCAACTGTGGAAACACGTGAAAATCAATCTGAGGAATTGAGAATTAGAATAAATCCTTTCATACAGAAATGATTAGTACATTTTGCATAAACAATGCACAATGTAAATTATTCAATTACATTTTTCATAGTACAATAATACATATTCACACCGCTCTCAATCATACGCTATTATTCAAACACGCAGGATTACAGTTATGACAGATTAGGGCTTTGCTTATCACTTGAAACATAACATCTGTTGCCAGGATATTTATATATGTATGCAATTCACAGACATTTGCATATAGGGCTTTATCTTTCTAAAACAACAGTGCTAGAGAATGCTGCTGTCCCCACATCCCGCTGTGTCGGTTGCAGAGAGGGCCATAGACTTTCTGTGAAGGACAGGACAGAGGATCAGTGGATTTACTTCTCTCCAGTGAAGAGGTGCCCTGTCGCCCGGGATTAGAGGGATGAGCCCTCTCTCCTGTCCCCCCCGTCTTTTGTGGGACACTTCAGAAGACCTCCAGCCTGGTGGAGAGGACAAAGATGAGGGGAGAGGGGGTCTCTGAGATTGGCCAAGTTATCAATTATAATGATTTTGAAATGGTGTTATAGTTTTCTACTTTCATTTAGCTGCAGGAACAGGTGCAATATCTCCGCTGTTCACCTGTGATGATATGATGCAATTCTCCCCCATTACATCAGGCTCAGAGCAGTTTTCTGCCTTTAAAAAAGAAAGAACGCATTGCTCCCTCATGGCTGTGTTTGCAGCCGTCTTTATTAACTTTGGAAATAAATGTATATTTCCTATTCAAGATATTGTTTCACATTATAATTTTCAATGGACAAAAATAATAATTTCTAATAAATATATTATTATTCTTTGTCTTTAAAGAAGAGCATGATATTATCACTACCACTTTGTAAATTTGGAAGGATATAAATTTCTACCTGCATCTGAAAGCCAGAGCCCAACATACCTTTGCAGCTAATCAGGAGAGGGCCTGGTTGACGTTGTAATGGGAGACTTTTGGAATCACCAGGTGTCACAGTGGGGTGACTTTAAAGTGCCAAACTGTCGTTGTGTCCCAGTAGTATGGCTATAGTAGTAGTTTTTCCATCACTGTGTATGAAGTAAATAAATAAAAGACAGATAGATGGATTTACTGATTTACTTTATTGATCCCCCTTGGAGGAATTCAGGTGTCCGGCAGCCTTCTCCAGCAGGACACGTGAAGCGTCTTTGAGTGCTTTATAAAACGATCCAAAAGTTATTTTCTCACTGCTCCTTTATATTGTCACTGTAAACCTCATGACAACAAAGTGCCAGTGCCAAACCTGATGGCCCTAATTCTTTTCATCTTCACTAAATTGGTGGAGCGGGTGTGTAAGAGGTTTGGAAAAATTACACGTTTTTTTGGGCAGCAGCGTCTTGTCACCTCTGTCCACTGTCGGTGTCCCTGAACACTCCACAGGATGCTGCATTATTTGAAAACCTTGGTCAGTCCGGAGGTCGAGAGTTCGGCTATGTGCCTCCCTGAACCCTCTCTTTCATATTGCTTTATGACCTTTTTGTCTCCTGGATGTGGGAGGAGTACCTGTTAAAGTGGGCGGGACCAATGGGGCCGGAGGGTAATCAACGCCATTGCTTTTGTTCAAACACATATTGTTTTTATTCATTTAGAAAACACATATTGTTCTAGTTTGTTCTATTTTGAGGGTTATACTATTATGCAGGTATTATATTTTGACCATGTTTTACTTTTTACTGAGAACAAATGATGAGGAACACATTAGGGTAGTAGTACACCTTTTTTCCCTAATAAAATGTATTTATATTATTTGTATGAATATTTCCATTTTCCATTAATATAATCCATTTTCTACCCCTTAATCCATTTCTGGGTCGGGGGGTGGCAGTCAGAGATGCCACCCAAGTCTCATAGCACCAGGACTGTGAGCATAGCCATGATCTCTCAGCAGGGGCTTTGGGCAAAGTGGGGTTAAGTGTCTTGCCCAGGGACACAACGACAGCAGACATCAGTGGGAGTCGATGGAGAAGGTGTCAAGGTGGGAATATTATATATATATATCCACCAAGGTGGTTGGTAGCCTCCATGGTGGCAAGGCTCCGGGTGTGGATGAGATCCGCCCTGATTATCTAAAGTCTCTGGATGTTGTAGGACTGTCTTGGCTGACACGTCTCTGCAACATCGCGTGGCGATCGGGGGCAGTGCCAATGGAGTGGCAGACCGGGGTGGTGGTCCCTCTCTACAAGAAGGGGGACCGGAAGGTGTGTTCCAATTATCGTGGGATCACACTCCTCAGCCTCCCCGGTAAGGTCTACTCCAGGGTACTGGAGAGGAGGTTACGGCCGATGGTCGAATCTCGGATCCAGGAGGAGCAGTGTGGTTTTTGTCCCGGTCGCGGAACACTGGACCAGCTCTATACTCTCCATCGGATACTCGAGGGTTCATGGGAGTTCGCCCAACCTGTCCACATGTGTTTTGTGGATTTGGAGAAGGCGTTCGACTGTGTTCCCCGGGGTGTCCTTTGGGTGGTTCTCCGGGAGTACGGAGTCGGGGGTCCTCTGCTGAGGGCCATCCGATCCCTCTATGACCGGAGCCAGAGCTGTGTTCGCGTTGCCGGCAGTAAGTCAGACCTGTTCCCGGTGAATGTTGGCCTCCGACAGGGCTGCCCTTTGTCACCGGTTCTGTTCACTGTATTTATGGACAGAATATCTAGGCGCAGCCAGGGGTCGGAGGGGGTCCGGTTCGGAGACCACAGGATTTCATCTCTGCTGTTTGCGGACGATGTTGTCCTGTTGGCTCCAACGAACCAGGACCTGCAACATGCACTGGGGCGGTTTGCAGCCGAGTGTGAAGCGGCTGGGATGAGAATCAGCACCTGATTCAGAATCAGCACCTGAGCAAGGCAAAGCTCTCAATTTACCGGTCAATCTTCGTTCCCTCCCTCACCTATGGTCATGAACTTTGGGTAATGACCGAAAGAACGAGATCGCGGATACAAGCGGCCGAAATGAGCTTCCTCCGCAGAGTGGCTGGGCGCTCCCTTAGAGATAGGGTGAGGAGCTCAGTCACACGGGAGGAGCTTGGAGTAGAGCCGCTGCTTCTCCACGTCGAGAGGAACCAGTTGAGGTGGCTCGGGCATCTGTTCCGGATGCCTCCTGGACGCCTCCCTGGGGAGGTGTTCCGGGCACGTCCCACCGGGAGGAGGCCCCGCGGAAGACCTAGGACACGCTGGAGGGACTATGTCTCTCAGCTGGCCTGGGAACACCTTGGGGTCCCCCCGGACGAGCTGGAGGAAGTGTGTGTGGATAGGGAAGTCTGGGCGTCTCTGCTTAGACTGCTGCTCCCGCGACCCGACAACGGATAAAGCGGAAGAAAATGGATGGATGGATGGATGGATGGATATCCATCCATCCATCCATTTTCTACCCTTTAATCCATTTCTGGGTCAGGGGGGTGGCAATCAGAGATGCCACCCAAGTCTCAAAGCACCAGCCCCTCACTGACCCTCTGCAGGTGGTGAGTCCACAGGAGGACGGCTGCTCTCTGAGTGTGAGCATAGCCTTGATCTTTCATTGGGGGCTTTGGCTAAAGTGGGGTTAAGTGTCTTGCCCAAGGACACAACGACAGCAGTCATCAGTGGGAGTCGATGGAGAAGGTACAGAGGTGGGAATTGAACCCACGACCTTCTGGCCTTAAGGCCAATGCTCTACCAACTGAGCTACTGTCGCATTTAAGGCAGATTATCCAATCAAAGAGCAGAATGAGACTCTTGTTGGTTGTTGTCTTGGTTGTTGTTTTTTTTTTTTTTTTTTTCAATGCCAAATCCCACCCACCAAGCAACCTCAAAACAAAATACACAAGCCCGTCGACAGATACAAAACTAACAGGCAAGACAAAAAATATATATATATATAACTAAATAAACAACAACAAAAAATAAGAAAAACAAACCAAAATAAAAACATAGAGACCAAACACACACAAGTCCCCGAGGCCTTCATCCACTTATCCATTCTCTCATTTCCCATTTTCTATGCGACATCAGTCCCACTTCAACATCTTCCATTTTTTTTCGTGCACAATTATCCTTTTTGTGTTTGAAGCTATTATTTTTTCCATTTCATATTGTTGTTTCAGTTTATTTTTAAAGTTATTCAAACAGAGTTCTGTATTGGTTTTACATTTAAAGATAACAATTTTACCCATCAGGATGATTACATTCTCTACATTTGTTGAGTTGCTGTCCAAGATTCCCAACATTATATTAATGGAATTGATGTCAATCTCGATCCCTAATCCACACAACCATTTTTGGACCATCGTCCAGAATAATGAAATATATGGGCAAAAATAAAATAGATGCATTAGGTCTTCCTCCTCCTCTTCACAGAATCTACACATGGGGCTTTTAATGATCTTACATAAATTCAGGTGTCTTGGTTGTTGTTTGTGAAATGTATCTGAAATGTATTTGACTCCTAATCTTTTGGCTCTTTTATCAAAATCACAAAAAAAAAAAAAAAAATACCAACACACATAACTAAATGAAACTAAGTGTGTGTAAGCCCTCAGTCGTACAGGGATTAGTCAAAGCAAAGGACGGTTTCTCACCCATCATCTGTACTTCTTAGCAAGTTTTCCCGACGTTTCGTCCTCAAACCAGCGGACTTCTTCAGGGAATGAATTCTCAGACCGCGCGTTGGAGATTTATAACCTATGGGTGTGGTTGAAACAAAGCTGAAACTAAACTAATTGAAACTAAACTAAATGAAACTAAGTACCAGATATAGTCATGCAGAGTTTGTGTCTTTTATAGCTAAACCCCAGCAGTAATCAGCAGTTATCAGTAATCAGTGATTACTGTATGTGTCACAGACAGTAAGACTCTGACAACAAAAGAGCGATTCTTATTCTAGTGATTTTATTACACTACTAATTGTGCATATTGAATACAGCCCCGTTAAGAGTGTGATTATTATTCTTTTGCAAAATATTTGTAAACCTTTGATTTAAAATGCATTGTGGGAAGAGGCCTACTATATGTAAAGTAGTTAAAATTGCAACCGGCATGTGCAGAGCCTAACTTTGGCTGGCTAATTTCTCATGAAAACAATCAAAACAGGTTTATGTCATCTAATACATTGTTTTAAAAGAAGAAGCAGGTAGCTCACAAATATATTTTTTAAGCACTTTGAGGGTGACCTTAGTCTGTAAAACACTCTCTATAAATAAACATTACTTATACTTACAATGCATTCTTTGGTAAATGACACCATCACTAATGTGTCCAAAATATAGTAAATAGAATGATTGCAATGCGACCACAAACAACATAACTTCCCTAGGACTTCCCTAAAAACTTCCATCAGCTCCATCCATCTCCCTGTCCCCCTCTGGGCTGCGGGGTAGACGACAGGTCACAGATGTAGGGGGATGACCGTCTTGTCACGTGTTGCTTTGTCTGGGTCTCCAACCAAAACATACCCTCATGCGTTACCATAGAAACGTACCCTTTTTCTGCCTTCCACAAACCACCGTCGCCACCATAGCCTCCTGCGACTTCCCCAAAAGGTCACTGTGACTTTTAAGTTCTCCCTTTCCGGCGAATGATTCATGGGTAGGCCTTCAAAAATGGGCCGCTTGATGTTTATATTTGACTTTTGGAAGGGAGGAAAATAAATTTAAATTTGATTGGACGGCTGGTTATTTATCTACCTGGCAATAGCTGACAAAACCGTTCGCTGAAGCAGGAGTTAGTGAATGTCACCGGAGAGAAATGGTTGGCGGCGCAAGGATCTATAAATATTTTTGACTCTCCTTTGTAGCTCCCTCACTAGAAGAGGTTGGGTCTGTATCCTTACCGGGGGGAACAGGGTGGCACACGGGCTGATTAATAGACTTAAAGAGAACATACATCATGTTTTTGGGGAGACCTAGAAAAAAAGTTTGGGCCTCTCCTCTATATCCTACAGAAGTACTTATTCAGCAGTAAATTTGAGCTTGTTTGCCTTTCCACTGAGTTCCTTGCTTCCTCATGCAATCCTTGTAGAATTGCGTGTGTCTGTTGGACCGCACTAAGCATAGTAAAACTCAATGTGCGGTTTGACGGAAGTTTTGACATCTTTCTTTTATTAGGATAAACTGATGATTGTTGTATTTGTTCCATAATATTTTCACAGATGGGGTCCTGGTTTATTAATTCCACCCTGGAAATAAAGTGATCACCAGCATTGGTCTGTTTGTTTGTCTGTGGGAAGATTTTGACTAATTGAAACGCGTTTAATGTCCCAGCGAAGAACTGATTATATTTTGGAGGTGAACTGAAACCCTAGCCACTTAGTACAGGTATGAAAGTACAGATAAATCTTTGTTTTTATGATGACAATACACTGCATTGTTACAAGTGTTTAGATTCCCCCTCTATTCTGGTCAAACACATATTATTGCAAATGTTCAAAACCTTCTTTGGATATTTAGACATTTAGAACAATATTAATACTGTCCCAAAAGCAACAGATTGAGTAGAGTAGAGTATATAATAAATCAATCATTTACATACCCAATGCGGAAAACAATGGAGATTTTTTATTTTTTCGTTTTGTTTGTATTGATGGAGATATAGATGAACAAAACTAAAAATTAAACTAACATCTACACAGAGAATGTATACAATAAAACATGTTATTTGAAAGATAAATTCTCTGAAGATACTTGTTTGCATGCTATTCTGCCTGTGCACAAACAATGTCCTTATCGTTACTCTTGGATGATGTACATTATCTTAGACATCAAAACACAAATGATCTTTCTATGTCTTTATAGCTAAATATTTACTTTTATTGACCTGCTATCCTACAGTGTTTGTTGAAAGACTGAGATGTTATTTCAAAGTGCAGTCTACATCTTTACCACTAGATGTCTCCAAAGCTTTCCCTCAGAGACTTGAAAAGAGTTCTCTGGTCTATCTCTATTGGTGAATGCCTGTGTTTTGTTTTCCCCGGGGAGATACTTTCACTTCTGTGTGTGTGTCGCATGTGCTTCCGAGCCCACGTTGGAGTATCACAGATGGCCTCGCCTCTTGTGCTGACAGGACTTTCATTTGTTACCATCAGGACCCTCTCTCACACATATGTGGCTGAATTATGGACTGCTGCACTCGCCATAGCAACGGCGGGCCCTTAAAGGCACGCTGCTGGTCAGCGGTCCAAGTCTGAAGTTGTTGAGGCCTGAGGAACTGGCTGCTTGCCACGAGGAACAAGAATACAAAAAACAACAATGTAAATGTTCTCATACCTCTGAAAAATTGAAATGTAGTAGTCTAAAATATTCAACTCTTCAAACTTTTGTCCCAACCGCTTTTAGACTGCTGAACTCTCTGCAGATTGGTGATGATTTGGACTTTGATGTTTGAGATTTTGTTCATATTTTTGTACGTGGCTCCACTTCATGTCATATCTCTTATTTCCTGTGTTTTCATGTTATTTATTTTGTTTTTATTTATTTTTTTATGTGCTGCTCAAACAAATTGCCCCTGGTGGGATAAATAAAGTAGTCTGAATCTGAATCTGAATAGTAGAACTGTTATTTATATAGTCGTAGTACACATAGAGATAAATATGTTATTTTTATGTGTTTTGCAAATTCTGTTATTATCGCATCACATAGTAATAACTTAAGAATAGGTGTCCAAAACAGGAGGTTTGCAAGTACAGTATGTTCTCAATGCATTCAATAATCAGGTGTTGGTTCCTTTGGCATATATTTCTTCATCATTGTGGTGGGACTTTGCAATATTATGTGTCGCACATTATGTGTCGTTCTGTTTCATGCAGAATAAAAGACATGAACAAACATGTTTTGTCATTAGAGCTGTGAGATATAACTGAAAGCCTTTCTCCAACACGACATTAGCATTTACAACCTAATATGTCGATATAAACTCACAATGCTGCTATTTTCAACTGGACATCAGCTGAATTGTTTCTCAGTACTGATTTAAATGTTGATTTGTTTTCATATATCAGAGTTGTATGCACACACACGCTTACGCACATAAACTACTATATGAATGCACATTTTTCTTGCCACGTGTCTATGTGAAGAGAAATCAGATTGAAATACACCAAGTGAATACAGTCTTATCCCCTAAAGAGCAATCATTTACCCCTCCTCAATGCCCCAATGTTATAACTATCCACTCGCAAAACCTTTCATGTCACAGACCTCAATGTCCCGCTTGGAACGCTGTCAACTGTTACTCCATTCAACAGTTTTCATGAATCGCCCAAGTAAGGGAACTCGACAAGCTGTTACACGCACCCCCCACTACCCATTATCCACCCTTATAACAACCAACGCTAGGCCAAGACAAGGCTACATCCCATCCTTATGCTGCGTTCCCTTGGCCTTCAGCAGAGGTCTCCACCCTGGGGCCTTTGGGGCATGGCTTGGTGCCCTATCCTGGCGAGTGTGTGAGGGAATGTACCCCCGCCCACCGCTCAGTGCTTTCTAATGGGACTCCCCCCAATGGAGCATTCAGAAAGCTGAAGACATTGTGCGCCGTATGCTGAGGTTCACCTGGGAATTTCACAATCTGGTGTTGAGTAGTGGCTGTGGAAGAGAGTGGGACTTCTTACTCTGTACCCTCCTTGCAAAAGAGATACCCATCAACACACACACGCGCACACACAAACACGCACACTCACACACGCATGCTCACAACACATTGAAATGCTTTTTTTTGTCGTCTCAGCGAACCATTGTCTGGACTTTGAATGGGGCTGGAACGTGGTCAGTCAAGCTTCCCTTTATGGCTATTGAGGTGTCTGTTTGTATGCGTGGGCTTCAAACTTTTCTTTTTCTTCCTGAACTTTTTTCAAATACTTTTACTTTCAAGTTGCATTTAACAAATGGAGACTCAAATGTATATTCTGCGAAGATTATTATATTGTTTATAATGATTGTTGTCTACTGTTAGCAAGTGTGCACTTGCTGTCAACAGATTGATGTTGCTGTATTCAAACATGAATTGTATAGTTAGTCGATTAAATTTGAAAAAAGCAGCCATGATAAATGATGGGGTTTAGTATGATGTTCATCCATATTTGAATGGATATCATTCACTATACCTACTGTAGAAAATCGACCTCACAGACGGGATCTATACGTACCAGAGCAACCTGGAAGTTTATTCTCCTTCAGTTTTTTTTTCAGACAGAACCAAGTCAGTACTGTATATGCATTATACATATAGGTTGTTGACCTCAGGAGCAAGAGGACGCCAGTGAAGCCCATCACCATCCAGGGCAAAGAGGTGGCAATGGTAGACTGCTACAAGTACCTGGGAGTCCCCGTGAACAGCAGACTGGACTGGGAGGAGAACTCTATTTCCTGAGAAAGCACAGATCTTTCCATGTGTGCAGTAAACTGCTGGAGATCTTCTACAAGTCGGTGGTCTCCAGTGCCCTTTTCTAGGCTGTGGTCTGCTGGGGAAGCAGCACCACCAAAAGGGACCTCTCCCGGATTGACAAGCTGATCCACAGGTTATTGACTGTCAGCTGGAGACATTTACAACAGTGAGAGACAGAAGATCACTGGAAAAACTGCTCTCTATCATGGACACAAATATTTCCTTATTATTATTCTATTTTTTTAATTGTTACTTTAATGTTGTTTTTTATTTATTATCGTGAAATACTATGCAAGCTACTGTGACAATGCAATTTCCCTTGTGGATCAATAAAGTCTGTCTAAGTCTAAGTCTAAAGGCATACGTATCACATCAAGAGGCCAGATCTCTTGTATATCTATGCATTTCCAATACTACTTCTCCTGAAAGATGTCTAAATGCTGGGGTCTTAACTTTCAAACCATAAAGAAGGAACTATGTACTAAAATCCTTTACTAAGTAACTATCACAAGTTTTAACATGCATATCCTTTGGCCTCTGTCACATCTTCAGATCAGCTTTTTCAGACAGTAAAATAAAAAAGAGAACCACCCTCTCGCCAATCAGCTCTATAGTCCAAAGCTTGACACAAAGACACCTCCTTACAAGTATGCAACAGATGTTTTCTAACAAGATACTAAGGCTATTGGCCTCGTGATTATTCTAATGTACTATTGTTTTTGGGTTTTAGGTCTACATGATTTCTTATTAAATGCAAATAAGTCTATTGAGTTATCCAGAATTCTGATGGGACAGAGAGACAAGCAGCCTGTTTCAGCAAACAATATATTCATCTATAAATGAACATCAGATTGTAACCATGCTGGATCAAAAGCCAATTTAACACCGCAGTGACGTGCTTATCTTGTTTGTTAGCTCTTCATACTCCCAAATGCCTGCTCCTGTCGCACTGTGCTCACCGGGGCTTGACAAAATACCACAATGCCGAAGAACAATCCAACTAATTCCAAGCTGGGACTACATCACTATTAATAACTGCAACCTTTTCCACATGCTTCGCTATACATGCATCTATATTTGCACTTGCTTTTGTTCTGGTCTCTAGTTTGCCTTCATCACTTCTCTGGAACACAGTTTCTTGTGTGTCTGTGTTTGTCCACCGCTTCATTTGCGCCCACGCAGCTGCAGCACTGTTAAGAGGCATGACGGCCCGCTCAGGGGTGCTCCATCAGCCGGGGGTGTGATCGTGACCAAGCAGGGACTTCCCTCTCTCCCTATGGGCTACAAAAGGCTGGACGTCCTGCCACGGAACCACCACACAAACTACAGGCCACTGGCTATTGTTTAACCTCAAAGGATGTTGCCCTCTCACTTAGTCATTTTGGATCCTGTTTTCAAATAAGAAATAGTCACTTCATAGCAAGACGCGAGTCGAATGAGAAATATTGAATTATTTGAGTGAAACCAGCAAAGCAGTTTCTATACGTACAATCATCTACTGTTACAATTGGAAAAACTGTTGAGACATTGGGTTTGCTTGTGGAGGGTCCATCACCGGCATGTCTCAAGAAAATTGTATTGACTGGTCAAATATGGCAAGTTATTAATAACTCCATAGACAATCCAATGTTTCGGCCCTCCCACTACAAAGGGTTACTTTAGTACTTGAGTATCCACCAACAACAAAAAAATATAATATTTTGGTCAATGTCTTGGAAAATAAACTTGATCTTTTACTAAACATGACACAATTGTTCAAAACCTGCATTTAAGATGATAAAAATAACACATTGGGATGCATTGGTTTTCATAATAGACCACCTTCAAAGGCTCCTAATACACAGCTTTTGAGACAAATCTCCTTCCAGCTTATGATTTCTGTTCCACTCCAAAACGCATCAGTGGTCAAATCATAATGGTCACCCTGATCTATAAGCCTTTCTTCCTGTGGTTTGGAAACTACAATCCAGTAGGACTACCCCAGGGCACAGGGGGTGTTCCAGGACAGCCCCGTATGACAGCTCAACACATGGTTTCTGCTGGTGACCAGGGGGCCTTCAAGGGGTCCACAATATCTCGCTTTAGATTGCACCACACCCATCTCCACCCCCTGAGTCTCTCCCAGTGCAGAGGGAGTGTTTGCCCAGCCAAAGAACACAGAACAAAAGACGCTGCACTGTTCTGCATGGCAGCGCCCGTATTCTTTTTTATTCCTTTATTTTTTTTCTTGAATGCTATTGTGGAGATCTGATGATGCCTGGAGGAGGGGCAGATATGATGGATGAAACCAGGGGCACGGAGAAGCCGACAAGAGCAGGGGGTCGTATGCACAATGGGAGGTGTCCATGGAGGGTCCCCCCGAGTCGTGCTCCTGGGCGCAAGGCGTAGGGGTGTTGGAGGCGGCGGGCGGGTGCACTCGTGGAGCTGCAGATCATGACAAAGTGTGTATAGAAATTGGGGTTCAAGAGGTTCTGCTATGAAAACGTGTGTGTGATGTGGGGCGTTGAGTTCGAGGCGGCGTGCCAACTTTGAGAATACATACTTTGAAGTCAAGAAAAATGAATGCAAATTTAAGGTGCAACATATCTTTTCTGGTCTGACTTCCTTTGTGAGAGTTTGATGTTATGGAAAAGTTTTAATGGAGTAGCCAGTACACTATATAATAACACATAAAGTAGTAATACTTTATTACAATAAAGTCTTACGTTATTTTTACAATGAAAACGTGTATCTTTGGATATAATGTGTATTTGATTTTATTATTGAATTTAGTTGAATATGATTTTTTTTAATATATATATTGTAGCTCACATAAAACATGTGAATTTGGAAATAATAACGATAATTTAATCGGTTACAGCACTTTTACTTTGGGTAGCTCTACAGTAGAACAACTTTAGGGTCATATGAGCGGCTGCCAGACTGAGCCATAGGTCCCTCTGACCACTACAATCACACACATAAGCCATGTTTGCACCGCAGGAGTTCCTGGTAAAAGGAGCGGGATGGAACTTCCACAGGAACCTTCCTCTCCCGGGGTCCTCTCAGTGTCCGTGTGCCCACTGCAGAGTAGGACCACTCAGTGACGTCATGAGTTTCAATTGCTACATAAGAGAAACTCATTACGCCAAACTCATTACGCCAAACTCATTACGCCAAACCCATTTGTTTATTTTACGGCCGTAACCGCACCGGTTGGTGTTTGAGTTTATTTAGAGTCCTGCGTCAGTTTTTTAAAACTTTTCACGGCTTGTTTTGGAGTGTGATGAATCTCCAGTGATTCGAGGTGAAGCTGACATGTCTTAATATATCTTTTCATTTCGCCGCAATGCCTCAAACCCCGTCTGAATCAATGCTGTGCTGTTGTTTGCTGTTTCCAGTGGTGTCTGCTAGGCTAATGCTGCTAGGCAAATGCTGCTGAATGCCAGTTGTTTTGGTGCTTTGCTGGCGTCAGAGCCTGCGCTAGCTTTAGCCAATCAGCGTTGGGTTAGCCTCAAGTCCCACCAGGACCCAACGGAGTACCAAGCATGGAAGAGGGACTCCGTTGGGCCCCGTAAAAGTTCCTGTAAATGGCCCTAAGGGGGAAGTTCCTGCAGTGGAGACACGCACCGATGGGGCTGGCCCTGGAAATTTTCCCCAAAGTTCCTGTGGTGGAAACGCGGCTATACACTAGACTCATGGTAGTCATGGTGGGTGGAGTGTTTTGCCTGTGATCACAAGTTTAGATCTGTGCAGCTTCAGCCATCCAACTGTAGCATCTATCATCAGCACCATAGTACAACCTGTTTATCTTCGGGCTATGGCCGCTGAACTGAAGCATCTCTTCGATTGTACTTTATTTTTATTTTTTATTGGTTGAGTTTAAAACTCTGATCTTGTAGGAGTTTATTTGTGCTTTCAGAGTACTATGTGAGTATGGGGTCTGAAGCCCATTGTAGAGGACTGTCTGGTTCTTGTTTTGCCATAGCAGAAGTAGTGTTGGCATTACAAAAAGTCAAACCTTTCAACACATGTTGGAATGGAAATAAAGAGTAAACTCAGACTGGAATATCTGGAATAGTGTTCACCATCTCACCTGCCATACATGAATCCTCTCCCACTACACCTGCACTGGGATACTAAAGCTAGTGATGGGTCGTGCCGCGTCGGCGCTTCAAGGCGTGAGCCGAGAAATCGCGCAAGTCTTCAGCGGAGCGCGGGCCGAAGCCTGATTTATTTCAGGTGAGTGACATCACTAATGACGTTTGAAGCCTCAGGAGTACAGAAAATGGAACGATTCGTGAAGTACTGCAGTGGATCCACTCAAACTTTGTGGGTTTGTCTTGGTGATTCATTGTTTTGTGATTGAACAGATGTTGTCACCCATTGGATAGCTCGGATGTTAAGGACACAAGGCTAGTGTCTGGGAGACAACAATTCGAATCTGGCCGATAACACATTAATACTGATTTATTTATTTATAAATACCTGCGAAAGTTATTGGTTTTAAACAACTGATAGGGTCACAATCCCTATTTATATCCCCATCTGTGTCACAGCCTTTGAATACTAATACTTTCAACATATGTCTTTTGTCCTATTGGATTTATTACATTGATTTTGACTTGACAAGCTATAATCAGTCATTATTAAATATGTATCTGTATGTCTATATATGTTTGTTTTTGTATTAGTGCAGACAACTGTACCAGTTACCAGTACATTATAATTTTTTTGTCATTTAAAACATATTTGTTATTACTACTGATATTGATCATAATCAAACAGATGAATTAATGGGTCATACACAATCAAATTACATTTGTATTTCTGTTACCTGTATTAATTCCTATGCAGCAAGAGCATCACAAACAGTTCAAATGTCAATACAGATTTTGACCAACAGGAGGTTTGTGAGCATATGAAGCATCAAGAAATGAACCTTTTCTCGAACCAATAGATGGAAAGGTTCAACATTTCATGAAGCTTCATCAACCCATCACTAACTAAAGCATCATCTCAGCCTGGCACATCACCTTCTCTGGCTGCATTTAAACAGCAACCTCAATCTGCTTTAAGCGGATGTTTTTGCAGCAACCTGCCTCCTCCCCATCAACACCTAGAGGCGGATTCCTGTTATGAACTCAAGGGGTCCACTAGGGTCCAGTCCCACTTGTCTGCAGGCTCAAATCATGTTGTAACCAATATACTTACAGTACATGAATCAATACACATCATTCTAATACATAGCTTTGTCTTGAGTCTTTACTGATTGAATTTTTCACATGTGAGGCTGTACCGAATTGTTGTGACGAAGAGGGAGCTGAGTCAAAAGATAAAGGTTTATTTACTCTTCAAGCGGGTTGGGTTCTTCTTTAGAGATTGAGGAGCTCAGAATAGAGCTGCTGCTCCCCCATCCTAATAATTACTCCTGGGATCCTTTTTTGTTGGATAATGATAACTACGTATGGTGATTTCAAAGTCATGTTAATCACTCATACATGGTTCGAGATTGGGGTCGAGCCAATTATACCAAAATGAAATCTGCTAAACACGACATTATCATTGTACATTATTTTCCTTGATATTTTCTGTTACAATTTACATTTGACAAACTGTCCCTTGTATATATATTTTTTATCCAAGCCATGTATAAATTGCTTTAGGCAAAAATGAAGACTTTGTACATAAAGATGTACTTAGGCAAAAATAATTATGAATATCAAATGCTACTCATTATAAGCTGGATACCAAGAAACAACACAATGTGTGGTTGTGATGATGGACCAAAAATGAATTTGCATGTTGGGGTAAGAAAGTCTTCAACACAAGTACAAGTCACAAGGCAATCTATATTGACTTTACAATTAATTGCACATCTATTCCAACGTATAACTTTGGTTGTCTCCCATGATCCTCCTCTCCACTCCTCTGGTGTGTGCTTGCTTGGTGCACATATTCTGGGTGCTGCTGGCGAATGTGGAGCTCAGTTCTCTGGGGGTAAGCCAAGACGGATGAGGGTGCACATTTGGGATAGGGCCATCATCTTTCATCATGGACAGTATAGAACCAGGGCTAGACAAATTGTTTAAAATAATCATCATACTGCAAACCTTTGGTGGCGAACATAGACATACCACACACAAGCTGCACCCGGAAGGCCATCCATTCGCCAACTCCTCTCTTATCCCCTCTGTTGATTCCATCCCATCGCAAAGATTATTCTTATTCCCACAGGATTAGTTTGCTGCCTCTTTACTGCACCTTGCATTTTGGAATGTCCTCTTAGCCTTCTGCACCCCAGGCCCACCTTGCACTATGGAATGTCCCAAAATGGTTTTCACCACAGGGGCACCTCTTTTGGTGACTTCCGTTTCCAGGGGAGAAAACTAAACTGCCATTCAAAATTGTTCCAATGGCCATTTCAAGTAATTTTGACACATAATTGCCAAATGGATTAGGTTAACTGGTGTCTGGCAACACAATTTGAAATAATGTAAGCCAATTATTTGAGTCTTTTATTGAAAATGCATAATGCGGGCAATGGAAGAGCTCAAAAGGCCAACAGGAACAGATGCAACCTCATGCCATTCCTACTGTAGTCAGTAAGATTCAAAAGAGGGCTTTGTCAACCCATGCGGACCACCTGCTGCATAACAAATACACACACTTTTGCTCTGTGCACACAAAGCAGAAGGACATAGCATACCTCCAACAGTGCATCACAGCTGAAGAATGGAGAAAGGGCCCAAAAACAAAGTGTGGCAGGGAGAGACGTCAATCTTAAGCTCATCAAATGCCTATCAGACCAAGGCAACCTGCTGCTTCTCTAAAAGCAGGGCTGAAAGATCACTATCTGGAAACCTCACATGAAGTCCTTGCGGTAGCTGTCACCCAGAGCCCAGAGAGAGAGACGTCGAGGGACAAAGGTGGCTTGCTCCTCAGGGATTATCCATTAGCATGCTAGTCTGTGTGCTTAACGCTAGTCTGAATGGGACAGGACAAGAGGCAGTGGCCCTGGCTATTCTTAGAAAGGGAAGTGTTAGTGTTTCAGCTGCTAATGCCACTGATTTATGCATATAGAACATACATGCATAAATATGAGAAGTCCGTCTGGGTCTATAGATTGCTAGGATCACAAACGAACCTACAAATCATTCTGTCACAAGCACAACATCCCAATCGGATGTGCACATTCTTGACATAGTTATACAATACAGCAGAATCAGCATGTGTTTTGCATGTTGTATCGCAACATGAAAAGTGGAAAATCACCTGCAAAAATGTGAAATTCCATATAATAGAAGCCAAAAGAACAATATTTCCGTGGAAACAATGAAGAAACAATTATGATTGAGATTCATTGAGATGCAAGCCTATAGTAAGGACAAATTATTATACTTTTTTTCATGCCCGGGATATGTTAAATAACTTTGATTGACGTATCCCCGGCATGTTCCTGAAGTTCCTTGAGGTTCTTCTGTTTAGCAACACGTGACGACAACAAAAAACATATTCAATCTTTATTATATAATTATTGCACTGCCAAAACCTTCCCTCGTCTGAGATTGATTTCATGATGTTAATGATAAAATGTGATCTGTGCTTGTGTATTCTGCTGTGTGTTCAGCATCAGCAAATCCACATGACAACATCTCTGTCTTCAAGTCCTCACAAACAAAGACTGTTTGGATTTGGGGACAAAACCTAAATCTACAATTTACAATACAAAAATCACATGGAACTGTTTACTTGCTGTTTAACACCTCGCATGCCCAGTGTAAGTGGGCACCATCTCTGCACAGAGAAACATCAGATGGTTTATAATAGAGTAACACTGGTCCTGGGACAAGCACAGTTGGATTTGGACGATCGCACTGCATAGCGGAGCAGGGCAGGGCATGATTGACATACGTGTAAAATCCTTTTTTTTTTACTGTTGTTTTTGTGTTTAGAATTCAAAAGTTTCCTAATTTTTCTCAGAATGTTTTAAATGACTGGAAAACAGAGCAGCTTTATTTTGATGCTTCATAACTCTTTGTTGAATTTTTCGTCTGACAAAAGCTAAAGTATATAAAACAATGCAGAGGGCTCATGGGCTGGTGATAGAAAATAAATATATATATAAAATCTATGTTTTATATGCATTTCTGGTGGTTTTAAACACCAAATGGCAAATACGGATAAAACACTGTGTATTATTACGCTGCTTTGTTTACCTGTTTGAACAACACCACACTATTTGGTTAGAGGAAGTTTGGATCTCACTCTGACATATGCAAAGCTGTGCATGACAATACAAAGAATGTATGTATGTGCTGGTATGTTCACTGTTATAATGGTAATGCAGTGGAGAAATACTACTGGGACAAACATTTTCAGTGGTTAAGTCTATACTTTAACAACTCCTGTTTGTTTGAGACCGTCAAAAACAACATTTGCCTATGGAGGTAAAGTACAATATGGAAGTTCCTCAATACACAAAAACAGTTCATTTGAGCTGCAATGTTTGACCTGAGGTTAAAGACATCGAGTTTAGTTTGGAGCTTTAGTTTTACACTGTAGATTGCAAACACAACATTGTAAAGTGATTGAGGTAATACACAAAGCACTGACTTTTCAATGGAATTTTAATTTGTTTGTGAATGGCACTCAACATGTGTCAATATCTCATTTGCCCAACTGGCTTTAAACATTAGCACTTCTTGTCGTGATGAGGTACACATTTAATGCTTAATTGAGGAAATTTTATTTTTTTATCATCAGTTGAGTAAAAAACAAACAAATGGTTTTGAGTCAAATGTAAACAAAATATATGTCTATTTTATTAAAATATCAGAAGTTATATTACATTTTATTTCTATATTAAAAAGTATATGTTTTCAATTGTTTTTAAAAATGTTTCGAGCCTATAGTTCAAGCACTTGAACAATCTTTCCTGGTAACTATATTCCTCGTGACAAAAGTCAGACTCTAATTCTGTAATTCCTGGTTCAATCCACATGCGGCAAAAACTGTCACAAAGGTTTTATCGTTTAGTTTTATTATGATTTTTGTTTCTGTTAATAATTCTAAATATTGCACATGTTTGATATAGATAAACAAAGAGACATTTTCCACATATTCTTTGTCAGTGCAGATTAACCATGGTCTAATCATAGATGATATTAGAAGGGCTGTCAGTGTTCAACATAAACATTTTTTATTTCAGACAATGTTTCTTTCCCTTTGAGATGTAGTGTCACCTGCCATTCATATAAAGTATTAAATGAGAACCTGTACAGAGAAGGGCTGGTTCACTTTAACATAAGCAGATGTAAAACCACTAAACAAGTGAATATTTGTTCACTAGTCAGGTAACACGAGAACTCCCAAAGCCATCATTTTGGACTGATCCCATTCAAGCAAATGGAATTCTGGAAAAACAGTTTGTTGAAAGGCTACCACTAACAGTAATCGTGTATTGCTATGGTAACTGGCACTTGCTCTTCTCTGGTCGAAAATTACCGCTAGAATTACTCCATCCATCCATCCATCCATCTTCTGGTGGTGAGTCCACAGGAGCTGAGATCTTTCAGTGGGAGCTTCAGGCAAAGTGGGGTTAAGTGTCTTGCCCAAGGACACAACAACAGCAGTCATCAGTGGGAGTCGTAAAGTAGGTCTCTCGAACCCACAACCTTCAGGCCCAAAGGCCACTGCTCTACCAACTGAGCCACTGTCACCCCCTGTCGCTAGAATTACTCATATACTAAGTAATAACAATAGGGACATAGATATACACTATATATATATTGTAGAGATTGTAGAGAAGTTAGCAAGATCAAAAAGGTGCATACGCTCAGTAATTACCAATCCAAGCCTAAAAGCCGTCAAATCTAGCTTGGTCGTACCACACCATAGTTCAAATTACATTTCGTACTAAGGTCTGGAGGTGCTCCATTGAGCTCCGTGAACAGGTGGGAGGGGTTAACTCCCTTTGCAGATTGAAACGATTTGATCTGAGTTTTCGTCACGTATGTAATGCGCCTGAGTGAGTCATTAGCATTTAGCCTAGCCATCTCCTTCGCCGCTAACAGAGCCCGTGGAGAGTAGCGCCACTATCTTTGCCAGCAATGACTTGATAGAACCAGACCGGATTACTTTACTACAACCTGGCGTTATTATTATAGATCCATGCAACCTGCCCGTTTGGCGCAAACTCTTGACGTCACCCACATCTAACTACAACATCCGCCTCCCGCGCTCGCTGATTGGTCGGATGGAATTCTACTGATGTAATCGCTAACGCAGGGACCAGACCCATACGTTACATGCAGGAAAGGATGATTGACTGGAGTGTACGGATGGCTTAGGCCAGGCTACGTCAAATTGTCTGTTCTGGTTGTTCTAGTGTAGGCATGTCAAACTCAGGCTCAAGGGCCAAATCCGGCCCTCAAAAAAGTATTTAGTCACCCCTGAAATGATTTATTCTATGATTTTTCTTATTGCAGTAACTTGTAGCATTGGTTGCAATGGCTTACTAAGGCATGTTACACTTCATTTTAAAGCTGATTGTCTCAGGCAAACAACCATGTAATTGTATCTGTTCTAAAATAATACTCAAAGTCATGTCAAATACACTTAATTTTGATATGTGTAAAAACAACATTTGAGATTTCACTATTATACTTCTGTCCCCAACCAGCTCTTTTGTTTTTAAAGTAGACCCTCAACCAAAAGGACTTTGACACCCTTGGACAGTTTACTCCTAAAACACAACTGTGGAGAAGTTTTTGTTTTGTCCCAAGTGAACCAGACCGGGTCCGGTGAGAGTAAACCAGACAGAACAATTGTGAATCTGCCTTTACTCTATACTTTATGTCTGTGTGTTTAGGAAATACTTAAAACATTGAACTTCTTTCTACAAATATATCTACAATTGTAAAAACCTACATCACCTCACTGCTTCTTTGCATGTTATAACGCTGTGTAAAGACGGCTGTATGGAAATGTGTATTTGTCATCCGTTGCTTTCATAGATTATAAATTTTAAGTGTTCGATTGTCGGACGGTTTTCCCTTTCGCCCTCTCCGCTCTCTTCTCTCTCTCTCTCTCTCTGCTCTGACTGTGATTGTGCGCTAAGACCCTGGTGGCTGGCTGATAAAACACTAGAGGCCTCTGTGTGTTTGTGGATTTCTTTTGGAAGGAGGAGATTCCCACCGTGCTTGCTTCGTCTGGCCCCTGTATGTTTTGGGCCCTGCACGCGTGACTCAGGACAGCTGTTCCATTGGGCCCATCATCTCCTCTCCCCTCATCTGATAAGGCTGCAATGGCGGGTGGGTGGGGGGGGTCCAAAGACTCGGCAGATCTCCTCCATGGCGGGGAGGAGGCCAACAATGCACCCTCCGAAACACACAGGGCTCAGGGCATTAACATGTGAAAACAGCGGGTCTTATCTGGGCTGCACTGAGCGACGGAGTTATTGAAGAGTTGGGAGCAGACAAGTGCGAAGGGATGGGTTGAGAGAACTAACTTGAGAGATTGGACACAAGAGAATATGTAATATATGTAGAAGTGTAGAGGAGAGAGTTTTTTCTGATACTCCAGGGTTTGAGGGTTAGTTTTTAGGTCCAGTTACTTAATACTTGCTTCTTATTATGCCAAATGTAGAGATTTTATACTTCTTTATAATGTTAAAGTCAGAGTTTTTTTGCACTCATTACGCTAAAGATAGATGTTTTACTTGTTTCTTCTTCAGGCTAGAGTAGATTTTTTGTATTTTATTTCATTAGGAATAGACATTATTTCATTAAGACAACACTGACTTTTCCCCGCTGTGGGAGTATCTCTTAATCTCAATATGAATCAGAGAAATAGTTTAGATCACTATCTTTGTTGTGATCAAGTCATTTGACACCAATAGGGGAACACACTTTTGTCTCCGTGAGTTTAGAAATTACACAGGACACAATACACGTATAACTGCTAATAATATATTCACCTCTAGTGCATTTAACATATATTAACTCATTGACTGCCATTGACGTATTTGTCTGACTGGGGATTTCTGTCAAAATTCACTCCATTCGACGGGGATTACATAACACAGACGCTCTCTTCAAGAAGGGCCAGAGCCGGCTCTTCCTGCTGAGGAGGCTCGGGTCTTTTGGAGTGCAGGTGCCACTCCTGAAGACCTTCTATGACTCTGTGGTGGCATCAGCCATCGTGTACGGTGTGGTCTGCTGGAACAGCAGCATCACAGAGAGGGACAGGAAGAAGCTGGACAAGGTCATCAGGAAGTCAAGCTCAGTCCTGGGCTGTTCCCTGGACACAGTGCAGGTGGGGGACAGGAGGGTCCTGAGCAAACTAACATCTATGCTGGACCATGACTGTCACCCCCTGCAGGACACTCTCTCTGCTCTGGAGGGCAGCTTCAGTGACAGACTAATTCACCCTCGCTGTATGAAGGAGAGGTTCCGTAGGTCTTTCCTTCCTGCTGCTGTCAGACTGTACAATAAGAACTGCTGAGCCTGTAAATTTCATTCATCTGTAAATAAGTCAATTCTTAAATCATGTGCAATGTGCAACTTCAGAATGTCACAGAACAATGTCACTTTACTTATCTACTTATTATCCTGCACTATTTAACTGTACATATATAACTGCACTACTACATATTTATCTTTTGACTGGTATTGAAGCATTTTCAGCATCTACAGCTAGTTATGTTAGCTAAGAAACATAGCTACTACTTATTTGTATATATTGTGTGTGCTCCCTGTGTGCTCTTACTACTGTCCTATATGTGCGCTGCAACATCGAAATTTCCCCACTGTGGGACGAATAAAGGAATTATTATCTTATCTTATCTTATCAACAGAAAAAACTAGAAACAAACTTATTTTTTCTGATGAAAATAAACAATCCAGTTTTTCAGAATCTGGTTTCATATAGTCACATAGTCTTAGCATATAATATTCTGTGGGTCTTGAGAATCAGTTAAATCAACAAAAACGGCTGGCAGTCAATGAGTTCTGTGATATGTTATGACCAGGGGTGACAGTGGCTCAGTTGGTAGAGCATTGGCCTTTGAGCCTGAAGGTTGTGGGTTCGAGCCCACCATAAGACCTACTTCACAACTCCCACTGATGACTGCTGTCGCTGTGTCCTTGGGCAAGACACTTAACCCCACTTTGCCTGGAGCCCACACTGAAAGAGCTCAGCTCCTGTGGACTCACCACCTGCAGGAGGATCAGTGAGGGGCTGGTGCTTAGTGTACTGGGTGCAGCTCTGACTGCCACCCCCCCGACCCAGAAATGGATTAAGGGGAAGAAAATGGATGGATGGATGGATGTTATGACCACCACAATTTAAAGCTTGGGTACCTGAAAGTAGGAAGTATACACCTGCATGCAGCTTTAAAACATCTTTTTCATGCAAAAGAGAGAAATAGAGACATCCACTTTTGAACACACTGTGAAAAATTAACTTACAGGCATAAAGCAATGGTTAGTGATCGATTCCTATAGGATGTGTAGGTGTCCTCCGGGTGCTCCAGTTTTCCCTCCCACTAAAAAACATGTACAATATAATTCAGTTTGTGTGTGTGTGTTAGTTCGACTGTGGGACAGCGGATGGACATTCAATTTGGGGTATTTAGAACACCGTTACGTTAAAAAAAAAAAACAACAACAAATAAACAAACTTTACCTACAAGCATTTACTTTTTTATAATTGGATGGATACAATATTTTTGGGTTAGCGTTAGGTTTACAATACACATTCTGGAGCAAAAAATTGAATTTACACAATGGGAGAAAGTTGAGTTTCTCCCGGCTCTAATTACCCTCTTGTTTTATAATAGATCACATTCGAGGAAGGAGACTGGAATTTGAGGAGAGTGTGTTCGCCATCAGAATGGAGCCCTCAGGCGTTGTGATCTCACACAAAAACATTCATTCAAACGGGAGTTGGGGCTGTTTTGAAGGACACATATTTGAGATTAGCCACCTGTTGTGGAGCAGAGGTTTTGTCGTGGACTGTATGCAACATTTAGATGATGGAATTAATGGAAGTTTTGCATAAAAACAGAATTTTCATTGAATGGAAAAAATGTAACAATTAGCCAATAGAAATGTGCGAAACATCAACGTCACAAAATTCCTTCACTAAAAAAATGAACAATATAAATCACAAAAACACACAAAAGTAACGCTTAAGGCTATTATACATTTTTCACATAAATGACTGTAAATAGATGTATGTATACAATTATTTTTCAATAAAAAAGACAACATGTGTGTGAGGCAGATATTATAAGACTTGTTGGTAGAACATTGGCCTTTAGGCCGGAAGGTTGTGGGTTCGTGCCCATCACAGGACCTACTCCAACTGTTCCCACTGATGTCTGCTGTCGTTGTGTCCTTGGGCAAGACACTTAACCCCACATTGTCTGAAGCTTCCACTGAAACACCAAGGCTGTGGCACCACTGATGTAGCAGCCATCTTCCTGTGGACCCACCACCTGCAGAGGATCAGCGAGGGACTGGTGCCATGAGCATTGGGTGGCAGCTCTCATTGCCACCCCCCAACCCAGAAATGGACTAATAAAGGGGTTGAAAATGAATGAATTAATGAATGAATGTATATGGCCTTGGCATTTTTGGTTGTTTTTGTGATGTCATTTTGAATGAAATAAATAAATGATAATAAATCTTTATATAGTACTTTAAAAAAAAAGTGGTTACAAAGCGCTGCACAGTCAGCATAAAACAATAAAAACTATTTAAAAAATCAACAAAACAGTCATAATACTATAAACTATAATATTCAAAAATAAACACAGGAGAATAAAACTGACACACTCCACACAACAAGAAAAAACTAAAACAAAGTCAATGTGGAAAAGTAAAATACAAGTTTAAAACAGACAGTTAGAGGAAGTTTGAAAAAAGTGGGTTTTAAGAAGTGAAATCACATCAGTAACTAAAATATAACTTCTGAATAGCCATTCTCATATGACACATCAACACTGCTCTATACTGATGGACGATTGAAATACTAATAAATTCATTGCTTTTTTTAATGCACCAATTTTGAAATAATCAGCCGTCTACCATCTGGCATGAGAGAGACAAAGTGTGGAGCGTGCAGCCTTTTAATTAAAAACCCTGTATAGTGAAGGGCCGAGGCTAAGCAAACATGGGCCTCTGCACCACAACTGGAGATGAAGGAGAGGAGCAAGGGCCAGCCGCCACAGAGCCAGGGTGGGGGTAGTGTCATAAGAAAAAAAAATATATATATATATACTAGTGGGTGTCATAATGTTGTGGTGGGGAGAGCAGACAGGTAGAGTGATGAGGAGAAGGCCACTAAGATGGTATCTGATGGTATCTGATGGATTCTAACGTCATGCGGATATTAGGCGGGGAGGGGCAGGGCAAAAGGTTATTGTGGTTAACGTGGAGGACATTTATTATGGAGATAGGAAGTAGTGAGCCAGGATGATGACACTGACAATGAAAAGAGGCAAATGAAAATGAATATATATCATTGAAGCGTTGTAAAGGTAATTCAGGAGAAGCAGAGGGTGGCTTCATTTAGTAGGGAAAGGGTGACATCTGCAGGCAGAAACTGATACTGCATCCAATTGAAGTTTAATTTAAATGTAATGTTAGATGAATAAACGACAACGTATACGTTTCAAATAACACTCAAAACTGGATTAAATAACTTTTGAACCCCAGATATGGATGTATGCAAAATCCATCTGCCTTAAATCAGGTTGGGACTATCTATTTGTGGCCAAATAGTCAAATTGTGACTCACTTTAAAAAAAGAAGAAAAATAAAATGTTCTTCATGAGCACAGCATGTTGTGGTCTGATTTGTTAACATTCTAATTTTAGAAAACGTATTTTTTTGGGGACGGACAAAAGGAAATAGTTATGCAAAAAATCCCCTCACCTGGAAAATATGTTGATACATATGTATTTTCTCAATCTATGGCAAAATGTGTTTTTATATTTAGTACATATTGATTGAAGGAATAGACACAAGTCTTTGCAAGTTTGTTAAAAATAAAGTCAAAAGTATTAGCTGACCAATTTTGGACAGATACAATATTAGAATTTATATGTAGAAACCGCAACAGTATTTGGGATTTATTTAACTTGGAGATCAGAAAAAATATATTCTTATTCCTACCAATACGGCTCTCTTGTTGCTTTACTTGTTTTGTAAAGAGACACATACGGTATCTGTTATAGTCTTGAGAGTTTTTGTCACGCACCCTTTTTGAGACCATGCATGTCCGTACAGCTCATGAGACTATAAACACACCCCCTCAACAAACAAATGCAACACACAGACAAATGACAGATGAATCCTTTTATATTACTTTAAATGTACATTACAGAATCATTGAACTGTGAGAGCATTACTGCACACTACATGACGGAGAATGAGGGCTGCTGCTGCTGCTGCTGTTGAGCCATGATTTCCAGTTTTCCAGCAAAAGAGATGATGGTCTGTGATGTGAATGTGACACAGTGAACATAAAGGAACACAATTATCTTTGGTTTGATTGTTTAGCAGAAACACACATCACTATTATAAAATCATATTTACATTGATCCACATTCTTTCTATTAAATACAACTATTTACCCACACACTATCTCATATACAGTGTTGAACAAAACAGTCAGAAAAAAACACTTCCTTCAGACTTCAGCATCAGTGCGGGACTTTGACTTTCAAGACGGCATCGCAAATTCAACTCAAACCTGTGGTCAGAAAACACAAACAAAGAACGAATTTGATTGTCTTTGCGAATGCTGTCCATCAAATAAAAGGCACTCACGGTTAAATCAGTACATATTCAAACTAAAGGAATGATTAAAGATAATATCAACAAGTTTCAGTAGAATAGAATAAACATTGTCTTCAAAGTTCTTTACAAAAACCCATCTCTCATGAGGGGTCAATGAAACAACCCAGTTCAAACATTATTGTCGCTTGATCGATAGAATAGGCTTTTAAAAACATAGGCACGTGTAGATTAGTCTGCATAAGAATTATGTGCAAAACATGTTTTAGTTAAGTCTGGTGCTTTTATATTGATATGTTATTTAACAAAAGCTGCTTCTGTACCTCAAACAAATGGAAAGACTTGGTCTGTGCCACAAAAAGTAACATTTGGTAATAAATCAATCACCAACACATTAATCATAAAGATACATGTTTTCTTCTTATTCTTCTATCCTATTCTTACTATTTGTTCTGCATTGCTTTACAGTATACTCTCCAAATAATAAACAATGACTTTAGGCTTTCAGACTAATTACATAAGCGTCTTACTCCAGTCCAAAGAAACAAAATGGATGTAGTGCAGTGAATGAAAATCACATCTTTGGAAAGGTTACATAGCTATGGAACAGATTCAATTCAGTCTGATTGTCATGTAGACTACTTTTCATTCAGTAAAAAGCTGGCTAATTATGTTAAACTTTTTACATTGTGTCCAAAGATGTATCATACAAGCCTAAATGTTAGTATGTCTCCAAAACCTGCGTTGATCCTCACATGTTTACAGATCAGTATAAAAATGCGCATAGGAAAACACGTTCTTTAAAAAGTGTTGTAATGATGCCTTAAGTCCAGCAGGGGGCGGCCTCACACCAGTCTTGAACGTTGAGAGGCCAGTGCAACAGGTCCACTACGCCGTCACTGTGAGAGTCTATGGTCCTCAACCCAATTTGTTGTTTTGTTTTCTTTACAACGTCTCTGGATGCTGGGGCTCTTGTGTGGAGTCAGTTCTTGTGTCTGTGGGAAAAGTCCTGGACGGGACAGACGGATGCACCGAGCTGGGGTTCTGGGTTGCCTCGTATTGGGGTAGTTCACTCTCTGATGGGACCGCTTCCTCTGGGTTGTACGGAGGAGGGGGCAGGTCGAACCATGGAGGCCGGCTACAGGGAGAGAAAATATTAAAATTAAAATTTACCAAGATGTCGTATTTATCTATTTCATTAGCTATATGTATCCAGGGAGGGCCAGTACTCTTTTTCAACACACACATATATAAGCATAAAATGAATAGAGGTGATGCCTGCACAGTGAAGCCTATACAACTCAAATGTTTATTATATGTTTATTATTATTAAAATACAAATCTGTTCTCAGATAATACTATTCAAAGCTTTCATTTTGAGTTCAGCTTTTGTATGAGCAGTTCTGAAAGGCGAATGGCCCTGTGATCATGTCCTGAGAGCCAGAGTTCCATTGAGCAAACATGTCAGAAACGAGCAGTTTTTCAATATGTCCTCAATAAATGAATGTGTATTGTTCGACAGCGAAGGCCAACCTAGTTTCTGGTAAATTGTACAGTGCTGAGTTTTGAGTGCTTCGCCGGTGATAAAGGACATAGTGAAAGAAAGGATTTTCGAATGATAACCTTGTCTTGATTATGTTGTCAAAGGTTTATTTTTTGTGAAGATAAAACCACAGATACTTATAGGAGGTGACCAGTTCATTCACAGCACCATTAAGGAGTAATATGATGTAAACCATGCACATGTCTAATTGTCATTTGAAAAATAGTCTATAGTTACTGGTAACTAGAATAGATTTCTACCTGCATTGTTTGTAGTTGTAGATTCAAAACAAATGTATTTTTTCATCTTATTAATACATATTTACAAAAAATATAAATATATTTATTCATGTATATGGAAAGAAACCTGCAATAAATTACTAGATCGTGTTTCATGGCTTAATTCTTGTGTGAAGGAGATAGGGGCGACAAAAAGTTTCTTAAAACAGTTTACATAAACCTTCTACTATTGTATGTATGGCTTATAAAAACAGTTCTTGATTCAGCCCAGGCATAGAGCGTCCTGGTTCAGCCTTTTAACTTGGACAGATGGATGAAAAGTCATCCAGACATAGTGATAAACACATATGGACCTGAGGTATCCTTTGACTGCAGTTACCTGGCGTCCAGAACAGCCTGTGAGTATGACGGAGGAGAGTCCAGTGAGAGTCCTGATGGGTACAGCGTCCCGGAGAGCAGCTGCAGAGCCTGTGGTGTGGAGCTGTACTGCCCCGCCGTGCTGCTGCTGCTGCTGGGGGCCATGCGGTCTAAGATCACCAGGCGGGACAGGAGCAGGGGCTGGTGGTGATGTGAGCCGCCCCGTACCCCTCTGGGAAGCAGGACACTCCTCTTCCTCTGGTGATGGAGGACCAGAGCCAGTAACGCCACCACCAGGACGAAGATGACCGCGCTGCCTATGACTGCATATGTGATGCTGGGGTAGTAGCGGAGGCGGTAGTCCAGGGTCACAAAGTCCTGTCCCGGGGCCTCTGAAAGACAGGAGACACACAACAGATTATGACACATTCTTTCAAAATTATTCCAATAATGGGGAAAATGCCAGTGTGCATCCATTCAAGAACAGTAGAAATTCAATTCAATTCAATTTTTTCTTGTATAGCCTTAAATCAAAACAGCAGTCATCTCGGAGAATCAAACAGTTCAAACACAAGAAATGCAATTATGTAAAACTCATAGCCATTGGTCCATAAGGGGCAGTTGACTAATATCCATAATTAGTCATTAGTTGTTTAACGTCGAATGTCCTGGATTGTCACCACTGTTCTTAGACCCTCTAGACCCTCCTGCATCTGCAAGGAAAAACTCTATACAAGGAATATAGAGATCACCCCAAATATTAACCCTTGATAGTATTCATCAAGGGTTTGTGTGTATGCAACAGTGACCAGGATCCTTCAACAATGGAACAACATTTTTCAACCTCTAAAATCACCTGGATTGAGAAATGTACCTTTTAATGCACGATACAAAAAAAGAACAATAAGGATTATAAACTGTTCTGGACATTAGTGGCTACAACTTTGTTCTAATGTGAGTTATCAGATGATTTTTGGTAACATGAACTATTGTTACAGGGCTGTATCAAGTGAAGTTTCAATTTTGCTCAATAGACCGACCAGCTTAGTACTTTTCCAACGGACAAAGTGCCATTAAGACCGATCGAAACAAGTGACCACCTCAGCCTCTCCTCATGACATGATTGCTCTCCCTCCCAAGCCACTGACAGCGGTTATAATTGACAAAAATCCGATTCAACCGTCTATTGACACAGCTTTGAGCTATTACCATTATCTATTGTATTGGCCGTTTAGTATTTCCAAATGGACGGTGGTGATGGAGCCATTAAGCGAGGGAGGCTAATTTTCCCCCATTATAATTCAAAATGGGGTTAGTCGCTTAGTCCTGAAGCTTTATCATTTGGGCCAGTGATCAAAAATACTGTTATGTATTTTCAGAAGCTATAACGTGTACTACATTTCACAATTTTTAATATTTACTAATAATAACCCATTTGGATGTTAACGTTCTTATGTTCCAAATGTAATGCAATCAAGAATTCGGATTGTGAGGTATGTTTTTTCCAACTATATAAAGAGAGCGAAAAGGGGAGGAGTCAGAAAGCATAGGAAATAGGATCACAATTAAAACCTGCACTCATTTAGATGTGATTATCAACAGGTCTGCAATGTTAAATATGTGTATATTTAGTGTATTTTTATATCTGAATTTGATTAAGATTCGTTATGCATGCCTTCTTGTTATTTATTTTTTATTTTTTACCTTGTATAACTTGTTTGCACAATATAACAAAGGAAGCTTGTGACTTCCTGTTACTTCCTGTTACAATATTTACAATTATTCTGATTCTGATTCCGATGATGTTTTGGTCCTGACTGCAGTTCCCTTATTACTAAAACTTTTACAAACAATTGTAAATAAAATCACTATCATGCATATTTTATAAGCGAATCACCTTATATTTACTTGTGCGAGGGACTGGGCATTGATCTTGAACAAAACTAGTGAGTACCCTATAGACCTGTCCAAATCCATACATTTCTAATACAAGATTGGATTTTCTGAGTGCGCTCAAACCCACCTCAAATGGCACGTACAGGAATTAAACTGGAGTTATGTGGAGGACTTGGTTTTCACGAGTGCTTCGTAAACACACTCAGTTTTGGAGCCTTTAAGCCAAGAACACACATGACGGTATTATAATTTAGAGAAAATTGCTGCAGAGAGAATATTAGAGGATGAGTTGTGGCCCTAGAATGAGATTGGAATGAAGATGGATGAGAGAGTGAGAGACATAAATACTCCACAATAAATGGTTTTCCTTTTGGAGAAGTGGGTTTTGATTTAAGGAACGCAGCTGCTCTGAGATAAGAGCGCATGCAGGAGCGGTGGCATTCCTCTGAACAACTACAAGGCTTCGCAGAGCAGAGGTTACTCATGGGACCTGTGCATCTTAACAAGGCCCACCACTTTTCATCCAAAAGAAGCAAAGTGATAGAGACACAGGGGCTAAATAATTCCGCGTGAGGCCACAACAGCGTGCAGCCGATTGAGATAAAATGCGACAAGGGCCGTATCGTTGGAGATGAGAGAAGGCGGAGTTGCGACCAGGGGCTGGGGTAGATTACCATGTTTTTCTCAGGAAGGGCCCAGGGACAGCCATGATGAAAAGAAGCTGTGGCCAAAGCAGTAAAAAACATGATGTGGATGTATGAGCTCAGGCGAGAAGGGATCACTTAGATCCCAGGGAGGGTTTATTATTCCAGATGGGAGCGGGGGACATCGCTTAAACATTTGTGCTGACTGGAGATGCACAGTGGGAGCATTTCAATCAGGGAAGACGATGCACAATATGCAAATGTGTTTACTCCATAAAACCGTTCACAACATGCTGTGGACATCCGTGCAGTGTATAATATAATGTAAGCGGTGAAACTTGTTTACTGTGTGCACGTATAGAGAAAAGCATGTTGCCAATTTATAAGTGACCAAAGAAAATAGATGTTGAACACAATCAATTCAGTCTTAAACATTCCCCTATGTCAAATTCACCTCATACTGCCATAAGTATAGTATGTTTTATAGCAAAACCAATACAAATAATATACAGTATATACAAACAAAATGATGAACAGTGTTTGAATGAGAGTTGGAAAAAGAAAACTTATCCATCCCCACAACACCTTTTACATATTGCTGCCAAGATAACATTTCAGGTGGTAAATATCTTTTCAAAATTCAAAGAGTCAAAAGGCAAAGTTTTGCCTTTTGACAAAAAAAGCCAATTTTACCGCTCAGTCGTTCCCAAATAAAGGATCTCTTAATCTTTGAGTTTTTTCCAGTCTATCCTCCTTCCTACTTTATCTGTCTGGATCGTTAGGATTTTGACTGTAGTCTGTTCATTGCTATTCACCCGTTGTCCCATTGTCTGTTTCATGGTGCGATGACAGGACCTCTGAAGCTGGCCTCCTCCTTCAGCCCTGCACCGGACCGGTCCATGTTCTGCGGCCGCTGCGTGGCCCTGGTCCACGTTTTGCGGCCGCTGCGTGGCCCTGGTCCACGTTCTGTAGCTTAGGTTCTGGATCTATATCAACATGTGTTCTATATTCTTTTTGTGTCTTAACTGTTGATTCTCTGATCTGTGTTGGTGATTTCAATGGTTTTGTTAAGTCCTCTGATATGACTACTGTTGTGATCTAGGGCTATACAAGAATAAATTGTATTGTATTATAAATTGTATATTTCTTTATGTAGTCCCACAGTCAGACTCATAAGAAAACGCACAACTTGGTCTATGGTTTAGAAAAAAGGTTTTGTTTCAATCTGGCAGATCTTTGATAATAGTTTTTAAAGATCAATCAAGGATATCACACGTATTGGAGGCGCACTAACGAAGCGGAAAGTTGGTATTTATTTGAAAAAATCTGGAGTGAGTCTGCGCTAATGAGGAACAAACAACATAAAAGTTCAACTCAAATAACAGTTTTGCCTCAAGGGCCTGTAAACATCTCATCACCGCTCTCCTCCAAAAAAGTTCAAGCTCCTTGCCTTTCTGTATCGCCTTCACACGTCTCTGCTTAAAGGGAGTTCATGATGCTTTTGGAAAAAAATCTTTAAAATAGTTTTCTTCTGTAGCCAAGTCACATATTACTGCTCACATTATGGGAGAGTTCAGGCCAGTCACTGACATATTCAAAGAGACAAGAAATATGTATAACCAAAAAGTAGTAGTAGTAATAGTAGATAATAGTAGATTGTAGCGTTACAAATTATTGGAAAAAAATTGCGATATGCGTTAGTGTTGTATAGCAGTGTTTTTAACCAGTGTGCCTCGAGATGTTTATTAGTGTACTGGGCGGCACGGTGGCTGAGTGGATAGCACTCTCGCCTCTCAGCAAGAAGGTCCAGGGTTCGAATCCCGGTTGGACCAGGGCCTTTCTGAGTGTGCATGTTCTCCCCGTGTCTGCGTAGGTTTCCTCCGGGTGCTCCGGTTTCCCCTACCACTAAAAATAGGTACAATAGGTACAATAGGTCTGGCATGTGCCTCCTGTACTGGCACCCCCACTCCCAAAAATCACAATTGTAAACCGCTTTGAGACTCTGATGTGCAGTGAAAAGGCGGTATATAAATAAAGATTACTTACTTACTACTTAGTGTGCCTTGGAAATAATTCAATATCACCTGTTTGGTCGAAATCATGTGAAAGGAAAATAAGGATAGATAATTAGAAAGATTAATATGTGCTTGTTTGATTTGCTATATAATACACATTGATGATACTGACTTTGATTTGTTTATGAAGGAATTAAATGATACACTGTTAATTCAGTCACAGAAGTATATACTCAATAAACTATGTGAGTTTGGGTCATTTGGGTGAAATAACTACATTTTTCAATATACCATGCAGCTCTAGCAGATTACTCTAAACTTAATTTGGTCAAAAGTAAAAAATAGTCTGTATACTGGTATCTGTAAGAGCGAGATTTTCCCGAAAAAGCAGCAGCGCTCAGCTTTTGAGACAGCATTTGAGACAGCATTTTCAGTCTCAGGCTCTATTCGAATATCAGGTTTAGCCAATGTGGGGATTACTCTGCCGTCCACCAGTCAGGACCTCAAAGCTTTTTGTGGAAAGAAACCCAAAGTCACCCTGAAAGTTGTGGATGCTGTGAAAAATATGGCTATAAAAAACATGTTTAAAGCGCATTAAGGATGATTTAATTATTCAGTCATTTACTTTTTCTTTCTATGTACAAGTCTCTTCATGGCCTCGCACCAAAGCACATCCGTGACCTGTTAGTGCCAAAAGAACCAACTCTGACTATGAGGAGCACAGGGACTGGCCTCTGTCTGTTGCCCAGAGTCAGGACTAAACATGGGGAGGCAGCGTTTCAGATTTATGCAGCTAAAATCTGTAACAGTCTTCCTGAAAATGTGAGACAGGCTTTCACAGTTTCACAGTCTGTTTAGATGTGCAGACAAATGAAGGATTGTATCTTCACTTTACCTTGTGTATAAACTGTTCTATATACAGTAAATACACTTTTCTTGCCTCGCCCATTTGCTACAATCTTGTCTTGACTCATACCAAATGCCAGTTTCTTTAAGAATAAACTGAGGAAAGCAGTTGTAACAGTTTTTTTTTTTTTTTTTGTTTTCTTGCATCTTGTTTAAGTAATGCTGTATTTTGTGCATCAGCAATTACATATGAGCTTTGCTTTGTAAACTGTCCACTCAATTAAGTACTCACAAACAAGGCCTTTAATTAGCGTGCGATTGAACAAAAGAAAATAATTACTGTTTTTTTTTCCTGAGAAGAGAATAAACGGTCAACTGTACATTCTAATCTACACCAATTAGTAGTCAGATATTTGTTGGCAATCAACCCAAACCAATTATTATTGAGACAAGACTGGCAGATAGATTTAAGGTGAGAAACAGTCATGCTAATGTCATATAAATGTTGTTTGATCGACTGCTTGGATACGCAACCTCTTTTTCAGATTTAAAGCTGGGGTAGCTAATTATCATACTTTTCATACATTATACTTTGACTTTGTTCCAACAGAAACAGTTTTGTAAAAGTAAAATGGTCTGCAAACATGTCATCTTTTACATGTTTAAAAAGAGCCCGGTGCCTATATGTATGTGATTGAACTAAACAGAGTCTATCAAAGTACCCCAGCTTTAATAGACATTTGGTTTACTCTCAACTAAATATAGACACTTCAAATTGAAAATTAAATATGCAAAATTAACAAGAAGTTGCTTATAAGATTTTAGTCAGAAATAGATTGTTTTGGTGCTAATGTAAAGCCACTTCTGAAGTTCAATGTAGACTAGGACAAGAGTGGCCAGATTGCTGTGCAAAAAAAAGTCCTTGGTTTCCCCAAACGTAGATCACTTTTTGTTCACTGCCTACAGCTACACTGCCCTTTCTCGCCCCTGCACCTGTATCTTTGTCATCATTGAAGTCCTATGTCCTCCCATACCCACATACATATACATACATGTACCCTTCATCTTGCAGTTAGAACAATGACCAAACTCGACAACGCAAGAACAAACCTGTGAAGTACACTATATGCAACTTTTGTGATGTCTTTATTGGCTCAAAACACAGTAAAATAACATCCTATGCAGACAGTTACTTTCAACATTAGTTATCCGTCTTTGCTTCTCCCAGCTGTATTATTTCTTGAGACAGTACGCCCCATGTTTCTCTTTGAGTCCCTGACCTTCAAGACCTGGGGGAATATTTAGCAGCGCACACTTTGAATCCACAACAAGAGGCGTCTTGGCACACATCCCATTTGTATGTAAAAGTAGTGCGTGGTCCGGGAGGGAGCCTGTGCCTTAATTAAATCTAATCTCATTCAAATGCTCCTCTCTCCAACTGCCCTGGACCTGCCACCAGCCAGTAAAACAAGCCCCCTTAACCCCTCCCCTGTGGATTTTAAATTGGCCAAGTCCTTCATGCTACCAATTAATTATGAACTGGATGCGCTGTTGAGAGTATGGCCAAAACAAAGAAGAATTGTAAATACTGTAATTTGGGTTATTGGGTGCGAATTTTGTCAAGTTTCTCCAAGCACGTGGTATAATGAATGGGATTTTTGTGCATGTTCAATGCGCCCCCTAGTGGCTTAAAGTCTCCTGCGCAGGATGCTTAAGACAGACAGTCGTGAGAGACGGATGTGAGAGACAGATGTGAGAGACGGACATGGGAGAAAGTCTATCCGTTGAAAGATGGTGCGTGACAAAATACCAAGATTCCATATGGCATGAAAACCAACTCTGTTCTATTCATGTACAATGTTTATTTTGTTTTCCATCCTTCCACAGGTGTTTCAAACGCCAGAGAAGTACAGTAATCCCTGCCAACTAAAAAGAAGCAGAAATTTGCAGCACCAACTGTTTCCACTGACAACCACTTTGCAACAGCCTTGTGGAGGCAGAGAACGCCTTACAAAAGATACCCATTGAGTATTTTAATGATGCAGTGAAAGGAATGTTTCGAAACTCAACACAAATAAATGGGGAAAGGTCTAGGATTCCACAGCTGGATCCACCTGCTGAGTTGGAGATTTAGCCTCACATTTGCTATGTAAGCCCAATCCCTGTTGTCAGATAGTGGGAGCACAACATGAGATGTAATCATGCAAAAACAGTGCTCCACAGAGGAGGCAAATCTTATGGAAAGAGTTGTTAAATCCAGAAATGACACACGAGAAACGACGGCATGCTGAGAAGAATGGGGAAGAAAATTGTTCCGCATGAAAGATGAAAGACTGCTAAGATAATGTATGTATAATTATTAGAAAGCAAATCCAGGATTTCGTTTGCTCAAGACAAGAGTGAATATCCCATAGAACCAACAAAGGCGCAGAAGATAATCCACAGAGGAATTGTTCCCACAAATGTAGCATGAGAACTGTATGTTTCTCATTTCCTTGTAGAAAGAAGCTCTTCTAACAGCGTCATAGTCGGTATAGAGCGTACAAGTTTGTGCACTTGAAAATGTTTTGACTTTCCTTTGCTCATTGACTGTGTTATTCCAACGGGAGTGTAGTGTATGAGCATTGTAGCATCCAGTTTATTGTTAGGATGAAGCCAGAACTGATGGTAAAACAAATGTATTTTGTTCATCCCTATCAAGTAACCAACATTAGAGCTAGAACAGAAACACAAAATTACTATATGTACCGAACCATTTTTTCTAATCACTAGCTAATTACATGTTTAACCCTTATCGGATAATGACTATTAACTCACATATTTATAAAAGTCTATATTTTTTACACATTTTACATCGACACATACCTTGTTCCCTTTGGTAGCATTACTCTTTGATTACTTAAGAAACGTGCTTATCTTTGTTGAGTTTGTTGGCCGCTAAATTTTGTGCTGTCTTTTTGCATCTGATTTACAGTAGCGCTAGCCATTAACATCCTGTCTAGACTGGATAAATAAAAATAAATAAAACATATTCTATTAATACAACAAAAGTGCTGATCGACCTTTGCAAGCATAAACCATTGTAATCCATATTTATTTCCTGGATTCATTGGGGGTCAAACTGGGAAAACCTGATTCAAGGCCGTGCTGCTTGTGTACAAGTCTCCATGGCCTTGCACCAAAATACATTAGTGACATCTTAGTCCCATATGAACCGGCCCGGACTCTGAGGAGCACAGGGACTGGACTCCTGTCAGTGCCCAGAACATAGACTGTAAATATTAACGGACGTATCACGCCTATCTCCGCCGTTCTAACTGATGTGCCACAACTTCCGCGGTCTATGGGCAGTTTCAAAATGGCCGCGGGGGCTGGAAAATGTGAAAAAACGCATCTGCGCATGCGTCAGCCGGCGCGAGCTCCATTCATTTAAACGAGTGACTTCAAAAATTCACAGCGACTAAACCAGACTGGTCCAAAAAATTCACCCCCCTCAGCATTGACACACATGTGGAACGGAGCTTTGGGCCAAGAGCCAACTTTTGGACCATCCTGTAAAGACGTTTTCCGGAGGTCTGCTAATGCTATATGTTAGCATTGGCTAATTCTTATTCCGGGTCCACCCCCATCGGCCCGGGGTGGTATTGCAAGCATGTCAGCGCACGTCATTTTGGCCACTTTTGAGCCGGGACCTGCCCCCACTGGCAGGTCCCGGCTACCCCATGGGTAGTCCTGGAGTCAGGACTACCCATGGGGAGTCCATATTTCAGATTCATGCTGCTAAAATCCGGAACAATCTTCCTGAAGATGTGAGACAGGCTTCCTCTCTGACAATGTTTAAAACCAGGTTAAAACGTTTTGTTTAGCTATGCATACAACTGATGGATATTATATTTTTATCTTTCTTTTTAATGTACTGTGATTATTTATGATTTTAACGCTATCTTGTTTCGTTCAGCACTTTTAGTTGCCTTGTGTATGAATTGTGCTGTACAAATAAACTAGCCTTGCATTGCCTTCAACGGGTGTCATTTCATTCCACCCTTGGATTTGCCCCCATGACCAGTCACCAGACCATTCTTACATTCTTTTAACTGAAACATCACAAAATCTTCACAATTTAGCAGGTATTTTTTAGATCCCCTGAAACATAACAAGTTACCGAGCATGACGCGCACATTTCAGGGCATCCGTTCTTTGGCAGCCGGTTTGTGATCATCTGTATGTGTGCAATCCAATAGTCCCCAAAAATAGTGCATCTCCTCCACACTGATGCTCTCAAGTCATTTGATGTGGCGATCAAAGATAAGCATCAAAGATCACTGGGGCTCTTGTGTCCACCGAGCCTCACATGAAAGACTGTTTTTAAGTGGGAGCTGGTCTGACACGGCTGACCTCACAAGGGCAAAGTCCAAAGTGAGGAGGAAGCATTCTTTTTTAACTCCGTCCAATTATCACAGTCTCCAGGGACAGATACAGAGCAACTCGTTTCTTCTGGCAGGTAATGAGTTTCAGTGAATATTAATGAATATGGATATATGGGAAGAAACTGACAAGATGACGGCAAATTCAGCTTTCAACAATGTTCGACTATTGTCCTCGTCAAAATAGCGTCCTGGAGAGTTTTTATCATTTGTATTTCAATAATTGTGCAAATGTTTTCCTGCTTCTACTCCACAGAGGGAAATTCGGGCAAATCACCGGTGTCAGCGAGCGGTAATGACAGATACAGCTGTTTTTAAAGCCCCTTTCACACTTTCTTTGTTATCATTGAAAATCCCTGGGAACTAATTCTGAATCTCCTTCTCCAGGTCCCAGACTTGGGGATGTAAGTTTGGTTGGGTAAGGTGTATTATAAGGGACATGTTTTAGTGGTAGGAGAAACCAAAGCACCTACTCAGACGAGGGGAGAACATGCAAATTCCACACAGAAAGGCCCTATCTGGAGGTGGAATCAAACCCTTGCCTAGGCTGAGAGCGTAAACAGGCAGAACAAGCATGAAACAAATTATTCACAATTACAACTAATGCAAAAACACCCCATAACAATAGACCTTATAGTTGTGATTATACAAAACAGATATGCTGGGTCTGTGTGACATAAAAACCCCTGCATAACCTTTTTACTGTCCATTTCTACATCCGTGTCCGGGGAAATTGAATACTGCCATTGTTTTATGTGCAGTCCATTCGCTTCCAATGTGTCCCAAAATGAAAACAAAGCAGCGTGCATTACATTCAACTATTTGCTTTCAGTGCTCCCTGGCAAATGGTAAAACTGGCACTGGAAAAGTCTCCTTCAGGGCCGTGCAGCAGGATTTCAGACACGTTTAACACGGCGTTGCAACATTCTACACCCGCTGAGACCGGCCCTCATCCATGGCTCCATACGCTCCGTGCAGCATTCATAAAGTGTCTGTATGTGCTCCAGATTGGAAACGCGGCTCTGCCTTTCAACTTGGCCACTTTAATTACAGCCAAGTGCTCCTCCAGGCTTTTGTTTGGCCTCTTGTTTCTTTTCCCAAAGCTCCCTCCCCCTTCAGAAGCATCATACGCTCTTTCCTTTCTCCATGCCTCATTGTGTTCGGCGATCCCCTTGTTGGTAATTTTCTGTCATGGAGACGCCATGTAATGTTCTTTTTATCCTATGTGACAGCACTCCCGGGATTAGAGCTCCTATTAGTATAGAGGGAAAATAACATGTAATAGAAAAAAATATCTTCTGGCTACATTTTTGAGTGCGCCATATTTCTGTGCCATTGTCTGTTATTGGTCACATTATGAGATAGGAACTCTGAGAAGACATGTTCATAATATTGGGCATCACGGTGGCGCAACGGTTCGTGCTTGTGCCTCACAGCAAGAAGGTTCCAAAGTTTGATTCCAGCTCCAGACAGGGCCTTTCTGTGTGGAGTTTGTATGTTCTCCCTGTGTCTGCAAAAGTTTCCTCCGGGTGCTCCGGTTTCCCCTACCACTAAAAGATGTATATGTATCAATAGTCCCTCCAAACTCCCTCCCTGACTCCCTTGAAGTTTGGTAGAGAGACTTGTTTTTGGTTTTAAATTGGTTTTGTGTCGATTTGAATCGGTTAAAGCTATATTTGCTTTAGTTCTGTCAATTTCTCCGTTTTGCGCCTTTTTAATTGAATCATAATTTTAGAAAACATTTCAAACCTTTTACTCTCAGAGCCCAGCAGGTTGTACCGACATGTTTAATCTTTTTTCCCTTATCTCGGTCATACTTGATTAACAACTAAACAATGAACTCTCCTCCCACCTAAAAGTATTTTGATGAATCGCGATCTCAACTACTTTTAGATTTATTGCTTCACCCTAACAGTAGGTCGACTTACACATTTCAAAACCATCAGGTCAGGATAGATTGCTGAATATTTATTTATAATTTCACTAACCTATTTTTGGTTGAGGGTGACCAGACTTGGCCTGACTATGCTCCAGCTATTACTCATCTTCACACTGTCTTTCAGTGTCTTTGTGTCATTGACAGAATGCCATAAGAGACAACACAATGGAAATGCACGGATATATGCAGTATGGAAAAAAAACATTCACATTACGGTACTCATTTATAATTGGCTTACTGTTTTCAGATTATAGTTTTATTTCTTTATTTTGGTTTCAGATTATGGTGACAGTAAAAAAAAAAAGTTAAAAATACATTCTGGAATTTGATAACATAAATGTCCTCAAGATATCACCAAAAAGCAACCAAAGCATACAAACGTTCTATCATTTTCAAATCAGCACAAATTCATAAAATATCTCACATTACACCTATATTCTGTAACTGAATATACAGTATTTGTTATCTGTTCTTGTTAATTATTCTGCCCAGCACTGCATATAAACTTGTTTAAATAATACAACTTTAATTAAATCGCCTTGCATAGTTTTTATAGAATGTTCCAGATCTACGGATACTCTGCACAATATTTACACATTTCTTGTTGTAACGTTGTATGTCCATGTCTTGCTTTAGACATCCACTTCGATTGCATTTTACATGTATTCTAATTTATTTGACTTCTCCCAAGATGTATTAGCGGAGATATGTCTAGACCGCACTTAAGGATGCTAATGTACGATTTTCATCAGAGGAAGCTTCATAAGAGCGCCTTCGAAAGAAACTATTTCCTATTTGGAATGACCGAGACGTCCGTGGAGAGATGACTGTGAACAAGATGAGACAGAATATTAGCGTACTCACTTGCATGGCTCTCACATTTGAAAAATTCTGTTACTGAAGTAAATCGGAGGGGCTTCTGTGTGTTCACAATAGACCAGTGAGCAGTAATTAAAACAAGCACAAGTACCTCTTTGTCTGACTCAAATCAACGGTACCTAGTTGCTGAGATACACGCTTTTTTTCACCCAACTCCTTGCTCTCTCATTGGCCACTGGCAACTGAATTATGCAAAGTAGCAACTGTCACAAAAGCCCAAAGATGAATAGGCAAAGAAATCCCGCTAATAAGGCCCCGACATATCTTAATTGCCACTCTTAAAGGGAAAGGCATAAAAGGGAAAGGAGATATTGGCTTTCCCCTGCAGCTCTGTCCTCGGGGGGAAGATATGACGTGTGCAAATGTGCTATGAACACTCATTCCACATTCACAAAGTGCCATCTTTAAAAAGAGGCCAAAATGGAAACGGGAAAGAACTCATCATCCCCCGGTGCCATCATTCTCACAGTTGTATTTTTATCTAGTGAGAAGTTTTTGATTCACTGCAGTTGTGGTGTTGGAGCTAGTCATGGGGATGGAGGCGACACTGGGGTTTTATGTTGTGCCATAAAACTCAAGAGTGAAAGGAACAAGGAATATGGGCCGATTGCATAATGAAATGTGGCAACTGGATTTCAGGTTTTTTGAACATCTAGAAACATATTTTTGGGATTTGTGTGACCATAAAGGCAAGGTCATTCTGAAATAATGTATTCATCTTCTTTTCTAAAAAAGTATGGTCATTGCAATGAATCGGCATCTCTAACTTTTTTCAGTATTTCAAAAGACCAAGTCATGCATGTTTTAGTAGACAGGTACCTAACTTTTGTAACACAAATGAATACTGTATGTAACAGAGTCTAAAAACATACTAGCTTGACTTGTGGATCCACACAATTTGGAAATATTAATTTTCAAATATATGGGTTAGGATCTTTTGCATTTGATTGGACAGCAACTCAGAGGACACAGAAAAATGTATGCCAGAAAGAGTTTTTGTGCAAAGTGTGGCCACATTCAAAGTGAGCATGAATACCTCCTCCTCTGTCCTTGAGCTTCAAAGGTAACCTTTGAAGAGACATGGGCGCTCCAGGTTTGGTCAAGTGACATTCAACACAGTTTAAAAATGTTTTATTTTTTCTGCCAATGCCAGTTCTGCCATCTGTGATGAATCGAAAATAATTTTCTACATGAGAAACGTTGAACAAATGCACCTGGTCTCAGACCGTCCATCATGTATCAAAATGTATAAAGGCCAGAAAGAAAAAGCAAAACTGCGTTGAGAGCAAGAAACTAGTTAGAAAGTTTGTTGCCCCAGCTTTACCTGCTTCAGTCAAGAGAGAGGCAGATTTGTTTAGATGATAAAGTAAGTACATCATTCTATTGTTTTTTTCAGGAGGAACATCAGTCCCCCTGGGAAAATAAAACCCAAACCCTAGAAACATTCAATTAATACAAAAAGTGTGCAATGTTGTGACTGCAAAAAGCCCTTGCAGTCCTTAATTATTCGATCCAAAATTTGGCACGTTTTGATTAAGAGGTAACCACAAGGGGGCAGACAGCTCTCATGCTTCCACCTCCTCTCTGCTGCCTCCCACACACACATACAGTTGTCATTAGAGTTGGCAGACTGTCCTGAGAAAAGGAGGGGATGCATTAGTCGCCGTGTTGGAAGGGACAAGCCATCTGGCCTCACATACATGCCATTAACACACCAACACTTAGGACACCCGCTCGCTTTAGACCCTGAGATCACACACAAGTTGAAAGAAAACCAGCAAGTATACATGTTCAAACAGACTACACTTACATCCAAATAAAAACACAACATTCTTTCATCGTTTTCCAAAGCGGCCGTGTTAAAAATGCTACCACATGGAGTTGGAGTGTGCAGTAAATCAGACAAACTATAAACAGGCTCATAGTTGATCGAGTTCAACAATTACATGCAAACAGCAGAAGCAACACAGGAATTTGGTCAGAGAGTACAAGTACAAGTTTTGAATACTATATATATATATATATATATATATATATATAATAAAAAGGACATTTCCACGTTATTCATCAAGTATGCGGCAGAACTTACAGTCTATGGGAAGAATAAATGAAAGCTGAACTTGTACATACATGACATTGTGAATCTCAGGGACTATGTGTAATACCAAATTCGTCTGGGGCACTTGTGAATCCTCAAAATACTTGGTGGCAGAAGCAGTTTCCAGTCTCGGAGAGGATTACAAAGCCATAGATGACTGCCTTTCCATAAAACTACAACAGATTTTGATTTCTGCATGTTCAAAAGTCGCTTGTGCATGATTAACAAATGTTTTGACAACAAAAAAGAGATCCTTTGTTTGTCCCACAGTGGGGAAATTTAAGTGAACAAAGCTATACTAAACAATATTATACTATATACTAATATTTAGATATTTAGCACAAAACTATATCTATTCATTCATTCACTGACGATGACTCACAATTACTTTTATCTTTCTTCACAAAATGTACTGCCACAATGCGTTTTCATCTTTGCCCTAAAAGCAAATTAGAGACCGAGGAAACCACATGTTTTGTCTTGGTTTAACCCCAGAAACTGCTGCGGTGGAGCTATACGGATGAAGTGTGCGACAATGGACAGCTGCCAAACTGTATATGCTAAACAGTCCTAAGCAAATATATTCACCAAAAGCCACAGAGCTAAATATTTGACCGGAAATGTACACTTAGTAAAGAATTTTTGTTAACTTAACAGTACCATCCGAGTCAAAACAACTCCCCCTACCCACCACCAAACCCAACTCCCAACACACATGAACGTCGTTTCTGTATGAACGCAGTCTGTGCTTGATACATGTATGTGAAAGCATTACAGAAATTTGGGCTGAAGTCTGTGAGAAATTTGCTTGCCATACATGACAAGAACTAGCTTCCCCTAACAAACTAGCAATTAGCAAAACTTGACAGCCTGCTATACAGAGCCCTGGCTGCGTCCTGAGTTTTCTTATACAGTACACCTTTTCCTCATCTGATGTTCTCTTCTTTTCCACAGGGCGAGTGGGTGGCAAATGGAAATTGGCACTTTGGGGTTTTCAGTTCAGCCATTGTGGGTGTTTTAGAAAATGAACGCATCCCATCGGTTTCTTTCTGTCGGTCCTCTCCAAAAAAAAAAAAAAAGATTTATTTTTTGAGCTTACAGGCATCTGGTCATGTCCATTCCTGTTTGAAAACACGTGATAATTTGACTACTTTTGGGGTTAAGGGACATTTCCCCACAATATCTTAAAAATTGTATCTGGATAAATCATTGACTGCATCTTTAAGCTCTACCTGGATGGGAGTCTGACAGAGAAACACATAGTCACAGATAACACTCCATTCTAAACCCCAAACCATGTCAAAAGTTGTAGTTGGGTTGGCTCTGCTTGTTCTCTGTTGTTTTGTACCTGGACAAGTTGATAAGTAGCAAAGAGATCTTGTCCATTAAGCCCATGACTCACAAACTACAGTACAGCAGCAGGGTTTGTTCAGTTTATTCTTGTTTTTTGTGCAAGAAACATTATGTCAAGCAAGTGAAGCCATTCTTATCTTTTAACTTGTTAGAACAGATTGTGCATGCTTTTATTTCCAGTCGTCTGGACTACTGCAACGCACTTTATGCTGGTGTCAATCAGAAAACCCTCTCCCAGTTGCAGTTGGTCCAGAACGCAGCAGCACAACTTTTAACGGGGGCCAGAAAGGGCGAACACATCACCCCTGTACTCGTGTCTTTGCACTGGCTCCCTGTTCATTTTAGAATTGATTTTAAAATTTTACTGTTTGTTTTTAAATCTTTGCATGGACAGGCCCCTGATTACATCTCGGACCTCATCCAAATTAACACTCCTGCGCGCGCTCTGAGGTCCGAGAGCCAGCTCCAGCTCGTGGTCCCTAACGCGAGACTTAAAACCCGGGGGGACAGAGCCTTCTCTGTGGTCGGCCCTAAGCTCTGGAACGCTCTTCCCCTCCATGTCCGGACGGCCCCCACAGTATGTTTTAAGTCTTGTCTTAAGACCCACTTTTACTCTTTGGCTTTTAACACTGCGTGAGTTGTGTGGTCCTCTGTGTTTTTATTTTATTTTATTTCTATTTATGGTTTTAATCTGTTTTATATATTTTATTCTTTTATACTTGGTGAAGCTAAGGATAAGTTGTTATTTATTTTATACTTTTTTGTGCAGCACTTTGGAAAAGTAACTGTTGTTTAAATGTGCTATATAAATAAAGTGGATTGGATTGGATTGGAAGCATACGGTTACCTACAGTATGTGTGGGAGGTTGTACAATTGTTCACAGAAAAGAAATAGCAAAATATCCCCAAGCGTTTGTTGTAGCTTTATGAAATATTTACATCTCTCAATTTTTCTATCAAACACAAACAGCTGTCATTTTATTTCTACGGTAGATGCGGTCTTTAAACATTTGCAAGTAACTTAGTTTTGCATGATCCGGACATATGCTCTTAGCCTGGGTGCACTTTTCAATTACTTCAGCCTCCTCTCCATCCAGATAAAACAGCTGATTACCATCTCAGCTCTAATCCATGTGTGTAAATGAAATCCATAGGTCTGCACTGGCCTGGACCATGCATTCACTCCTGTTCCCAGAGCAATGAACATCCAATGCTCGTTGCTCTGACCCTTATAGTGAAACATTTCCAGCCATGCTAATAAATAAAGAAGGATATAGGCTGTGCTCAGAGCCTCGCAGCTGGCTTTATCTAACAATGAAGTGGAACGCTAGATGTTGTCACCGCATGAGGCACAGAGATTACAGCTGTTACTGTGGAAATGGCCTGTTTTATTGCAGATTCACCCACCATATGTGTGGAGCTACAAAGACAGAAAGACACAAAGATTATTTGGGAGACTGGAATTGCTAAAAAATGACAAAGCACGTTACATGAATTATACAAAATGATTGATTGCATGTTCTTCCTCGTACTCTGTCATAATTTAGTTTAGAAGTTAGTTAGTGTGGCCAGTGAAGGGGCAGGTCTGGAAGGATACACTTTTGTTAAATGTTAAATTTCAGATGATTAGATAGATTATCTGATCTTTTGCATACTTGTAAAAAAAGAACTTTTTCCCCTTTCTGTCCAAAAAAGCTGATACTAAGATGTGAGAAAGAGCATAAAACCATGTGATAACTATAATTGTGAGAGTAAGGAAGTAGTATTAGATTAGGTTTTAATATTAATAATAAGAATTTGTGGTTGGACAGTAAGATACACAGACTTTAATGGAGTTGGGAATAAGTCAATTACAGCAAAATTAAGTATTTTAAATTCAAATCTATTTACTATAATTCTGTATTCACAAAATGACCAGAATTACATAATTGTGGTATCTTAGTGTAAATTGCTCATGCTATTGGAAATGTCACTACTGGATGGGCAAATAAAACTGGCTACAAACTTTAAACTGGATTATTCTCCTATAAGGTATATTATATAAGGTTTGGCCATGAATCTCAAGGGTCTCTGGATATTTCCTCATTTTCTCAGGGAATATATTTACTTGAATGTCAAAATTAGTTACAGCGGCAGCAAAAGGGTCTCCCACCACTGTCACTCAGTCAAAGGTGATGCAACTTCAACCCTCCGTCGGAGTAAGCACCACCAGAGGCTGAAGGAGACCGAGTGAGCGGTCTCGGGTGTCTATCAAGGATTAATTTGAGTCCAATCAGGAGTCTGTGGGGGAAGGACTAACAGGTTCTTTGGTTTGAAATACGTCTCTCCATCTTTACAATTTGAAAAGTAACTGACCTTCCCTTTAAGTCTTGTGTCACTGTTTAATAATATATATATATATCTAATATATTCGCAAATACAACGCAACCTCACAGGAGTCCTCAGCTGTGACTTACTGTTTTGAAAAGCTCCCTGTCTCTCCATTGGTGGCACATCAAACTCTGATTGATTGAAAGCTGCACTGCCAAGCCACAGTGAAGAGCAAAGAGCACTCGATGGCCTTATTTAGTTATATAAATATAAATAATAGTTTGATCCCTGAGGCACGCTAATATTAATATTCATGTCCCCTGCTGTCGCCCTGTCCCCAGTGCTCTGCCCTGTCATGTAATAAATGTCTGTTCTAGTTAGCATGCATGGGGATAAACTGAATTAATCAGCAGCTTATGTATGTATAAAGCCTATCGTCTTCCTTTTACAAACTTGTACATTGACTTTGACTAGGTTTTTATGTCTGTATGCGCCGGAAGGAGAAAAGCGCTTTGGGAAAAGGAGGTTTTTCTGCTTCATCGGCTCCCTATTTGACTGCCCTGTAATAACTTCTTCGCTCCATTGCACACCACTATCAGACCTCACCAAAAACAGAGATGAAGCTTACTGTGGCTACTGCCAAAATGACCTGAGGAGAAACAGAATTAATGGTTGATTAGAGCATCTGGTAAACTTCCAGGCAAAGAAGGAAAATAAGGAAGCTGAGTCCATTTTAAATGGCAGGAAAGAGCATTCGAAGTGTACGGCTGGATATGCAGCAATTTTACATAATGGGCTTTATTCTTTGATGATTATGGCTTTCAGTTCATTTTCAAAATATTTAAATTTTCTGAGATTTTATTTGATTTACGATTTTTACAAGCTGTAAGAAAAGAACAAAGAAAGGGAGAACATACCTAACTTTGCATGCCATATATTAGCTTCATATCTATCGTAAGTTGAATTACAGAAGCAAATTAATTTCTGAACAATAATCTAATCGAATTTACCAAACACTAACAACAATTTGTTACTTTAGTGGCGATTTACTTCCAATATCTCATTTAGATGCACGTACTAAAATATCTAGATCTATTAAATAATATATCCTCCATCTCAGAAAACTCTGCAGCAGGCATCACAAACTCTCCCTCCATCAACCACATCACCCCTGTCCAGAAAAAACTCCACTGGCTTCCCATCTCCCTCCGCCTTCAGTTCAAAATACTGCTTCTAAATTCAAAGCCATCCACAACCTCCCAAACTCTCCCCTTCATCTCTCTCAGCTCCTCCACATCCGCACACCTGACCCCTCCCTCCACTCGTCCTCCTCCCTCCAGCTCCTCCGCTCTCCTTTCCCAACTCCGCAACGCCCTTCCCCCTGACCTCCGCAACACAGACACTCTCCCACATTTCCAAACTGAACTCAAAACACATCTATTCAGTCTGGCCTATATATTCACTGTGACCTTCCATCCCACTGTCCATTTTTTATCCGTACGCTTTTAGTTTTTGTTGTTGTTTCTTTTAACTTTAAACCATTTGTTAGGCGACCTTAAGTGCCCAGAAAAGGTGCCATATAAATCATATGTATTATATATTATTATTATTATGAGCAAGTATCAATCTACCAAACACAGAACATGTAACGCTTGTAGTTGGGACCAAAGATTAGCCGACGTGGCACAGTTGGCAGGTTTTCCTTCATGACTAAAGGGTATGAGATGGAGGATGGTAGAGATGGTAGAGACTTGGGCTATGAATATCTTCCTCCTTCACCCCAGGAAGGCGCGTTCTCTCTTTCTCGGAGTCAGTGCAACAAAGACATATCACTCATCGCTCAACACCTAAACGTCTTTCACACTTCAACCGGGAACTTACATTTTTTTGTCCATGCCCTTTTTTTCTTTTTCTTTTTTTAGCTATGGGTCAGAAGAACGAGTCGGCCCCTCACATCAGAACAATGTCAGGTTGAGTCGCTATGGCAACTGCTCATTTTGGGTTCAGAGGTGGGTAAGAAAAGGTGCAGGGGCAAAGCCTCGACTGGACCAAAAGAGAAATGCACTCACTTGAGAATAAAGTTGGAACAGAGCTTCTGACTTGGTTTTCAAACAAGAATAGAATAGGTAGGAAAAATATATATATTTTTTCACTTTTTATTTTGAACCAAACAAATAACACATTTCCATACCACGCCTACATTTCATCTATAAACAAATACTGTATACACTTTTTAATAGCAAATACATTTTATTTAGTTACAGCTATTTATGAAAGTCTTCTGATAAATGCACATATTCTTGCAGTCATGCCTTATCACCCAGACACAGCAAGGGGAGAGTTGCAGCCATAATTTAACCTGACGTCAAATCAAAAAAGAGATTCTCAGATTTGAATTCACAATAGAATATATTTATTACATTCCCAATGTCATTTCAGCTGTGAATAGACTGCCACACATCCATGCAGACATTGCCCAGAGCTGATATAATAAAGATGATTGATAAACTCAGATTTTTCAGCCTCTAGTGGCTGTGTAGGTGTCATTTATAAACCGTGGCCTGCGGCGTGGCTCATAATAGGCAGACAAGTATCTCTCGCAGGGGAAACACGATACGGGATTACAGAAATATAGTTAGTGACTTTGAAAACTTTCAACATGCATGAAAGGAAGCTTAAAGTCAAAATTGTAGACAATGTCAATAGTCTAATCATCTGCCTAATTTTGCGCAGCACTAAATCATTTTCCAAAGCGACAAAATGATTCATAGACTATGTATAATCTCTATTATCATCACATTATGCGCAACGGGGGAAACTGGGGAATTGTGGCTATAGAAAATGCTCTGCACACCTGGTCTTTAGTGACAAGCAGTAAATTCCATGTCTCATTTGCATTGTGTCCTGTGAGGATTTATGGTGGATCTGTGAGCAGCTCTGCACATGCAGATGTCTGACCTTTGTGGGGAAAGGTCACTGTTACAAAATCCTGCTAATGTCCCACAAGTGTGAGGTGACTGTGACCGTGACCTCCAGATCTGGAGTAGTTACATACAGACAGGATTCAGGATGGTGACAAAACGGTTTTTAAACAGATGTGTTTTTCAGGACTTTGAGCCTCCACACTCTGCAGGTCCCACAAGGGCCTTCCACAGGCGTAGAACCTAGAAGGACCAGTCTTTAAGAGTTATTTAAGAGACCACTATTGGGTATAAGTGTTGTAGGGTTAGAGTAAAGAGTCAGACCCGCCGCACACATGCAAGCACACACACACAGCTCCATCTAAAGTTCTACAACTCATTCATAAAGTAACAAAACAAGATTAAAATTGATTCACATAATGTAAATTTGGACAACATGAATTGATTCCATTCTCATCTGTGCTTTTCAAGCTGCCAAATCCTCTGTTCCCTGAAATGACCTGTTCTTATGTTTATTGAAGCACGCAGCCTGCCCGCGTCTGTCACTTGTATTGATCACTTTGATCAGTTTGAGTTAAAACATCAATCACTCATCTGTCACTCATGGCCAGCTCTCTCTTCACAGCTGCTTGTCTGATGTGGAGCAGACACAGCTGATGCTGCCTCACATGACATTTCATGAGAAACATTAGAATCTCCTCTCACTGATACTGGTTACAGACCCATACATTTATAGTTGTGTATTTTCTGGATATTATATTGCCATTTAATTTATTAAGTTGAAGTATTAAGTAGTACAATGCCTTATGGATGTTTTGTTTTAATGATGAAAAAAGGAAATGTGTCTCCAAGAACCAATGTCAGCTCTTGAGATGGAATCTGGTCAGAATCAAGAAAGATTCATTGATTGTTGCACATGGACAAAGTGCAATTGTCCCCTCAAAATGTAATATTACATATTTGAGAGAGACAGGTGGGTTCTTTGTGTATGTAACATGTCTGCAGCCTCTGAGTGTGATATGTATTTACTGATCCGTAAACAGCCTTTGGTTGTCTGTGTGACTATACTGTGTAAGTATGCAGGGCTCATGGTGAATGAGGATGATGTCATAGGGCAGTGTGTGAACCTGCTGAAGCTGATCTATATTTAAGTTACAGTGATGTGCAGCCACTCCGCTCCACTCCACACGACCACACCAGGTTTGTCTGAACCTCAGGAAGAGCGCTTCAAGAATGTGTCTACTATCAGATGACGTGGGCTTTGCATTTACATGAAGTTAATGAGCAGATGTCAATTACTTGAAATCATAATTGAAATGAAAAAAAGACAATTTATAATCATTTGATCTGCGTCTGTCGCAGTCAATCACAGACAGGAGTCAAGAGCAAGGCATTGTCACCCACGGCGACACTGGCAGGAAATACCTCGTTCGCCCTTCTTCTGATCTTCTGGTTGGGATTTGTGACGCTGCTTGAGAATCCGCCTGTATTTATGCCAGATAAATGCTTTGGCTTTCAACACCATTAGGTTCATCCTCTGAGTCCAGCCCACTTTGCCTGTTTCCACGCAGCACATAGGAATCGATGGGCACTGTCTGAACGATAAGTGTCCAGTGATGGTCAGCCAGGGCCCTCTGAGAGCGCGTTAAGGTTCAGACGTATTGAGCGGTGTCAGAGGAGGCGCTTTGTGTCTGAGGGTAATGGAAAAAAACCCGGACACAAACAGCCGTGGAGATAAAGCTTGACCTTTTACATTTTTAGAATGCAGCTTGGGATGAAATAGTGTTTGGGTAGAAGGCAGTCCAAAAAAAAACACCTTGTAGATAAGCGAAATAGAGGTAATACAATTTTACTACAAAGTGTAATCGTTTAAATTGAGGCGAGGCAATAAATTAAACAAATTTGAATAATCTACATGTTTTAAATCTAAGATGGGAAAAATGTCAGAATCTGTACAATACTTAAGTTATTTATTAATTTATTATGGACACAAAAGTTACATTGGACAGACCAGATGCACTGCCTTTAGTGTTATAGCAAGACCATGCTAATTTTCAACACTTGTCCATATGCAGGGTTTTAGGACAAAATTAAATAAAAATAAACAAATGTACAATTAATCAAATGTACATTAAACACGTGAACAACATTGCTCCAATTTCAGCCACACACAGCCACTTTAATGGTCGTTTGGGATGGACATCACAAAGCTTTTTTCATGAAACATTTTGGTGACTTTAGTTAAAATCGTTTTGCTATCAGTGTGAAGCTGCATAAGAACTCTGTTTGTACAGCATGACATTATAGAAAATACACTACTCTAAACTAAATGCAATGAGTGCCCATCCCCATTTGCTGAAAGTCCCCAAAGCTTTTAACACGACATGCCTCATTATACCTTCCCTGCCCCTGAGGGTAAGGGCTACAAACAGACAGCCAATTAGGACCAGGACATTCATTTCCCATGTAATATATTTACTACAGAGAGTAAAAGAGTGACAATCTGTTGGTCTGATGGAAAAATAAAGTGTTGTAAGTTTTGTGAGCTGACCTTGATAAACACAGAAACACAAAGGTATATTTAGAGCTACAGTGTTTATAGAAAAAACGAAAATCTTCTGACTTGCCTTGTGCACTAATTGACCGATATGCTAAAGTGCTAAAGAAACCTTGCATCTTTTGGGTCTGTCAAATATACCTTTTTAAAGATCAGATTTGGCTGCTATATTAGCTAAGTATACACAAGCCCCATCTCCACCAGCCCTACTTGGCCCTACTGTACTTGGTGCTACTCTACCCCGATTTAACCGGTACCAGGTTCGTGTTTTAGTACCTGCTTGGTGGTAACTGACAGTGACTGGCAAGAGTGCTGCTGGAAGCCACGGTTACCAAGGACAATCCACGGATACTGGTTTGTTGATAGGATACAGTACCAGATACTAAAGCGTAATTGAAACACAATCAGGTAGAGTAGAGCCGAGTAGAGAAGCGCCATGTTGGGCTCGTGTAAACGGGACTTAAGGTTGTATATCTTACTTTATATTAAGGAAGGTCCCAATCCAATCTCAAGATTGGGATGATATTTTTTATTTTTTGACTGATCGGCGATCGGCTAATCTGCCTGACAACTTGCCCAATCTTTACAGCGTTTGTCATAAAGTAGCAGTTTACGGTAACTGTGCACGCAATAATTTAAAGCTAAGACAAATGTAATCGTTGCAGCTTCTGAATGCTTGAGTGCACCGCAAACACCGCACCACTTTTACTAATAATGACAATTTCACCATTAAACATAAACGGTAGATAACGCCTAAAAATAAAAATAAATCCTTTTTAGTTTGTGTAAGCCCTCAGTCGTACAGGGATTAGTCAAAGCAAAGGAAGGTTTCTGACCCATCATCTGTACTTCTTAGCAAGTTTTCCCGACGTTTCGTCCTCAATCCTAAGGACTTCTTCAGGGAATGAATTCTCAGACCGCACGTTGGAGATTTATAACCTATGGGTGTGGTTAGCCACACCCTAATCCTGATACTAACTCATAAACAATCTAAGGTCTTTTTGATGTAGAAGGGAGCAGGTCTAACGACCCTGTGAAGGCTAACGAGAAAGGCCAGAGACACAGTCCTACAGACAGAAGAAAGTAGGAGGAGAGGGGTGTCCTTACCGTGTGTGGCGGGAGTTTCAGAGAAACTACAAAGAATCTTTAGGCAACACAAATTCCCTGTGTATTTCAAACCTTTCAACACGTTAGTGTTAACAGAAATTAGTGTATCCCAAAGACAAAACACCCAGACACAAACAGAGCAATGTGGTGTATTCAATTAAATGTAGTGAAGAGGAGTGCACTGACCACTATATTGGAGAAACCAAACAAACTCTACAGAAACAACTTTACCAACATCGTAGAGAAAACTCTAGTGGGCCACAGTCGGCTGTTCATCTCCACCTCAAGGCCTCCAACCACACGGTGGATGACACCAAGGTTAAAATTCTGGCTCGGGAGAAGAATTGGTTTGAGAGAGGGGTGAAAGAAGCCATTTTTGTGAGGAAACAAAAACCTTCTCTTAACAGAGGAGGAGGGTTAAAGTAGTACTAGAATTTAATATGCTGCTATCCAGAATATATAACTACAATATGTGTTTATAATATTTCGGGTGTTCATTTTGATATGTTCAGATGAATTATGTTAAAAAAACAGCTTTGAAGTTGGACCTTTTCACAAACGCTAGGGGGAGCCAAAATGGCGGCGATGACGTAGGAGAAGGGCATCTCACAGCAGCAGCAGCAGTCTTAGCTGGAATCTGTAGGAGGTTTCACAGTCATCTGAACAAGGTATACACATATTTTCATCCGTTTTGTACATAATAGTGTGCAACTCTTTTAACCTTTTAGCCTTATTTGTGAGATTCAAGCAAACTAGTGTTGGGCAAGTTAGCTAACTCTACTTGATATCATAATAACTTGAATTAAATAAATATTTTACTTTTATGAACAAAAAGCTGCAGAAGTTGAAAACATAGACTACATGTGATGCAATCATTGATAAAAATGCTAATTAAACCGTTAATAGGTGTTAGCATTTATGGATATTACAATGTACATTGTGGTAAATAAATTTAAGGCAATCAAAGTGAGACTGGCATAATGTAAAAACGAATATTAGCCTTGTTAGCTAACTCTACTTGATATCATAAAACATGCTAACTTGCCCAACACTTATTAGCTTGAATCTCACAAATAAGACTAAAAGGTTAAAAGAGTTGCACACTATTATGTACAAAACGGATGAAAATATGTTTATACCTTGTTCAGATGACTGTGAAACCTCCTACAGATTCAGCCCAGACTGCTGCTGCTGCTGTGAGAGGTCCTTCTCCTGCGTCATCGCCACCATTTTGGCTCCCCCTAGCGTTTCTATGCGGAAGTGAAAAGGTGCCACTTCAAAGCAGTTTTTTTAACATAATTCATCTGAACATGTCAAAATGAACACCCGAAATATTATAAACACATATTGTAGTTATATATTCTGGATAGCAGCATATTAAATTCTAGTACTACTTTAAGATTTGTTTTGCCTCACATCTATGACGACATCCTAAAAACAACGCCCTAACTTGGGACAAGGTCAGTGACATGCTAATGAGATAGGGTCGTTAGCCTCAGCAGGGTCGTTAGACCTGCTCCCTTCTACATCAAACAGACCTTAGATTGTTTATGAGTTAGTATCAGGATTAGGGTGTGGCTAATCAAATCCTTTTTAGGTAAAAAAAAACTCAAAATATTGTGTTTACTTGTCAAAAATGTGTTTCATAATTTACAAAACCAATAAGGGCTACATGATATATCGAAAAAATATTGTTATAGCGGTATTGGTGCGTACAATATCCATATAAAAAATATGCGCGATAAAAATAAATAAAAAGTTGATTTTTCTTTCTTTATTAAAGACAACAATACAGACACATCAACATTCAACAAATACAACAAACAAACAAAAAGTATATAAATATATGCATTTGAATATCATTCATGTTTTTGTTATTTGTCTCTTGCGTTTCGATGCAGATTGCAATTTTAGGTGAAAGAAAAGAATATCGCAATAATATCATTATCGCAATAACACTCATATTGAATATCGCTCTAATTTAAAATATCGTGCAGCTCAAATACCAATGATAAAAAGCCTTAGATCGGGACGCAAAATCAGATCGGAGACAAAAATAGTGATCAGGAAATCCCTACTTATGTATCAACAATATTCGCTCTTATTCACGCCTTGACAATCATTATCCTCGCCCTTTTCTATTTCACCCTAAAATCTCTGTTTTTCCTCTTCTATCAGACAATCTGGCTTCCCACCTGTTGATCTTATGATGCCTTTCTCTCAGCGGGGCCTCCTCTTAATAGAGGCAGGCCCTGTAATGACCCCTTTCAAATCAATGCGGCATATATGCTAACATACGACTGAATCATTTATAATGCAATTGATTGCAGTCTGTGCCATCTCTCTCTCACACACACAGTCGTCCCTCTATGAAATTAATGGCAGCTTTATTGACAACTTTGGGAAGGCTTTTGCACGCAAGCATGTATTGGGTAACATAGGCACACCGTCCTGTCCCGCCAGAGTGCATTAGACGGACCACACATCGAGTCATGGCACAGGGGGTTAGCTTTACCGTATACACGTCTAATTAATAATGCAGCAGTGAGCCATGCATCATCGCAGGCCGTGGGGAGTGATCTGATACGGCTCCGGGGAGAAGGAGTGTAGTATAGCAGGGATCTTGGACAGAAGGTGTGTCTGCAGTTTGAAACAGCATTGGTTAGTTCTATTCTTCAGAGGCTAGGCTTACACTCCAGCCTGTTAAGTCTGTTTTCATTATTATTAGTTTCTGATTATCACAGTTTAATTGATTGAATTGTGCTGAATGGTTTGGTTTGGTTGTGGATATTCAATTAGCAATACACTACACACGAGACAACAGTTTTATCACTTAATTTAAGCTTTTATGTACTGTACATTTCTTTCTTGATTTTCAAGTAGAAATATCTAGGTGGGAGAGAGTGGCAAACTGGTCTTTGTTCAAACTTAATACAATTAGACTGATTTATAGTTTGATATAAAGAATATCCATTAGAATATTCATAGTTAATACATATTAAGAATATGTATTAACTATGAGGTGCTAAGCGTAACTAATAATTATTTTTTTGTATATAGAAGAATTCTTAGCGATGAGCAGAGTTGAATATGATTAAACAATATCATGATGATTGTAGAATAAATATTACAACTGAAATCCTACAACTTGCAATTTTGGTTGCGATTGTCAATAGTGATTGGGAAACTTCTAGCCAAACTCAAGCTTGTCATACTTCATAATGTCCCCCTGTGGTCTAAACCTTGATACTGGTTAAAGCTGAAGTGATGTGCTGGTGAGAAGAAGAGTCACTGAAAGCATTAATGCAGAAATGTTCGACACTGTTTAAATGCAGCAGGTGAAGCAGAAACATAGATGTGTTGATGTGGCAGCTGGGATAATGACCATAGGACATCTTCAGTCTTCCAGTCTCAACCTTTACTATAGCTCTAAACATTAGGCCAATATTCCAGTACTACAGCCCTGGGTGCTATTTGTTCAGGACACAATCCTCTGGTTGTCCTCGTCCAGATGGCCTACAGTTAATACTAAAGTTACACAGACTTTACTACATATATGTACACAAAGAGCCACCCAACATACTGAATAGAACACTGTCTATTCTTCATGCACTGTTTAAGGATTAGAGTCTAAACCTAACACTCTGACAGCTGGAACAGAATAAAAAAATAAATGTTTCCCCATTAACACAGAATGGGCAGCATGTCATTACCATGGCAACACAGTGCAAAATAAGTTATGGGTCTGTTTTGGCTTTTTTGATCTGGCTAACATTAGTACATTTTTTGCTACCCATGTGAAACTTTGGCTCAGTGTGAAGGAGGTGCTAAAAAGCTGAAATTACATGTTTTCCACATTCAGGTGACCTCGGGCAGGGAGTTGAAAAATCAGTTCAAATTGAGTGCCAATTGTACTTAGTAAGTGCAAACAGGAGGAAACAGATTCCTACCATCAGGAGATTGTGTGATTATGTTGTGTAGCTGACAGATACATTTTACAGTTTCCCGACACTGCAGATTGTATTCCCATAACTCACTCGTACATTACACAAAGGCTGCTTGTCTGCTGTTCTCTTTCCCATGGCCTTGCCCGTCTGCAGGTGCGCTAATCTGCATGTACTCTCGCTGTGTTCTTTTTATCTTCTTTCTTCCCGTCTCTCTATCTCAAAAGTTCTCGCTGTACCTAATGTATCGGTCTTTGCCCATCTACCTTATCTTTCTTATCTGCAGCTGTCTACAACTCATCCCATTTTGCCCCATCCGTGACGTGTGCTCATTGTTCTCTGATTCTTGTCCAAGTATATTATCAAATGTGTGGAATGAGGAGCGCCAGAGAGAAACGGTACACGCAATCGCATGGACCGCTTCTGTCTGACACTTCTCTGCAGAGAATGTCATTTTGTATTGTTACTCATCACCTCTGTAAATAAACTGCACAAAGACAAGCTGTTGCTCCTTTGGATTCATTCATTCGAGGCATTAGAATTTCCATAACAATTCTGGTGTCAGAAGTGGTCTCGAAGGTGGCCGTTGAAGCGCACGGGTCCGGATCGGGGGCTGATCACCCGGGATTCAAATTAATCTCGTCGCTTTCCCATAACTCTGGACGGGCGGACTGACCGGACGTGCTGAGTTTCAACCGTCGCCTCTCGGGATTTTCACACGAAACAAACGGTAACTTGTTTAATATTTGACTTTCTATGCTTCTGTGGTGAATCCGAGAGGCGCTTGTAGGTGCAGTGTGAATGCATGTGGGAGGGCAGGCTGGTGACGGAGCTGCTCATTCTAATCCAGGCTGTTGGAAATCCTAAGTTAGAGTCTTAGGCTGAAGTTCGAGTCTTCAGTTGTGACACGGTTAGAGTCCTGTCTAAAATCTAAGTTCAAGTCTTAGTCGGGGGTTCGAGTCCCTTGTTGTGACACGGTTAGAGTCCTGTCTAAAATCTAAGTTCAAGTCTTAGTCGGGGGTTCGAGTCCCTTGTTGTGACACGGTTAGAGTCCTGTCTAAAATCTAAGTTTAATCTTAGTCTGGGGTTAGAGTCCCCGGTTGTAGTACGGGTCCAAGTCCTGTTTTGTGCAAAGGGTCAAGTCCTGTTTGCTGATGAATCCTGGGCAGAGTTCGAGTCTCTGTTTGTATATCTGAGTTAGAGTCTCAGATTCCTGCCATGTGGCATAGAAGAAAAAGCACAGAGTCACCAGTCTGGGACTCACCATGCATGACTTTGATGAGAAAGAAACATGGTGATGATTTTAAAACATGCGTTGAAATGTGGGTGGCTGACTTAGGCTTCCCCAAAAGTGGGTCTTTCAGTCTAAACAAGTTGGACAAAATCAAATTACAATTGGATGAAAAAGAGGCTCTACTAAAAAAGGGAAAGACAGTGCGTGTGAAAGATCTGAACTGTCTGGATGAGAACAAACGGTGGCTGAATGTTTGGATGGCAGAGGCAAAGTTTAGGGACGGCAGACAGAAAAAGTCTGACTCTATAGAATATTTAGAATCTGCAACTGACTCTTCTCCATCTGCTTTTTTTTCGAGCATTCCACCAACTCGGAGCTCACATCAGTATGGACGCAGGAACTCGAGAAGCGATTGGTCACCGCTGTACCCCGCTCTTCCACCCCAATACCAACCAGAGGAAGCACCGGGCGCTGCAGCCGCGACGGGTCCAGCATCACCGCAAGCAGCAGCCCTCCCTCCGCTGCTCCTCTCACCGCCAGAGGCCTCTGCATCAGCCCCTCCCCTCCTGTCTGGAGCAGGGAACAGTGAGGCTGCTCCTTCCCCGCTCCACTCTGTGACACATGATCTGGGAAGAATCACTCTGAATGACAATGGCATGACACTGAGAGATGGAAAGACTTTACAAGCACCTATGATCGAATACCCCGGCCCACAAGGAACCCCCGTTCTGGTTCTGCGTCAAATGGACCAGGAGATGAAAGACTCTGTTAAAGACTGGCCTTCTCCACACCGAGGAGGTGATTCAATGGCAGACGCATTTCTGGCCTTTTGCAAAGCATGGCGTCCTACGGGCGCTGAAGTTAAAAAGCTTCTCCTCCTGTATTTAAAACCGGAGGGCTTCGCCAAGATAGAGCCGGAGGTCCATCGACAGTATTATGAGACTCTGCGAGCTCTGCAGGCGGAATGGACAGACGCGAATGCATGGGAGACATATATTGCCAACATAGTGACAGGTCTCAAGCGTGCGTTCCCAGTGAAATTTGATATGGGAAAGATTAAAAACTGCTCTCAGAAGACGAGTGAGTCAGTTGTGGACTTTTATCATCGTCTTGAGGATGTGTGCGTTGCCCACTCTGGTAGTCAAAAGCCAGAGAATTACACTGCCGCAGCTGAGACCACATTCGAGGTGATCTTTAAGATGGCATTCTGCGAGGGCCTTCCCCAGCCGATTCAAGCCGCACTGAAACAGACATTGGTTGGAGGCTGGCAGGACAATCGCATCCCAGAAATCCTCAGACACGCAAAGCATGCAGAAATAAAGAACACTGAGGAGAACGCTGTGACAGCTGGCGCGCAGGAGAAGGCCCAACATCAAGCCAATCTCACGTTGATCAAAATGACAGGCAGACAGTTCCGTCGTGGAGGCAGAGGACGGAGAAGAGGTGGCAACGGACATTTCGAGAACAATCGTGACCATGACGACCAGGACAAATGTTTCAACTGTGGTGAAATTGGACATTGGAATCGTGACTGTCCCCAGCCACGCCGAGACGCGGGACGCTGGAGTGGACGTGGACGGGGTGCGAGACCGGGGGACCAGCCAAGCTATTCTTCAAATTGACATACTGATGTGAGGCCCGAAAAAGCAACTGTACAAATGAGTAATGCACACACTCTTACACAAAACACACTAACTGCTAACGGCAACGAAGACGCGCTTGCTACTGATTCACTGCTTGGCTTAATTGAGGATAGAATTAGGGAGTTAGAGGACGGTGACAGGCCCAAAACAGGGACCTACTTAGCTTATGAAAATGAAGCTTACAGGAAAATGCCAACTATTGTTTGTGAAATTGAGGGTAAACCGATCACTTTTTTAGTTGACTCTGGTGCAACCCACAGTGTGATTCAGACAAAGGAGCTCTCAATCAAATTAAGTGGCAGAAGTGTTTTTTCCACAAGTGCGAGTGGACAAACGGTACCGGAATCTTTCTCTGTTCCGATCAAATGGACTTGGGCAAACGAGCGTAACCCAGCAACAGCAAAACATTCATTTTTGATGTCTGACCTTTGTCCTGTAAACTTGTTAGGCCGTGACCTCATGATAAAATGGGAAGTTGTGATCACATCGACAGCAGAAGGCCTTAAAATAGACAGAGGTGCGTGCGCGACTAATTTTGTCAAAATAAACACAAATTGTCCTATGTCTGTATATCAGTGGTGGGCTCACCCCGCCAGCGCCAGTTATTTGATGGAGGCTATATCTCCATTTCTTAATCCAAAATCTGATATATTGAAAGCTGAGGACCTGCATTGTGTGTGTCATTTACACCATAGCCCTGATTGTGAATTTGAAGAAATGTTTAAAATGGGCTCAGATGACTACTTGACTATTGCTGACGTGTACTTTGATGATTTCAAGTGTGCTGTTTCAGTAGAGTTAAGCCAGTCACAAAAACAATGCTATCGTCTTGAAAATTCAAGTCCTCATATTTCAATAGCCAAAGCAAAGACTGACACATGGCAAACCCTAGGCCTTTTTGTGCGCAGATGCACTTTGGCAGAGGACTGGGAGGCGTGTGAACGTGGAGAAAATGTGTTTTATTCACAATCCGTTTGCGCGTATAAAATGTCTCATACAAAAACAGTTGATTTGCTAAATTCAATGCTTTTGACGTCTTCATATAATGACAATGACGGACCAAATTTGACTCTGACTTCTTTGACTTCTCCGCTTGAGATTTCACCTTTGTTATCACAAGTACCGGACAGTCTGTGGGCAAAAAGCAAACATGATGTTGGTTTGATCAAAAACTGTCCACCTGTTCGTATTGAAGCTAAATCTGATTACAGACCAAGGCAGCGTCAGTATCCTTTGAGACAGGAGGCCATAGAAGGAATTACACCTGTTTTTGAATCATTTCTTGAGGCTGGCATTATTGTCCTATGTGAGGATTCACCGGTGCAAACTCCTATCTTTCCAGTAAAGAAAATTAGACCAGCAGATAAACCCACAGAGTGGCGTTTTGTGCAAGATTTGAAGGCAGTTAACGCTGCGATCATTTCTCCTGTCCCTAATGTCCCAAATCCGCACACTCTTTTGAGTCAGATCCCAGCAGATGCAGAGTGGTTTTCTGTGGTTGACCTGTCAAATGCTTTCTTCTCTGTGCCTGTGGACAGGGATTCACAATTTTGGTTTGCCTTCTGTTTTAATGGAAAAAGATATACTTTTACCAGACTTTGTCAAGGCTTGAACTCAAGTCCCTCGTTGTTTTGTGAGGCTCTGAACCACAGTCTAGCGTCTCTTGTGTTGACAGACGGGACTGTTTTGATTAATTATGTGGATGATTTGATGATTGCTAGCCCCACAAAAGAACAATGTGACACAATTAAGCTCCTCCGACACCTGGCTGATGAGGGTCACAAGGCTTCTGTTTCAAAGTTGCAATTTGTCAAACAAAATGTTGTGTTTTTGGGTCACATTATAACCCCTGAGGGAAAAACCTTGTCACAAAAGCGTGTGACGGCAATAGTTGATGCTCCGAAGCCCTCAAACAAAAAGGAACTTCTTTCATTTTCGGGAATGTGCTCATATTGCAGACATTTTATCGCCAATTTCCCTGAGAAAGACAAGCCTTTACGTGATATGACTGTGGGAAGGAACATGTGTGCGTCCTCTCCCCTCGTGTGGACTCCAGAGGCAGAGCAGGCCTTTACAGACTTGAAAATTGCTTTGCAATCGACTCCAACTCTGGGAATCCCAGACCCAAATAAACCTTTTGTTCAGTTTGTGGACGAGAGATGTGGATGCATGACATCAGCACTTTTGCAAAAACATGGAGATCTACTGAAACCTGTCGGTTATTTTTCAAAACTTCTTGATCCTGTGGCGAGAGGTCTCCCTGCTTGTTTAAGAGCCATAGCTGCGTGTGAAACAGCAGTATTGGCATCACGTGACTTTGTTGGGTTCTGCCAGCTTTTGTTGTTTGTTCCACATTCTGTTGCTTTGATACTACAGGAGCAGAAATCTTCACATCTTTCTGCATCTCGGTGGCTTCGATATCATACAACGCTCTTGGGATTGCCACATGTGACTGTCCATAAATGTTCTACACTTAATCCTGCCACATTGTTACCCCTCCCTGGAGAGGGCACACCACACTCATGCATGGCAGAGCTGAATCAGATCTGTACTCCAAGACCAGATCTTTCTGATACACCATTGACTAACCCTGATTTAATTCTCTATGTAGATGGATCAGCATATCGAGACCCGGACACCGGAAGGTCGCATGCTGGATACGCTGTGGTGGATGACCACTCAGTCGTTCTTTCTTCCTCTCTTCCATCGATGTTCTCAGCACAATTGGCAGAGCTCGTGGCGTTGACAGAGGCGTGTGCATACGCAAAGGGACGGTCTGTTACAATATTTACTGATTCCCGCTATGCATTTGGAGTGACGCATGATTTTGGAGCACTGTGGAAACATAGAAACTTTCTAAAATCAGACGGAAAACCAATTTTACACCACACACATGTTGCAGCATTGTTGGAAGCTATCTTGCTCCCATCTCAGATTGCAGTGTGTAAATGTTCTGCCCACACAGCTGCAACGGACTCTGTTTCATTGGGGAACGCTCGGGCGGACAGGGCGGCGCGAGCTTCTCCCCTCATCAGCTTCCTTCTCCCTGCCCCATGCTGTCCCCCCAGAGACCCCTCCTCTTTCCCCTCCCTCTCTGAAGGACCTCTGCTCACTCTCTTCCCCTGAAGAGCGGCGCACGTGGGCGGAGTCTGGTGCTGTTTTCCAAAATGGCGTCTGGGTAGGCCCAGATTTGAAGCCATGCCTTCCCAAAAGATTATTTAATTGCTATGCTAAGTTAACACATGGGTTGGACCATGTGTCAAAGGGGAATATGTTTCAAGCAGTCCAACAATTTTGGTTTACAAAAGGGTTTTCTACATTTGCTGCAGAGTTTTGCAGAAGCTGTTTGATCTGTGCACAGAATAACCCGGGTAGGCCGAGGTCTCTGGCACAAGCAGCTCACCCAGCTCCTACAAGACCGTTTGAACATGTCATGATGGACTTCATTGAATTAACACCCAGTGAAGGGAAAACATTTTGTCTTGTAATGGTGGATATGTTTTCAAAGTGGGTTGAAGCTTTCCCTGCAAAACATGCGTCCTCCGCTGCAGTAGCAAAAGCCATTTTGACTGAAATTCTTGTAAAATGGGGAATTCCTCAGAAATTGTCCAGCGATAATGGGTCGCATTTTGTTAATGAAGTGATAATGAAGTCTGATTATTTGAAATTTGATTTGAAAACTCACTGCAGCAATCACCCACAATGTGGTGGAGCTGTGGAGAGAGAAAATTTCACAATAAAATCAAAACTGGCCAAATGCTGTCAGGAAACAAAACTTAGCTGGCCAAAATGCTTGCCAATTGTCCTGATGTACATGCGAATGAGAGTGCGCACGCGTAACAACCTGTCCCCATTTGAGATTTTGTTTTCAGCTCCCCGCAACGTAGGAATGGGACCTGCGGGACCTCAACCAGATGCCATCCTGTGCGAGGATGGCATGATAAGGTATTGTATAACCCTAACAAAGTCTCTTTCTGATATCAGAAGACAGGTGTCATCGGCCCTTCCCCAGCGTGCGGACCATCCACTTCACAACATCCAACCCGGCGACTTCGTCCTGATAAGGAACTTCAAGCCGAAGAGCTGGAATCACCATCGCTGGCTTGGCCCATTCCAAGTTCTCCTCGTCACTCACACCGCTGTGAAAGTCCAGGAGAGGCAGACCTGGGTCCACGCATCGCACTGCAAACAAGTCCCAGCTCTTCTTGCGGAGCGTACAACGGAAGCGTAAGGAGGGGCACATCTTACCCCCTCCCAACGCGAAAGGAGGGTCACACACACACTACCCCCTCCCAACGTAAAACATTGTTAGAAATACATTGTTAGCTGCATCAGGAGAAAAGTGCTGGTAACTACACTCCTAGGTCATAGATGAGCAGAAGATAGGTAACACGAGAAGATCAACAAGTGACAATCCAAGTCCATGATGCGCCACGGCAGGGTGGACGGTCCCTGGCATCCATTCAGGCAGCAGGGCCTTTGCGGGATGAGAAAGACTTTGTGTGTGCTCATGTTCATTTCCTTCCTCATTGTGTTTCCACTGTTATGGTTTGAAGGTTGGGAGAATAAAAAGAACAATCAAACACAGGTCGTTGTCAATTACAATTCTAACACCTCTTCATTTACATCGAAACGTGTGAAGAGGGAAGATGTGGCCGAAATGGATTATGCGTGGTCACGTGTTTTGGCTCAGTCAATGAATCACACCAGTGTATACACACTTAATTTGTGGTATCAATATGCAAAATTCTTAGCAGAGTCACAAAATCGCTCAAATTGTTACATTTGTACTCATATGCCTATTGCGTCATCAAACCCACACATCACACCTCTACCAATGGTTGATGCATTTACACATTTTCCAAAGATTCTGTACTCAACTGTCTCTGTTCATTTTTTCAATCAGACTGTCACAAGGCGCACAGGTAAATGTCTCCCTCCACTCAAACCGGCTAATGATTCTGATCTCTTCAATTATTGGTTTAATGATGTAGAGGGTCCGATTTTTGGTCCGGTACATATCAGACCTGGTACTAAATTTGTATGTTACACCTTATCCTTGACCATCACAGATTCTCCTATACAGATGGGATGGATCCCAATGTCATTTTGTTTAAATGTGTCTAATCCGTGTACTTCTTTTCATGGTAATTCAAGTTTAAACACTTTTCAGGCCGCTCCGGGTAGTACATGTTCACCATACTTCACGGTTCCTGACTCAACAGGAACTCTTCCTCTGAAGGGTGTTCTGTGGCTGTGTGGCTTCAATGTCTATGTGAAGCTACCATTTAATTGGATAGGTCGTTGTGCTCTGATGATAGCTTCAGATCACTCTTACATCATCTCTACCATTCCTAGATCGCGAGGGAAGCGCGATTTTGCTGCTCATGATGCAGTTTGGGGAACGGATGTTCCAGATGATCACAAACTGTGGACTAAGCCAACAAAAGTACTTCTCTCCTTGTTCCCCCAGGTCGGTATAGGGAAGGTTATGCTTAGAATGGAAACTTTGAATTATCGGTTTTCAAGTTTTGTGAATTCAACTGTAACTATTCTAGAGGCCAACAGAGTAGAAGTAAATGCGTTGCGTGCCGTTGCTTTACAAAACAGGATTGTTTTGGACCATTTGGTTGCCTCAAGTGGAGGTGTTTGTGTTTTACTTAATCAGACCGCTTGTTGTACTTATATTCCTGATAACAGTGCCGATGATGGGATCATTGCACAGGGTATTCGAAATCTGACTACTTTGCGCGATGCAGTTAACCGTGATTTCGTTCTAGATGCTTCATGGTTTTCGAACTGGCGAGCATGGTTGATTCAAATAGGTACTGGACTTGGAGTAATATTAGTACTGCTGATAGTGCTGTCATGTTGTGTCATTCCTTTGATCCGTTCGTTGATCCGGCGTATGATCTCGTCGACACTCGTTCAACACATTTCTCTTAACCTGCATGTTGACTGTCCTGATGGGGACAGTGATCCATTTAGTGAGATGTACTTGATGATTTTGAGTAAATTGGTTTGTATGTTTAACCCATTTTATGACGGATTTTCTTAAACCTACTAGGTGTGAAAATGTTGATGTTCCAGGGTTTGTGTTATATTTTACTTATATTTTTGGTACTCAATAGCATGTGTGTGATTGATTTAAGATAATCAATAGGATGGATTGTCATGGCCAGATTCCTACCATCAGGAGATTGTGTGATTATGTTGTGTAGCTGACAGATACATTTTACAGTTTCCCGACACTGCAGATTGTATTCCCATAACTCACTCGTACATTACACAAAGGCTGCTTGTCTGCTGTTCTCTTTCCCATGGCCTTGCCCGTCTGCAGGTGCGCTAATCTGCATGTACTCTCGCTGTGTTCTTTTTATCTTCTTTCTTCCCGTCTCTCTATCTCAAAAGTTCTCGCTGTACCTAATGTATCGGTCTCTGCCCATCTACCTTATCTTTCTTATCTGCAGCTGTCTACGACTCATCCCATTTGTTCGACACTGTTTAAATGCAGCAGGTGAAGCAGAAACATAGATGTGTTGATGTGGCAGCTGGGATAATGACCATAGGACATCTTCAGTCTTCCAGTCTCAACCTTTACTATAGCTCTAAACATTAGGCCAATATTCCAGTACTACAGCCCTGGGTGCTATTTGTTCAGGACACAATCCTCTGGTTGTCCTCGTCCAGATGGCCTACAGTTAATACTAAAGTTACACAGACTTTACTACATATATGTACACAAAGAGCCACCCAACATACTGAATAGAACACTGTCTATTCTTCATGCACTGTTTAAGGATTAGAGTCTAAACCTAACACTCTGACAGCTGGAACAGAATAAAAAAATAAATGTTTCCCCATTAACACAGAATGGGCAGCATGTCATTACCATGGCAACACAGTGCAAAATAAGTTATGGGTCTGTTTTGGCTTTTTTGATCTGGCTAACATTAGTACATTTTTTGCTACCCATGTGAAACTTTGGCTCAGTGTGAAGGAGGTGCTAAAAAGCTGAAATTACATGTTTTCCACATTCAGGTGACCTCGGGCAGGGAGTTGAAAAATCAGTTCAAATTGAGTGCCAATTGTACTTAGTAAGTGCAAACAGGAGGAAATTAGCAATTCTCAAAATTGTAATAAATGGCAGAATACATTTTCGGCTCTGAGGCTCCAACACAGTCTGAGGCTCCAACACAGTTTAACACAAAACGATTCGGAAGCTTTAACTTTTGCTGCTACACGTGTTAAATGAGGGAGGGATTTTGAGCCAAACCTGTGAAACGACTGAGGCGGTGTCTTTGTGCAGGACTTTGGGATTGTCAAATTGACGCTACCCTATAATCTTCACACATATTAGGTCTCTCAAAATTCCACGCAAAACAACAACTAGAAGATGAAACTATTAACGGTTTTATCATTATTTTTAAGACGATCACATTGTGGATCAAACAATCAGATGGTTGATTTATTTATTACAACACCAATGCTTGCTTGTGTCTTTTGTGATTATTGTCTCTGAATCTGTTGTTGAGACAAAACCATTACACATTAATTTTAATGAATGAGATTCAGCCACCTAATATTCTGCTGGTATAATTTCTTAAGTGCCTGTAATTGCTTTCATTCCAGAGTAGAAGATGAAAATGCATTGATTTATGTTTTTAGCTGTGGGCTTGTGGGTGCTATAATTATCAATTTGAACAATTAGTGTGTTCTAAAGCTTTTGATATATAACTCTAAACACAATTATAGATGTAAATTACAGGCTTGCAGATGTCCAGGAAACCGTGACGATGAACACAACCCTATGAAAAACTAACAAACACCTCAGTAAGGACCTGGAGGGGCAGTTTCCATTAGTCCTGGTTGTGCATCCTCTCATCATTTATTTCAACCACATTACCTGTGTTTCTATGTTGGTAAAATAGATATTTTGACAATATAACAACAAAAATCCTTTGATTCCTTGAAAGCTGAGCAGATCCCACCAAACAGCGAGTAGAATTAGGCTAGCTTCTGTAAAATATCAGTTGAAAAATATCCCTCTGGAATAAACAGCTTGTATGTGTCTACGAGGGAATAATAGTTATTTCTGCCCCATATTCTGTACACAAGGTGCGAAGCAAAAGACTATAAATAATACAAAATAAATAATATTTCCATTTTTACCTTCACCAGGGGGATATGTAATCTCCAGGATTTGTTATTTGTTAGCTAGTTCGTAAAATAACTCAAAATGTTATGGTCGGGATTTCGGAAGAAAATGTTGCGGGTGTGATATTGGTCTTTCATCCTGCCTCCCAAATTGGGCTTCCGTCCCCGTTAGCTGCTCTCATCATTGGTGCTTCCTTTGTTTTCTTGTTTCTACTCTCCTGCTCTGGCTGCTCTTCAAACCGCTCTTGCTCTCTTTGTTGTTGTATTTCCCTTGTGTCCTTTGGCATTCGATTGAGAACCAATACCCTCAATTCCCATCCTCAATTTCCCCAACTTCAACCTTGAGATAGTAATAACTGGTAAACCAAGAGGCAAAAGTGCATTGCATTACGCACATTTATAATTCTTTAGCTGTTTTGTTAACATCTTGCACTTCATGTCTTTTGCACACCCTGAGTGATCAAATTGAAGCCAAATGTAACATGTACATTTATACATTGGGAGATCAATACATTTTAATCTCATCTTATCTTATTTTATGTGGGACAAAAGTCAGCCCAGAATCAAAAATGACCCTTTATCAGTGTAAAACTCAGAAGAGTGAAATTTAATTGTAAAGAACAATACAACTGTTGCAGAGCGAGCACATGCTGTTGTTTTCTGCGCATTCAAATCAAAACTAAATATGACTTTTATTCACAAAAACAGGAGGAGTGAGTGCTACAGAGCAGGGACGTGCGGTGAGGTTTGTGATTGGGGAGGCACTGACTTTAAAAGTCAGATTTACAATCATTATTCAAATAAAATAGCATTTAATCACCAATGCAATGACATCCACAAACTTTATATACTGTAAAGATAAGAGAACCAGCTTCTTTTAATAATCTCACAACAAATCTAGCTGCTGACTCTGCTCCGCATCAAACAACATCTTTAAGAAGCGCAGGTGCGAGAGACGCGAGGAGAGAGAGACGCGAGGAGAGAGGAGCAGAGAGAGACAGAGAGGAGCAGAGAGACGGAGACGCAAGGAGCAGAGAGAGACGGAGACGCGAGGAGAGAGAGACGCGAGGAGAGAGGAGCAGAGAGAGACAGAGAGGAGCAGAGAGACGGAAACGCGAGGAGCAGAGAGAGACGGAGACGCGAGGAGAGAGAGACGCGAGGAGAGAGAGACGCGAGGAACATAAACAATAATTTAAACAAGTTGCAGAACTCTTGAGCAGTGTTTGAATCAGTGTTTTTTGGAAAAGCACTACTTTGCCGGTATCTGTCAATGTTCAACATAAAACACAGATTAACAAACTCCTCCCCCGCAGCCGGACTAACCTCGTAAGTCCAGTGGTGGTCTCCCAGTCTATATTAATTCTTTCTTTGTTTGAAAGTCCAATTGAGAAAAAAAATCTTCATTCAAATCATCCATTTTCCAGCAAAAGAAATAGCATTTTGGGCTGATTGTTTGTTAGCAACTCTGGTATGAACTTTATGCTCACTATCACCCCTAGCGGTGAGGCACAGATACCGCCTGCCTCACGCCAAGCTTTTTCCTTGTGTGTTCATCTACGATCAAAAGACTTAAACTAAATATAAATTGTACACACATACGTGCAATACACTACTAAACACTAAGAGGAGTTAAAAAAATGTTTTTAAATCAGGATATTTGAAACAAACGGTGATATATCAACTGCACGAGCTGAGTGCACTCAGACACACACACACACACTGTGAGGGAGCGGTCTGGGGTGAGGCACGCAGGAGCGCTGCCTCACCTCGTCTCTTTGACTAGGAATAACGGGATTTCGGCGATTTTGACTTCAGAAATGATCAAAACTGATGGGAACCGTGCCGAATATACATTAAAAGCATAGGACAGTGGATATAAATTATATATTTAAACTAAAATAATTATTAGTTTCCAATAATGGCAGGTGAGGCTCTGCCTCCCCTGCCTCCCCTGACTGCACGTCCCTGCTACAGAGTCCAAATGATAAAGACGAAAGTAGAATCAGGTGCTCTTCAGGATGAGAAATAGCATAGCAAACAAAGATACCCTTTCTGTGGAAGAGTAAAAACAGGGAAATCCGAGGCACTCTGATAAATAAATAGAGGGAAAGGGTCCAACGCGTTTCGGCCGCTCAGGGCCTTCTTCAGGGCAGTGTTAAAAAAACAGTTTAACAGGTATTGCAATAGACACTTGACGTCACCTGGAACATCACGTGACATGACAAAGAGACATCCATTGGACAACAACTTTTTAAATGGAGAGAGGATATGCCGTAAAAATATCTAAACAATGACAACACCGCAGTATATGTTATCAAGACAGACACCACTACAACACATACATCCAAGAATACATTACACAGGAGGGGCCCTCAGTGAACATATTTTTTAATTTATTTTTTTTATATACAAACATTACAAAAACACTGAAAAATCAACATCATCATTTAACCCAGGAAAAGCAGTAGCTTTAACCCACTAAACATCCAACGTCCACTCAACCTCCAGATCACGTCAAAATCGCGTCGGTCGGTCGTGACCTTTTATTTACGTCTAAACGACGTCTGTGCAAGGTGCGCATCTGGACGTAAAACAATGACCTCCCATATACGTGGATATGACGTTCAATCCCGACCTCCCCTAGACGTCGAAAACAGGTCATCGGCCGACCGACGCAGTACGTCTTGATCTAGCAATACAATATATAGGCTGTGAAGCAAATGTGTGCAGTCTTGGTTACGTGAGTTCGAGCCCACGTGTGAATAATTTTTGATTTTTTGATTTTTAACGAACAATTTTTTTCTGTTTGGTTAAAGACTAATAAACACTCAACATAGGATTACGTAGTGGCTAATAATAAAACTTGTGAATGTATGCATTTGTTGTGCTAACAATCTCAATAAGGGGTGAGCACTTGAGATTTTATGCAAATGCATGGGTTCACAAGTTTTATTATTAGCCACTACATAATCTTATGTTGAGTGTTTATTCGTTTTTAACCAAACAGAAAAATTGTTCGCTAAAAAGTGAAAAGTCAAAAAAATTCCAACGGGTATTTGAACCCGCGTCGTTGCGACTGAAGTCCCATTACGCAACCGTTACACCAGCGGCACGGTGGCTGAGTGGATAGCACTCTCGCCTCTCAGCAAGAAGGTCCTGGGTTCGAATCCCGGTTGGACCAGGGCCTTTCTGAGTGGAGTATGCATGTTCTCCCGTGTCTGCGTAGGTTTCCTCCGGGTGCTCCGGTTTCCCCTACCACTAAAAAATATGTACAATAGGTCTGGCATGTGCCTCCTGTACTGGCACCCCCACTCCCAAAAATAACAATTGTAAACCGCTTTGAGACTCCGATGTGCAGTGAAAAGGCGGTATATAAATGACTATGACTTGACTATGACTTGACACCACCGCCAGGCATGTTTGCTGACTACTGGGAAAAAAGTAATAGATAACACCCTAAACAACCGACGCACACTTATGCAAGGTTACAGCCTGACACGTGAGTCGGTCGAGAGCCTGTTTTCCACGTCTAAACGACGTAAGGTGTGCATCTGGACGTAAAGCAATGCCTTCCCAGACGTTGATATGACGTTGAATCTGTACCTCTGTTGCTGCCCTGCTTTATTTACTTGGAATAACCCTCTCTAGTAAGTACACAGTCTGCACAGTTTTTAGATATAGATGTATCATTTCCACATTGAAAAGAGTTGGAGACAGAAAGTAAGTTGTTTTCTCACGTATACGTGGATTTTGTTAAGTATATTTTGTATATTATCTGTATTTTGAATTGCCAGTGCATGAATCTATAATAATAACGGCTGGCACTGCTCAGCTGAAAGGGAGACACCTTTTTTTAGTTTTTAACTCACTTACTGCCCGATCACGGCAAAACTCGTCATGTTGAATAGTAACGCTCACTGCCCATGATGAGTTTGACGAGTTTTTCATGTTATTACACGGGAGGCTGCAGTAATGTCTGGCGCACCTTGTGAATGACCCACAATACTGATATATAGTGCAAATGTACCTGTAATGATAAATCAACACCAGTAGGATGCAGTATTGCGCCACAGGAGAGGTCATAAGTCATTGGAGAGAAGGAGGAGGAGTGTGGGAGTGTTTGGAGAGCGTGCTGCTGTAGCAGAGCGAGCGATGATAGCGTAGCATTGAGACGGATCAGCGATCTAGTTTAGCGATAGTATAGCAAGAGTGATGGCGAAACAGAATAGTTATAAGCAGTATACACTGCTTCAGAGATTGACTCGCGGATCAGTGAGTGAGGTCGAGAGGGGAGAGAGTTGAGACCCCGGTGGAGGTCCGTCTCTGCAGCCCAGAGCCCGGAGCAGGGACACACCTTCTTCCTCTCGCAGCGTATCAGCTGCTGTTGTTACTGATGCCTCGGATTCGTTCAGAGAACCTGATCATGATTTATCGGATGAGTGGTTGCAGTCTCAAACCATCAGAGCATCCTCTCCAGAAGCTCCACAAAGAGTCGAAGGTAAGAACTTGCTAAATTGCCTAGAATATGCTAACTTGAGAGGAGGGAAAGGCGCGGAAACTTGCTCTGATCTGCAAAGTAACACAACGCTCAAATCCTACTGTTTCTTTAGTAAATGCCAGTTATGTGTTTTATCATTGTTGTATTTATTATTTTTATGTTTAGTTATTTCATACTTGAACATCTTGTTGTAGTGTCATAGCTCTGACTAAATGAAATGTGTTCATTCACAGATTCTGATAAAAGAGCCCTCCCCCATTGGGGTTGACAGGGCATGGAGGTAAAGATAATGCCTCCTCATACCATTGTACATATTTTTGTATATATTCTCCTGGTATAGTGATTTACAAATTTATATTATTGGTGGTGCATCGAGAGGCAGTTGCTGTGCACAAAAAGGTAAAAGGACTACTATTTCTATTCTTGTACATCCCATGGCAATATAATATAATAATAATAATATGGTATACTTGTTTCGTCCAAAAGCAGTCAGTCAATAATGTGGGAGGAACATAAATGTGATTTATTGTAACAAATTCACTGTATAATATAGTTATTGTCCATCCATCCATCCATTTTCTTCCGCTTTATCCGTTGCCGGGTCGCGGGGGCAGCAGTCTAAGCAGAGACGCCCAGACTTCCCTATCCACACACACTTCCTCCAGCTCGTCCGGGGGGACCCCAAGGCGTTCCCAGGCCAGCTGCGAGACATAGTCCCTCCAGCGTGTCCTAGGTCTTCCGCGGGGCCTCCTCCCGGTGGGACGTGCCCGGAACACCTCCCCAGGGAGGCGTCCAGGAGGCATCCGGAACAGATGCCCGAGCCACCTCAACTGGTTCCTCTCGACGTGGAGAAGCAGCGGCTCTACTCCGAGCTCCTCCCGTGTGACTGAGCTCCTCACCCTATCTCTAAGGGAGCGCCCAGCCACTCTGCGGAGGAAGCTCATTTCGACCGCTTGTATCCGCGATCTCGTTCTTTCGGTCATTACCCAAAGCTCATGACCATAGGTGAGGGAGGGAACGAAGATTGACCGGTAAATCGAGAGCTTTGCCTTTCGGCTCAGCTCCCTCTTTACCACAACGGTCCGATACAGCGACCGCATCACTGCGCACGCTGCGCCGATCCGCCTGTCAATCTCACGCTCCATTCTTCCCTCACTCGTGAACAAGACCCCGAGATACTTGAACTCCTCCACTTGAGGAAGGACCTCTCCACCCACCTGAAGAGGGCAGGGCACCTTTTTCCGGTCGAGCACCATGGCCTCAGATTTGGAGGTGCTGATTCTCATCCCAGCCGCTTCACACTCGGCTGCAAACCGTCCCAGTGCATGCTGCAGGTCCTGGTTCGTTGGAGCCAACAGGACAACATCGTCCGCAAACAGCAGAGATGAGATCCTGTGGTCCCCGAACCGGACCCCCTCCGACCCCTGGCTGCGCCTAGATATTCTGTCCATAAATACAGTGAACAGAACCGGTGACAAAGGGCAGCCCTGTCGGAGGCCAACATTTACCGGGAACAGGTCTGACTTACTGCCGGCAATGCGAACACAGCTCTGGCTCTGGTCATACAGGGACCGGATGGCCCTCAGCAGAGGACCCCCGACCCCGTACTCCCGGAGAACCCCCCAAAGGACACCCCGGGGAACACAGTCGAACGCCTTCTCCAAATCCACAAAGCACATGTGGACAGGTTGGGCGAACTCCCATGAACCCTCGAGTATCCGATGGAGAGTATAGAGCTGGTCCAGTGTTCCGCGACCGGGACGAAAACCACACTGCTCCTCCTGGATCCGAGATTCGACCATCGGCCGTAGCCTCCTCTCCAGTACCTTGGAGTAGACCTTACCGGGGAGGCTGAGGAGTGTGATCCCACGATAATTGGAACACACCCTCCGGTCCCCCTTCTTGTAGAGAGGGACCACCACCCCGGGTCTGCCACTCCATTGGCACCGCCCCCGATCGCCACGCGATGTTGCAGAGACGTGTCAACCAAGACAGTCCTACAACATCCAGAGACTTTAGATAATCAGGGCGGATCTCATCCACACCCGGAGCCTTGCCACCATGGAGGCTACCAACCACCTTGGTGACCTCAGCCAGGGGATGGATGTATCCGCCCCAACATCCTCAGCCTCTGCCTCTGTAACAGAGGACGTGACGGGGGGATTGAGGAGAACCTCAAAGTATTCCTTCCACCGTCCGACAATATCCCCCGTCGAGGTCAGCAGCTCTCCACCCGCACCGTACATGGTGTTGGCAAAGAACTGCTTCCCCCTCCTGAGGCGCCGGACGGTTTGCCAGAATTTCTTTGAGGCCGACCGATAGTCATGCTCCATGGACTCTCCGAACTCCTCCCAGTCCCGGGTTTTTGCCTCTGCAACAGCCCGGGCCGCGGCACGCTTGGCCTGCCGGTACTGGACAGCTGCCTCAGGAGTCCCCCGAACCATCATGGCTCGATAGGACTCCTTCTTCAGCCTGACAGCATCCCTTACTGCCGGTGTCCACCACCGGGTTCGGGGGTTGCCGCCGGGACCAGCACCAGAGACCTTGCGACCACAGCTACGAGCCGCCGCATCGGCGATTGAGGCAGAGAACATGGTCCACTCGGACTCCATGTCCCCCTCCTCCACCGGGACCTGGGAGAAACTCTCCCGGAGGTGTGAGTTGAAAGTCCGTCTGACAGGGGGCTCAGCGAGACGTTCCCAGCTGACCCTCACTATACGCTTGGGTCTGCCAGGTCTGACCGGCTTCTTCCCCTGCCAGCGGATCCAACTCACGACCAGGTGATGATCGGTTGACAGCTCCGCCCCTCTCTTTACCCGAGTGTCCGAGACACGCGGTCGAAGGTCAGATGATACGACAACAAAGTCGATCATCGACCTCCGGCCTAGGGTGTCCTGGTGCCACGTGCACTGGTGGACACCCTTGTGCTCGAACATGGTGTTCGTGATGGACAAACCGTGACTGGCACAGAAGTCCAACAACTGAGCACCGCTCGGGTTCAGATCAGGGGGGCCGTTCTTCCCGATCACCCCTCTCCAAGTGTCACTGGCGTTTCCCACATGGGCGTTGAAGTCCCCCAGGAGAATAACGGAGTCCCCGGGCGGTGCACCGTCCAGTACCCCTCCCAAGGACTCCAAGAAGGCCGGGTACTCTGCACTGCCGTTAGGCCCGTAGGCCGTCACAACAGTGAGAGACTTGTCCCCCACCCGGAGGCGGAGGGACGCGACCCTCTCATTCACCGGGGAGAACTCCAACACGTGGCGGCTGAGATGGGGGGCAATGAGTATGGCCACCCCAGCTCGCCGCCTCTCCCCGCGGGAAACACCAGAAAAGTGGAGCGTCCAACCCCTCTCAAGGAGTTGGGTTCCAGAGCCCAAGCTGTGTGTGGAGGTGAGGCCGACTATCTCTAGTCGGTATCGCTCAACCTCCCCCACAAGCTCGGGCTCCTTCCCCCCCAGTGAGGTGACGTTCCACGTCCCAAGAGCCAGCTGTTGTGTGTGCGGACTGGGTCGTCGAGGTCTCCGCCTTCGACTGCTGCCCAGTCCTCTCTGCACCATGCCACCACGGACCCCTCTGCAGGTGGTGGGCCCACAGGAGGGACTGCCCACGTCGTCCATTCGGGCTGAGCCCGGCCGGGCCCCGTGGGCTAAGGCCCGGCCACACACAATATAGTTATTGTGTGTATCCAATTTCCAGCACGTTTGTCACCCAGAAGCTCTGGGGAAGCTGGCTGACAGGAGGATCAGTGGGAGCCGAGTCAGTTGCCCTTCACAGGAGCTCCTGGACCACAGAGGCTGCGGACAGAGGCTGCGAAGCTGGATTCATCTGATCCAGCTGACTTTCTGGAGCTGGATTCTTCTGATCCAGCTGACTTTCTGGAGCTGGATTCATCTGATCCAGAATTTCTGGAGCTGGATTCATCTGATCCAGACTTTCTGGAGCTGGATTCATCTGATCCAGAATTTCTGGAGCTGGATTCATCTGATCCAGACTTTCTGGAGCTGGATTCATCTGATCCAGACTTTCTGGAGCTGGATTCATCTGATCCAGCTAACTTTCTGGAGCTGGATTCATCTGATCCAGACTTTCTGGAGCTGGATTCATCTGATCCAGACTTTCTGGAGCTGGATTCATCTGATCCAGCTAACTTTCTGGAGCTGGATTCATCTGATCCAGACTTTCTGGAGCTGGATTCATCTGATCCAGACTTTCTGGAGCTCTTCTTCACGGAGGGAGAACTACAAATGGTACACAGCGTGTCGTGTTCCGTTGCACACAGTGTTTCAACCTCTACAACTCAAAGCTGAACTACTGGGAGGACTGAAAAAGCAGATAAACTCACTCATACACACACTCACGAACACAGACACTCACTCGCACACTGACATTCACACACACACACTCAAATTCACACGCTTCATTCTATTTTATACATCTATAGTTTTATTGATCTTTGTGTTGTTGTTGTTTGACGTTTTGGTTGATGGAATAGAAGAAAGTAAAATTTTCTATCTGTGAATAAATTGCCAACAATTTGCCATCAAAAGTATTATTTCAGAGTCATGTTTTTATAATTTTTGTAATGGAACAAGTGTGAAGATGTTTTGAGTTGTCACTAAAGCAGCAAAAATGCATCTAAAAGTCACTTTTCTGCTTGATATGTTCCTGTTTACATACAGCTCCTTTTCTCTGTTTTCTTGCTCAGACCAGGTGTTGTGGGTGAAAGTATGCTTTGTTCTATGGCGAATAGCTCAAGAATGGTAAGAGAAACAAACTTTTTTTCAGAGTAAAGCAGAGAGGCTAATCTTTAATTTGGTGCCCTTGCTGTTTACATCGTCTAAAAAATGGATATTCTGTGGCACTTCAAAGTTGGGTCAAATCACCTGAAATTGCTGGCAGAACGCACTTCTCAAAACTGAAAATGCCTGGCAGTCTGAGTTAAGTTAAAGTTTAAAATATGATATTGTTTTTCATATTTCAAACTATTTTTAACATATTAGAATTCTTAGGTTAGACTGTCCAACAAACTATGTGTTAAAAAAGGTTAAGATTCTTGAGTTTTAAAATAATAATTCAATTCCAAAATGTAAAGTTACTGTATATTTCACAATGGTTTATAAACTGCAAAAAGACAACAGTACTTGGTAAACTAAGTTTAAAAACAGGGAGATCAGCTTTAATATTTGGGACACTCCCACCATTTAGACACCTGTGATGTCATCAGTTGGAGTTGAGTTCAGGTGTGGGACCATGTGGGACCATGTGGGACCATAGGAGCACACAGATGTTACCTGCTGCAGAAAGAGAGTTTAATGTTCATGTATTGCTTTGTTTAATAAATGGATTTAATGTCTTCCCATTAAATCTTCAATGTCAGAGACTTTCACTTCTTCTCACTGTGGCTGTTTAAATGAGCCACTACAGTTGTTGTTTTTTTATTGTTAGCTGCAAATATTAAATATCCATTCATCTGCTGGTAGCAAGCTAACTAGCGCTTGCAACTCTATTCAATTTCTTACTTTTTCTTATAAACTTTAAAACCAGCCATATGTTGATTAAAATACATTTACCTTTGCTAATGCAGTCAATTATTGTGAAATCCATAGAGTATAATTTCATGATTGTTGCAATAACTAATGTTCTATGTGTATTCCTAATGTGTCATGTGTGTTTGAGTCTTACAGGTGTCAGACTGTGTTGAAGGTGTTCAAAGGTAAGAATCACACTCTCACACATTGATTGTTCTTCTGTATTATTATGTTGTTTTGAGAATAAACCATTATTTGGTGTATTCTCTTTGAAAACATCTATCTTTTTCTCAGATTGTTCAGCAACTCACTCAAGATGAGGGAAAAGAGCAACAAGGGGAAAAAGCCCCCTCGGAAATGCAACATATAGAGTAATACAGGGTAAGTAGCGGGGCGACAGTAGCTCAGTTGGTAGAGCATTGGCCTTAAGCCCAGAAGGTCGTGGGTTCAATTCCCACCTCTGCACCTTCTCCACCAACTCCCACTGATGACTGCTGTCGTTGTGTCCTTGGGCAAGACACTTAACCCCACTTTGCCCAAAGCCCCCACTGAAAGATCAAGGCTATGCTCACACTCAGAGCAGCCGTCCTCCTGTGGACTCACCACCTGCAGAGGGTCAGTGAGGGGCTGGTGCTATGAGACTTGGGTGGCATCTCTGACTGCCACCCCCCTGACCCAGAAATGGATTAAAGGGAAGAAAATGGATGGATGGATGGGTAAGTAGCTTTCAGGGCTCATTTGTCCATGTGCAAAACAAATGCACATTTGCAATTGTTTTTACATGGAATTACTCCAATGACCAAAGCCTTATCCCAAGTTTCTCAGACGGAGTGTCTTCCAGTGTCTCGAGCTAGTGCAGTGCCAAGGTTTGTATCACATGGTGATGGATCGAGTGGTTTGAGGCATTAATAGAAAGTTATGTGTTGTTATATCACTTTGCCACATTACGTTGAAACTAAACATGTTCCACATTTTCAGGTGCTGTGCTTGGACCTTGTGATGAGAGACTGAAGACCAAGAGAGGACACATGTTGGAACATCAACATTCAATAAATGCATTCTTCTGCCTTTCAGATTGTGTTTTTACATCTGGGGAACCTAGAGTGTAGCTTGTGCCTGTTTTAATACTGATCCAAACACAGGCGCTACAATCATGTTTTTTTACTTTGGCATGAACTGTTCAGTACAGTAGTGTTCATAACACTGTGCCCTGTGTGCTTTAACTTGTATTTTGATGTAGAGAAACATGATTTTTAATGCAGCTCCATTTGCAATAATGACTGATATCCTTCTACTACAGTTGTTCTAATGATTTTTGAATGCTGTGTTTATCGTTTATTGCCCAGAGTCAGAACTAAACATGATATAGCTGCATTTCAGATTCACAAGGCTAAAATCTGGAACGGTCTTCCTGGAAGTGTGAGACAGGCTTCTTCTTTGACAATGTTAAAATCCAGGTTTAAAACACTTCTGTTTCTGCTTCAACTGAGAGATTTTATGAGAGATTTTATTTGTATCTTTTTAATTTACTGTCAATATTTATAATTGTAATGCCTTGTTTGATTGTTTCTATCTTTTGTAGGGATGTAAAAAACTATGAATTTTCATGACCGACCACCGAGCCTCATTAACCGGTTGAAACCGGTTAACCGCGTAGTTTAAAATAGTCCACGTTCTTTGAAATAACAGCCATTTCGAGCCGCGTACTTTTCATAAGTGCAGCTCTGCGTTCTACTGGATCAGAGCCGAGACAGCGGCGCCCAAACCCGCAACAGCTCCGGCACCTTTGCGCACAGAGAACTGCTTTTTTAATCTTCCCATTCTGCTGTGCTGCGGGTTAATACCAAAACTTTCTAGCAGCAAACGACGGCTCGTTCACATGGTCAGAGCAGCGAGTGACGAGCCGCGTCTCACAGGTCTTCACAAAAGTTTAAATACAAGTGATGTGTGTGGAGCTGATCCCGAGGACCATAAACACAAACATGTTCCATGTGGTTTGACTGGAGCCGTGTATTTGCGCGAATCCTTTGGGCTCCGTGACACAGAGGAGCGCGACACACCGGTATGTGTATGTATGTGTGTGTGTGTATGTATGTATGTATGTGTGTATGTATGTGTGTATGTATGTGTGTGTGTGTGTGTGTGTGTGTGTGTGTGTGTGTGTGTGTGTGCGTGCGTGTGTGCATATGTGGCTCGTGCGGCGTGAGAGTCGTCCCGGAGTTTAATACATTGGCGCACACAGCTAGATACAGACCCGCTCGTCACACCGTGCAAATAGGGCTTAAAATAGCGTTATTAAGAGACCTCCCCTCTCCCCTTTTTCTCTTTTTTAACCGACAGCTTTGACCGGTTAACGCTGTGACGGTCAACCACCGGTTAACCGGTCGCCGATTTACATCCCTAATCTTTTGTTCAGTGCTTTAAGTTTCCTTTTGTTTTGACTGTGCTATACAAATAAACTTGCCTTGCCTATTGCAAAAAGTATGTCTCGACCAGTGAGTGATTCTGCAGAGGTTAAGTAGGTCAATAGGACTGTAAATGGACGTCATATAAACGTCAATATTTTGGTCATATAAGACGTCGAGAGGACGTCGGACCCGACCGGTTCTGTACCACATTGCAACCTTGAATGAAGTGGCCGCGACGTCATTTGAACGTCCAGATAACGTCCATATGACGTTGAAATGACATAGTTTTGACATCTGCTTGCTTAGTGGGAACAACGGAAAACGAACGTCATATGAAGACAATATTTTGGTCATATAAGACGTTGATAGGACGTCGGACCCGACCGGTTCTGTACCACATTGCAACCTTGAATGAACGTCCAGATGACGTTGAAATGACATAGTTTTGACATCTGCTTGCTTAGTGGGAACGACTGAAAACGAACGTCATATAAACGTCAATATTTTGGTCATATGAGACGTTGATAGGACGTCAGACCCGACCGGTTCCGTACCACATTCAAACCTTGAATTGACGTGCCATCAACGTAACATTTGGAGGTTGAGGTGACGTCGGGAAATGACGTCGAGAAAACTTTCATTCTGCACCCACCAGTGACCTATATTCTACGTCGGACAACGACGTTCAAATTACGTTGATTCAACGTCGGCTTGCTTAGTGGGAAGTTTATAGATCCAGAACGTTTCTATTTGTGCAAGTGTTTTTACTCTGTCCCCACCCCTCAGACTGGAAGGGATCACCTCAATGACCATGGCTTGTGACTGACTGAGATTGTGTCCACCTGAAGAAAAGTCCATAGGATCATTTGGATTTTTGTTTTGATCGTATACTTGTGTTCAGACAGGTTCTTTCAAACGGCGCTTTGTCATTCCAATGTAAAAACATCCACAAGGACAGTTCAATTTGTAAACTACATGGGTATATTACAGTTGGAGAAGTGCAGACAATTGAACAAAGACTGACCGGAGGAGTCATTAAAAGCTTTTGTTTTATTTATGTTGCTGCAATGATTTTAGCAACATCATTGAAGCAACAAAAAAGGGCCCCAATGCTCAAAGATAAACTGGTAAAAAATTAAAGCCCACATTTTTTCTAAAACCTGTGGGTACTTTCCATTGTGGCTCGTGCAATCAAGGCCAACTGCAATACTACCCATGTAGTTTACAGATTGAACTGTCCTTGTGGAGGTTTTTACAGTGGAATGACAAAAGGCTGTTTGAAAGACCGCATGTCTGAACACAAGTATGCGATCAAAACAAAAAATCTAAATTATCCTATGGCTATGCACTTTTCTTCAGTTGGACACAATCTCAGTCAGTTAGGCCATGGTCATTGAGGTGATCCCTTCCAGTCTGAGGGGGGGACAGAGTAAAAAGACTTGCACAAAGAGAAACGTTCTGGATTGATAAACTTAAAGCTACTGTTTTTCCTGGGTTAAATGATGATGTTGATTTTTCAGTGTTTTTGTAATGTTTGTACTTTTAAAAATAAGGTGTTAACTGAGGGGCCCCTCCTGTGTGTAATGTATTCTTGGATGTATGTGTTGTAGTGGTGTCTATATGTCTTGATAACATATACTGCGGTGTTGTCATTGTTTAGATATTTTTACGTCACATCCTCTCTCCATTTAAAAAGTTGTTGTCCAATGGAGGGGTTTGTCATAACCTTCAGTTTTCCAGATTGAATAAATGTGTACACCTATTTTACTGTTCTAGGCATCTAGGCCGCTACGTTGTGGATTCTACTTTCACACTTGCCGTAAATGTTTTTGCCAAAAAACAAATTTTGAGGGATGAAGTCTGCCTAGAAGGAACTGCAATATCTGACCAGCATATTTTGTACCGTGGACCCCTGTCATATGTGTATTACTGCTAAATATAATTAACTGAAGAACTAAACGCATTTGTTCTGGCCTACATTGTTACTACACCATCTATATCTTAAACATGAGTCATTTATATCTCAAGTGATGACGTCTCTGTTCTGATGCACTTTGTCACGAATTATATAAAAATCCTTGTCTTCTTTCCTTCAATCTGGAGGGACTCAGGAATAAACAATGGTACAGGTGCCAGTGCTACTGCCTTGTCTTCATTTCTTGACAGTACTTTTAAGAAATGAGTATTCAGAACATGAGCTGTTATATGCTTACATCGTTTTATATATACGTATATATATATATATGGGTTGTTAGGTTATCAATTGATTGTCTTAAGCTCATTCCTATGGAAGGATAATAGCAGCAATCATGAAAACCAAAGAGTCTGGAGTGCCTTGAGACAGATGCAGATCCCAATTATAGGAATGTTTCTACAGAACAATTTGTTAAGACAACAAATAGCAGTAATGCCTAAACATCTTGTGTTTACAGGTGGGAATGGCAGGGACACACTGATAATGTATTATGTGACGGATGGAATATATGGTGCGTTCGCAAACAGTTATTATTATTCTGGTATACCTTGCAATCTGAGTCCCCATAAGGTAAAAGAGAGAATAGGTAAATAAACATTTATGAAACAAATTTGACTACTTAACTATATTATAATCCTCTGACAGCCGGTGAACCCCAATGAGCCCAGATACTCGTCTATTATCTGGGGTCCGACCTGTGACAGTCTGGACAGGATTCAGGACTTACAGATGCCTGAGCTCCATGTTGGGGACTGGATTCTTGCGTACAATATGGGGGCTTACTCCATCACCCTATCAACTGGGTTCAATGGATTTGGAAAAGGGAACATTTACCTAGTTGCAACAGTTGATACCTGGAAGATATCTCATGGTACTACTTGACATGGTTGAAATATAGTTTTGATAGTACAAATATAGTCAAAATGACTAAAACACTGACACAAAGGTAAGGTGAACTCAAAGAATGCTGTATCAGTGTTTGGGAGTGTCCCAGTAGGCGGTCAGTGTTGATGTGAGCTGAAAGTTTCCTTCCTGAGAAAACAGAACGTGTTTAACTTTAACAGAACTGCAGATGATGAACGTTTTGATCTCTGGCTCTGGGATCTTGGACGATGGTGATGATGTCGAGAATTTTATTGATGACAAAATCAGAGAGCTCAACAAACAGGTTTGTTACATTTTATTATTATATTTTTGCATTTGTTAAATTTTTTAATCTTTTGCAAAATATGTTTTGTAAAAATATCTCCCTAAAAGTTGAAACGGTGGAGAAGAGAAATGTGTATGATGTCAATTTCCTTTTTCCAATGTATCACAACAAAATTGCGTTTATTTATTTTATTTATTTTTTCCAGGGCAGTGAAGACCCTTTTTACGTAGCAAATTTAGATACAGTCTTAGAAAAGCACCAGAGATGGCAGAGCTGTCTGCCCAGAGTGACACCTTTCTATGCAGTGAAGTGCAACAACACACCGGCCGTCCTCCAGATGCTCAGCGCACTGGGAACAGGGTTTGACTGTGCCAGCAAAGTGAGTCAAAGACCGAGAGCACGAAGACTTGCTGTTTCTGACCTGTTTCTATAAAAACATTATCTAATCGGTGACAGAGGGAGATGGAGATGGTCTTGTCCTCTGGAGTGACACCAGACAGAATTTTATACGCACATACAGCTAAACCAACATCGCACATCAGGTACGCCCGGGCTAACGGAGTAGACACCATGACGTTTGACAGTGAGGAAGAGCTCGTCAAGATCGCCACCTCTCATCCTAGTTCAAAGTAACCAGTCTTATTTCCTTTTCTTCTTGATTACCATTTACCATTTATATTTGCATCCCATTTCTTTGTTTGTAGACTCTTGCTGCGCATTGCGGTGGACGACTCCAAATCAATGGTAAAGCTCAGTCCAAAGTTTGGAGCAAAATTGCAGAGTGTGGGCTCCCTGCTGAAGCGAGCTCAGGAGCTGCACTTGGACATCACTGGAGTCAGCTTCCATGTTGGCTGTTTGTGCACGGACAGCATTATGTACAAGAAGGCCATAGCAGACGCCCGGCGTGTCTTCGATCAAGCAGTGAGCCCCTGCAATCCATATGTATCTTAAACAATACAGTAGTAATGCTTCAATGATCTCTTTTTAGATTTCAACAGGATTTCAAATGAATCTTCTTGACATTGGGGGAGGATTCTATGGATCTGAAGAATTTCAAATGGTATGGACAGAACAAACAGCAATGCAGTTACTAAATTTAAAAACAAACCACAATGTAATGTATTAGTTTTACAAATAAAATGTACGTTGTATTTGCTTTTATTATTTCATGGTAGCGCTCTACGAACCCCTGTGGCAAGTGGGGCAAAAGAATGATACCACAGTAACTCTGGTTGTTAATAGGCGTCTTGAGGCAGAGCGAGAGGACTGGGAATCCCCTCCTCTGTACAGGAGGGGTTTGTCATGACCAGTGTTGGGCACGTTACTTTGAAAAAGTAATTAGTTATAGTTACTAGTTACTTCTCCCAAAAAGTAACTGAGTTACTAACGGAGTTTCTCCACTATAAAAGTAACTAGTTACCAGTAAAAGTAACTACTGCGTTACGTTTTCGTTTCGTTCTGGAACATAATGTGCACTCGACGTGCACATGTTGACCTTTAACCTCAGTGAGTTTGAAATAGTGCCGATATTTCCATCTAGAAAAGGCTGTTTTGCTGCTGGAGTCCTCCTCACTCTTCATCTCTCTCTGTGCTGTAAGCACTAAACACCAACAGCCGCCACTGTGAATGTGGAAACACCGGTGAAGCACTGACTTCAGCCCAATCAGATGAACATATATATCATATAAATCAACTGGACCTAGAGAGCGGCTTATGCACAGTTTGTTTGGCTACAGCAAATTATGTTTCATGCCCGCATTGTTTGTTCATACAAAACGCAAAACTATGAGTTATGGGTCTTACCTTATAAATGACCTGCACAGGCCACTTCAGTTCAGAAAAGTTCTGTGTTTAAGTCCAGATAATAGTTTGAGCGTAGATATGTGATCCTCCATTTGTAAATAAGTCCAATGAGTTTTAAAAAGTAAAACAAAATGCGTGTGTCCTCCATAAACTCCTCTGTTTTGCTAGCTGAAGCCGGGTGCATCCAATTTCTAAAATCAACCGTCTTACACTTACCACTACACTACACTAACCCACCTCTCTTTCATTCCTATAGTCATTTAAAAATTACACTAAGTGCATTTTAATAATCTTAAAATGTGTTAGCCAAACCTGTTGCTGCCCTTAGCAGATAAACCAGGAAGAGAAAGGAGCTTTCTGATGGAATTGTATGCAGCCGACTTCTGCGCTCACATGCGCTCCTCTGAGGCTGGCCTCACGGTGATACAAGCCGTGGTTGAGCGCGATTAAGACCCATATTTGTTCCAAAAACACAATTTATGAGCCATCCTCTCAACTGTAGACATGTAGATTGTAAAGGAAATATGTTTTACATCAGCCAATTATTGTTGAGAGGTTTTCTCATCCTCCTTTCACTCATGACAACAGGATCCTATCATGAAGGAAAAAAAGTTCATTGTGCGACTTGAGTAACGCACAGTAACGGGGCGTTGGCAATGATAACGGCGTTATAGTTACAGTCAAAGTAATTAGTTAGATTACTCGTTACTGAAAAAAGCCCATCACTGGTCATGACCTTCAGTATTCCAGATTGAATAAATGTTTACACCTATTTTACTGTTCTAGGCATCAAAAGGAATAAATGAGGCACTGGATGAGTTCTTCCCCGCTGGTTGTGGAGTGAAGATTATTGCAGAACCTGGCCGCTACTTTGTGGATTCTGCTTTCACACTTGCTGTAAATGTTTTCGCTAAAAAACAAATTTTGAGAGATGAAATCAGCCAAGAAGGTACTGCAATATCTGACCAGCATGTTTTGTACTGTGGACCCCTGTCATATGTGTATTACTGCTAAATATAATTATCTGAAGAACTGAACGCATTTGTTCTGGCCTACATTGTTAGTACACCATCTACATATCTTAAAGCTGCACTAACTCACATTGTGAAATCTTTGAATGTGAGCGCTGGCCTCGCTCTTTCTGCTCCCCCTCCACACCCTCACAAAGCTATCGCCCCCCCCCCCCAAACCCCCCTCCCACTCAGCCTGAGCTCATGTGCTAAATGATGGAACTGGGAAGCACGGAGGAACGAGACTTTCTTTTGGACGGCTGTTTTGCTTCATAACCGGTAACAAAGACACACAAAGTTTCAGGTTAGCCTCCGCCGCTTGTTTACCTCCGCTGTCTGTGCTAACAAGAGACCTGTAGCTTTTCTCAAGATTGTGGGGGCCAGTGGTCCGCTGTGATTGGTCACAATCTGGTCCTGAAACAAATTCTCTTCCTCGTTGCACAAAAACTCGATCTAAAATAAAATGACACGCCAGCACAAACCTGCGCTACTTTTTCTTCAAAAGGACGTATATCCCAATGCATTGCATGGATATGGGTTGAATTTTTGTAATGAATACAAAAATAAAGTGAGGTAATGCAGCTTTAAGCATGAGTCATTCATACCTCAAGTGATGACGTCTCTGTTCTGATGAACTTTGTCACGAATTAAATAAAAATCCTTGTCTTCTTTCCTTCAATCTGGAGGGACTCAGGAATAAACAATGGTACAGGTGCCAGTGCTGCTGCCTTGTCTTCATTTCTTGACAGTACTTTTAAGAAATGAGTATTCAGAACATGAGCTGTTATATGCTTACATAGTTCTATATATACGTATATATATATATGGGTTGTTAGGTTATCAATTCAAATAGCAGTAATGCCTAAACATCTTGTGTTTACAGGTGGGAATGGCAGGGACACACTGATGATGTATTATGTTACGGATGGAATATATGGTGCGTTCGCAGACAGTTATTATTATCCTGGTATACCTTGCAATCTGAGGCCCCACAAGGTAAAAGAGAGAATAGGTAAATAAACATTTATGAAACAAATTTGACTACTTAACTATATTATAATCCTCTGACAGCCGGTGCACCCCAATGAGCCCAGATACTCGTCTATTATCTGGGGTCCGACCTGTGACAGTCTAGACAGGATTCAGGACTTACAGATGCCTGAGCTCCATGTTGGGGACTGGATTCTTGCGTACAATATGGGGGCTTACTCCATCACCCTATCAACTGGGTTCAATGGATTTGGAAAAGGGAACATTTACCTAGTTGCAACAGTTGATACCTGGAAGATATTTAACCATTCACTGCCAAGCGTTTAGAAGCTGCACCACAGTCTCCTCAACTTCCTGATTGATTTTTTTCTTTTTCTTTTGTGTTTTCAACTGACTAATATACACACAATGATAATACATGATTTTCCGTGAATGAATCTTTAGTAATATACATCTATCAATCCAGGAAAAATTTCAGTTGTTTAGTTTACTTTTGCACTTTGATTTCATGGTATTTTTTTTACCAGCAAGGTTTTGTGTACAAGACCTTGAAGTTTTCTTGAAATGTCGGGCGTCAAATTGAAGTATATTTACCGGAACACTTGTGAAATTCTTGTCTGTATTCCTCACTACTTAAACACACAACTATGCACACTATTTTGAAACACACTTAGTAAGTAGTAAGTAAGTTTTTATTTATATACCACCTTTTCACTGCAGATCTGAGTCTCAAAGCGGTTTACAATTGTTAATTTTTGGGCATTTGTCTCTCACTCCACACAGATGGGAGCGGGGCCAGTACAGGAGGCGCATGCCAGAACTATTGGACATATTTTTAGTGGTAGGGGAAACCGGAGTACCCGGAGGAAACCTACGCAGACACGGGGAGAACATGCAAACTCCACTCAGAAAGGCCCTGGTCCGACCGGGATTCGAACCCAGGACCTTCTTGCTGAGAGGCGAGAGTGCTATCCACTCAGCCACCGTACAGCCTGGACAGGAACAGAAGGAACGGACAGAAGTGCACAGGAACTTCATGTTCCTGTGCACTTCTGACCCCATCCGAAGCCTCTCTTCCCCAGCCGGTGCTCCCTCTGGATCTGCGTCTATCCACACTAAACCTCCACATGGCTCTATCTTCTTTTCCCAATAGCTTTTCCATTTCCCCTAATCCCCTGTCTTCATTCGTTTGCCATCCACTCCTCCTCTTTCTTCACTTTCTTTGCTGCTTCCTCCTGGCTTCGTCCATTTTTTTATTCCAGACTCCAGGTTTCTTTGGCCTTCTTCCTTCCATTACTTTCTCTGACAAGCGATCCCTCTTTTCCCCCTCTCCAGGGCACACTCCTTCCCGGCTGTAATAGTTGATTCTTTTTGTCTTCACAGTATGTATGAAGGGATTCCAACACGCCATGGCCAGATCTACATCGAGTTTATCATAAGTCGATTTCTTTTCCAGTCAAACACTTTCCGATGATTCTCGCGTGGACTGGAAAAGAGGCATTTGCGGAAAATAGCCTGGTCCATTATAGTTGAAGCGCCCTGACAGCTAATGCATCACATAAGGGGAGCATAGCGTAGCCCCTGGCGAGTGCACTCTATTTAGGGCTACCTCAGTCAATGGCAAGAGAAGTAAGGCGCTACTCAACCCGTCATTTAACGGCAAAGCGTTAAAGTATTGAGCTGCTGTGGCCTCTGACACTTTTAAAAGCATCCTCCCTGGTCATTTCTAAGTCAGCGATAATCAAGTAAGACAAGTGTATCCATCAGGCTGACAGCGGCAGCCTCATCATTCACAAAGTCGTACAGTTTCATTGAATGCGGTTTGTTGTGTATTTGTTCATTACCGCCTACATGTAATCAAAGGTGATGCATTGTGAAGATTAAAAGAGTAATGAATGCAAACGGGTGGAGCGTTTCTTTTTTTTCAAAGTGACAATCATGTTTGTTTTGGTAGTTACTGAGCAGACTTTGAGATGCTGGATTTCACTAGATTTGAGCTCATTTACAGAAACATGATTTTTCTTTCTTGAAGCTACATTAAGAGCAAAGACCAACCTATTATGTATTTGCACTACTTTATCTGAATAAGCTCTAAGGTTTAGCATTGGTTACTTTATATGGTATAACAGGTGTATCAATCAATCATTTATTTGTAGAGCAAAATTAGAGTACAAGGCAATTTAAAGTGCTTCGCAAGAGAAATTTAAAAACACAGATTAAAATGCATTAAAAAGTCAATAAATATACAATTATTTCATATTAAAGTAGAGCAGCATAGAAGTGGGGTTGAAAAATAACATTCAAAAGTGGGTTTAAAAATGGCAATAAAAGTAATAGGTAGTACAAAATAGAATAAGTCAGTTGTATTCACAGCCAAAAAGATATCCGTATCCTAGCCGCAAAAAGCTGGTCAGGAGGGCCAGCTCCACTCTGGGCTGCCCCCTGGACTCTGTGGAGGAGGTGAGGGACAGGAGGGTGCTGGTCAAAGTCACCTCCATCATGGACAACACTTCCCACTCACTGCACAGACTGTGGAGGAGCTGAGGAGCTCCTTCTGTGGAAGACTGAGGCACCCTCAGTGCAAGAAGGAGCGCTACCGCAGGGCCTTTATCCCCACCGCTGTCAGACTGTACAACAAGTCACTTTAGGTCACTTGCATTAGCACTGAAAAAAACCTGCACTACTATTGACACTGTTTCTTGATTGCCACTTTTTATTGTACATAATATATCCTGCATTTAACATGTTTGCACATTTCTTTCTTTTGCACACATCTTGAGTGATTCTATCCATGCCAGATGTGACATGTACATTTTTCCTGCGAGATCAATAAAGTCTATCTTCAATTTTATTATCCTATAAATCTTAAATGCTGCCTCCCCATGTATGTCTGCTGTTGTTGTGTCCCTGGGCAAGACACTTGACCCCCCCTCCCAACCCAGAAATTGACTAATAAATAGAACATGAATGAATGAATGGTTCTGTGATAGGAAAAATTAGCAACAGCTCTATCTACTGGTGGCAGTGGGAATACATGTACCCTCCATCCAAGACTTGTATGGAGGGTATTATTATTATTATCTTTATTTATCAGACTCGAAGTCCATCCTCAAAGTCCATACTTGAAGTCCATACTCGAAGGTATCATTGTATCATTGTTAATATGACAAAATGTGTAAAATGTTCTGAAGTATAGTTGCTAAGCTCTGTCTGTCATGTAACAAAAAATCAACAGATACAGAATTTCATAATAGTCTGTAATAGAGAACAAAATATCTGAAGTTATATATTTTTTTATGTTTTTCCCAAAGTAGAGACTGTTTTTACTGAAATTGTGTATACACCTCTTTTTGATTTGACAACATTTACATTTTTTGTGGTTTCACAGCTAGGTACTTCAGCTTTAATGGATGTGTGGTTTGAGGAGAGCACGGGCTGCGTTGAGAGAAAATTATTCAAACACAGCAACACAAAGAAAGGACCTTGCTGAACAACGCTTTATGGTGTGATCTCCTCTGCTGCAAACCAAAAGAGAGTGCACTTACAGACCCGAGAGGTACTCATGTTTAGAAGAGCGGGGAAATGCAGCTCACAAGGGCGTCCTTTAACACTCAGATGCTACTCTCTGGCTCAAATTACTATAAATTATCAGCATTTATGAAAGTACAACATTTCACATACATGGTTTTTAGTGGAATGGGAATCTATCTATCTATCTGCTAACCACTCAGCCATCGTTTTTGGTATTACTAAAATGGCACATATTATCTATTATGTAGCTAACTGTGCATGATAGTCAATCCCAGTGAAAGGGGAAGACAAATGAGAGAGGAGAGGGAAATATTAGAACAATTGTTATGACATTTTGTATATCTGTAAGAGGAGTTGATCTCTGGAATGGATGCACGGATTAACTCAAATCATGCAATTCACTTTTCCACTTTAGCCATCCAAACTATCATTTTGAAACTCCAAACTATTGAAGCCATCCAAGCTATCACCTGAACTCAGAATTTTAATGTTGATAGAGTCATGTCATGTTATGTCATGTCACTTTCTATCCCTTTATTAATCAATCGCTGGGTCGGGGGGGGGGGCAATCAGAGCTGCCACCCAAGTCTCATAGCACCAGTCCCTCGCTGATCCTCCTGCAGGTGGTGGGTCCATAGGAAGATGGCTTCTCCGTGATTGAAGACGTTTAAGTTAAGTGTCTTGCCCAGGGACTTTAATTAACTTCCCTTCAGTCCCTTTCACTGCCACTGCCACATTATCGATTTTAATCCAGATGTCGATAATAATTTTTTTACATATTCATGCCACAGCCCAAAAGCATAAAGCACAAGACAAACACATAATCCATAAATCCGACCTCACAAGTTAGAGACACACCCGCATACTCCAGCAGAGAGGACACTTTTTTTTTTTTACAGCGACATTCCAAGATGTGGCCACAAGACAGCTATCACCATGACAACCGGCTGGGGAGAAACTTGAAGGTTGTTCGTTGGGAAGGACAACGGCGCTGCATATTGCTTTTCCTAAATCTGGAAGGATTAGTTCAAATGGCACTAAGATAAAACTTAAAGCATTGGGGGAAATGGGAAAGGATAGTCATGGAATAATTTATGTATCTTTGCGTGGATTTTTCTCAGCCCTTACAGCCTCTTTTACTATGTATGTGTGCTATTCAACACAAAATTGTGAGAAAGCTCGGGGCAACACTAAAAAATGCATTGGAAGTTGGAATCCAGGAGTTCTTCCCATTTCCAACTCACTATTGTGAATAGATCTGTAATAAGTTTTGCATATACAGTACATACGTTTATATACTTTATCCATGCACTGCAATCCATAGCTTTGTCTCTGGAACTGTTCCTATCAGGTGGAAAGCTTTAGATTGGATGTAACAATGCATCTTCCAGGTACAATAATCCAAAGAACAACATGTCACAGCCTGCAAAAGAGACTTTACTATTTCAAACCAACACAAAACTAGGACATAGAAACCCTTCCAAACTCTGATCTTGTACATTAACTTAATCACAATCATTTACTCTAAGCTCTGCTCTTCAAGCCTGAACTGAATGTCACTGGATCACTGAAAAACTAATCACAGGAATAATTCTTTTAGAAAATCTGTGTTCATTTTGATAACAAAAAAAAAGCTTCATTATTTTTGTATTGTAATAAATTTCTCTTTGTAAAAAAGCTGGTTGTAAGTCAACCAGCTTTTATGTAGTTTTAGATGTATGTTGTATGTGTATTTTTTTTTTTACATTACGGAAATATCGCATTGCATTTTCTTCCACTTTATCTGTTGCCCGGGTTGTCGGGGCAACAGTCTGAGCAGAGACACACAGACTTCCTTGTCCTCACTTTCTCCAGCTCATCTGGGGGAATCCTGGAGGTATTCCCAGGCCAGCTGAGACACATAGTCCACTAATGTGTCCCTGGTCCTCCCATGTCAGAATCATCTCCCCAAGGAGTCGTCCACATCAACCTCAAAAAGATGCTGTGTGTGTTGAAACTAAACTTTCTTAAATTTGACTCTAATAATCTAAAACAGCTGTGGCAAGGCAAGGCTAGTTTATTTGTATAGCAAGAATAGCAAAAGTCCTTGTGTTCCTCGAAACACTGGCTTAGTCAAAGGGAATGTCATTTTAGTCATTATGTCAACTTTGATTTCATTTCCATTTAATATGTCAATTTAAAGACAAAAAGACTTTGATATTTCAGTTTGACACAGTTTTAAAAGGGCAATTACATAATGACGGTTCTATATCCAGCCAAAATTCAGAGTTTTCCCATGAGATGCACACTCAGTGAAAGAGAACAAAGATCTAACACAAACCTTTTAAAAGAAGATATTATGCAAAACCTTATCACACAGTTTCATCAGCCCACAATTCTCATCAGTTCATTTGCTTTTAGCTCTTGTCAAACCTCTTTTCTGTTCCCAGCTCCACCTCGCTTCACAATCGGCAGTTCTGTCGAGCAACGCTGCCACCATCAGAGTCGGGGCCCCGTGGGGAAGCCATCATGCAATCTCATAAAGCTCAGAGCCAGGGCTTCTGCCGGGTTTATAATTGTTCAATAAACCTTTCAAATGCTGTGTGCGTCTAAGTCTCTCCAGTTATAAATGACGTTACTTACAGTGGAATGGCTGAATTTGCAGCCAGTAATTTTCATAAAAATAAACATATACAATGCCTCCCTCTGGTGGTGTATGGGGAGTTACAGGTGGAAAGCCTTGATTGCCCTTATAACGGCTAAAAACATGCATTGTTTTAAAGTAGCAATAGTTAAGATTATCATGTCATGTCATCATTAAATGGCCCTAATATGTGAAAAGCCGTTAATACAGTAAATCATACTCTTTTCCAATACTTCTTTAACTGATAACAGCAGTTCTACAGCCCCTAAATCTTATTATTATTTTTAATTTGATGTCCCACCCTCTGCCGTTTTACCAATCAGAAAGTCCGTGATCCGGGTTGCCAGAACTCACAGCACTGAGCTAATCTCACTGATAAAGTACCATGTGGCCACAGAACTAAAAAAAGGTCAAATCCTTAACGACAAAACAAGGAATAAAACTAACATTTCTGTTGGGCCTTTGTGAAAAAGGTGTTGGTGTGATTTGCTGTTGACAAAACTCTTTTCTATTCAAATATTAAGGTCCAAGCTGGATTTGTCTGCATATCTGGCAACCTGATTCAGGGAGAGTGGAAGAGGTTGCTGTACCACTTTTGGACAGATTTTTATATACTGCTCCTTTAAACAACATCGTCCTCCCAAACAGACACAAATTCAAGTTAAAATCCAATGTGCTGTTTTCTACTATAAACTGGACCGGCTTCGGGCTTCGAAAACTCAAACTTTTCTCCCAGAGTTTGGATCCTTGGGTGCTGACATGCTGAACCTTCTCTGCAGCCTGTCAATTGTGCGTTGGCCCTGATAAACTAGCAACATTAAAGGGACCTCCTACACCTCAGTCTGCAGCTGTTATACTGCGCCCACACCATTTCACACTGCTGCCCACTCTGCCAGGCCGCTGCGAAGGGCACCCATAGCTCTCACACTTAATTTTCACAACAAAATACAGCCACATGGAGTAGGCTGTCTATTTTATGTATTATGTAATATCTGCCCCACAACAGTCGCAGCAAGATTGTGTGGAAAGAAAATAAAGTAATCACTCTTCCGCTGTTAATGTGGGTCTGCAAAGTTCGCACTGTTGAATACACTATTAGATCCAACACAAAACAGTACTTCAATCTACAAAACTGATGTGTGATGTCTCGTGGTTATTTCACTGCGGAGCTTCAGAGAGTGGATCGTTTGGACGTCTTGCTTTGTGATCCGTGACTGTGCCTGGATCGGAACAGTTTTGTACGTCATTGTGTAATAGATTTATGGCTAATCTTCTACATATGAAATACAGTTAAAGCAAGTTTCATTCATCCAGGTTTACCTTAGCCCCATTTGTTTGTGTTTCTTTTAAGGTAAATGAGCGTTGGAACTTAACAATCAGGAGTCTGTAAATCATTGAGATAACACCAGGTAGAAGACAGTAGAGGATCAAAATAACACTAGTTTCCCTGTTGAAAATGAGAGGTAATACTTCTGGCAACTTTTTGCAATTATGGGTTCTCTGGTTTCCCTTAAAAACAGGCCTGCTCCTCCTGTATGGCAACCCGCTCCTATTTTAGACAAGACACTTAACCCACATTGCCTAGAATGAGTCTGGTGTGGTGGTGGACAGAGGGGCCGATGGCACATACTGGTTGCCTCGCTTCTGTCAGTGTGCCGCAGGACAGATGAAGCTACAGTCGTAGTTTAACACCACCGTGTATGGAGTGAATTAATAATGACATGTGAAGCATCTTTTAGTGTCTAAAAAATTTCTATATAAAACCATATTGTTATCTCTGTGTGGAGTGAGAGGAAAATAAGCTGTGACTGTCTGTGAAAGGCTAATAACTTTACCACATCATACTGTTCAAATTGAAGTGGTTCTTTATGAGGTTACAGTATAAATCCCAAAACAACTTTAAGCGTATCACAATCCTGAGCTTCATAGACTTTAAACGGCAGAGGATAAGACTTTAATGTACAGTATATCGAATGTCACGTGACTCACAGGGACAAAGCATAGATGGCTAATATTTCCTTAGCTCAATGTGAACAACGGCAAAATGGCTCCAAAATTGCAACAGCAAAATTAACCTGAAAGTAAAATCAATGACAAACGAACGCTCTTCAGCCTCCTCCAACAAGCTAGTGCTGCAATTTACTGTCAGCTCAGTCTAATATATCACAAAGCCATTCATTACTTCCACAAAAATAAACATATAAAACAGATTTTACTTGACATTCATTTTAAAAGCCATGCTCATAAGCCAAAAAACAAAAACATAAAAAACAAGTCACTCGTGTCTTGTCTGAATCCATACCCCTTATATTACTCTAGACCCCCAACTCTGGCAGAAATCAATGCGAGCCAAAGTATAAATCCATTAGCCGGCTAAACGGATGCAGCTACAGTGAACAGGAAGCAAAGGGGCTCTCACTCACACCGGCATTCTTTGTTCTTTCTGCATATATCATGGTGACAAAGAGCATTACTGTCTTGTTTCCTGGCATGGCTAATGGAGAGGCAGGAGTTACAGTTCGGTGTCACTTTGAATACGCCACTCTGAATTGGACTGGTTTATTAGCCCTGTGCCTGGCTGAATAGAAAGTGCTTATGCAAAACAGCAAGTACAGTGGGGCTAAAGATATAACAAACACAAAGCAGAAGATTACTAACAGTGGGAGGGGGATGACCCAGGAGTTTAGAAGAGTTTGCGATTTTAAGACGGTATTTTCTGCATGCGTAAACTGAATGTTGCCGAGGAGATCAATCTGTGAGGGGAAAAAAAGTGAGTAGAATTGATTCTTTTTTTTTTAATTATTTAATATCATATAAATATATAATAATGACAACAAAGGAAGAATATTTTGTTTATGGTTAAAATCATGTCAACATTTATTCACATTTGACGAAGCTGAAGTTGGCTGAATTCATTATTGTTTACTTTCTCACTAGCTACATAAGCACATGGATTTTCTTGTTGTGCCATGATTACAAAGACATTGCTATAGTCGCTATAGTCAAACGGCTGGATTCAAGAGGCGCAGAGCTTTGCAACACTGTATGTCTATATTGCTGGAGCTGGTTGGCTGAATGACACTGTGAAAATGTTGTTCTGCTCTTGATGAGTAGGTAAAAATAAAAATGCTATCAATTAGATGGTATTATCAAACATATCCAACGAGGTTTTGGTCCTGTTTGAGTACGCCCCGCGGAGAAGCCTCTCAAGACTCCAGAACTCTCAACGCTTTCAACAACGTCTTGTAACTTACCATAAAAAAATCATTGATCCTGGACAAGATGAGTGCGTACCCTAGACCTGTAAAGAGCTCTCAAATGCATCACTGGCCAAAGTCCCATTCCAATCTGAATGACGTGTGTACATGCAGGCCTCGGAACAGACTAGTTTTTCACACCTCAATTGGCGCGCACAGGTTTGCATGCGTTATCAAATGTATTTGAGAATTCGTTTTTTTGTCAGTGCTTTGTAAACACACTCAATGACTACTGCGAGTTAGCAAGGCAGTAGGCCACATAAAACAACACAAAGGGCCATGATTATTCTGCGTGCTGGACTTGTATTTTTGGAAGTACTTTGTGAAAACTTGACATATGGGGACATCTGACCAACAGGTGCGCTTTTATCCTTTGCAGTTTCACTTTGTTCCGCCTGTACAAACATACAAAAAAAACACAGATCCAATACACACGCTCACACAAATAAAAGGTGCTGTGACTTAGTTGCACCTGTTTTGTAAACCGGAGACCCTGGGTTCAAATCCCTGCAGTGCCTTTTCTGTTTTTGTGTGAATTTCCCCCTTGTAAGATCAATAAAGTTTTTCTTATCTTATTTGTTTATGGGTGTGATTTCTCTCAAATTGACTCCATGTTCAGTCTTTGCATAACTTACACAACTGCCTGGGGGCCTTTTCTTGCTTTTCATCAAACCAATCAGGTCGAGGGGCTGCTGATTGCTGCCAGGGCTGACAGGACTCATGAGCCGCACTCTAATGTTAATTGTCAGCTCACTATTCCGCACTTCTGTCTCTCTGTGACTGACGGTTCTCTGAGGGCCTGGGCCGATGATTGCAGTGAGAAGGTCAGTGATGAAAAAAAACAACAAAAACAAAACAAAGAACTGTTGACTGTTTAGCATTTAGCGTGGGATCTTACCATTAACGAAAGTGTTGAGGTTTTTTTTAGCTCTGATGGCAACTAATACATTCTTTATATAGAACATTCACGCAGACTGAATGTAAACAGTGGAATTCTCAGAGGGATCGCCCTGTCTAACAATGCAGGAAGAGGAATATCTATAAATAATGGTTTTCGATGAATACATTTGAATGATATGAACACGGTAGCTGTTCTAAATGTGTAGCAAAACATATTACTGTAGAGAGTGAATAAATGGCAGCAATGATACTTTTTGCCTGCAGGCCATAAGAGCTACTATGACATACAAAAAAATGAAATCCCTGTATTTTAAGGTTTTTGCTTCCCATTATATACAGTACAGCATTTCCAAACGCAAAATAGATATCATTAGTATTTCAATTGTCTAATTTATCATCATTCAGAAACCCTGAGGCAAGTTTTAAAGGGCTACTCAGTTCTATTCATGTAATGCAAAGAGATACATCCAACACCTAATATTTAGTTTTGTTTCAAAACAGTGATCCACCAGTACAATGTATTATTATTCTGATAATGTGAATGCACTTGATTAATACTTTATACTTTACTGTCCCTGTAGGGAAATGTGTCCTCTGCATTTAACCCATCCCTCATTGCCTCCCAGACGTATGTCAGAAGCAGTGGTAGGCGTAGTACAGCACCCAGAGACACATTTATATGATATTTTAGTCTTTTTATGTGCAGCATTATATAAATAGTGGATTGGATTTGATGCTGATGCTCAGGTGGTCCGGACTACCAGAGCCGGAGAATATTATCTACTGTATTGTACGTGTTTTTAATGGTAGGCGAAACTGCAGCACCAGGAGGATAATTACACAGACACAGGGAGAACATACAAACCCCACTCAGAATGGCCCTGTTTCGAACCCAGGACCTTCTTGCCATACCAATCTAAATTATTTGGCCAAACAAAATTTACCATAATGCTTGTTATAATTACCCAAACAATCAGCTGTCTGTCTTTTTTTTTTTTTTTTTTTTTTTACTGCCAGCTACTTTTTAAAGCCTTATCAGAACGGTTTCCCTTATAACAAACACAACCTCAATTACAGTCTCCTCACGTCGTAATTTTACCACATTCACGCCTGGAGGGAAAAAAATATTAATATCCTCAGCATGTCAGCATGTGCTTTTCCTTTTCCAAAACTAAGTCAAACAGAATTACCTTGGTTGTACGGATAAATAAATAGAACCATGCAAAACGCTGAAAAGTGTACAAATAAAAATGCCTCCGCTCCACAAACTACCATAATTGTTGCAGCCTCGCCGCGGGGCAGACAGAAGCAGATGCTGCGAGCTCTTGCTGAGGCACAAACATATGGATGGAGCAATTTGAGCTAATAAAACACAAAACACAATGCCAGTCCTGCTCATTTGAATTTACTTATTACAAAAAAGCCTCCCGCAACTTTGATTGAACTGAATTGACATGAAAGAAACGGCCGCCAACGACGCAGAGAAAATCATTAGCGCATATTATCAATGACAAATGAGCGGGGATTTCTAATAATTGAAGCTATTCAAAGAGTAAACATAAAAGAGTGACACAATGACGTGATGTGAAGGTCGAACGGGCCGAAGCGTGCGTTCAGAATGCTTCAAACAGCCTCGCTTTGGCTTTGTGCTGCAGAGATGATAAGGCGTGCTATAAATGTTTGCAAGCATCAAAGACATTCTTTTTTTTTTTTACAAACGCAAGAACTTGTGCTCATGTAATAAAACGGAAATAGCTTCCATCCTTAATTGTTAACTGAGTTTGCACGGAGGAGTTTAAAATTTAAGTTCCCATATGGCCACATTAACCCATACTCCATTTGTTTTAATATAAGGGCAATAACTGGGGATACAACAGCAGCAGTAAATACTGAGAAACTTAATGTGTTTTATGAGAACACTTTATAAGATTGAGAAAAGGGAGTTGGAAGTGTGGCGATGTTACAGTTGTTTAAACATTCTTCCACTCTAAAGAGGTAATAATTTAGCTGTTTTTAATGTTTTATTGCCTGGACATGGGTGTATATTAGAGGTGCATCGATTGATCGGTCATGGAAAAACATTGTAGGACCCACGCTTATCCATTTTTACGTTTTAACCCTTTAACATTCACTCTTTGAAGAAAGCAATGTAGAGCTTTATTTTTGGGATTTTCTAAGATGTAGGACGCTAAAAATACAAATAATGTTGTAAAAAAGTAGGTAGTTTTTAGGCCTTTACCACATGGTTGAGATGCAGTTTGGTGTGAAAGTGCCTAAAACCAAATGAGGTGCAACAAAGCGGGAAAATTTAGATCCAAGCTTCAGGTCGATTCAAACGGAGATCCACCAAATGGTCGAGGAAACCATTAAAGGGTTAAAATGAATCAACGCTGTCACGGCTCCTGCTCTGCGCCCCTCATTACGCATAAGTGAGTGCGGCTTTTCACCTCTACCTTGTTCCTCTCAGTGTTTGTTTATCCGTGTATATAAACCAGCAGCTTCACTGTGAGTGTGTGTGTGTTTATGTGAGAAAGTTGTCTTCTGCTAGCGCCGCTTTGATATCGGGTCAATTCCACAAAAAATTTTATGGCAACAATTGACATGAGCTGCGTGTATACTTTTTCTACACTTATTCCTCTACTAAAATCATAATCCTTCACACGTCTTTCAGCTTCTTCGAAAAGCATAGCCCGTTTAGCCACGCCCACAGTGTCTGGTTTCCATGGTTACTCACAGAAACAACTTTTCTGCCTCATATATTGAATGTGTCTATAGAAATGAGAACAAGATATTATGGTGAAATAAAGTGAAAATAACATACAAAAACAAAAAGGTTATCTATAAATGTAATTGTTTTATTCATGATTAATACTAATATGTGTGTAACAAAGACTATTTGATCGTTATAGGTCAATCAACATTTTAGAAGAGCGGTATCGATCGGTGATCAGACTCAAATCCTGATCAGTGCATCTCTGTTGTATATTTGTGTACGTAAAAAATAACACATTTTTGGATCGAATATATGAAGTTGAGTTGAGTTGAGTCCAGCAACTTTTTCCACATACCTCTTGTCATGTTGGATTAAATTTCAAAAGTCAAGTTTAACAATACTGTTGTAAGTAATAATCTTGTGACCCTTGTGATAGAGGATTCAGAGCCTTCAAGTTGAATATTATTCAGCTTCAGTGCTGAAAAATACCACCTATGGCCGCCCATTATTCAAAACAAGTTGGACAAGAGAACCTTTATCCGTCCCACAGAGGGCACATTCCAGGCACAATGCAACATTCCTCCAGCGCCGGAATTCGGCCATTTTTCAACATTATATATATACAACTTATATATTATAAAGTAACTCATAGAGCATATAGCCTTTCTACTTCTAGTAACTTACTGCTATTAGCTCTAACGTATATCATGTCAAATTGATCTCCCCAGTAAGCCTATATATATATATATAAATGTGTTGGAGCGATGAGAAGAGCAAGCCACTCACTGAACACAAAAGCTTTATTGTTATTGTATCGTTCTTTCATTATGTCGTATTTGAATTATTGTGTGGAAGTTTGGGGAAACTGCTATAAATCTCACTTAAAGCCTTTAATCACTCTTCAAAGCTATTCGTATTGTATCAAATGTCCATTATAGACATCATTCAAACCCACTGTTCATGGAGTTGGGAGAGCTGAAACTGCAGGATGTGATTACATTTAGAACTGCTCAAATAGTGTTCCGGGCATCTGTAAACTCTCTGCCATCTAAGTTGCAGAACCTTTTCCTTGATCGAGATGCTCATCATAATTATAGACTTAGAGGCAGTAAAAAAGTGTATGTGCCTAAATGTAGGACTACTTTAAAATCAATGTGTATCTCAGTGCGAGGAGCAGCTGTTTGGAATGATTTATCAGATGAATTAAAGACCTGCTAAAACCTGATCACATTTAAAATAATGTTTAAAAAAGATTTATTGAACAAATATGTGGAAGTAAGAGAGTGATGCCTTGAGCACAGAGCAAGTAGTGGGTGAGAGGTGTAGGGTCGGAGTGTGTTTGGGCCTGTGTGTGTGTGTGTGTGTTTAGTGTTGTCTGTCTTATACCATCGGTGGTAGTATTGTATAACTGTTGTAATGTATTGTCGTATTTTCAAGAATTCTACTGCATGATATTGTTAAACACTTTGTCTGATGGGGTTGGAACCCAATAAGCATTTGCTTCATCCAACTCCTTTTCGAACCAGGTACGGGTTATCTGTCTGCTATATCGATATATGTAAAAATGTGTATTGTGCATGGTTCGAAATAAATAAATAAATAAATAAATAAAAAAATATATATATGGTATATATGGTATATTTCCTTTGCTTTGACTAATCCCTGTACGACTGAGGGCTTACACAAACTTATATGGTATATATATATATATAGTCTATTAGTTTCTTTTTCAGCTTGATGTATTTTGTACATCTTGACATACTTAAGCCCTTTCTTGTTACAGATGAAAAGTGTTTTAGTGACAGAATGAGTGCGGCTGTCAGTTATAGGTCTGTGTGATGGCCGCATGTTTCAGGAGAAGTATCTGTCCTGGAGGATCCTCAGCTAATGTTGAGACGGAGAGAGACAGAAAAAAACCAAAAACACTTTTATATCATTTCCTTCTTGACTTCTTTCACATTTGAACACATTTCACTCGTATCTAGGGATAAGGGTTACGAGATTGATTTTTTTTTATATCACTAGTTTAGTTCATGTTTTACAGTATATTGATAATGACATTCAGACAGCTGGTAACAAGGACAACATGGACACCATCATCACTTTCACTTTAACAATGACAAAGTGCAATATAAAACCACATGTGCCATTGCTGCTCTACTTTGTCTCTTTGTCCCTGCTAACACGTACAGATGTTTACATACCACTGTAAATTACTTGCACTAGAATACACAGTACGTTATACTTGCTTCTTATCATGGCGCTTATTTATTATGCTAAAGTCATAGTGTTTGTTCTCAGTATGCTAAAGATAGAGATTAAAACTTGTTTTCATTTTGATGCTACAATTCGAGATTTTATTTTATTTATATAGAGTTATTGTTCATGTATCTTATGCTATGTTCTACTCATTCCTACTGCTCTGTAACTGCTGCAACACTGAAATTTCCCCACTATGGAACAAAAAAAAAGATCTCTTAATCTTAATTTCAATCTTAACTGAACAACGACGACTTTTACTTTGTACTTTGGTTCCATTGCAAGACTGGCTTCTGCTCCAGTCCCATTGTTATTCACTCGGGCTCAGACTCCCCTTCTCTCTCACTATATTATGTTTATGCTGTGTATTTTCTATTTCTTTATCTTCCTGATCCATTGCCAGTCGCCTCTCCCACTCCCTCTATCTCGCGCTGCTATGATTGTGCCAGTGCATTTATAGAAGATTGAATGGCTGTTAGACTGAGCAGTTTGCCAGTTTGCCATTGGAGAGAATCAATTACCTTTCACCCAAAACCATGAGCAGAAAATGTGGCTCTGCTGTGTTCTAGCGAGGTTTATTGTTTCAACTTTTCCACAGCAATAAATAGAAAGTGAGATTCCCATAAACTGACGAACGAGCGCTGTTTAAAATACGGACGTTTGGGATGAAAATATGGCATTAAATTTACAGTCAATGATGCGCAGATATGAGAAAACTCCATAAAAGTAGTTTTTCAACATATTCTATAAATCTACTGATGTGACAATAACTTTTGAAATTGAAATAGTTTTTGATAGTTATTTTCTATACTAAAGGTACATTTATGACCATCTCTTTATGTTACTGTCACGCTAACTGCACTGTTAATGTCTATTGTGTGTACTTAGTGCACTTGTATATAGTAGTAATTCTAAAAGAGTAAATATCTGGCCAAAAGTTATACTGCAACTTCTTCCAATCTCCCTGACACAGGTTGCCAGATATGTAGACGAATTCAGCTGGGGCATTAATATCTGAATAAACAAGAGTTTTGTCAACAACAAATCTATAACCAACTCCTTTTTCACAAAGTCCCTGATAGTTTTGTTGTTGATGACTTTAGAATCATAACAAGACCTTTTTTAGTTCTGCGGCCACATGTTACTTTACCTGTGAGATTAGCTCGACGCGGTGAGTTCTGGCAACCTGGACCACTGAGATTTCTGATTGATAAAACAGTAGCGGGCGGGACATCGAAATGAAAACAATTACAATATTTAGGGGCTGTAAAACTAATTTTGAAATTCAAATATCTCGGCTGAACTACTTTTATCAGTTAAAGAAGTTTGAAAAGAGCATAGTTTATCTATGTCTTTTGAAATATTAGGGCCATTTAATCATGACTTGACATAAAAATCTTACATATTGCTACTTTAAGACATTTCATGCATGCCTTATATATTTTTTTACTTGTATAACTTGTTTGCACCGAGAGCCACAGCAATTTCCTAATATGTAACTTGTAAGTAACTTCCTGTTAATTACAAAGGCAATAAAATACAAAAAATTCTGATTCTGATTCTGAAACTTTTTATGTGAACAAAAAGCTTATAATTTGGCATATTTGACCTTGTAGTGCCCCAGTGGCTGTAAGAGCGGTCAGCTTGGTTCCATTACTTTTGATCATGTTTGTGTCAACTCTGCTCAAGGACAAATTGTTTTGTAGGTTTGTCGGTGCAGGGGTCCCACCACAGAGAGAACCTTCCAATCGCATCCTAGAGATTCCATCCTGTGATGGAAAGTAAAAATAAAAGATAAATGCTGAACACACATACAGCCCCTGTTTAACTAGAAGGTAAGATATGCAAAAATATCTATTTTTTTCACATTAAAAGATGCATAAGGGGCTGGTGTACAGGGTGCAGCTGACTGCCACCCCCCGGACACAGAAATGGATTAAGGGGAAGAAAATGGATGGATGGAAGATGAATAATAGCCCTTTAAGTTGTATTTTTTATAAAGTATAGAGGCTAAGAATCTAAAGTGGGTTGTTCTGCCATTCCATTGTTTCGTTTAAGATTAACCGTATCTTGCAGGTTCAGGGCTCTCTGTATTATGTCTGATGAAGGGTAGTGACCCGAAACTTCACATTGTGTGGTGAGAATGAAAATCTCTTGGGAGCTAAAGCTGTGCAGAGTCATCTCCATTTTTTCATTGATTTATCTCCGACTTTTTTGCACGCCACCTTGAATTGGATGTACGCGTCAATCTCACTCTTTCTCTATGTATTGAGCCCATACTCTGCTAATTTATAATATATTACAGGCCAATACTTGGGTCCCTAAAGTCAAATGTAAGAAGCCTTTACAGCACTGTATTTATGCATATTGTGTACGCTATTGTGAGCTCTTAAGACTGTCCGGAAATGTTCCCTCTGCGGAATGAATAAAGGTTCTCTTATCTATTCTCATTAGGATTATTTTTGTATTGCCTTTATTTCATTTTAACGATATACCACACTCCTTTTTATCATTGTGAAAATCCTACAGCACTTTTCAATACGAAAACACTTGACATTATTGCCTTACACTTTTGACAGCTAACCCGTCTTTGACCTCCTATTAAGGCCTCTCTGTGACTGCTAATAGAATGTGATGTCACTTGGTATCTTGTGCACTTGAAACTTGGCTTTCTCTTATATTATGCTGTCTAAAACTGCTCCAATGGGACAAAACTAAATAAATGAGAGAGCATCCAGGTGAACGCGGGGCGGATATTGTGTCTTATCTGTCGGCTCAGGTCTGGCCTTATTACCCACATTGCAGAAGGCCAAGAGATTCTCCGGGGTGGAAAAAAAACAAACCAAGCCAAGCCGCTGAGACGTGTTCACTGGGTTGATACAAAGAATAAAAAATATATAAATCAAAAATCCCTGCAAAACAAAATACGATGAGCCATCTTTATCTGTTGTAACAAGTCCGATTTATAGTTGGGGATAAGATGAATCGCTTGAAGAGTCAGTAAACAAGGCCCATTGTTTTCGGATGCCGTTATTCCAAATCCATAAAGATTCTCTGCGGTTTTTGATGATAATAGATATGGAAAGCGTTTTGCTCGGCTATGAATCAAAATCAAATATGGCTCGCACAGTATTCTGCAGCCTGAGCAGTCTATAAAGGCTGCCTGTCACTTAATAAATGGCATTTTGGAGGAGAAGCATACATCCCCCAACTTCTAATGGCTTTTGATTACTGAAAAGTCATGTCAATGTTATTAAGTCACTATTTTTTGCTTCGATTACATCATATCTAGAGACAGGCATACAGAGCATACATATGAAATTGGTATGTTACAGTATGATGTGGCTGATTAGCACACAAATTTCACATTGTTTTACCAGGACTAACGATTCAATAATTTGGCATATCTGTAATGGATACTGCTAATGCATGTGTGATTTGGATGAGATTCCAATTTTGTTTTTGTACATAGCTCCTATTAATCAAAGCATATTTTCCATTCCAAATTAAAACGTTGTAATTGCCAGTTGGCTTAGGTGATTGCAGCTGTGAAAATACCGAATGTAATAGCTGTTTTCCCCCCCCTGCTGTAATTATTTTCTGTTTCGTTTAACAAAAAAATATATATACTTTGATTAGCTATCGGGAGACATTTGATTTAACTATTGTTACCTGATAAACCGCAGGGATGTCCTGTAACTTGTTGTTTATTATTGTGAATTATCAAGTGAAGAAAAAATATTGAAAAAATATATATACAGTCAGTGGTATTGCAGGGATTGCGTTCTAAAAATAACCCGCACTTAGTAAAATCTGCGAAAAAGCCTCTTTATGTTTGAGGATGTACAGTAAAACCCCTCACCACAGACTCCACCCACTTTTCTAACCACCTGAACTCACGACTGTTGAAGTGCGATCCCAGAGTTATCAAACCTGTTCGTTGGAAGTCTGAGCGCTGCTGCAGCTGTCAAAAGCCGCGCGGACACCGTAACTTACAGCTGCAGAGGACACCATTCTAAGGGGCAGGAGCACGAGGACTCAGGGCTACGGGAGAAACCGCAGTAACACAAAAGCAAAACAGTACACACGTCTAAAGAAATACTCGCAAATGTGCACACAAGAATCTATTATATGCTGAAAATCCATCTTAAAGTCTTGTTTAAGGTTCAATATTTGCAATTTAGAGATGCACTGATATTATGTGTCTGTAAGTGTACTGTTGATGCTTGAAGCTAATGTGGCATAAAAAACATCACCCTGGGGACAATAAAGTTTACCTCATCTTACCTTACCTTTGATAATAGAAAATATAAATAAACACGACAGAGCAGGAGTTCTAACTGTGTTTTACTGTCATTTCTGAAGTCACTCTTTTTAGTCATATCTGTGAAGGATCAAGACGACGGTGTAAGGTTTTGTAAGGACACAACAAATAGAAGATGCTGGTGAGAAAAGTATTTTATAGTATTAATAATTATAGTATTTCTCATGTCCTTATTCATGTTCTCCATACAGCGATAGTAGTGATAAAGTAGTGATGTGGCCATAGTTGCCGTGGGGCAGACTGAAGCAAGGCAACCAGTATTGGCGATCGGTCACTCCAAGCACTATTTGCCCATGCATCAAGATTAAGATACTTTTTGTCTAAATTGATGTTTGTATTTTTTGGAGTTGAGGTACACACAAGCACAATTTTCCAATAGTTGTAGCATGTAAATCATGAAACAGAATTTAAATATTTTGCATACTTGTCAATTCGAAATTCGAAAAGGGGGACACGGTTCTGGCTGCTCCCAAGCTATAAGTTGGAGACATCTGGTTTATAAAGTATAGATGGAAAACAACCCAAACAACAAGAAAAATACAAGAAAACAAAAGTGTTGATGAAAATGATCAAAAGGTGGGGGTAGACAATGGATGGATGGATGGTGTAAGAACAACATGATATGCATTCATGATAAAGCAACTTACCATAATACATCTCACACCTACACCACTTGTATTTCGGATGACATTTAGTTTTGTCAACTTTTTGGGTGTTTGTTTTGTGAGGTTTGATTGTGCAACTCTTTCTGACAGTGGAGAGCCGTGAGACCAAAGCTTCCTGTGCGAGTGGCTGCAGTGATGTGCGTCTGGATGTGGCAGGTGTCTTGTCTGTTGACGGCTGTGTGTTGACAGGAAGCATCGCCCGAGGAGGTGGTCCACCGGGGGAGGGAATGAGAATGGAAAACAGCTCTCATCTGATATTCTATAGGAGCTATCACAGAACAAGCCACTCTCTCGTGCGGCTAAAGTTCAGGAGAGGATAATAAATGAATAATAGATATAATCACAGAGGCCGTCACAAAATGTTAAAGGGTTGTATCTATCTTTCCAACAACAACAAGATGCACTGTGTGATCAAATCTTCTATAGTTCCCCAATGTTTGGTTGCATTTCTAGTTTTCACATGTTCTATGGCCTCTGAACTTGAATAGAGAGAACACCCAAACATTCAGCCCAAAAGGTCAAATAGTGACTCATATGGCTGGGGCGGCTGCGGCCGTAAAGTGCCCAACTGTGGTTGTGTCCTTAGGCAAGACACTTCACCCACATTGCCTAGTATGTGTCTGTGTTGTTATGGCAAGTTGGTTAGCCTCAAGGACGCCAACTCACCCCCCGCTGTTCTATTCAATTAACCTGCAGGAAGGAACCGGTCTCCCCCCTGCACCGACAGACATGACGCAAATTACTATCTCACCTTTGCCCCTTTTGCATTTTGCATCTCTATCGGTCCGTATGTCTGCATCTCTATGTCCCTTTTACATTCTGCATGTCTATTGTCCCTTCTGTTTGCATCTCCATGGCACAAAGATTGTCTCTCACCAGGCAAGGCGCCCCGCCATCTGGATGCCCGTCTCAAACTGTGACCCCTCCCACCTTTTGTGGGCGTGACTGTCTTTCATGTGTTGCCTATGTAAACGGGGACCTGGGACTGGCCCCGGCAGAACTGATGTACGCTATTTTGTGTATGTGAGTTCTCCGCACGTGTGTTATAATAAACTTACGCTCCTGATTAAGACAAATACCTTTCCAGCTTTTTCCTTACTGTGGATAGAAACTCCCACGACAATTTGGCGTTGCTGACACGTTCTATGTCTGATTTTTTTTCCGGCGTGGAGACGATCGTGTGTTGTTTGGCCGACCTGGGATTTACTACAAAAAACCAGCCTCCCTACCTCACTTAGCGTTTGACGAGAAGACGGGAGGGACACCGCTCGCCTCGCGCAGGAAAAACTATTCGACTACGGGACCATAAAAGAACCTGATTTGGTGAGTTTTGTCTTTTCATTTGCGTAACAAGCCCAGGGCAGCGCTTAAGTGTACACGGGTATTTGATTTATTTACGTATTTTTGGGGTATTTCATTCATTGCCACAGCGTAGACTGTGTGCGGGTAATCCTAGCGGCTGCGCGTTAGTATTGCTCTGTAAGCAAGCCTGAACTCTTTGTGCCTTCAGCCAGGCCCGGTCCGTTTCAAAAACGCGCGCCCGTTAGGTGTATTGAACTAACGGGGGGGGAACGGATCGCTCCAAAGTGAGGAAGAGCAGGGAGAGACTAAGCGAGGCTAGGCCCATTGTTCTGTACGTGAAAATGGGGAAAAATCAATCTAGAGATGCCACACCGAGGGGAATGTTAACGTCCCCCGTAACAATGGCAATGGAAAAACGGTTCGGATCTAAAGCAATGGAGTGCCTGCCTATATGGTGCAGTTCATTCGGCTTTCCCGATGGAGGTTCTATGTCTTTGAATCAATTACGCATCTTGCGTGAAAATTTAGAAGAAGAAAGGGAAAAAATACTTGGTTTTAAGAAAATTACAGCAGAAGACGTTAGGGCCATACTGAAACACCAGACCTGTCTTGCCATGTGGGAGGATTTAGCTACAGAACGGGACCGCAAAAAGACGAATAAAGCCATAGCTGCCCCGCCTTCCACAGAGGGGGGGACACACAGGCGGACACACATCCCACACACCCCCCACCCTACCGCCCTTTCTCACCTACTAACCCTTTCACAGAAGGAGCAGAACTCCATGCTAAGTACGCGCCCAAGCAAAGCGCTGTGTTAAAAAATGTGCAGACTACTGTTGTGCCCTCTCTCTCTCTCTACCCAGATTTGTCCACGCTTTCCTCCGTGGCCCTGCTGTATGAAACCGGCCCCTGTCCTACGCCTGAAACACCGCCGCGCCAGAGCCAACCACGTCAGTGCCTCACAAAGCCTCTCGCATCTGCTGACGCCCCACAGGAAGTGGCCCCCGCGCTGTCAGCAGCAGAAGGAGAAGCACCAGAAGCAGAGCCGCGATGGAGCAGGGAAACGCTCCGGCGGGAACCGAGGCCCACAAATCACTTCGTCGCCACTTTCCCCATGATAGAGATGGTGGGCCGAGAAGGACCGGCGCTGGTCTTCAGACCCTGGGGGCCGAGCGAGTTTTTATCCGCTTCGCAACTGCTGTCTACACGGCCAGAGACAAACTGCTCAAAATTCAGCGAAGACCTGCTCGCTTTCTGTCGCGAATACAAGCCCTCAGGAGCGGAGTGCGCTCGGGTTCTCGTTTACAAGATGTCGCCTGCGGACTTTGGGAAATTTAAGCCATATTTGCCAGAGCCAGGACTACGGGCTAAAGAGATTGTGGAGTCAGACTCCGGAGCATATTTGACTGCCATAAAGAAAATGTGTGACGGGCTGGCAGCAGTTTTTCCACGCAAATATGACCTAACCATCCTGTCTAAATGCAAGCAGGAAAAAGGCGAAAGGGTCGAGGAGTACTATAGCCGCCTGTTGTCTGTGTTCAATGAACACTCTGGTGTACCCCCGAAGCTCCCAGGTGCAACGGACGGGGAGGAGAAGGACAATCCCGTTTACAACGGTTATTTATGCTCCAGATTTGTCGAAGGACTGTTACCAGAGGTGGCTTTAAAGGTGCGGGACTCGTATGTCGCATTTGATGACGGACCACAGATAAAGGAACTACTTATGCACGCCAAACATGCAATTTTTTGTTTGGAAGCATTGAAAAGTCAGGCTACACTGCTGTCGGTCCAAGCCCTTAATTCCTTAAACCCCAATGACATTTCCAAAAAGGACAAAAAGGGATGGGAGAAAAACAACGGAACGAGGATAGAATGCTGGAACTGTGGAAAAGTTGGCCACAGGGCAAGACAGTGTCGCAGTCCGCGGCAGAGCGGCCAGCAGCAGTGGCAGCCGCGGCAGGGCGGCCAGCAGCAGGGCGGCCAGCAGCAGTGGCAGCCGCGGCAGGGCGGCCAGCAGCAGGGCGGCCAGCAGCAGTGGCAGCCGCGGCAGGGCGGCCAGCAGCAGGGCGGCCAGCAGCAGTGGCAGCCGCAGCAGAGCGGCCAGTGGCAGCCGCGGCAGGGCGGCCAGCAGCAGTGGCAGCAGAATCAGAACGTCCCGCAGGAGTGGCAACAAAACCACAACCGAGAGCCGGACCAGTACCAGCAGCAACACCATTGGCACCAGGCACAACAGAGTCAATACGGACAACAGCACCGCTATGAAGGCTCACAACACGGCAACCACCAGATGCGCCACGAGGCGGACTGACTAGGCGGGGACAGACAGCGGGCTGGCGGTGAACACAGGGGAGCCACGAAGGAAACCGTACGGAAGACTCATCTACCGGGTAACGCACACATACACGTCACCGAAGCGATCACTCATCTTTCACGTAAGTTTGAACCAACTGCAATCGGCACGTACACATTTTTTGAGAAAATTCATGCTAAATTTCCGGAACATACGCTAACAATCTGTGGCGAAAAAGTTACTTTTCTAGTTGATTCCGGGGCAACAAATTCTGTGCTAAAAAGTGACAGCCTTTCTGTCTCCCCTAAAATGAGTGGCCGTTTCACATTCTCATTAGCAGCGTCGGGAGAGACGACTAAAGAGCAATTTACGTCACCGCTAACGTGTTTTGATTCTCAGGGCAACCAGCTTAAACATTCGTTTCTATATTCCCCATTGTGCCCGGTTAATCTACTAGGCCGAGACCTTATGTGCAGACTCAATTTAAATCTGCTCTCAACACCAAGCGGCCTACGGGTAGTACACGCTAGTGACCTAGCAAATGCTCCATGTTTCACCGGCATGCACAAGGAGGCACCGGTCCCAAAAGTTAACTACCACTGGAAATTGACACCAAACCCTGAGATTGCTAAGTTATTAGCCACAACAGTGGATAGAGTTAAGCCCGCACAAAATTTGGAGGTCAACCACGCGAACGACCTAAGCTGCTCTCTCCGGTCGTTCCCAGACAATAACTTGGAGTTTGAAAACTCATGGCTTCAGTGTAGCGAAGATAGGCTACAAACGGAGTATGTTTATTGGGATAGGCACTACTCTATGGTATCTGTGTTACTTAATGAGCAACAAAAACATTTTATCGACCCACTATGCCCCGCTTTGCACATAGCTTTGTCCAAACCCACGACTGCAGCGTGGAGTGAGGCCTCTGTCCTTATTGATAAGTGTAGCAATGCTGGGGACTGGACACAGGTCCAAGATGAGGACACGTGGTTCTCTGAAAATGCTAACGCATGGAGAAGCCCTTTTAAGTCTTCTCTCGCAGCAAGCCGACATGTGTGTTTTGATCATGACAGCATGACTTCAGTCCCACGGGGGACAGAGCTCATGCTGTCAGCAGCGGATGCAGAGGCCACGCCTGCACTTCGCGCGGTCCCAGAGGGACTTTGGGCAAAAGGTCCAACCGACGTGGGCCTCATAAAAAATTGCGAGCCGGTTATAATTGTGCCTAAATCTGATTTCCGTCCGTGCAGGAAGCAGTATCCTTTGCGTGAGGAGGCTATCAAGGGAATTACACCAGTCTTCGAAGCGCTACGGGAGAATGGTGTAGTCGTCCCTTGCAAGTCCGGGGGTGTTTGCAGCCCTATCCTCCCAGTAAAAAAACACACTGAACCAGGAGCACCTGAAAAATGGCGGTTTACGAATGATCTTAAAGCTGTAAATGATGCTGTGGCTCCCATGGTGGCAGTGGTACCAAATCCATACACGATCCTGAGTCAGGTTCCGCCTGAGGCAAAATTTTTCTCTGTTGTTGATTTGGCTAATGCGTTTTTCTCTGTTCCAGTGCACAGAGATTCCCAATTCTGGTTCGCGTTTTCGTTTGATGGGCGCATATATAATTTCACCCGCCTCTGCCAGGGTTTCCGCGATGCACCCACAATATTCAATGCGGCCTTACGTGAATCCTTGGCCCCGTTGGTTCTGTCGCCAGGCACGGCGCTCCTCCAGTACGTCGACGACCTCTTACTCTGTGCTTTGGACAAGAAAACATGCGAAACCGACACTGTGACCTTACTTAAGCATCTGCATGCAGAAGGTCACAAAGCTAGTTTGTCCAAATTACAGTTTGTGAAGAAGGAAGTTGTCTTCCTTGGCCACGTGATTTCTGAACACGGCAAAAGCCTTTCCACCAACAGAGTGGCGGCAATCCAAAACCATCCGAAACCCCAGACAAAAAAACAATTAATGTCATTCTTAGGGATGTGCTCCTACTGTCGACAGTTTATTCCCAACTATTCAGTATTGGAAACTCCGCTCGGTGCACTCATACATGGGAAGGGTCTGCGCACATGTGACAGGATCACATGGACCCCAGAAGCTGAAAAATCTTTCTGTGATCTGAAAATTGCCCTACAAAGCCCGCCCACACTAGGTCTCCCTGACCCAACCCGGCCATTCACTCAGACTGTGGATGAGCGGTGTGGGTGCATGGTGTCGGTACTTTTGCAGTCTCACGGAGGGCCACTGAGACCCACTGCTTACTTCTCAGCAAAACTCGATCCCGTGGCAGCAGGGTTGCCTCGCTGCCTGCGGGCTGTGGCTGCCGCTGAGAAAGCGGTCCTAGCATCACGTGACCTTGTGGGATACACTGAACTAACTTTGCTTGTGCCCGATGCTGTTTCCCTGATCCTGCTAGAGCAGAAAACCTCTCACCTTTCTGCGGCTCGTTGGCTGAAATACAACACGGTGCTCCTTGAACTCCCCAATGTCACGGTGAAAAGATGCACACAGCTGAACCCCTCTTCACTGCTGCCCACGCCAGAGGAAGGGGAGGCACACTGCTGTATCGCCACAATAGAACAGATATGCACTCCCAGGCCAGACCTGAAAGAGGTGCCTCTGACTAATCCTGACTTGATTTTCTATACAGATGGATCCGCGTCACGTGACAACACTGGGAAGAACCGAGTCGGCTATGCTGTGTGTTCTGATTTTGATACTGTAGACTCTGGTAGTTTGCCCCACCACCATTCAGCACAAACCGCTGAACTGGTCGCGCTCACCAGGGCTTGTGAGCTGGCAGCGGGCAAAACTGTTAACATATTCTGTGATACGCGTTATGGTTTCTCTGTGGTGCACGACTGGGGGGCACTGTGGAAACACCGCAATTTCATGAAATCTGATGGTAAACCAATTCTTAATTCCACACACGTTGAACATCTGCTGAAAGCTGTAATGTTGCCCTTAGAGATCGCTGTATGCAAATGGCAGGCCCACACTAATGCCACTGACCCCATCTCTGCAGGGAATCGGCGCGCGGACAAGGCAGCGAAGGCAGCGGCATACTCACCTCTGCCCACACACACACACTACCTCACTCAAGACGTTGATATTTTCTCCTCTCTGTCAGCAATGCAGGCACTGGCTACTCCAGCAGAGACGGTGCTGTGGGAGGGAAATGGGGCTCAACGACGGCATGGTGTGTGGCTGGGACCAGACCTCAAACCGTGCTTACCACGGCATTTCTTCAGACATTTTGCGATTTTAGCACATGGTCGAGACCATGCCTCAAAAGGAGGGATGTGTAACTTAATTACACAAAATTGGTATACGAAGGGGTTTACGGCATTTGCACAGAGATTCTGCCAAACATGCGCTATCTGCCTCGCGCACAACCCGGGTAAGTCCCAAATTATCCAACAGGCTGCCCATCCTCCGCCCCTGCGCCCATTTCAACATGTCCAAATGGACTTTGTTGAACTCACACCATGCCAAGGTAAGAAATACTGTCTGGTTCTGGTGGATCTCTGGTCCAAATGGACTGAAGTATTTGCATGCAAACACGCCACGCGGTGGTGAAAGCTCTGCTCACAGAAATTGTGCCACGATGGGGTGTCCCGGAAAAAATCTCTAGTGACAATGGCAGTCACTTTGTAGCAAAAGTCATTGAGGAAGTAGGTGAATTTCTGGGCATTGATATACGTAAACACTGCAGTTACGCCCCCTGGAGCGGAGGCGCGTGCGAGCGAGAGAATGGCACTCTGAAAAACAAACTTGTTAAAATCTGCGAACAGACAGACCTGTCTTGGATCAAAGCTCTGCCGCTAGCCCTCATGTACATGCGCATGAGAGTCAGGTCAAGGTCAAACCTAAGCCCATTCGAAATCCTCTTTGCCAGACCGCCCAACTTGGGCGCGGGACCCCCGACCAGAGATTTGCCAAGCACCTCTTTGTGTGATGACGACATGCTGTCCTATTGTAAGGAAATTAATGCACTTTTGTCCTATTTCTGCCCAGGTCAGGAGCGCCCTGCCACAGGCTGCGCAGGCGGCTCTGCACAAGATCAAGCCAGGCGACTGGGTCCTGGTGAAGGAAACGAGACGAAAACATTGGCGGTCCAAGCGCTGGCTGGGCCCATTCCTCGTCCTCCTGGTGACGGACACTGCCGTTAAGATCGCGGAGAGGACAACTTGGATCCACGCCAACCACTGTCGTGCGGTGCTGCCACTGAGGGCCATAGACGAGGACACCGAGGGTGGGGACGGACCAGGCCCATCCGCGGCTCCCTACGCTGAAGAGGTCGGCCGGCGTGCGACCACCGTCGGTGAAGCAGGCCAACAACAACACCCAGAGAATCCCAGCGTTCCCGAGGCGCAACCCCCGGAAGAACACATCGCCCCAACTCCCCTGCCTCCGAATCCCGAGGCGACCCCCCTTTGCCCAACTCCCCAGCCCCCGGACCCCAAGGCCACACCCCAAACCCCGAGCACTCTGCCCAACCGAGTGCTGAGGCCAAGGCTTCAACGCGATTAGAGTCTTGCCGCTCCAAGACCAAACATCGCCATGACCACTAACGCTCCACACACGCTCAGAGGGAGCGGTGCCACTGACTGCAAGACGGCACTACTCGTGAGCATTCCCGCGAAAAAGACTACCGAATGTAGTCCGGCTAAGACCGGCATGGGCCCTTGGACTATTATGCTGGCCACGCTGACAGTACTTTCCGTGATTATGTTAGTATTGTCTTCTTCCGAAACTCAAAACCCTGTGATTCACGCCATGACACGCATTAAACGCAGCCTTGCTTCCGACGACACTGCTTGGTTGGAGGCCTTGAGTAAATCCTACAAACACTCTACAGTTTATTCACTCAACCTTTGGTATCAGTATGCAAAATACGTCGCAGATAGCCACAATAGATCCAATTGCTACGTATGCACGATCATTGGGTCGTCCTGCTGTACATATATTCCGGCTAATGATGAGGACGGAGGTCTTATCCAACAGGGCATAGCCAATCTGACTAGACTCCGGGACGCCATGCAAGCGGACAATGTCACGGACACTCCTCACGGTCTGGACTGGCTCCTGTCCTTTTTGTTTACCTTGTTTTTATTTTTCCACTTGTTCCGCCTACAATTTAGGGGGAGGGTATCACAGTGAAGAGCTTTGACCACACCCTCGTAATACAAGAGGCTTGGGTGACGGCAGCGTAGCCTGTCCATCAACAACTCTTGTTTTGCTCAGGGACCAAGGTCAAAACTCACCCACCTGAATGTGATTTCTGTAAAACTGGGGTTTCTACATTATCACGGGAGAGGAGTGTTATGGCAAGTTGGTTAGCCTCAAGGACGCCAACTCACCCCCCGCTGTTCTATTCATTTAACCTGCAGGAAGGAACCGGTCTCCCCCCTGCACCGACAGACATGACGCAAATTACTATCTCACCTTTGCCCCTTTTGCATTTTGCATCTCTATCGGTCCGTATGTCTGCATCTCTATGTCCCTTTTACATTCTGCATGTCTATTGTCCCTTCTGTTTGCATCTCCATGGCACAAAGATTGTCTCTCACCAGGCAAGGCGCCCCGCCATCTGGATGCCCGTCTCAAACTGTGACCCCTCCCACCTTTTGTGGGCGTGACTGTCTTTCATGTGTTGCCTATGTAAACGGGGACCTGGGACTGGCCCCGGCAGAACTGATGTACGCTATTTTGTGTATGTGAGTTCTCCGCACGTGTGTTATAATAAACTTACGCTCCTGATTAAGACAAATACCTTTCCAGCTTTTTCCTTACTGTGGATAGAAACTCCCACGACAGTGTCTGGTGGTCCATCTTCCCCAGGGCAGCTATGGCTACAATGGAAGTTCATAACCACTGTGTATGGAGTGAAATAATAATGCCATGTGAAGCTTCTGTCAGTGTCCAAAAAAGAGATGTATAAAACCGATGCATTCTTATTTTTCGTATCATACAAGATAATTCCTTTTTTTCTTTTTTTTTCTCGGTATAGACACCCATAATAAGTTCACGTTACCTGCAGTGGCTCAACAGTGCAATACAAGTAAACCAGAAAGTATCTAGACATTCAATCTGACAACTAAGCTTTGATGTAGGAATAGTTGTATGAATGCAGAACCCCGATAACTAATATTCAATTTGATTACAACAAGTCTATAAGAATATGCAAATTAAAGGGGTCCACAAACTGCGTGTTACCATGGAGATGTCATTTCTTAGCTTGGAATGTACCACAGTGTAGTGCCAGTATACTATTTTATTTACTGCTTTAAAGCCAGAACTTGTACACTAGCCCCTAACTCTCAAAATGTTTGATTCTATCACTACTTTTCTCCTGCATATATTTTTTTTACCTCTGTCGGATGTTCTTTTTCAGAAGGAAAGCAGTACCAAACCTCACTCAGCTCTCAGTATGTAAAAGATAAAATGCTATCTAATAAGATAAAGACAGGATGTTCTGGTCTGATAGTTTGCAAAATGTTACAAGTTGGAACAAACAGTTGGAACAAACAGCATGTATTTACGAAACAAAGTAAGACAGCCAAACAATAGTAAAAAAACAAAACAGAGAGTCGCCATTGTGAGGTATGTGTAAAATTGACAAAGTTGATTTACGTAAGATGACTGCTGTCGTTGTGTCCTTGGGCAAGACACTTAACCCCACTTTGCCCAAAGCCCCCACTGAAAGATCAAGGCTATGCTCACACTCAGAGAGCAGCCGTCCTCCTGTGGACTCACCACCTGCAGAGGGTCAGTGAGGGGCTGGTGCTATGAGACTTGGGTGGCATCTCTGATTGCCACCCCCCTGACCCAGAAATGGATTAAAGGGTAGCAAATGGATGAAAATGCAAATGGATGGATTTACGTAAGAGCCGTGTTCTAAGACGAAACATCTTTGCTGCTCCAGCTAACGGATGATTAATTACCCAAGTTAATTCAGATCTGATGAATTATGTCTTTTAATATCATCGTTGGCAAAGGTTTGAAGTATCAAGATGGATTTTTCATCAAATACCAGGCATTTGGAGAAGTGCCTCTGCAGCACTGGGCACTGGGACAGAGCCTTTGCAGAAAAGCCTCTTCTTCCTTTAAATGTGTGTGTTACAAAACAATTCCAGATTAACTCATTTATCTTGTCATGGATGGCTGTATTTTGGAGTCAGCACATTCTCTGCCTAAATTACCTCTCTGGGGAATTACCCTAAGTATTGTGCACTTTTAAATAATACTCTCTTGGAAATTTATAGCCAGGGGTGGGGTGTGGGGAGGATGTATGGCAAAGTGAAATAATGAAGGGCATGAGTGGGTATAGCAAGGCACAGATGTGTTTTTTGAGCTTGGCATTTCATAATACTACAAATGTATTTCACAGTTTACAACAAAGAGCAAGTTAAATGCTTATTTTGTAGTACAGCAACAAAGAATTATATCATGGCATAACTTTACAATTCTGTTCTGACCACAACGGCCCAGATTCATGCAATAGGTAGCAAAAGTACTAGTCGTAGGTACTTCAGTAAAAGTCCTAACAATAGATTTTGCATGCTCCTTCTCTCCTGTACGGTGACCCAAAAACAATTCCCACAACAACGGTAACTTTTTCGTAGTTTTGTTTAGAAAACGCACTATATCATAAAAGCATGGTTTTTATACACGTTTTTGGGAATAACAAATCCTGCAGTTGTATATTCAAAGATGTCTCAACATGACACCATTATGTATTTGTTTTAACATTGTGAAAATGATCTATAAATACAATGTTAATTTTTTTTTCATATCTACTTCAAACGTGTTTTTATTTCATTTTGAAATGTAAAAAGTAGAAAGAACAGTAAGGAGTAAAGGTAAAAAGTTGTCAGAAAAATATATAGGGATGTAAAGTGCATACTGTATGTCTGTCTATGAATCGAAAAGGCTGGGAAATATGGGGTAATCTTCAAATCAGGATACGATAAAAAGTCTATCAAGTTTTCCCAATAGTGACAACCACAGACATTGAGATCCATGAACTGGTCTTGCTCTTGAGACTCTCAAAACAAACACACAGTCAAATTACATTTTCAAGACGCCCTGAAGATTTTACGCATACACATGAGACAAATAAGCAGTTGTGATGTTGAGAAGTTTTGTAGAAATTCGTTTCAAATCAAATTATTTTTGTATGAAGCCCTAATTCACAACAGCAGTCGTCTCGGAAAATAATGTAATTTCGACGACAACAGATTCAGAACAGAACAACAACAGAATCAAACAATTAGAACAGAGAAAATGCAATAATAAAACAAACACATTCCCGCTCAGAGGAGTAACCGTAGCAACAGGCTCCTTGCACAACACTGCAAAACCATAGACTGTAAATATTAATGGACGTAGTCACGCCGTTCTAACTAATGTGGCACTACTTCAGCGGTCTATGGGCAGTTTCAAAATGGCCGTGGGGGCTGGAAAATGGGAAAAAACGCATCTGCGCATGCGTTAGCCAAGTGCCTTCGAAAATTCACAGCAACACTGGTCCAAAGAAATTCACTCCCCTCAGCATTGACACACATGTGGAACGGAGCTTTGGGCCAAGAGCCAACTTTGGACCATCCTGTAAAGACGTTTTCAAGAGATAAGAAGATGCTATATGTTAGCATTGGCTAATTCTTGGTTTTGCAAGCAAGCGCACGTCATTTCGGCCACGTTTGAGCCGGGACCCGCCCCCACTGTGCAAAACGCAACTTTTTGATAGGTCTTTTGTTCCTTCAGACCTACGACTCTACAACAGATCTGTCTCAGCTATACAGCTGAAATGTATTACTTTTGTTAGTAACTTTTACAATGTTGTATTTATTGTCATTTGTATTGTATGGAATGTAATGTTTCCTGAATTTCTCTGACACTATATCATCAAAGTATATATAAATAATAAATATAACATCGGAGCCATTGGTCCATAGGGCAGCGCAGATCTGGGCAAAGCACGGCCCAGGGTCCACATGCGGCCCGATTCACTTTTCTATGTGGCCCTCAGACCTTTTCCCAACATTATCCGTCCACAAAACTTAGCCTTCTTTAGCTTTGAGATAGGTAAATAACAAAAAATGTGAATCCATACTTGATACAATAAAATCAAATTATCTCCCATGTTGTAAAAGGTTAATAAAAATATAGTCGCTGAGATAACACCTAATACACAAACCCAAAAAGAACATTGGCTATCTTCAGGTTGGATATATAATCACTTACATTTAATAAAAAGTAATTTGGGCTTCCACAAGATACTGATTTTCCAATGTTGCCCCTTTGAAGAAAATAATTGCCCGCCCCTGAGGTCTCGGGATGACTAATGTCTGTAAATGTCCGTACATGTCCTGGATCATCACTGTCCTTAGACCCTGCTGCAGCTTAGCACTTCAAGGACATGACACTTTTCACCCGACTCCACAGCCACAAGAGTGCGACATCAATGAGGAGATGGCGTCCTACCTGCAGTGGGGAGGCACAGCTCCTCGTCGCTGTTGTCCTGGCAGTTGTCCTGGCCGTTACATAAGAAGCTGCGGTCCACACAGCGACCGTTACGGCATTTGAAGCGGGATTCTGTGCACACCAGCGGGTTGGCTGCTGCGGGGACAAAACACAAAGACAGTTCGTCCAATAAGTCTTTAACGTTCATTATCAAAGCTGTGTTCTGGTAAAAGATAAAAACATAAAACATAATCACTGTCATTGTCTGTGGTTAACACACACCAAAAAAACAGAAAGAGTATGATGCTTTTTTTAAACTTTACATGTTCAGTCGTACCAGTAATTGTCTGATTCTCAGGTAGTTTAACACTGCATTAGTTGCTCTGTTTTATTTACTTTATTGTTTTTTTTTTATTTTTATATTGGATAACTGGCATTTAATTGGTTTACCTATTTTACTTTTGATACATATAATGCTAACTTGTTTTATAAAATGTGTTATATAAATAAGGGGATTGGACTGGATTGAAGTATGTTGTTAATTTTCTATTATTGATTATTAACTCCAACAGCATTGATTGCTTTAATTATTGTGTGCTTTTTATTGTCCCATTTGAGTGTTAAACTACTTTTAACACACGGCACGGTGGCAGAGTGGATAGCACTCTCGCCTCTCAGCAAGAAGGTCCTGGGTTCGAATCCCTGTTGGACCAGGGATTTCTGAGTGGAGTTTGCATGTTCTCCCCGTGTCTGTGTAGGTTTCCTCCGGGTGCTCCGGTTTCCCCTACCACTAAAAATATGTACAATAGGTCTGGCATGTGCCTACTGTACTGGCCCCCCACTCCCAAAAGTAACAATTGTAAACCGCTTTGAGACTCCGATGTGCAGTGAAAAGGCGGTATATAAATAAAGATTTATTACTACTACTACTACTACTACTTATTAAAAAATGCAATCATTCTCTCTCTCCAATGTAACTCTTTCGATGCCGAAGAAGCAGTCAGGTCACAAATGTTTCCATGCATTTTTTTTTACCTTAAGTTAGGTAATAGTGTAATAGTCTAGGGAAATGTGTCTCATTTGAAACGTCCTACAATGCCCCTCAGGCCTCTGTCAGGACCCATCTCCAGTGCGGCTTGGGCTGGTCAACTGGATTTTACTTATGCAACTGTGTCTGTATAAGGAAAACCTTATACAGACACGTGCAGAATGTGATAACTCCACAGAGAATACTTTTCATTTTTTTTCTCCTGTTATTGATTTTATAGGTCTTCTATCTCTTAACAAGTATTTGAGCGTCACAGTTTGTCTGCATTTCTGACAAAAACTCAAAATATCAATGAATTCTGTTTCAAAGCAGGTTTTTACACATGTTTTTGGGGATAAAAAATCTTGCAGTTGTGGACTTAAAGAGGTTTCGACATAACATCATATTATATTTGTTAAAACATTGTGAAAATGATCTAAAAATATACTATGAAAAAATATACAGTGTTATGAACATGCAGTAAAAACTTCTTCTAGATTTGTGAGCAGCCCTCTGCAGGGGAGGGCCGAGCGTTTGACAGAAAAGTGATTGGCCCAGAGTTACGAGCTGAACAAGGACAAGGTGACACCAGGACAAGCTAACAAACATTAGGAACTATAAGCCTAAAATCAGTCCATTCTCCAGACTGAAGTGGTGTGATCTTAACTCGGCTGCAAGAGAATTAACGTCACACACAGAACAAATAACTGTTAAGGACCACGACCTCACCTGACACCATAACTGTTTTTGTTTAGAATAACTAATAAGCTCTGCCTATGTAACAGATTTTCCCTTCAAATTATTTAATTTACCACAATCTCACCCACAGCATTATTTTACTTTATATCAATACATGATTTTCTGTAATTTCAGCCATAATAGTCTTTACCATGTCATGCAACGACAGATCCATCACATTTGAACATTGCATCACATTGTGTAGTGTAGGATGTTACATTTAAAACTGAAGTAACCATGCACCAGCTTTATATAACGCTTTTTTGGACAGCAGCCACAGCTTCCCTGTCATTCATTTCACACACGCCTAACTCATACGGCTGAAGTGTCTTGCCTAAGGACAACGTCTGGCCCTTTAGAGCCACAGTAAATGTAAATAAAACCGGTTGTAGTTCTCAGAAAGCAAAGGGTAAGGAGTGCTGCGTGGTACAAGCATGTGAAATTATTTAAAAGACCAGCTGCTCTATTGGAAGAGGGGTTTAACTTAGTAACACAAAATTTAGTTTTGACTTTCCAGGTAAAAGGCACATGGTGAAGATCTTCGAAAATCAAAAAATCCAAGGCACTCGTGGTCAATAGTTTAGAAAGTTTAAAAAGCCTTTATTAAAACCGGTTTTAGCTTTGTAGCTAACTTCCATCTGTTGTCCCACAGTTAGACTTACAAACACACATCCTTCACCTTTTGTACACATTTTTAGTGGGAGGGGAAACCAGAGCACCCAGAGGAAACAGACCTTGGAGCGCAAGAAAACTCCACACAGAAAGGCCCTGTCTGGTGCTAACCACTGTGCCACGGTGCCACAGCGTATATTTAAACAACATTGGGACAATATGTTTTCCTTGAACATCAAACACTTGTTCCACAGGAGGCCGTGGGTATGAGCTGAATGGCTGCAGTGTAAACCATTTCCCAGTGGGACAGTGCAGATCAGCCCCTGGCATCTGGTGACCCCCCTCCCACAGGACGTCCTGACTTACTGCAGTTCTCCTCGTCGCTGCCGTCCGGACAGTCCGTGAAGCCGTTACAGCGGAAACGTCCGATGATGCAGTGTCCGCCCGTGGAGCAGGCGAAGAAAGTGGGGGCGCATTTGGACTTGACCTTGGCTGTGGAGAGACAAGTGAGAAAGAAAGTATCATAAGTTAGACCAGAGATGACGCCAGCAGATTTTTATTGTTGTTTTTTATGATAGAATTATCCTTGAGAAGCATCAAAAGGGAAGGCTTTGTCAATAAGGACATCCGTGTTTTGAGTCTATATCAGCAGATTGACGTAGTTATAGATAGAATGTTTAAGTTGCGTTTAAATGATCTTTCCAGATGGATGTAAAAAATGGCCGACAACTTGACAGCAAAACATGATAATACAACAGAGCTCTGTGTTATGGCCACACCAAAAATGACTATGATTGCAAAAACCATCAACAAAATACAGAATTATGAGAGTAATATTTATTGTTAATTGCAGTTATGCACCTTAAAATGTGGATGAAAGAAAGCTAAGTCTGTTTTAACAGTCCGTCACTATCATGTGGAGTTACCTTTGAAATAATGAATAATTGTATTCTATTTACTTCTATTCTATTTACTTTAGATCAGTGAACAAAAGCTCTATACTAAAATAAAATAAATAACTTTCGCGTAATAAAGAAGCAAGAATTCTGTAAAAAAAATCTCTGACTTTTACATAAATAAGCACGTACAGCACATTGATAAGCCAAGAACAATAACATCAACGATAACACAATTTGTGATGAGTAAGCATCTTGCAGCCCTAGTTTTATCTCTTTGTTTTCGGTACAATGCACCCAGTATCAAAAGAACAGACTGCACTCTTCACCCAGTGGTCTTGTTCTTGTCCAAACAGTGAAATCACCGACATAACCTGCAAAACATTTAATTATTCAGCCCCTGATGTTCTCCTGGCCTTATCTCAACGACTACATGAAACAACTCAGATCCCAGACTCCCAGCTGCTGATAGCGAAACAATACAGGCTAATGACAAAGACAAAGAAGTGTGCATTTGTATGGATGGAGCAATTGATCAGACCGAAGCCGGGGTTGCCTGGGCTTATCGCACAGGACAAGCCCCAGAAGGAGCGACGAAGGCTGTCAAGTGCAAAAAACCCCGGCCTCTTTCTGTTCAAAGTAAGCCCTGGTTAAAACTCGCCTGCATTGATCTTCTCTGGCCTGCGCAGGGAGACAAGATTACAGGTACATGCAAGGAGAGGGGGGAAAATGCATGTCCCAGGTTTGCCTCTGGCCTGTGAAGTTAGTTGAAAAGCCTGACGCAGACACATTCCAAAAAGTCCTTGCCGAAGCTGTCTATTTCGCCGTCGTAATTATGAGGTAATAAAGTTCAAGATGAATAGTGCGCACTGTAATTAGCAATTAACTGTGAAAATCTGCATCAATACTATCAAGAGATTAAGTAAATAGACTGTACAGATAGATATTTTATTCCAAGGCTAACCACATTTCTTGGTCCATGGTCCAAATCAAAGCTCATTAGACAAAAATACAAATGACGGACCAGCAACACAATACAAATGTGAGCGACGGGAGTATCCACAGCACGTCTGCACCGCGGACTGTGAGACTGTCAGAAATGAAGCTACCGATCATCCACTCCAAAACAACTCTCATGCCAAGTCACAACACACTCGAGCGAGAAAAACATCATGGCACTTACAACGAACACTCACACATCTTTCAAAGGGTGTGCGTTGGTACAGAATGCTAAATGCCTTCGGAATGGAGACGGACACTTCTCATGGGCCCTTGAAATCCTCAAGAGTTGACGATATTGTATAATTAGACTTGAGATTAATTCATATTGTAATGTGCAAAGTCTTGTTCTACTTGCACTGTATTTGATTATGTCTCAGATGTGTACCTTGCTCAGTCTGTCCAGATGGTGGCAGTAAGCTCCTAAAGCCACAGCTGCCCCCGGGACGTGCAGAGAGCCCTGGAGCGGCAGGTGCTCGAAGTTTTCGAAAGTCACATGGAGCATGAAACACTTTTCAAAGAGAAATTTCACACAGTTTACAGTAGATATTGCCACAGATGCAATCCATTCATAGCCTGCCTTTTATTATTTCTAATATTAAAAAAGATCAAATAAAAATGAAAGTATAAAGCAAATGTGGATTTAATGTAATGGTGCTGTTATTCATATTATTTTTCATTGTTGTGTAAATTATGAGAAAAATCGGGATTAGGATTAGGTTCTAGGAAAGTGGAAGATTTCAGCATTTGTATTAGAATGCATTCAAATATACAGTGCGTTAGAATGAATGATTCTCACAATAGTAATGCTATAGTGTATTATTGTGTGTTGTTACAGTATGGGGAAAGTGTCTTGCCTATAAAACAGACAAGTTGAGCATCGCCCTCTTTACCGCATGCAAACATTCTCGTCGTAAGTTTTTAACAGTATCATCGCCAATAGTTACAAATGTCTGAATGTGTCACTTTAATATTTTTCACAATAAGTATGAGCTGTTCCCATAACTCATACTACAGATTGTTTTATGTTGACAAGGACACAAAAAGAGGGTTTTGGTGATCAGAGGAGCCTATGATTGTGCTGCAGCTGAGCAGGATTTTAGGCCTGTTGAATAAAAACTGCAACTTCATACGGTTCCCCAACAACATGTGAGTGAGACGCCCTGAGCTATACTGATCGAAGCAAGAATGCTAATTATTAACCTCCATTCACACACTCACACACACTGCAGTTATACTAGATAGATCCAAAGGACACAACAACAGTTCATGCACAACCGTATAGAGACATAGCCACAAAATGAACGGCTTTAAGGTGATAGACAAAACATAAGTGAAAACAAATAGCAGTAAGTCACTCAAACTAATGAGTATGCAAGATGTCTCCAAACAATCTTCCAAACAAAGACGGGACTGGCGTGGTGCCACCACAAATGCCAGGGGCGCGCTTTGACTTTTTCTACAATACATTGTGGTAGGCTGATTTATGAGCTCTTTCAAGCCACAGTGATTATGTGTTGGAAGTGGGGAGCGCTCGGCATAACAAAACCATGATGCAAGATGCAATGTAATCCTGGAGGAAGCTGGGGTAGTTTCTGATCGGCGCTGTCTGCAGCCAACGAGAACTATTGTTTACCTGGACAATCAGAGGCTTCTGAATGTCCAAAGCTCATTCTGCATGGGGCATTGCATTCATTACAGTCTAGGGAGCGCAGCTCAAAGCCTCAGCAGCGCTTCAAAGGAAGATTGTGTGGGGTAAAATGAATCCACACAAAGGCATTTCATGATGCAAAGCTTGGAATCGGCTGACTGTTGCAATGTTGCAGAGAGTTGGTGTTCTGCTTTTCTTCACAGCATGAAATCCTCCATTTTTAGAACAAAAATAAAACTACGCTGTAAGTGATTTTTGTACTTGTTTTGGGAAATATACAACATCCCTTTTTAAGTGCTGAGAAGCCGGCTCCACTTCCTCCAAAGTTTAGAGGAATTAAGCTGCTATGGCTCTGTTTGTCTCATTACCACCACTCACTGCTGCTGGGATTGGTATAGCACTTTGTTTGTGTTCAAAATGAGCTCAAAAGTCACATGAAGGACAGGCTCACAAAGGAGCTGGAGAAGCTAATGTACTCAAGGATGCATGTTCACAACCACAAATGCCCTTCCCTCAGTATACAGACATAATATGAACCAGAAGGACTGTCAAGAGCCTTGCAAACTGAAGTGACACGGCCATTCTTTCCATCTTCGAAGTGTCTGTCACCACTCCACAGTTTGAAGTTTTGCCAAAAAAACTCATTTTGTTATTTCTTTCCTTTTTAGTTCTATCTGCCTAAAAGTTGTTTACAAATAAAGAGGCAGGGAGTGCTGGATGAGCTCCAAAGATCGAGTTCAGCTGTGAGGCACAAATGAAAACAAATGAAGCAACGGTCTGACTTCTGCTAGAAAATGAACAGCTGGGTGAAAACAAGATAAAGAAGTACTAGGGCTCGCAGAGACAGCAAGTGTGATATGTGGAACTGATTTGACTAAAGACCTGTCACAATGAATACTATATTTTAAATCCTTCAATAAATAACAGCTGGAACAACACATTTTTGGACTTTTATTGCAAAGGAGAGATCTTATTGTTATCAGTTTGACCTGTGTCTGCAATGTATTAACTTCAATGTTTCTGTGATGGTTTTAATGTTACTTTCTTGTTATTTTGTCATTGGAATATTAGTTAGTTTCACATAATAATATTTATTGCAACATAGTATCTCTAGTAGTTGATCAACCCAATAATAGACATCATGAATAGCAGAAATCTTCCTCGGATCAGGTCACTTAGAAGTGTCACACGATGTTTCCAAGACCTGTCTGGTCAGCTGATATAAACGTATTTTGGCAAAGTGTTCCGACTTGGAGCAGACGGCTGCACCATCTGGAGTCTGACTGTTTCAGAACATTGTCCCAGATGTGACAAAAATTTTCCAAAACCTGCAACAGGGAAACTATATCATGGGATGGAACAAAGCAATGGACATTGGCACAGAAAGTGCAGTTATTGGATCATTGATGTCTTGAAATTGCAAACAAACAAGAAGAGGCACAACAATATTGCACATTTGGAAGACAATTATAAAGGAATGGGATGCAGATGGTTGTGTCCTGCTCCGGCTCCAAGTAGTACAATGGCGAGTGGTGGGAAATAGCTTGGGAATGTTTGACATGTCATTATCACTAGAAAAGTTACTTTAGCGGACAATATCAAAGTATAAATGCATGCATCATTGTTGTTGATTTATTAATGCCACATCATGGAACACTCATCTGACCCTCGATCAGAAATCTCACGTAATGCAAGCAAAATAACAGGAAATAAGTCAAATATTTCCTCTATATTGACGGTTGAATTCATGGTAAAGAACCAGCATATCATCTTTTATCCTATATATTTGATTTTATAAATTCAACAAACCCATAGAAATTCAAGCTTTTTTTGTGGTTCGGGTATCTTCAGTATTCATGTCAGGCACACACCACCAGCATCACTCCTCTTGTAAATGTACTGTACTCTATTGCCCTTCTCATCACTTCTACCCCCTTTTCTCCTCCTTTGCACTCTCCCCGGAGAGTGGAATAACTCTTTCAGGTGGAGCGCTGGCTCGTGATGTGCATGCATGATTGACAGGACAGAGAGGAGCCAGACAAGGACTTTGGAAGGAAGATGACTAACAAGGAGGAAAACAAGGGCAGAGTGCTTTGGAACAAGAGCAGAGGCCGAAGAGGAGAGTGTGTGGAGAGGTGTACATACAACTGAGGACTTCAAAAGGTTCCCATGACCTTGCTGAGTGGTCCTGACAGAAGGAAATCAATAGGTAATGGAGTTGTAGTGTAAGTAACGCGGGCTATAGGGAACTTTCAGACTGGCAAAAGAGACTACTGCAGTCCCTCTCTGTGCCTAAAAATAGCTTTACGAATGTATTTTGGATCATGTGAACTATGTTTTGTAGCCATATTTTCACTGACTCGGTACCTAGACTGGTGATAATCAAAAGTATATGTTTGATCTCCCTTTTTATACCCACTGTTTAATGCTGCTCTGTTTTAATATGAAATAACAGTATATTTTTTGACTTTTAAAGCATTTTGATCTGTGTTTTTAAATGTCTCTTGTGAAGCACTTTGCATTGCCTCATACACAAATTGTGCTATTCAACTACATTATTGATTGATTGGTTGATACTGTATGTAAGTCAGTGTCAGCAGGCTTCACACAGTTACAACCTATGTCCAAAAAGTAACCGTTGTCTCGAAAAATGTTGATTACTTCCCTTAAAAGAAACCCCGCACATAGTTAGTCATTGTCGTGGCTGGAAATAAGAGGCGTTGCAGGATACCACTGCAAAATGACAAAACCGAATACCATGGCACATTATATTTGGCCGTCCATTTAGTCCTGATCAGTCTCTAATGCAAAAGTCGGGAATCTTTATAGCTGAGGGAGCCAAGAAAGTCTCATACTTTTAAATGTATTTCAGTGGTACCCATACACATTGTTTGTACTGTGAATACATTTATACATTGCTCTATTAAAGGAAAGAAGGCAATCTGTTTTTATGTATCTATGTATTATTGAATGGGACAGTGTGCTTTAATGAACACCTTTGGGCTAATTTCCATCAAATTGTCGCTCTAACAATTTATCCTGCAGGCACAGGGAGAACGCGCAAACCCCGAACAGCAAGGACCTCTCAGGCCTGGAACTCGAAGCCAGGACCTTCCTGCTTCAAAACACAAGCACTAACTTCTGATCCCTACTCCTCAAGAAGAATACAAAGATTTTTGCATAGTGCATACCTAATTTTTTGTATTATTTAATTCTGTTGAAATACATTTATGTACGCCCTCTGATCTTGAATATCTGCATGTGATGTTTAGAATATGGATAAACAGGAACAATGGATTAAGAAAATGTCTGTATGAATGAAATTGAAGTGGGAAATTACATTCAGACATTCAGTTAGAAATAGAGTAGAGAAATGCAAAAACTCTTAAAAGAAAAAAGGCAATACTTGAGACGTTTTAATAGATGGGGCGGAGGGACGTGTTTGTTCCAAAAGTGCTTAATTAGTGTAGATGGAGCTAAATTAACTCCAGTTTTTGGTGAAGGAACAATGTTGTAACAAGATTGAAAGTACGGCTTGCATAATGAGTCAGAATGAGAGTTTAATCCTGAAAAATATAGAGCCTACAAGAGCCTATACCTGAGTCCAGTCCTCAGGTCTCTGCACTGGCTTCCTGTGGCTCAGAAAATAGACTTTGAAACTGCTCTGTTTGTTACAAGTCTCTCCATGGCCTCGCACCAAAGAACTAAGTGACAAGTTAGTGCCATTTGAACCAACTCGGACTCTGAGGAGCACAGGGACTGGCCACCTGATGGTGCCCAGAGTAAAGAACTGAACATGGGGAGGCTGCTTTTCAGATCCATGCTGCTAGAATCTAGAATAGTCTTCCTGTGAATGTGAGACAAGCTTCTTCTCTGACAATGTTCGAATCCAGGTTAAAAAAAGTTCTGTTTAGCTGCAGAAAACTGAGAGAATTTATATTTGTCTCTTTCTTTTTAATGTACTGTGATGATTTTAATGCCTTGTGTGACTGTCTCCATCTTGTTTTGTTTAGAACTTTGAGTTGCCTCGTGTATGATTTGTGCTATACAAAAAAACTTGCCTCGCCTTATACAGTGTTTGCAAGTTAAGGAGCTTGAGCACAGAGCAGAATAAACACACGCTTGTTTGTGTTGTTGGCCGCTGCTCTGCTCTGGCCCTGGAGCACGGTGCAGTGGCCCTCTGCCCTGGAGCGGCACAGAGGCTAATCCTGCTCGGAGGCTCTGCACACTCACTGTGCTCTCTGCTCTGCTCTGCCACGTCCACTCTGTCCACAACCACTGGGCACTAGAATTACAAATACAAGCCAAATACAATGTGGCAAAGTGTGAAACCGAAAAACTTCTTGTACCTTCCAATAGTAAAAAGTACATGAAAGAATCAAAATACAGTATGTGCTATTCCCCCTGACAGTCGGACAGAGCCTGTATTCCAATGTGTCGGACGAATAAAGATGTATAGAGCTGCAGAGTTCGGCCCATAGGAAGTCTGCTCCAGTTCAGGAAGAAAATCAAATATTAAGTGTTGGAAGGCACAACAGAGGCAAACTCGTCATGTGGTAAATTCGGTTTCTCAGCCCAAATAGCACGTTTAAAAAATGTTTTATCTTTTCATTGTATTACTTTATTTGAATAGGGGCAGTGCACATTAATCAACTTTACTGTCAATGTGCCAGTATTATCTATACAGCTAGTTTCCAACTGTAATCCCGAGCCAAGGCGTAAAAGGCCAACAAACAGTATACACCTCAAGGAAATGTGTTGATCATTTTGTGGTTTACGACGTTTCAGAAACAGATTTGAAATACAATCAAAGTCTTGTGGTCAATGTTCACCACAAAGCTGAAAATCCGTGTTAAAGTTTCAAACTATTTTGTAATCCCAAGGAAAAATATTAAAATATCTGGAACTCTGAGGTGGGTGGCAATTTCACGGCTCTATTATTTCAAATTTTCAAACAGATCCCAAGCAGCGGTTGTTGATGGTATTAATTGTTAAATGTAAATAAAGGGGTGCCACAAGGATCGATTGTGGGGCCCCTGCTTTTATATTTATGATTACTATGTACTGTCTGGTGCTCTCATGAATCTCTCTGTGGATGAATAAAGTTAGATATAGTAATAGCTTTCTTCATGGTTGCTGTGTAAATGCATCAAATTGTAGATTGTCTTTTATGAGGACTCATGAGAATCGGTCAAACGAGCAGAGACAAACAACAACGTTATCTACAACACAAAGGGATGATTTGATAAACAGCAGGCTCTCCTCTCACAGCTGGACTATAACACTATAAAGCCCATCTTTAATGCAATAATACCCACAGCAGAGATATTACCTGGCTTATTTTGGCTGAGGCTGCAATATATGAACGGACTTGATATACACTCAGCCTGACCCCCGACACAGTGGTCCATGTGGGCGAGAACTCCAATCTCTTCCACACTATGCAGGGGGTGAATAGGCCAAGGTTGGATACTCAAGGGCTTCATTCAAATTACTGTACATCTGAATGGAGATGTCTATATTAATACGAATATATGCTATGTATTGTGTTTACATCAAGATAAATGTGAAAGCATCTACACAACCGTGCTTTTTTCAACTATACGAATCCAACTAAGAGGCTTTGTTCCATTTCTTTAAACCAATTTCTGGATCAAGACAAAGATCAACTCCGAAGTCTGAGGTTGAAAATTATTGTAAATACTGTTTTTCTGTTGGCAACAGACAAACAAAACCATGATAAAAAAAACATAATTTCCTTGGCAGAGGTGCTTTTCTAGTTCATTCATTCTCACACAATTTTGCTCTCGGCCATTAGGGGTTGAAAACATAACCTAATCCCTTTTCGAGTGTTTTGTAAATAATGTCTTCAGCAATCTGTGCCAACTGTATTAATTAAAAAGAGAAGAAAGTACAACCATAAACTATATAGGTAAAACAAACTAGATTCTTGCTGACACAAATCCTTTTTGGCACATCACTATAGTTTTCACATACTTTTTTTGGCCTCTTTTTCAGAGAGAAAGGGGAAGATGGGGAAACCACCCACGCTCAGCCGATCAGATCTCAGCCTAGTTTCATATTGACTCAGTGTTCTTTCTGAGGTTTACAGAAGGCAAGGCAAGTTTGTTTGTATAGCACAATTCACACACAGAACTAGTGCATACATAATCATACAGCATACGCTAAACCCTTTCATGGTTTCCTCAATCTTGTTTTGAGTCACTATATCTGCTGAAATCTACCTCTTTGGGGCATATCACTTGGTTTTTGGCATTTTTACCATCAAACTGCATCTCAACCTTTTGCTAAAAGCCTATGATAATAAAAACTAGTTGTTTACTACTCTTCAAGAAGTAAACATTAAAGGGTTGATAGATAAAGAAAGTACACATACAAACATGTTTCATGTATTTCTAAAACAGATTTGAACATTGTCAGATTCACATTTTGATTAACATTTTCTGGAAGACTGTTCCAGATTTTTTAAGAGATCCTTTGTTCCTTCGGCTGTCAGACTGTACAACAGACCTGTATGAGTCTTCTGCTGCTGGAAGTAGCAGAAGTATCTATCTACCTATCTATCTATCTATCTGTCTATCTTCTATCTATTTTAGCTGTATGAATCTGAAACGCTGCCTCCCCATGTTTAGTCCTGTCTCTGGGCACCAGCACGGGGCCAGTCCCTGTGCTCCTCAGAGTTCATGTTAAACGCTTTAAGCTGAACACAGATTTTGGCCTCAACAATTTTTACAATTTTGGAAAAGAGTGAAAACTGCAGTAAGCCCCCATGCTGTAAATCCAACATATTAACAGGTGTACTCTGGGCTTTACGCTCAGGTGGATGCCAGTCTCATAAACAACATAATGTTTCTTCACAACATGATGGCTTGTAATTCCCGTTGACTTTTTGCTGCAGGGAATGAGAGCAAACAAACAAATCGCAGAGGGAGCTGACATTGTTTAGAGAATATATACCGAAGGCCAAATTTCACGAGGGCGTAACGACTTTGGCAAAATATCTCATTGAGATTTTTCTAATAAACATGGCAGTTGTGACTAGAGTTGTGGTTTAATAATAGTTTTAATTTTTTAATTTAATTTAAAGTACACATAGTCCACTGGTCCATGTTCTCCTGCAGTCACTGAGACATCGATATCATAGAGCGTAGCCTGTGTAGTTGTTAAAGGACATGTTGCTGCATATTAATTAACTGACAGCATGTAGAGATTGAACAGAATGAACTATACCAATCAAGTAATTATAAAATCATATGAATCTAAAGATTTGTCTGATTTGCTAAAATGTATGTTTTTCAAGGGACAAAGTGAAACAAAGCCTCTGGGGTTAATTAAACCTATATGTCAACTTCATGAATTAATTTAACTTCACTGCGGGCACTGAAAGCTAATGGCAGCTGTGTGACACTGCCATTATTGGATTCAACAGGAATGGCCTCTGAGAGCAGCTTTAGTGACAGACTGCTCCACCCTCTGTGTGAAGATGTCATTCTCCTGCCAGGGTGTACAAAAAGGAAGCAGCTATTGATTATGTTTTAGTTATTAGGTAATCTTAACATGTATTATTTAACAAGATATTGATACTTTTAAAATATCCAAAACTGTATGAAAAACGTATTTGATGGAGTTTATTTTCATTTTAGTTTTTTTTTGTATTTAATCAGTATGGCACGTCTAGTCATTTAGTTCTTAGTTATTTAGTTATTATAGATCTGTTCTCTCTCGTTGTATTGGCATAATCCTTATTTTTTTGACAAGTTTAAAACCCAATTAAATGTATGTCTATCGATTGGAGAACACAAAGATTGCATCGAAAAGAATATTATAATCAGTCAAAAACATTTACATACACTGTCAACATAGAGAGACCAGCTCTTGAATACACAGCTCATTCTGTACAGTATCTGATTCCACTCTGTGGGGCACTAAATTGAAAAGCTCCCTCTCAGTCCAGACTCGGGGGACTCCTAACTAGGAGGAAGCGGTCCTGCAAAGCTGAAATTATAGTTTGCTTGTGTCTAATGCGCGACTGAAGATATGAGGGCGGAAAACCTAATGAGCATTTATGGATGAACATGGGCCAATGAACAAAACATGAGGAGAGAGGGACCCATACAACGCGTTCATACAGGGCACAGCGGTGAGCGAGTGAGTGGAGGTTTGGGATGAATCTAAGAGCTTTGTGATAAACTGTATCCAGAGACAAAAGTGACTGAGCGGAGGTCTGTCTGTAAAGGATGTCTCCATAATTAAAGCCTGGATGACAACGAATAACCACCAGTAATTGTTTTGTCCTTAAACGATAAGCAGGACTTGATTCTAAAAAAGTTAGCATTCACCATTTTTGTTTTGTTACCAAAATAGCTCCTATAGCACTGATAACAGATGCAAACCACCTGCTGGGGTTTAACATATTTACCAGACTTATTTTCTGACCTGGTTTCATTTAAATATGCTATATTTTTATTTAAAACAGTTCTATCTCTCTCAACAAACTGACAGCCCTCATTCTGCTCTCTGATTGGATCATTTGCTTGGGAATCGTGGCCATCATGTTCATTGTATTTCTTAATGGCTTTCTTGATTTTTATTGTACCTTTATTGTATACAAGATGCCTTATACATTTTATATTTTTTACATTTTAACTGTTTGCACATTTCCTGAATATTTGCAAAACTTGGGTGATGGTACTGAGGCCAAATGTGTATATTTCTTGATTGTGAGATCAATGAAACTGTATCTTATCTCATCATATCCCACTATTGTCTGAGATTATTTTCAGGATGTTTCTCATTGCTTTTATTTTAGTATGGGTCTAGTAGTTTCAAAGACAAGTTTAAGCATTATCACAACAATACTACTTTTGATAAATAATAATGAATTGAATTTCTCAGCAACCCAATAGTCACAGAGGGGAAAATGGAAAATAAGCAGATGTGGAAGTCAGCTAAAGAAAGAATAGCGTATATTAGGTTGGGTAATTTTAAATAGATGTAAATCACATAGTAAATAGTAAAAAAAAGAGCATAAAAGGAAATGTATGTGTTGGTATCTTTGGTTTGAGCCATCAGAGAGGAAAAACCAGGGAAAAATTAATACATAAAAAATCTCATTAAAAGAACATGGGGGAGTTATCAGCACATGTGACCTTTACCTCAGGCTGTGCATACATTGCCAGTTCCTGGGCCGGCTCAACACTGCCCACATGAAATATCTTCATAAATTCTCATAGCGAAGCCCACAGGAAAATAGCCGATAAGATAAGAGCCCAAAATAGAGGTTTATACAAAAATATTGATTATAACCACATTACAAGGAGAGGAACTGAGTCTGCATAGGAATTTGGATTGGAGCAAAGAAAAAAGCAATAAAAACTTTCCAACCAGTGAGAGCCCTGCATAATATTTACTCCAATACATAAAAAAAAACAAAACAAAAAACCCTTTCAATTAAACGCCTTCAAACTACTAAAAAAACAAAGCATTTTTTGTTTGTTTCCGTCCTCCTCACGGTTTCACAACATGTAACAGACTGTCATCATTACCATCCAATTTGCCGCCACCTACACTGCAATAAATAGAATAACTTTTTAATTATCCAACTCAACGGTACAGTTTCCAAAGCGTTTGTTTCAGACGCTAATAAGTGCGCTGCCTTCATTTTCCCAGAATGCATTGTTCCCAGTCTTCGGCGACTGTAATGACACTGGGCTGTCATCTCTGAAGTGATATCGACGCGCAGCTAACCCTCTATTACAGCAATAATAAAACCCATTACAGCCCTGTGCATGTTGACAATATACACGAAAGCCATTTTGACAGTCAGATTGCCTTTGCCACAGCCTAAAAATGAATCCTTTGTTAAAACACAGGTGCCACTGTGACATGGCTGCTCACATATGACACATGAAAAGCCCTGTTCCTCTAAAGAAGGAAGCAATGACGCAATATCCATGCAATGCTTCTTCTTTTTTCCAACCAGCTAATAGGATGTTGAATGATGCATTGCTCCAGGAAAAAATAAAAAAAAACACCTCTTGACATAACAAGAAGACATTGCAATATGAATCTGTTTTGGATGTTTTTTCTTTCATTTTTTTATTGCAACCATCTCTGCGGCCTTATATAATGCTTCCTTTGGAGACTCGCAGTTGCTTTACTTTGCTTCCCCCCTCATTCACTCCTCGCTCTCTCTGTGCATAAATGTCAGAAATGTTCATCAAAAAGGAACAGCAAGGCCATGTGACTCCATCAATGCATAGAAAAATATGTTAGTTATATAATTGCATATATATTTAGCCATGATCAATCTTGTGTTTTTCCTATTTTACATCTAAGGTGGTGGTGATCCATGCTGGTACATAGGGAAATTTCAATCCGAGATCTGAGCTGTGTTATTGCTTTTCTGATTCTGACTATAACTTTTGACTTGTAGGCATTAACAGATTGGAGAACAGAAGATTTATGATCATGTTGAAATATTGAATTATTCTTAACTCCGACTGCTAGAGGAAAAGTGCATCAAGGACATGCTGACTGACTGCTAGCGTCTATAGTCATTATTATACGCTCAAAACAGCGGATGCATAGGCAGATTATTGTAGATGTGTGGACTGGACAGCACATGGACCCTCAATTTATATCTAGAGTCTACTGCCCGTCTTCCTCCAAGAATATTTTTTCATTTAAATTAGTTTGACAATTTATACCAGCAGTGAAATACGTGCATATAACAGGCTTAATTGTGTTGCACGGTGCTATGAATAGAATGGATTCCGATTTTTGTACACGTCACCGTGACATGGCCAGGCATATCTCTGTGGGGAAGACAGCGGTCAGGCATAATAAGTATGAACACCTGGTGTAAATTGAAATGTATCAAATTTAGGTGCGTATCCCTTTCTACGTCCTAATGTCTGAAGAGTCGCTGTCCCTAGTCCTTAAATTAATAAAGTCCTCTTGTATTTGAACTCCAGTCTCCTGCCACAATGTGTTACAATGCTTGCCATTCAAAGGGTTGGATTCTTGTCTAATTGTTTTTTTCTTGCCAACAGGAGCAGAGAAGAAAATGAGAAAAAGGAGAGAATTAGTTTAGGGAAAAATGAATCCCTTTCAATCTTGGGGGCAGTGCTGTTATAATTGAAAACAATCGCCCAAAGAAGCAAATTAGCAACCCGACCTCAGAGCTCATCTCATGGTGAAGGGATGGAGCTGAAGTCGGACTGATTTATCAGCACTGGATACTTTCATTCAGAAACACCGAGTCCATCTGCATTAGCAACACCATCCGCCTGTAGAGACGAGGTGGAGGAAGCGGCCGGGGAGAGGGAGGAGAAGCAGTCCGAAAAGATCAAAGTCACTTAAACCGCGGATCAAGACTCCACTATTAGCCACTCTGCCCTTACTGTAGAATTATGCATGTGCTTCCATTACTGTGTCCACAAGTAATCGGACGCTTCCTTTGATGGTATTAAGCTCGACCCTGGTACTAAAATGTAGCCAGGGGTCTGGGAAATTAATCTCAGCGTAGTTTTTCATTGGTGAATAGAGATTGGGGAATAAATAGGGAGTGATAAAAAGGGTTGAAAACGTCCAACTTACGACAGCCTTTCTCGTCACTCTTGTCGAAGCAGTCGGGAAGTCCGTCGCATTGCCAGCCCCCGGGGACACACTTGCCATCACCACACATAAAGTTCCCAGGGATGTTACACTCGGTGGTGAAGTTGTTTCCTGGGAGAAGCTGGGCCTCTGTTGAATGAAGGGAAAGACATAAAGAAAAGCTTTAAATGAGTAAATTCAGACTAACATTTGTACAGCAGAGCCACTGAGCAGAGAAGGCAAGCAACGACAAGTGCAAACACGGCAAATCTTGTATTTCGATAATCCATCCATTCAGAAGCCCAGGCCTCCCGATCAACACTTCGGAGGTCTCAGCTGACTTTCCCAGACCAGCTGAGACCTTGGTGAGTCTTGGGTCTTCCCTGGTTTGAAGAAACTTAACCTATCTTGACCAATTTAATCTACAACTGCCATGTCCAAACCAAAACCTGCAAGCCAAATACGGCCCATTGCGTCATTGTCTTTGGCCCTATGCTTGCACAAACTAGCCATTGAGGTACTTTAATAGTGTTATCCAGCCAACTTCAGCTCCACCTGTCTAGTCATGCTGTACCTTGTTGTAAAGCTCAGAGCCTTTAAATTTCAGCCATTAACTTCAGTTGTACATAAAGACTTTTGTTTTTAATTGTGTCACAAAATGGCACCAGTGTTGCGGTGGTGTGAATCAATATAGACATATGGTAACCAATATTAAAGCCCAGTCCTGCTCAAACTCAGTAAAAGCAGTTTTATAATCCCGGTTGTCTGCCCCTCGACAAGTCTGGAGAACTGGAGAGATTCATATTGACATACTCTATCACCCAGAAAGCCTGTATTCTAGCTTTCCCTGTCCCCAAGGTCTCTCATCTGTCTTGCGCCCTCGAACATCATCACAGGGGTCTTGAACCAGTTGATCACCTGCGACGAAGCCCCCACTCTGAGTCTCTCGCCCAGCCATCACAAAGTTTCTTTCTGAGACTAATGTATTTCAATGGAATTCTATTGTTGTGGCGTGGTCGCTGCTAGAAATAGTTTTATAGATTTACTGAGCACAGTCCTGAGGTCAGTCTAGCGTATACACTTTTATGTCTCCTGAAAACCAGACTAGTTCCATTTTTGTCTGGCCCTGCAATGAAATGGTAATGTGAAGTACACTCGCATTGCAACGCCATCTCTTTTCTCTAAATACAGCATTATTAGAGGTGGTGAAGCCTGTATCATATTCAGAAAATAAACAGCGCACAGGCATGAATACAAATGCAAAAAGGGTCAACAGTGTTAACAGTGCTGTGGGCGCTAGTGTCAAGTTAAGTCTGCTGATATGGCACTACAGCAGGAGATAAGGGTGCAAGCTCCATAGACCTCTCATAAACAAAATGAAATCTGAATACATTTAAGTCTGCATTCAGAGATATTTATACAATGCATATGGTTTGGAATGGCTTGTATAATGGGTCAGAATGTGAGGTAGGGGTTGTAAGCTGGAGAATGACACGGTGCAGTGGGAAGTTTTGGTCGTAACGAGAACTATCGTCGGCAATAAGCACAAGGCAGGTGGTGGAACACTGTGATTGCAAAGCGGAGTCACTCAAGGTAAAGAGTGCACCTGCAGCCAGGGCATAATGGGAGTAGGAGTCAGAAGAGGTGGAAAGAGAAGTTGCCCAAAATAACCCACTCTGAAAGTTGTGGTTGCAAAGTATAGTCGCCTTTGACCGGCTCCATCGCTCACGAACACCCAACACAGGCAGGTGAGGACTCAAAATGAGCTGCTATCATTCTGTAGCAGCATATACACAAAAAAATGGTCTGAAATAGTTACAGAATCTGGTCATAAATGCATTCCTAAATGTATTTTACGTACTTTACTTACATAATTTATTAAGGACAATATGCAGTTGCATTAAAATGGCTGCATCAGATTTAGCACCATGTTTCTTTCCATATGTAGTCCTTGACAATGCAATCATTTAACTTGCTTATTGACATACAGTTAAAATAAAAAGTGCAGGTTGCTAACTTACATATTAAAATACAGTTCGACAAAAGTGCAAGATTCTAAAATACATATGAAAAAACATTTCAATAAAAGCGTCATGGTTGTCATTTCTAGTTCCTGTTTTATTTTCTGATTGCCTGCCCCGCCCTGTTGTGTTTCACCTGTGTGTCCGAGTTAAATTCCCTGTGCTCTACCCTCTTGTTGTCAGTCGATTGAATGTTTGTTCTGTGGTTCTTGTCTTCGTCTTCAGTTCCTGTGTTTTTACAGTTTTGATTTTTGGATTCTTATTTATTAAAGTATATTATTTTTGCAGTATTGAATTTTGGGTCCTTCCTCCTTTCCACCATGTAACTAAAAAGTGCAAGTCACCAACACCAACAAGTCACCAACATATATATATATATATATATATATCAAAATGCTGTTCAATAAAAAGTGCAAGTCACCAACATATATAAATCAAAATACTGTTCAATAAAAAGTTACCAGCATACATATTAAAATACAGTCCAATAAGGTACAATACCGAGTTACAGTTAGCAGCGCTATATACACTGCGTTCAGAGATGCATGAAAAAATATGCCTGAATAAGCCATTTTTGCTTCCTTTTTTTACAATTATTTCTCAGCAAGAGATTATATTCTTCCAGGCTTCTTTCTTGTGCGCCACAGCAAAAATAATTATGCTCTTGCCTGTTCTGAGCAGGATTTTGATTTGCACTGCAGGAGAGCAGAGCACCTGACACACACATAATCTGCTCTTACATCATGCTGCCCTTCCACTGCGGCGGGGCGAACACACCTTGCAGAAGTTCTCTTTAGTGAGACGTCACAACCTTTTTATTCTCCGCGGGACTGATGCAAGCTACTTTTGTCTCTTGCAATAAAGAACGCTTCTAGTAATTTAAGGAGAAAAGTTTGGAATTATAGTGTTGAGCTCACTGGTCCAAACAACAACAGAAAACAAAAAAACTATTGCTGTCAGCGTTGGCCCATGTGGATTTTTTATTTGAAGGGTGAAGCCTTTCTGATATAAAAGTAGAATTTGTAGTTTGAGGAGAAAAGAGACCTATAGGCCGAGCACTGTGCTCCCGTGACCCTGCCCTTCCTCGTCTTGTTTATTTGTTCTGACAGAAGAATCCTCTCATCACAAACATCACAGTACATGAGACAAAAGGTGTGAGGAGAATGTACATTTGACTATTGGCTGTGGCTGGTAGAACTGCTATACACAGCATATACTTACTATAATATAATATAATTACTGTGAGTATTAGTATTAGAACCGGCCCACAAAGACCTATAAGAAATGTGAGCCATAAATTACATGTGTTTTTTCTTTGGAGGAAGTTTGTTTTTGTCTCTGAGTCCGTTGAAAAATATTTTTAACTTGAAATGACTGCCAGAGCCATACAAAAATATGGAATTATTCATGTAATCATTAAACAAAATACTGTACACTTTGTTAGGTCTTGGTTCAATAGGTTATATGCACTCATTGCAATACGTTTAAACATTGAACCAGTCTGGCCTCAGCTTGTATTATTTGACTTTGACATCCCTGATCCACATTGTTCTAACTGGTAAATTGCTATACTTCTTGATTCCGCTAAACTTTGCTTCATTCTTTTTATTGACTTACTTCTTTTATCCCCATATGACTAGCTTCCACTGATGGAGACCAAATCCCCTTACATAGACCTTCGTCATTCTGAAATTATTTTAAGGCGCTTTGGAGGCCTCAGGTTAATTGGAAAGTTGCTTTGAGTGTGGAGATTAGCCTGGTTTTAGCTGGCTCTACGCAAAATGCTTGACCAAGGACTCGTCTTGCCCCATGAGATATAGACACTGCCAGCCACAAATCTTTCCACTGAGCAAGCCCATGACCATGAGACAGGCAATGAAGCTCTCTAACTGCTATGTGGAGCCAAACGAACTGGCCCACCTTGTTACCAGTGTAGATGTAGCGCTTATTACAGGCTGCATTGTGAGCTTGTTAACTCCAGCACGGTGCTCATTGGGCATCGCGCCACTCCCAAGGTGACCTACAATACTGTAATGGACATGACGGTATCCATGCTCTTCCATTCATCTGGTGTGCTTTTACTCTTATGGCCATAGAGGACATAATGCACAACAGCTGTAGTAGGGCTGGAGGAGATAAGGAGGACTCGGGACGAACGCATGGCTCGCTGGGAGAAGGGAGAGGGGCAATTACCGCAAGTAAATATTGACTTCAGCATCTTTGCTTCTGGGTCCATCCCATCTCCTGGCTTCAACGTGTGTCCATGTAGTTGCTGAATGATGCAGGTTTCAAATTGGGGTGGACTTAATCAACGGTCAGAAATGACTCGGTGAAATGGCTTTTCTTATTTAAATAGATCAAGGTCAATACAAGAATTTAAAAAAAAAAGTTGAATTTCTACAGTGGAATGTTGGAAAATTTTCCTGTGAGAATTGGCTTTCCTAAATGCACTCAAATACAACAAGGAAAAATAATTTTAGAATATAGGAAAATGGAGCTGCAAAAATTAAGCCATCTTGTTTAGGAAATTATTTCGTTACTTGCACTTTTGTGGGTACCACCCATAGAAGCTGCATGTAGTAAAGTTGACAAATTGTGGGAAATCTGCAGTGGCAGTTGTAGAAGTTGGGGAAAAGGCTGAGAAGGAAACCTACGATTAATTTGAAACCTCAATGATCATAGGAAAACTTCAAACAACGTCTTCCATATAAAACATTAGAACTGCTTTTTTGCCGATTGACTTCCAAAATCAAAATTCAAAGTCTCCCTGAGAATTTTGAAAAATTCATATGTTTATTTAGAGTTTTTGCACATGTTAGAGGCTAAGTTATGTGTTGTATCCAGAACCATGACGTGAATGGGCATGTCTGCTCTATCAGGCAAATAGATACAAATCATTCACTTTGGGCGAAAGTCAATTTTCAAAACATCTCTGCTTCACCTTTTTGAGATAATAAACTTTGGACAGTTTCATGCCAAATGAAAAGTAGTGCTGGTGTTAATCCATTGAACTTAAATAGCTTGAAGCCATTAATTTTAATGATTGCATTAATATGAAAAGAATTAAATTTACTTTCATTATACACATTTTTAAGCTGTGACGGTATGAATATAGAATGCTCGTCCTCTACCGTAATTACAATTTTAAAAAATAAAAAAATAACTCCCAGCATTATCACAAGCCTAATTTCCCTGTGGTTTTGAATAATACCAGGGAACTTAATTTTATGAGTGGTGTACAACGCATCCTCCAGGCATAATCACCCTGCTGTTCTCCCATTGCTTTACAATATCATATATTTCTACACAGTAACACCTAAAATAGACACACACATAAAGAATATGGATGGTGTGATCCCCATTTTCATCAGCCATGGGTATACTTCATGCATACATTTATCGGAAAACAGAGGCTCTGAGAATTCCATGCCACCAAAGTATGTTCCTTAATAAGCTATAGGGTAATGTATAAGCAAGGGCGGAACATGCATAGAGAAATTATACTGAAAATAGTGTAGATACACTAGGGTACAGATGATTTAATATACCTGGTTTTCTTTTTACTTCAGCGTTCAAATTTCTTTAAGTGCAATAAATGAGATCAAAAAGGGGGAAAACGTTTGACGGAAACATAACTTCTCGCCACAAAATTCTCGCTCTGCCCTCTAAGTAAGTTCTGTCCGCATGGGCTAAAGGTCAGAGATATAAATCTGTGTGCGATGAGTGGCTTTTTTCTCCAGCACACTCTATTCCAACAGCCTTAAACACCTGACCCACATTGATTAACCCTGGGTGAGAGGTGCGGACGTGGACTGAGAAGGCACCGGGAAATTGATGGGACTTTGGCACACCTCAAGAGATGAAGAAGAGGGGGAGATATTGAATGAGAGGAAAGATAGCAAGAGGGTAGATATATTTTTATTACGACATATATTCAGAGGTGGGGGGCTCATTGATTATAGAGTTAATCATAAGTAGACTTGTGGCGATAAAACATTTTGAGAGGCGATATATTGCTAAAATAGATATATTGCAAATGTGTTTACATCTTCATATAATTGACACAATAAAAATAACGCAAGAGGGTCCCATTTTCAAGTGTCTTTATTTTTTAAAGGACTTAGCAACAAGGAGTAGTCAATTTGCAAAGAAAAACAGATGTCTCTGTTTGAAAATCTTTGAAAAAGGTTGGAATTCTTTAACTTCAACGTGTTTTGATATTGGCCATACATTTGAAAAGATTTGCTCAAGAAGAGGTGAAAGTTTAATGTATGGCACTAAAATAGATCTTGCTTTTCAAAAAAACGACTTGGTAAAAAGCATATCATAAGCCAAATATTTTGTGGAGGGATGACTCGTGTGAGGAGGAGGAGCAGTGACTTCTATGCATGAACGAAGAAGGCAGAGGAGGAGCAGCCATTATTCATGGTAAACTAAAAATCCATGTGAAAAAAATTACTTCTCACTGTTCTCAGGTCAAATATTTATATGCGATTGAAATGTGATTAATTAATTACAAAGCCTCTAATTAATTATATAAAAAAATTTAATCGAGTCCCGGCCCTACATAAAATATGAAATACCAACAATCATCCCACTATTGCAAACATTTTTTACATATGATATATATTATGGATTGAATCAGACTTTTTGTAGTCTCAAAATCAAAATCATAATCTGCCATGATTTCACAGTTTATTCATTTGATTTTTTTTTCCATAGTCTGCTGATATAAATGTGTCAAAGGCCATTTTAAAGCTGGCATCCTCAGTGTCTAGTGAGAAAATAAACAACTATCATTCAGGCAACTTCAGCTATAATTATTATCACGTATTGGCAGAGCAGTATCAGTTCCAAAAAAAATAATTTGGTTGTTCCCTAAAAAAAAATACAGTCATAAACCATAAAACAATTGATAATCCATGTAATTGTTATTTTCTCAGGCATTATTTAGCACTAAAATTCTTGATAGACACAATTTTTCTTGTTATAAAATGTATATACAATTTTTGAAAGCATGTGACCTGAGATCTAATGCACAAAATGGCCAAAGAAAGAAGCCTCTAGTACTACTAATATTAATATTAAGTGTAGGTTATGGCTCGATCAGGTCACTGTCTAAGTTGGATAAGATAAAACATATACAGCTTGTGTCTTGACGGATGAATAAGACACGGCCCTGTAGTGAGCATCATATTTATTTAAGCAGCTGAGGTAATCCATGTTTGATGATGAGTCCATTGGGAAACTGGATTCTAAGTCCAAACAAGGCTCACACTCCGCTACTGTTACTGTAAACTCAAATACACTCATGCAACATATGCCTTCAGCTGAGCAATGTGGAGTCTGTGAGATTTACTTGAACTTAGTTAATTTAATATAGAAAAGATATTAATTAAGAAAAATGTTGTTTTGTTTAGTTGGTTGGGACAGTGCATGTTAATGAACACACTCATTCACCCTGAACTATTGTACTTGTTTTTAGTAGTAGGGGAAACTGGAGCACCCAGAGGACACCCACGCAGACACGGGGAGAGCATGCAAACTCCACTCAGAAAAGCCCCGTTTTCGACCGTGATTCTTGCCAAAAAATGAGAGTGCTATCCCCTCAGCCACTGTGCCGCCCTGATGAATTGACAACATAAAAGCAAATTATGATGACTCATTTGGGTTTTTGTATGGGAGTTTTCGAATAGAATCTGCCCAACAATTATATATTTTCAATGTTCAATCATAAAATTTTCAATTAAAAAGTTAATCAGTTAATCCTCTCTGTCCATGCCAAAAACAACGACAATTATTATTCTGACACCAGTTACTAGACACACAGCCTAATCCAGCAAATAACACCAGAACTCAGCAACATAGCAATAAAACAAAAATGAAATCTTAACAAAACTGGGCCACACCAATTTGTAGAACAGTAGAAAATGCCTCCCTCGCACCTTCATTAGGCCCAGGTCCAAAACTTGCTCATGCCTGCCAGTGCAAACCATTCAACACGGCTTCAGAACCTTGACGACGCCATTGAGCTAAAATGCCTCCTATTAATTAAAAATGAAACGGTGTTAGGCGGTGATAAAATGCCGACTTACATTCCTGCCAATGTAAACACAAGAAACTGTTTGGGGTTGGAGGTGGAAAGACGAGAATCAATATGGCAGCCTGGCTCAGCTAAACCACTTTTCCCTCGCTTCAAACACACATTTTTCAATTACACACTACTTTTAATGCTCTAAAAGCATGTTGCGGGGCTCAGCGGGGTGTAAGGGTGATTTGGCTCCCTCATTCGTACCATTTGTAATCCCTGATGCTTCTCGTTGCCAGCTTCTCTGTATACATAAGCACAAGCTGTATGCGCAAAATGGCACCCAACAGCTCCAGACTATCAAGCCGACACGCAGGCAGGGGCAGAATATACAGACCAGCCGAGCAAGAAGGCCCCTAATAGGGTGCGATACAGAGAAGGGCACTCATGCAAAGAGGGAGACAGCTCGGCTAGAATAATGTGACACTAGCCACATTTAAGACTACATCCACTGCTGAGCATTCGTACAGTCGCTAATGGCCACACAGAAGCTATTTGCAAGCAAAAGGTTGACACGTCAGGCGGCAATTTCATGTGCGTCTTGGGATGGTGCGATAGTGAGATAATGAACCAGAGAGCCTTTGGGATTGTAGACAATATTTGCTCAGTCCCAAAAAAGCAGATTTTATTTGCTGTTGAGCAGATTATGTCCTCGCTGTAGAGCAATGGATGTGGGCACTGTGGGAGACGTTTTATTTTTATTTTTCAGTGCAGGTTGGGTTGTTATACGTGCAGTGTTTCAACATTTGTGGGTGGATGGATTTGAGAAAAATTAAGTCAAATTTATCTTTACAAGGAGACCTTGTAAAGATAAATTTGACAATTCCACTCCTATCATAGATTAAAGAAGCCATACCCAATTTTTTTTCTAAGTAGGTCATAAAAATGCTTATTACATACAAGTTGTATTATAATCCGTAATTTAATTGAAAACTTGAGCTCATTGATTCAGCTTGAATTCAGGCCGTGATAAGTGCCGAGTAGAGACTTAGCGTGACGCCCGCTCTCCTCCACTCACAGAACGAGGCTGCGTCCTCTAGCTTCTACAGTAGCATGTTAGCAGAATTGGCTATAACTCTTCTTGCTGTAACTTCAGACACAGCAAAAGGGAACTAAAGCAAAAAAAATGATCAAAGAAGAAATTACATCGTATCCTCTGGAGAGATTTAAAGTCTATGGGAGAGACCTGCGGGTGCGGGACATGTGAGACCTCTGAGCGAGTTGGGGGGCGGTGATAACATTCAAACCTTGCAGAAACGGGTATACTGTAGCTCCTTTAAATATACCTATTAAGTAATGTTTTAAGACAACATGAGCTATCAAAGACTATTTCACTAAATCACTGAGTGCGATTATGAAGCATGAGAAGCACTGAGCTTGTTTGCAAAGCAGTTACAAAATATGTTCAAAAACCGTGCTCAATTTGGTGGTATTATAAAACTTTTGATCCCATCCAAGCTAAGCCCAGACCAGCCCAGAGGCTTTCAAAGACCTCTCGTAATCTTTCCACCTCCTCTAATTGAACAATCCATTTATTTTCCTTAAAAATAGAATATTGTGAAAGCTAGTTCACCACGGTTTACCCTTAGACATTGAATGGAAACTACAGACTCTGCTGTAAATATAAAAGAAGGTTTAATGTAAAAGTAAAACAGAATACAGAATTTTCCAGTAAATTCTCAGGAGTAATGTTAAAGTTACGTTTGCTGACACAAATCACATTTTGGTACGTGTGAATGCTCCCCGCTGCCGCCGATGCCACTGTACAAGATTCACAGCACTTGGATTTCTCCTCTTTTGTCTGATACAGCGGCACGCAGAACCTTTGAAATGGAAATCTGAGTCACTCCTCGTGCATTTTTGTTCTGCCATTGCACAATGCATATGCACACAGTCAAACAGTGCTGTGTACAGAGGGAGGAAAACCATTTGGGGCAAAGTTTTAAAAAAAATGTCAGAAAACTTTATCCGATCCAATTCTCTATTATTTTGGAGGCTGCAACTTGCTACCGCCCTTAATAAAAAAATCAATACAGTATCTGCACATCAACAATTTATGAAAGTATGCAGCATTTTGGAATAAACAACGAGAAATAAGTATACGATGGAGAAAATATTATTATTATTTTAGTATCATCTAATTTTTGTCAATAAACAGCACCATTAAAATCTCACATAAGTCCTTTAAGTTAGTACTGTAATTATTTTGTGGTGTCCTGTCCTATACTTTTCATGCACTGATTCTATTCCCTTGCTTATTGGCAAAAAATCAGTCTTGAATAACAAGGTGTGGGGTTAGCTTTGGGTCACACGTTGAACAGTAACCATTTTCAAACAAAAGGCACTCGAGGAATTTCTTTCACGGTGACTGTATGGTCCAGCTGTGCGTGCCATGGGAACAACAGACAGAAGAATAGCTTGTCTTCAAAAGGACACAGGGGGATTAGGAACCACCCAAGTGAGTGCGCCAAGTAAGCTTTTAGCTGGAGAAAAATAAGAGGCAATGGCAATGGAAACCAATGGAAAATGTAGGTTAAAAGTGAAAAAACCACTATGTATATAAGTAAGAAAGTAAGATATCTGTATTTATATAGAGAACTTACTTATAAAAATGTGTCCAAATGTCTATCAAAAAGTCTTAAGAAGTATCTCAACAGACAATCTGATATCACACATGTAATTTACTCCAGAATCATAGTGTACACCTGAGCAGCAGATATACAGTACAACCTTTCCCAGTTAGAAATTAGAGATACAAATTAAATAGTTGCAAAGATACAATTGCAATGGGCAAATGTATCACCGTAATAATGAGAAGCAGTTCAGAATTCAGCTGACATTAATCACCAATCCATCTTTCACTATCAAATAACATACAGCTTCTTAACAGTGTCTTTTAAAGGGGAAGTGACATTAGTTGTACATTTTTAAAAGTAAAAAAAAAAAAAAAAAAACAATAAAACAAATTGTGTTTTTACATTCTGGCTCAAACCTTAATTAGCTGCACGTGCACTGGCAGTGAAATTGTAAACATTGGAATTTTTGGGGGATTTTGTTGTTTATAATTGGTCCTTATGGATTAAAACACTATTCTTTAACACAACCATCAACTTAAAGACCTTATGCCGGGTTTGATTTATTTAGAAATACAGTTTTAATACCATTTTATATTAGAAGAGAACTACTAAAGGTTTCAAAATCAGTTGTTGTTTTTTTTGTCTGATCCCCCCAAATCGAAATAACCCCATAGCAACACCCTTGTTGCTGCCACCTTAACGTGGTGGGGGAGTTTGAGCACTCGGATGATCCTGGGAGCTATGCTGTCTGGGGCTTCATGCCCCTGGTAGGGTCTCCCATGGCAGACAGGTCTCAAGTGACGAGTCAGACGAAGCGCAGTCCGAAGCCAACCATGGACAGCACGACAATAAGAACCGTGACGTGGCGCAGCCGGGGCCCCACCCTGGAGCCAGGCCTGGGGTCGGGGCTCGCAAGCGAGCGCCTGGTGGCCGGGCCTTAGCCCACGGGGCCCGGCCGGGCTCAGCCCGAAGGGATGACGTGGGCAGTCCCTCCTGTGGGCCCACCACCTGCAGAGGGGTCCGTGGTGGCGAGGTGCAGAGAGGACTGGGCAGCAGTCGAAGGCGGAGACCTCGACGACCCAGTCCGCACACCCAACATCTGGCTCTTGGGACGTGGAACGTCACCTCACTGGGGGGGAAGGAGCCCGAGCTTGTGGGGGAGGTGGGGCGATACCGACTAGAGATAGTCGGCCTCACCTCCACACACAGCTTGGGCTCTGGAACCCAACTCCTTGAGAGGGGTTGGACGCTCCACTTTTCTGGTGTTTCCCGCGGGGAGAGGCGGCGAGCTGGGGTGGCCATACTCATTGCCCCCCATCCCAGCCGCCACGTGTTGGAGTTCTCCCCGGTGAATGAGAGGGTCGCGTCCCTCCGCCTCCGGGTGGGGGACAAGTCTCTCACTGTTGTGACGGCCTATGGGCCTAACGGTAGTGCAGAGTACCCGGCCTTATTGGAGTCCTTGGGAGGGGTACTGGACAGTGCACCGCCCGGGGACTCCGTTATTCTCCTGGGGGACTTCAACGCCCATGTGGGAAATGCCAGTGACACGTGGAGAGGGGTGATCGGGAAGAGCGGCCCCCCTGATCTGAACCCGAGCGGTGTTCAGTTGTTGGACTTCTGTGCCAGTCACGGCCTGTCCATCACGAACACCATGTTCGAGCACAAGGGTGTCCATCAGTGCACGTGGCACCAGGACACCCTAGGCCGGAGGTCGATGATCGACTTTGTTGTCGTATCATCTGACCTTCGACCGCGTGTCTCGGACACTCGGGTGAAGAGAGGGGCGGAGCTGTCAACCGATCATCACCTGGTCGTGAGTTGGATCCGCTGGCAGGGCAGGAGGCCGGTCAGACCTGGCAGGCCCAAGCGTGTAGTGAGGGTTTGCTGGGAACGTCTTGCTGAGCCCCCTGTCAGGCGGACTTTCAACTCACACCTCCGGGAGAGCTTCTCCCAGGTCCCGGCAGAGGAGGGGGACATCGAGTCCGAGTGGACCATGTTCTCTTCCTCTATCGCCAATGCGGCGGCTCGTAGCTGTGGTCGCAAGGTCTTTGGTGCTGGTCCCGGCGGCAATCCCTGAACCCGGTGGTGGACACCGGCAGTAAGGGATGCCGTCAGGCTGAAGAAGGAGTCCTATCGAGCAATGATGGTTCGTGGGACTCCTGAGGCAGCTGTCCAGTACCGGCAGGCCAAACGTGCCGCGGCCCGGGCTGTTGCAGAGGCAAAAACCCGGGACTGGGAGGAGTTCGGAGAGTCCATGGAGCATGACTATCGGTCGGCCTCGAAGAGGTTCTGGCAAACCGTCCGGCGCCTCAGGAGGGGGAAGCAGTTCTTTGCCAACACCGTGTATGGTGCGGGTGGAGGGCTGCTGACCTCGACTGGGGATATTGTCGGGCGGTGGAAGGAATACTTCGAGGTTCTCCTCAATCCCCCCATCACGTCCTCCGTCCAGGAGGCAGAGGCTGAGGATGTTGGGGCGGATACTTCCATCTCCCTGGCCGAGGTCACCAAGGTGGTTGGCAGCCTCCATGGTGGCAAGGCGCCGGGAGTGGATGAGATCCGTCCTGACTATCTAAAGTCTCTGGATGTTGTAGGACTGTCTTGGCTGACACGTCTCTGCAGCATCGCGTGGCGATCGGGGGCGGTGCCAATGGAGTGGCAGACCGGGGTGGTGGTCCCTCTCTACAAGAAGGGGGACCGGAGGGTGTGTTCCAATTATCGTGGGATCACACTCCTCAGCCTCCCCGGTAAGGTCTACTCCAAGGTACTGGAGAGGAGGCTACGTCCGATGGTCAAATCTCGGATTCAGGAGGAGCAGTGTGGTTTTCGTCCCGGTCGCGGAACACTGGACCAGCTCTATACTCTCCATCGGATACTCGAGGGTTCATGGGAGTTCGCCCAACCTGTCCACATGTGCTTTGTGGATTTGGAGAAGGCGTTCGACCGTGTTCCCCGGGGTGTCCTTTGGGGGGTCCTCCGGGAGTACGGGGTCCGGGGTCCTCTGCTGAGGGCCGTCCGGTCCCTGTATGACCGGAGTCAGAGCTGTGTTCGCATTGCCGGCAGTAAGTCAGACCTGTTCCCGGTGCATGTTGGCCTCCGCCAAGGCTGCCCTTTGTCACCGGTTCTGTTCACTGTATTTATGGACAGAATTTCTAGGCGCAGCCAGGGGCCGGAGGGGGTCCGGTTCGGGAACCACAGGATTTCATCTCTACTTTTTGCGGATGATGTCGTCCTGCTGGCTCCAACGAACCAGAACCTGCAGCATGCACTGGGACGGTTTGCAGCCGAGTGCGAAGCGGCTGGGATGAGAATCAGCACCTCCAAATCCGAGGCCACGGTGCTCAACCGGAAAAAGGTGCCTTGCCCTCTTCAGGTGGGTGGAGAGGTCCTTCCTCAAGTGGAGGAGTTCAAGTATCTCGGGGTCTTGTTCACGAGTGAGGGGAGGATGGAGCGTGAGATTGACAGGCGGATCGGTGCAGCGTGCGCAGTGATGCGGTCGCTGTATCGGACCGTTGTGGTAAAGAGGGAGCTGAGCCGAAAGGCGAAGCTCTCGATTTACCGGTCAATCTTCGTTCCGTCCCTCACCTATGGTCATGAGCTGTGGGTAATGACCGAAAGAACGAGATCGCGGATACAAGCGGTCGAAATGAGCTTCCTCCGCAGAGTGGCTGGGCGCTCCCTTAGAGATACGGTGAGGAGCTCGGTCACACGGGAGGAGCTCGGAGTAGAGCCGCTGCTTCTCCACGTCGAGAGGAACCAGCTGAGGTGGCTCGGGCATCTGTTCAGGATGCCTCCTGGACGCCTTCCTGGGGAGGTGTTCCGGGCACGTCCCACCGGGAGGAGGCCCCGGGGAAGACCCAGGACACGCTGGAGAGACTATGTCTCTCAGCTGGCCTGGGAACGCCTTGGGGTCCCCCCGGACGAGCTGGAGGAGGTGTGTGTGGATAGGGAAGTCTGGGCGTCTCTGCTTAGACTGCTGCCCCCGCGACCCGGCAACGGATAAAGCGGAAGAAAATGGATGGATGGATGGATAGCAACACCCTTACACTGTAAACCCTGACAAGTAAAGTTTACTTGAAAAAACCATGGAAATAAATTGCGTATTAACTTCACTTGAATTACTCGAGTACATCCTTTACTTGATATTACCAAGTAACTCAAGTGATTGCAATAAAGTTTAAATTTCTTCTTATGCTCCGACCGGGAATCGTACTCAGAACCCTGTAGTTGAGAGGCAATGGTGCTAACCACTCAGCCACCAGGACACCCTGCAGTTGTCACACCTGCCTCAGTAAAGAGTCTACACGTCCAAATGTCAAAAGTGAGGCTTACTTGAACAGAAACAGTTCAGTTCAAAGAAAACCCTGAGTGATATAGCCAAGCTTTAAATAAACTAACAATAAATGAGTAATATTTACTTACTGGGAAAAATCTATTTAAAATAACTTTGATATCTGAAGTACGATTGAAGTTAGGGTTTACAGTGTAGAGACAAAAAAAACTTCACTTGGCGGCACGGAGGCTGAGTGGATAGCACTCTCGCCTCTCAGCAAGAAGGTCCTGGGTTCGAATCCCGGTTGGACCAGGGCCTTTCTGAGTGGAGTTTGCATGTTCTCCCCGTGTCTGCGTAGGTTTCCTCCGGGTGCTCCGGTTTCCCCTACCACTAAAAATATGTACAATAGGTACTGGCACCCCCTCTCCCAAAAATAACAATTGTAAACCGCTTTGAGACTCCGATGTGCAGTGAAAAGGCGGTATATAAATAAAGATTACTTACTATTACTTACTTCACAGCCCTTGGTGACGTCAGAGTGGGTACGTTTCAACGCTGTAAGTTGTTTACAATTTGGTATTCGTTATTTTTTCGGGGATATTCAAGATGACAAGGCCGTGTTGGCACTGAGATAGTCCAGTGGTTGTGTCGATGGACTGCCAATCCAGCACTGGGGTTCAAATCCCACCTCAGACACTTTTTCACTCTCAAAACGGCAATTTATGTGTAGTGAGCAATTGTCACCTGTAGAGTGCAGTATTGTGTTGGGCATCAGTGGAGAGAAGAGAGAAAAGGCAGTCCTGTGGCATAGATCCATGGTTTCAATGCATGGGCGTTACCCGCTATGACGTCACACACAGGTTAGAGCATAGACAACTTAAATTCATGAAAAACACGTTCTTTTTATAAAATATAGGATTTTTTTTGCCGGAATCTCTTTCAGATTGACATTGTTATGCAATTTTGATATCCACAATTTTTTTTTTTAAACCCTGCATAAGGTCTTTAAGGATAACATTTTAAGCTCTGTTTTGATTGCAGAGGACAAGCTTCCCAATGGGCTCAATTATACAACTTGATTCATACATAGTTACAATTTTTTACTTTTAAAAGGCTATTGGGGAAAAATACGTCGACAAGTATTATTTAAGAAACCAAAAACTTCAACATAATGTGATTTTTTTTTCAAACGCTCGTCTAATTTTTTCATTTTGTGTGCTTTTGTAAGGGCATCTCCAGCTCTCGGCATAATTTCCGACAGTGAGGGATTGATGTGATTGTAGTTCACAAAACATTTCCCCAGGACCTTTGAATAATCTGGGCGTACGGGGGATAGAGAGAATGAAGAATGTGCGCGCTGCATGGGCTTTGTGGCGGAGACGTGAAAAGTGCAGCGTGACGCCGTCTGGGCCTCAGAGCAGTATAGAACATGCAAACAAACCACGCTGCTATTCGCTCCTCACTTTCAGCTCCTCACTTTCAGCTCCCATGTGCTCTACTTTTCCCCACGGCTGCACACCACTGCCATAACTGCGCTAGAAAGAACCTCTCCGCTTCGAAAGTTCACAAAACAACCAAAATTGAAGATGAATAATACATGTGAAAGATATTTTAATGGAGAGATCTATTCTTTTCAAGCTTTTGCGCTTTGAGTCTTTTTAAAAGGATCCATTATTGATCATGTATGTGCCCAAGCGTAGTGTCTAAGATGAATTATGGATCTTCACGGGACGCACAAATCACCAGCTCAACAGCAATGTCATGTCTTCATTAATGACAAAAAATATAATTTAGTAGTAATCTTTTTTACATGTATGAAGAATATTCAGAATATATTATGAGTTAAGTGCCAATTAAAGTAGTCTCCTGAACCTGGCTTCTTATACATTTTTCTAGCAAATTTTTCCTTTTATTTATTTCTGTTGATTTCAGCAGTCTTCAATTTCTTATAAGGTTTTCAGTCCTCTATGTTTCAATTATTTATTTATTATAATGTGCTAAAGCTTCTACATATTGTGTCTGTTTCACTTCACATTTTAGAGAAAACTTTTGCATCAAGCGGCATAGAATATCTAGTATTGTAAACTATTAGAATGCCTCACGCTTATGTGGCCATTCAGTCCAAAAAAGTGATAATGGAAGTTCTGGAAGTTGGTGGACTATTTTTATAGTTATGTGTCCAAGTATTTAACATCAACCCTTTTAACGATTGTAGTTTTGTTATGTTTTTCACCGAGATCACCGCAAAGCCCTTTGTCCCTTACTTCGATTGATTCTCTATAGCAGCTTCAACTCCAAACACTCTAAAAACTTTGTGTGTGTATCGTAAACATTTATTGAAGTTGCATGGTTTTTTCTGTCTGTCTGATACTGAACAAGATCAACGTTGGGTTTTATGATTTACTTTTACAATACCACAACATTTCAATCAATTTTTTGTCCAAAAACAAAATCCAAAAATTTAAATTTAGGAAGGTTAATAGTGTGGGGTGATCAGGGGAAATATAATAATAATACAACAAATCTATTACTAATCATACCATCATCTCTTTGCTAGAGTTTATCTAAGTTATATGAATTTGGTTTGCTTGAAAATTTCTACTATATGGCATTGAACCTTCTATTAACATTCTAACTAAGTATGTCTCCACTAGGTGAAGTTATAAGTGCTATGAATAGGCAAGTATTTTTACTGTAATGATAACATTTTCAAATTCCAAGCACTAAAATCAGCTGTAATTGTGTTAAGTGTTAAACCGAGCAATTAACAAAAAAAAAGCAATAACATCTATGCCAACAAGCGGGTAGCCTCCATCAGAACAGTGGCTCCTTTAAATTCAATGGTCTGGGCTGGGCACCAGGAAAGTCACCCCGGACCAGATGGAGTGCTGGGACGGGTGATCAAAGACTGCTGCAGAACTGGCGGACATCTTCACATTCATCTCCAACACTTCGCTGTCCTCGTCATGGGTTCCAGCCTGCTCCAAAGCTGCCACAATAGGCCCCATTCCCAAACAGTCTAATGTCACATGTGTAAATGACCATAGAGACTGGTTATTAAACACCTCAAAGCTGCCATACCACCATCAAATGATCCATATCAGTTTGCTTACAGGGAAAACCGGTCAAGAGAGGACGCTGTCATCAACGTGCAATACTGGGGATGCTTTTTGTGGATTATTGTTTAGTTTTTATCACCATCTGGTCATATAGACTCTGATCCAAACTGCAACTGGATTACAGTGTGTTAGAATGGATAATTAATCTCTCCCACCCTTGTGATCAACTCTAGTGCTCCTCAGGGGTGTGTTCTCAGTCCCCTGCTCTATACTCTTTTCACCTCCACCTCCTCTAACCTGATTATCGAGTTTGCAGACGAGAAACTAGTTCTTGGACTCGGATCACAACGACAATGAGACGGATTACAGGAATGAAGTGCAACATCTGGTGTTATGGTGTAACAACAATAAACTGGTCAGAAACATCCAGATGACCAAGGACATGATTGTGAAACCAGAGTCCTCTCTCCATCGGCTTTGAGGTGGTAGAGAGGGTCAGCTATTTTAAATTCGCGGAGGTGACCGTGGAAGAGGATTTGTCCTGGGGCAGCAGTCGGGAAGGCTCAAAATCACCCCCACTACCAATACTAACAATTACACGTGTGCCATCTGCAGTGTTAGCCAAACATTGTGAAAGGCAAACGGAAATACAAAGGCAATCTGTCCAACACTCAGTTCTTTCTCCAAAACTGTGAGTTTAGGAGAAAGAACAATAAGATTTCCCGGTTTTCTGCCCTAGTGCGGATCAAATACATTCATAATAATATGTACAAATTGTGTATACATCCAAATGCTCGGAGAAAGTTGTTTTGTAGGCACATGAAGGACATACAAACCCTATACATGGCCCATGTGAGGAACTTTCATACGTTTCATATCAGTAAAATAGCTTAATTTCAATGTCATTACTTCTGAACCCTCTATGATTTTCGGCAAAGATATAATTTGACACAACATACTGTCAAGAATAAAGAACTTGAGTATAATACAACTAAATTTTTTTCTGGGGAACACAGATATTAGTGAGGTCATAAAACACCCATACTCATTCCTTTGGAGAGGTTTGAAGGTGACATATGAAATATAAATGAGAAGCAGCAGCAGAAAGTGCTAGTAAACAGTGTTTGGGATAAAGCTTTAGAATCGAAAATATGTTCCTGAGAAGCCATTTCTGGTTACAAATATAAAGAATGACACTAACTCGCAGATCATAAGAGCAGAACTGATTGTTTCATTAGCAGCTGCCGTACTGCTCTTTTCATTTAGCCGCTGTGTTGTACTGCACTGATTGGGTTTCATTGAAATGGTGAGTGGTCAAAGGACGCGGTGCTCAGGTCCCATTAATCACCAGACTGAGATCACAGTGAGTTTATAATAAGTTGAATAAGTTGGCTGTGCATGCAAAAAAAAAGAAGAAAATCGGTCGAAGAATGAGGTAGAAAAGAAGGATGATATATTGAACATTGCATCTGTACTGCAGTGGTCCCTATCGTGTGGGTTATGTTTTAGAAATATAGCGTATAGCGGAAGTAGAAGTTATATTTTTTAACACTAGGACTAGGAATTATGAAACTACAAAAACTCCCATAGAATTGTTTTTGAGGGCTACAGTTAAAAATCAATGGGATTAAAAAAAAAAAATCTCAAAAAAATGAGTTACTTTTCCACCAGTTTTATTAAGAGTAAAAGTTAACCAGGCCAAGATCAGTCCAGAATTTAAATGAATTGGAGCAGTCAAAATAACTAGGAGTTAATAACGATAATATCATAAAAATCATAAAAATAATGACATTGAAATAAACTACATAAAGAGACATAAAAAGTCCAAGAGTAATTTGACTGTTCTGGGAGTTCTAGTGTTAAGGCTGTAAAACCCCTCATCACACACTTTACACAATTTTGTGCGATCATGGGAGCTATCAAACCTATTTGTAGGTCTGAGTGCTGCTGCAGCTGTCTAAAGCCGTGCATATACAGTGAAATACAGCTGCAGAGGACACAGAGCTGAGGAGAAGGATCAGGACTATGAGCTGGGCTACGGGAAGACCGCGGTAGTCTGGTGCACACAAGTCTTAAATGTTTTCTCTTGACTTAAACTGTCATGTTACACTGGTGTAATGTTGTATATTATGTTGTTAGTATACACACGGCACATGAGAAGCACTCTGTAAAAAAAAAAGACGCTAAAATGCACACACAAGAATCTGTGAAACAACGAGGCCGCGGATGTAAAACCACATTATAGTTTACGCCGTGTCATTCATACAAATATAAATCCGCTCAGAACTGAATGCTAATCTGATAGACTTTGTAGAACTCCAACAGAGAATTCACTTATTTTTGGAGCTGTTTTCTATCTTAAGCACTCGGCTTGGTTTTCAAGAGAAGGAATTGTCCGTCTAATCCTCTCTGAGTTGACAGTGTCATTTTCGACAGCCTCCAGGCCTATTAACATCACCTTGGGATTACCTTCAGAGATAGGAGGAGCTGAAGGGGCAAAGAACAGGAGGTAGAGAGGAAGGGGGTGCCAGCGCTGGGAATGAGATTTGGATGTCACTACTGAGGGAGGCTCAAAAGACACGTTTCCGCAGCAGAGAAATAGCAAAAAAATATAAAGTGTGATCACCTCTGAAATCTCAGTAATTCCTATGAGTTAAAAAATGGAAGCCTGACTAAAAACATTGAAAAAATTAGGCACAGAAAGTTGATATTCCAATGTGGCCCTCAGGAGGAAAAGTTTGCCCATGCCTGCTCTAGGCGCTCTATGAGTTTTTATCTCGTTATGCATGCCATTCTCTCAGTCTTGATATCGAGCTAAGCAATGATATAATAGAAGTCGTTTGCTGAGTCTCGATATGATAACAGCTTCTTTCCACAAGCTTTTATCATTTATGCATATAAATGATCTTGAACTTAATCTTGCCCTTTTCTGGAAACGTTACGAAGCCTATCGTCCAGACGGATTACACCCAAACAGATACGGTAGCAGCCTGTTGATGGATTACATACGTTATGTTGTTCAGCGTTCCCCGAGGGGGGCGTGACTGTTTACATCTGAGCCCCCTCGGACCCCACCGCACTCCCCCGCCTCCTGCTCACCAGCACCGGGTGAGTACAACGGTGCAAACACTGCTCCCTGTCCGTCTGGCAGTGCATTACCAGTCCAAACACTGAACTGTGCTGACTCCCTTCTGACCCTGGGAGCTAAAGAACAACAAGGGTTTTCACATTTTAGGCCAATTGAGACTGTGTGTGTTCCTCGCACCAGCTCAAAAATGTTTTTAAATTCTAAAAAACGAAATCAAAACAGGACAGCAGTTAGACGGTCCAACTCTGCAAATCTAATTTCTGTTCCCTGTAGAAATCAATCAACCACATTACTCGACTCTGACGTTATTTTTAAACTTGCTATGCTTAATGTCAGATCTCTATGTAACAAATCATTTTTAATTAATAATTTTATCACTTCTTATGATCTTGATTTTATGCTTATGGCTGAAACATGGCTCGACCAAAATACAGGAAATGCAGTTCTAATAGAAGCAACACCACCCAATTTTAAATTCGAATCCGAAATACGAGAAAACAAAAGGGGGGGAGGCATAGCTGCAGTTTTTAGAGAGCACTTTGTCTCCCATAGAATGCCCCTTGGAAATTTTTCATCGTTTGAGTATATTTCTTTTAAAATGGAACAAAAGCAATCTTCTACTCTTTTCATTGTCCTGTACAGGCCACCACAGTCATGTTGCGATTTTATTGACCATTTTACTGAACTACTTTCATTCGTGTGCACAGATTTTGATAGTTTAGTTATTACAGGTGATTTTAATGTACATGTTGATAATGTTGATGACAGAAATGCAAAGGAGCTGGCTTCTGTATTTGAGACCTTTGGTTTCATTCAGCACGTGAGTGGCCCCACCCACAGCAGGGGGCACACTCTTGACCTGCTAATTACAAAGGGGGTTAATGTATCAAATGTTAATGTAGTTGATGTTGCTTTGTCAGATCATTTCTGTGTATTTTTTGACATGTGTTTTGCTAGCAAACCACCAGCTGAATTTACAACTGTTAGAAGAAGACACATACATGAAAACACAAGTGAACTGTTCATGGGAATGCTAAATTTTGAGAAAACTCCATGCTCTACTGTTGATGAATTGTATAACTCTGTCACCACCAGTGTTCTGACTGTTCTGGACGCCATTGCTCCTGTGACGGTTAAAATAGTTACCAGTAAGAAAAAGGCCCCATGGACTAAGGCAGACTCGGTTAGGGCACAGAAGCAAGAGTGCCGGAGGGCCGAACGGAAGTGGCGAAAGTCCAATTTCCAGGGCGATTATGAAATCTTTAAAGATGAGTTGGGTGAATTTAACCGGGTTCTACGTAGAACAAGAGAAATGTATTTTTCTGACATTATTGGAGGTTGCAGTAACAATTTTTCGTGTTATGTTTTCAACAGTTGGTAGATTAACGAACCCCCCTGTAAAGTTGCCCCTAGAATTTTCCTCTAAATCTAGGTGTAATGAGTTCGCACAGTTTTTCGATGAGAAAGTACAAGGAATCAAAAACACTATCACCTCCACAGCACGTATAACAATGCAACAGCCAGAGAAGCTTTCTGAGCTAACTCACTTTGCACCTGTGGATACTGAAACTGTCAAAAAGATAATCATGAGTCTGAGCTCCTCCACATGTAGCCTGGATATATTGCCCTCTAAATTTCTGAAGTCCGTCCTGAGCAGTTTGTTACCTTCACTGACACAAATAGTAAACATGTCTCTGTCGTCAGGAACATTTCCTATGGCCCTAAAAACAGCAGTCATAAGACCTCTCCTAAAAAAGAGCAGTCTGGATCCTGCGGGACTTCAAAATTATCGCCCCATATCGAATCTGCCATTTATTGGAAAAATTCTTGAAAAAGTGGCCTCCCAACAACTTACTGAATTTTTAACAATGAATAATTCTTTTGATATGTTCCAGTCTGGGTTTAGACCCCACCACAGCACTGAGACCGCTCTAGTGAAGGTAACAAACGACATTCGACTTCACACTGATGCAGGTAAAGTCACAGTTTTGGTCATGTTAGATCTTAGTGCCGCGTTCGACACTGTCGACCATGAGATCCTCATGCAGAGACTGGAGGACTGGGCTGGTGTCACTGGCACAGCCCTAGACTGGTTTAGGTCTTACCTGGAGGATAGGAAGTACTCTGTGGAGATTGGAGACTGCGTCTCAGATGATGTGGCCCTGACCTGTGGTGTACCACAGGGGTCGATCCTGGGACCTCTCCTATTTAATCTCTACATGCTGCCGTTAGGTCAGTTAATACAAAGAAACAAAGTGTCCTACCACAATTACGCTGACGACACTCAGATCTATGTCTCACTGACTGCAGGAGAACATGGACCACTGGATTTGCTCCTTCACTGTATCCAACAGATCAGTGACTGGATGCAAAATAATTTCCTCCAGCTAAATACAGACAAAACCGAAATCATTGTCTTTGGTCCCCAGAAACAAAGAGAGGGCGTCATTTGTCAACTTCAGTCTCTCTCCCTACTTCCTTCAGACAAGGTCAGAAATTTGGGGGTAATACTGGACTCAGACCTAAATTTCAATAGCCACATAAAATCAATAACATCAACAGCTTTTTACCATCTGAAGAACATTGCCAAAGTTAGAAATATAGTGTCCAGGGCAGACTTGGAGATTCTTGTCCATGCATTTGTCTCCAGCAGGCTAGACTACTGCAATGGCCTGCTTACAGGTCTGTCCAAACAGACCTGTAAGCAGCTGCAGTACATCCAAAATGCAGCAGCTAGAGTCCTGACAGGAACCAGGAAGTATGACCATATTAGTCCGGTCCTCAGGTCTCTGCACTGGCTTCCTGTGGCTCAAAGAATAGATTTTAAAACGGCTCTGCTTGTGTACAAGTCTCTCCATGGCCTTGCACCAGAATACATTAGTGACATGTTGGTGTCATATGAACCAGCCCGGACTCTGAGGAGCACAGGGACTGGCCTCCTGCTGGTGCCCAGAGTGAGAACCAAACATGGGGAGGCTGCGTTTCAGATCCATGCAGCTAAGATCTGGAACAATCTCCCTGAAAATGTGAGGGAGGCGTCTACTCTGTCAATGTTCAAATCCAGGTTAAAGACTGTTCTGTTTGCCTGTGCATACAACTGAAGGATTTTATCTCCATTTTTAATGCACTGCTGTCATTTATTTATTTTTTTAAATTTCTTGTGTAATTTTGAAAGTTTTAATGGTTTTATTCTTTTGTGTGATTTTAATGTTTTAATTGTGTTTTAATCTTTTGTGTGATTTTAATGTTTTAATTGTGATTCTGGTGTTTGTTTTATGTGATGATTTGTGATGTGGACTGTGAAGCGCTTTGTGTTGCCATGTGTATGAAAGGCGCTCTACAAATAAACTTTGATTGATTGATTGATTAAAGCTGTTTTTTGTTGATTGGTTTCACAGTGACAATTGTTACTTTTTAGCTAGTTTCATTTATCCGTTTCAATTCAGTAATATGTATTTTGATAAGCAGTAAATCCTTACAGTAGTTTGTCTCGGACGACTTTACAAAACAGTCAAATTCGCCAACATAGATCAGAGAATCAAAGAGTTCAAACACAAGAAGTGCAACGGTAAAAAACACAAACAGCCATCGGTCCATAAAGGGTGGATGACCAACCCCATAAATAGTGATAAATTCCATAAATTCCATAAATGTCATTAAATGTCGCATGTTCTGGATCATCACCACTGACCTTGGACCCTCCTGCATCGGCAAGGAAAAACTATTTTATGTTCTTGTCTGGTGCACACTGGGGTACTTTTGCACATGTATTCCAATGTGGTTTTACTGCAAAATGGCACATAAATTGACTCTGAATCCGTCTGCATACTTGTATATTCCAGAAGAAGATATTCAGAGAGACAGAATATGCTTATGAATGGCACATGGTCCAAAAAACAACAAGAGAGAGCCATTGCTGAAAACATAGCTCGAGAAAGATCTCTAACGACACGAGGAATCCCATATATATCTGACGAGACAAATAAATAGACATGGGAATGGGCAGGTATGTATGTGCACGCGCTGATCCGTGCCAAATCATCTTGCACAGAAGCCTTGGCTGTCAGGCAAACAGATATCTCATTAATGCCCCAGTCCGCACGTTGGCCCATCACAGCACCAAACGAAATGTCAACACTCCCCGGTGCCTCTTTCATCACCGGCTGTCGCACAACACGCCGATAAACATCCGCGCACACACCTCCGATCCAGCCTCAATCCTCGCCGCGTAAATTGCCGTTTCCACATGAGGAGAAATAACGCTGAAGGTAGGATATGCAAAGACTGACCTTATGTTTCCATCTGGGAGTCAGACCGTTTGAGCTTTAAGCAGAGGCCACCGGGGGATTCAGGACGGTTAAGCAGACGTGGGAGACAACTAATAAGGGCAGGGCAATTATCAATCAATCAATCAATAAAGACAAATGTTTTATGGACGAACAAGTGGAATACAAATCTGTCGAAACAAAAGCACAAAGCCACATAATTTTGCACTTAGACTGGAAGGGAGTTTTAAAATGGTATTCGAAATGTTGGTGGAGGTAATGAGGAAATTACATAGACTGCACTGATGGAAGTACTTTGTGAAAAACGAGACAGGAAATAATATAAAATGGATTAAATTAAGGAAAACAAGTGTAATTTGAGTCAAATGAATATTCACCAATGAGACACATTTTTTTAGCCTTATTTTAAACACAAATTCGCTACTTCTCAGTGGGAAATTGCTTTTATTGCTGGTTGTAACTTGCATATACGACAATATCCTCAAAAACTGTATTAATTTAAGCATTTCTTTGCAAGTATTTTATGATGTTTGTTAATCTGGGTGTATAGTATTTTAGAATATTATAAGAATTCTTAAAATGATATTGTGTGTTTTTTGTTTTAAGAAACACCCACAAGTGGTTTGATTTATGTCTTACTTTAAATACATATATCGTAAATGACATTGCAATCTCAAAGTCTGACATCTGAAAAAAATAAAACTCTCCAAAGTCGTGCAGTGGCCAGACAAAGTTTAACAATTCTACGCCAAGACAATGGAAGACTTAACTACTTATTCTGCAGCCTCATTATGCAGAAACAGAAATGACATGCAGTAGGAATTGGAAGAAATGGAACAAAGACGGGCATAGAAACAGCACCCTTAAAAAGTGCCTGGGGAGGCAGAGGCAGAGTATAATGATTACAGCGATGGAAGCGAAACAACTACTAAAAAAGACGTCTTTGTAGATCTTCAAGTCTGTGTATTAGCAAGTAATGAGGTCTTAATTGCAGAACTGGGGCCACTGAGGTTGAAAAGCAGTGGCATTTTAGCGCTATCATCCCATCGCACCAGAGCAAAATCAACGACAGTCAAAGCTAGAGGTTTGCCGAGGAAGAAAAAAATATTTGAAAAGCAAGACAGGATATTAAGAGGATGAGGTGAGGGGGGCATGCCAACGTACTTGTTTATACTGACGGACTACAAATGAGTCAAAGACGACCGGGGCCATTATGTCTCTCTGTATACACTATACTCATTTCCATATCAGTGCATGGAAAATGAGCATCTGTAATGATGACAAGCGGCACCCGTGTTCTCTTTTGCGGAAAATACTGAAGTGTGAGGAGTTGTCAAAGTGGTGGCCGGTGCTGTAAGTAAAGGTCATCCCAATAAGAGTCCAAACGGCGCAGGTGTCGAAAAGGCCAAGCGAGAAACAGCCGAGACGTGACAACGGGAGACAAGTGATGATGAGAAAGAGCAGGAGGCGAGATTTTATTTAGACCTGCCATCACTAAAAACTCTGGACGTCTACAAGAGGATTTAGAGGGTGTTTGGAGATGAGATAAAACATTTGATGATTGATTTGTTGAAAAAGCAAAGCAAACAGTTGAACCCAATGTCATAGACCCTATCAAGCAGACACAGACAGAGAGAGAGATATATAGAGATAGAGAGAGAGAGATAGAGAGAGAGACGGATAGATATATAGACAGAATCAGAATTATTTGTATTAAAGGTATAGGAGGATTTTCCCAAATTTTAGGAAAGAACCGCCCTCTCCGCTTTTTGAACAAAGCTCTCTGGTCTTATGTGACGAGCACGTATCACCAGAATGATTGACGATTTTGAGGACCAATAGTCTTGATGATCCACACGGGAGTAGGAAATCCTCCAATATACCTTTAAGCAACAGGAAGTCACGAACTAGGAATTTGCGTTGGTATATGGTGCAAACAAGTAAAAACATAAAATAAAAGATAATAAAAATATGAATAAAGGATATCCCTGTGTTTAGAGCTCTAAAACTGTTTTATAAATACAATAGTTACTGCAAATGTCAAAAGATAAACTGGTAAGAGCAAAAGAATGAAGTAGAATTTATCTTCATTAGCATTGACTGAACTTATCCAGCTGCCAAAACAGAAATAGAATTGCAATCTTAACAGAAACTCTAAGTTGGCATGGCAATGGTTTTGAAAATGGCCATATCGCATATATAAGCCTCTTTTTTCAATTTAAAACTATATATGCTATTGCTTTGTAAGGCTGGATGACTGAACATTCTCATTCTGCACCAATGATTAGCACCATCTAAGCTCATTTCTCCTCACTTCTGAAAAACAAGTAATATATGGTGGAATAGGAGACAGGGTGGAGGTGGGTGGAGGTGGGGGCGGCTGGTCTGACAGAGACACACTACTCCGAGTTCGCTGTGCGGCACCAGTAAAGACACAAACCTAAATGAGAACAAATGGCCCGCGGTGAAGGAGCTCCCACTTCGCTCCGGTTGGTCCAAGTTTTCTTTCCTCCGTACAGCTGCTTTATATTTGCTTTCATGTGAGGTTGTGGCGACTTAATTGGGTTTGGTTCAGGATGCTTTGGGCTACTGATAAGGGCTGACCTGTGAACGAGTCCGTGCCAAATAACTCCAGTGTTCCCAGAGAATGCAAGCAAGTTAATTAGCTTGGAAAAAAACAATATTCAAGGTAAAATAACGACCTATAATCTGTTTCTTGTACGTAGGTTGTCGAGTCATTAGCGCTGGTAGGTGAAATGCACTGACCTTGGTGGGATAAGAACTGCAGCATTTTAGATGTTTGCTGCTCTATTCAGAACCATGATGCAGTAGATCAAACAAGTGATTTGGAGCCACACAAGTTATCCTTTCAAAGACAAAAGTAATCCTTCAGATGTCAATACTAACTAGAATCAATTTTATATTTCCTCAGCTTTTTAAAAATCATTTTTAACTGGTAGCCACCTCTGATGAAAGTGTTTGTTTTTTTCTAATCATTGGACTGCTTGAATATTTTTCTTCTTTTTAGCTGTTGTACCCTTGTTCATGACCACCAGTCAATAGCTTGGATAGCTAATAATATTAATAACAATCGATTGTATGAATTGGTTTCATACAAAGGAAGGAGACAATCCCATTCCTTCATACGAACACCATCCATCCGTCCATTTTCTTCCACTTTATCCACTGCCGGGTCGCTGGGGCAGCAGTCTAAACAGGGACACCCATACTTTCCTATCCACACACAACTCCTTAAGCTCATCCCAAGGGAATCCTGAAGCGTTCCCAAGGCAGCTGTGAGAGATAGTACCTCCAATGTGTCCTGGGTCTTTTCCCCAGTCTCCTCCCCCATACAAAACACATGCAATCCAAACAAAGATGTATTTAAACATAAAATAATGAAATATCCCCCTGTTTCAACTGCTTTAAATGTTGAGCTTTATCTCAAAACTGGGAACAAGTGTTGTTAGTTCATGGAGAAAAAAACCCATAATAAATACACAAATTTTGTATCAAATTGAATTGTCTCTTCATTAGTATTGAAATAGATTTTGAAATGATACTATCGCGGCAACACTGCAAGTTTGTTTTGTCAGTCAGTCAACCATAAAGGAGATCCACTTATTTAACTTCATGTGAATAAATAAAAGTATTCCAACCTCTTCCAAGAATAGACTAGGAATAAATCTGCATCAAACTCTGCCTCCTCTGACAACAATGAACAAACATCCAAATGAATTTATTGTCACACATATGTCCTCGTTTCGCAGGTGCACCATCTCCTTTATGAACATTTATGAGTTTGTTTACACTTGTCTGCATTCTGTTCAACTCCTCCATCAACGTTTCTAACTGCAGTGAAGAACGAGTCGACGTCTGTGGAGGAGGTCGGTCAAGGAGGAATCCATCATAATTCATCATAATCACGGACGCCGCTGTTCCTTCAGGACAGATGAGCTCCTGACCCATAGCGAACACCATGATGAGAATCAGAGCAGGGTAAAAATGGGATGTTTACGAGCTTCAATGACTTCTCACTCGCACCTTTTGACTCTATCGCTGCAGGGTGACAGACGGACAACAAGGGAACAAGTTGTTATTGGGAAAAAACTAGGGGGAAATATACTTTTATATTTACAACATGCCAAATGCTTCGAATAAAAGGGCTTTGGCGATCAATGCATAATACATCCTGCACAGAGTATATTTTTACCTTTCACATGTTTGCACGCTTCTGTCTTTTGGACAGTCTGAGTGATTCTATCCATGCCAAATGTAACATGTAAATTTTTTATCAGTGTGAGAATAAAGTCTATCTTATCTTATAGTATCAGAGGTCATCAGATGGTCTATAGCAGGCATGTCAAAGTCAAATACATCAGAGGGCCAAAAAAACAAATTTGCTGCGAGCCGAGGGCCGGACTGGTTCAATGTTTATTAACTCATTGCCTGCCAGCCTATTTCAGAACAGGTACTCCCATATTGCCAGCAGTTTCTGATGATTTTTATAGATTTTTCAAGACCCACAGAATATTGTGTACTATGACTATCTGAAATCCGAAACCAGATTCTGAAAGAATAGACTGTCTACTTTCATCAGCAAAAATAATTTTGTTTCTAGCTTGTAATCCCCAGTTGAGTAGAGGGAAGTTTTACTGAAATCACCAAAAAGCTGAGAAAAAAGAGGCACAACAAGTGCATCTAGCTGTTTTCAAACCATTCAGAGAGCACTGCTGCCACCTGCTGGCTCGATTCAATATGCTCTCAAGCTTATCCCCATACATATTAGATATAATAGACATCTGGGAACATGAAAATAGCGGAAAACGCAATTGACGTAATAGTGCGTCAATGGCAGGCAACGGGACATGTAAAAAAAAAGCCCGCGGGCCTTGACTTTGACACATGTGGTCTATAGGGCTGTAGGTTAGATAATTATTGCAGTTGACTAGTTATTGATTAATTCTGTATTTCAATAAGTCAACTAGACAACCGATTACTTCAAATAATCTTCAAAAATGAAGGTTGAAATGTGGTGAGTGAATGTCAGTAAGCATTTGTCTCACCTAATATGTGTGTGTGTTGTATGTGTTTGTGTGCATATGCTTGTGTGTGTGTTCTTTGTTTAAAACCATGTAAAAAAAAAACTACTTGAAAGAGCATACTTTGAGCACACCATTGGAAAGATAAAATATTGTCCTTACAAAGTCATATTTTGTATTTTTTGAAATGTATTTAATAGTTCAAAATTACTAGATGTGCAACTTATCAAAGTCACAAAATAGGTCCATATCTGTATCAGCTTCATCCTATTTTGGTGTAATTTAAAAAAAAAACGAGGAACAAAAAGTACAAAGTATAAAAGTCAAGTCACAAAATATTTCTACAGGCGAACAAAGTATGTTATCTTTTTCCATACTGTCTGTGCATTTTGGCTCAATACGAGCACAAGCTAAGAAACTTTATACAAAGTTAGTTTATCACTCATCCTTAATTTAAGGTAATTCATGTAATTACATTTTCACAATAAGGTGGTATTTTTAAAAGAAGATTATATTTATTCAATATGTGGTTTGATCATGTTTTCTGCTACGTTTTTAGTAGGATGGTTCTTAATTAACATATTGATTACAAGTAATGTTGTAACTAATCATTGAATTTATAGTTATATTGCGTAGGAATAAGCCACACAAAATTAGAAGGAAACAGGAGGCTTTACCATAAAATGTTGCCGTGGTTTAATAGAAATTCTATGAAAAAACTAAGCAGAGTAATTGCTGTTTCAAGACTTGGATCTAAAGAGGTTTGACACATTTCGCTTACATGTGGTAAGTATTGCCTCTAAACCAGGGGTGCTCAATACGTCGATCGCGATCTACCAGTCGATCGCAAAGGTAGTATTGGTAGATCGCATTAAATAAATGAAAAAATTACACATTCTAAACAAATATATACAAAAAACTCCGGGCAAAGTGGAGATTTTTGAAAACTCCGTTAATGCATTTGTGTGTAGACAGAGATAACCGGAGTTTTGCGTTCTCGCACGCCACAGTACCCCCCTAAATTCCTCTGATCACTCAAGCATGGATCATACTACCTTAAAAATTGTCCGCTGTGAGATGCTCGCAGCAGCGAACATCCTCCACATCAGAGAGCAGCAAAGTGATCGGACTCACGCTCGAAAACAACCAAACCAGGACTAAACCAGGACTAAACCAGGGCTGAGGACGGGGTCAGTGCTTGTAAACATACGTCTTTACTCTGAGTGTCTTCTATGACTGTAAAAGTGCCGTTACCGGCGTCTGCATCAAAGCTCCGCCCACTTCTGTGTTTTTCCCCAACGCAGGACAGGACGTAAGACACGCACATGTTTGGAATGTTACGAACGTGATTGATAACGCAGATGTGTGGATGCAAATTATTTTATAAACTGAGGAGGGGAAATATTTGGATTTAAAAAAAATAGGCATGGCACATGGACATGGCACCACAGTCAAATGACATCTGTGTTTTACTCAGTAATGTTTTACTGACACTTAGGTGACTGCACATGCGCAAACAACCGCGCTCAGTGCAGGAAAGCTCAACAACGACAAACTTGTCAGCGAGTTACCACCAATTTTCCGGACTATGCCTCCCTGGCCGATTCAATTCAGTGCAAGTCATCAGAGTAAACTCGGGTAATGACAAAAAATTTACATAGGTAATTGTGTTGTGTTGTGCTATATTGGCTCATGCAGTTTTGCATGTACATAAACATACATTGTAGGTATACAGAATATTTTTTGAAATAAATATATGATTTGCATTTTTGTAGTAGGTAGATCATTTTGACTTGATCCTTTTATAAGTAGCTCGCATGCTGAAAAAGTGTGAGCACCCCTGCTCTAAACCTACAGAGACCAAACTAATATTTGATTCATTCTCCAAAGGCATGAAATCTCTCACTTTAAATATTGTCATGATATTGTATATATTTGCTTTGACAGGTTCCCATATGCCTTGATCAGTTTTGGGAGTCCAATAATTCACTACAAAAGCCAAAAATCCAATCCAGAAAGGTTGCATTTTTCCAAAGCTGTGTTATTATTTTTCTGACAAACGTTGCAATGCATTTTACAACAAACACTCAGGCCTTGATCATTAAGAGTACAGAAAGTCCACAAATAGTTCAAAGCATCCTCAGTACATGGTGCGTTCAGGCCTTTTGGAAAACTTCCTCAAGCTTCAAGCAGAGTTCACAGAGTTTGGGAAGGTGCTATGAAGACAGCTTGAGGCCCCCTAATACCAACTACTTCCAAATCAGTGTCCACACTATAAGTTCCAGCATATGGTAGAGCATTATATTCTCTTTCCTGAAGCAGTTCTTTAGTATCAAATGTATATATATATATATATATATATATATATATATATATATATATATCTGCCAAAAAAAATAAAGTAAATATGAATCTCTTTTGATCAGAGCACAGAATTGCTCTTTCGGGACATCAAAAAGCCTCTGTCAATGCACAGCCCTCTGGAGTGCAGCTATTGGAGTGCATTAGAGGAACGTCTATGGAAATCCCAGAAATCCTTCATTAAGTATTTGGAGTTATAAAGGGTCCACAACGACCACTCTGACATATTGTCCAAGGCATTGAAGAAATTACTAAAATCTGGGCCTGGAGCTTCTCATTAGAGCAGGCCGCACAGAGACGGACTCAATTACTATCTCTGACACTCTAGGCTCTGGTAAGACTAATGGTTCTGGACAATAATAACCCAGTGAGGTCTGAACTTCCTGCCCTTTGGCTCTCTCGACTGATCTGCGCTGACATTTTAATCCTTGTCTTTTAGGCATGAGGCTCCAAATCCATCCTTATATTGTCGAAAACTGTGTTTTTGTGTACTCTTGAGGCTGAATCCAGTTTAGCAGCAGTAATGTAATTAACAAGACTTTAAACGCTTCATTTGGGTTGGTGTAAACTGCCTTTGAAACAGCAGGAAGCATCAGGCGATTAGTTCTTGTGAAGATGAGCACCTTGCCTGATCTCTGGCCAAGAGGATTAGCTGCGGGGTGCATATAGTACACAAACACACAGCAGACTAACATGAATGGAAATACAGGAGCATTAGGGAATTTGAATTGAAAAAACTCACTCCGCGCCCTCACTTGAACTTTTCGCTATACAGGATTATCTGAATTCATAGTTTCTGTCTTCTCTAGATAAAATGTAAATGTGCACTTTATTTATCCCTGTCGGGAACTTTTTCTTCTGTATTTGACCCATCCTGGAAATAATGCCACTTGGGTCTCTTTCAGGAGAAGTGGCTGCCGTAATACAGCACCCAGGAACCCATATCCTGATATTAATGCTCGGCTTGGTCAGGACTACTAGGGCTGGAGGATTTACCTATTGTTTTTAGGTAGTGGTAGGAGAAACCGGAGCACCTGGAGGAAACCATGCAGACATGCAAACTCCCCTCAGAAAGATTCAGATTTAGAATCAGATTCATTTATTTGCCATTTGCAGTAAAACCACATTGGAAAAACTGTGCAAGACTACCCCAGTGTGCACCAGACAGAGAAGACCTTCTCCCCTGGATTTTTGACACACACCAGAGCTCTTGCCACGGCGCCATCTTTACGGCGAGAAAGGCCCTGTTCCGACTGGAATTCGAACTCAGGACCTTCAGCCACTGGACCGCCAGCAGCAGTAAATATGGCAATATTCCAATACATGTACTTAAAGTGAAACATGTGTTATGGATTTTCAGTAATAAATGAAAATGATATTGGAAGACCCTATTCCACTTTCATCATTCGCACAAACACTACCTTAAATCCTCTACATACATTCACAATAATACACACAGGATCAGGATATAATTATCACAGGTTTGTGTGTAAAAGTGATAAGGACTCCTGATTTATGCACGTGCGAATAGATAGAACGAGTAAAATTGTGAACGCCATTTTTCTCCAGCAGTTTAGCCCCAGGATTGATGTGTAAAGCACTCCAACTGAAATGAGTAAAAGAGCACTTGTCATTACAACGAAAACTTGAGAATACTCTTGTCAAGCACCCCCTCATGTCTTATTCTTCCACTGAGCTGATCCAATCCAGACGCTGGGTAGAGATTGGGAGAGAATAAAAACCTTAGCATCATAACCAATTTAAAACTCCAAATACTTGTGAACATCTTAAATTCAGTATTTAAGATGTTCACAAGATGCAGGGATAGTGTATACTTTATGACAGGGGGGCCAGATTTGAAAGTATCACTGGATATTTTTGTATCATTTTATATTATGAAGGTATTTTGACAAAAATATTACTTGGATATTATTTTTGGTACATTTTTATGAACAAAACTTCTCCAGTTATTGAATGTTTGGACTGAACCCAAAAATTCAGTCCAATCAGTTCAAAAACAAAACATAAAAATTAAAAAATTTAAATAAAAAGCTTTACAATGAGGTATAACACGCCATGGTAGCTCATGGTAACCTACCATCAATGAAGAAAGTTAATTGTAAAAAAAGAACATTATTTCAGGGGTGTCACACCCTCTTGCTGTGAGCCTAAGCCCTACACTCAGACTAAAACTAATCTCTGTATTTCTTCAAGAGGTCTCGATCTTTAAGATGTATGGACACGAGAAAGTTGACATTGCATTGTGAGCTTATTCTCATTTGAATGTATGACCACGCTTGTGATGTCACATGCACAGCACCTCCATCCTCAAAACACGACGTGGCAGCCATCTTGACCCTTTTAACAGTTGCCGATCAAAAGTTAATTATTTTGATTTGCCTCACTTTAATGAGGTGTATTTCAGGTGTGTCATAATGGGGGACTCACTATCAATAGGTTTGAAGTCAATGCGTTTAGATTAATTGTGACAAATAGGCAATTATTTCATGTTGAATGAAGTGGAGATTGGTTTTTGGAACTTGAGGAGGTTTCCAAATCAGATGTGCACCCATCTGAAGGCTCAGGTAGTCTGGGTTATTGTAGACTCAGCACCAATTAGAGAGAAGTAATGGATTCCAGTAGCACCACTCTATACGCAATAATAGTTTGAATCTGATTTTTACTGTATTTCATTAATCTATTCTTCTTAAAACGGATCAAATATATTAAAGCCAAATTTATGTGAGCAATAAATGTGTAATGAATCTCAAACAAATACAGCCCATCAATGCATAATAATCTTGATGCTATAATGCAGGACATTCATTCAGTGTCCTCCATACCAATATTTCCCAATTCACCATTTTGTATCCATTAGTGCCTGACTAAAATTGCCATAATGGTTGTATTACTCTGGCACTCACCTCAGGAAATGGCTTATTACAAGATTTCCAAAACCCATTTCTCTTTCTACTCGGCTCTGAGTCCTAATGTCCAATTCAGCAAAGTTGTTGTTGATGGATTTCCTATTCATCCGTCTGTTTAAATCCTGCGGATAAATACATTAACGGGGACAGTGCTAAACCAATTCTATTTCAGATGAAGAAATACTTGCATATTCATGAAACTAATCCAAGCTGACAGTTAAAAGGAAAAGAACAACAACCATGGGAGTGACTGCAATCAAAACCACATCTATTCAAAGCAGCTATTACATTTATGATTAGATGTTTGGAAAATCACTTCAAATTATAGCAGCCGTTGCCAGAGGAACAATGCAAACCATTCAATGGAGGAAGAAAACTGCTGGTAGTGTACAATTAAGGGAGACAGACCATCTGCTAGACGTCATCCTTTGGAGGCAATAGGCAAACAAAAAATGAGGATTTAATTCATTGATTATCATATTTCATTCCCGATCCATCCACATTATTTCTTCTGCTTTATCCATTGCCGAGTCGCAAGACCGAAATCTGAGCAGCAGTTCTACTCCGAGCTCTTCTCACATGACTGAACTCCCCACTCTATATCTAAAGAAATACACACTTTAAAGGAAACTCATTTTGACTGCTTTTCCACCATCTTGTCACGACCAAAAATCAAGAGATTTTCATTTGATAATGTTTCCACTTCCAAGGCCTTGTGTTAACTTCAGATCAGCTGCCTGTTGGCACAAAGCTGCAGATTCTCTGACACCTCTTGGCGCCAACAGAGCATGTACGACGCAAAAGCTCCATGGGTTCCACCACATTCTTTTTCTTATATACAAGGTGTGTAGGTCATAAACATGTGTTGGAAAAAAAGCAATGATACTGTTGCTTTGAGTTCACAATAATTTCTCTCAATAACGCTACAGTGCAAGTTAATCCCTGTAGTCTGTGGTTCAAACACATTATACCAACATTACATAGACTTTTCTGATGTATGTATAGAGCAATCAGAGAGTGTCCATAAAGGCTGTTTGTGAAGGGCTTTAGTGAGACAGGCCAGCTGAGATTAGATCATAACTTTGTTCAGATCAAATTCTAATGCAAATTTGATAATGGGGGACCATCATTTCCCTCAGCTGCTCCAAAATATAGCATCATTTTATTCAGGTTGTTATTGTGCATTTTAGCTTGGCTTTCCCACAGAGACCCAGTACCCTGCATAAACCCATAGGTCAGAAAGACAAAAATCAGTAAATTGGTTTTCCCTGCGACTCTGTGACTGTCTCTGCACATGGGAACTTCTACCTCCACACTTTTCTTACATATTATGGATTATTTCAGTTTTGTGGTGTGGATACATTAAAACAACAGCTAAATATTTTACCACCTTGTACAATTTAGGATTCATGGCGTCCGTTTACCTGTTTTTTTATTTTCCTGGCAGGCTATTATTGCGAGCATAAATTTCTCTATGGCCTGTCAATCAATTCATACACCACTGAGAAGAAAACGCGAGGAGGTGGGAGAGTGTTTAGGGCTGATTATTTAAATCAATTAATGGGATCAGTCATGCAAGTTAGTGCGTGCCTCTGTTATTGTGGCAATTACTAATGATAGACATCTGCACAGAAACAATATCAGAGAGCTTCAGATAAAGCAGGAATAATAACAGAGATTTATTCTTGGAAGCTAAGCAAGACTGGGCCTGGTTATAGCTTGGATTATGGATTCAATGTAAACATCATGTATTGTACTTATTTGTATCAATTAGGATTTTTATGAAGTATTCAAGAAGATATTGAAGCTTTGTTGTTGTTGCGTTGAATATGCGTGGTAAACAGAACACAGACAGCTGTGAAATGTTCGAAGTGGAGTCTGCGGGTGGAAAGCACAGGGCACAGCTGTTTGTGGCTCCTCAAAGGAACAACTGCAGGGTGTGGATTGCAGCGACAATGTTGGTCCTTGAACCAAAACAGTATACGTCAAACTAGGGCTGGGCGATTAATCGATTTTAATCATTAATTCGAGTTTTACGTTTAGGGCGATTTCTTTTTTTAAAAATTCGATTTTTATTTTCTCCAGCGCAGAACTACAGCGCTAACGCGCTAACCGCGGGTCTATGGTGTTGAGCAGTCATTTTGAAGCTAACCTAATGCTAACAGGCTCCCTCTGGCCTGATGCTCGCTCTCACAGTTGGTGCTGTTGCAATAACACTTCAAAAGTTCAAGAATCAGACTTTATTTAAATCGCCAGAACACACACACACACACACACACGGGCTCCGGTCGTACGCCACATCTTTCACGCTCTCTCACGCTCGTTATTCCAAAGCGCACTCCCGTGTCCGTGGCGCGCACACACTCGTGTCCCACTGAGCCGCTGCACTTTGGGGAAAGACACGTCTCACACATTGTTCTCATTGCTCTGATACAAACAACGTGTTCCCCGCTGTCTGTTAGCTACAGTAGCTGCTACTGTAGCTGTTAGCTACAGTAGCTGCTACAGTAGCTGTTAGCTACAGTAGCTGCTACAGTAGCTGTTAGCTACAGTAGCTGCTACAGTAGCTGTTAGCTACAGTAGCTGCTACAGTAGCTGTTAGCTACAGTAGCTGCTACAGTAGCTGTTAGCTACAGTAGCTGCTACAGTAGCTGTTAGCTACAGTAGCTGCTACAGTAGCTGTTAGCTACAGCAGCTGCTACAGTAGCTGTTAGCTACAGCATCAGAATGTAAACAGGAAGCTCGCACAATGCGGGAGTCACTGAAGTTAGTATTAGCGCCACCAGCTGGACCGAGCGTTGTACTACAGCACAGTTACTCAGGCACAGTTGAAAGAACAAGCATGAAAACCCGAGGAGGCTTTTGGAAAAGACTGTCTGTTACAACATTTCTATTTTGAGTAATCAGTTTTAAAAATGTGATATTTCATGTAAATAATGCATGTGTTTAATAGGATTGATATATTTGCGATGGGCCTTGTTTGTGTGATTTAAGTTATTTTGAAGGTGCATAGTGTCATTGTAAGTGAAGTTATTATAAAACTGTTAAGCTACATTTTCACTGTTTACAATGGCAGAGCCATCTCGTTTACAAGCATGTTTTAAGGCTTAATTCCTGTTACACTTATGCTCCATGGGGATTTAGATTAAACTGCATAAAGGAAAATCTATTTCTTTGTCAGTTGTAGTTTGTTTTTAAATAGAAAAAAATAAATCGATTAAAATCGTAAATCGGATTTGGTGTGAAAAAATCGGAGATTTTTTTTTTTTGCCATATCGCCCAGCCCTACGTCAAACTATTCAAAATGTGAAAATGTTAGTTAAAAGTGAGTTATCTTGCAAAGTTGTTTCCAGTGTTGGACAAGTTACACTGGAAAAGTATAAGATATTTTGAATTGCTTTAGTAGTCTGTGAAGTTTAGTAGTTAACTTTAGTCGCACAAAGAACAATGAAGCCTAACAAGCACTGCCGACTTGACCTCGCATGTCGTACAACTGTGCAATAATTTGAACTGATGTCAGAATGAGCAATAAGAAACCACATGTGTCCACTGTCATTTTATCTACTCATCTGTGCAATAATAATTTGAATATTGTCAGAATGTGCAGTTTCGTTCGTTGTTCATTTATCTTGTATTGTGTGCTCCTCACTCCAGGTAAGGCTACATTTTCTCTCTGTGGAACAAATAAAGGGTCTCCAAATCTTAATCCTAAATAATCAGATTACAAAAAGTATAACCACTAATACTGTTAGTATTAGATAGCAATATGGCCTACGTGCAGGACTGTACAAGGACTCTACAAGGACTCCATGTTATGACTATGATGTGACTGTCTCTTTGTGACACGTATGTCTTTCGATGTGTGACGTGACAATGACTATATAAACTGTGTACTGCCTTTATTCTGTCTGAGAGAAAGAAACAGAGGAAACCAGTGGAACTTGAGAGAAACTTAAATAAACTTCCAGAGTTTGGCACACCACGATCCGTCTCTCTCTGCTGAATCCTGACAGATTTGGTGGAGAATGCGCGGCTCAGTGTGTGCCATTCTCTGGATTGTTTTGAGGGAGTTTTCTTTGTATCTTTTTCTCGGCGTGGGAGAGCTGAGAGTATCTGGGGCCTGGGAGCGGTCCAGCAGGCTGGAGAGGCGACCGGCTCCGGGACTCTTTTTCGCTCTCTCACTATTTTTTTTTTTTGTGTCCTGTTTTTTGGACTGAGCGTTTAAAATTGTTTTCCCATGTCCACATTCCGGGGATTTTTGACGTGCGATTGGTCTCTGCCGATGGAAACTAGTTCCCGGTACTAGTGAGCGCTGGTTCATGATCTGGAGACCTGGTTGGACGTGGAAAAGCTGATATTTGGTGGACTTCTGACGGTGCCTGGCGCCCTGTTTGACAAAAGGTAAGAGCGGACACCTGTTTATTCAAAGTCTGCTAATTGAGTGAACTAAATTATGGTCTGTTTTGAGGTCTGCCAAATGTCATGTATCTATAGATCAGATTAGATTAAAAACAGGTTCGCTACCTGACGGGGTTAGAGTCCCTTGAGAAGAGTCTCGGGGTTAGAGTCCCTTGGAGAAGAAGTCTCGGGTTAGAGTCCCTTGGAGAAGAAGTCTCGGGGTTAGAGTCCCTTTGAGAAGAAGTCTCGGGGTTAGAGTCCCTTGAGAAGAAGTCTCGGGGTTAGAGTCCCTTGGAGAAGAAGTCTCGGGGTTAGAGTCCCTTTGAGAAGAAGTCTCGGGTTAGAGTCCTTGGAGAAGAAGTCTCGGGGTTAGAGTCCCTTGGAAGAAGTCTCGGGTAGAGTCCCTTGAGAAAAAGTCTCGGGTTAGAGTCCCTTGAGAAAAGTCTCGGGGTAAAGTCCCTTGAGAAGAAGCTTCAGGGTTAGAGTCCCTTTGAGAAAACGTTTTCGGGTTAGAGTCCTTTGAGAAAAGATAGAGAAGGATCAAAGTGAAACCATGGTGTAAAATAAAAGTAATTATAAAAGGGAAACGTGTTAAGGAGGCCTTTGTTACGAAAGCTTTGAAATTGACGAATTTCAGGCTGATAAATGACAAAAGTAAAGAATCAACAATATTTCAGTGATCACGGTTTAAATTACATACAGAAAAAAGGAGTTTTTGTTTTCGGCGTGAACAGAGTTCACGGAGAATGCAGAGTTTTATCTAAAGTTGAGCTATGAGAGCTTTCGTGAGTTATTTACATTTTTTGCAGAGTTTTATCTACAGTTAAGCTATGAGAGGGTTGTATCCAACAGTTGTTTTTGTTTTTTAGAAAGAGATTTTGAGTTTAAATTAGTTTGCTACCTCGATAAAATAGAAGCGTAAACGTTAAAGACAAGAGTGCCTTTTGTTACAAATGTGGAAAGTGATCACTTCTAGACTTGGATGACAAAAGTATAAACTACAAGTTATATTCGCTTAACAAATTAATCTTGAAAGTTATTCTTCTTTCTGTTTTAGCATTTTTGCTAAAACACTGCTTTCTGCCTGTGTGACGCACACAGGCAGAAAGCAGTGTGCGTCACACACAGTTTCCCTGACAACGGCAGCACTATCTGCTGCCGTTGTCAGGGAAACGGCCCCCTCCTTTGCTGCTCTGGCTCTGCATCAGAGCAAAGCTACTGCTTTTAGGATTTTTGGCTTTTCATAGTTGTTATTCCGTTAAATTTGCGAAATTTGCCATTTGAACATTGTGTTATGACACAGTTAAACGTTTTTAAACACCATTAGTGAATAAGTTTTGAATATTATATGTTTTTTGAAACCCAAATATTAGTGCTAAAGCTTTGCTTTTCTTTTTAAATCTGCTGCTTATTTTTTGAGTCCATTATTGTCTCTCTGATATATTTCATAGCTGTTTGTGAGAATTTTTTTATGTTTTTATTTTAGTTACAAAAGCCGTTTTTCAAACATTTAAATTAGAATCTGTGTTAAAAGTGATTATTGATTATAGACTTCGTCTAAAAAGAAAGAGGGAATTAGGAATTAGCTGTAAAAGTATTATTAAGTTAAACTACCCAATTCACCCAATTCACATTCAAGTGGTGACTTTTGTTTTTGTTTTGACTACACGCCTGACCTTCCTCCTGCTGCTGATGAACACAGCAGAGGAGCCTGGCTCTAAAATGTGCAAGATAATTAAACACACAGTACAAAAGTACATAATACATATTTTAAAGTTTGAAGATTTTTGAGATTTGAGTCTTGTTTTTTATATTAAGAGTTTCTGGTTTTAAAAAGTTTCACATTAGTAAGATAATAAGTAATCTTTATTTACATAGCGCATGTTGAAAAACCCAGAGCGCTCCAAAATTGTTTTGACTTCAGAAAGAAAAACAATCTCATTCGCATACTGATATCTATTGTTTTTAAATTGGCCGTCTCAAGGATTGTTTTTCAGACTCTGCCTCACTGTACAAGAGGTCACTGCTGGACACTGGACAGCGCAACGCCCACCCAGCCACAGGCCACAGAGCTAAGAGCAAAGGGCAACAATGCCACCTCTACGCCCCTCCCCCCACTACAGAAGTAAGTGGGAGTGAGACCGGGGCCATGAAAGTGGAGGTTTCTGGAGGCAGTGATGGGTGGAGGCCTCAGGTAGAGACCTAGAGGCAGTTGAAAGTGTGTCCACGTGGTTACAACACCACAGTGTGACCTTTGAGACCTACAGGTGGTTTGAGGAGTCTGGAGACACAACCCCAAAATTCACACCCTACACACATACACACACACACACACACACACACACACACCTACACACTCACACATTCACATTTACATATAGATACATGAAAAAGCAGAACATGAGAAAAAAGCATTTTAAAAGTTTACTCCAATGTAAACAAATATTTTTAATTGTCTATCACTTGAATCAGTATTTTTTGAGACCAGAAATGTTCATTTGAATTCTATATTGTCATGGACTTAATTTAAGTCTGTCCTGACACTTTTGATTTGTTGATTTTGTACTGTGTGAAGTAATTACATTAATTAGAATTAGATCTGATAAAAACACAAATTAGAGAAGTAAACTGCGCTTGCTTTTGTCTGAGAGACATTAGCAACAGCATGAATAGAAATTGTCTTTAAAGTAGAATCAAAGTGACTTAACCATAGAGAGTAACTACTGCATAACAAGCTGTGTACAGGAACTGTGACACTGCACCATTGACCAGAAGTGCATCGCAAATGACCTGATGTGCTTCAAGTCAAAAGACTGTATCTGGAGATCCTGATGTGCATCTGGAGAGACCAAAACCATGGCTTGGACCCTACTGATGTCCAAGATGACATCTCTCGAAATATGACCTGACCTGATGACGACTGAGACTCACCCTCAGAGGAACCTGAGGATCTGAGGATCTGAGAGAGAGAAAACTGGGGAGTGATTGTTTATATTTTTGAAATCATACATTGATGAGTGCTAAATGAGAGAGATACTCATGATTCTTTCTTTTGTTTTTGTTTGTCCCTAGCTTCTGGACATCTGATGATCTATTGGACACAGCCATTTGCAGAACAAGAACCAGCCAATGAAAAACGTCTATTGCCGATGCTATTGCTACAACTAGAACCTGTGACCAAATGCAATATACATGGAAAGTATTCAGACATCTGACAGACAAAAACTTTGACTTTTTAGTCTGGGAGACTGAGCAACTGTTAAAATGTTTTAAAATGATAAAGTATGAGTATTGTAGCGTTTTAGTAGATGTTAAATAGTAGTAAAAAAGTAGAATTGTCCTTCCTTTGTTGTTCATAAACACATTTCCACGTAAGAGTTAAAATAGTTCCATAAAATGTTATCCTTCTGATAGAGCAGATATAATATTAGAATCAGAGTTATTTTTTTTTGAGACATTAAAAGTGACAGAAGTCACAAATTAGAAATATGCCTTTGCTCAAACTGCAGCCAAACTTTAGAGTCACAGTAGAGTAGAAATAGAATTAGATAAATGCATCAACCATAGATGCTTTCAAAAATAGAGGTTATTTGTAGCCAGTGCTAATATCAAATGGTAAAGGGACCATTTCACAAGCTTTTACTTCAAAAATAGATAAAGTTAATTACAGTTTTATGTACAGTTTTATTAGATACTTGCCAAATTCACTTGTGTTCACACATGAGTGAATGTTGACAATACAAAAAGTTCATATGAGTGTAGCCTAGATTAAAGCCTAGATCAATGAGATAGATTAGAACCAACAGAGATTCAAAAGCATTTAAAAGCATTTTGATGTATTTGTGTATAGCACAAAAACAGTATAGTAGATATTTAGATATTGAGAAGTTTAAAAAGCTGTAGATTCACCAGCACAGATTAGAATCAAACACCATTGTAAAATAACTGACCCCAACCCCAAACCTGCTAAAATAGATTAGCTCTTGTAAGGATAATACTAATTTGATTAATGATGTACATTCATCCCAAACTGCCTGAGAGGAGGAAGTGACAGCACTTCCTGGTTCAACAAATGTATTTGGAAAACTGACAGCCATAATAATGTTCATATTAACCATTTGTCTTTCTGTGTTCACAGTTTTATTCCTGAGAATGAGAATAGACATGGAGCAAAATCCCACTGATAATAAGCCACTGATAATGAAAGTAAACTAAAGAGAGATTCATTAGATTAAAATGTATGTTTAAGAATTTGGCTCAATAGAAGCAAATATGCAAACATATTTGTAAATAGATTAGAATAGTTTTAAACTATAGTGAATAGTGAAAGTAAAGTACACAGTCTAAGATTAGAATTTGTGAAAATAATACAGTGAAATAAGTGAAGTGTAAACAATTAGCATTAGAATAAAAGTATAGAGTAATAAAAGGGAAATTAGCTTCTAATTTGAGACTCAGCTCGTTTCTGTCTGTGTTTTGACTGAATCTGCTGAGTTCTTGTGTGTCCAATAGTGTTTGTTTGTTTTTATTTTTGATTTGTTTTTTGTTTGTTTATTTACTTTATTTTTGTTTGTTTTTTTCCCAGGATAGAGGATAAAATCCACTGATATTGATTTTGATGATTATGAGTTTAATGCATACATTTTCTTTGTTTTTTAATAATTTTTAAAGTTTTTTTTGATTTTTTTTTTTTTCTTTTTCCACTTTATTGATTGATCAAATTGAGTGATCACATGTGATTATGTGATCAAAGGGGAGGGTGTTAGTATTAGATAGCAATATGGCCTACGTGCAGGACTGTACAAGGACTCTACAAGGACTCCATGTTATGACTATGATGTGACTGTCTCTTTGTGACACGTATGTCTTTCCATGTGTGACGTGACAATGACTATATAAACTGTGTACTGCCTTTATTCTGTCTGAGAGAAAGAAACAGAGTAAACCAGTGGAACTTGAGAGAAACTTAAATAAACTTCCAGAGTTTGGCACACCACGATCCGTCTCTGTCTGCTTCATCCCTAACAATACTCAAAGGGGACTGACAGGGTTGTACATTCATATATACGGCGGTAGTTGCTGCCAACAGCTGCCCTGAGGTAGATTGAGGGAAGTGAGGCTGCCAATCCGTGCCATCAACGCCTACGACCACCAGTTAAAGCCAATGTGTGTGAAGTGTCCTGCCTGGGGACACAACAACAGTAATTTAGCCGTCTCCCACTGCGTCTCCCACTGCAGGACAAACCACACCCTGCACTGCTTTGCTTCTGAGCAGCTTTGACATGCAGGTAAGGCCACATGTTGGAGTAAAGTTAATTATTTATAACATCCAGAGGTGCAACATGGATACAAATAATGTGGCTCTCATAAATAATTTGGAAGAGCTGCTGTAGATGAATGTAAATTTGGAGAAAGTAATTTATATTTGTATCAATAATATTTGGTTTTGTATTGTTATAGAAATCATTCAAAATTATGAATTGCTAATATCACAGTGCTGTGTGTGCTCTATTCTAAAGGAAACTGTTACTTACATGAGCACTCTCCTCTGTGAATAGAATGAATGATGCAAGGCCAAAGTCTGATCCTAGCAGCCAAGGACGTGCTGAATCAATAGAAAGCAAGCAGCAAGGATTAACAAATCCTCTGCAACGCTGCATGGGAAATTAGCACAAATCAATTCCAAATCAATATGTAATGAGCTGTCTGCGAACTTTTTTAACGCAGCATAATCCTCCCTATTTGTCTTTCCCTCGGCTGACGTATCCTGGGGTTCGTGAATCATTCAGCCTCATGAGTAATAGATCACACAGGTTCAGTAAGAATGGGCCGCAAAAGCACACACCCACCGAAGGCAGAAGTGGGGCTTTAACCTGCATACAACATTTAAAAATCATCTATCTCATCTAGCTTTAAGTCAAATAATAAAAGTTTTTTATTTCCCACAGATCTACCCGCTATCACTCTATCACTGTCACTGGAGAATATTAGCATGACTGTCCTCTTAAATCCATAACATTTTTTTTTTTTTTTGCAAACACATTTTAGGTATTATTTGCTATTGTTTCTGTCGATTATTATTATTTCATTTTTAATTTTTATTTTCTTATTTATTTATTTGTTTATGCAGATTGTTATACATGCCTTATTCTATTTACTACTTTTTTTAATTTGATTACACTGAGAGCCAAAGCAATTTACTAGTATGTGACTTCTTGTTACTCAGATGTCAATTTAATAATTCTGATTCTGTGTACAGTACTTGTCATACAGTATTTTATTTTTTAATTTTTTATTTTCTTATCGACGGTATATAGACCTACAGTACATATGCTTTTTTATTATTTTTTTCAAAAGTGATGTAATGTGGCATGGGCCAGATCAGAGAGAGCTCTTCTGGAGTATTTATGGACCTATAGTCTAGTTGTTGATTTCTCCTTGGTGTAGTGTTTTGTTTGAATGATGAATGGCTGAAACTGAAACTGGCCTTATGCTTGGAGAGAGTTCAAGCTGCAGCATACTCAGGCCTGAAACGTGACTCCGGTCATGTGGCTTTGTTTAACAACTCTGGGAACTCAACTTTGGCCCTTCCATCCCCACACCTCTCAGTCCCATGCACGTCAGCTATGCGCCCCCCAAAACCAAAAGATCACCAAGACTTTTAACGTAGGTGACAAACAGAACGCCCTGAGCCAGCTGGACTGTGGCAGAAAGGATACAGCCAACAAATTACTCACAATTTTAGCTGCTATTGTCATTGTTACTGGAAAGAATGACCAAAATAACTGACCAATCCTACCAGTTACAGCAGTATGTGTGGTCTGTAACAACACAAAGGCGACTGAGCCGTTTTGAGCGTAGCTGCTGAGGTCAATAAGAGAACATCTCGCTTACACTAGTCAATGAAGTCATGGAATATCACGTTACAGCTTCCAGTCGCTGCTATTTGTTCTACTGGTTTGATTACGGTCACATACACATAACAGAGTGAAGGATGCATCCAAATGGGCTTTCTAATCACAGGTCCGTATATGACATTGAAAGCACACAGTTTGGGATGCAGCCAATAACCAGTGGAATTTCCAGTAACAATATCATGGTCAATAAATGAAATGAAACAACACTTTGATGTATTTCTTTAACAATAAACACAAAAGTATGTTATAGTCAAAGAAATGAAGACAGAGGCAGCCACAGTCTCACGCACTCAACCAGATTTTTTTTAGTTCTTCCAGACCGAACAAAAGAAGTCAAAGCATTTTATATGATGTGAAGCAATGCGCATCAGAAACATGTGAAAGAGATGACAGACCATCCTTGAGACGTCAATACTGAGTCCAGACAGTCAAAATATAATCAAAAGTCTCCATGGCTTTAAATTCTTGGAATCTTGTTCCTTGCATATTTTTCATGTTTGTCATAGTTACAGTAAGTCCAAAACACACAGGTCAGATTCTACATTATCATGAAAGGCCTGATGCTCCACAGTTGTTTGAGAGTTGTTACTACCTCTGACTGAGCCATAAAGTATTATAAAATATAGGTATATGCCACAAACTGTATGTATAAGTTTCTGTGTGACTGTATGTGGTGTGAAACTGTGGAATGCTTTGGATCCTCAAATAATGCAATGCCAACATATTCTCAGATTTAAGTCATTATATAAAAACAATGTCTGAGATTATGACTTGAAAGTATTTCTAAATAGCTTTTCCATTGACTCATGTTGGCATGTGCTTGTTCTTGTTACATACATTTTGCAGTATCGTTTCCTTACCTGTTGGTATCAAGCCCCGGCGATTCAAGATGGCGCCCTATTCAAATGAATGGTTGTGCTCAGTGGCGCTTTGTGACGGCATGGGGGCTGAAAGATTAGCGGAAGTTGCCTGAAACTCGCAAAGATCTATGGGAAACTCGCCTGTATTTGGGCATCGTCTGGTCCTCCCGGTTCTGTGCAGTGGATGATCTCCCATAATGCGTTGCGCCAAACACGCGTGTGTGGGTCTCACACCGGGTCTCACGCACGTGCACAGAGGGGCTCGGCCGCGCTCTGACCAATCAGAGCAGTTCATCAGAGCGGGAGTTAGAGCGAGAGCCAGACGAGCAGAGTTTGTGGCACTAAAGTGTGGATTTAAACAAAACCGAAGGATTTAAGAAGAAAAAAAGTTCAGGATGACAAGGGACACTAAAATCCCCACAAAATCCGATCTTTATTAAAGCTGTAGGTTCTCAGTCAGCTGAGGTCGAGCTGTTTTAATATGCATTGAGTTCTATGGGGAAAATTTCTGGGTAGCCCACGTGAATTTAGCCTGGTTCAGTCTGCAGTACCGCGAGAATCCCCTGAGCACGTGAGTTATTCAGCTACAAGCTAGTAATACCCTATCCAGTTAATATAATACATCCATGGTTGGTATCTACTGTTCATTACCATTGTTGGTATTTTTGCATGCAGTTGTTTTGTCCTCATAGAGCTTACATTTGTCCTTTGTTGACATTTTCAAAACTTTTTTTTCTTATGATCAAGATGTTTAAGATATTGAAATCTGTGATAAATGTACGTTGGAGCTAAAAGAAAGCCTTTACTTTACATATGTAATGACTGAAGTAATTAGGGGTGGGATTAAATACGTGTTTACTTCTTCCCACTACTTTTTGAGCATCCATAAGTTATGTTAGCATACTATTTTTGTTATTACTTTTTTGTTATTTTTGTAAAAGTGCCTAAGTTGCTTGTGATTAATTTTTACTAATTACTGTATTTGTTGTCAGTGGTCCTACTCCCTAATGAGCCATACCAACAGGGAAACTTCTTTTTGTAAACAGATGTTATTCTATTCTTATTTTGATCTCCGGCCATTGACTGGTGATCAATCAAAATAAGTCACACCAACTCCAAGGCCAATCACTATAGACACACTTTAATCTGCGTTTTGAACCATGAGCAGCTTGTTTCCACTGTATTACTACTGCCCCTAGACATGCCTTGTGATACTTCGCTTGTGAACATTGTGTAAGATAGAATATGTGGGGAGATGTAAAGCACAGGGGATGAGCCTGTGAAATACCCCTTTCCTCACAGTATAATGATATTTACATTGAACTTTGACAGGAGCAGATGGTGCATGCTTAAACAAGCCGTTAGACGGGAAAGAATGGGAATCGTCCCTTATTCAAATGATATTCCTCCAGCAAGAGCCTCTTGAAGATATAAAATGTAACCATCTTGAAGAGGACAGGATTGAGAGTTAATCCAATCTATTCATCGTGCTATTTCCTGAAATCTTTGACTGGAGAGCTGGGCAATCTGGGGGAAATAAAAACTATAACAATTGTTTATGTTATATTGACTGATCTCCTATTGACATTTGATCTGTATGTGCTGGCCAACAGGCAGCGTCCAACTCTTAATGTATTAAAATTATTTGTGGAAATAATATTAGCTAAACATTGTGAAAGAGATTCACACTTTCTGTCTCCGGCCCATTTCTTTCTCCAAAACATTTTAAAAGAATTATGCTAATGCTTTACAGCAAGAAGGTCCTGGATTAGACAGTCCTTGGTCCACCACCAAGAAAAAGGACAGTCCTTTGAGAAAGTAATTTGTGCGTAGTTTTTTTCAATGTGTGTGGTTTACTATACTTCAAAATCTCTCTTTATGGTCAATGTCAAGACTTGCTTCACACGGTTTCTTATATGAACAAACCTGGTTTGTTATCCGATAGACTAGCATCATGTTGGTCCCAATAGGATGAAATTTAATGAAAACATTGATAAATAGCAACTGTCATTTTTCAGTGTTTTCATTAAAATTCCTCCTTCTGACATCCTTTTTCAATGTATTAATAATAATACATTCCCAGGCATACATATCTTCAGGCAGCCCAGCAGAATGTAATCCATTGTCAGTGGATTGTGTGGGTAAATCTCACATTACACAACTATCTCTTATGTAGCATTGTGGGCGAATGCAAGGCTGCAGGGGACAAGGCCAATATGTATTCCACGAACTGTTTACGCTGCTTCATGTGTCACTTTTAGAACGGAATTAATGACTTGTTTGAAAAAATTGTATTCTAGTGTTTATTACTACAAGACATGAGATTATCAATGCAGAAAACAGATGTATAATTTGCATAAAAAGATAATTCTAGCATTTGTAGTTGTACAATTAGTGGTGTGGAGTGAGCGATGGTCTTTGCCACACAAAAAAAAGACCTAGAACTCATAAGAAAGGCCATGGCACTAAGCTTCTCCTCCAGCAACTTTTGAAGGCTTGACATGAAGAATATACTAATGGAAATACTCTTAATACTCTTTCCTCATGTGAAATGTGTGACCTGTGACATTTTGTAAATACCAATGATGCGATTGTCATAAAACTTGTCGTTGCTAAATGCGTCAGACATTTACTAAATCAGGACAAAATGTCAAATTCAAATCAAATATTATGCCTGAAAATGTCATTTGAAAAGATGAGGCTGGTTCAAAACATTTCTGCACAGGAAAAATAATGGCTTTGCAAAGTTGTGGAGGAAAGGGATGTCATTTTCGGTCGCTCGGGTCTGCAGTTTGACGACAACATTTTTCATTATCGTTTAACATCTTTATTTCTGTACATGACCGTGGGGAAACAGCAAAAATCCAAAGCCATGGAGCAAATTAGCGTAAGATTGCGGTATTCGCTTTGATATTCGAGCCATATCAAAGTTCAAACACTATATTAGTAAATCAGAGACAGATCAATATTTATGGTATTAATATATTATAGTATTAATTTCAATATCTCTGTGTGATTAGTTTGATGGGTTTGCTCAGGTGAATACTGTTGAGACTGAGGAGTATTCACATATATAAGAGAGATACTGCATTCTGAACAAAGGAAGCTGTAAACTGTCTATTTCTCTACATATTTATAGAGCATTGACAGCAGCAGATGGTGCATGTTACAGAAGACGACAGAAGAAACGCCTGACACCCTTCTGTAAATTTAGAGGTGGCAAAAATGAAGCATATTTTATCAAGCCGGGACCACACACAAAAATAGCACATTTATTCACTTTATTAGAAACCGGGATCCTTTATCTCAGGGATGTCCAAAGATTTTAGTAAGAGGGCAGATTTAGTTGAACAGGCTAGTCCAGGGGTTGACATCATGGATTGCAAAACTGTCTTGACTGGAATCAGGCTGTTCTGAGCTTCAAAATGATCTATAACAAAGCTGAAGTTGGCTTAATGACAAATGTCTACCATCTCACCAGCTACAGTAGCAACATTACTGGAAGAGACACAATAAAAAACAATGCCAGTACAGTTACGACATGTCTATACTGGCTGAGCTGAAGTTGGATGGATGACACAGTGAACTTGTATTTATGATCTCAACTAATGTTTAAGGTAAAGGTACACTTTATTGATCCCCATAGGGCAATGCATCCTCTGCATTTGACCCATCCTGATGCCGCTAAGGCTTCAATCAGGAGAAGTGGTCGCCGTAGTACAGGCGCCCGGGAACCCATCTCCAGATGTTGATGCACGGCTTGGTCAGAATGAGCCTGGCCATAGCCATCCGTACACTCCGCTCAATCATCATTTCACTGCATGTAACGTCTGGGTCTGGTCCCTGTGTTAGCGATTACAATCGGTCGTATTTCAACCGGCTACGCAGCGAGCGCGGAAGGCGGGTGTTGTAGGTCGGTGCCGGTGACGTCAAGAGCTTGCGCCGAACGGGCAGGTTGTGGCTTGGTAATGGCGAAAAATGCAATAGTAAAGTAATCCGGTCTGGTTCTATCAAGAAATTGAAGCAGGAGCAAGAGGAATGTTTAGCAAATGTAATCGCTGGTCAAGATTGTGGCGCTACTCCCCACGGGCTCCGTTAGCGGCAAAGGAGATGGCTAGGCTAAAAGCTAAATGCTAACAACACACTCGGGCACATTACATACGTCACGGTAAACTCAGATCCAATCGTTTCAATCGTTTCAAAGGAGTTAACCCCTCCCACCTGTAAACCGAGCTCAATGGAGCGCCTCCAGACCTTAGTACGAAATGTAATTTGTACTAAAGTGTGGTACAATCAGGCTAAGTCAGAACTACCGGTGCTGGAGGATTTAACCTAGTGTGCATGTTTTTAGTGGTAGGGGAAACCGGTGTACCAAGAAGAAACCTACTTAACACATGGAGAACATGCAAACTCCACTCAGAAAGACCCCATTCCGACCAGGACCCAGGAGAGGTGAGAGTGCTATCCACTCAGCCACCGTGCCACCCACCATCGTTGTGGTTTGAAAGTTAGGTAAACAACGTAAACAAAGCTAGGTATCATATAACGGCAAGTCTCAGGAATCTAGCATGTGAACAACCAGGAACATGAATAAATGACAACAGGGTCCAATTCATTCACTCCTACACTGTGGTGGTAAACAACTTCTGTAGCCACAGCTGCCCCGGAGGACAAATATAATATTCAGTAACAAGCGACTTACGGTTGTCAAATCCTTAGGTCGAAGCCTACATTATGAAACAGAATAATGTCAACACTACTTTTGGCTAGCAAGGCAGAGGGCCACATAAAATGACACTGAGGGCCGCAGTTGTCCCCCGGGCCTGAGTTTGGACATACCTGATTTATCTGTTTAAAATTGGGAACTGGGACTGGAAACACTCGCTAAAGCTATTCTGTCATTGGAAATAGAACTGTGCAATTATCTAGCCTCCACTCTAGCTCGATATATGTACGTAAGTATACAAATGTCATTACTGTCTCTGTTGTAAATTGCCGAGCGGAGTTTAATATTCCTGCTATGTAGACTTTCTAAAGTTTATTATGTATTATGTTCTTTCTACTCCTACACGATGATAATGTCAGCTTTTACAAATGCATTTTTTGAGGGCACTAGTACTACAGAAGATGTACTGATATACCTGATATTACTAGAATATACATTTACACTTACTTCTTTACAATGCCAAAGTTAGAGATTTATACTTACTTCATTACGCTAAAGTCAGAGATTTTGTACTTAATTCTTGCTTCTTCTTTATGCTCAGATTGGAGATTTCCGATATGTTTTATTTTAATTATGCTGATTTTAGTATACAGCTATTTTTTGTTTATCTTGAGTTGTGTGCTACTCATTCCAACAGTTCATTAACCGGTTATGCAACACTGAAATATCCCAACTGCGGGACGAATGATTAATCTCTTAATCTTAATCTTAAAATTTAAGGTGTATACTTCATTTACTTACTTACTTACTACATAATCTAGCCCTTGTTACTTAAACTTTTTTGTTGATTGCTTTCCCACTACGGTATTTTTACACGTGTATTCCAATGGGGTTTTACTGCAAATGGCAAATAAACTGAATCTGACTCAAACAATACAACTGGAATAATTGAGAAACACAATCTCTATGTCTCAACAGAACTAATAGATGACATTTTGAACAGCGGATTCCGAAAGCGCGTTTATTTTTCCGATATATACACCCTAGATATGTCTTGATAGAATATATCGCTGGTTTTATTTGAGGAGAGAGACACACTTGACTGAATAGTGCGTTGAAGAGGTTAACAGCCCATTTGTCCATCACTCAGGGCCTGTCCTTCAGAGCTCATGTGCAGCTCACGCCCTGCGCAGGTTTATTAGCATCAGTCTAGACGCGAAAGACAGCGTGAGTAATGATGACGCTTTTTGACAAGGATGCACTTTGGGTTATTTGAAAAGGCTATTGACTCCGTTATCCTATCGCTGTGAATATTAGTTAATGAAGTTTTTTTGATCAAGACTGGTTTTAATTGTTTTATTTTCTAATCTGTTATCGCCACATGCCAACGTGTTTTTAGGTATTTCGAGAGAACTTTTGTGATTTTGGGCTCTATTTCCATTTGGGCTTATTATTCCATTTACTATTCTTCCAATCTTGGCCATATCAAGTCAACTTCTACTAAAAAAGGATGCAGCAATTTATCATTATACTATAGCTTGCGCAGGAAACAGAACTACAACAAACCAGACATATCCTACAACCTCATAACGACATATGTACATTTGTTATCAGTCCATCTTGTCCATCCCAGTCATGGAAATCCATTTTTCTCTCAATAATATCGGCTTCAACCTCAGAATTTGAAAGTAGCTTGTTACTGAATATTATATTTTTCCTCCAGGGCAGCTGTGGCTGGGTTTACCGTCCGCCACAGTGTAGAAGTAAATGAATTGGACCCTGGTGTTATTTATTTATTCATGTTCCTGGTTGTTCACATGCTAGATTCCTGAGACCGGCTGTCGTCTGATACCTTACCAAGCTTTGTTTACTTATACCTAAAATGCATTTAAATCTAACTAGTTCTTTTCTCTCACACTGTTTGGTTCTATCACTAGTTCTCACATACATGTATTTTAGGCACACATATTTAGGCAAGGCAAGGCAAGTTGATTTGTATAGCAGAATTCATACACACGGCAACTCAAAGTGCTAAACAAAACAAGATAGCATTAAATTATAAATAATCACAGTACATTAAAAAGAAAGATAAAAATATAAAATCCCTCAGTTGTATGCACAGCTAAACAGAACTGTTTTTAACCTGGTTTTAAACATTGTCAGAGAGGAGGCCTGTCTCACATCTTCAGGAAGATTGTTCCAGATTTTAGAAGCATGAATCTGATAAGTTTATAATTAAGACAGAAAAAGGGAAAAATAGAGAACCCCCCTCACTCAGCCAATCAGCTCTATGCAAAAAACATTAGATCGTGACTTACAACTATGCAAAAAACAATAGGTTTTCTATGTAGATGAAACAGCATGTTGTGTTCTGAGATCTTCAAAACATGTTATTTTTATAAGACCCTCTATGTTAAGATTAATACAATGTAGTATCGAAGAGACAGAAACATTAGGTACCCCAGCTTCATAAAAATTGATCATCTATTTTATCATTGCATTTCTTGTGTTTATACTGTTTGATTCTCTGATCTGTGTGGGCAAATCGACAGCTTTGTAAAGTGATTTAGGGCGATACAATAATAGAATTGAAAATCAAATTGAATTGAAATCACAGCTTATCCACAGAGAAGACCTGCACACCAAACCCATGCCCTGTGAGTAAAGCTATATCCTCCATGGGGCCCCAAGCAGCAGCTGCCATAGCGGGACTTACAACCCAAAGAGAAGGACGAAAAAAAAGATTGACTTGTCAACATTACCCTGTCAACAACCTCTCGGTAATAACTTAGCCCGGAGGAGAGGAGAAACCCCATCTCGGCTGGCCTTAGAACGCACGCACACGGGATGGATGGATGGATACGGTGTGGAGGCTGTCTGGACGCTATTTACTTTCAGAATGTGAGAAAGAGGGCATGCTTCTATTCGGCATGCACTAGAAAACATCTCTGCAATAGATAATCCCAGCACGCTCGCTGATCAAGGCTGCAGGACAACAACAACAAACTTTTTGCACACTTCTTTCCCCTTGACGTACGCGCTTGAAATTACGCAAACTTGTGCAAGGACAAAAAAAGGAAAGTCCAATACTTCAAACGCGTTCCTGGCTCTCTTGCTTGCTTTATCCCCCTCCCTCTACGCGCGAAGCCCATCTGGAAGCAACACTGGAGCGTGTCCGCGCCGTGACAACACCATTACTTTCCGTGCGTGCCATTAAAACATACTTACCCACGCTTTTTGAGCCCGAACCAAGCAGCAGATACCAGATCCACATCATAGGGTCCTCTGCAGATCTCTCTCCCCCACCCCTAGCCTGTCTATCGGCTGTCCGTGTGTCTTGCCCACAGCGGGGAAAAGAAAAAAAAAAGAAGTATACGTAGTAAAAGTGGAACCAAACTTATCCAATGGTGACGTGCGCGCTCCGTGGTCTTATATCCATACGCTGGGATCCAATAACTTTATGGGGGGTTTTCGTGCGTAAAGTCCACTTGTTTGCCCGGATCAGGGGTAGACAGGAGGGCAGGGGGAGGTTAGCCAACAAGCGGCTGAAGCTAAGGGGCTCCAGGGCGGAGGGAGCAGCGCAGGCAGAGGCGGAGTCGCTCTGTAGAAGGTCGGACTGTCCCGGGGATAACGCAGCGCTCCTGTGGCGTGGGACCGCTAATGGACTCCTAATAACCTTAACCCTGGCTATGTTTGCGTAATTAGCCATTGGGTGTGTAATGGTTAATGGATGTAGGAGTAGATGGCTTCATATATAAATGCGTATTTGAACCCAGAGCTAATGGCTTTTCTTGCACTAGACTGTATTATACCTATAGATGTAGGCATACAAGTATATGCACCAGAGACTACAGGTGTATTCCTTATATGTGTATACTTGTCATTCTTTGTTTCTATGTTATGCTAAAGATGTTACGCTAAATACGTTTTCTTTTGAAGTACAGAGTTGTCCATCCATCCATGTTCTTCCCCTTTGTACTTAATATTCACTCTTGTGTTGTGTGCTTCTCACTCCTACTGTTCTGTAACTTATGATGCAACACTGACATTTTCCCTCGGTGGGACGAGTAAAGGATCTTTTCATCTTAATGGGGAGTTGCAACACTTTCAAGGCTCTTTTCACATGGGACAAACACTTAGTCCCTAGTTGTTGTTGCCCACAAGCAGTAAAAGTGGGATAGTATTTATTTGTGACATTTGTTATTGCAGAAAAGTGAAAAGTATGCATTTTAGATAGTAATTGAATTGAAATTAGTGTATAGTACTTGGAGATAATAAGAGGCTTAATTTTCCATTTATTTTTGATTGTTTATGAGTGTTTTATTTTTATATTTGGCTCATTTTTAAAGAAAGTAATATACAATTGTGTATTTGGCTATGAGCTGAATCTAATTCTGCAATCTGGTTGTCAGTGAAGGCTAGTTAACTGAATGGATCTGTTTGAATGTGGTCTAATGGAATGAGTTTATATGGTTTTGTTGGGTGTTATGCATATGAATAGTTGGCCACAGTTAAGCCGATGCCTTCAAGCACTTAACTGCATCCTATTTTGTTCTTCTGCTCTGCTCTGCTTTGTTATGGTAATCTATCCATTAGATGCTATCAGTATGTTTACCATTAGCAGGGTAATTAGCAGTAGCAGCACATTGTTAGGTATAGCACCTCCTGTGATGCAGATGGTGGCTTTAGGAGTGGGAAAAGTTCTGTCATCAATGATAATAAAGATTTGTTGGTGAAGTGAAAATATGTTTTCCATCGCCCCGTGTTTTAGTACTGAAACACATACAGAATCTATGCTGAGGAGCAGATGGCACATGGGGAAAGATTTAGAGCTAGCTGCGATAACAGATGGTTTACTTTGATGAGAGTTGAAGATGTAATTAGTAGGATTTCCATTAAAAGTGAAAATCAGGCACAGGCTGAAGAACCGTCTTGTTTAGACTGAAATAATGCATGTTTGCTCACTTTTTTCATGATATGGCATTTGCTATTGGTCAGGGAAAATCTAAAGTATCTATGATGTTCATTCAAAATAATTTCTTTGGCCGAAAATGCTAAACTAGAAATATTGTACATTTGATTGTAGGTTTACTACATTTTTCTTCTCAACATTTTGAGTTGCAAAAATGTATTAATTCTTTTATATTTTCAGTCTTCAATTGTAATTCTGATACTTTCATTGTCACAATGTATATTTTCTGACAATGTGCATGTTTATTTATTGATAGATAGAGACTCTATTGATCCTCGTAGGAGAGATTCAGGATTTCAGGATAGCTTTTAGTTTAATTTAAGTGTAATTAGTTGTTTCAGGATTTCAGGAAATTTATGAAGTTGAAAACGGAACACAGTATTCAGTTTTCCACAATACTTTCTTTAAAATGGTCCCTCCTCTTGGTAGAACTATGACCAGTAAAATTTGCTGGAGGAGAACTGTTGAGAACCAGTGACGACCAGTATCAAGGTTTTGAATACATTTCAACCAATCCGGAGGCTGCAGGGGTGGGTCAAACTAGTGCTTGTTTTCAAAAAGTTTCACCCTCTCTTCACAGTTTGACATTCACTTTAATAGCACTCACTATCTGTGCAGCACTTTGGAAACGGTCTTGTTAATTAAATACTTTATGTAAACACAGTGTTTTGAATGAAGAACATTATGCAAACTATCCATTTCCTAATTCCTGCACTCAGAGGGACGTTTTCTGTCAGCGATCTTACCACCAACGTTTGCACCATTTCCTTCATACACCGCTGCAATCTTCACTCATGTTTAATTCCTGAAAGAGAGCCGGGACTCAAGGCTTCACCTGTCATCACGCTCTATACTCCCTATTTCATATCTCCCAACTGCAGCCGTGCAAAATCAAGACAACCTCACATTTAACATCCTTTCTTTTAGATAGCACCACTCACCTGAAGGCAGTCACGCTCATATCCCAAATCTCTGTTTTTCAGCCGACTTTGTACGCTTTGCCAAATACTTTATCGAGCAAAAAGTCCCACGTGGCTGTCACCTGCGGGGTCTTGACTTTTGCCAAATCTTTATAAGCAGATTCGATAGTAGCAAACGATGTCCTCAAAGCTTCCTCCCTTTTTCTCACTTTCTTGTGTTTCTGTCAGGCGGTATGAGTCATGAGGCTAAATGCCGCATTTTGTTTTTTTCCCCGAGTGCTTAATAGTCTTCGAAATGACACGCATCGCCTTCAAAATGGTGAATACAATCAGCAGTAATAAAACAAAAAGCGCCTGCTGAGGAGTAAGCACATTTGTCAGTCTGTGTTAAATGGCTTTCGCTGCTTCCTCAGAGCCATCATTAACATTTGAGGCCGTTATACAAATTGTGCAGCGTGATCTCTGAATCTGCTGGGTCTGCTAAGTCCAAAAGCAAAAAAAAAAAGTCTAAAGGTACCTGATCCTTTTGACTTCACTAAGAGACACTGTTGCAGTAATCCACGTTAGATAAACCAGGTTATCTATAAACAAGCATTGACGCAATTATCCACCGGGCCCACAAATGGACTGATTACAGGACATTAAACTCTAATATGAAGGTTGTTATTGACTTAATCAGGAGAAACCCAATTAGTGGCCCATTTTGGAAAATGACTCAGAGGTAGAGAGGCAGATCTGACGTCTGATTGGAGGAGGGAATGGGAGGGACAAGGGTGCCTTTGCCGATGGCTTTTGGGCAGGAGCAAGGAGAGGAAAGGTGGAATGAGCTGTGTCCTTAATCGTGTTCCAACCAAGTAAATAATGTGTTTCTGTTTTCTTTTTTCTTTTTTATATGTGGGGAGATTTGAAGGACATTATTTTTTAATTTTGGGAGTGTATCTTTGAAAATCAGTGTTCCCCAACTTTTTGGAGCCCTGGCACAAACTCTGAAGCATTTAGTAACAATGTAAAATAAGTAAGTTACATTTATTTATATAGCGCCTTTCCCAGACCAGAGTCACAAAGCACTTTACAATTGTTGTGGGCATTTGTCCTCTCCACACAGAGATGGGAGCAGGGTTGCCAGTAGAGGAGGCACATGCCAGACCTATTGCACATGTCTTTAGAGATAGGGGATCGGGATAGGGGGAATCTGGAGGAAACATACACAGACATGGGGAGAACATGCAAACTCCACACATAAGTTTGCCTGGAGGTGGACTCGAACCCAGAGCCTTCTTACTGTAAAGCACAAGCGCTAACCACTGCCGCCTAAGTAATTCTTATCAAAGCACATTACGTAGAAACTCGCAAACAAGTCTTTCTAATAAAAAAATTAAAAATCTTTGCACATTATTTTTTTTTTTACCAAATTGGTGATATTGGACCATTTCCCAAGACACACCAAACAACATCTCAAGGCACACAAACAAGCCACGGCACACTGGTTTTAAAGTAATGTTTCCTGACTCCTGTATAAACCCTTTTTGTAAAATTGGAGTGAGAGAATAAAGGAGGACATTCACCACACTTTTGGAACAGGTCAAACCCGTATAGCCTATTTCCAAATATAACTTTTAGGGGACACTGAGAAAGTACTTTGCTGTGTTCTTTGTGCGTATGTCAAAATGCATAATTGTGCATTTGGCAGTTGATTAAATCATGCAAAACTGTCATGAAGGGTACAATAATTAAGCACAGGCAGTGAGTGAAGACTTTGAGGAGAACAGTAATTTAATTTATGTTGGTGCGTATACAATTATCCTGACCCCACTCAGAGAGGCATGTAATGGGGGCGCAGAGTAACCCACACCAGCAGCTCGGGGATGACATGTCCTTGTCACGTTAGACTGCTGTTGAGGTACGTGTGAAATACCAAGGCTCAGAGGACTGCTGATGGCACTCTGTCTCTCATGTGCGAGTCTCCTGGCGTCGTGTCCATCCTACATTTAATAAGCCAGAATGTGAAGGACATGTCCGCGCCGCTATGAGGATGACGCTCCAAAAATAGGACGAGAAGAAACACCAGGGACAAATGTGTTAATGAATACAGTCCCAGTGGTTCTGCCGGACATATGAGACCGAAGACGGATGGTCAGTTTGAAGAACGATTGGTAGAGTTAGTCCAATTTATATTGATTTTCCCTTTGCGCTTCAATGGGAGGTCTGTGAAGTTGTGATGTGACCATTACTGGTATACGGACTCAAACCTTTTCTTCGGTTTAGAAATGCCAGGATTGTAACTGATTTTGGCTGTCTTTACTTCATGAAAATAGTCTACCATCCTGTTGCAGTGTATGATTTTAAACTCTATACTTCAGTAAGTAAGATGAGCAGATAAATACCATCTAAAAACCATTGCCAGAGTCAAAAATTTTGTGTCTCAAGCCGACTTGGAGATTCTTATCCATGCATTTGTCTCAAGTAGGTTAGAATATAGAAAAGGCTTGCTCACTGGGCTCTCCAAACAAGCTCTAAAAAAGCTGAGGTATTTTCAAAACGCTGCAGCTCGAGTCCTGACTAGAACCAGGAAGTATGATCACATTAGTCCTGGTCTCTCCATGACCTCCCACCAAAGTACATCCGTGACATGTTAGTGCCATAAGAACCAACAGGACTAAACATGAGGAGGGGGAATTTCAGATTCATGCAGCTAACATCTGGAACATCTTCCTGAAAATGTGACACAAGCTTCTACTCGAATCCAGGATAAAAGAGTTCTGTGTAACAGTGCATACCACCACAAAACCACTAAGAGGCCCATGAGATCACACTCATTGGCCATTTGGTCTTGGTTCACATCAGAGATCAGTTTCAAAAGAAGTGAACTGATTGATGTCACTTGTGTGCACTTGTGTGGTGCTTTCGCCCAATAATTAGCCAAGAAGGGAACCTCCACCAGAACCTGTTGAAAAATACAGTATGGCCTAAATTCAAACCATATGAACACAGATGCTTTTTGTACATTTACTCCACATTGGACAAAAGGCCGATGTGGTTTCACTGCAAATGGCAAAAAACAAAATTCCAGAAAAAAAATAATCTGAAAGAATCAGATACCACTATAATTAGCCTCAACTTGGGAAACACAGCAGATGAGTTGATAGGGTGGTGTAAAGTCCTGTCTGCATTATTATTATTATGCACTCATTATGCCTCTGATTATTTGGTGCCTACAGCATGAGTTCACTTGAGCATGAATTATTTTTCCTCTATTCTATTCTGACACCTGCAGACCCCAGATTTATGAACATCAGTCTCAATAAACAAATAAAACAAACACAAACATTTTCTAACCAGCTTCTCAATTCCACTTGATTAATTAAGGGAGTAATTGTTTATGCTGAAGGCCTATCTCTTGAATTGCTATTGGCCCCTATCTACAATCTCCAATCAATATCCAAGGCTCCTAGCACAGTCCAGGTCTATAATTGACAGCCCATCAGCGCACACACACACAGACACACACACAGACACGCACACGCACACACAAACACACACACACAGACACGCACAGTGACGTCAATGTGATTCACTCTGCTAATGCTTTCCCACCTTCCTGCAGCACCTCAGGCAAAACATTGCTTTTACAAACTAATGCCGAAGCACTTATCGTTTTAAAAGATTGATTAGACACACTTTCCCAGAACTTGAGGGAGACTTTGGGTAAAAATAGAATTAGCAGCATTTGGTAGAATAACACTCATTATAAGGCTTCCATGCAGTGGACTGTTATATGATGGAAATGACGTGTCAAGTGGTATAACTCTAATGTAACGATATATAATCTAAGCTATCATAATCTATCTATAATTTAAGGAATTTCTACTACTATTTAAAACAAAACAAAAAAACAAATGGACCAGCCTGTCTCGCTAAAGATATTAGGTGGGCACTGCACTCAATAATCACAAATGTGGTTTAAAGGTCCAAACCTTGACCTTTGTTGAGTTTAGCATTCAGTAACTAGTAGCATGATGCTAGTGAGATGCACTCATGTCTCACAGCAGGTTCAATTCCCGTGCCAGGCCTTTTTCTGTGTGGAGTTTTTATAGTTTTCCCTCTGAATGACGGCAAAAACCCAGATGTTAAACTGCAGCGACAATTAAGATAAGATAAGGAAAGATAAAGTGTATTGTTCCAAAGGAAATTTGCTGTGGGATGCAATGCTACACAGATCTGTCAGAAATAAAAAATTACAGGAAAAAAAACGTAAAAAGTAAATAGGAAAGTGCAGTAGTGCTTTGAGGACTTTTTTTGGTCAAATTCCGCATCAAAATAAATAATAGGTCCTGGATAAAAAAAAAGAAAAAAAATACTTAGTAGCTGTCAGGCTGCCCCTTTGGCATTGGACGACTTTGCTGTAAATCGCTAACTACAAAGAGAAATAACCCAACAACATTTAACATGTTCCCATTTTAGCGCACTTATAATTCACTGAATGTTTTATCGGAGGTGAGAGACTTTTATGTCCCTTCAGCACAATGCAGTTTACAAAGAGGAGAAAAAAAAAAAGTGCAAACGATCTCTACCAAACAATATAGAAAGTAACACCATAGACAGAAACAGCATGGACGTCTGTTACAGAGCGAAGACTTCAGTTTCTCCGAGAAAATCTACACACAGCAGTCATTCATCACTTCTTCTCACAAAACAACAGTGCTTCTGGCATTCCCAAATAGCTGTTTAAGCGGGGTCAAGTCCACCCAACTCAACAGCAATCTTCTTTCACTTAGACATAATTAGTAGATTTGCTGCACCATGGGTTTTCATCAAGCATTTTAGCCCTTTGAATTTTGCCTTTCTCCAGAGAGGGATTCCAACCTAAATAGATGCTGGTGATGGAGGTGCCAGGGTAAATGATGAAATTATTGTCTATTGAGTTGAGATGGCGGGTGATGAGAGAGAGGAGCGCACACCAGGGGGGGACTCTGTTCAAAGAGACTGCCCACTGTGACCCTCCACTTAAGTGTTTAACTATCAGCTTAATACTGGTTAGTATGCTTCAGACAAACGGGGGAATTTACTTAAAAAAAATATCCTTTAAAGTTAAAACCCTGGCAGAATGAATGTAGACATCACATATTTTACCTTCAAGCTTTTGTTTTTAGACATATATGTTCATAATTAGCATTATACCACAATTTCAAAGTACAACAGAGCCTGGTATAGTTTTGCATTTAAATTTTAAATGTGGGCACAAGGATGGGAGTGTTTTCATAGAGACTTGCAGACCCAGTTTTTAAGACCCAGTCCGGTCCGGCCCGACATGATTTCTGAATTCTCAGGCCCAAAACCCGCATCAAGCCTGACTTTTCTTTTTCTTTTTTTTTAACCTCGCATAACAATGTTTTAGCATAGTTTAAAGTAGGCGCACTGATATGAACACAGGTCCGGCTAGAGGGCGGAGTTATACATGGTAGTGATGTCTTGCAATGAGTTCTGTGTGTACGGAGTGAACAGCCGCAGCTGTATGATGCCCAGATACCGCAATAAACTACGACACACTTGAGGGTAACGCTATGTGTCTTCACTGACAATACTATACAGAACAACAAATACTGCAGTGTGATTGAACGCTATATTGTGGGTGCGTTTGTAAATGTAATCTGCCGCTCTGAAAATGAATAAATAAAAGTCCCCAAGCCCGGCCCGTGTCCGAGGTCATTATACGGTCATCGGGCCAAGGGCTCAAGTACAGGGCTCTAACATGCTCTTTGTGGAAGTTTAGTGAGTTGTGTAGACCCATGTCTGCTTTTCGCCATAGGGAAGACAGGAACTTTGTGTTTATTGGATCCCCATTAAGTCACAGCAGAATAACCCATGAAGGGAATCACATTTTAAGTTTCAAGTTTTCAAAGACAACTTTATAAAAGGAAAAAGCAGCACAAGCAACAGTGTCATAACACATATCCCACTAAACATCCGACGTCCACTCAACCTCCAGATCACGTCAATATCGCGTCGGTCGGTCGTGACCTTTTATTTACGTCCAAACGACGTCTGTGCAAGGTGCGCATCTGGACGTAAAACAATGACCTCCCATATAGGTGGATATGACGTTCAATCCCGACCTCCCTTAGACGTCGAAAACAGGTCATCGGCCGACCGACGCAGTACGTCTTGATCTAGCAATACAATATATAGGCTGTGAAGCGATCTCAGTGTACCTGACGGTAGTGTAGTGGTTAAGCAAATGTGTGCAGCCTTGGTTACGTGAGTTCGAGCCCACGTGTGTGTATTATTATCTTTACATATTTGTTTTGATTTTTAACGAACAATTTTTTTCTGTTTGGTTAAAGACTAATAAACACTCAACATAGGATTACGTAGTGGCTAATAATAAAACTTGTGAATGTATGCATTTGTTGTGCTAACAATCTCAAGTTTGCAAATAAGGGGTGAGCACTTGAGATTGTATGCAAATGCATGGGTTCACAAGTTTTATTATTAGCCACTACATAATCTTATGTTGAGTGTTTATTCGTTTTTAACCAAACAGAAAAATTGTTCGCTAAAAAGTAAAAAGTCAAAAGTTTTCCGACGGGGATTTGAACCTGCGTCGTTGGGACTGAAGTCTCATTACGCAACCGCTACACCACGGCCAGGCATTTTCCCTGACTACTGTGACAAAATAATACATAACACCCTAAACAACCGACGCACACTTATGCGCCGCGTGAGTATAACTTAGGCTTTACAGCCTGACACGTGAGTCGCTCGGTCGAGGACCTGTTTTCCACGTCTAAACGACGTAAGGTGTGAATCTGGACGTAAAGTAATGCCTTCCCAGACGTTGATATGACGTTGAATCTGTACCTCTGTCGCTGCCCTGCTTTATTTACTTGGAATCATCCTCTCTAGTAAGTACACAGTCTGCACAGTTTTTAGATATAGATGTATCATTTCCACATTGAAAAGAGTTGGAGACAGAAAGTAAGTTGTTTTCTCACGTATACGTGGATTTTGTTAAGTATATTTTGTATATTATCTGTATTTTGAATTGCCAGTGCATGAATCTATTGAGAGTGAGGAGCTGACGTCATAGCACAGAGCCCCTCCCCGTCTCCGCCATGTTGGTAGGATCCCAGCGGCAAACAGTTGTTGTTGTTAACTCGGTAGCAAAGGAGGAGGTCGTCGCTATTTCTGTTTTACCATGCCTGGAGCTCATTGCTGTGTGAAAAACTGCTCCAGTACCTCACACAATAAGAAAGGAAAACGTAGGAACAACGGTTTACAATTTTTTAGGCCACCAAAATGGATACAACATCAGGGAGCGCAGGTGTCTGACCTGACGAAGAGACGCCGGATGGCTTGGTTGGCTGCAATAAGAAGAAAGGACGATGAGAGTGTGTTCTCTGCATTTTCACTCGGGTACGTCCTAAAATGTCTTTATGTTGTTTTTTTAAAGTTAAGAAGTGTAGGTTACCTAGCTGTTAATGTTGCAAACACTGAAGTGCATCTTAAAGGCACACCGTGTAACTCTTGGCCACTAGGGGCGCTAGACCTGCAACTTTCACGTTTAGCGCCCCTAGTGGCCACAAGCAACTCAGCACTGTCGCAAAAGTCAACAAACAGTCAGCCGGTGTCTTTTGAGTGTGTATTCAGACAGCATGCACTGGTGTGTGTGTTCAAACTGTAGAGACATGCCTACAGATATTGAGAGACTCTGCTGTGGTCAGCCTCCAGACCGCTGCATTAGTAATCTACCACACATGGACTTCTATATCCTGGATGAGGGAGTTCTGCGTCTAGCTCGTGCTGCGTGGAATGACATCTTTGCGGTCGATGACATCCAGGAACCAGGTGAAGAGCAGCGCTCATACAGACATGCAGCTTACAGCACGATCCCTTTCGCGTTTCCTCTTTTTAGCCTCCTCCGAAGGTTTAAAATTTTTCCTTGCCTCAGCCATGACCAGGAGTCGAGCAGGTGAAAAATGAGTAGCAAAAGCCTTAGCTCCATGAGTATATCAGCGCCTGTAGCCGTAAAGCAAGTCTTTCTTCCAAGTCACGTGACCTGGTGGCAGACGGTCCGTCTGCTCGAAAGTTACATGGGCGGTATTTCAAGAGGGCAGCCCCGCTCGGAGCATTGCAAGTGTCAAGCGCTGTATATTGGCCCAAGTATTCATATAAAATAACTCATATGTGTCAACTCTTTAGGTCACAAAGTCCGCGGTGTGCCTTTAAGTTAGCTGCCTAGCTAACTATCTAACAAACTGTTGCCTCTATGAAAATGCTTAATGGCCAACCATTAATGTTAACTAAGAATATTTAAGTTTCTGCTCATTATCCTACCTTGTTGGTGGAATATGGGCACTCAAAGTGCGTTTGTCTCTGTCTCTTATGTTCTCTAAACCAGTGGTGCCCAAACTTTTTTTTTGTCTTGTGTTTCCACTACCCCCTGAGCCCTTTTATGAAACCATGAATAGCGTTACCTTCTTGTTTAATATTTCTTTAGATTCCAGATTGTTTAATAATCTTATTAATCTGATGTAAGTAAACCATTATATGAGATTGCTAAAAATAGTTGAGATTCTGTTCATGACATTATGCTACCTTGTTGCCAGTTTAAAGCATTGACTACATACATTATTCTGTTCTAGGTAAACCATCATATGAGATGTTGGAGAATCACCCTGACTGGACACCATCCTTGCGGTTAGGCCACAATAATGTTAAAGAAACAGATGGAGCGCGATATCAGCGGCAAGTAAAGCGCAGTACCCAGCATCTGGAGCAGTCATCACTCCCAGCCCAAGCCCAGCAGCCTCCATCGCCAGCCCAAGCCCAGCAGCCTCCATCGCCAGCCCAAGCCCAGCAGCCCCCATCGCCAGCCCAAGCCCAGCAGCTGCCTCAAGGAAGGATGAGGAAGCTCTCACCCTTCCAGCTTGTCCTATTGACTGTAATGCGCCTCAGATTAGACCTTCCATCTCAGAATTCACGTTGAGAGGGTGATTGGTGTTGTGCGCAACAAATTCAAATTCTTACATTCAACTGTACCTGTGCATATGCTTCTCAAATGTGAGGGTGAAAACCTAATGCCTTTAGATAAGATTGTCACTGTTTGCTGTGCCTTAACGAACATGTGCAAAAGTGTTGTTTGAGTGCCTTGTTCATAACTTATGAACCAACCAGAACCCCTCATGTCATCTGGATCCGAGTCCAGAGTCAGAACCAGACACGGAGAAGCTGCATTCAGCTTCTATGCTCCACATGTCTGGAACAAACTCCCAGAAAGCCTCAGATCAGCTGAAACACTCAGTTTGTTTACATCCAGGTTAAAGACCCACCTGTTCTCAGCTGCTTTTGAATATTTTTTATTCTAATGTACAAATCTGCACGGCTTCTTTTAATCTGGAATTACTTATCTGTTATCTTTTTCCTATGATTTTTTGTTTTTAAGTTAAAGTTTAAAATATGATATTGTTTTTCATATTTCAAACTATTTTTAACACATTAGAATTCTTAGGTTAGACTGTCCAACAAACTATGTGTTAAAAAAGGTTAAGATTCTTGAGTTTTAAAATAATAATTCAATTCTAAAATGTAAAGTTACTGTATATTTCACAATGGTTTATAAACTGCAAAAAGACAACAGTACTTAGTAAACTAAGTTTAAAAACAGGGAGATCAGCTTTAATATTTGGGACACTCCCATCATTTAGACACCTGTGATGTCATCAGTTGGAGTTGAGTTCAGGTGTGGGACCATGTGGGACCATAGGAGCACACAGATGTTACCTGCTGCAGAAAGAGAGTTTAATGTTCATGTATTGCTTTGTTTAATAAATGGATTTAATGTCTTCCCAGGTCTTCAATGTCAGAGACTTTCACTTCTTCTCACTGTGGCTGTTCAAATGAGCCACTACAGTCGTTATTTTTGTTATTGTTAGCTGCAAATATTAAATATCCATTCATCTGCTGGTAGCAAGCTAACTAGCGCTTGCAACTCTATTCAATTTCTTACTTTTTCTTATAAACATTAAAACCAGCCATATGATAATTAAAATACATTTACCTTTGCTAATGTAGTCAATTTTTTGTGAAATCCATAGAGTATAATTTCATGATTGTTGCAATAACTAATGTTCTATGTGTATTCCTAATGTGTCATGTGTGTTTGAGTCTTACAGGTGTCAGACTGTGTTGAAGGTGTTCAAAGGTAAGAATCACACTCTCACACATTGATTGTTGTTCTGTATTAATATGTTGTTTTTAGAATAAACCATTATTTGGTGTATTCTCTTTGAAAACATCTATCTTTTTCTCAGATTGTTCAGCAACTCACTCATGATGAGGGAAAAGAGCAACAAGGGGAAAAAGGGAGCGACAAGGGGAATGTCGCATTTCCGCTCGGAAATGCGACATGTGTAGAGTAATACAGGGTAAGTAGCTTTCAGGGCTCATTTGTCCATGTGCAAAACAAATGCACATTTGCAATTGTTTTTACATGGAATTACTCCAATGACCAAAGCCTTATCCCAAGTTTCTCAGACGGAGTGTCTTCCAGTGTCTCGAGCTAGTGCAGTGCCAAGGTTTGTATCACATGGTGATGGATCGAGTGGTTTGAGGCATTAATAGAAAGTTATGTGTTGTTATATCACTTTGCCACATTATGTTGAAACTAAACATGTTCCACATTTCCAGGTGCTGTGCTTGGACATTGTGATGAGAGACTGAAGACCAAGAGAGGACACATGTTGGAACATCAACATTCAATAAATGCATTCTTCTGCCTTTCAGATTGTGTTTTTACATCTGGGGAACCTAGAGTGTAGCTTGTGCCTGTTTTAATACTGATCCAAACATAGGCGCTACAAACATGTTTTTTTACTTTGGCATGAACTGTTCAGTACAGTAGTGTTCATAACACTGTGCCCTGTGTGCTTAAACTTTTACTTTGATGTAGAGAAACATGATTTTTAATGCAGCTCCATTTGCAATAATGACTGATATCCTTCTACTACAGTTGTTCTAATGATTTTTGAATGCTGTGTTTATCGTTTATTGCCCAGAGTCAGAACTAAACATGATATAGCTGCATTTCAGATTCACAAGGCTAAAATCTGGAACGGTCTTCCTGGAAATGTGAGACAGGCTTCTTCTTTGACAATGTTAAAATCCAGGTTTAAAACACTTCTGTTTCTGCTTCAACTGAGAGATTTTTTGAGAGATTTTATTTGTATCTTTTTAATTTACTGTCAATATTTATAATTGTAATGCCTTGTTTGATTGTTTCTATCTTTTGTTCAGTGCTTTGAGTTTCCTTTTGTTTTGACTGTGCTATACAAATAAACTTGCCTTGCCTATTGCAAAAAGTATGTCTCGACCAGTAAGTGATTCTGCAGAGGTTAAGTAGGTCAATAGGACTGTAAATGGACGTCATATAAACGTCAATATTTTGGTCATATAAGACGTCGAGAGGACGTCGGACCCGACTGGTTCTGTACCACATTACAACCTTGAATGAACGTCCAGATGACGTTGGAATTACGTTGTTTTGACATCTGCTTGCTTAGTGGGAACGACTGAAAACGAACGTCATATAAACGTCAATATTTTGGTCATATAAGACGTCGAGAGGACGTCGGACCCGACCGGTTCTGTACCACATTGCAACCTTGAATGAACGTCCAGATGACGTTGGAATTACGTTGTTTTGACATCTGCTTGCTTAGTGGGAACAACTGAAAACGAACGTCATATAAACGTCAATATTTTGGTCATATGAGACGTTGATAGGACGTCAGACCCGACCGGTTCCGTACCACATTCAAACCTTGAATTGACGTGCCATCAACGTAACATTTGGAGGTTGAGGTGACGTCGGGAAACGACGTCGAGAAAACTTTCATTCTGCACCCACCAGTGACCTATATTCTACGTCGGACAACGACGTTCAAATTACGTTGATTCAACGTCGGCTTGCTTAGTGGGATGTAAGCAACAGGCTATAAAACATGCAAACTCCCACTTGAGTTGGTCGTGTGAGTAAGCGCTGGCAAAGAGTGTAGGGTTCAGGAAGGTTATATACTGAGTCTTTCTGAGCCAGGCTGAAAAAAAACAGGTGACCCAAATTTTGTCCATTAGCTGTGTGCTAATGTGTTCACTAGCTAAATGTGTAAAGAAAGTTTCTCCTGACCACCATGTGATGTATGTATGTGGGCGACATTGCAATGGTGATAACAGCTACATCGCTATACAAGCCCTGGGTTATTATTGATGTAAACAAAATAATTGCATAATAATTCATCTAATTATCCTCTATACTTCGAAGTTATTCTATATCCAACCACATATCTTGACAACCATCACACCGAATTGAAGGGATGAATTGATAGAACATCCCCAAACAGGCTCAACGCCAAGCCCTCTGCTAAATGGGATCATGTTTGGTGAAATTAGAAAATGATGTCCTCGCAGAGACAGAAACAGAAATGAGAGAAAGAGATTGCCTCGAGACAGTGTGTGCATTTGAAATTCTACAAGGGGATTATTCAAAAGTAGTCGTAATATCAATGCTTGGACCGGAAAGAGGATGAAGCCAGCCAACAGTGCCATTCCATCTTCCATGTCCGCACTTCTATTCACCTTCGAGGGTTCCAACTTGATGAAATTTAGTTGGTAATGAAAGACGAGAGGAGAGGAGACAGAGAGAAAACTTAAATGTGGAAAGTGAAAGATAGATAACTGCGGTGAGAGTTATCAGACACATTACCAAGGAGTCTGATAATAAGGTCACCACATCTTTCTACTGCACATGTCTCAAGAAATGAGAGTCTCCAAAGTAGAAATTTGCTTCAAAGTTTCAACAAGTTTAGAAGTGGACCCCAGAAGTCAGATTTGTCATCTGTTAGGGCCTGAAGCAATATAAATGTAAACACGAGCAGATCTGTAGCCGTCCAAGCTGTGGGTCTTGTATCAATATTTAAAAAAGTCTATTACTATTTTGGTTCTAGGTTTGAATCCCGTTTGGAACAGGACCTTTCTGAGTAGAGTTTGCATGTTAAGTAAGTAAGTAGGTAATCTTTTTTATATAGCGCCTTTCACAGACGAGAATCACAAAGCGTCACCATACAGGAGGGGCATGCCTGACCTATGCATGTTTTTAGGGGTAGGGGAAACCGGAGCACCTGGAGGAAACCTACACAGACACAGAGAGAACATACACACTCATAAAACACCCTGTTCCGACTGGAATTTGAACCCAAGACTTTCTTGCTGAGAAGCGAGAGTACAATCCATTCAGCCACCTTGCCGCCCGTTCGCTAAGTATCTGTGTCGGTTTCCTCCAGGTGCTCCGGTTTCCCCTAGCACTGAAAAACATGCACAATAGATATGAATGCAATGAGTGAGTGAATGGATGGTGTTTGGTCAGAGGCTTTGATGCCAGTTTGTTCGGGGTCTTTCTTCTGTCATCACAATATCTGAACTTGGTCTATAAAAATGCGCTATATAGATAATGATTACTTCTGTTCCAGCATCATGCAGCTAGCTGGTGCTCCCGTGCAGCATCCGGTTACATAGCTGGGTTATTTGATGCACATTTTAGGATATTAATCGAGTGACCAGATTTTGAGATGAGGCTATTTGCTCAATTGTAAAGAAAGACAGAAAGAAATACAAGAAGAAAAAGTACTTTGGCATCCATCCATTCAAGATCCCAAATGAAGCTTGACAGTATGGAGTCCATTATGTTATTTGGATCACTCATCACAGCAATGGCACTGATCTAATTTCCCTGCACTATCCATTGTCCACAACCGGACACAGTCTAATATAATTTCAAAGTCTGGGGTTGAATGAAAAGCAAAGGCAAACGCTGGGAAATACCACTTCATTGGAACCAAGCCATGAACAAAAATGTTTCACTATGGTTCTCAGCAGGCTCCTCCCTTCCCCTCCCTCCCTAATAGGTATCATTTCAGCGTGAGGTAGCTTGAGCCCACTGGTTGTCTTTCATTTAGTGGACCCCCGGCTATCACAGGGGACATTATGGGTTAAAAAAGACTCGTTCCACGTCCTGGCCCTGCTACACCCGTTGATTATAGCGCTTATTTCTCCAGGCTGCAGGGAACGTAAACCTGGGGACGGTAACCTTGAACTAATGCATACTATATGTGACAGTAGCATGGACCACAGTACAAGTTTATACAAAAGGGCTTGACACCTGGGAAAGAAGAAATGTACAAATTCAAAAATGATTGGTGCAGATCATGGCTTTCAGTCATAAACAAACAATTCATTTCAATTATCTTTATTTACAAAACGTCATAGTCATACAAGTCATGCACTTTCTATTTTTTTTCTTCTAATCTTTATTGGAAGCACCAAGAACGAAAATGACAAATTGCATTCTACAGAAACAATCCAAATCAATTTTTACATAAAATTCACAGATAAGGAACAAAAAGGAAGTACTGTAGGGAGGGGGGCGGGGCTGCATATAATATTTAATGCATTTTGGGGTGTATGTGTGTGTATGTGTGTGTGTGTGCATGTGTGTAGGTCACTGTTATTGCTGGACATTATCACAGAAGTGTAAAGAAATGTAGTTATTCTTGTGTGTGAGGACAGTGCTTTTTGTTGTTTTTTGTTAGTAGGTGTGTGTGATAATGTAGTTGTTATGATTCATTTTCTAAAGTTTTTAGGGGCTTTGTAAATAGGGATCTCCCAGGAAGCTGCATGAGCTATAGGCGGGACCCCAACAAAATGCATGTAAACAAATGTCATATTACTTCATCCATCCATCCATCCATTTTCTACCCTTTAATCCATTTCTGGGTCAGGGGGGCAATCAGAGATGCCACCCAAGTCTCATAGCACCAGCCCCTCACTGACCCTCTGCAGGTGGTGAGTCCACAGGAGGACGGCTGCTCTATGAGTGTGAGCATAGCCTTGATCTTTCAGTGGGGGCTTTGGGCAAAGTGGGGTTAAGTGTCTTGCCCAAGGACACAACGACAGCAGTCATCAGTGGGAGTCGATGGAGAAGGTGCAGAGGTGGGAATTGAACCCACAACCTTCTGGCCTTAAGGCCAATGCTCTACCAACTGAGCTACTGTCGCTGTACTTCATACATTCCTAAACAAATGTCTAAACATCCTTACAGTTTCAGTTTGTACTCTTCAGTTCAGATAATAATCTTGTCAATGGCTTTTTCAATGACAATTTCTATCTCTGTTTTCCAGTTTGGACAACTGCTGACAAACATCAGCAGTTACAGTTGGAATGTGTCAATTACAACCACAAAACTAGTTACAATTTTACAACCACACAGAAAACATTCTTGTTGGAAAAAATGCATGAGGTGTCTTGCCCAAAGACACTAACCAGAAAGCAGGAAGCACTGAATGAACCATCAAATGACCAAGCTTCTGAATTTAATAAAGCAAATAGCCGGATAGAAGGCACCCTAGAGTGATCTCATAATTTATTTTCCTTTGAATAATGAATGACCTGTCTTGAGAGCAGCCTCCACTTGGCACACATTGAATACCTGCATCAGACATTGGTAGGAGCCCCGTCGGTGAAGTTGACACGGCTATGGAGATGGAGACGTTTCCCCGTGGCCCTGGTTTGGAAACGTGTGTATACGTCCAAAATCTGGGTCCCCGAACTTTAACTTGCCTCCAGAAGTGATGTTACCACAGAGACGTGGAAACGTGGATTCCAGAGACCGACATTTGTGGGGTTGTAGGTGAAATTGGCAGGGCAGGAGCACAAAGACCCGCACGATGCTCAATGATGGTCCACACAGCTCTGAATGTGATTGCAATCTGAATGCAACTAAAAGAAAGCAATTATCTCATCTTTGAAAGTCGGTATAAACAATTAGCCTTGTAGCTTTTCACCTCTATAGTGACTGGTTCGTCTACTACTAATATAAGTGGAACACTGGTTATAGTATTCATAGTGGGGTTATAATATGATGGTCGAACAATCTTTCCTGTTTTGTGGATTTTTTATTAATGGCATGGAGACTATTCTTTCACTTTTTTAGGAATACATTTTATCACATCAACTTCTCCAGAAAAATCTTATAGAGCAGAACAGAAAAAAGGTGCACCAATAAATTACCTTTTTTTAATACATAATTTATTCAATAGGAGAACCCAACTTTGAAACATTTCCTTGTAAACAGTACATTTTACAACAATAGTAAAAATGTTTGTAATAGTTTGTGATTAAAAGTTTGCTTAAGTACTCTCTTTCATGGTTGTGACAGTAGATTGAAACACCTGTAAATCGAGAGCGTTTGCTGTACTCCTGACTATACATTGGTGAAGTTAATAATCAAATATAACTTTACACATTCAAGTACACATTTGCAGGAACATAACTGGACGCACCACGGGCATAGGAACATCTGAACATCAGGTAAGAGGACCACACACCTGCTCACGTCCGCATCATGCTGCACAATGTGGTGAAAAAGTGTAGTACTGCGTAAGTGGAACCACAAAGCCACATGGGAGACTGCCCCAGTGCAGAGACAGTGGAGAGTTTCCCACATGAGCTGACTGAAAATCAAACCCAATCATTTACTGTGTGGGCCTTATGTGGTATCATGCAGCCCTTTGAAACACAGATATAGAGTGAATAAAATCTATGATGTGCTTCAGAAGGATTCGACCACTTCCTGCCCAATGGTGAGTACAAAATCAATCCAACATAAATTCATTTTTTGATCATGCCTGTTTCAGAGGAGGGAATGTGTCATATTAGCAGCTATTTAAGTGAAATGTATTACTATATGTGCTTCCGACCCCTTTTTCTTTGGGAGTTTAGTTTGTTATAGAGTAAAGTTTATATAAGTATTCAACTTAAAGGTCCCAATCACTCTCAAGAAGTGTGTTTCACAGTTCGTCCCAAGTAAAACAGGTTTAGAATGAATAGTTTAAATCTAATATAAACCATATGTGCAATTTTTATCTCCCTAACTTCTGTTCTATGTGTAGTTTTTTATTTCTATGTCATTATGGCAGTTAAAGTCTGGTTTAACTGGTTCCTGGTTCTGGTTCTGAACTGGTCAGCTTCATCTCCTCCAGAGAAGAGCGAGTGCTGTTACCAACTGCTTGGCAGGTATGCTAAAACCACTGGTAAATAAAAAACAGTTTGTTGAAAGGCTAATGCCTACAGACCAAATGAAAACTGCTGGCAGTAAGAACCAGAGTTTTGAAGTGAAAGTTGAAGATCAAAATATAAACATATGTACCTTTTTATCTTCCCTAACATCTGTTCTATGTGATAGTTTTTTCTATGTCATTATAAAAAACAAAAAAAAACAAAACAAAAATCTCTTATTTTTTAAATTTTACTTGCTTTCTGTCTATGGCAGTTTTCATTTGTCCTTTAGCATTAGCCTTTCAACAAACATGTTTTTGCTGTTTTCCCAAGTTATATTTACCAGTGGTTTAGCAAATGTAATAGTGAGTGAAGGTAAATAATTTTTTACAATTACTATAAATAAAACTGTGTAAAAAAACAGAATTCCATTGGTTTGAATGGGTCAAAACAACGGCCTCTGGGAATTTTATAGTAGCTCCATGAATTATGGGAGTCCAAGTGTAAAGTTAGCTCACTTCTTCCTTCCCAAGTCCCGTTGACCAATGTGTGCCACCTAAATCCCATAATATGTACTTCTAATGCCACAATGAACAGTAGTGGCCCTTAGATTTTTCAACACTGAGCCTCCGAAGCTTCGTCTCAATCCACAAAAGGAGAAGGCTCTGGCTCAGACTCAGTGATGCAGTAGCAGCTCCAAGGCAATTCTCCTCTCTTTATGCGATTATAAAACTGAAAAATATATAGTAGCCAAAAATAAAAAAGTGTGTTTTGTACATGCATCATCCCAGCTTACAATTAATGAGTACATCATTGGGTAAGTTTATTTTCAACTCATATAATATTAATGAGGACTGTTTTCACACTAAATGTTTGTGCTATAAGGAAAAATAAGAACTTATTTCATCAAGTCAAGAAATTTTGGATTGATCAGCGTACTTTTGTCATTTCCTATTGGCTGTTTTAAATCTAAGTTACTTAAAAAAGACTAGATTTCCCCAGTTCCATACAGTCGTAATACGCCAACCAGTACTTCCCTTTATATTTAGATTCCAACCAAAACTGCTAACATACTTCACGGAATGTATTTTTTCTATTCTTTGGTGTTTTTATTTGTAGAAAATTTTTACTTGAGGCAAACGGTTGTCTTTTAAATTATTTTTTAAGTAATGAACAATAGGGAGCCCTTCCTTGGAGAATATTGTTCCTCACATGATATAAAACGTCATTCACATTATTTAAATACAGATGTTTTAAACCCGGCTCTCCCTCTGCAGATAGAGAAGAAGACACTAAGCTTTTCTCAAATGTAGATGGAAAATGTAAAGCCATATCGTTTTAACCATTCCAGGCAATACCTAACAGTAGATTGCCCAAGAAATATCATTAATCATCCATTTCTACTCATGAACAAGTATTTTTGTGAGACAGGTGGTGTTTGTGAATAAAAGGCTACCAGGAAACGGACGAGGCAATCCAGAGTTCAGTCCATCACGAAGCTCAAAGGCGTCTCATTCACGAACACGACTGAGGTCTGGGTCCTGGTGTGGGGTCCTGAGGATTATGTCATCCCTCCACAGGTAAAAGTACCGCTGGTGTAAGAATACATAACAGAACAATAACCATTTCAATAAGTTTGCTTAGATTACAAATTGTCAGTCAGTTGGCAAATAACTGTATATTTGTAGTTTGAATTATTTGTTCTTTTGTTTGGGAAGAAAAAAAATCTCACATTTAAGAGGACATTCCTAATAAGCATGGGTTCCTTTCACAATCCTTTTTGTTTGTTGCCAGTTCCTTAAAAATGTATGAATCACCATGCAACTGTTCCTTTCCCTTGTTTATATAAGATTTGAGGGGAAAAAAACGATTTAAAACTATTCACTTTCATAATTATGTACATTATGTTTTTTTTTCCAGGGGAGGCTGTTCTGTTTTGATGTGAACCAATTTCCTGGAGATCCAAACCAGGGCTTGGATCTGAGCTGAGGTAAGTAAATACAGAGTATATTTGTACCACGACGTGTGGTAAAAAATCCACTCTATCCAGTCTAATTGTTTCTTCCTGTCTGACAATGTTTTAAAAATGATGTAACAATGGTACACTAAATAAACCTTGTCCTCTTATGGTCACCCATTCTGCTGCATGTGAGATTATGGAACAGCTCATCCAACAGCCCATAAAGCAAGGCTCCATACACGAGCCTCTTCACTGCCTCTAATGGGGCTGGCCCCTTAGAAAAATAACACTCTTGAGTCACAGATATAAACTAAACAGAATCACAATACCAGCAGGTGGGTCGCCTATAAACATTTATGGGCATTGGTCTCTGCCCCTGGCCCTATGCTCTCTGTGTTTTTATCATTACATTCATGTGTTTGAAGTGGAACTATTTGATTCCTCTGATCGGTGTTAGTGAATCGACAACTTTTGTTTAAGTCATCCGCGATAAACTACTGTTTGTAATTGGAATACCAGGCATAAGAGTTAGAGAGTTGGTTGGTAGGAGAAAATAATCAGATTTAGATTCAATTCAGACATTTTATTAGCCATGTGGCAGTATAAAAACTACATTGGAATACATTTTGCAAAAAAGGTACTCTGTGTCACCGACAGAAGACAGAAAATGGCACAGACAACCAGTATATTGCTATTCATGCAGCTAAACACTATTCTAACATACAGTACATGTTACCTGTTTCCTACAGTTTGGTTTCCAAATTTAACATGCGGAGAGCAAACCAACCACAGCATGCTGTCTGTTTTCTTCTTGAAAACTTTATCTTTTGCATAAAGTCCTGTTTAGTCAATGTTTGACGCTTTGGGCTGAGTGCTGGATTGGCTGAGCGGCTGAGTATGGCAGTTCTTCCTTTTCTGCATATTTGAGGCTAATTCACATTCACACTTTTTAATCAATGTCCTTGTCTAACGTTGGCCACTAAAGTAACCTATCAAATGTAACGTCAGTGAACACTAGTGATGCATTTTGGTTTGTCCAAAGACAAATATGATATTTCTGCTTCAAAGCGAAAAGACCAAAGAACTCAGAATTCTCGCAGTTTTTGTTGGTTACTGTGAACCTGTTTCCTTCATATCCTCTTCTGTAGAGTCACCAGTGACAGAGTACTTTTAGCATCTTCAAGTAGTAATACTTTTCTTTGTATAGTTTTCTGTTATGATACATATTTTTTAATCTCAGAGCTCAACAGTTGTGGACGGTCACTGTCATACTGATAAAGACTTGTAGGAGAAGGAATCACAGTTGTTTGCTGGAAATTGGTAGTAATCTTTAAACTACGGAAAATCATGCCATTTCTAAGGTGTTTTCACATGAACCTGAATATTGTGAGCGCTCAGCTCTGCACGTTTTATGGCAGTTTCCCGCCTTTCTGAGAGGAACAACTGCACTTGACACCCCCAAATCACATCAAGTTGTGTCTGCAGAGTCCATGAAACCAAACACATTGATCAGTCCCTCGTGTCTAGATTGAAACCATCGCTTGTTTGTCCAGTTGCTGGTCTGTCCGAGTGATATCATATCCATACTCTCTCCTCCTCAACTCAAATTTAAAATGAAATACATTTTATCAGAAGCACTTGTTTTTCATTACATTTTCATCCTCTATACTTCAAACGGAATGTGAAAGTTGAATGTTGCATGCAAGTCAGTTTCAATATTGAACATTTGGCATTTGGCGTTTACCATGTCAACATTTTTAAGCTTTTGTGGCGCCCTCTAGTGATTCGTCTGGGGGCCCGTTTAGTTTTATCGGAGTAGGGCCATGCTCTAAGAAAATAAAACTATACCTTTATATGTATACATATTTTTTTAGGCCTGATGAGTGGACGTTGGCATATGCGGAGATATGAATTCAACTGGGACTTGTGAAATCATAGGCTGGTTCCTGTTGAGAAGAAATACAAACCACAGTAAGCTTTAAAGTTGCTAAAAACATTTGCAGTATATGAATGTAAATAGTCTTCTTATCTTTTTTTGTTGCAGGCAAGCACTTCTGGAAAATGCGAAAATTTTACGATATACAGCAGAATTTTATACAGTTTCCCTAAATTTCATTTGGCAAAGTAATTTTCCCTAAATTCCTAATCAAACCTATTTATCTCTAATCCACCAAAATTCTTAGTTCTGCAAAGGAACTGAATGGTGTATATCTTTGTGTATTTTAGATCTAATGGTCGAGAACTAGTGACAAATAGAGAAACTAGTGACAAATCGTACCGTTAAAGGAAATGTTGATTAGATGAGGAGGTCCATCCGTACTGTCCTATCGTTCGGCTTGGGACATAACCAGGAGAGCAGGAAACAACTTCCAGACATGCCACCTCTGTATCAAAACATGAATTAGTTTGATTGTGTACGAGTCTTTTGGGCTGGAAATGTTTTTACATCATAATAAAGCTCAAAGTGGGCAATACAGAAGGAAGATTAAAAGAGAGCTCAGACCTCAGCCCAGCAGCTCTCAGCCAAAAGTTCAAATAGTGACTCACCAAGACTCGTAAAATATTTATTATGTAACACAGAATGTTATTTTTTTAATCGAGCCTGTGCCTGTGAAGGCTGTGGTGTTTGTTTGTAAATGTGCCATACAAATACGCCTTGAAATTGACATCGAAATGAGTCTAAAAAAAACAGCTATTCAAATGATGTATCTATCCTGTAAGTAATGTTGGAGTGTGTTTGTGCAGGGTGGCTCCATTACATTAATGACGACCTGGACTGGTGATCTCGATAAAGTCTACACCCAATGCCATCCTCCAATACTTCATACTCGCCTGACACAAGTGTTTCCAACGAGAGCATCACTGTCGGAATTTCAATTTTAGGTACAAATCATGATTCATGTTTTGGCTTGCTGATTATTTTAATGAAATGTAATTGGTTGGTCAATATGAGGGTCCTCACATACAAAGCCATCCACATCCTCCGCATCTCCATGACTGACCTCCAGATCTCCACACCTGCCCTATCCTCCGCTCCTCCTCCTCTCTCATCCTTCTATCCTCCTGCCCACCCTGGTCACCATGGGGACCAGAGCCTTCAGCCGCCCTGACCTCTGTCCCACTAAAACATCCGACGTCCACTCAACGTATCTCCAGATCACGTCAATATCGCGTCGGTCGGGAATCGGTCGTGACCTTTTATTTACGTCCAAACGACGTCTGTGCAAGGTGCGCATCTGGACGTAAAACAATGACCTCCCATATACGTGGATATGACGTTCAATCCCGACCTCCCCTAGACGTCGAAAACAGGTCATCGGCCGACCGACGCAGTACGTCTTGATCTAGCAATAGAATATATAGGCTGTGAAGCGGAATGGTAAGTGTACCTGACGGTAGTGTAGTGGTTAAGCAAATGTGTGCAGCCTTGGTTACGTGAGTTCGAGCCCACGTGTGTGTATTATTATCTTTACATATTTGTTTTGATTTTTAACGAACAATTTTTTTCTGTTTGGTTAAAGACTAATAAACACTCAACATAGGATTACGTAGTGGCTAATAATAAAACTTGTGAATGTATGCATTTGTTGTGCTAACAATCTCAAGTTTGCAAATAAGGGGTGAGCACTTGAGATTGTATGCAAATGCATGGGTTCACAAGTTTATATTATTAGCCACTACATAATCTTATGTTGAGTGTTTATTCGTTTTTAACCAAACAGAAAAATTGTTCGCTAAAAAGTAAAAAGTCAAAAAGTTTTCCGAAGGGGATTTGAACCTGCGTCGTTGGGACTGAAGTCTCATTACGCAACCGCTACACCACGGCCAGGCATTTATCCCTGACTACTGTGACAAAATAATACATAACACCCTAAACAACGCCGCACACTTATGCGCCGCGTGAGTATAACGATTTACAGCCTGACACGTGACTTACCTGTTTTCCCACGTCTAAACGACGTAAGGTGGGCATCTGGCGTAAAGCAATTGCCTTCCCAGACGTTGATATGACGTTGAATCTGTACCTCTGTCGCTGCCCTGCTTTATTTACTTGGAATCATCCTCTCTAGTAAGTACACAGTCTGCACAGTTTTTAGATATAGATGTATCATTTCCACATTGAAAAGAGTTGGAGACAGAAAGTAAGTTGTTTTCTCACGTATACGTGGATTTTGTTAAGTATATTTTGTATATTATCTGTATTTTGAATTGCCAGTGCATGAATCTATTGAGAGTGAGGAGCTGACGTCATAGCACAGAGCCCCTCCCCGTCTCCGCCATGTTGGTAGGATCCCAGCGGCAAACACTTGTTGTTGTTAACTCGGTAGCAAAGGAGGTCGTCGCTATTTCTGTTTTACCATGCCTGGAGCTCATTGCTGTGTGAAAAACTGCTCCAGTACCTCACACAATAAGAAAGGAAAACGTAGGAACAACGGTTTACAATTTTTTAGGCCACCAAAATGGATACAACATCAGGGAGCGCAGGTGTCTGACCTGACGAAGAGACGCCGGATGGCTTGGTTGGCTGCAATAAGAAGAAAGGACCTTACTTTCGATCTCACCCCAGTCGATGAGAGTGTGTTCTCTGCATTTTCACTCGGGTACGTCCTAAAATGTCTTTATGTTGTTTTTTTAAAGTTAAGAAGTGTAGGTTACCTAGCTGTTAATGTTGCAAACACTGAAGTGCATCTTAAAGGCACACCGTGTAACTCTTGGCCACTAGGGGCGCTAGACCTGCAACTTTCACGTTTAGCGCCCCTAGTGGCCACAAGCAACTCAGCACTGTCGCAAAAGTCAACAAACAGTCAGCCGGTGTCTTTTGAGTGTGTATTCAGACAGCATGCACTGGTGTGTGTGTTCAAACTGTAGAGACATGCCTACAGATATTGAGAGACTCTGCTGTGGTCAGCCTCCAGACCGCTGCATTAGTAATCTACCACACATGGACTTCTATATCCTGGATGAGGGAGTTCTGCGTCTAGCTCGTGCTGCGTGGAATGACATCTTTGCGGTCGATGACATCCAGGAACCAGGTGAAGAGCAGCGCTCATACAGACATGCAGCTTACAGCACGATCCCTTTCGCGTTTCCTCTTTTTAGCCTCCTCCGAAGGTTTAAAATTTTTCCTTGCCTCAGCCATGACCAGGAGTCGAGCAGGTGAAAAATGAGTAGCAAAAGCCTTAGCTCCATGAGTATATCAGCGCCTGTAGCCGTAAAGCAAGTCTTTCTTCCAAGTCACGTGACCTGGTGGCAGACGGTCCGTCTGCTCGAAAGTTACATGGGCGGTATTTCAAGAGGGCAGCCCCGCTCGGAGCATTGCAAGTGTCAAGCGCTGTATATTGGCCCAAGTATTCATATAAAATAACTCATATGTGTCAACTCTTTAGGTCACAAAGTCCGCGGTGTGCCTTTAAGTTAGCTGCCTAGCTAACTATCTAACAAACTGTTGCCTCTATGAAAATGCTTAATGGCCAACCATTAATGTTAACTAAGAATATTTAAGTTTCTGCTCATTATCCTTACCTTGTTGGTGGAATATGGGCACTCAAAGTGCGTTTGTCTCTGTCTCTTATGTTCTCTAAACCAGTGGTGCCCAAACTTTTTTTTTGTCTTGTGTTTCCACTACCCCCTGAGGCCCTTTTATGAAACCATGAATAGTCGTTACCCCTTCTTGTTTAATTATTTCTTTAGATTCCTGTGTGGTTTAAGATATTGTTTAATAATCTTATTAATCTGATGTAAGTAAACCATTATATGAGATTGCTAAAAAGATAGATGAGATTCTGTTCATGACATTATGCTACCTTTGTTGCGCAGGTTAAAGCATTGACTACATACAGTATTCTGTATCTAGGTAATCCACATCATATGAGATGTGTGGAGAATCACCCTGACACTAGGTCACAATCCTTGCGGGTAGAGCCACAATGAATGTTAAAGAAACAGATGGAGCGCGATATCAGCGGCAATTGTAATGCGCAGTACCCAGCAGCTGGAGCAGTCATCACTCCCAGCCCAAGCCCAGCAGCCTCCATCGCCAGCCCAAGCCCAGCAGCCTCCATCGCCAGCCCAAGCCCAGCAGCCCCCATCGCCAGCCCAAGCCCAGCAGCTGCCTCAAGGAAGGATGAGGAAGCTCTCACCCTTCCAGCTTGTCCTATTGACTGTAATGCGCCTCAGATTAGACCTTCCATCTCAGAATTCACGTTGAGAGGGTGATTGGTGTTGTGCGCAACAAATTCAAATTCTTACATTCAACTGTACCTGTGCATATGCTTCTCAAATGTGAGGGTGAAAACCTAATGCCTTTAGATAAGATTGTCACTGTTTGCTGTGCCTTAACGAACATGTGCAAAAGTGTTGTTTGAGTGCCTTGTTCATAACTTATGAACCAACCAGAACCCCTCATGTCATCTGGATCCGAGTCCAGAGTCAGAACCAGACACGGAGAAGCTGCATTCAGCTTCTATGCTCCACATGTCTGGAACAAACTCCCAAAAGCCCAGATCAGCTGAAACACTCATTTTGTTTACATCCAGGTTAAAGATTCTTGAGTTTTTAAAATAATAATTCCAATTCTGGAATTACTTAAAAAAATGTAAAGTTACTGTATATTTCCAACCACAATGGTTTATATAAACTGCAAAAAGACAACAGTACTTAGTAAACTAAGTTTAAAAACAGGGAGATCAGCTTTAATATTTGGGACACTCCCATCATTTAGACACCTGTGATGTCATCAGTTGGAGTTGAGTTCAGGTGTGGGACCATGTGGGACCATAGGAGCACACAGATGTTACCTGCTGCAGAAAGAGAGTTTAATGTTCATGTATTGCTTTGTTTAATAAATGGATTTAATGTCTTCCCAGGTCTTCAATGTCAGAGACTTTCACTTCTTCTCACTGTGGCTGTTCAAATGAGCCACTACAGTCGTTATTTTTGTTATTGTTAGCTGCAAATATTAAATATCCATTCATCTGCTGGTAGCAAGCTAACTAGCGCTTGCAACTCTATTCAATTTCTTACTTTTTCTTATAAACATTAAAACCAGCCATATGATAATTAAAATACATTTACCTTTGCTAATGTAGTCAATTTTTTGTGAAATCCATAGAGTATAATTTCATGATTGTTGCAATAACTAATGTTCTATGTGTATTCCTAATGTGTCATGTGTGTTTGAGTCTTACAGGTGTCAGACTGTGTTGAAGGTGTTCAAAGGTAAGAATCACACTCTCACACATTGATTGTTGTTCTGTATTAATATGTTGTTTTTAGAATAAACCATTATTTGGTGTATTCTCTTTGAAAACATCTATCTTTTTCTCAGATTGTTCAGCAACTCACTCATGATGAGGGAAAAGAGCAACAAGGGGAAAAGGGAGCGACAAGGGGAATGTCGCATTTCGCTCGGAAATGCGACATGTGTAGAGTAATACAGGGTAAGTAGCTTTCAGGGCTCATTTGTCCATGTGCAAAACAAATGCACATTTGCAATTGTTTTTTACATGGAATTACTCCAATGACCAAAGCCTTATCCCAAGTTTCTCAGACGGAGTGTCTTCCAGTGTCTCGAGCTAGTGCAGTGCCAAGGTTTGTATCACATGGTGATGGATCGAGTGGTTTGAGGCATTAATAGAAAGTTATGTGTTGTTATATCACTTTGCCACATTATGTTGAAACTAAACATGTTCCACATTTCCAGGTGCTGTGCTTGGACCTTGTGATGAAGAGACTGAAGACCAAGAGAGGACACATGTTGGAACATCAACATTCAATAAATGCATTCTTCTGCCTTTCAGATTGTGTTTTTACATCTGGGGAACCTAGAGTGTAGCTTGTGCCTGTTTTAATACTGATCCAAACATAGGCGCTACAATCATGTTTTTTTACTTTGGCATGAACTGTTCAGTACAGTAGTGTTCATAACACTGTGCCCTGTGTGCTTAAACTTTACTTTGATGTAGAGAAACATGATTTTTAATGCAGCTCCATTTGCAATAATGACTGATATCCTTCTACTACAGTTTGTTCTAATGATTTTTGAATGCTGTGTTTATCGTTTATTGCCCAGAGTCAGAACTAAACATGATATAGCTGCATTTCAGATTCACAAGGCTAAAATCTGGAACGGTCTTCCTGGAAATGTGAGACAGGCTTCTTCTTTGACAATGTTAAAATCCAGGTTTAAAACACTTCTGTTTCTGCTTCAACTGAGAGATTTTTTGAGAGATTTTATTTGTATCTTTTTAATTTACTGTCAATATTTATAATTGTAATGCCTTGTTTGATTGTTTCTATCTTTTGTTCAGTGCTTTGAGTTTCCTTTTTGTTTTGACTGTGCTATACAAATAAACTTGCCTTGCCTATTGCAAAAAGTATGTCTCGACCAGTAAGTGATTCTGCAGAGGTTAAGTAGGTCAATAGGACTGTAAATGGACGTCATATAAACGTCAATATTTTGGTCATATAAGACGTCGAGAGGACGTCGGACCCGACTGGTTCTGTACCACATTACAACCTTGAATGAACGTCCAGATGACGTTGGAATTACGTTGTTTTGACATCTGCTTGCTTAGTGGGAACGATGTAAGCAACAGGCTATAAAACATGCAAACTCCCACTTGAGTTGGTCGTGTGAGGAAGCGCTGGCAAAGAGTACGTCGGACAACGACGTTCAAATTACGTTGATTCAACGTCGCTTGCTTAGTGGGATGTAAGCAACAGGCTATAAAACATGCAAACTCCCACTTGAGTTGGTCGTGTGAGTAGGGTTCAGGAAGGTTATATACTGAGTCTTTCTGAGCCAGGCTGAAAAAAAACAGGTGACCCAAATTTTGTCCATTAGCTGTGTGCTAATGTGTTCACTAGCTAAATGTGTAAAGAAAGTTTCTCCTGACCACCATGTGATGTATGTATGTGGGCGACATTGCAATGGTGATAACAGCTACATCGCTATACAAGCCCTGGGTTATTATTGATGTAAACAAAATAATTGCATAATAATTCATCTAATTATCCTCTATACTTCGAAGTTATTCTATATCCAACCACATATCTTGACAACCATCACACCGAATTGAAGGGATGAATTGATAGAACATCCCCAAACAGGCTCAACGCCAAGCCCTCTGCTAAATGGGATCATGTTTGGTGAAATTAGAAAATGATGTCCTCGCAGAGACAGAAACAGAAATGAGAGAAAGAGATTGCCTCGAGACAGTGTGTGCATTTGAAATTCTACAAGGGGATTATTCAAAAGTAGTCGTAATATCAATGCTTGGACCGGAAAGAGGATGAAGCCAGCCAACAGTGCCATTCCATCTTCCATGTCCGCACTTCTATTCACCTTCGAGGGTTCCAACTTGATGAAATTTAGTTGGTAATGAAAGACGAGAGGAGAGGAGACAGAGAGAAAACTTAAATGTGGAAAGTGAAAGATAGATAACTGCGGTGAGAGTTATCAGACACATTACCAAGGAGTCTGATAATAAGGTCACCACATCTTTCTACTGCACATGTCTCAAGAAATGAGAGTCTCCAAAGTAGAAATTTGCTTCAAAGTTTCAACAAGTTTAGAAGTGGACCCCAGAAGTCAGATTTGTCATCTGTTAGGGCCTGAAGCAATATAAATGTAAACACGAGCAGATCTGTAGCCGTCCAAGCTGTGGGTCTTGTATCAATATTTAAAAAAGTCTATTACTATTTTGGTTCTAGGTTTGAATCCCGTTTGGAACAGGACCTTTCTGAGTAGAGTTTGCATGTTAAGTAAGTAAGTAGGTAATCTTTTTTATATAGCGCCTTTCACAGACGAGAATCACAAAGCGTCACCATACAGGAGGGGCATGCCTGACCTATGCATGTTTTTAGGGGTAGGGGAAACCGGAGCACCTGGAGGAAACCTACACAGACACAGAGAGAACATACACACTCATAAAACACCCTGTTCCGACTGGAATTTGAACCCAAGACTTTCTTGCTGAGAAGCGAGAGTACAATCCATTCAGCCACCTTGCCGCCCGTTCGCTAAGTATCTGTGTCGGTTTCCTCCAGGTGCTCCGGTTTCCCCTAGCACTGAAAAACATGCACAATAGATATGAATGCAATGAGTGAGTGAATGGATGGTGTTTGGTCAGAGGCTTTGATGCCAGTTTGTTCGGGGTCTTTCTTCTGTCATCACAATATCTGAACTTGGTCTATAAAAATGCGCTATATAGATAATGATTACTTCTGTTCCAGCATCATGCAGCTAGCTGGTGCTCCCGTGCAGCATCCGGTTACATAGCTGGGTTATTTGATGCACATTTTAGGATATTAATCGAGTGACCAGATTTTGAGATGAGGCTATTTGCTCAATTGTAAAGAAAGACAGAAAGAAATACAAGAAGAAAAAGTACTTTGGCATCCATCCATTCAAGATCCCAAATGAAGCTTGACAGTATGGAGTCCATTATGTTATTTGGATCACTCATCACAGCAATGGCACTGATCTAATTTCCCTGCACTATCCATTGTCCACAACCGGACACAGTCTAATATAATTTCAAAGTCTGGGGTTGAATGAAAAGCAAAGGCAAACGCTGGGAAATACCACTTCATTGGAACCAAGCCATGAACAAAAATGTTTCACTATGGTTCTCAGCAGGCTCCTCCCTTCCCCTCCCTTCCTAATAGGTATCATTTCAGCGTGAGGTTGCTTGAGCCCACTGGCTGTCTTTCATTTAGTGGACCCCCGGCTATCACAGGGGACATTATGGGTTAAAAAAGACTCGTTCCACGTCCTGGCCCTGCTACACCCGTTGATTATAGCGCTTATTTCTCCAGGCTGCAGGGAACGTAAACCTGGGGACGGTAACCTTGAACTAATGCATACTATATGTGACAGTAGCATGGACCACAGTACAAGTTTATACAAAAGGGCTTGACACCTGGGAAAGAAGAAATGTACAAATTCAAAAATGATTGGTGCAGATCATGGCTTTCAGTCATAAACAAACAATTCATTTCAATTATCTTTATTTACAAAACGTCATAGTCATACAAGTCATGCACTTTCTATTTTTTTTCTTCTAATCTTTATTGGAAGCACCAAGAACGAAAATGACAAATTGCATTCTACAGAAACAATCCAAATCAATTTTTACATAAAATTCACAGATAAGGAACAAAAAGGAAGTACTGTAGGGAAGGGGGCGGGGCTGCATATAATATTTAATGCATTTTGGGGTGTATGTGTGTGTATGTGTGTGTGTGTGTGCATGTGTGTAGGTCACTGTTATTGCTGGACATTATCACAGAAGTGTAAAGAAATGTAGTTATTCTTGTGTGTGAGGACAGTGCTTTTTGTTGTTTTTTGTTAGTAGGTGTGTGTGATAATGTAGTTGTTATGATTAATTTTCTAAAGTTTTTAGGGGCTTTGTAAATAGGGATCTCCCAGGAAGCTGCATGAGCTATAGGCGGGACCCCAACAAAATGCATGTAAACAAATGTCATATTACTTCATCCATCCATCCATCCATTTTCTACCCTTTAATCCATTTCTGGGTCAGGGTGGCAATCAGAGATGCCACCCAAGTCTCATAGCACCAGCCCCTCACTGACCCTCTGCAGGTGGTGAGTCCACAGGAGGACGGCTGCTCTATGAGTGTGAGCATAGCCTTGATCTTTCAGTGGGGGCTTTGGGCAAAGTGGGGTTAAGTGTCTTGCCCAAGGACACAACGACAGCAGTCATCAGTGGGAGTCGATGGAGAAGGTGCAGAGGTGGGAATTGAACCCACAACCTTCTGGCCTCAAGGCCAATGCTCTACCAACTGAGCTACTGTCGCTGTACTTCATACATTCCTAAACAAATGTCTAAACATCCTTACAGTTTCAGTTTGTACTCTTCAGTTCAGATAATAATCTTGTCAATGGCTTTTTCAATGACAATTTCTATCTCTGTTTTCCAGTTTGGACAACTGCTGACAAACATCAGCAGTTACAGTTGGAATGTGTCAATTACAACCACAAAACTAGTTACAATTTTACAACCACACAGAAAACATTCTTGTTGGAAAAAATGCATGAGGTGTCTTGCCCAAAGACACTAACCAGAAAGCAGGAAGCACTGAATGAACCATCAAATGACCAAGCTTCTGAATTTAATAAAGCAAATAGCCGGATAGAAGGCACCCTAGAGCTAGAAACAATTGACAGTGTAGCTCTGTTTTTGAAATAGAGCTTGAAATCCGTGGACAAACCCTGGATTAATGCTTTGAGAGTTTTTTGTCAAGGGCGCGATACACAGAGTCTGTTTGGATGAAGTGTGTGAGAGGAGAAAAAGTTTGAAATGAGGCAACAAAAGGGCACACAGTCAGGGGTGAGTAGCTGGGTGGGAGAAACAAGATGTGTTGCCCAATAAACACCTCTAGCCTTTAGCCATAACTCACGCCTGGGGTTTGTGCTCAGGGCAATGGCTGTAACGCTGGGAGAAGAGAGGGGCCAGTCAGAGGCACGCAGGAGGGGGTGTAGGGGAGCAAGTGTGGCCTTTGATCGTGGAGTGAAAGAAGTTCATCTCGCTGCCCACGCTGTAGCCGTGGACTGGAAACCCCGTTAAAAAAACCCCCACTGAATATTCCAAGCCAAACGCACAAACACACACGCCCACACTGGCACAAGTTTAAACAAATACTGTATCTTAGCATTGGCAGACAAAACAAGTCAATCGCTTTGTTCAGATGCCCTGCCTGGGGGTAAATCTCATTAGAGCAACCAACTGTTGGATTGTTTTACCGTGGCCTCAGCAAACATTGGTGGGAGTAAAACAAATGTGTAAAATGTCTGTGAAATATGAAATACATGTGTACAGACTCTCTCTTATATGTGGGCTTAGAGAATGTTGTCTATCAATATATATGTGAGCTTCTGACTTCCCCATGCACAGAGAATTATGATCTTTTGTGTGGGAAATGTGTAATAAACTTTCACATTATAGCTGCCAGACAAAACAAAAGAGTTCATATGAGGGGCTGCTTTTGAAGTGGATATGAGAGTGCTAGCAGGCAGAACTTTGCTTTTACTTGTTCACAATAGTGTACGATATTCCTCAGAAGCATATGGTCACAAACACACAGACGTCCCATGGGAATGAAATGCAAGGCACTCACAAAGTTTGTTAGCAGTTTTTGGCTGTGGTGTGCGTTGGCCTCTCCAACACGCCTGAGGCTACAAACCCACAGCTCATGTCGGCGTGGGGGGCCCAGGGGCTTTCCCGCCCGCTGATGCTGCTGCTGCTGTGTGGAAGAGTGAACATGGTTTTGATCAGATTGAATGCACATGAGGAAGGGGTAGTATAAAAACACACACAAAGACCAATGGGGAATTTACAACCCAACTCCAGAAACAAAACATTTCTGCATAATTGATTATTCAAGTCAGGCCTGGTTTGTGTTGAATGGAGATGGATGGGAGGTTCCTCTGGGATGGCTGTGGCGCCAGTGTAAAACTGGTATAATGTCCTTTTAGCTAGATCCTCAGTGTTGGGGATGATGGCACAGATTGGTGGCTTCGCTTTTGTCCACCTCAGGGCAGCGTAGGCTACAGTTTATTTAGTCCCACTAACATTTTAGAAGAGTCCTGGCAACTTAAGGGAGAACTGCTGTACATTTATTAGAGTTAAAGGAAACCGGAGCACCTGGAGGAAACATGATAAGACTGCACACATAAACGTGAGTGTGCAACAGTCGCTGTGACTGAATAATGTAGAGTCCTTTGGTGTGCTGAAAGGGGCTTTATAAATGCCATGCATTATTTCATGTTGCATGTGTAGTATATGCTTCATGAATGTATTAAATATACAGTATGTTATGCTCCTTTGAACCAAAGCTTCAACAGAGAATGAAGGAATCATGACCGTACATGTTTCATGAGGTTAAGGTAAGGAAAGTTGTCAATTTGTCTTACAGCTTCGCTACAAGAGACACAAAAACCTATCCTTTTGTAAATGTTATCATTAAATATAATTTAGTGTTCTTTTAAACATAAACATAAACAATTTGAACACAGCAAATGCAGAGTTTGGGGCAAGGGAAAATTAGTTTTTTGAGTTTAAGAAGATCTGTACCACCAGACAGTGTTCCTGTTTAATGAGAACAATAAGCAAAGCACAGAATAGTAAATCCCAAGTTTATGACCTTTTAGTGGTTTTTAATATCACAACCACACGTTCATGCATGTTTTGAGTAATACCAACAGCATATGGTGTTACTTGGAAAAAAAAGCGCAAATTCTGAAGGTAAACAGCCTCACTATGGATTTTATGGGATACGTTGTAAAATATTCTGTACTATAGTTTTACTGCACATCTTTAAAGGCATTATGTATGTGCACGGTGTTTATACTCTGCATTCTAATCACATTTCACTGGTTTACAAAGTGCGCTCTGTAACAAAAGTGGCCCGGGGATCCAACCCAAGCATGTCCTATAAATGTCAGCAGGCCTCTGTCTTTGTCCCCCTGGGTAGTTTTATAGCGAAAATCACATTAAAGTGGGTCTGTGGCAGAGAACATGCTGAGAGTGACCTTCTCTCATCGAGCAATTAACACGAATGGGTGCACCTTTAATCAGCTGACATTTTATGATCATTATCATAATGGTCAGGTGAATGGAAAAAGTCATTACCACTCTGGCTCCGAAAAGAAGAATCATGATGCGATTTGAAAAGAGCTTATTGTAGAGAATCTGTGTAAGGTCCACTCTGGGTCTGACTGTTTTCTGGTGGAGGGTCTGTCAGTGCTCAAGGAGATGCACCCTTTACCTGGAATATTCCTCGTAGCCCTTTATGAAGAAACACAAGAAACATCAGAGGTTGTATACAGCTCAGCTTCAGAGTTTTGGGTATTGTTGGTATGGATATTCTTATCTGCTGTCCATGCCTCCCCCTGGCTCCTGGCTTGTAGAAATTGTATTTTTAAAAGTAGAAAGATAGACCATGTACTGTATACAAATGAGCAATGCGAGCCCACAATTAAGTCTTATAGAGCAGGGATTATGGACGACTTTCTTTCACATTTACTTATATAGGTTCTCTTACTCTATCATCTTTTGAGCTTAAAATCCACACTCTACATGACCCTGGTGTTTTTATTTTGTCAATTTCTCTGTAGATTTCCAGATATAAGCCAGGACAACTGACCAATAAGCTGCTTTCTGTCTCAGACAGAAGCAAGCAGGAACAGAAGCCCTGCTTCTGATTGGTTCTTTAGTTGCTAGGTTGTTGCCATCCCCACATTTGGCATTATTTTCCCGCCCATGGAGCTTCTTCCACGGTGCTGACATCACCCAAACATATGGGTGATGTCAGCACTCTTTTCCTTCTCTACTTGAGTCTGAATCTGTGTTACATTTGTGCTAAAATACTGCAAATCCAAAAGGGTTAAATACTGAAGTACGGTAGTTAGTTTTCTCAAGAATCACAACTCTTTTCCTATTTAGCATTCCACTGTCACTATGTGCTGTTTGGTCCAGTGTATCATGGGACATCTCCTCCACTGCACTCTTGAGCTCATGGGCCACTCGGAAGGGCTGGCTAAAATTGGATCTCATTCATCTCAATCCCCAGCCTGCCACTGCTAATGGAGGCTAGCCTGTTTTGGTGAGAGACAAAACAAAGAAAGATGGACAGAAATTTCAGACTCCCATTGATGTGGGTGGACACGCTTGCAGGAGGGGAAAAAAACAACGTGTTTCGATCCTTTTGTGCTTTTGAGAGCATTAAGGTGATTTAAATTCTGCTGCTGCTTCTCCTCAGCCTTGAAGGAAAGCCCACTTCCTATTGTTCAGCAATCAATTTGATAGGAACTATATGCATTCTCTCATGGGCCCGCCTCGTCCTCCATGCCAAACATCAAGAGTAAAAACAGCTCAGCAAAGTGTAATAGTCCTGAGTGAGAGCTGAAATAACAGAGGTAAGAGTAACTACTGTATATTGTTATTTGAATTTTTAACAAATAAATTAGCTTCAAAAAGTAATAGGTCAAAAATGATATGAATAGTTAATTTGCAAAAACAAAAAAGTCCCAATACAAAAACTATTTGAAAAGGTATACAATTGATCTTAGTAAAGAAGATCCATTTGTAAAGAAGTTAAATTTTCTTTACAAAGGCAGTCCTATATTTTATAAATAGTTTAAACCCTTGTTGAGAACATTCTTTTAAAGTCCTGGCAATAATAAAACATGTAGAAGATTTAGCTTGAGGAATACAACTTTATGACAAATGTTCATAATGAAGATGTGTTTTTTTGACTCTAACCCTAATCCTAACTCTTCATATTCTATATGAGTCAAACTAATATGATTTTGCATGAGTGTATATTTAAATATATGCACATTTATAATATACATTCATAATATATTAATAAATACAAGAAGCAAATGCAATTCTTTATTTTTGTAAATTAGAATTTTTGTAAAGTAATTGAGAACATAAGTGCGGCACATAATGAAATCAAACACACATCACACTTCGATTGGTAATACAAGTTTATTTGTATTGAACCGTTTACACATAAGTGAACTCAAAAAACAAAACATGATTAGAACCACCACACAGGGCATTACAAGCGTGAATAATCACAGCACATTAACAAGAGTGAAGACACAATCCTTCAGTTGTCTGCAGCTGAACAGAAATGTTTTTAACCTGGTTTTGAACATTGTCAGAGTCAAAGCCTGTCTCACAAGACTGTTTCAAGATTTTGTCAGCATTAATCTGAAAATCTGCTTCCCCAAGTGGCAATAAATACAACAGGGAATTTTATGGGTTAGGGGTTTTTGTGTGTATTGGGTTTTGTCTATATCCCGTGTCGGAAAAGTTTGGGAACCCCTGCTCTAGACAGTGAAATATAATACATATTTTTGCATTCATATGATCCTGGATGCTTACCTTACAGATCAAAAGTAAACTATCCATTTTCTATTCAAAACAAATCCTATCTTTAACAGTTATTGTGGGAAAAAATCACCACTTTCTGTTGTTCAAGTTAATTATTACACGTTTTGTATTTACAGAAAAGAGATCATTATCACGTCTGCCACCTCGAAAATCACACCCACAGCGACAGACGAGATGTCGGCAGGAAACAGAAAAGGTGAAATAGTTTTCTTGTAGCTTGTGTAGTGCTGATGACACATTTGGTGTCGAGGCAACAGGACGAGGAGACATATTCGTGAAAAACTCGAAAGAAAACTTTCTAACGTCTTGATCGGCGTCATATTAGGTCGAGAGTGTGATTGGGGCTGACGCCTCATTGAGACTCTCCGCAGGGGTTCCTCTGTGGACACAACGTTTTTGACATGGCTGACAAAAGATATTAGGATTAGTTCTTCTTCTAAGAGACTCACTGTATCATTCATTTTTTAATAACAGGATTTGAAAGTGACAAAACTAGTGCCTTCTATTATGTACGAATTTGTAAGATTTTGCGTTTCTCAAAAGCCGGAATGTCATACAGTACTTCATACTCTTTGAATTTCAGATGGGCATACTCTAGACAAGTGTATCATATAAAATAGGTGCACATGGAATATGAAAATAGTTTGAACTTCATAAGCTGAAAAGGTTCTTTGCAAAGCTCAAGTCTCACTTCCTGTAATGTACTTGATTAGGGCTCAGTGTTGGAGAGATGTACAAGCTGTTCTAACCACATACTGTGACGGGAACTCTTTGTCTCTGTCTGCAATGAAACCGACAATTATTCTCACGCAATCAGAAGCTAATTCAATAAGACTAACGCTTTGTAATTGATCTGTTATTTACTCCTGACCCGTGATGGTTGAAGATACGCAGACATCTCCAGACATTGCCCTCCGATCACCCACTGCTTATGTATTCTATAATTTTTTGTAGATTTAATTTTTTAGTTCATTATTATTCCAGTAAGTATGCAGTGAGACAAAACATAATCATTGTGTTGACAAGGTGAAGGACAAGAGTGGCCGACCTCTTTCAAATCAAGATCTATTCTTTCCATTCAATTCAATTTATGTTTCTATGAACCTGAATCACGACAGCAGTCTTCTTGGAGGACTTTACAAAGGTGTCGCTTCGCCAGAGGTTAGAGAATCAAACTGTTTGAACACAGAACATATAATGAAAACAAATACATACAGTGTCTTGCAAAATTATTCGGCCCCCTTGAACCTTTCAACATTTCGCCACATTTCAGGCTTCAAACATAAAGATATAAAAATTAAATTTTTTGTCATGAATCAACAACAAGTGGGACACAATCGTGAAGTGGAACGAAATTTATTGTATAATTTAAACTTTTTTAACAAATAAAAAACTGAAAAGTGGGGCGTGCAATATTATTCGGCCCCTTTACTTTAAGTAGTAGGGCGGCACGGTGGCTGAGTGGATAGCACTCTCGCCTCTCAGCAAGAAGGTCCTGGGTTCGAAGGCCGGACCAGGGCCTTTCTGAGTGGAGTTTGCATGTTCTCCCCGTGTCTGCGTAGGTTTCCTCCGGGTACTCCGGTTTCCCCTACCACTAAAAATATGTACAATAGGTCTGGCATGCGCCTCCTGTTCGGCGACCCCACTCCCATCTGTGTGTGGAGTGAGAGGACAAGTGCCCAAAAAATAACAATTGTAAACCGCTTTGTGACTCTGGTCTGTGAAAGGCGGTATATAAATAAAGCTTACTTACTTACTTACTTACTTACTTAAGTGCAGCAAACTCACTCCAGAAGTTCAGTAAGGATCTTTGAATGATCCAATGTTGTCCTAAATGACTGATGATGATAAATAGAATGCACCTATGTGTAATCAAGTCTCCGTATAAATGCACCTGCTCTTTGATAGTCTCAGGGTTCTGTTTAAAGCGCAGAGAGAACCATGAAGACAAAGGAACACACCAGTCAGGTCAGAGATACTGTTGTGGAGAAGTTTAAAGCCGGATTTGGATACAAAAAGATTTCCCTAGCTTTAAACATCTCAAGGAGCACTGTGCAAGCAATTATATTGAAATGGAAGGAGTATCAGACCACTGCAAATCTACCAAGACCCGGCCATCCCTCCAAACTTTCATCTCAAACAAGGAGAAGACTGATCAGAGATGCAGACAAGAGGCCCATGATCACTCTGGATGAACTGCATATAACTACAGCTGAGGTGGGAGAGTCTGTCCATAGGACAACAATCAGTCGTGCACTGCACAAATCTGGCCTTTATGGAAGAGTGGCAAGAAGAAAGCCATTTTTCAAAGATATCCATAAAAAGTCTCGTTTAAAGTTTGCCACAAGCCACCTGGGAGATACACCAAACATGTGGAAGAAGGTGCTCCGGTCAGATGAAACCTAAATCAAACTTTTTGGCCACAATGCAAAACGATATGTTTGGCGTAAAAGCAACACAGCTCATCACCCTGAACACACCATCCCCACTGTCAAACATGGTGGTGGCAGCATCATGGTTTGTGACTGCTTTTCTTCAGCAGGGACAGGGAAGATGGCTAAAATTGATGGGAAGATGCTTGGAGCCAAATACAGGACCATTCTGGAAGAAAACCTGTTGGAGTCTGCAAAAGATTTATCTTCCAACAGGACAATGATCCAAAACATAAAACCAAATCTACAATGGAATGGTTCACAAATAGACGTATCCAGGTGTTAGAATGGCCAAGTCAAAGTCCAGACCTGAATCCAATCGAGAATCTGTGGAAAGAGCTGAAGACTGCTGTTCACAAACGCTCTCCATCCAACCTCACTGAGCTCGAGCTGTTTTGCAAGGAAGAATGGGGAAGAATTCTAGTCTCTCGATGTGCAAAACTGATAGAGACATACCCCAAGCAACTTGCAGCTGTAATTGCAGCAAAAGGTGGCGCTAAAAAGTATTAGCGGAAGGGGGCTGAATAATATTGCACGCCCCACTTTTCAGTTTTTTATTTGTTAAAAAAGTTTAAATTATCCAATACATTTTGTTCCACTTCACGATTGTGTCCCACTTGTTGTTGATTCTTGACCAAAAAAAATATTTTTTATATCTTTATGTTTGAAGCCTGAAATGTGGCGAAATGTTGAAAGGTTCAAGGTAGTTTATTTCAGAAACCTCTCAGCTGAGATCTACCAAAAATGTGTGTAAAATCCTGATTTCAGTCCTGGTTTAGTCCTGTTTTTGTTCTAGTTCAGTCCTGGTTTAGACCCATTTTAGTCATAGTTCAGTCCTGGGTTGGACATGGTCTGGTCTTTGTCCTAGTTTTGTTTTGTCTTCAAATCAACACTATGTTTACATTTATGTTTGACGTGTGTTTTGGCAGCTCACTTCTCTCTCTCTCGAGAGAGAGAGAAAATAAAACAACACAACATCACAAAAGAGAAGAGTGATTTGATGCACACCACTTTTGACAGCACAACAGCTCTGACGTGCATAATAATGAGCAGATCACCTTTGTGGATCTGCATAAAGAGCTACATGTGGAGCTACATGTGTGCGCCTATATACGTTTATAATAACGGACGTAGTCACGCCTATCTCCGCCGTTCTAACTAATGGGCCAAAAATTGGGCTCTCATGGAGTGATTCAAAATGGCCGCGGGGGCTGGAAAATGTGAAAAAATGCATCTGCGCATGCGTCAGCCGGCGCGAGCTCCATTTATTTGAACGAGTGACTTCAAAAATTCACAGCGAGTAAACTAGACTGGTCCAAAAAAATTCACCCCCCTCAGCATTGACACATGTGGAACGGAGCTTTGGGCCAAGAGCAAGCTTTTGGACCATCCTGTAAACGTTTTCGTGAGGTAAGAAAATGCTATATATTAGCATTGGCTAATTCTACTGCTGGGTCCACCCCCATCGGCCCGGGGTGGTATTGCAAGCATGTCAGCGCACGTCATTTTGGCCACTTTTGAGCCGGGACCCGCCCCCACTGGTGTGCACGTTTCCAGGTTGAGGGAAAGGTCTGTGATTGGCCGGCAGGTTCAAGACATGGGGCCAGTTGTGTGTCTCAAACCTGGACAGACTGGACAGGATCCACTTAGTCAGAGATGGACCAGTCCTGGTGTGGGATGTAACCACTGTAGTCGTAGTTCTACACACAAAAGCCTCTTCAGTTCTTCAGTCTGATAAAAATGACTCACAGCACAAAGTCTATTGATACAGCAGCAGGTGTTTAAGATTTCCACTATATTTCTCATTATTTAATCTCCTTATGTTCTTTTTAATACGTTTCAATATACTGCAGTGCCACCTGTGGACTGGAGGAGTTATGGGGGAGCTTGTCTTTCATAAAACTAATGCTATTGTCATTTATCTCATAAGAACTTTAAAAAAAAGTCGTGGCATATTGTCCACCAATTGTGAACTTGATGCGAACAAATCATATCACAACATGCTGTCTTAAACTTAATAGAAAGTCAAGCCATTATTTCAAGAACTGTTTTTTTTTTTTCTCCTTCCTAGCGAGACATTTGGTATCTAGAACATTTTGCTTGTCCCATTGGCAAATCTTGTTTTAAGGTAGTCAGAATGTATTCAAATAAAGACACACTTTTTGGCAATTTGGAGCAATTTTTAACTTATTATTCATCACCTTTTTCTTTGTGTGCAGATTTTTATCCTTTTTGGCTACTTATTTGAACCCAGCACGGTAGATCAATCCATTGGGATGTGCGGCCCTCTTGAAACCTTCTCGAGAGTTAGATTAGACCCCAGCTTTAAGGTTAAAATCCTTTTTGACTCATTTACCCATGACTAAATTTGTTTTTGTTTTATGCTTGGGGCTTTGGCAGAAAAGTTGGCCAATTTATCTCATTGTGCTGCAGAACGATGAAGAAAACAAAAAAGTGGGTTTTTCTCTGACTTGTTTGCGTGGGCGGGCGCAATGCTAAAGCTAATGTTGGCTTGTCATTCTGCTGGTGTCATAAGATGCTGAATACTTCCTTTTGTGCTATAGTGTTTTTGGTTTTTTGCTCTATTGTCCTCATTCTGGGCGCAGGATTTGGGGAGTGTTGGAATATCCCAGCTCCCACCTCTGGCTGGTTCCACATTTATCCTTGTTGGGGGATGATTCATCGCAGCAGTGACAGGAGGAGCGCAATGTGTTACAGCTCCCAGAAGTATCGGAGACTAGAGGTGATATCTGCCATTGCCAAGGATGTTCTGGGCATTATCTGAAGAGGGCGAGAGGAGAGAAACCGAGAGGAGCTACACAGAGGAGCAGGGATTTGGGGCTGCTATCTTTCACTTCAGAGCTGCTAAAAGAGCGGCATAGTTTAGTACGTTATTATCAGGAAACAAAACAAAAAAGTCTATGGGAGTCTGAATTTAGAACAACTTAAAAAATCTATTCTTATCTCAGTGTGTGCTTGGAGCGACTCTTTGGGATTAACACTAGAACTCGCTGAGCGGTCATATTGACAGCTTTTAGTTTAATTTAATTGTAATTATGTTTTTTCTATATGTAGCTTATTTATATGTCATTATCTTCTACCATTAACTCCAAGAGAGAGCCTGTACTAACTGTACTCGTTACCATAGAAACACACTGTTTACTGTCAGCAGTTAGAATTTAGGCTTTGTTGTATTCACCAGTTTTAGGACTTATTTAAAAGTGAGTAAAGAAGGTTTAAAAAAAAAAACATTGTAAATTCCTTACTTTTTATAACTCTGTCTCACTGAGGGACAATCAAAGGATGTCTTCAATCTTAAATCTTTAATATTCTTTTCTGGTACAGTAAGGAAATTCTCAAACCAAGGCCAATTTCATTGTTGGTTCTTCGGGCCACCCCCTGAGGGAGCAGTTTAAACTTTTACCCACAGAACGACGCTGTAGGGCTCTTGGGTGCAGGAGAAAATGGTTGGGAACTACATTTATCCCAACAGCTGTGAACCTTAACAACACATAGCACTTTATACAATTGCACTTTAAAGCACATTTGCACTGAAACTATCTGTGTGACATCCCCCCATCTTCAAAGTTGTGATTTTACTGTGTCCGCCTGTTTTTAGATGACTGTTTGCTGCAAAACCCATTTCCCCCAAAGTGACAATGAAAATAAGTTTGAACAAAACTGGGAAGTCTAGAAGTGGATTTAATATATTGTTACGGAACAGGAGGAACCCAAGAGCACTATACCAGACACAGTTAAAGATGAACAATGTATTGATAATGAGGGTTCGGCTGGGGGGAGGGGGTCCGGGGGCGCAGGTAGGTATCGGGCCGGGTCCAGACCTACAGATTGGGAAATACCCAGAGAACGCTAGAACAGGTGAAAAACTAAGAAAACATTGAAAAAATAGCGACGCTAGCAGTGCAAAGCATCCATCCATCCATCCATTTTCTTCCGCTTTATCCGTTGCCGGGTCACGGGGGCAGCAGTCCAAGCAGAGACGCCCAGACTTCCCTATCCACACACACCTCCTCCAGCTCGTCCGGGGGGACCCCAAGGCGTTCCCAGGCCAGCTTAGAGACATAGTCTCTCCAGCGTGTCCTGGGTCTTCCCCGGGGCCTCCTCCCGGTGGGACGTGCCCAGAACACCTCCACCGGAAGGCGTCCAGGAGGCATCCTTAACAGATGCCCGAGCCACCTCAACTGGTTCCTCTCGACGTGGAGAAGCAGCGGCTCTACTCCGAGCTCCTCCTGTGTGACCGAGCTCCTCACCCTATCTCTAAGGGAACGCCCAGCCACTCTGCGGAGGAAGCTCATTTCGACCGCTTGTATCCGCGATCTCGTTCTTTCGGTTATTACCCACAGCTCATGACCATAGGTGAGGGAGGGAACGAAGATTGACCGGTAAATCGAGAGCTTCGCCTTTCGGCTCAGCTCCCTCTTTACCACAACGGTCCGATACAGAGACCGCATCACTGCGCACGCTGCACCGATCCGCCTGTCAATCTCACGCTCTATCCTTCCCTCACTCGTGAACATGACCCCGAGATACTTGAACTCCTCCACTTGAGGAAGGACCTCTCCACCCACCTGGATAGGGCAAGGCACCTTTTTCCGGTCGAGCACCATGGCCTCGGATTTGGAGGTGCTGATTCTCATCCCAGCCGCTTTGCACTCGGCTGCAAACCGTCCCAGTGCATGCTGCAGGTCCTGGTTCGTTGGAGCCAGCAGGACGACATCATCCGCAAAAAGTAGAGATGAAATCCTGTGGCTCCCGAACCGGACTCCCTCCGGCCCCTGGCTGCACCTAGAAATTCTGTCCATAAATACAGTGAACAGAACCGGTGACAAAGGGCAGCCTTGGCGGAGGCCAACATGCACCGGGAACAGGTCTGACTTACTGCCGGCAATGCGAACACAGCTCTGACTCCGGTCATACAGGGACCGGACGGCCCTCAGCAGAGGACCCCGGACCCCGTACTCCCGGAGGACCCCCCAAAGGACACCCCGGGGAACACGGTCGAACGCCTTCTCCAAATCCACAAAGCACATGTGGACAGGTTGGGCGAACTCCCATGAACCCTCGAGTATCCGATGGAGAGTATAGAGCTGGTCCAGTGTTCCGCGACCGGGACGAAAACCACACTGCTCCTCCTGAATCCGAGATTCGACCATCGGACGTAGCCTCCTCTCCAGTACCTTGGAGTAGACCTTACCGGGGAGGCTGAGGAGTGTGATCCCACGATAATTGGAACACACCCTCCGGTCCCCCTTCTTGTAGAGAGGGACCACCACCCCGGTCTGCCACTCCATTGGCACCGCCCCCGATCGCCACGCGATGCTGCAGAGACGTGTCAGCCAAGACAGTCCTACAACATCCAGAGACTTTAGATAGTCAGGACGGATCTCATCCACTCCCGGCGCCTTGCCACCATGGAGGCTGCCAACCACCTTGGTGACCTCGGCCAGGGAGATGGAAGTATCCGCCCCAACATCCTCAGCCTCTGCCTCCTGGACGGAGGACGTGACGGGGGGATTGAGGAGAACCTTGAAGTATTCCTTCCACCGCCCGACAATATCCCCAGTCGAGGTCAGCAGCCCTCCACCCGCACCATACACGGTGTTGGCAAAGAACTGCTTCCCCCTCCTGAGGCGCCGGACGGTTTGCCAGAACCTCTTTGAGGCCGACCGATAGTCATGCTCCATGGACTCTCCGAACTCCTCCCAGTCCCGGGTTTTTGCCTCTGCAACAGCCCGGGCCGCGGCACGTTTGGCCTGCCGGTACTGGACAGCTGCCTCAGGAGTCCCACGAACCATCATTGCTCGATAGGACTCCTTCTTCAGCCTGACGGCATCCCTTACTGCCGGTGTCCACCACCGGGTTTGGGGATTGCCGCCGGGACCAGCACCAGAGACCTTGCGACCACAGCTACGAGCCGCCGCATTGGCGATAGAGGAAGAGAACATGGTCCACTCGGACTCGATGTCCCCCTCCTCTGCCGGGACCTGGGAGAAGCTCTCCCGGAGGTGTGAGTTGAAAGTCCGTCTGACAGGGGGCTCAGCAAGACGTTCCCAGCAAACCCTCACTACACGCTTGGGCCTGCCAGGTCTGACCGGCCTCCTGCCCTGCCAGCGGATCCAACTCACGACCAGGTGATGATCGGTTGACAGCTCCGCTCCTCTCTTCACCCGAGTGTCCGAGACACGCGGTCACGAACAAAGTCGATCATCGACCTCCGGCCTAGGGTGTCCTGGTGCCACGTGCACTGATGGACACCCTTGTGCTCGAACATGGTGTTCGTGATGGACAGGCCGTGACTGGCACAGAAGTCCAACAACTGAACACCGCTCGGGTTCAGATCAGGGGGGCCGTTCTTCCCGATTACCCCTCTCCAAGTGTCACTGGCATTTCCCACATGGGCGTTGAAGTCCCCCAGGAGAATAACAGAGTCCCGGGCGGTGCACTGTCCAGTACCCCTCCCAAGGACTCCAAGAAGGCCGGGTACTCTGCACTACCGTTAGGCCCGTAGGCCGTCACAACAGTGAGAGACTTGTCCCCCACCCGGAGGCGGAGGGACGCGACCCTCTCATTCACCGGGGAGAACTCCAACACGTGGCGGCTGAGATGGGGGGCAATGAGTATGGCCACCCCAGCTCGCCGCCTCTCCCCGCGGGAAACACCAGAAAAGTGGAGCGTCCAACCCCTCTCAAGGAGTTGGGTTCCAGTGCCCAAAATGTGTGTGGAGGTGAGGCCGACTATCTCTAGTCGGTATCGCTCAACCTCCCCCACAAGCTCGGGCTCCTTCCCCCCCAGTGAGGTGACGTTCCACGTCCCATGAGCCAGATGTTGGGTGTGTGGACTGGGTCGTCGAGGTCTCCGCCTTCGACTGCTACCCAGTCCTCGCTGCACCACGCCACCACGGACCCCTCTGCAGGTGGTGGGCCCACAGGAGGGACTGCCCACGTCATCCCTTCGGGCTGAGCCCGGCCGGGCCCCGTGGGCTAAGGCCCGGCCACCCGGCGCTCGCTTGCGAGCCCCGACCCCAGGCCTGGCTCCAGGGTGGGGCCCCGGCTGCGCCATGCCGGGCGACGTCACGGTTTTCATTGTTGTGCTGTCCATGGTTGGCTTCGGACTGCGCTTCGTCTGACTCGTCACTTGAGACCTGTCTGCCATGGGAGACCCTACCAGGGGCATGAAGCCCCAGACAGCATAGCTCCCAGGATCATCCGAGTGCTCAAACTCCCCCACCACGTTAAGGTGGCAGTCCAAGGGGGAGCAGTGCAAAGCAAAGCAAGTTTATTTGTATAGCACAATTCATACACAAGGCAATTCAAAGTGCTGAACAAGACAACATAGCATTAAAATCATAAATAATTACAGAACATTAAAAAGAAAGATAAATATAAAATCCCTCAGTTGTATGCACAGCTAAACAGAACTGTCTTTAACCTGGTTTTAAACATTGTCAGAGAGGAGGCCTGTCTCACATTTTCAGGAAGATTGTTCCAGATTTTAGCAGCATGAATCTGAAATGCAGCCTCTCCATGTTTAGTTTTGACTCTGGGCACCAACAGGAGTCCAGTCCCTGTGCTCCTCAGAGTCCGGGCTGGTTCGGAGTCCGGGCCTAGCTATAACAAGTCACACAACCAAGAGCCAAGAGAAAAGTTTCCTTGGTTGGTGAACTGACGAACCGGGAGGGAGTGGTGGAAGAACCAGGTTTAATTGGGGCGGCACGGTGGCTGAGTATAGCAGCTCTCGCCTCTCAGCAAGAAGGTCCTGGGTTGCATGTTCTCCCCGTGTCTGCGTAGGTTTCCTCCGGGTGCTCCGATTTCCGCTACCACTAAAAACATGCACAATAGGAATGAATGTAAATGAGAGAGTGAATGGATGGTGTTGATTGGTGTTGATTATTTGAATAGCACAATTCATACACAACGCAACTCAAAGTGCTGAACAAAATAAGAGAGCATTAAAATAATAAATACTCACAGTACATTAAAAAGAAAGATAAAGATATAAAATATACAATCCCTCAGTTGTATGCACAGCTAAAAAAAACTGTTTTTAACCTGGTTCTAAACATTGTCAGAGAGGAGGCCTGTCTCACATCTTCAGGAAGATTGTTCCAGATTTTAGTGTGTTTGGTGACTCGCTTCCGTCATCACCGTGTGTGGAAGGATTGGTACAATATCTGAACTCTGAACATTGTAAAGCGCTTTGGGTGACCTTGGTCTGTAAAATGCGTTATATAAATAAACATTACTTACTTATGGAGAGCTTAATTGTGGATGAATTGCAGGTGAGGCGGTGAGTGAGTGCAGCTGGTGAAGGATGCTCCCAGATTGACACAAACACAAGGGGAGGGGGATCATGGTTATATTGTCTTTGGAAATGTTGCCGGCGTGAATCATATACAGTTATGCCTAAATAATAGTCCCGCAAGTTCTGTCATTGAATAGAAGTGACCTCCACATTGGGTCCATTTGTAGTGAACCCTGGTCCACTAGTCGCCTCATCGCTCTTTGAAGCAGATCAGAGATGATACTGTATGAAGACTGCTACGTTTGCTTCTGAAGTGAATCAAGCTCAGCAAACCAAAACAAAAAAGAAGTCCAAGAATCATTTCAAACAGAATACCAGTTTGAATTAATGAGGTGTGCCTGGTAGGACTATATGAACCACCTCTACAGTATCTCTCTCAGCTTCAGGCTCGCAGCAGAGGAACCTGGAGGGCGTGTGCGTGGAGATACCGGCAGGAGGTATGAATAATGGTGGCTGTCCGGAGCAGAGATGGATTCTGGGGCCCTCTGTCTTCTCCACTGAGTCATTGTTCAAAGGGCCCAGCTCTCGACAGCTGTCTGTACCTGCCATCGCTGACAGATGCCTCCCGCCAGTCAGAGCGCCCAGGGCCCCACCACAATCTGCATCAGACCAATCCAGGATGAAAAGAGGGGGACGACCACCAGTTCTAATGAGGGGGAAGGAGAAATGCTCAAGGGCAAAGGTCACAGGAAGTTCTATGACGACATCAGAGGACACAGATTCTTTTCAACACAATGAATTAATAATGTATCCGTTTTTGGCGCTTTTTTTAGACGCTTAATTTTGGTTCACATGCCATAATTCACTGCATAGACAGTGATGGTGATTAACTACTATTGAAGCCACAGCTGCCCTGGGCCACACTGACAGAAGCAAGGCAACCAGGATATGCTTTCGGCCTCTCCACTTACCAGCATCCATGTACACACACACACACTAAACTCATTCTAGGTAATGTGGGTGAAGTGTCTTGCCTAAGAACACAACAACAGTTTGGTACTTTACAGCCGCAGCCGCCCCACTGGTGATCCCAGAGGTCTCCCATCACAGTACTAACCAGTTTATTCCCTGTTTAGCTTCTCCAGATTTGCCCGAGAAAGGGTGAGACTTTGCATGGCACTAAAATAGTTTCACTTTTCAAACATTTGTTGAAATTAACTTTTCAACAATCGATTAGTTGAAATGAATTATTTCACTTTTTTTTATGATCGAATTGTGTTTTCTGTTCCACATTAAGAATTAGTTTTCACATCAGGGACTCTATGTAGTACACACATTCTCAATCCCTGGTGCAATAACCACTAAATATATCAAACTAAAAAGGGGAAAGTCCCAAATGCAGCACATCTTGTATGTATTAAAGGGCCCATATCACGGTTTTTGACTTTTCTCTGCTTTAAACATAATTACAATGCTATTTGGCCTTCATACACAAGCCCACAGTAGTTTATTCATTGATTCTGTCAATCTTTTGTAAGAGAGCAATCTGTCTCCTTCCCCAGCGTGAGGCACAGAAACGCTCGGGTCCACTTCAGTGACGAAAACCACACCGATGACGCGCATGACCCTGTTTGCTTTGTTTTTAAAATAGTTGTTAAATACTTTTGTCAAAACGGGGTAAACAATACACAATTAGTATGCTGTTTTTTGTCAAAAATAATAAAAATAAAAATAAATTAAAAGCCGGCGGGAGGTGATTGACGGATCAAAACAGCGAATCAGAGCGCACAGGCTCCGGCTCCCGAGTCCAGCGTCTGTGGTCTGGTCTCGCGGACACCACATAGAGCTGCTGTTTTTATGCTTTTGTCAGCAACTAAAAGTGTTTGGATCACGTCAACTTGAATGAAGTGTGTTATGGGTGTAAACATGTGACACACTATTTGGCCCTAAGAGGAAGAAAGCGGCTCGACTTTTTTCATCTGTTCATCTCATGGATCTATTATAATACCGGTTCATCTGCGACACTTCACTGAGACTGTTCCAGAACTACAGGGACAATGGAACTGGACTTACTCAAAAGCTGATCTGGAAACACGTTATTCCCACGGTAAAAGACGTAACTCGGACCCCCTCGATCTGTAAGTAGTGACGCTAACTCGCTGTATACTTCTGTAAACTAAATAACTAGGGTCTGATATTTGCCAAGCTTGAACTCTCTGACCCGGCTTGGATCTGCCCCTGTGTACGGGGTCTGAGGGCGCCGCAATTCGGTTTAATTGGATTTAATAGAATATCTGCCTGACATTGCATTGAATATTGTCTGAGGCGATGTGTTTTCTCCTCCTGTGTCTTCTCTCCACTCTTATCTCACATTCCTCGGGCCAAGGCCACAATAACAAGGTCCCCATCTACAACAATCTCACACTTCAGTCTCCAGCTCGGATCCCGTCTCCCCCGCCTCCCTCTACCTATCCATCTTGCTCCCTCCCTCCCCTCCACTCCTCACTGTGTTTCCGACTCACCCCCTCCCTGACCCCGCCCCCCTCCGACAGCCACATTGGGCAGCTGTAGGAGGTGCTTCATCCCGAGAAAAAATCCGTGCTTTATACAAGGCACAAATGTGTCTATCCAACTGTCTGTGATACTGTATGTTATTGCTCTCTGCTGTTTATTCTACTGTTTGTCGCATGGCGCCGTAAAAATGGCGCCGTGGCAAGAGCTCTGGTGTGTGTCGTCTCCTCTGTCTGGTGCACACCGGGGTAGTCTTGCACAGTTTATCCAATGTGGTTTTACTGCAAATGGCAAATAAATGAATCTGAATCTGAATCTGAATCTGATTGTGCATCGAGGGCATAGGGCTCGATGTGACGGATTGTCATTGCTGGAAAAAGTTTATTCTTATGTATGAAATTACTAAGTACAGGTGATAAACGACAAAAGCGTGATGCTACGTCACCGTGCGGGCGGGGGGAGGCGGGCTCACGGACAGAGGAGCAGACTCTGGATCAGCTCGTTTGAGTCGAGGTGACGTCACCTCTATACAAGAGATGGCTCTAATCTCACAAGCTTTGATTGTTTTGTGGTGTATCATACACATTAATATCACACATGTGCATAGGATTGAGTGTGAAACATGAAGAAAAGCGTGATATAGGACCTTTAAGATTCAGAGGTGAGTTATAAATGAATGCATAATGTGACAATTGTGAAAAAAAAACAACACATAAAAATAAAATACTTTTCTGTGTTTTAGTCGTATAATTTTCTACTTTTACTTTATGTATATGTATAATTTCAGAACATTTATAGACATTATTAACATGTACCCACATCCATCATGCCCCTTATGGACCTACAGTATATGTCCTCCGAGATAACTGCTGTCCTGATTTAGGGTTATATAAAAACAAATTGAACTGAATGGAATTTGAGACAACTTGTAATTTGTTTACGTAAAAATCTGGCGGATATCAAATGTATTGGATTTCTTAAAGCAACAGCTACACACTCTCACATACTGTTTTATGTTGATATTTATATTTCTCCATATTAACCACCAACATACATTACACCAATTATAATAAATTGACAATGAGGAAAATAATAAATAAACAAAGAAAACAATATTTATGAGACACACAAAACCAAACATGTTCCACATAAGCTGCTCATGGTGTATTTCCTGTGGCTGACTGATGGTGTATTATGGTCCACTAAACAGAAGATCTAAAGCAAAGAAATCAGAAAGAACGCTCCCTTGGGCAGTGTGTGTTTTGCCGTGAGATAACTCAGTGGAAACGCACTAATGAGCGGTCATTAATTCCCCATTACCGCCTCTTTTGAACTGTCACTGCCGGGCCTCGTCATAAGGTAAAGATCCTCTCCACAGGCCCATAAAGACTTCCATTCTACAAAACAACACTAGCATTATTGTTATTTATCCACACATTTATGAAAGCCATCAACATGTCCTTCCAGACTAACGACACGTTTACTGGTTCACATTTTTTTCCTCTCTATTTTTAGATGTGTAAAAATCAAGGCAAGATAAGATACAAGAACCTTTATTTGTCACACTGTCGGGAAATTCCGGTATTGCAGACACAGTGGCTGAATAGACGGCACTCTCGCTTCTCAGCAAAATTTTTACAGTTGAGATGACATGTGCAGACTCAGCAGTTGTCATTGTACAGTCTGACAGTACTCTCTCTTCTCAGCAAGAAGGTCCTGGGCTTCGAATCCCGGTTGGAACAGGACCTTTCTGAGTGGAGTTTGCATGTTCTCTCTGTACTGGCAACCTCACTCCCATCCCTGTGTGGAGTGAGAAGACAAATGCCCACAATTGTAAACCGCTTTGTGACTCTGGTCTTTGAAAGGCGGTATTAAAATAAAGATTACTTACATACTTACTTAAAACCTCTCCTGGTGGGTGGATTGGTCAATAATTTTTGAAAGAATCTAAGAGGTTTCCTATTGTTATCTCATATTTGTGTGTATTGTCTGCCATTCATATACGAGATAGTCCTTAAGAGGAGTTCAATCAAAACAAATCAAAACAATTTTTCAATCTCCTCAACAACTGAAGACCAGAATGACTGTATATGTAACTTGACCCAATGAGTTAACTAGAGATACTGTAGGTAAACCGGTTGCAGAATTTCCTTCACAAAACATTTTCATAGTTTGACGTAAGAGAGAGAAAATCAGGTAAAAAAGATTAGCCTTTTCTTTGACATTTAAAGAAATGCCGTCCTTCCCTTGCAGCGCTGATTATGCAAATAAACAAAATCATTAAGGAAGATCATGGGGAGCTGCCGGGTGGCTTCCTTCCTTCTATTTCAGCAGAAAGACACTAATTCTGCCGTTTCCCAATTCTCTAAATAACACAGCAGAACAGAAATCACTGCTGCTAAAGACCACGCAATCAACGCCACATCACCGCCAGCAAAAAACCATGGCACGTAATAATTCAATCTCACAAGCCATGAAGCAATTCTTTCTCGTCAGCAGAGATACGTAATGGTCTCGGAGGCCGTAGGAAGCCTTTGGTCGTACCGTGAGGGCGCCGTGTTTATTGTGTGTGGAGCGGTGTCACATGTGCCGATGATCCTGGAAGCGCAGGTGTAATTGGGTGTGGAGAGATGGGAAGCCACGAGCCCCCGCTGAAATGAAAGGAGACAAGTCTTTACCAGGCCATTTCTTGCAGCCGACAACAGGCCGCTCCTAATTATAGAAAAACAGAAACAAAGATGGACGATTTGTTAAAGCTTGTGTAGACTTTTTAACTTTTTGGTTTCTTAAATAATAAATTTTTCTTGTCCAGGACTACCTTGAAAAATTGGTTCTTAAAGTAAATGGGACTTTCCTGGTTAAAAAAATAAAAATAAAATAGAATTGACACAATACAGCGTGTATTTATATATATATTTTTGTATTTTATTTGCAGCTACATCTTTTATATGCGTCCACAGATAAAAAGGTCACATATATATGTCACATTTGACAGTTCGAAGTTTAGATCTATTCTTAATAACAAATAAAATGGGCCTGATATCCATGATATTTATGCTTACGATTTTTTAAGCAAAATATCCAATCAGAGAGCATGCAGCATTTAGATTGACAGTTTGTTTGGTGAAATTTAGCAGGTCTTTTTTCACATTTATTTTTGTTTCACAACAATTCTCAAGTGAAAGATTACAAAAACTCATATACAGTTTTAAATTCCATCCATCCATTTTCTACCCCTTAATCCATTTCTGGGTTGGGGGGGTGGCAATCAGAGATGCCAACCAAGTCACACAGCACCAGCCCCTCACTGAACTCTCCTGCACATAGATATCCCATACAGACATCTGATCGGTGACCTGTCCCATGGTCCAAAAAGCCTGTGCATATATAGGACACAATAAATTGAGTTGAGAAGGGCCAAAAAACACACTCACACATCCACTCAGGATTTTCCCAAATTTTGAGCAAAATCCGCCCTGCTCAGAGGGAACGCTTATTAAAACCAGTGGGGGCGGGTCCCGGCTCAAAAGTGGCCAAAATGACGTGCGCTGACATGCTTGCAATACCACCCCGGGCCAATGGAGGTGGACCCAGAATAAGAATTAGCCAATGCAAACATATAGCATTAGCTGACCTCTCGAAAACGTCTTTACAGGATGGTCCAAAAGTTGGCTCTTGGCCCAAAGCTCCGTTCCACATGTGTGTCAATGCTGAGGGGGGTGAATTTTTTTGGACCAGTCTGGTTTAGTCGCTGTGAATTTTTGAAGTCACTCGTTTAAATGAATGGAGCTCGTGCCGACTGACGCATGCGCAGATGCGTTTTTTCACAATTTTCCAGCCCCCGCGGCCATTTTGAAACTGCCCATAGACCGCGGAAGTTGTGGCACATTAGTTAGAATGGCGGAGAAAGGCGTGACTACATCCGTTAATATTTACAGTCTATGATTAAAACGTGTCTCGCATATGACCAGAATGATTGACAATTAGGAGGACAAAAACTTTGGATGATCCACCCTGAAGAAATTCCTCTCATATATGATGTGTTGTGTGCTCCTCATTCCTACTGTTTTTTAACTTGTGATGCAACACTTAACTACCCCCACTGTGGGAAAGAATCTCTTAATCTTAATCTATCTTTATTTATTTGTTTATTTGACATGGACATTGCACAATAAATGTGTTGTTCAGACCCGATATTGCTACAAACTCATTTTCGCCCTGCAGAAACAGGTTTGGTTTTGTATGTCTTTTAGTCCGGTGGTCAATCTGAATTGAATTACACTTCATTTGCAGTTCTGTATTTTAGGTTCCTTTTTCTCATTTCACCACATGACCCCTGTACTCCATGGACTAACAAAACATCCCTTTAACCCCAGTTTCCCGAGACAAAACCACACGCTTGAGACTTGGCAAATTCTCACAATCAATGCCCCATGCGACAAATAATTCAGGCCATTATTTCCGAGAACGGGGATTTCACCAGAGTACACGGAACACAGTTGGGTAGCTTGCCAGGAGCCACACTTTTCCAGGTCAATATTTGAAGCAGAGAAATACTTTGCCTCTGAGTCGGTCGTCGGCGTGTGGATATGAGAAAAATAAATTGTGATCAAGTAAATGCGGTTTTATGTGAGCCAAGATATGCGCATATGAAACACCTGCAGAAGAATGGGTCTGTCAGAATTCATTAGCGTCTTGGTTAACACATCCCCGCTGCCAAGTCGCGGGGCTGGTTTGGAATTAGATTTGAAGCAGAATTTGTTGTAAATTTGTTGAATATTGTGAAACCAGCCAGGAGGAGTCTCTTTGAGAATCTGTATCAAATGGTCTTGTTGGTGGATCAGTTAACTCCATTAGCTCCAAATCCTTTCACTTTACAGGAGATGAACTGTGTTCCTCCTGGCTCTAAGTGAGAATTGCTTTGGTTAATGTTGTCGTGAACTATAATAAAACTACCAATGACTTGTTCCTACAAAAAAAAAGAAAATACTTGGAGGTTTGACCCATGCTGTCAGAAATCTTCAACACTTATCTGCACTCTTATAATAAGTATATAATGGGTTTCTTTGGCCATTTTATTTGTCTTATATAAAAGGTATACAACAGTGGCACAACAATTAGATAGATATTTGTCACACACAATGTTAACAATAACATGTAGTGAAACACACAAGGCCCCGGACCTTGTGTGTTTCACTACATGTTATTGACCGTATTGTTCAAATTCTACCTCCAGGCCTTTCAGTGTGGAGTTTGCATGTTCTCCCTGTGTCTGCGTGGATATCCTTTGGGTGTTTGGCATCTAGCTTCTGTCATCACTGTGTGTGGGGGAAGTTACTGGTACATAAAAAATTGTTGCGCAATACTGTATATACACAAATTACTTATGACTAATTGGGCTCATTTTAAGATTTCTACAATCGCATTGCATTTATTGTTATGCATGTCCCACTGCAGAGGGCGTTGCCAACATCAATTACAGTGTTTTGTCCAAAACTATGGTGGTAACCAAGCTAGGTCACCCTACGCTGGTGAATAATGCAATTTGAAGGGTCTTTTTATTATGAAAAGCAATATATAAGTACAAAGATGTATTTCTATTTTTTTATTATTAAGTGAAAGTTTGTTTTCAAAATGTAAAGATGGTAAGACAAGTTGGATCCGCCCCCAACAGATTTCGGATTAGACACATTGTTTCAAATTGTTCACAATCGTAGACAACTATGTAAAATATTGGTATTTGTACTACAGGGTCATATGGTCAAAAATATGTAAAAAAAAAAAAAACTTTTGAAGTTGCAGACATCCCCTTTAATATGTTGGAATTAACACACTGTATAATCGCTTTAGGACAGGGGTCTCCAACCTTTTTTAATCAGAGAGCTACTTTTATACAAACAAACAGGCAGAGAGCTACTCATTTTTACAGTCATAATGAAAATGGATCTAATAATTACGACTAAACTTGGAGAACACATATAAAATACACCATATTACTGTTTAACCCCCTTATAATAGATATGTAATGGGTCAAAAAGTATTCGTTTAAGTGTATTTGTTAAAGTCTAATTTCTTTGGCGAGCTACCTGTAAGGGGCTGGCGAGCTACTGGTGGCTCCCGAGCTACAGGTTGGAGACCCCTGCTTTAGGATGATCACCGAATGATGAATCGTAACACCTGTGAAACATCATTTTAAATCTGTTTATTAAGAGATAAGACAATACAAATAAAACAACCCAAGAAGTCACATCACCAATAGTTCATCATAGATACAAAATCATTTGAATACATTCCACCGCGTAGTGTTCGGAGCTACATTTTCCGCGTTCGACATAAGGCAACGGAATCAATCATCTTAAAACAACTGCTGATTCAGACGAAACTCGTGCGGGACGTCCCGACCAGCTGCACGGGTCAAGTTATAAGCAGCGTGATGTTCTCCCGCATGGTGATCCGTCATATTGCCCCGGAGCCAGAGCACCGGGAGTAATGAGCCTTTACATTACTTTCAGCTGATACGACGCAAACTCTATTTTTGCACAGTCAAATTGCACTTCGATTTGCAGCTAACAAAGACTCAGCAACATTCGTCTAATGTCTAATCGATATGTGTCAAAATGTCCCCCGCGTCTGATAATGGATCTGACAGCGGTGGCATAGAAAGAGGAAGCGCACACAAATCGACAGGCATAATAATACAAAAAAAAAAGAAACAAGGCAGGTTAGAAAACAGCATGATTTAAACCTGAAATATGACACCTTACAAAAAAAAAACCTCAGGAGAGAGCCAGCCGAATGTAAAAAGCATTGTGCAAAGTATTAAGTACATTTCATAATAAGCATGTCATTTTCTTATGTTTTAAAAGGGTTACAATTGAGCATAAAAAAATATATAAAAGTGGTTTTCAAACTGCAGCACGACTGGTTAAAGGGAAGGCCTCTACATTTCTCATACTTGCCTAGAGCTGGGAAAACTAACTCTTGCGTTTCATAAATAATACATTTTACGAGTATTGAAACAAATCAGATAATATGCGGTCTTTATCTGTTGCATACTTGGATACTAAGGAATAACGCTGTAAGTCACTATTTTAAAACTTTGGGCTGTAAGCTGAATGAGAGGGGTCCGATGTTTTTCACTTTTCTGTCTGAAAATGTGTATCTGATTTAAAGATTCGACAGATGCCTTAATTTAAAGGTTTTCATTCTAAAGTCCACAGCGGCAAAACTAGGCTGGTCCAAAAAAAAAAAAAAGCCCTCAGCCTTGAAACGCCTCTGGAACGTAGTGTTGAGCCAAGAGCCGATTTTTGGACCAGGCTGTAAAGCAGTTCTGTTTCCGGGTACACCACCACCGGCAAGGAGTCAGATTACAGGCATGTCAGCGCACGTGCTCATAAAGCTTTCTGAGCCGGGACTTGCCCCCCCCACTGGTGAGGATAGGATAGGGTCACACGGTTTTGAGGGCTAGGATATTCATATTGCATAGGTCAATCTCTTGTGGTTTGAAAGTTAGGTTCCCCGAGGTCAATTCTCAAATGTTGTCAAGAACTACAGTAGCGATGGCTTAGTCCAGATATAGACCAGGGATCGACTGGAATTGTTTTACGACTCGTGTGAAAGTTTGAGAACCACTGTTGCAGCATTTTCTTATTAAATGGATCAGACATCAGTGTCCAAATCAGCAGACATCAGCAGAACAATCAACAACATCATGGGAATGGAAAAAGAACATTTGTGAATAGCATCTTAAGGCATTTCAAATATTTCATAATTATTTGCTTTAAAATAAAATGAATAACCAAAAGAAAAAAAAAATGATCAAAATGTATTGAATCCATTTTGTTTACCGTCCACCAGAAATAACTCGCTCCCACCAAATACAAAGTGACATTTTGAAATGACTGAAAGTTTGTGAAGAGACAGGATACAGCAGTGCTCTTGTCATTAGAAGATGTAGATGTAGAATTATCGGAAGAAGATGAAGCTGAAAACACAGAGCAGCAGAAAGAGGCTGTTGTGCATCACGGGGCATGCTCCATGGAGCGGCCAGAGTCACGGTCATCCAGATCAGGAAGGTCCAGTGGGTTGGCTCTCGGCACGGGCAGCCTGCAACACACGGAGCAGAGGCATCGTTATCAAAAGAGGAGTTCACAGACTTTTTAATCAAACAGTTCATTACTTGTACAGATCATCACAAACTTTTCCTAATCGATTTTATAACCTGAAAACATACAGCACAAGGTACAACATCAAAAAAATAAAATAGTTTATGTGAAATCACAACATACCAAAGAGCCTATAGTTTATAATTGTTGTGCAGGGCAGCAGCAAAAACTTTCCTGGTAACTATGGTAACTGTCAGGAGTCAGACCTTTAGTCTTAGATTCAAGAAATGGCAATGTCTGGTCCATTCCACAAAAGGTTTTGCACAGTTCCACATCTTATTTGTCAGTTCACCTCAACTAAATGCTCACATGTTGTTTATCAACATATCTTTAAAAAAGTTGTGTTGGCACATGCAAGTAAACAAGTAATAGTAGTGCATGGCTTCACAAAGCATTATTCTTTCACTCAATACATGCTGCTGTAGCCACAGTTGTCCTGGGGCAGACTGACCACCACCAACCATTCACACACACACACACACACACACACACACACACACACACACACACACACACACACACACACACGCCTGAAATGAACAAGAACGCATCCTATACCAACAAAACCATTTGATTTTATTCTACCCTTGTGTGCAAAAAAAAAAAACAAAAAAAAAATCCACATACAATTAACAGCAAAAGCAACAAACTAAGTTACTAACAGTTTTCTCACACCTCATCAAATAACGTAAAATGACTGAGGCGTAGGCCACATCACAGAATTCCAAATTCCCGACTAAAACCATGCAGCATTGAGGGATTGCGTACATCTCTTAAATAGTTCAAGATGTTGTTCATGAGCGCTCAGGGCGGTGCGGTCGCGTGTCACCCGAGGACTCCTGCCAGCGTTTGATTGGCTCTCCTTTTAATGACATCACCTGCTGATGCCACTTGAGTCAAACCTTCCTTTCTAATTGCGCGCTGACCGCAATCCAAGGAGACGCCACAACTCCTCGAATTTACGCTCCCGCAAAAAAAAACCCCCAAAAAAACGCTACAGTGCATTTTGGTGCCGTGCCAAAGAAAGTGATGGAAGCTTTGATGGATTTACAAAACAAAATGGTTGGCAATAAAGCACAGTTAAGTATTCCTGAATGATAGATTTTCTCGCCCGCAAAAACTTCTGAATGCACTTTCCAGCCCACACATGCGTACGCGGTATATGAGGGAGCATAATAAAGCTAAGATATAATCAGCATCAATCAAAGGCCGCCTTAAGTAGAAATCATCCATTCTGTCGCGCACGTATTAGCGCGCTCGGCGGTGACAGAGACAGAGTGGGAGCTAAATTGCAGAGACCTGTAGCAATCAGAAGTGCGGCTGATAGATTCAATTTCACAAGTAGACGGTCCACGCTCATCGGACGCACTAATTGGACAAAGTCGCAAGGGTGATGGAGGGTGGCAACTTTCCCTTAAAACTTTTCTCGGTGTAACTTTGAAAGAGTACATATTGTATTACAAGCCGACTTTTAATGCACAAAATATTTTCCGGTTTAGTTCCTCGCTTTCAAAACAGTTTGGTTCTGTCACTAGTTGCATGTATTTTGGCCTCAGTCACATCTTTAGATCAGCGTTTTCCAGACAGAAAAGTGAGAAACACAGGACTGCCCACACTCGGCCAATCAGCTCTCAGCCCAAAGTGTCAACTAGTGATAGCTTTTTCTATGGCAAATATTTTCTTGTGGTCTGATTTGTTCACAACATATTACTTTTACAAGACTATTTCTGTTGGAGCAAAAACATGGATTATTAATGGGAAAAAAGTTAGGTACCCTACAGCTTTTTGGGCCAAATACGTTGATGTTGCATGGATGTATATGCTAAGAGTTCTAGTTCTGAGTGTCTTGAACTAAACTGCTGTATCACGTTTGATGATAACCACAATTTCAATACTGCATACATTATATATAGATTTAGACTTTCCAATGTTTTTATTTTTTAGGAGTCGTTCCTTGCCAATGCAGGAGGGTCGAAGGGATGTAGACTTTGGTCATCTCACTCCTTATGGACCAAAGGCTTCTGTGCGTTTGCTATTATTGCATTTCCTGTATTTGAACGGTTTGATTCCGTGATCTGTTGTTCGCAAAACAACAGATCACATCCTTCGAAACGACTGCTGTGATTTGCTGTACAAAAAATATATCGAATTGAATGAAATGATGTATGGCCTGTTTTAAATGGCACAAATTCAGTCGTCTCGAATAAACCCATAGATTGATCCATAGATCCATATGCACATTTTTCCATTGTAAAATCAATAAGCCTATCTTATCTTAGATTGCAAAGTTAATCAAAAGATCAAACACATCTATATACATATGTATTAATACCAAGAGTCTTCAGAGCATTTACTTCTAAAATATTAATAAGAAAAATGCATAGGTCTTAATTGAGGACCATATGATTAATAGATTCATACATTTGAAAGTGCAAAGCCAGCACTGTGTGGATTCTATATGGGCTGCAGTTAAATTTAATCAGACTCCAGGCTCTTTACAGTTATGCCATTTAATTTGGGGACTTAAATGTTTCCATCAAAGCTTTCATTTCATTTGACCTTGAGGCGGGACGGCTGTGATTTATAGTCTTGATTTTACAGCCATCTGTCAGAGAAAGCACATTTCATTCACTCCCAGTTCCTGGCTCAGCAGCATTGATGTACTGGTGGAGTGGCACCCAGGTTTGCCAAAGTGTACGGACCTAAGTGGACTGACATTTAGTGATATCGTTGAGTGACGTCGGTTAGTATTGAGCTCATTCTTGTGCGTTTAATGTTATGAGAATAATATGGTGGCTCTATTGTTCTAATTGTCCCTCACTCAAATGGCTCTTGTTTGAATCCAATGTCAAGGGAATCCTGGATAATTAGTTATTTATTACATACATGAGCGGTTATGATTCCATGCCAGGAAAAATGAAGAGGTAATTGGTGTATTGAGAAAACTAATCGGTTATAATTACCAATTACACAGACGCAAACACAATTTAGCGAAACAAGATTGCAATTAACATTAAATATGAAAGCGAATCTTCTTAGAACAAATCGAACGATGCGTTTTAAGACGGCCAAATTTAGGCATATTCCATCATCATTAGCAGACTAAAATTAGCGCTCGGGAAAATGACCGTTTTCACCTCCTCCTCTTATCTACCCACATCCAAGGCATAATTGAATAGTTTAAAGAAAAAAAAGAACAAAAAAACAAAAACCTGATCCAGACCAATCCATCACTTTGATGTTAGAACCAATCATATCTGCAGCACACTTTTATCTCACATTGACTTTTTGGATTCCTGCCCATAAACGTTATATGCACCTTATTCCGTAGAAGCGCTAACAAGAATCCACTGGCCGCTCCCTTTCTCTTATTATTTTGGCATAGACTATGATTATCTTCCTTCACTTGGCACAGAAAAAAATCCACCAATAACTTAAATGAGAAAAGTTGTGCTTCTCGGAGCTGACAGATTTTTTTTTTCTCACTTAAATATTCAAATGAACTCACATCCACAAAAATAAACAATGATTTTTATATTAGCTCATCCACACCTACCTATGTGCCGCCAATTTTAGTGACTGCCAACGGAAAAGACTGTATAATGTTGACTTACATGATATAATATTACACCATCCCATTAATATTCACAGATATATTCCTGGCAAAGAACCCAGTGCATTTTATATCCTAGCTAAGCACCGCGCCTCTGCTCCATCCCATAATCAATTCTGGTTCCTTACATCGGACGTCATCTCCTCCCTTCGGCCTGCACTCCACATTTTAGTAATCAGCTCCACCTGTTCCCACTCACCTTCCTCCCAACGCCATCAGTCACCGGCGAGATAAGGTTTTCCTACACGCTTTGAAAACCTATTGTTGGTGATTGTCTCAAGTCGGATCGTTGCTTAGTGCCGTCTCGAGTCTGTCCAAATACTTAAGTGATGTCAAGATTGTTTGGTTAACCCTTTAGGCGCCAAACTAGAAGAATGAAATGAGCTCTTGAATCCTTTTCTATACAGCGACCTGGCAGAACACAAAAATGTTGCAATATTTTTGTTTACCACAAATCTTGGGTTATTACTTTTTTCAAGCGCTTAGACGCCCAAGGTTTCTTTATCAAAGCGTCTAATTTATGGATATTTTGTGTGTTAAAGACAAAACAAACATAGTGTTGTATTAAATATAGACTAAAGGCAGATGTGAATTTGATTGACCCGGAATTGAACTCTGTCTCTTTCCCAAGCAAAAAGACCTGGTCTCCCCTTGTTCCTTGGTAGTCCAAAAGTGCAGAAATATGAGTTAATGATAGTTAATATCTGGGGGGATTCTGCTAATCCTTTCGTTGTTTGAAGAAGGAGGTGGACCTTGAAAAGCCTCCTGTCTTATCTCAAGGAAGTAATATTTCTATAGAATTAGGGAGGGGTAGTGCATGAATGATTTCTGTTTAGGTCTGGCGAGACTGAGGAAAGGCCGGACCCTGGACCGGAAGCTGCCTGATACGACACGCCCCCTTCTTCCTGGACATCTGCTCTTTTTATGCTTAGGCTGGAGGCTTGGAGTCAGTCAGAGCAGGGATAGAGACAGAGAACATGGCAGAGCGCCTGCATGTTCTCTGCACATTTTCAGGCCTGGAGGGAAAGTTTTTAGGATGGCTCAGCATAGGGTTAGTTTTAGAGAATTAATGGCTCCAAGGGTTTTGTATCGATATTTAATTGTAAAGAGAATTAAATGTTCTATTTTTAACTCTTGCATTCTTGGCCTTATTTCTGTATCAAATTCTGAACACGTCAGTCAAATCTTTTTTGACGACAATAGCAATCACTGGATTCCACTCACATACTCTCTGGAACAGTGACATTCAAGCCTTTATGGACTTATTTTGACTCCAAGTTTTAGAAGCAATGTATTCACGTTTAGCGTCAATACAGATTGGTAACACGCTGACACTCCATTCACTGCCGACATGGAAGCTAACAGTTAAGGTGAGCATAGTATGCTCTTGGTCTTACTAAAATATTGGTATTACCTCTACAACAGAGGGAAATATTCTCTTTTTGGCTGTTCATTTTATAGGGATAGGGTATGGGGTTAGGCTAGGCTCCTGTGGGACGAAATACCAAAATTTTAGTCACGGAGTATATACTGCTGAAACAATCTGGTTCTTCTCACAATATCCCTAATTATTAGTTTTTTGCATCAAATAATTGTGATTTTCGTGTACAAGCCTGAATACTGCATTGTAACTCCCTAGCATATGTATTTATCATACTTTTGACCAGGATGGGTATTAAATGTTAATTGTGTGGCTCTGGAATCTGGAATACTGACCTTCAAAAAGGTTGCAGTACTCTTTTTTTTAAACTTCTCACTTCCTCTACATTGCCAATTGCTAAAATCTGCTCCCTCTCCTCTGATTAGACTCACACGTGTAGCTTCCAACATGCACCTGCTTCACCTGCAGAACTGTTGCTGGGCAGAGAAATTGATTTCCTCTCGAGCGTTGGAGCAGGAAGACTCATATTCCCACTCATCAGTCACCAGTCCAGTGCCATCTGCAGACTGACCAGACGGACAAGCGCCTGCAGCTGACAGATCCACTCACAATGGCCTGGTCCTCCACTTATGAAGTACTTGTGCAAAAATGCATGTATTAACAATATACCCACATTTAAACAATATATTATATGAATAATGGAAAGATGAAAAAAGAGATTTGTAAATATGACTAATACTGGATTACAAAATGAATCATCATCTGTTCATTACAATTACTTATTTTTCAGACCAGTTGGAAAACTGCTAAATCTCGTGTACATATTTGAACACCCTGTAGCCTTTTCCACCACCAGTAATCCCTCTATTGTAACACAAAAAATGGAATGAAAAACAAAACATTCCATTTCAGAGTCCCGTTATACACCATTGATTATTCGTCCCATTCAAAAAACATATTTCAAAATGTAAATCGCTATGGCAACATCCAAACCTCTCATAATTTGATGAAAATCCAATGCCGTTGAATGGTCTTTAAGAATGTACATTGAAGTCTCGCTGTCAATCGCTTCCACTCAGGGTGAATCAGAATGTCTATTTGAACTTCATTATTGTCTGCAAATAAAACTTCCCTATTTCACACTTTCCTTTACAAACTGACACATTTACAATCGGGGGCAGAGCCAATTCCATCATGCACTCAACCAGAACAATCCCTCTGCTCTCCTTCCAGCTTATACATGTATAAAAAAATTTAATTACAAACATATTGACATGACACAAAGTGAAGCTTCCGCCACGGGATGCAAAATGCACTATTTATATTCAGACAATCTTTTCAAAGAATTTGGACACACGGATGTAATAACTTATTTATTCTGCCTGCTGGAAAAAGCTATTACTTTAGAATAAAATGGGATGAAAGCCTGGCTCAGTCCGTAGATCTCCATAATGTCAAAGAGTAGCTCGTATATCTCTAAAGTTCTATGTTCTCTTCCACCCCATCAGTTCGCCTTAGCGGCCCCCGGAGTAAAAGATCACTGCGTCATGTCTGCGAACAGCGGTCTCACTCTTGGAGGCAAAGGGCTTTTTTTTTCTCCAGCCCATAACTTATTCATAGGTTTTAATGCAGTGGATGTATTATTGATGATGGACGACCCTTGCCTCCTCCCCTTTCTGTGGACTCACTGCTCTAAAAAAGGAGAGAGACATGTCCGACACGATAGACGGCCCACTGACACCAACAGAGGACCGCTCGGTGCAATGAGAAATCAAAAAGTACCAAATCAAAACGCCTGTACACATATTCGTTGCAGATACAAGCACATATTTCACTACGGATAGAATTTATAAACGTCATGTGGAAGAGTGCAGTGTTCTGTCCATACCCAAATATGTATATATTAGTATGGAACCCCGACTCCTGAAGTCACAAGGTCTTTTTTTTTCTCTCTAAAGGCACTTACATATTTTTATGGTCAATAGTTTTTATTTTCTATATTGTGCTAGATAGAGATCTGCAGCGTTTAATGGACGTTGCATCTTATACAAAAGTGGTTTGGTTCAGACATTAAAAAAAAAAGGGGTCTGAAAAATAATATAGTGTAATTTCAAATTCTTGGTAAAGGTGATATTAGACCTTTTTTGATGGCACACTATCGGCACACGGGTCCATTGGTTGAAAACAGGTTGTGGGACATTTTATGAAATCTTTGTAGGACATGTTTCCTCTATTCAAAGAGTAATTTTGATACCATTTGGACATTATTGTCTTATACAACTGTTGGCGTTTTTCTGAGACATGATTGTGTAAGTACGACCACAACATAGAACAATGGTCTTTTCTCCACATGAACTGAACAAAGGTGAAGTATTAAGTTTGAGGGGGGGGGGGGGGGGGGGGGGGGGGGGGAGGGGGGGGGGGGGGGGGGGGGGGGGGGGGGGGGGGGGGGGCGGGGGGGGGGGGGGGGGGGGGCGGGGGGGTGGGTGGGGGGGGGGGGGGGGGGGGGGGGGGGGGGGGGGGGGGGGGGGGGGGGGGGGGGGTGGGGGGGGGGAGGGGGGGGGGGGGGGGGGGGCGGGGGGGACTAATTTACAATTTTTTAATGGATCCGACCTGGCTTTACTGGAAAAAAAAGGGAAAACATTTTTGGCGCGTGCTCGAGTTTTTTTTTAAGTAACAAGTGCTCATTAAACATATAGGGGAACCGTCTGTGATAAGCGCCCGAGCAAAAGACCACGTTGGTAAACAATTGAAAGTTGGAAATGGATCCTTGTAGGAAAAATCTCTTAAGCTTGCATGTCTGCAGGCTCTGAAAGTTGCCAACAAAGAAATTAGCTCATTAGACAATGTAATTGGACATGGAAAAATATAACAAAGTTAAAATACAGGCCTTCGGTGTTGTCTACTATGTTTGTCGTGGTGTTATTGTTTGTGTATGTTTATGTTTGTGCGTCATGTCAAAGTACACTACGTTGACCTTAACAAAACTCTGGACCAATAATACTAACGTTGGGGAGTCGGCCTGTGTTGTGAGTGTGATGTGGGAGTGTTGAGTGAACGAGGAGTGCTGAACGGAGAATGGATTAACAATGTTTTCTGTTAATGTTTTAATGTGATCATGGAAAATTATTTTTTGTCAACAGCATACGGGTAAGTACTAGAGATTCAAGATAACAAAGCTTTATTGACTGGTGTTAAAAGTGAGAGTACTCTGGGATGAAGTACTCTGAAGAAAGTACTCTGCGGGAAAGTACTCTGGAGATGAATACCTTGCTGAAGGTTCTGGAGTCCTCCCTCTGCTGTTGTTCCTGACAGTGATTCGGTCCAACGCAGTGAGCGGTCCTTTGGGCTTTGGTTTGTAACTCTCATTTAGGGGTGTTTAAAAATTAGAAAACATATCATTTTGTTAAGTTCTGTATTTGGTCAGCTCTGCCTGATGTCACACACCGTCTGTCAATGCTGTTATGTTTTGACCAATTTGGAAAGATTGACATGGCTGCCACCCTGCAGGGAAGTGGGCATTTCGTGTGTTCTAATGTTTGCTTTTTCGAGATAAACGATAATCTACCCCTGCTTCAGGGATGACACAGTAGCCGATCATAAAGGAAATGAGCCTCTACTTTGGCACCAAAGCCCACAATTCGAATTGAGGACGATCGGGAGGAAAACATGGAGCTGATTGGAACAGTTATCTTACACCACACACACAGACGCAGGTTTTACATTGGGCCCATGACTCAAAGAGAGGGAGTATTGTTATTGTCATAGGTGGTCATGGTCCTTAAACCTTTCTAAAATCATTAGAAAAAGTGTAAACTATATTTACTAAGAAACAATAAATAATAGAAAGAGCAGCCTAAAGCAAAATGGCGAAATTTATTAACGTAATTTTTCGTGGAGTTGCCAAAATAAATTAAATTCTGTATTTGTTCCATAGGGGGTCATTCTAAATTTAGTGTTGTGCAAATTCAAAAAGAGAAATAATAGCGCTTATAACAACAAGCAGATCTACTCTTTAAGATAATAGATCATATTAATAATAATAATAGGAATAGATTGAAATAGTCTGGAGCTATCATAAAAAAAAAATGTCATTGGATTCAAGGCGTAGTAGGTTGGAAAGGGTCGCTAAGAGAGGGTGGTCAGAATAAACAATAGTAATAATAGTTAGACTAGTGAATTATCATCCACCCCCCCCCCATCTGTCTGCAACGCACCAATCCACCACCTATGCAAATCAACACACCTGTTGTTCAGCGGGAGAGAGAGGACAACAAGAGGAGAGTCGACGCAGTTGAGACGAGGGCAGAGGAGAGAGCACCGTGTGAGGAAGGACAACAGCGCGCACCCACCCCCCCAGCCAGACAACGCGGAATACACGTAGAGGCAGGACAATCAGACCCTGCCTTGCCAGTGAGTACTGCTCTATCTATGTGTGTGGTGCATGGTGCATCAGAAGCTTTGGGCTGAAGTGTTTGGAGTATCGTGTGTGGCTGGCCTGTGTGTGCTGTGTGTCAGGGCTTGAGATCTGCGCTGGACGGAAGGAACAAGCGCGGTTTGGGGGAAAGCTGAGAGGCCAAATCGAGCAGTGGGAGAGCGAGGAGCTCTCCCTGTCAGTGAGTACCGCCAAACGCAGCACTCCGCTATACGGAGTGGCCTTGGGCCTTAGCGGTTGGGTGTAGTGGACTTGTGTGCTGGCCTTTGCCTTTTGCCCAGGTGCGCCATCCGTGGGGCAGTGCAGGACCCGGACGATCTTCCCCTCCCCCCCCAGCGACTCCTGCTGCTGGATTCGGGCCTCCTCCTCGTTGTGCCTCGTTTTAACTAACTTTACCATTTCTTAACCTTTTTAAATAGCATTTTAAAGCTTGTTTTTTAGTTTTGTAATAAACCTGGTTTTAACTGTACATCTGTTTCATCGTTATTGGCCACACCAGCCTGCTCTCATTTTAGTTTTCAGTTTATTTATTTGGCACCATTTTAATTTACCACTTTTTAGTCTGTTTACACACAAACCCCCCATTACATATTTTGGCGTTGCTGACAGGATTCATTTCTCTGAGAGCTGGTGTGTCCAATAAGGATTTAATATGATGATGCCCGTGTACCCTGGGGCGCCTTGGCTTCCGAAATTTAAAGGGCCAGATGGCGACGTAAAATACTGTGATTGGAAAGAACAAATTAAAGGGCTTTTGGGCTCTCAGGATTTAACAGAGGCAAGGAAAGTAAGTATTGTGTTGGGAGCGCTAACGGGAGAGGCAAAGCGACAAATTACAGTTTTGGATACAGATGAAAAAGATCAGACTGCTAAAATTTTTGTATACCTGGATTCACTTTATGGTGACCAGACCCCTGTACCAATTTTAAGGTCCAAATTTTTTAGCTGTTCACAAGGAGCTGATGAGCATGTGCAATCCTTTATATTAAGGCTACGTGAATTATGTAGTAGGTTGCGACATCAAGACCTAGAGAGCGCCCCCTCCGACGGTGCCTTGCGAGACCAATTGCTGCTTGGACTCCGAGATGGTCCCCTCGCCCAAGCTCTTAAGGTCTACGCTCGCCGCCACCCCGACCTGGATTTTGCTGACCTGCGCCAGGAAGCCCTGCTGCTAGACTCCGAATATGGCCACCCACGACCAGAGGTAACGTGTTCAGCAATTAATAAACAATATGGCTCCCCTAGACCCCCACAGGATATTGACTGGAAGGAACAACTCAAGCGAGAGATCATGGACGATGTCCAGGCCCAGATGAAGGGGCTTACGAAAGATATTGTGGTGGAGCTTAAACCACTACTGCAGTCAGCCTCCCCACAACCTAGTTCTCCAAATCCAACTTGGAACCGGCCGTACTCACCCAGACCCTACAATGATCGGGACGAACAGGGTAGACCTATTTGTCACCGCTGCAGAAAAGCAGGTCACATAGCACGATACTGTAGAGGTGCAGCTACACCCGAACCAGCTTTAAACTAATTACCCCTGCTGCTGAGGTCCAAGTAGCAGGGCTTGCGAACATGTCACAACCAACAAGGGCCGCCGAAACATTTGTTGGCCAATGTCCTACAATAGAAATAGCCATTGAAGGGGTTCAATTGAATGGGCTCTTGGACACAGGGTCTCAGGTTACATTGATGGCAGAGAGTGTGTTTAAGGCACATTTTACACAAGCTAAACTTGGCAGGGCGCCTACCTTGTTCCGACTAAGGGCCGCCAACGGTCTAGAGATACCCTATATTGGTTATGCCGTATTAGACCTTGAGGTTGAGGGTATTGGGGTCCCAGAACGAGGGGTAGTCATTGTTGAAGATGAGAAGTGTACACACCCTTTAATAATTGGTATGAATGTAATTATGGCTTGTTGGGACACTGTGTTTAAATGTTCTAGGGAGTCTGCTCTCCCCTGGGCTTTCAACAAGCAAAGAGCCTGGAGGGATGCCTTTGCCACCTGTCGCCACATTGAGGTTGCCCCTGCTGGAGATGGACTGATAGGGCATGTGAGGTTGGCTTCTAAACGTAACGTTACAGTCCCTCCCAAGAGTGAGTTACTGGTATGGGGCCGTGCAAAAATGGGTCCTGGTGGGGCAGACTACTGTGCCCTCATAGAAGCTATGCCAGGTGTCGGTGTCGGTGACGTGGGTGTTGCAAAGGCCCTGGTTGAGGTAAAAAAGGGTAGAATTCCTGTGCGCGTTTGTAATCCGCATCCATACAGTGTTTCCATAGGTCGATTTAAAAAATTGGGGCGGCTTTACTATATCGACGATTCGGACGTGCATGGTACTAATGACCTTGCCCTGACTGTGGAAGAGGACGGAGTTGTTCAGGTGGCTTTGGTGAATGCTAACGTTGAGCCCTTAAGCTCCGAACTGCCTGCAGAGAAGAGCATACTGGGGGACCGGCCCGATTTGTCTGCACGACAGCAGGGGGAGCTCCACGCCCTACTACAGAAGTGGGAGAGTGTTTTCGCGCAGCACAAAGAGGATTTTGGGCGGACAAACATAGTGCAGCATAGAATCCCGACAGGGGATGCTGCCCCCACTCGAGAGAGGTATCGGCCGATTCCACCCATGCTGTACAAGGAGATGAAGACCCTCCTCGCAGGTATGCTCGAACAGGGGGTTATACGGGAGAGCTGTAGCCCCTGGGCCGCCCCTATAGTCCTCGTGCGCAAAAAAGATGGCAGCTGGCGTTTCTGCGTAGACTATAGGAAATTGAATGCCGTAACACATAAAGATGCATTTCCGTTGCCCCGCATTGAAGAGACCCTGACCAGTCTAAGCCAGTCAGAATGGTTTTCGACCCTGGACCTTGCCAGTGGTTACTGGCAGGTCGATATGCACCCTGATGATAAAGAAAAAACAGCTTTTACCACGCCGCTCGGTCTATACGAATTTGAGCGTATGCCGTTCGGGCTTTGTAATGCACCAGCAACATTCCAGCGATTGATGCAGCAATGCCTTAATGGACAGATAGCAGAGTCACTGCTAGTGTACTTGGATGACGTCATTATATACTCTGCTGACTTTTCCTCCCATCTCCAGCATCTGGATCAGGTGTTTGAGCGACTGTGGCGCCATGGCCTGAAACTACGCCCAGACAAATGCAGACTCCTACAGCGAGAAGTGACCTTCCTGGGGCATGTGGTAGATCAGCAAGGTGTGAGACCAGATCCAGGGAAGGTCCAAGCGGTCTTGGATTGGCCTGTCCCAACCACTATCAAACAGGTTAGAGCGTTCCTTGGACTAGCGGGGTACTACCGGCGTTTTGTTGTAGGTTTTGCTAAGGTGGCACGCCCCTTGAATAGACTTTTAACTGGCATCCCTGCTGATAAGCGGTCACAATCTAAAAAAGTGACTTGGACTACTGAGTGCCAGTCTTCATTTGACTCTTTAAAAGCTGCACTTACTCAGGCTCCTGTTCTTGCCTACGCCCATTACGATAAGCCTTTCATTGTGTATACAGACGCGAGTAATCAGGGGCTCGGTGCTGTGTTATCGCAAGTTCAGGATGGCCACGAACGGGTAATAGCCTACGCGAGTAGAAGCCTCCATCCAACCGAACAAAATGATGCCAACTACAGCTCTTTTAAACTTGAACTGTTGGCCCTTAAATGGGCTGTGACTGAAAAATTCAAGGATTTTCTGACCGGAGCAGAGCTGACCATCTACACAGACAACAACCCTCTGGCCCATCTACAAACGGCACACCTGGGAGCGGTAGAGCAACGCTGGGTGGCACGGCTTGCCTCCTTCAACTATTCGGTGAAATACCGTTCAGGTAAAAATAACACCAATGCGGACGCACTGTCCAGATTTCCTGCTCCTGTAAGGCAGGTCATGGGGCCATTGAAGGAGTCTGACACGGGACCAGTTACTGCAGCAGCCGTCGAGATAGTGCCTGAGGCTGGATGGAGAGAGGCTCAAGATGCTGACCCAGACATCCAGGTGATCAAGGAGTATGTTGCGAGGAAGGACTTCCCAAAACGGCCTGTCCGCTTGACACTCCCCCAACGAGCCCAAAAACTACTCCAACAATGGAAGAGGTTGGTGGTGAGAGGTGACCTATTGTACCGGACTGTCATTGATGGACTGACCCATGAGGAGCACAATCAGGTTGTGTGTCCGAGTTCTAGGTGTGAGGAGGTCTGGAGGAAGCTTCATGAGGCTGGGGCCCACTGCGGCGTCGATAAGACCCTCGCCCGGATCCGTCGGCAGTTCTACTGGCCCGGTATGGAGGGGGAGGTACGAGCGTTTAATGAGAGATGTAATATGTGTTGCCTTCAAAGGAGCAGTGTTGAGCCAAAAGCTCCGCTCCACCCAATTGAGACTACTTATCCGCTCGAAGTTATTGGGTTAGACTATTTGACCTTAGGCCGACCCACCGACACATATCAAAATATCCTTGTTGCTACTGACAAATTCACTCGTTTTGCTTGGGCCATACCCACTATTGATCAATCCGCGCACACAACTGTAAAAATGCTTTGGAAGCACATAATACAGCCATTTGGCTGTCCAGCGCGTTTTCATTCAGATCGTGGCCCAAACTTTGAGTCTGCCCTCATGCAACAACTTTGTGATTTGTATGGAATAGCTAAAAGTCGTACCACGTCCTACCACCCTGCGGGCAATGGCGCCGTTGAGCGTTTCAATCAAACCTTGCTAAATATGCTCCGCTCCTTAGAAGAGGAAAAACAGCGCTGTTGGCAAAGTTTCGTACCAGAGTTGGTTCATGCATATAATAACACGGTGCATAGTGCCACGGGTTATGCCCCTTCGTTTCTGATGTTCGGTAGACATCTGCGACTTCCTGTAGACGTAGGCCTAGGTTTAAGTTCCCAGCAGCAGCCATACAATCTTACAGGGTGGGTAAAAGACCACCATAATAAACTTTCTTCGGCCTATGTCCTAGCTCGGAAAAGAGCAGCTGATGCAGCCTCCCAACACAAAAGACAGTTTGACAAAAAAGCTAAAGCCTTGCCTCTGGTACCTGGGGAACGTGTGTGGTTACGCAATAGACGCCGGGAGGGGAGGGGTAAGCTAAGCCCATGGTGGGACCCTGACCCCCACGTGATTTTGGACTGTGTGGGGAACACTGGGGTTGTGTACAAAGTACGTCCTGAAAAAGGGGGCCGCGAACAGACTGTGCACAGGAATGCCCTAAAATTATGTACTGTCCCTCCGGCTGACCCAGAGCCACCTCCCAGAGAACTGTCCCCTCAAACGCCGGGGCCCGCTTTTCCTGTACTATACGGGTTTATGCCAAATGTACCTGAGGAGTTCGATGCGCCTCAAGATCTGCCCCGTCGTTCAACCCGTGTGAACTTTGGACAACGACCGCCCCGTTATGAAGACTAGTTCCGTGTGTTGCAGGGACTGGCAAACACAAGGTGTGGGGGGGTGTAATCGGGTCACAAGGGGATGGCGTGTGTGCTATTTTTGTTGGTTTGCTGTGTTTGTTTTCCCATGTTTTTGAGTTACGCCCCCTCGTTGGTTACTATGGTGACCCCCCCCGCCCATCTGTCTGCAACGCACCAATCCACCACCTATGCAATCAACCCACCTGTTGTTCAGCGGGAAAGAAACGACAACAAGAGGAGAGTCGACGCAGTTGAGACGGAGGCAGAGGAGAGAGCACCGTGTGAGGAAGGACAACAGCGCGCACCCACCCCCCCCAGCCAGACAACACGGAATACACGTAGAGGCAGGGCAATCAGACCCTGCCTTGCCAGTGAGTACTGCTCTATCTATGTGTGTGGTGCATGGTTCATCAGAAGCTTTGGGCTGAAGTGTTTGGAGTATCGTGTGTGGCTGGCCTGTGTGTGCTGTGTGTCAGGGCTTGAGATCTGCGCTGGACGGAAGGAACAAGCGCGGTTTGGGGGAAAGCTGAGAGGCCAAATCGAGCAGTGGGAGAGCGAGGAGCTCTCCCTGTCAGTGAGTACCGCCAAACGCAGCACTCCGCTATACGGAGTGGCCTTGGGCCTTAGCGGTTGGGTGTAGTGGACTTGTGTGCTGGCCTTTGCCTTTTGCCCAGGTGCGCCATCCGTGGAGCAGTGCAGGACCCGGACGATCTTCCCCTTCCCCCCCCAGCGACTCCTGCTGCGGGATTCGGGCCTCCTCCTCGTTGTGCCTCGTTTTAACTAACTTTACCATTTCTTAACCTTTTTAAATAGCATTTTAAAGCTTGTTTTTAGTTTTGTAATAAACCTGGTTTTAACTGTACATCTGTTTCATCGTTATTGGCCACACCAGCCTGCTCTCATTTTAGTTTTCAGTTTATTTATTCGGCACCATTTTAATTTACCACTTTCTAGTCTGTTTACACACAAAACCCACATCACATCTGAATGCCTCTCTGTGTTCTCTGCGTGTGATAGAGATCGGCCTCTTCTGAGGGACAGTTGCAAACTGGAGCACCAAAACGAGGGATCCCATAACTCCGGTGTTAAAATGTCTTCACTGGCTTCTCGTGGATACAAGCGGTCGAAATGAGCTTCCTCTGCAGAGTGGCCGGGCGCTCCGTTAGAGATCGGGTGAGGAGCTCAGTCACAGGGGAGGAGCTCAAAGTAGAGCCGCTGCTTCTCCACGTTGAGAAGAACCAGTTGAGATGGCTCAGGCATCTGTTCCGGATGCCTCCGGTTTCTGGACTCCTCCCTGGGGAGATGTCCACCGGGAGGAGACCCTGGGGAAGACCCAGCACACGCTCTCAGCAGACCTGGGAACAACTGGGGGCTTTCCCGGATGAGCTGGAAGAAGTGTGTGTGGATAGTGAAGTCTGGGCGTCTCTGCTTAGACTGCTGCCCCCGCGACCGGATGAAGCGGAAGAAAATGGATGGATGATTGTTTTTTATTTATTTTTTATTAGTCTATGCCATAGTACATACATACATGATGTATATTAACTTTACATTTATGCAACATGAGCACACAGGAACAGAAGGAAGACAAAGTCTTTTTAACCTTTTCACCCCCACCAATATCCATCACCCTACCCCAACATCACCTGTCACCAATGTAGCATCTTACAATCCTATTCAATAACAACAAACTTACTGCACGCTCAAATGTTTTCATGTTCTTAATATTCAGTCATCTTTTTGTCCTTATACATTTTTTAAAAATGGAAGATATTAGATTCACATTTCAGTAAGTCGCTCTGAGCGTTCAATAAACGAACACCACAGACAGACACTTCTGTTTCGTTGAAGTTCTTGTAAATTCACTTTTGAAAATATGTTTCCGTCTGTAGATTGAGTCTAACAATAATTTTAACCTCTCTTGAACGGCTTCAGGCAATAGCTTGCGTTTGGCTTTTCATACAATTAACAACATTCGCAGATTGACCAATTCTTTAAACTTAAGTAGTCTGGATATTATAAACACGGTCTTTGTATGGTCTCTGAATCCCTTTTTAATACAATTCTAATAGCTTTTTTTTGTAAGAGAAACAGAGGTTTTGTTTGTAGAATACGTGTTCCCCAGACTTTGGCACAATATGTCAACTATGACGAAATCAAGGAGCAATACAATGTGTGGAGTGACTTACAATCAAATACAGCTGTAGCTTCCTATAAAATACAGATACTTTTACTTATTCTACTTTTTACAGTTTCCAGTTTAACTTTTCATCCAAAATGACTCCCAAAAATGTTAGCTAGTTACTCTTTCTCTGTTAACTTTATCAATGAGAACTTTTGAGATATCTTTTTTTACCTGGTTTATATGGTATGGTATGGTATGGTAGGGTTTTTATTTTTACGGGGACAATAAAAATTAGCCAAAAGGAGGGATGCATTGTACCAGGTTGTAGCAGCAGTGCTAACTCACACCTGTAGTCCCTGAGCATGTTGTTATGTCACTTAGATTGCTCCCAGAGTGAGTATCCTTCCAAATCAAAGTTTTCACCTTTATTCATACAAGGCCATGTTTCTGAGAGGGCTACCATTTTGAATGTGTGCGTTAGAGAGCTCACGTAATCTTGAAAATGAAAAATGAAATTGGCATAAATACTCCGAATGTGAAAGTGGGCAATTGTCCCCCCACATTGTATGATAAAAAAACAAAAACAAAAAAGCATTTAAATCAAACTCATTATCTGTATAGTGATAAAATGTATCTGTAAATGTTATGCAAACAGTTATTGACAGGATCTGTATCTCTGTCAAAATCGAGCAATCTATATTCTATTGACATCTGATTTTCAATTGTTAAGTTAACGTATGATTATTATATTTAATGGGCTGTATGTAGAAAGATAATATGTAATGCATGCATCAAATATTTATTTTCATTACTGCAACATAGAACAGAAAAAACAGAAACAAGGCAAACAAATATATCAGAGATGTGAGTGACCCTCTCAAACTACCTCAAGTCGTCAGCCCCGCCTCCTCTCCTCCTTCCCATCTTCCCATTCAGAAGAGGAAGGCGTAGTTCATCGCCTGGTGAAAAGTTGCCCATCTCCCTAAGTGTCATATGTAGATGTGTAGATTTTATGTGCGTCTGTCTTCAAACAGACTGTCATGTTCGTAAACACACGAGAAACAAACAGCAGTATAAAGCAGGCTTACCAGTCTGGATCATATCAGGGCTGGCTTTATGTTGAAGATTTTACTAAAACAGAAAAATGAATACAATTGTTCTCAAACTCTAAAACAAACAATACAATACAATACAATTTATTCTTGTATAGCCCTAGGTCACATCAGAAGTCATCTCAGAGGACTTAACAAAACCATTGAAATCACCAACACAGATCAGAGAATCAACAGTTAAAACACATGAAGAATATAAAGCACACACAGAAGAAAATGTCCATACATGTTGTAGAATGCTGAAGTGTCCTGATCATCACCAATCCTTTCTGTTGGACACTAACTACCCAACAAGACCCTCCTGCATCGGCAAGGAAAAACTCTTAAAAAACCCAGTGGGAAAAAGTGAGAAACCTTGGGGAGAACTAGGGAAACCCACAGGGAGGGAGACCCATTTGAGAAAGGGATCCGCTCCTCCGGACGGACAGGCTAATGATCTAGGACCTAAGCTAGCTACAGAACGTGGACCAGTGGCCGCTGAACGTTACATCTTGTTTATCCTGCTGGTCTAAGGCCAATGAGACTGCGCTCAAACCCCTTACATATACGTATATAATCAGGCTTTAATCCTTCTGTAATGTTCATATTGTTGTTACTCAGCCAGTGTTTGTGGGTCTGATGAAACCATTGCATTTTGTGGCTTTTATTACTTAACAATCACAAATTTATGTTAAAATACTGAACAGATGTTTACCTTATCCCAATTACAAGCAGTATAAACAACTACTGGTTACTACTTGTCTACCCCTCCTTTTGTGGGACTATAATCCATGATGATCTCAGGTTTGTGATGTTCCCAGTCACAGATTCTTCCATCCTTGAGTACCACATTCTTGCCTTTCTTTGGCACATAGGTTACCAGTTGTTTGCTGTATGTTGTATGTGCTTGAACTGGATTCCGCATCCTCTGTGGCTGCAGCGTTCTGACCCGGGGCAGCTGTGGCCGCTTTGTAGTAACAGAGCTACAATTACAGTGTCCCGCCTCCAATTTATAGCAGACAGAGTGTGAGAAAATGACACTTTTGAGTAAGTTTAAATTGCTCCGTTTTGACAATTTATTTACACACAAAAATCAAAGAAGCATTTTCAAAATCAAATGATGTAGCTCCACCAACCTCTGAAATTTTTTGTCAAGTTTTGTGATCCCAAAAAGATTGTCGGCTTTTGCACAATTGGCCTTCTCATTTCGCACCACTAAACAGTGGAGCAAGCTTCCAGACAGTCTGAAATTGTCTGATGATCTGAAACATTTTAGAATAAAAAAAGCACATTTTAGACCATCAATTGTGTCAACATCAATGAACATTAATAGCTTTAAAAATTGTATTAGTTTATTTTAGTCTATGCCATTTCAGAGAAATGTAAAATGTTATGTATTTATGGTTTTATTTTTTTTGTGAGGTAAGTTTGTTTTTATAATTGTGTGTTCATCTGCCCAGGGACTACAGCTGGAAAGTAGATACAGCTAAATCTGGTATTGTACATTGTCCCTGTTTTATAAACTATAAACTAAACTAAACCCTGGTCAGACCAGGTGTACAACAAGACTACACCAGGACTGAACCAGGACCAAACCAGGACCAAACCAGGTCTAAACTAGGTCTAAACCAGGCCTCAACCAGGTCTTAACCAGGACCAAATTAAAACTAAACCAGGTCTTAAACAGGACTGAACCAGATCTGAATTAATGCCTCTCTGTGTTCTCTGCATGTGACAGAGGTCGGTCTCTTTTGCTTTTGAATATTAAAATGGAGCTCTTCGCGAAAATTCACTATGGTAGACCCGGCCGCTGCTACAAGCCTGCTCATCCTCTACTCATTACACCAGCAAAACGCCCACATCCAATCCACCAATAACCACCAGGACAGCAAGTTAAAAGCCGGAGACGCCCACTTCCCGGCCTTCTGAAGTCTGCAAACTTCTGAAGCCTGCAAGGTGCATGTCGCTAACGCACCTGTTCGCAAATGCATGCGTTGTTCTGGAGGGGTCGCTTCTGCTCACGTGTTGCTCGTGCGCGTGGCCCGGCTGTCCTCAGTCTGGCTGCTCGTGGTCTGCTCCTCCTCCGCATCCCTGCACCTGCTGTGGTTCGCGTGTCTCCACATGCTCTCCTCCTCTGCGGGCTCTTCTGCGGGCTGCTCCGCGGGCCCCCTCCGCGGGTTCTGTGCTGCTCGTTCCTCGTGGTCTGCTGTAGAGCCCTGCACTTGAGCCCTTGGCCCGAGGGCCCCGACGGCCCGACAGCCCGAGGGCCGGGCTTCGGGCCGATGACCGCATAATGACCTCGGACACGGGCCGGGCTCGGGCTCTTCATTTTCAGGGCGGCAGAATACATTTACGAGCGCACCCACTGAATATAGCGTTCTATCACGGTGTAGTGTTTATTGTTCTGTGTAGTGTTGTCATTGACGGCACATAGCGTTACTTACAGGTGTGTTGCAGCATCTGGGCATCATACAGATGCGGCCGTTCACTCTGCACCACTCCGCACACACAAAACTCATTGCAACACATCACTACCATGTATAACTCCGCCCTCTAGCTAAGTCTGCGTTCATATCAGTGCGCGGCACTATATACTACGCTAAAACATTGTTATGGGAGGTTACAAAAAAAAAAAAAAAGGCGGGCTTGATGCGGGTTTCGGGCCTGAAAATTCAGAAACCATATCGGGCCGGGCCGGGGCGCCACCCCCTCGGGCCAGGGCCGGGCTCGGGCCCAGATAATAGGCCCGTGCAGGGCTCTAGTCTGCTGCCGCGCGCAGACGGTCTGGCGGTGCCGTGCAGTCCCTGCCTCCGACTGGGGGTGCCGCGTTGTCCCGTTGCTTTTCCCACGTCTCCTGGCATGTGAGTACAGTGAGTGTGCCGACCGCGGACGGATTAATCCCGGAGTCTGGGCTGCAGGCGGCTGGTTTTGCCCTGCGCACTTGACTACAGGCGCCAGTTTCGCCCCGTGCTTGGTCTGCAGGCTCCGTTTTCACACGTGTTTGAGCTAACTGAGGGGCAATGCATCTTAAATGGCATCAATCTCTATTGTCTGAGGGATATAAGAGGAGCAATGTGCATTAATTCAGATTCATGTTCTGCCACTTGCAGTAAAACCACGTTGGAAAAAATGTGCAAAGACTACCCCATCGTGCTCCAGACGGCACACACCAGAGCTCTTGCCACGGCGCCATCTTTACAGCATTAATCTCATTACTCGCAGGTCACTATTGTTAAATGAATGTATTTAAATTCGTCTATCTGCAGGAGGAAGGAGGGGCCATGCATTTAAATAGCTAGGTCACTAGTATTAAAGGCGCTATACCCGTTTCTGCAATGTTTGAATGTTTAGCACCGCCCCCCAACTCGCTCAATGGCTTCTCATTTCCCCTACGCTCTCATCCCACGGAGCCACCTAGTTTTATTTGCGATCTGATATGTATACAATCACTGATGAAATGGTACAGAAGCAATGCACTGCTAATACAATATATAAGTAAAAGAATACCGCTAGTTTCGTGTCCGAATGTATTCATTTAAACATTAGAATATATTCTAATATTTAATTATAATGTATTATACAGCTCCTCACAGCAGCAGTAGAACACTCCATTGACGTGAATGTAATTCTTCCGATCATGTTTTCTTGATAACAGAACTCTCAAATCAATAATGACCTCTGCCCTTTGACAATGCAATCTCTGTTTGTAATTCAGGTGTGTAAAATACTGCCATTACTCCACAAGTACAAGCTATCAGCGCCTGTCACTACACTGACTGTGCAGTTTATCTGCACACTTGTCTGTGTAGAGAAGCTAGTGGAGCTAGCCACGCTCAATAAACAAATACATATCTATCAATCAACACCATTAAACGTTAATCAGACAATACAGTATACATATACATCCTTAACACACATGCACGGACGATTTCAGAATTTGCTGTCAACGTTTTCATGACAAAAATACTGTTTTAACGTGACAAAAAGCGATCGCGAAAAACCCGGAAGTTACCATGAAACAGCTAGCTAGCTTAGCTGTTACCTGCCTAGCACGTCCTAGTGAAACTTTTGGGAGCTAACTATTTTATTTGCAGTCATTAAATACATTTCGAATTATAAGGGCTGTCTAATATTTGTTCGAATATATTTTTTATTTATTTTAGAATTATATTCGAATTTTGAAGTCGAAGCCCTGGTGTTAAGCAGCGCTGTAGAGGCTAGAGGACGCAGGCTGTTCACTGCTCGTTCTGTGAGCGGAGGAGAACGGGCGTCCCGCTAAGACTCTACTCAGCACTTTTCACGGCATAAACTTCATACACAGCTGAATCAATTACCTCAAGTTTTCAATTAAATTATGTATTATGATACAACTTGTATGTAGTAAAAAGCATTTTTATGAACTACTTAGAAAAAAAATCGGGTATAGCTTCTTTAAAATAAAAAACATCTTCATTATAGTGGGGACATTCCGATGCAATTCGGCCCTTCCTGGGAGCGTGGTCAATCTGACGGATCAGATCGATCTATCAGACCAGTAACGACAGCTGATGAGAGACACGTCACACCACCGCTGACAGATGTGGACGTCTATCGCGGAAACTTTTGTCTTGTTATATATTGTCTTCTAAGCCGGTTTATAGTATAGATAAAAAACACACAAGTTGTCACTAACTACCCATTAAGTGTTGCTTTTTATTTCAATCCTAAAATCCCAGATTAAACTGACTAAAACAGTTCAACTTTCCACTTTGACTTTATAGCCCAATGTTGCAACACAGCATTTGTCTTTATTGTGACAATAACCATTTTTCTCAACAACACAAAGTTGAAAACCACCACTGAACTGGGGACAACAGTAGCTCAGTAGGTAGCTCAAATGGTCGGGGGTTCGAGCCCACCACAACCCATACCACATGCTCCCACTGATGTCTGCTGTCGTTGTGTCCCTGGGCAAGACACTTCACCCCACATCACCCGAAGCCCCCCTCCATCTTATCAATGACGGAGAAACCATCTTCCCGTGGACCCATCACCTGCAGAGGATCAGCGAGGGACTGGTGCTATGAGACTTGGGTGGCAGCTCTGATTGCCCCCCCGACCCAGAACTCGACTAATAAAGGGGTAGACAATGACATGACATGACCACTAAAATGCTGCCAGTCACTCGGTAACCTGTATACTTTCCTTGATCTAATTGGCTGTGTCCTGGGCTATATGTCCTCTTGCTTGTCTGCCAGCCTGATCTCTCTGGCTACACAGATTTATGACCTCCCTTCTCATCTGATGACATGTCCAGGGACGAATGCCTGGAATAGCACCTGCAATCACCCGTCTTTACACACAGACGATGGCCTCTGCAAAATGAAGATCCTGCCAGTGACAATGTGAGATATGTGTCTTTTAATGAGAAGAACGGGTGAAATCATGGGGCACTGGGGCCGGCACACGAGGAAAAAGGTGACAATTATGACTAAGGTCTTCAGACAAGGCTGTAGATAATACATGACAGGGAGTAACAGTGGGACACACATGATGCGTATCAATAAGGTGATACTGTGTTTGTCGAATACTAATGAAATAATACATGGCACAACAAGGAACAATATATACATTGACTTGGAATCTTGGAGCCAGGAAAAGATAAATTACTCATTTTTTACTCTGACCTTTGAGTGAAAAAATTAAAATAAGAAAACAATTGCATTTAATCAGAACTGCTGCCATCAAAAAGCAGAAATATCCTAAACTTATGTCTATTACTTCAACATTGACACATGGTTGTTTTAACCATGTTGAAATATTGGTTCCTCAATAGCTCAGTTTGTTATTAGTTAACAACATGCATTTTGACAAAAGATTCAGATTATGAAGTCAAGGTCACAGCTGTGTATTTTTGATTACCGTAATTTCCGCATTATAAGCAGCTACTTTTTCTAGTTCTTTGAATTATTCAGAATTATTTCCTCTTTAAAGATTTTCCAATTAAAGAATGTGCAGCATGCCCTTAGCTCTTATCTTCAAGTGTTTTCCACATTACTCCTTATTATGCATAAAAAAACTAAGTATAAGGCACACCTTCTGGCACTCCGGCACAAGCACTTTGTGCTTCCCTCTGTTCGACCACTTCACTAATGTATTATTATTTTAACGCTTGGATAATTTATTTAACATTTACTTTCAAAGCCAGTTGTTGTGACTAAATAATGCAGCGCCCTTTGATTGTGGCACTGTTATGTTATTATCTCTGCATAAAAGATTTCAGGTTCTAAGAGCGAGAGAGAGAGAGCGCGAGCAAGAGAGAGAGATGTTTGACCCATAAGAGAGCTGTCTGTTTGGTGTCTAATCTTATGCACACAGTCTTTTATCTGTTTGTATCTAAAATCTAAGTGACTGATTATTTATAGTACCTTTTTTTAAAAGCCGCAATAACTTATTTTATTGTGAGCATTTGCCCTCTTGCAACTTGAAGAGAGTAGACCCATTTGTCTACCTCAACTGCCTCTTACAAAAGTTTAATCTCTGCTGTGACGCTTCAAATATTCGATTCCTCCACTTTCCTCCCTTCAGCTTGATTAATATGTGCACTAGAACTCAATTCAGAGTAGAAGTGGGAGAAAAATCACCCAGCTATAATCAACGCACACCAGCTTAAATTAGTGCCAAAATAACAATACAAAAATGAAATGGACACATTAAATGGTTCTAGAACTTCTATGATTATTCTTATTTTTTACAACAAAACTAAAATATGAAATCTAAAAAGAAAAGTACATTTCATTGTTGTACATTGTTTGCATGTCCAACAGTGTAATTCAACATGAATTATAGAATCTGTAAATGAAGGGTAGGACCACGGTTTTGCATCTTCCTACTTCCTTGTGAACATATACATGGTATTGAAATGACTATAGAACTATGCACTTATGTTAGGAATAAACAATATCAAATTCTATAAAGGAAGGCTGTTTTTTTGCAGGTCTTTGGACACAGAACTGAACTTCAGAACTGGTGCGTTGAATTAGAATGCACCTGCAGCACCTGCAGCCCCCCAGGGGCTTTAAGCACCAGCCTATTATATCTTTTGAGGGAAACTGGACAAATAAACATCCAAAAATATGGCCAGCACAGCACTGTTCTTGTCTTGGTCTCTAGAAACAGCACTCACCTGAAAGATTGTTAAAAGTACACAGGAGGATTTCCTTACTTCTGAGTGGATCATCAAGACTATTGGTTCTCCTAATTGTCAATCATTCTGGTGATACGTGCTCATCAAATAAGACCAAAGAGTTTTGTTCAAAAAGTGGAGAGGGTGGTTTTTTTTCCCAAAATTTGAGAAGACATAGTTTGGTTGACCTTGATCTACATATGCTCCAAATGATTACCCTAGCACTAGAACCATAGGTAGAGCTCAGAGGGTTTCGTGGCCAAAGGGTTGTGACATCAGGAGTTCCACTGGAGAACGTTTTAAGGTACAGTTTTTACAGTTTTCCACTTTGCTGTAATCACGAAGATGGGTAAGCCCCAGAAAGCTATACACAGTTGCTTTTATTTATTCAATATATGCATGTTTCACATACAGGGTTGCCATTGGCACTTCAGATTTGGAACACAGTAAACGTGTTTGAGATCACACCAGCCTTTGCAGAGAGCGTGCACCAGAGTGAGAATGGAAGACAGCATTAGAATTCCCGTGTGGCAGGACGGTGTGTGGGCACAGGTGCAGCTGGACAGGTGGCGGATGCAGAGGATGACTCACAGTGTAGAATTCATTAATGTCTTCAGGCAGTTAGATGATTTTGACTTGAACTGAGGCTGTGAGCTACAAATACAAACAAGTTTCTTTGAGTGATACACCGTAAAACAATATCCTTCATCCTCGCTTTTAGAAACTATAGACTTGAGGATGAATAGAAGCACAATATGAGATGAAAATGATGCAGACGTTCCTTGGGCAGTGAGGTGATATATCCGCTCCATTTCTATCCTGCCTGGAACGGTGCCTCGATACCTGCTGAGCTACAGCCGCACATTTACCCTTCCTATGATTCATTCGCTTGATATACAGCTGTCCAAGGTCTGGATAGAAAGTGACTGAGGCAGGCCATGCACTGAAAAATAACAGCCTCTCCAACTTTGAACCATCCATTACTCGGCCGTCAAGATGAATTTGGGACTGGGATTGGGGCGTCTTATTTTGGACAGTGGCAGTGACAACAAAATAGTGGAAGAAATTATAATGTATAATCTCTTAATACATATGCATCACGTAAAATAGATAAGGGGATTATTTGAATTCAGCATACCTGGGAGATTAAGTGGTACCTTTAGAAAGGTGAGAAAAACAATATTGACAGTTTATCAAGGTGTTGGTTGTAGTGGAAAAATACTGTTGAATTTGCAATAGACATGCAAGTAAGTAAGTCATCTTTACTTGTATAGCGCATTTCATAAACCATGGTCACACAAACCGCTTTACAATTCCAAATAGTATTCATGCAACTTAGAGAAGTATGAATAATTAAACAAGCCTTTACAAGTAGTCTCACAGTCTCACAAATGCTGGCTTGAACAAAATTCAGGTAAATTCAGATTGCTTGTTTATACGTAATATCCACATAGCTGCACAAATAAAATAAAAAAAAGTGAGGCAAACGGACGGGGTGTTACTCATAGTCAAAGCCATATGTGGCATGATGCAGCGGTGCGGGGCCAGATGTGCAGAGTGGATTTTGGGCTGACCAGCGGCTTTGGCTACGACCCAGTGCGGCATGTTAGTGTCCAAATAACATACGCCCAGCCACCTCCTGCACGAGGCGTTATGCTAAAACGCACACAGTTTGTAGGGAACACCCCCCGTTGCAGCTGTATCGTGGCATTATGAACCACATGACCATTGTGGCTGCAGTACCCCTCTTTGCAAACCCTGTCCTCGTAAATGTCTCGATTAGAGGACAGCCGGAGTTTCTACTAACCTGTTTGTACGCAAATTAGGGTGACTGTTGATCTCGAGGTATGTTTGTGAAGGGAAGTAGCAAACTAATATAAAGGGTAATGAAATATAAAAGCTTCATCTTTGCACAAAAAAAAAAAAAAAAAAAAAAAAACGGATCATGAAAACATTATTCCGTTACAAACAAATAAGTTTTATATTTTGAAAGCAAAATGTTCACTAATTTTTGACACCTTTTCTGCCTGGACAGTATAGGGAATATATTTCATAGGTTTAAGTTTTTATTGAGGGCAATATCTGCCCTGGTTTTGTAAAAAGCTAAAAATCATATCTTGAACCCGTTCGTTAGATTAAACAACTCACTTATGCCAAGTTATGCCTAGTTCCTTTGTGTTTTGTCAAAAAAAATGTTCTGATACTGACAAATGTGAAAATGTGCAAATTTATCAAGCTTATGCATGAATTTATTGACCGTCAAATGCCTGAGGAGGTCGTTTTGTGGAGTGTGAGAAGTGCACACAGAAGCCGGACTAAAAAAATAAATTTAAGAAAACAAAAATTGTGTTAAAATTGAGGGATTAATTTCAATAAATGGAGACAGTCTGAATCTTTCAGAATTACGGCTCTATTCATAATGCTCACTGGGACTGAAAAACAACACCCCATAGTGGCTCCATGCTGCTCCACAGACTATAGTTGGTGAGGGAAGTGAAGAGACAGTGCGCTCCTACAGGCAATGCATCATGGTACAGGGACAGTAAGAGGGCTGAGGGGGGTGGGGGGTATGTGGCATGACCCTGTGTGGGGGCTTATTCATCAGAGCGACGGAGGAAAGACGCAGACAAAAACCGCGGCAGATGAATCGCCTCCAGAAGACCCCATTCAAACTCATGTTCATGCATGACATTATTTTCATCACAGTTCTTGTGTATGTATTGCCAGACAACAATACATGCATTCAGCCAACATCTTATACATATTTTACACCATCTTTCCATAATACTGGATTATATATACCTCATGTGATTTCTCAGTCAATGGAGGCGGCAGACAGCACAGGACTTATTTGCGGCTTTTTATGTGGTAGAAACCAGGAGTTTACAAATGGAGAATACATTTTCATTTCTCTGGTGTTTTAGGGCAATTATTATCACCAACTTTTTTCCATTGAATCATTGCCACGACTTTGAGAGGTCATTTTTTTCATTACTACATTTTTTAAGTTACGGTAAGTTATTTATACCGTTTGAAGTTTTCTTAACTTACAAACGTAAACTTGTATATAACTTAAACTTGTTTAACTAAGTTTAAAAAAAAAAGCTACACATTCAATCCAATGATTAATGGCATTAGTTAGAATCCCTCCAAGAAATGCGCGGATTCCGGAACAGCCACATGGCCTCCAGTGCCCCTCACCGCCTCCAGCTAATACCTGAGCATCATGCTGTTTACAAACTTTGAAAGAGTCACTCAGTTCTCGGGATAAATATAGTGACCCAGAAGGCTCTTTCTTGTGTGCAAAAGATACAATGTTTTCCAAGTAAGTGAATGTAGCATTTCACTTTCACAAGACTCTTTGTGGAGGGACATGTTGGATTTATGAATATATTAGGTTGGGTACCCCAGCTTTAATTGACTTGTGAATCTGACTGTTTTGACAATAGGCTTTGTGTAAAATTCAGAATTGGTTGAGTGATCAAAATCATATAATACTGAATGATGCAAGTAATAAATAAAGGTCTGTGTCTTCAGCTAACAAAACATGCATTCAACCCACTTGATGCATGTATTATCCAGAGACCTTCTCCCACCAGATACAATTCATGGACAATGATGTGAAAAGGCCATTGAAGCAGGCATAAAACGGCAAGTTGATGCTCAGCCAATCAGAACAATCACACGGGTCGCTGATGCTCTGCATCAGGTGGAATCCGACAGAAGTTTTTCTGTGTGAACAAAATTTACCTTCCTCCTCACAAAGGAACCCGTCATTCATCATATGCAGTGATGAATGCTGAGATATGACTTGGTTCATTTAGCGATTTTTCAGACCGCAGAAGCAATTGAGGAATTAATTGCAGAGAATTTGAGCTCTACCCAAAAAAGCATGCGACATAAAACTCTCATTTTCCGCACTATAAAGCCGACACTGTCTTGCAATGAGAGGCAGAGCAGAAGTACAGAGTGCATGTGTGTAGTAATATATCGGTCAAATTAATCTTGTTTTCATAAAAAAGGGGTAGTTTCAAGCGACAAGGATTTAAAGTTTATATGTACCAATCAAACTACTGGTTACAAATTATGGCAATGGCTAATGAGTGGTGTAGAAAGATCCCCAAAGGCATCAGCGGAGAATTAAAAAAATGTTCCTTATACTGTAAAACAAATGCCCTGCTCTCCGGTTCTGTCTGTTCTCCTCTGGCTCTCCCTTACACCAAATGTTATTCACCCTGGAGTGGTATGGCCCTAAGAATAGTAAGTTATGTTTTATTCATGAAACAAATGTTTCTTGGTAGGAAAAAAAGGGTTTGCTCGAGACTGAGAATTTGTTTCTCTTGGAACAATACTTTTAAGCTAAAGCATAATTAATATGTTAGTAATTAGTAATGGTCCCTGTATACAATTTAAATATTTTCAAATTTTTTAGGCATTTTCTGAGGCTCATGTTTCAAGAGATTCAAAAGTCTATTGCTGGGCTAGTTTCTGAACTATTGCTGAAACTGGCTCAATGGAATCTGTGATCTAGTGAATGTTTTAGTAGGCGACTCACGTTCTTAACGCTTTAATAAAGGCCTAAATATAGCGACAACTTGACAATAAACAGTCATAGGTTTATTCACCAACAAAGTTCAACTTGATCTTTTTAATAATTGATTCTATTGTGAACTTGCATGGCTTGAATTGAAATTTCAATAGATGACACTGTTTGAAGTTTGAATCTTAAGCTCCATAGAGTGTGCGTGGGAAGCACAAACAGTCTGGGGAGCGGGGAGATAAACTTTATTATCTGTCCTTTGGAAAGCCCACAGCGCTTAAACAGGTGGTGAATAGTGAGGACCTGTGCTGTCCCCATTTCACTTTGGCTTGAGTTTGGAAGCACAACTTTCGGCACCCGGCAGTTTTACCAGCACCTCTTTCTCTATGACCTCAACACTGTCCTATCAGCATTCCCCAAGCTTGTTTTCTATTTTTAGCATAGAGGAAATTCTAATATAACTTTGGCAAAGCAAAATCTCAAACAATTTTAGAAACACCAAGCAGGACACATTTCAAAGAAAACCGAAAATGTGAGGTCCTTGACATAATTGACAGCACCACAAGAATAAGAGTCTTAACTGCAAAATTACTACAAAAGCAATGCTTGTGTTGCTGCCTCTTTCTGATGACACAGCATGTAGAGGACTTCATGCTCTACTCCCCCTGTCCCCCATGCCCTTTGTTTTCCCCATGGGCTCTTCGATCCAAGCTCCCTTGAGGGAGACCTTGGGAGTTTGATGTGCATTGTGCAGTCATACGACCTGCCGTCTGCATCACTCCCACGACTGGAGCAGCATTTTCCAGTCTGAGTGATCGGAGCAGTGCCCACACACTTGGCAGGCAGGCAGTAGACCCCCCGCGGCCTCTTTCAAACTGCCCTCTGTAGAAGCAGAACGCCGGCGCCACCTTAATCAGTCAACCACCCAGGTGTCCATCTTAGCCCACACTACTAGAATATCAATTTTCTTTGGATTGATTTGATAATTAAAGGCTTAGTTTTTACTTTAAGCAATTATTTATAATTCTTCTGATTGTCAATTGGCTGTGTACACCATGTAATCAATCTAACCTATTATATGCATGTCTATATATTTTTGTAGCATAAAAGGCCATGGATTGTGTGCAAGCTGGTAGAGCTGCCTGGTAGTAGCTAAATGTGATATTCCTCAACACAATGAGAAATGTGTTTTGTCCAATATAAAGTACTAGAAATATATTTTCTCCATTGACAAATCTGCAAAATCTACTCAAATAAAGAAACATATCCCCAAATCCAATTGCATTTTCTGCTCATCTTTCAGTCCCTTTTTGTTTGCAAATTACAATAAAAAAGGCAGTCTTTGTAATTTTCTATTTGCAACCTCAAAAATTGCTATTTTGATTTTGACTGTAATTCATGGTGCAGCCCTAATATCATATCCAGTGATGAGAATAACGCCGTTACTAGTAACGGCGGTACTAACACCGTTACTTTTTTCAGTAACGAGTAATCTAACTAATTACTTTGACTGTAACTATAACGCCGTTATCATTTCCGACATCCCGTTACTGCGCGTTACTCAAGAAGCACAATGAACTTTTTACTTCGTGAACTTCTCTTTTTACTTCGTGATAGGACTCGTGTGCGTGTTGTCATGAGAGAAGGGAGGATGAGAAAACCTCTCAGCAATTATTGGCTGATGTAAAACATATTTCCTTTACAATCTACATGTCTACAGTTGAGAGGATGGCTCATAAATTGTGTTTTTGAAACAAATATGGGTCTCAATCGCGCTCAACCACGGCTTGTATCACCGTGAGGCCAGCCGCAGAGGAGCGCATGTGAGCGCAGAAGTCGGCGGCATACAATTCCATCGAAAGGCTCCTTTCTCTTCCTGGTTTATCTGCTACGGGCAGCAACAGGTTTGGCTAACATACATATAACACATTTTAAGATAATTTAAAATGCACTTAGGGTAATTTTTTAATGACTATAGGAATAATAAGAAAGAAAGGTGAAGTGTAAGACGGTTGATTTTAGAAATTGGATGCACCCGGCTGCAGCTAGCAAAACAGGAGTTTATGGAGGACACGCACGTTTTGTTTTACTTTTTAAAACTCATTGGACTCATTTCCAATTGGAGGATTACATATCTACGCTCAAACTATTATCTGGACTTAAACAAGGAACTGGTCTGAACCGAAGTGGCCTGTGCAGGTCATTTATAAGGTAAGACCCATAACTCATAGTTTTGCGTTTTGTATGAACAAACAATGTGGGCATGAAACATATTCTGCTGTAGCCAACCAAATGGTCCACTTGATTTATATGATATATATGTTCATCTGATTGGGCTGAAGTTGGTGCTTCACTGGTGTTTCCACATTCACAGTGGCGGCTGTTGGTGTTTAGTGCTTACAGCACAGAGAGAGATGGAGAGTGAACAGGACTTCAGCAGCAAAACAGCCTTTTCTAGATGGAAATATTGGCACTATTTCAGACTCAGTGAGGTTAAAGGTAAAACTGCGCACGTCGAGTGCACATTATGTTCCAGAACTAAACGAAAAAGTAACGCAATAGTTACTTTTACTGGTAACTAGTTACTTTTATAGTGGAGTAACTCCGTTAGTAACTCAGTTACTTTTTGGGAGAAGTAACTAGTAACTATAACTAATTACTTTTTCAAAGTAACGTGCCCAACACTGATCATATCTATAAAGTTTAGGGATACTCTTTTTGTATGTGAATAACGGGAAAACTGCACATAAAATGTAAGGCAGAATAAAAAAAGACTCCTTATTAGTCGTGAGGCCTTTTGTCACATAGACTCCCCCCTCAAACATCCAGTCCCTGTCATCCAAGATGCGAGTGTGAAGGACACCCAGACAGACATGCTACAAAAGCTTGGCTCCAGACTGTCACAACGCTCATCTAGGCTGATAAAAGTCTCCCACGCCTACACCATCGCCTGCCTTCTCACTCTGCAGAATGTTAAACACACAGGAATAAAGGGTTCCCCTCAGGGCTGTGCGCAAACATCTCCCTCTGCAGCAAACACACAAAAATATCAGCTATGACTTCCTCCACGAGTAAACCTGCGGCACCGGCTGCCTGGGAGAGCTGGAAGCAGGAACATAACACTAAGCCTTTCTAATCCAATTTCACAAGTCTCTATTATAGATATACATTATTAAGGAAGTTTACAACTGACATGCCTTTTGCTACCAAGTTAATGTTGCAATCAAAATGGTTGAGCCTTTAGCACTTCCTTCATGTTTCAGTGGTGTTACAAAATGAGTGCAGTACGATAGAGATTCAGTTGACATGGAACTTTCCATAATCCTTTTTTTTATTTTTTTGAACTTAGGACAGGACATATTAATCAATTTGTCAGAAAACAGTTTCAATATGAATAGGTTGTAATTAGAATAATAGCTAAATTGTGTCCATTATCCTAAGGCTTGTAGTAACCATAGACTGTAAATACTAACGGACGTAGTCTTGCCTTTCTCCGCTGTTGAAAGTAATGTGCCAGTACTTTTGCCTTCAGTGGGCTTTTTCAAAATGGCCGCGCATTCGCGCACGCGTTCGCGCACGCGTTCGCCGGCATGAGCCCCATTCATTAAGCGAGTGCATTCAAAAGTCCACAGCGGCTAGAATAGGCTGGTCAAAAAAAACTTCCATCAGCATTGACACGCACCTGGAATGTAGCGTTTTTGAGAGGAAGAAGTTGGCGAACAAAAGCATTGGGTAATTATTTTTCTGGGTACATCCCCACCGGCTAGGAGTGAGATTGCAAGCATGTCAGCGCACATACTCATGGACCTTTTTTAGCCGGGACTGATAGAAACATGCAAACACACAGTTAGGCAACAGTACAAACAATAACTCAACAAGCACACCAGGAAGAATTTAAAAGAGAAGAGAAAAAGAAAGTCCAGGGAAAAGCAGAGATTCATCTATGGGAGCATGACTGGTTTGATTGATTATAACCAATTTTTCAGGATTTCTGTAGATATTAGATAGGTCCCACAATTATATATGTGTTCCGGCAAGGTGTTGCATAGGTATAAGTCTATACAGACACAGAAACAACGTAACACAAAGCCTCTTCAGAAATTCAGTTTAACACATACATTTATTCTATCATATAAGTATTTTGGCTAACACAATTATAAAAAGATGCACAATGAACTACGACTATGACACCACTTTTTCTTTTTTCCCCTATATGACTTGCGTCTTTAGCGTAAAATACATTATAATCTTACAGGGGCCACTTCTATTGATGTTTGCATCATGAATTTCTTGTAAAAGGAAAAACCTCCAGCAAACCCTTCATGCACGTTTTAGTAAATCCATAAAAGAAATTATATAGGTGACAAGACTTATTTGATGCTTTGGGGACGAAAAAAAAAAAAATCCTATTTAGACATAGCCCGAAGTAGATAGTTGTTACCATGGAGCTCTCCCTCCGCCAAACAGTGAAATATGGCCCTGTAGCCGTGTGGTTCCCTAGTGCTGCCTGTCTAATAAACTTTTATGCCTACTAATGCATCCAGTAAAGTATCTGTCATAAAGCATGCCATTACCTGAAGGTGACATGTGCCTTTATAGAATTTTTCCAAAATGTATTTTCTGTACCCATTTTTATTTATTCAGGCCAAGTCACCGAGATGTATGGCAATTTAAATATGACTTTTAGATGAGCAAATGTAACAGGAATCTAATGCTTTTTTTCAAAACAGAGAAAATGTGATCCGAGAGAAACCCCCCAGATAGGCCCTGCTGTCAGACAAGTAATTGCGTTTTTGTTCCCATCGCTCCGTTCAGCTCACAACTATGGTGGATTAAGGTGATTTGGTAAAGTGCATGCTAAATCTGCCATTAGCATCCCAGCGATAGTTAATTCCTGAGCAGCTTCCACTCGTTCGTCTCTGGCCAATATATAAATCTTGATGGTGACAGGATCGGAGGCAGTAATGCTGAAATAAACATGCCAACCTTACTGGTTGGGGGAACGGTACAAACTATAGGGACACCTCAAAGCATGGGGAGATTAGTTGGACAGAGCTCTTAGTGTGATTAGCCCTATATTCTGGATAACTGGATTTGACTGTATGCATGGAGGGCAGGTAAGTATATTATGCCATGCAAATTTCAGGTCAACGTGCAGTGAATGTGTATACTGTTGTAGTTCTATCGAGAAGCACTTTGTTGTGAGTTGTGAGCATGGGCAGGTCTCACACTAGCCTGACTCTCGCCAGACTCATGTAGTTCGCTGCACTTCACACATGAGTCTGGTACTGAGCCATAGTGGTTGGATTTCAGAAGGCAGGGCCTTGTAAAAAAAAATCCTTGTATGTGATTGGCTAGACCACTTGTCCGTTATCTTGAATGAAGTCTGCTTTCAACCACTCACATCGAAGCACACGGCTCCCATAGGTTGCCAAATCCCAGCAAGATTTTCCAACCCAAAATCAGCGAGAATACACACACAAAAAAACACCCAGAATGATTTTTTGGCTAAAAACGTAATGTAATCAACTTGGGCTATCATGATTCTGTTTATTGTCTTTCTGTTTATTTAATACCTACAAGTCTCTTGGAAAAAAATATGCGGGAACCACCAAACCTGGCAACCCTGCTGCATAGTGTGTAAACAGGAACACTGAACCAGTGCTTCAACCAAACTTTACAGGAACATTTGACTCTTAAAACACACATATATCAACATAGAACCATCTACATCTCGCCTCAAATTGCATTAAGAGTGACACCCGTGTCTTAATTCGATCGTATTTACTCTTTTAAAAAGATTCGCGGACTTTACGTCCGCCATCTTGGACTCCTCTCGCTGCTGCATGAGAGAAGCTCGAGAAGGCAGCGCAAACCCCACGTAACACCGGCGATCCTGATTGGTCGATTAAAATAAAATCTGGGGAAGAAGTTCGCTATGGCGTCGATACCAGACCCATGTGGTTCAGCCAAACGCCTGTGGTGTTTGGCTGAACCAGCCAGGGTAGTCTCACACATACTTCCATTAGAAAATTCAGTTCAGTCTCTTCACAATTTCAAAAGTTAACTGACATTCATTTTGATAAATCTAATACAAATGTGCTTGCTTCTTAGATGGCTTTAGGCAAATGATCTAAACTAGAGAAGCTTCCAATTCTTGACAAAAAATATGTTCTATACTCATGGCAAAAAAATGGGACCGATTTGGTAAACTGGGGCAAACAACCCCATTGTAGAACATTTTGAATATAGCCCTTTTTGGGACACATGACAATTGTCTGGGAGATGAGCATGATTCCATTAAAAGGGGGGCGACAAAAACTTATTTTAAAGTTATCCAAGAAAGCACATAGCCTACTTCAAGAAAATTCATGACGTCTTCGTCGTGACTTGACTTCCTTTTGAAAAGGATGTCCATGATTGTAGGCACTGGATTTACAATTATTTTTTTAAGAGGAAGAGCCATTTTCTTGAGTGAATGGGAGTCAAGTGAAAATGAGAAGGAGTAAAGCTTTGCTTGTGGGCCCTTCCGCATTAGACACGCATCAAGCTATAGCAGGTTAGCACTGGCCATCCTACAAGAAATTGCTTATTTCTATAAATGTAGTTTTTCTGCTCAATACCTCCATACTGTGATTCGCGGCTCTTGGTCCTGGCTTTGCATGTCCACTGCCACAGCTTATTCCTCTGGTGTACTGTGTATGTTGACACTTCATACCTCGGGCCGTAGGTTTGACAAGGCACTGATTCATTGCCCCTCGGATCAACCTGCCACTATCGCCCTCCTGCATCTCCCGTGAGCCCAAATCAAACCTGTAATTCCACCTTACGGGTATCACACCAGGATGTGCACATAAAAGTGAGCCTGCTCCGCTAACAGGGACACATAGGTGAAAATGTGGTGATGCGAGCAAAATGACATCATACATCAGTGTTAATTGGAGTCTGGTTGTTGGGGGGGGGGGGCTTGGGAAATAAATTATGAATGCTTCTTGCACATGTGTCAAGATACGGTATTCTAACATGTGCAAGAATTATGTGCTTGATAAGGGATGTAAAAGTGTCTTTAGAATTTGAGAAGCCACTGACAAGTAGAAATTGCAGTGGATAAGGGGAATACAATTATGTATTTGTCTGATGGAGACAAAGTTTTATAACAGTGGTGTGTGACACATACAGTAAATATTGCAGCACATTTGACCTTTCAGACGATATGACACCAGTATTCATAGACATAATTACCTTGTCATATTGTTCACACATATAGAGCAGGAGAATAAAGACCCTAGTCTGCCTACATGGCTGCTGACATGAGTGTTCAGATTCATAGAACACGTGTTAGCTGTGTTGACATTTTCAGATAATTACATTGTCGCTGTATAATGCTCCCATTGAGCCACGAAGAGAGTGGCGCAGTCTGAAAGAGGCAAACAAATTCTCCGAACATCTTAATCAAACTGACAACAAACATGGTGCACCCAACACGATCTCTCACAAAATTTCCTGACATTTCTTCAAAACCCCGATACGAGCCTAATGTAAAATCACTGGCATTTAAAACACAGCCAAACACCAGGTTTTTCCCCAGAGTGGGGAATTACAGGCCATTTTTTTCAAGTGCAAGGAACTATGAACATTAGAAGCCAAAATATAAATTGTATCATATTATCCCATCTTAAATCCACAACCTTCACACTTTCATATTGCACTAACAGTGCCACTCATTACAAATGGATGACACTTTTACTATTACATTTTCATCTATTAATATTGATATCGCATTGGAGCATTTTACATCCAATACGTCCTGTATGTGCCACTACACATGGAGGATGCTTTACAGTCAGACAGCCGGTGGCAACTGAGTGAGCAGCCATAAAATATTCCAGTGTGATTTATATCACGACAGGATATGGAAGGTCATTTCATCAGTGCTTCAGCAGCAGAGTTGTATCCCAACAGATGTGCACTTATTTTCCACAGCAATGACAGGACACTTGCACGTTCCATGCAATAAGCCAGTTCTCGTCTTCCACCCTTGGATGGGCTATCAGAGCCAGCAAGGTCTTCTGTGCTGGTCTAATAATGTAATCAGAATATAAAGGCAATGTCTGTATAGTTATACACTTTGCTAAATCATACAACGCAATGTGAGGTGTTTTATCAACCCGCAAAGGCAAAAATACTAGTTTGGTAAAGATATAAATATGTCATTAAGGATAACTTTCAAGAATAGCTGGACCTTGTAAGTAGGGTTCTCTGACCCCAATGAATTGCTACTCGGCTTAAAAAGGTATTGTAAAACTAGAAAAGCACTTGTGGAGAACATAATTCCGTCTGGAGGCGGAATTATTTCTTTAAAAAAATCCTGCATCCAGTCGGTGATTTGGGTCACCTCATTCCAAACAGTTGTATCTGGACCAAATCGTCCCTTGACTTTTTTGAGTCATGTTCACAGACAAACGGACAAATGCTGATGGTCACCGTACCTCCAGGGCGGAGGTGATAATCATAACACAAAAAGCTCTTGACTCTCGTTTTATAGCAGACATACAGTACGTAAAGCATTATAAGTCTTCTTTTAACATTTCTATTCCTAGTCTAACATTCATGTATATGTTGGGCTGTAGATTAACAGGTCAGCAGATACAATATTTGTACAAGATAATAACACATATCAATAACTCCAAGCCATAATGAATCAAGGGTATCTGATGAAATATTATTCACTTCCTAATCTGCATCACACACAAATCCCACAGTGATACTGTGTGATTATACATGTTTGCACGGATGGAAACTTGTAATTAACACATCTGAATCCATACAATTTCAATTTCTTTGCCCAATCCTCAGAGATATCCCTGCCAAGATGATTACTTGTTAGAACTGTCAAAATAATTTTCAGAGAGAAAATTAACAAGATGAAGCTAAGAAAAAAACATGGGTTGGTTTCTGATCAGTATTCATAGAAAAAATCATGTCATGACAACATCCTATAAATGTGCTATGTTCTGCCAAAGCAAAAATAAAATAATTAATCTATACCGATGACATATATTATGATTCTTGTGTACTTGGATCTCTTTTGAATGATTAAAAATTACAATGCATTTTTTCACATTTTTCCTGTGGTTTTCTCTGATAATGTCATTGCTTATGTATAACTCCGACCCTTAATTGGCCTCACATCGCTTGCCCCATAGACACGTTGAATGTGTATGTTTACATCAGAAAATGGTAAGATGAAAAAGAGGGCACTTTCATAGGACAGGACGATGGCTGTTTTAACTTTCTGCGATTACTGTAGGTTTCACACAAGTTGTCTGGAATGAACCACTTTACTGCGGTCGCTAACACCAGCAACTAGCGTTATCAAAGAATGTGATTTTGGCTCAAAGTTTGCATGGATCCTCCGGTCGCATTCTTCTCGTTTCAGTAGCCATTGCCTTTTTGAACTACACAAATGTACCATAGTGATTATTCATGGATACAGTACCTTACAACTACGGCATGGAAGAGCCCAGTACTGAGAGTTCATGATGATGCACGATCACTCTTCAACCAGTCTATAGTTTCAGATTGTTCAGCTTTATTTTGCATGCATCTCGCCTTTCTGTGCAGTGGCAACAAGATGTGAAACTGTGAAATTGTCAAAAGAGGAAGACGTTGCATCAAGGCGACGCAAAGCAAGGTATTGAGAAAGTAGTTCAGACAAAAAAGATTAATAATATTATTACGAGACAGTAAAAGCGGCCCAGAAAAATAGACACAAGCAGTTTCAATCCAGTTTTCCAATTTCAGCCCTTTCGATGCTGTTGTGCAATCAGCAGATTTAAAATATCTTCTAATGTGTAAATTATATTTGAGTCATGCTTACAAAACTGATATGGATTTCAACACCCCTTGAGTATGCTTTTAACTTTGAAATTGTTGTTTCAACTAACTTTTCAATCTTTAAAGGCAAAGTTCAACACATCTTTAAAAAGGGCCTCATGATGCTGCTCGTTAAATTCTTAAATCCCCCTTTCTTTCCAGTTTTTAAACATGAGCCACATTGAGCGACAGTTATTCTTAGAAAGAACGTCTCCTCTGACACTGATCTTTGGTATAAAAAAGTGCTTTAGCATGGACTAGCAACACAATGAAAATGCCAGCTTTGCACACAGACATTTTAGTACACACAGAAAAAAAAGCGGCAGGAGTAAAGCATAGAGAGTTCTATACTGTACAACAGAGATGCATTTTACACACATGGATTAGCAATCCATTATTCATGCAGTGCTCTGGGCTCAAGGCATCAACACAACAGCGGTAACCCAATGCCTATATGGAGCCGGATATGTTGCAGACACTTAACGCCCGACTCCTTCCTCTCACAGACGTCTACACACAACCCTCTTGTCTCTTATCCATTTAAATCGATATTAAAAGCACCCGTCAAAGCCATATAGACTGTTATCCGGGCTTTAGGAAGCTACACTATCCACTGAATCACTTATACTGTACATCCAAGTCCTACAAATGAAATCCCTGGGAGAAGTCAAATCCTTTATCCGAAGAAATGGGTGTCGAAAATAGATTCATACCTGTCTTGCGTATGATTAAAAAACACTTCTGGCTGACTGGGAGCTTGGCCCTCATCAAGTATTGGACAAATACAGTGCATGACCTTTCTGGTTTAAGTTTTTATTATTTTAATAATATACAAGTGATTAAATTCAATTCTGATAGACAGCACTCAAAACACTGTAATGAGTTGAAAAAGAGGGAGAGGGTGGGGGAATATTGTGATGAACATGCTTTAATGACAAAATTATAACAGATCTAGCCAATTAAATTAGCAAGTAGCAAATATGTTATCAGATTTGGACATTTTATTTTCTAAGACTTTGTAATGCTTCCTGCACTGTAAAAAGTGTTGCTTTAATCAGAAACAAAAAAAATTCTGTAAGAGGTTCCATCGGCCTTTTTGAGTACTATCAACTTTAGCTCTTTATTAAGTAATAAAGAATATTAAATTCAATTTGACAGAAAGCAAAACTATTACTTTGAAGTGATGGATTTACTTAAAATGTGTGTGTCCTTTCAAAGCAAAACTAACTTGGAGATGATCAATATACTCAATATTTTTGTATTCATTCAAAATGAAACTTTCTTCCACCTGGAGAAAGTTTATTAGTTTTTGTAATCCTCACATTGTAGGCTTTTGAACTCTAACTCTCATGCTGGGGAGTAAATGTGCTTGCAACCCGTTTAGGACTTATTTTTAAGCAAGCATCATGACCATTTTGTAGTATCTGATGTCTGATTTGAACCCAGGGAGTATAGGGGTAGTTTGGCTTGGCCCTGTCGATCACGGTTGGTAAAAATAAATACAATGACTTATTTGATCAAATTAGTTTATTCAAAATGTTGCTCAAGTATTTTGCTTTAGGACTCGTTTCATATTCATTCTTAAAATGAATGGTCAAATGTAGAATTTTTAAGAAGTTTATATTTTGCTCTGCAATGCATTCTGGGTAGCATCACTGCTTCGCCACATTTTGTTTTCAATCAACACAATATATTTGTTTTGTCATTAATGGTCCACCAGGCTTATTGAAGAAATATTTAAAGTATTTTCACTTAAAGCAATAAAATCAGTATTGTACAGGGTGCTATGATAATATTATAGAGTACTTATTTGTTAACCAAAAATATAGAATAGTGGAAAATAGTATATAGTAATTACTTAAAATATTTTACATCAAAGTTTGGTCTGATTTTACCCATGAACACAATAACCATTGAATATATTTTGCAGTTAACGAGTTTAGGAGCATTTTGACCATTGCTCATGTTTACCTGACAATAGAAGCTTTACAAAGCACATATACAACATCTGCACTGTGGCAGAACACATTTTGCACAAAAAACAAATGTGCAGGCTCTTCTTTAATACATGTAATTTTAATAAGCAAGATATAAAACGCAGATTCCATTCCCCAATTTCACCTTTTTCGAGACATTTGGAAATATAATTAATGCTAAACAAAGGTCAGCCTTTTTATGGACAAACCACCTCATTTGGATGCTACACAACATGCAATGGAAACAAATAACTGCCATTAGTCAGACGGGCTTAGAGGAGCGCACACACACAAATGAAAGTCATCTTAAAAACTGAAGGAACATTGTTCATGTGGAATGAATTATGCATGCTCCCAGTCTCTTATCATCTAAATGCATGTCTCTCTATTTGTCAGTGGGGCTTGTGGGTGTGTGTGTGGTGCATTCATTTGGTTTCTTGATCTGAGATGGGGTGGCCAAGGGACAGTCCACAAACCAAAGACCAAAGCGTCAGCAGGTTTGTACAAATACACACAGGGAAACAGATGAAGACGATAGGTTGAAATATTTTGAATTATTTAGCAAGGCCATGTTAGATACACATGTGCGCACACACAGAGAAGTGTTGGCCTGCAGTTTTTGGTTGCGAGGAAGCAGAGTAAATTTTTCATTAGGGAAGGAAATCCACTGTGGACTGTATTGTAGTGTCCTCTGGACATGTCTGCCCCAACCTCCATTCACCTGAGCTGACCCATTTCTCTCTCCACTCATAAAGCAGTCTTTCAGGTTTTTACAGTGAAAAGTAAAAAATACATGCTGATGGCTAAAGTTCAATTGAGAAATACTTATATTATAATATGTTATAAATAGAAAACAAATTATTTAATTTAATCTTTAAGTTAGTCTGTAACATTCAGATCTGGAAAGTGATCCTGCACCATTAATGGATTTATTTTATTTTTTAGCTGTATATTTTAGCTGTGTTTAAGAGTAGAAGGGATCTGACCAAAGGTTTCATATACACTTTTAAGCAGTAGCAATTCAAACCATTACAAGTGTTTCTGCAAAAAACGGCATTCCTCATAATTATTAGTTTGGACTATTGCCCATCCCTGTATTTTCTCTGTACTTTGAGTGCCAAGTATGAACATTTATTTGTTGGTCTGTGAAATCCAATATTTGGAGATTTGGAAGAAACGGATGGGTGTAAAAAATGTAATCATACTGGAAAGGGCAAGGCTGAATATCAATCTGGGCATTTACACAATGACACCATATACTGTGAAGGAGTGCTAAATAACTAGCTACCGCGCTACAGTGGCGTAGCAAACATGAAGTGCACATGGGCAGAAAGAGCCTCTCTGGGGTTCAAATGTTGGGTTTTTGTGCTGGTCCATGATCCTGGTGTTTTCATCTTAATAAATACAACTACACATATTTGATATGGAGGCCGGTTGCTAAATAATCCCATGGCACTAGCTAAATTGACCCCAGAGTGAAAGATATCGGTGATGTCACACACCCCAACTCATTTTATAGCACGTACCTATTCTTATGTCCTTCATCATGTGTATAATAATGAGTCAGGATGAACGGTCCCAAAGCAAACTCGCAAATGGAACGGGAAATGAAAAATCTTCCCCATTTATTACCCATTTTTCTGTGTGTTTCCTCCATGCATACATGATAATGGGAGAGGAGGAGAATCACAACAGGAGGTATGAGTGATGGGTGCATGTGATCCGCTCCACTATTTTTGGTGCCAACACGATGCATGATTTATTCCTCAAAAGCGGCCCATCACTCATCTTAAACAAACTTGCCACAAGTTACAAAAGCCTTTCTTTGATTTAGAAGCGTTTTCTTCAGAAGTGATGATGAAGCGGTTATGACAAAATCTGAGCTCGGAGCCAAGAACCAGTTTGACATTTCGGTTATTTAAGGTTATTATGCCCATTTGTGTGTAACAATTTCATCCTGAAAGTTGTTATCTGATTAACAAAATTTGAGTGAATAATCAAACACATCAAACATTATAAACACGTTATTTCCTATTCGCTATGGCTGATTATATGACAGATAAGTCTCATGATCCACAGCAGATTAAATGCCACCAACAAAGTCCACACAACATCCACCTTACATCCAACATGTCTGTTGGAGTAAAGTTCTCCCTTCGTTTGAGACCTCTGAAGCTAAGCAGGGCATGGCATGGTATAGTTGGGAGATATGAGCAGCAAAGCAACATTTTTTTCCCAAATTTTGCCAACAGCTTTTCCCAAAATCACAGAGTCAGCTACTCCGCATAATGGTATAGCACAAAGAAAGAATCAAGTTAGTATTCAGATTAGGATCCCAGATACAATGCAATTTCTGAAGCCAAAAAGTAGGAAAAAATTACATTGATATGGCATAGGGTCGACAGTGGATCAGTTAGTAGAGTATTGGCCTTATAGACTGAAGATTGTGGTTTTGAGGCCAAGAGACTTTCTCCAGTCTCCCACTGATGTCTGCTATCATTGTGTCCTTGGGCAAGACCCTTAACCCCACTTTTCCTGAAGCCCCCGCTGAAAGATCAAGGCTATGCTCTCACCAATAGAGCAGCCATCCTCCTGTGGACTCACGACCTGCAGGAGGACCCCGACCCAGATTTAGACAAAGGGGAGGTGGATGGATCATATGGCATAAGTTTGCATCATTTAGCAAACTGTGATAAGTGAAGTGATACAGTTTTAAAAGAAACATGTCTTACTACCGTAATAATACATTTCATTATCCAGATTTCACTTCTCACAACTATCTATAGCCCATCTTGAAAATATTACGTCTTCAAAAGGGTTTGCCAACAAACATTTTCACAAAGTACGGAAAGGGTTTGAATGCAGAGAAAGACACTAAGTGAAATTAGTCACGCATCACATTGGTGGCACTGGGCGATGGGACGAAGTGAAAGGAGATTTGTATTCAGAGAGGGACAGATCAGTCGTAAGCAGCCGAGGAGTACCTATGCAGAGATTCCTGGGAAGAGTGAAGGAGGCATTGATTGAGAAGGACCAAAAAAGATGCTGGTGCTGGAGTGGAGGTTCCTGTGGGAGCGCTTCGCCTTTCCCTGCAACGGGAAGCTCAGACGGCGGATTAGTGCTTTTGCTCCATAATCAATTTGCTGTCTGGATCCCACTGCACCAAACACGCTACAACCACTCATATACTGGGGCTTGATCTGGGGAAATCTTGTTTGAAAGGGCTTAGGCTTTCTTCGCTTTATCTGCCTTCCCAACTGTTGTGCCAACTTCAAAATAAGAGATCTTCTAATATTGGAAAAGCCATTTTGTGAGTAAGCGGGTGATGTTGTAGCTTCAGTACTGTATGTTGGATATATCCACTTCTTTACATGGATGGATATATGAATGACTAGCAGCAATATGCAGCCTTGTTGTGTGTGACCCAGTTATGCCAGAAGGTAAAGGGAACTCATTTGTCAATTAAATTCAAGTATGTTAAAAATAATCAGGGGTTAGAAGTGATCGGAAATATACAAGCAGGTGAAAATTATAAACTGGGCACTCAATTTGAATTTTTCCAAATTAATTTATCCTATAGCCATTTTGTGATTTTCTTATCGGTTTTAGAATGTGGCTAGTTAGAAGAGAGAAACAATCCAAAATAGAAAAACAAATGATAATGGCATCAAACAGTAATAGGTCTTTGGGACAAAATATTCCCCCACCGCATTTAATCCCAATAACAGCTAATCTAAGACAGCACACAACACATAAAGAGCATTAGGAGTGTGCCTTCTTGGGGTTGAAATTCTTGAAGGGCACAGTCTCAGCACCACATCACCCTTGGATCCCGGCATGTTGCCATCTGTTCCAAAGGCAGATGGGGTCAAAATACGAGCTGACCAATCAATAACATATTACATCTCAGCTCGCCTTGGTCATGACTTACGGTTTATCGTTTTTTTAATATCTCAAAATAAACTGTTTTATTTCATTTTTGCAGCAGCCGTGAGTCAAATAGCAAATTCAGTTGGCTGGACCTGAAGGGGAGACTTTTGGTAATAGCAAAACAATTTCACCGTCTATCAAACATGTGTATGCAGAGACGATCCAAGCTATTTTAGTATTAAGGCGTCATTTTGAACTAGAGAAAAATCTAAATCTATACTCTGAGGAGTGTAAAGGGGAAATCAGTATTTGGAGTTGAAAAGCGGAGAGAGACAGGCAGGGCAAAGACAACGGGTGGTTCGATGAGGAGTGTTCTAGCTCCAGGTGAAGGAGGCATTTATATGTCAACAGATCAATAAGCGTGGGGTTGGAAAAGGACTATTTATTCTAGATTGTCTCTCCGTGTGATAAAGGGAGTAGAGGTTACAAAAACAACAGAAATAGCAGGTGAAAAATCATACAAGCATCTGATCGAGTTTTACGTACCACGGTCGATATCAGATGGCAGTGAATTTACATTGGTGCAATCAAAGAAGGCTCGACCCCGATGATAAAAGGGCAAATTGTCCAAGAAAACAACCGTCAATGAAACAATGAGTCATACATGCATCAGTAATATAAGCATTTGTCTATGATTTATATTTTTACTTGAATGTACAGAAGGTTGGAGAAGAAACGTTAATAAACTAGTTTCTCTTTCACTAACAATTGTCTGTCAGTATAAAGTAGCAGAATAGCTAGTTTATCCAGGACACTTTCTTTACAATGACCTGGCTATTTATTTGTTTGGAGGATAAGATGTATCACCCTGTTATTGAGGCAGTTCTATCTATTCCTGCTATTGATTTTAGTACTCCTTTATCTCTTATATAGTGTCACAGCTGCACCAAAAACATGAACAAAAAAAGCATTGGTGGGGAGCATCAAGGTTGTGGGTTCGAGCCCACCACAAGACCTTCTCCACCGACTCCCAGTGTCTGCTGTTGTTGTGTCCTTGGCCATGACACTCAACCCTACTTTGCCTAAAGCCCCCGCTGAAAGATCAAGGCTATGCGCTCGCAGACAGAGCAGCTATAGTAGCAACAAAAGTTATATGTGTCTCCCTGTAGGTTTTGTGTAACTCTAACTCACTGTGGGCTGAATTTAAGACATTGAAAGTAAAAGCTGCACTAACTCACATTGTGAAATTTTCAAATGTGAGCGCTGGCCTCGCTCTTTCTTCTCACCCTCCCCGCACTCACGGAGCTATCGCCCCCCACTACCCCCCTCCCCCTCAGCCGCACATGTGCTGTTTACAGAGCTCACGTCTCACAATATGGATCGCACATTTGAACTTGGATGGCGTGACCATAGAATGAAAGAACCGGGAAGCGCGGAGGAACAAGACTTTCTTTTGGATGGCTGTTTTGCTGTGTAAGCAGTAACTGGTAACAAAGACACGGGAAGCTTCAGGATAGCCTCAGACGCTTGTTTACCACAGCTGTCTGTGCGAACGAGAGACCTGCAGCTTTTCTCAAGAAAGTGGGGGCAGTGGTCCGCTGTGATTGGTCACAATCTGGTCCCAAAAAAAAATGCTCTACTTTTTCTTCTAAAGGACCTATATCCCAATGTATTGAATGGATATGGATTGAATTTTATAATGATTACAACATAAAGTGAGGTAATGCAGCTTTAAAGTGGATAACTTCAATTTGGAAGAATATATAGTTGGGTCAATTGAGAACAACATTAAACTCGTTGGGAGGTCAAAGACACTGCACATTACCCCAATAACAACATCCTTTACCGTTTTTCGTATGGAACATTGACGCGTGGTGCTATTCTCGAATGATATCTAATGTATGATTCAGTGAGTGAAGATAAAAACTAGCTTGGAGAATGAATGAGCAATGACTCATATTCAATCCATAGAATAGGGGCTGTATTTGAAATGGAACATGTACAGTATGTGGCTTGATTAACTGTTCATTACTTAATTGTGAGATCTTTTTGTTTATAAATCATTATAGCCTTTTTAATAGTATGTATATGTTGTACTGTGATTATTTATGATTTAATGCTATCTTATTTTGTTCAGCACTTTGAGTTGCCTTGTGTATGAAATTGTGCAATACAAATAAAATTGCCTTGCCTTGCCTTGCCTATACAAATATGTAAATAAAAACTCTACATATGTGCAATAATTAGCAATAAAAAGAAAGAAAATTCTAAAATGCATAAAACAGTAACAACGCATAAAATGTGGTTTTTAACAGTTCATATGAGATTTAAATATAAATGTCATGCTATTAAAGTAAAGTACGTCCACATGCTTCTATAGACTACTTCCTTGTATTATCCCACATTGTCACCTCCTTTGATTCCAGAGGGCGTACGGATGAGAGCTACTAATTGCCTGGCTTGGGCACAGACATGACTTGAATGGAAAGATGTTAGTTTAGAGGCACAGGAGGCAGGTGACTCTTGTATTGTTAGTATGTTTTTACTAGCTAAAAGTACAACTCAGGAGAGCATAAGGGCCATGTTGGCAGAAAGGTAATCAGAATCTAGCTGATTAGAGAAGTATAAACATATTTCAACTTTAACATCTGAATTTGAATCTAAAATAACCTCATCCAAGAAACAAGTTCAAGGTTTCATAGTTGCGAACGTCAGCACAGGTTTCCTCCTGCCCCTTTACACATCTTTATGAAAAACCACCTTAAGCATCATTGGAATAACTGTAGAGTAATATGCGGCTGAAACGTGCAGACAGCCGCGCCTAAAGGTGCTGGTTAGATTTGATTTAGCTGGTCGCATAACAGTTGAGACCAATCAAATTCATGCAGTTTAAAGTAATACAAACAGCACTAATCCAAAAAATATGAAATCATTGATTATTAATTACTTGTTAAACATCTGTAGTTGATTATCAGATGACTCCAAGTGCATCTGTAAACCACTATAATGAACACACACAGACACACAATAAAAGTATTTCTTACCGTGGCATTGCTTCTGCGTCATTCTGAAAACAACCAGAGAGAAAAAAAGCAAATTAAGAATCGGCAAACAGGTGCTGGGGATGACAAATAAAAGGTAAACAACATCATTTATATCAACCCCAGTCTACAGCTGGTGTGGCTCCAAATCAGACCAATTAATTCACACTTTCATCCAGCAGTCCTGCTCATGTATATGCATGAGCTCCTAAAAGGAGCAGTGAGAGCCGAAGCAGAGCTGCAAACATTAGTCACATGTGGAGCAGAGCACTTTAATGTGGAGGGGCTGGGAGGTAAAAGAATTTTATGAGCAAAATAATGGACTTTATATTTATAGTATAGAACAGACCTGCAAATGCACATTACTTATGTGGAGTTTGTTGTTTTCAGGCAAATCCAAGTTTTATTGCTTATTGAGGGAAGTTTGATGTGAATATTGATGTGGAACTATTACACTTGGAATTGTTCATTATGTATATTAATGGGAATAGGTTTACTTTGACGTTTAAAGTATTTTATTTTCATTTATTTTTATAGCTCTACCTATTCCTCTGAGGTTATTTTGATGTATTTACTTGTTCACATTATTGAGATTTTTTGGACAAAGGATTAGTTGTATTGAAGATTGGTTTGGATATTTTTGTTTGGTCATTTTGGACACAATTTTGGACAAAATGAGTTATTATGTCTGGATTAAAAGTAGTAAAATAGTATGAAAATTACCTAAAACAGGGTTTAACATGCCATAGTAGCATATGGCGCGGATGGGTTTTGTCCAACCAATTTATCTGTCGATCTCTACTCAGGAAATAATGCACATTGCATTATTTCCATACTTTCTCACAGCTGCCAGTCACAGCTTCATAACAACAAACGTGAGTCAGACTAAATGTACTGAGCGCAACAAGCTCTTTCTCAACTTAATACAATTGCAATTGCCTCAAGAGCAGGAATATAAGACCATCCTGGAGTCCTGAACTCTGGTGTCAGGTAACAGAATTGAACATACATGTAGACATAAAAGTAGAGGAGGACCTCACCTTTAAGGGGGTTTGAACACATCAAGTTCATCCAACAGACGTAAATCAATTTTTTCTACAGCGATCTATGTCATGCTTGGTGTGGAAACTCAATTTGTGATGGCACAATGCAAACAGCGAGGCCAATTACCTACACTACCTGCAAACACCAGTACAGGGATCAAAGCGTTGGAGTACCACAGGCCACTTCCACTTGAGTCACACTGCATGGCTCAAAACTAATTACAATGAACAATAATAGTGACAGACGTATGTCGTCAGGTCACGTTTTTTGTGTGTGCATTATTCATCCACTCCACACTTGGACTCACTGGTTAGACTGACAGATATTTTAATTATAGTCATAAAAATGTCTCTAAGTGATTGTGGAATTTGGGGTGCTTTCACACCTGCACCATTTAGTCCACTTAAAGCGGACTGGAGTCTGGAACATCTGCAAGTACGGTTCGTTTGAGCAGGTGTGAAAGTGGACCAGTTAAATTTGGTCCGGACTAAAGAACCGCACCGAGACCACCATATGGAGCTGGTCTCGGTGCGGTTCCATGTGGACTCCAGTCTGGTTCGCTGCTGGTGAGAACGCAGACCGGCCTCAATATGGCCCTACTCTGTTGCGTAGCTCACTTTTTGACACACACATTGTTTTTTTATATGATAGAATAGTCAAAAACACCCACAGAGTGTTCTCGTGCTGAATCCGCGATACATACTGGAACAACAGTATTTGTGCTGCACAAAGCAACGATGATAAAAAATAGCCAAAAAACGCAGAGTAGCACAGTCACCTACGTCATCCAATACACAGCATTTTGTGAACAGCGCCACCACATGGGTGGCGGAATATGTAACATCCACAGTAGTTGGTTCATTTGCAAAAACACTGGTGTGAATGAGAACCAAACCTGTTGAGAACTGCAACATTGTAACAACTTTAGGGCCCAAGCGAACCACTTTACTGGACCAACAGGTGTGAAAGCACCCTGAATATTGAATATGGAAAGTTTGCTCATAGACTTTACCCCCCCCATTGCAATATTTCCAAAACCGGGGTCCAGGCCCTCCTAAGAAGTCTGCAGAGGCGCCTCCAAAGGTTGTCCACATCTAGAAATGTATTTAAAATAAACAAATATTTGTTTTGAGTTACTGCATGATTAATGATTTTAACAAAATACATACAATCATGTATAGTATGCATGTACTTGATATACGTATAACTCCAGATTATGGGAACATTATTGTAGTGTTCTTCGTTCCACAAACATAAAACAAATTTGGATGTTCTACATGGAGATTAATCCGTTTATGCCATTCTATTTACGATTATAGCTTTGTCCAGAAGAAGTATGAGGTGTGAAGAGAGCTGCAATTATTCCATAGTTTGGCAAGTGCATTGTATTAGAGGTGATACATACATTGGATGTATCATTTTCACTTCAATTAAAAAGTAGAACATTATGAAAAAGGCAATTTCACAGCTATCCTAATAGAATACAAGTATCCTTTTTTATTATTCAAGTGTGACTATATTTCACAAAACTGGTTCTCAAAGGTGGAAGTTGCTATAGTTTGAATGTACATTTAATTGAATGAGAGGTGGAATGCACAGAGAGACAAATGGATCCTAAATCTACAGTCTTGGGAGGTTAACATAAAATGTGTCCATCTTAACTCAGCGGTTCTGGGGACAAGTGTTGCATGTGCCCTGGGGATTCACTGCAGTGTTTAATGGAAAGGCGAATTACTCTACAAGTCAGTTCTTTACACCTATAGGACAGCCATCTCCCCTAACAGCATTTCAACAAATAACGCTGTCAGCTACAGCAGTGGATACGCTTGCAATAAGTAAAACGTGGGAAGAAGAAAAAGAAAAAAAGAGTCACCATCGACTTTCAGTTAAGACTTTAATGGAACCTGGGTCATGCTGGATTTATTTGTCAGTTATAAAATACATCTGTGAATAGGGCCTGTTCTTGTGAACTTTTGTGCTGAGAAGTAAGTGAGACTCCAAGAATCTGTTTCTTCTGGATACAAAAGTCCAAAGCAACAGTGGTTATATTTGTAAGTTGAACAAGGAGGCGGTTGAAGTCCCATCGTATAACCGCCTCAGTCCTCGTTCTACAGCCTGAGTCCTCTATGGCCTGTCCGTCCGTGAGAGCGGATGATCCCTGTCTCAATGTGAGCCTCCCTAAGGTTTCTCACTTTTTCCACCACTGTTTTGTTGTTGTTACTTGCCAATGCATGAGAGTGGTCGTGCACCTGCAGTGTTTCATTGCAATGCTCTCAAGAGACGAAATGCGTAGGTGTAATATAAAAAGGAACCAGTTTCCAGACAGAGCTTTTTTTTCTTTTTCTCATGTAATCATTATGTTGGACATTAAACAAATCAGAATACCACATTGTTTAGAGCTCTAAAACAGGTTTACAGCTTACAAGTACAAATAATAAGCTAACAAGAGCTTGAACTTTAAAATGTATCTTGATTTGAAAGCTTAGATCATTTTTGAATTATATCTGCTAATGGAGGTTGTGAAGCCATAACAGACACCAAAACGATTCTAAAAGATGGCATATCAGATATTATCAAGTGCAGGTACAAGGTGCTTTAAAAGAAACATAACAGGACCATTAAGAACATTTCCTAATTTCCACAATAACCTAAATAGACTGAAATGCAGTTTGGATTAAATGGTTTGCTTTGGATGTTCATAAAATGGATGATAAATAGCAGTAAAATTGCTGTGTACATGAATGGCATTTTGTTTGTCTACAAGAACTGCATCCAGCAATGTGCATATTTAGCTTTAAATGTTTTCAGTAACAGCGAACAGATAAAAGCACAATCCTGCTATCCCCCATTTTTGGCAATATGCTGTACAAGGTGAGGGATCACATGTTGAAATAGTTTCAATTGAAGTCTATATACAGCCTGTTTATAAAGCTCTGTGATAATATAATGGTTATCGGAGTAACTTTAGCAAGCTGGCAGCACAGCGTACACAGCGATTAGCTTTGTTCCAGCTGGCCAATTGTACCGTTTAATTGTTTATTGATGAAAGCAATAGCCCTTGCTTTTTCAATGCGAACCGTGGCTCTTAGCTTAATGTTTTGATTAATTAGCAATTGACCCTGACGAGTTTTTTTTTTTTACCCCTTTGCTAAGCTGTTAACAAAGCTAACGACTCAATGTGATGGCATAATTGTGAACAATGTGTGTCACGTGTGAAGAGTGACTTTTATATAAAAAAATACAGTAAAAAAGAGAATGTTACAAAAGTTAGAAAAAATAAATATATATATATATATATATATATATATATATTGTCTGTATAAGCATCGGAAGAAACTTTATCCATTTTCCAGAGCCAGGTTGCAGAGGCAACAGGTGTCTTTTTTTGTTCAAAATAACAATTATATACAGTAGAAAACAATAAATATCAATGCTAAAACATTATAGACAACGGATAAACCATTTCTTCCACAGAGACAAATGTGTCTTGTGTTGGTTTGTTTTCTCAATGTAATGTCCATTTGGCAACAGATTCTACACAATGCCCAATAAAGAAAATAAAAGTCTTACCTGTAGTTTGTGCACTGGCCGGGCCTCTGCCAGCGCGGCCTGTCTCATGAGAGCAGGGCCGATGGAGTCCTCATCAGCCTGCTCCAGGAGACACAGCTGCTGGGTGATACTGTCCATCTCCTCCTGGAGCCGCTCTGTCTGGACGTGGATCTCTGCAATCTTCTCGGCTGCCGTGGCGATGAGGAAGGCCTCTTTCAGGTCGACCAGATGCAGCGTCCTACGCTCCTGCAGACGCACCAAGCGCCGCAGCTCTTCAAACTCATTGTTCACAAACTCCTCCAGCTCCTTCGGGGACATCTACACAAAGACATAAATGAATGTACAGATTTGTTCATGCTTTAGAAGAACCAGATTTGCATCGGAGTTCCTTGTGCTACCAGTATAGTAAAGCAGGAAATTATTATTTTGCACATGGACTATTCCAACCACTCCCCTCAGGCAGGAGACTGCGGTCCATCAGGACTAGAACCTCCCGCCACAAGAACAGTTTCTTCCCCTCTGCTGTTGGACTCTTGAACACTTCTTAATCTGTCCCCCCGCCCTTTATAAAGTCACTTTACTGCCCAACATACGTCACTTTACTTCACTGTACTGCTGTCACCTTACATTGTGTGCACCATGTGCACTTGTATATTGTAAATAGTAACTGTAACTCTATTTTAAATTTAAATTTATTCTTTAGAAGTGTTTTTTATTCTTATTTTTATTATCTCTTTTTGACTGTTGCACTGAGCCAAAGCAATTTCCAAGTCTGTGACCTCCTGTTACTTACGTGGCAATAAAAATGATTCTGATTCTGATTTTGCAGTGGGATGTTTTTGTAGGGCTAGGGTCCAGGAACCTTGGATGTGGCCACAGCACACATTTCTGTTATAATTTAAAAATATACACAACTCATATGAAATTACCTTTAACTGAAAAGTTAAAATAAAAACAATGAAGTGTTTTCAACCAGGGCTCTTAGACCAATGACAAATGCAATGTTGCAAAGAAGCAATGTTGCAAAGAAACACCGAACATTGGGCAGGTTTTTTACAAAATGACCGGCTCAAATTCCCCAACGGGCCACATGTGGCATGCCAGCAGCCAATTGAATAATGCACAGAAGAATATGAATAATACAAAGCATGCAGGCCCGTATTTTTAATTTAATAGAAACGATCAAATACAAAATGTGAAGCAGTGAGCAAGCGGTCTGTAAGAAAACCCTCTTTGTATCCTGCCCCCGCATTTGAGGCAGGAGAGATAATTAAGAAGAGGATATTTGAGACTTTATAGATCCTCCACAACAAACCATTTTGCCATGCCGTGGAACAAACAAAAACCTGCTATGTGAGTAAGCAGATTTTTTAAGTTTATGGAACACTTTATTCCTCCCTGTAGGTTTTTTCATCCAGGGAACTAATGTGACTCCAGATACTACTTTTGTTTAGTGTTCGTAACATAATTTGGAACATACCTGATAAACTCAGGCAAGAGCAGCCTAACCACACCGGGCAACATCCATCCCATCTGCACACACGCCATCTGCTCTGCTTTCAGCACACTGCACTGCAATTCCAAATGCACCTTTTAATCCATTACTTCTTCCCCAAAGACTCTGCAATCTGCTAAAAAACCTACAGTAAACACATTTTGTACTATATATAGAGATGCTACATTTTCAACCCAAAACTGAAATCCTTGTTATAATTTCTTAGTGCTCTACAAAGGTTTAAGTTTTGACGCATTTCATGTTGAGATAAATGCTTCAAAGGTTATAGAACGTCATCTTTTGGACAGCAGCATCCATCCCAACAGGTCTTCCTTTTCTGTGTCATCAATTTGCTCTTGTTATTTGCTGGATGTGAATGAAACTTTACAGATCTTAAAATAAAATACTCTGTATGCGAGCACAGTGAGATAGCTGTTCTTTTTTTAAAGTTTGGCCAAGCTGTGCATGAGCCTCCTCTTACTGTATGCACCTGCCACATGTGCAAAGTTCTCAGTTTTTTTTTTATTCTCTTGTTACTGCTACCTGCTTTCATCTGGTGAAACTGAATGATGCCTCTCTACCCCAGGGCCCCTCCAGTTCTATTGTGTATTTCCCATTTCTTCTCATGCAATCAGATTCTTCAAATTGCCCATTAAACGAAGCCTGAAAAGTGACATAGATTTAATTCACTGTCTTTGTATGAGAGCAGACAGCATGAACATCATTCAATTCAAATAAGACATGGAATGGTTATTCAACATGCATTTGGGATGCCGTTTCTCTTGTTGCTTTCCTAAATGGAATTGTCTGAATGGGTTTGTGAAGAGCAGAACAGCACGCTACACCTGCTCTCAACAACAATACATGTATTTACTGCTGCCTGGTTTAAACGATATACTGCCTGCTATTTGTTTTCTCTCGTTTGTTCAGAACTAAACATTACAGAATGTTTGCAAGGAGGAAAACCGGATAACTGCCATACTCAGATTTAAGAGAGAGCTATGATTGAAGTGTTCAAATATTACAGAACACATCTCAAACTGACTGCGACATTGGTGCAATTACAGTGTGGTGATTGTGGTCTTTCCGTACAACGAAATGGCACAAGGTCATACTACGTGCAGTGCAGACAAGTGCCAGCGGAGGGGGCCCTATGAATCTCCAGCCCTCCTCCTGCTTAATAGTTATATTACAGCAACAGTGTGTACAAGATAAGAGTTTGCAAGTACTTAGCCAAATCAGAGATAATGACAAACCCTTCTAAACTATTGTGTTAAGTGCTTTTGTAGATTGGAGAAGCAATTTACAGCAGTCTTCTCAGTGTTTACAATGTTTTGTAGTTGAATAATTAATCATGAACAACACAACAGCAACTATGTTTGAAATGAGGAAGCTGTCGTGTGTGTCTACTTACAAATTCCATTCTCTGTTCTCAGACTAATATTCAGCTCAATTCGCATAAAGCCAAACAACACTGAACAAAAGTCCTACTGGATACTCTGTGGTGGATATGCCCTGAATATGCCTCCCCTTATTTTGTGGCAGTTGTCAGCCATGAGCCTATAGATTATTTAATGTGGGGTTCATGGAGTATAGAAGCCCTCTAGCCCAGGACGGTACATTGACAGGACTTCTCTCGCTGCAAGGAGAGAGCAGTGACGCGTGCTAATCTTCATTTGCATTGCTGCGAGCTCGGCTGCTGAATGAGGCCTCAGGAGAGACAGCTCTTCACAGCCACAAGGCCACTTCAGACAAGACAGTAGCAGTGCAGGGGACAGGGGGGACAGTATGAGGAGGCATTTGTATCTTGCACATTCAGTTATGGTACTTGTCTAAATAAAATGACATCGAGCTATAGGTCAAGTTGATTCTAGCAATGTCAGACAAGATAACACGAGAAAATATTTGATCTCACACAAGTACAGTATCCTTCTCCTCATACATAACAAAAATGTAAAACAAATTTATATAGGTATCATAATAATAAAGCGCTATGTAGGGAATTAATGTCTCAAAAGAATTTCCAGGATAGAGTAAAAGAGAAATGTCCTTGATATACAGCAGAAGCAATACATTTCTTATTGTAATTCTTCTTACATCTTATGGGACAAAGACTTTAAGTTGTATATTTTTGATCTCCGCATTTACACTACCAGCTTGCAGCAGACTAACCTTTATTCTTGACACAGTGGAATATTTATTTGTTCAATCTGGAGGTTTTCTTTTCCTTTCCACAGCTCAGGACTCAACGTAATACAAGCAGAAAGGAGTATACCAAAGTTGATAGAAGATGATTGTACACGAGTCACTATTCTATTCAAACTATTCATGACATCACATGCAAAATTGCAGTCCCTTTCTGAATGCATTTGCAATGGGCAAAGCTGTATGTTTTGTTTGAGCCAAATAACAGTGATCAGTGGAAGACTAAAAATAGCCCCTGTCCTAACACTCCACTTGATTAGAGGGCGGCAGGACATTCAAACAGAATTAACGTCACATCATAAGCGAACTTTGTGACCAAATACAAAGAAGGTTATGAGTCTCATTAGAGCTGATAAAAAAAAATGCAGATGAAGACTTCTGGGAATAAAACAACATCAGTAAAAACACATTAAACATCCACTCTCATGTACCCAAATAGAACATGACTATAAACAAGTATCAAAGAGGCCATTGCTTTTAATCATATTTGCTTTCGTGCAAAGACTTTTTGTAAACAACACTTAATATATTTATTTCACTGAATTTAGCAGATACATTTAGTTTTAACAACATATGCAACGATGACATTTGAATGCATCCAATAAGGCCTTTCCTACAGAGGAATTTTGACATTTTCAGAAGCTAACAATAAGAAATTCAAGTAAACAGCCATAGACTGTATATGAATGGACAATACAAATCCCCTAGCTAAAAGAAGCCCAGATAGGAAGTGCTCATGAATAAAGTTTTGCTCCAACTCACGCGCTCATCTTGACTTACATTGAAAAGTAAACTCCTCAAACTTAATAACCCTTTGTGTCACACTCACCATTATGGGCTTAATATACCTGGTGTTTGATTTTTTTGTTTGTAAATCCAGATATTAGCCATACGGATTGACCAATCAGATGCCATCATTCACGGGAGAAACTCCAGCTTACTTTAGCAACCATCTTAGCAACATGCTAAGCTATTGCTGCAGAAGAAAAGGTTGAAAAAGGAAGTTGGCTTCAGTTAGCTTATGTTCAAATCGGCTTCTTCCGCATTCGTTGAAAACTATGGGTGACATCAGCACTCAGTTGGTCCACTCCTAATATACAGTCAAAGTCAATTAAATTCAATTTCATTCAATTTGATCTTGTATAGCCCTAAATCACGGTAGTAATTATCTCGGAGGACTTAACAAAACCAAAGTAGCTCAGTGTGTAGAGCATTGGCCTTAAGGCCAGAAGGTCGTGGGTTCAATTCCCACCTCTGCACCTTCTCCACCGACTCCCACTGATGACTGCTGTCGTTGTGTCCTTGGGCAAGACACTTAACCCCACTTTGCCCAAAGCCCCCACTGAAAGATCAAGGCTATGCTCACACTCAGAGAGCAGCCGTCCTCCTGTGGACTCACCACCTGCAGAGGGTCAGTGAGGGGCTGGTGCTATGAGACTTGGGTGCATCTCTGATTGCCACCCCCCTGACCCAGAAATGGATTAAAGGGTAGAAAATGGATGGATGGACTTAACAAAACCGTTGAAATCGCCAACACAGACCAGAGAATCAAACAGTTCAAACACAAAGGAATTTCAAACACATACAGTGCCTTGCAAAAGTATTTGGCCCCCTTGAACCTTTCAACATTTCGCCACATTTCAGGCTTCAAACATAAAAATGTAAAATTAAAATTTTTTGTCATGAATCAACAACAAGTGGGACACAATCGTGAAGTGGAACGAAATTTATTGGATAATCTAAACTTTTTTAAAAAATAAACTGAAAAGTGGGGCGTGCAATATTATTCGGCCCCTTTACTTTCAGTGCAGCAAACTCACTCCAGAAGTTCAGTGAGGATCTTTGAATGATCCAATGTTGTCCTAAATGACTGATGATGATAAATAGAATGCACCTGTGTGTAATCAAGTCTCCGTATAAATGCACCTGCTCTTTGATAGTCTCAGGGTTCTGTTTAAAGCGCAGAGAAAACCATGAAGACAAAGGAACACACCAGGCAGGTCCGAGATACTGATGTGGAGAAGTTTAAAGCCGGATTTGGATAAAAAACATCTCAAGGAGCACTGTGCAAGCAATTATATTGAAATGGAAGGAGTATCAGACCACTGCAAATCTACCAAGACCCGGCCGTCCCTCCAAACATTCATCTCAAACAAGGAGAAGACTGATCAGAGATGCAGACAAGAGGCCCATGATCGCTCTGAATGAACTGCAGATAACTACAGCTGAGGTGGGAGAGTCTGTCCATAGGACAACAATCAGTCGTGCACTGCAAAAATCTGGCCTTTATGGAAGAGTGGCAAGAAGAGAGCCATTTCTCAAAGATATCCATAAAAAGTCTTGTTTAAAGTTTGCCACAAGCCACCTGGGAGACACACCAAACATGTGGAAGAAGGTGCTCTGGTCAGATGAAACCAAAATCAAACTTTTTGGCCACAATGCAAAACGATATGTTTGGCGTAAAAGCAACACAGCTCATCACCCTGAACACACCATCCCCACTGTCAAACATGGTGGTGGCAGCATCATGGTTTGGGCCTGCTTTTCTTCAGCAGGGACAGGGAAGATGGCTAAAATTTATGGGAAGATGGATGGAGCCAAATACAGGACCATTCTGGAAGAAAACCTGTTGGAGTCTGCAAAAGACCTGAGACTGGGAGGGAGATTTATCTTCCAACAGGACAATGATCCAAAACATAAAGCCAAATCTACAATGGAATGGTTCACAAATAGACGTATCCAGGTGTTAGAATGGCCAAGTCAAAGTCCAGACCTGAATCCAATCGAGAATCTGTGGAAAAAGCTGAAGACTGCTGTTCACAAACGCTCTCCATCCAACCTCACTGAGCTCGAGCTATTTTGCAAGGAAGAATGGGCAAGAATTCCAGTCTCTCAATGTGCAAAACTGATAGAGACATACCTCAAGCAACTTGCAGCTGTAATTGCAGCAAAAGGTGGCCCTACAAAGTATTAGCGCAAGGGGGCCGAATAATATTGCACCCCCCACTTTTCAGTTCTTTATTTGTTAAATTATCCAATAAATTTCGTTCCACTTCACGATTGTGTCCCACTTGTTGATTCTTGAAAAAACATTTTTTTTTAATATCTTTATGTTTGAAGCCTGAAATGTGGCGAAATGTTGAAAGGTTCAAGGGGGCCGAATACTTTCGCAAGGCACTGTAGGAATTGGTCCATAGGGGGAGTTGACCAATGTCTATGAATGTTTTAGAATGTCAGAGTGTCCTCAGCGAATCAACAGCTTTTAAAATATTGCAATGTTTAGGATACTTATTATTTCAGTATCATTCAATAATGCATGCCTTGTGTCAGGCTTTGATGGAAAATGGCCAAAACAGCATTAGTTGAAGATTGGGATTAAAAAGATTTGACCTGTCCTTGCCCTTGGCACTGTGGCCCATATCCAAGTCAACATCCTCACACTCCCTTCTGCTACATCACACAGATTACCCCCAAAAACCAAATCCACAAAACATCTTAAAATGTCCAATAGAGTCATCTCAAAGTAAAATATACCGGTAAATTATTGAGCAGCTTTTTGGGACCAATTTATAAAATCCACCACCATTTATAGGTTTTTGAACCAAAGCAATGTCAGCCAAGTAACTTTCTCAGAGTGATAGCAAGTAATTCAATTAAAATGCTGCGAGAGGAGATAGAACGGGGATGACAGACTTCAAGAGCAATGTGGAGTTGAGGAGCAGTGGGAGGTAGACGACAATATGAAAAAAAGGGAAAAAATATATATAAACGGAATTGCGCCAGCCGAGTCCTTTCATGCCTCCTGTGTCTGCTGAGCCTAAGACAGACCTAATGTGTCGCCTACTCTTGTAGATTTTATGAAGAAAGGAAAGACAAATGAACCAAAGCTAGTGTGAAGACATAATCAATCACAAAGTCCAGTAAGAAGGTTGTGAATGTTGCTTTCTGTGCCAAAGCCTTTTATGTATGCACTGTGCACTCATTTTATGTACTGCCTAATAAATATTTCAAGGTCACTCTGAGGACACTTTCTGTATAAACTGGTGCCCTGGTGCTTTGGTTTGGAACACAAAATGCAAAAGCCATAATATAAAGCCCTAAATCTCGGGTCAAAATGTGTGCCACAGTGATTAAAAGAAAGTGGAAAATTACCCTAAATTAGGGTATAAAGGGTATTTTTCAAAGAAACAGTATGTAATTTTGTTCTTACTGGTTTTATAACCGTCTTGCCCTGCACAAGTGCTCCTGCACGAGTGGTTTCTGATGTGCTCTAGACTCATGTGATGCTAATTCTACTTTCTGATTGGAGAGCTAACATTAAAATACAACATAAATATAATGAATGTCATCATGTAAATTGTTTTATGAAGAATTTTGATCAAAAAAGGCCATAAATGGTTTGTATAGCTCAGTTGGTAGAGCATTGACATTTGAGCCTGAAGGTCGTAGGTTCAAATCTACCGCGGGACCTACTTCACAACTCTCATTGATGACTGCTATTGTTGTGTCCTTGGGAAAGACACTTTGACCAAAACTCCCGCTGGAAGATCAAGGCCCCGTCCACACGTAGCCGGGTATCTGCTAAACTGCAGATAATTTTTGTTTGCACCTGTCATCCACATGACAACGCATCATAAACGAATATTTAAAAAACCTCCGGGCAAAGTGGAGATTTTTGAAAACTCCGGTTATCTCTGTCTACACGCAAATGCATAAACAGAGTTTTGCTTTTTTCGCACGTCACAGTATGCCCCCAAAACAACAAACAAAACATGCAACCTCTGATCACTGAAGAAGCATGGATCTGACTGCCTTAAAAACTGTTCTCTGCTGCGAGCGGTTCGCAGCTGCGAACATCCTCCACATCAGAGAGCAGCAGAGTGACTCACGCTCGAAAACAACCAAAACAGGAGCTAAACCAGGACTAAACCTGGGCTGAGGACAGGGGTCAGTGCTTGTGAACATATGTCTTTACCCTGAGTTTCTTCTGTGACTGTAAAAGTGCCGCTACAGAAGTACCGGCATCGGCATCAAAGCTCCGCCCACTTTTGTGGCACATGTTGGGAATGTTATGATTGTGATTGAAAACGCAGATGTTCGGTTATGTGTGGATGCAAATTATTTTATATACGGAGGGGGGGAATATTTGGGTTTTAAAAATGTGTGGACATGGCACAAGGCTCCTGTGGACTCACCACCTGCAGGAGGATCAGTGAGGGGCTGGTTCTCTGTGTACTGGGTGCAGCTCTGACTGCCACCCCCCCAACCCAGAAATGGATTAAGGGGAAGAAAATGGATGGATGGATGGATGGAAACAAGAGAGGAACATAGATCCACTTAAGACTACTGTTACAAGAAGCTGCTTTTAGTTTATGGCAAAAAAACGTTCTACATTTTTACTGCAAATTACAATTTCATTTTTTTCAGATAAACCACGTACAGTCATGTCTTACCTCAGCACTGAGCCCCTCGTCTCAGTCTTTGCATTATATCTGAGTCCCTGTGAGAGTGCCGATATGAGCGGAGAGATTAAATCCACACACCTGAGGCTAAATGCATAATTAAGCAGACCCACTTTAATAAAATCCCCAGCAAAGGGTTAAATCTTTTCCTACAGCCCTTGCCTCTTTTTTCACTCTTCAACATATATCACCATAGTTTGGTGTCGTCAATTTATATGTGATAGGTTCCTGTCAAGTATTTTAAAAAGCAATAACATTCAGGAAATGCAATAAGGACAGCCACAACATTAGAAAACAGTCCCACTTCGAAGGTGATAGAAGGAAAGTGATTTTATGACTTAATATCATGGTAAATGTCGGATAAGTCCTTGGGGCAGTTGTGAAATTTACGTATGGTAATAGAGGAACTCCACAGGGGAGAAAGGTGGTCAGCTACCTCTCACAATCTCCTGCATTAAGGGCCCAAGGTCAGGTCACAGTTGCAGCCATCAAGCAGAGCGGAGCATCCCGGTGGGTTTTCTTGTAGCACCTTCAGGCTAATGGAGCAATGCATGGTTTATTTTGTGTTTTCAGCAAGTATACTAGTTAGTTTTGTTCATAGATGCATTCAATTCAGATTCAGATTCAGACTCATTTATTTGCCATTTGCAGTAAAACCACATTGGAAAAACTGTGCATGAAGACTACCCCAGTGAGCACCAGACAGTTGGCAGAGAAATATCATTACTGGAACTTTGATCCACAGGGGAAATTACTTGGACACATTCAAACATAAACTTTTAAAGGAATCTTCCTTTTGGTAACATTTTATTTTAAAATTCCTGAAAAAAATATGTACTCCTGCATAAACAAAATAAAAATAATGCTTCCCAAACAAAGAAAGATGAAAGTGCCCATCCACTTGTGAATGTCTGAGAAATGCGGGTCAAGTGCACATGTGAATGGACCAAATGTAAAAACCCAATTTAATACTAATTAGTCCTACTTGACATTCATTTTCTACCCATTACCAAAAAATGTGGGCAGTAGTGTATTATTTAACAATGACAAGCAGCCATCTGCATTACTATTCATCCCTGCGACACATCTTGGCATCACCCCCTGCTCCCCCCTGAACTACTGTCTGTACTCTTAGCCAAGATCCACTGCTGTTAACGTGAAAAATAATGATCACAAAAATAAAGCAACTTTTTGGTTTAACCTTCAGCAAGCTGTCATCTAACAAGCAAGACATCATTTTGAATTTTCATTCACTGTTTTTTACAAGCAGTCAACCTTGAAAATGTAGATCTAGAGAAAAGAAAGTCAGCTGCCACACTCACAAACACAATGGAAAGACTAAAGGATAGAAAAGAGAAAACAACGAAACAACCATTGAAACCATGCATACCTGGCAAGTGGCAACCTCTGGCAACACAGATGCAGGAGGGGCAGAGGGAAGTGTGCCATTGGCAGACAGCTCCCTAAGCCCAGGCAGCAATAAAGAAAGCAGAAAAAGTAGGGAAGATGCCATTTCTGTCGGTTCAAAAGATGAACTGTGGACGGGAGCTTACAGTCAATCATTTCACATTTAATCACCTATTGCTCCAATCAGAATGAGAGGCAGGATTTTTTTTGCAGCAAAATAGGGAAGCTGTCGTACTTTTTTACAACATTAAAGATTGTGTGTGTTCCACTGTTGTTCTTATTTGCACCGACAGACGTGTCAATCCTCCGTGGTTTGCCAAACCTGTTGTTGATCCCACCTGTCAATCAAGCCTACTGGTAAATAGCTGAGACCACGGAACCCTGTCTCTGATTCTTGAAGAGGAACTAAAAAGCATGTAGTCTGGCTGGTCAATATCTATATACTTCCAAAATCTACAAGGTGTATTACAAAGTGTTTATGCCGTTTACTCAGTCGTGGAAACACAATACTGTGCAATACTTTCTGACTTATGTTTTGGCAGAGACATAAAGAAAATGGAGAGGAAGGTGAAGAGAATGATAAATATTACCTGGGTTATATGTAGTTGTTAGATGTTTGACCAGATTACAGTACTGTAAATCCAATGTCAGTGATGCCTCTTGATACAACAACCAAGGCAAAAGTTTGATATAAGCATGACTGCTACACTCTGGACAGGCAGACTTTCACCATCCAATCCATGCAATTTAGACATAGAAAGTGGGCTGAATAAAAAAAAATTACACAAAATACCATTGGAATTGATTTCTAGATGACAGCAACTGTCAGGGACCTGTGTATCAATTTTATATATATATATATATATATATATATATATATATTATATTTTAGGGGTGGGAACCTAAGGGTACCTTACGATACGATACGATGCACGATACAAAGCTCACGATAACGATAATATGATAATTTTATCACGATATGACGATTATCGATACATTGGTCAGAAATATACCATATTCCAATTTATGGCATAAATAAAAGAAAAATGTTAAGTGGAAAAAAATACACTTTATTTCATGATAAACGAAATGGAGATGCGTAGCCATATATTAAGTATTGATACTTGGCAAATGCATATCGGTAATCGAATCGAGGGAGAAAGTATTGCGATATATCGTCCTAATATATATACATATAATATATCAGATATCAGTAGGTGACAAAGACCCCTTTTAGAACAAGAGAATCAGCTCTGTTGCCATGGAAATAAGTTCAGCGGTCAGCTGCCCAACCTCTCCCGTTGGGAGCATTTGGGGACAATGATGAGAAGGACAAAGGAGCAAATAAGAACACCCCAACAGTTAAATAACTGAAGTGAACCCAGCAGAGCTTCACATCATGGGACAACAACTGTGATGAGAGGTAAGCATTTTTATCACGTGGAGCATTTCTTGTATTAATTTGGTTCATTTAATGGCCATTGTTTCTAGTAAACAATAGTTTTATCAGAGAAAACATGGACAAACATTTGCCTCTTAACGTCTGCTTTGCAAATAAAAGCATTGGTACCTCTGGGTTTGTCCATTTCTCTTGGATCTTCTCACCCATCTCCCGTGTGTAACCCAAAAGGTCATAGGCATCTCTGCTCTAAAGGAGGGAAAAAAGAAGAAGAAATAGAACATGATTTACTACGGTGCATGTTTCATTCATTCAAAAAGCAAGTAGATTTAATTAGATTTTAACTAATTAATCATATGCCCCATTTTCAGTTATATCATTGACATATTTCTGCATCTCCTGGCACACTGATCACATAAAACAGGATTTGAGCAAATAGTGTCGCCCCTGGCTGTGGCTATATGTGTCAGTGACATCTGCAGTTTGTCAATACACATGAGGTCAAGCTGTGACAGAGTAAATCAAAAGTGTGAACTCCTACTATATAAAATTGTTGAAAGTAGCAAATGTATGTAAGCTGCAATGTGGATATTGTTAAACATGTAGCTGTGGTACATTGTATACAATATGCAGAATGTATATTATTCATTGAATAATATTTAATTTTTCCTAGTTTATGTGGTGTGCATTGCAAACATATCTTGGATCCCTGCAGAACTTTGCCTGCTCTACATCCCACACACTTTTAAACAGTTTCCTTCATCACTTTTGATGCATTACCAGGGATTGTCTCACCTTTTGCCAGACCCAGCCCTCATAAAGAGTGATGATTTCGTGCTCTTTGTGCTCTCCCTGCACGGCGCAAACCACGCACACAATCTTCTCGTCCGTTTTACAGTACAGCGACCCCTCCTGGCCGTGTATCTTACAGCGCAGCCTCTCCACCGTCACCGTGTTCTTATTCCCTGGATCGGCAGCTGCTTCTCCGTCGTCGCTGCCGCCTTCTGCCCCGTCGGCCAAAGGCGCTCCGTCGGTCACCGCTCCCTCCAGGTCTGCCCCATTTACCGCTTCGACCACCACGCCCTCATTGACAGCTCGCTTCTCGACCGCATCATTTGCGAGGCCGCTGTCCGTGCCAAGTTCATGAGCCAGTGCCTCTGCCTGGTGATAAGGCATTAGAGGGTGATTTGTGCGACTGGTGTGATTGTCGGCATGAAGTGGGCAGAAGGCGAAGCTGCATGTGTGGCAGACTTGTGTGGCCGGCTGGGGCTCGTCCGGCTCGCAAGCGTCACATGATCCGTCCATCTGCGGCAGTTCTTCTGTTGTGAGGCCGCTGGCACCTGGTTGGGGTTCCCCTTGGTCGTCCATGGCGTTAGAAAAACACTTCTGTGGGATCAGGGAAGAGGCACAGACAGAACGGTTTAAAAATAGCAGTGACCTTCAGCAAATGGTTCTCAAATTTTCACTGTGGAAAGTCCAAAACGCAAAAGACTAATCCCTGCTAATATTACTATGACAGATGAGGTTTAATGAGGTACAGCAGCACCCTAAGGAGAGATTACGATTTCAACTTCATGTCCACTAAGCAGAGAAAGGTCTCAGACAAACTTGTGCAGTGTATAAAACAATGATAGTGTAATTATTGATTAAGATACACATTAGAGAGCTCTGCAAATAAGGGCTTTAACAATGAATCGATTCAACACAGCTAATGTCAACAACTATTTTAGTAATTGCTTTATCATCAACTGCTCCATTTACAGACTCCAACAAATCTAAGTGCTGTGAGATGTACAGTGCCTTGCGAAAGTATTCGGCCCCCGTGAACCTTTCAACATTTCGCCACATTTCAGGCTTCAAACATAAAGATATAACATTTTAATTTTTTGTCATGAATCAACAACAAGTGGGACATAATCATGAAGTGGAACAAAATTTATCGGATAATTTAAACTTTTTTAACAAATAAAAAACTGAAAAGTGGGGCATGCAATATTATTCGGCCCCTTTACTTTCAGTGCAGCAAACTCACTCCAGAAGTTCAGTGAGGATCTTTGAATGATCCAATGTTGTCCTAAATGACTGATGATGATAAATAAAATGCACCTGTGTGTAATCAAGTCTCCGTATAAATGCACCTGCTCTTTGATAGTCTCAGGGTTCTGTTTAAAGCGCAGAGAGAACCATGAAGACAAAGGAACACACCAGTCAGGTCCGAGATACTGTTGTGGAGAAGTTTAAAGCCGGATTTGGATACAAACAGATTTCCCAAGCTTTAAACATCTCAAGGAGCACTGTGCAAGCAATTATATTGAAATGGAAGGAGTGTCAGACCACTGCAAATCTACCAAGACCCGGCCGTCCCTCCAAACTTTCATCTCAAACAAGGAGAAGACTGATCAGAGATGCAGCCAAGAGGCCCATGATCACTCTGGATGAACTGCAGATAACTACAGCTGAGGTGGGAGAGTCCATAGGACAACAATCAGTCGTGCACTGCACAAATCTGGCCTTTATGGAAGAGTGGCAAGAAGAAAGCCATTTCTCAAAGATATCCATAAAAAGTCTTGTTTAAAGTTTGCCACAAGCCACCTGGGAGACACACCAAACATGTGGAAGAAGGTGCTCTGGTCAGATGAAACCAAAATCGAACTTTTTGGCCACAATGCAAAACGATACGTTTGGCGTAAAAGCAACACAGCTCATCACCCTGAACACACCATCCCCACTGTCAAACATGGTGGTGGCAGCATCATGGTTTGGGCCTGCTTTTCTTCAGCAGGGACAGGGAAGATGGCTAAAATTGATGGGAAGATGGATGGAGCCAAATACAGGACCATTCTGAAAGAAAACCTGTTGGAGTCTGCAAAAGACCTGAGACTGGGACGGAGATTTATCTTCCAACAGGACAATGACCCAAAACATAAAGCCAAATCTACAATGGAATGCTTCACAAATAGACGTATCCAGGTGTTAGAATGGCCAAGTCAAAGTCCAGACCTGAATCCAATCGAGAATCTCGATTGGATTCAGGTCGAGCTGTTTTGCAAGGAAGAATGGGAAAGAATTCCAGTCTCTCGATGTGCAAAACTGATAGAGACATACCCCAAGCGACTTGCAGCTGTAATTGCAGCAAAAGGTGGCGCTAAAAAGTATTAGCGCAAGGGGGCCGAATAATATTGCACGCCCCACTTTTCAGTTTTTTATTTGTTCAAAAAGTTTAAATTATCCAATAAATTTCGTTCCACTTCACGATTGTGTCCCACTTGTGGTTGATTCTTGACAACATATTTAATTTTTATATCTTTGAAGTTATGTTTGAAGCCAGAAATGTGGCGAAATGTTGAAAGGTTCAAGGGGGCCGAATACTTTCGCAAGGCACTGTAATTTTAACACTGGGTCAAGTTTGATCTTCACCTTTGTGTTTAACGTAAATACTAGGGATGTAAGAATAATCACAATCAAACCAATATAGTATTTTGGCAACTATCAAATCACAAAGAGTCTATTACAGAAAAAGAAGATGGTATGCCAAAATAAGTCATTAAGTAATAACTATTTTAAATTAAGAACGTCTTTTGCATTTTTATTTAATGTAAAGCATTGACATTTGTTTTATTTATTTTCTTTTTTCATTGGCAAATCATATTTTAAACGAACAATACACAAAAATCATTTCAAACTCCTGGCACACTGATCACATAAAACAGGATTTGAGCAAATAGTGTCGCCCCAGGCTGTGGCTATATGTGTCAGTGACCTCTGCAGTTTGTCAATACACATGAGGTCGAGCTGTGACAGAGTAAATCAAAAGTGTGAACTCCTACTATATAAAATTGTTGAAAGTAGAAAATGTATGTAAGCTGCAATGTGGATATTGTTAAACATGTAGCTGTGGTACATTGTATACAATATGCAATATTACAATATGCAATATTGTATACAATATTGTATACAAACTTGGGTCAAGTTTGATCTTCACCTTTGTGTTTAACGTAAATACTAGGGCTGTAAGAATAATCACAATCAAACTAATATAGTATTTTGGCAACTATCAAATCACAAAGAGTCTATTACAGAAATCATATTTTAAACGAACAATACGCAAAAATCATTTCAAACAAGTTTCACATAATCGAAAAGACAATCAAAGCTTTTGTGTAATCATTGAATTTGATTGATTTGATTACATATGTCAGCCATATTGTCAAATGAAGATGACATATGTTGCCTGTGTAAAAATACAAAGTGTTTAATAGGGCTGAAACAACTAATCAACGACTAATCGATTATTGAAATAGTCGACAACTATTTTAGTAATCGATTAATCGTTTTCTGGTTCACACGGACTCAAACAGAGCAAAAATGACATGAAAATGTAGTATTTTTGATTAAAACCGACTTTGTTTTTATAATTTCATGAATATCTGTCTGTCTCATCCAATCAGATAGCAGAATTAGCACAAAGAGCCTGTTACAAACATTTACTTTAAGTTTACGCCATCAAGACGTCCTCGAGTGTTGCCACTTTAGCTTTTTGTGATGAAAAAATATTTTTTTTCTACACAATTCACAGCCAAGCGATTACTCGATTAATCGTAAAAATAATCAATAGATTAATCGATTACAAAATAATTGTTAGTTGCAGCTCTAGTGTTTAATATTCAAAAGTTCAAAGTTATTGTTTTATAGATGAAGCCTGTTATGTAGGTTCAATAAAGTGTCGTACAAGATTGTTAAAATGGTTTAAGAGTCTCAACAGAGTTACAGCAGACCAATTGTACCAATACTTCCATTTTGCAGTATGCTACCATACCAACTTATTACCCACTAATTTCAATCTCGGCTACTTTGCATACCCACAAGTCTGCAGTGTTTTGCAGAAAGGGCACTGCTGCATTGTAAGCTTCCTTCCAAACACAAAACGCTGAGTTCATATGCCCGTAACCTTTGCATTACCAACCTTTTGTCTTTTTCCCCTCTCTCCTCCCTCTATATTTCACCAGGCCCTGACCTTTCCTTGTTTGGCTCATATCCCGGTCTTCATTCTCCTCGCCCTCTATAGTTTTCTCACTGCAGGAGTGAACATGAAAGATGAGGAGTGTGTAGACGTCCTAAACTTGCACTTCTTGCCTTCCTCTTACTCTCCTCCTCTTCCTCTCATGGGCAGCTTCAGTAGTCTTTTCTCTCCTGCTGACACATACACAACCGGGAGAAGAGGGGTGAAAAGTGCTGTATTGCAATGCAGACACAAACTTGCCCTTGTTTAGTCCAGTGTTTTCCCCACGCAGTATTCACACTCAATTAAAATACAAAATGGACTTTGCAACTCAGCTAGCATGTCAGCTACGCACTCACTCACCTGCTTTTGTTATGTTTTTTTCCCCCAGCACGTTTGTATATGCTATTAGTTACTTTCCCACTGTGAGGCAGGAGCTATTATTATTATTATTTTTAGCAAATCTCCGTTTAGTATAATCGGCTGTTGTAAACCTTCGCCTCGAACCGATGGTCATACGTTACTTTGCAGGTAAAACTCATATTAATTTGCAGCCGTTGCGGAGTGAAATGAGATCTGTCTTTACTTCCGTGTTTTGGTCGGCTGAGGCTGCGCAGTGACTTGTCTACTTCCTGCTTGGAGAAGGGCGCGTGAGCGGAGCAGAGACACGCAGAGGTCTGGGAGAGAAAAGCACAGAGTAATAATATATAGCAAGTCCAAACTTTGTCATTTTGCATGCTGGGATATTCTTGCAAAAAGTACATTGATGAGTTGAAATAATTATGATGTCTGTTGTTATTTTACAGGTAAGCTAACTAACTGACGAAGTTAAACATGTGGTATCCACAATAGACAATACTTTTTCATTCGTGTTACTTTGGAAAAAAAAAAACACTTAAGTGCCATGACAGTAAAAAAATGAATTGAAAAAATAAATGTTTGAAAGGCTTATATTTTATCCTTTGCCCTGTTTTCTGGAAAGCCAGACCTATTTCAGTGCCATACCAATTAATTACAACTTAATCACAAATTAAGCCTCATCTTTTCTTAAAAAAAAAAAATATTTAAAATGCATTTGGAATATTTTAGTCAAAGGAATGAAACTTTTTGACAAAATGTCAAAATGAAGACATCTGTATTTGCAAATTAGCTTTTCAATTCTTGTACACGTTACATTTTGCGAAGAAAGAGCCCTGTTTGCGTCTTGATGCAGTTTACTAAACATGAAAGTAAAACTGGAAATCCTTCATAGTCCATATTCTACATGAACATTTAGTTAATGTAATACAATGTGATTTTGCCCATGGATAATCTTATTCTATCCTTGTAAATCCAGGTTGAAATCTTTTTATAATAGAATACTGACACTGGTGGAGATTTATTGTGAGCTATAAAAAGACAGTGAGTCATGGAGAGAGGTCCTGCTGACAAATGCAAACTTGCTTCATCAAATCAAAACTCTGCTTAGGGAGTTCACATTGCAAGGTATGATAAAACAAAAGTGTAGTTCATAAAGCATTGTTTGTGCATATAATTATGTGAATAGATTCACAATTTCTTTGCACAGCAGTTGATTTATCCAAATAAACAAGAGAAGAATATCAAGTTGCATAATAACCACAACTGAAAACAATTAGGAGCATCATTGACTTTCAGTTTGTGAAAAGCAAAGCACTCAATACAAATACAATATGCACTGTTAATTGGATCTGTGATTGTTTTTGCTTCAGACACAGAAACACATTGTAATGCGCTGTGCACCAGGTTTATAGGAACCATGGGCTGACCATTGGCCATTTCTGCCTGTTCTCATCAGATCTCAGCTGCTAAGCATGACAAGACCTAGTTTGTATTCGAATGTGAAACTGCTGGTCAGCTGAGACTGTAAAGTGCTAAACTGTTGAAACTTATTTATTAACAGTTGGAAGTTTTTATTCATCAATATTGCTAATTGTATTGTAGTTGAAATTCTGCTTTTACTGCTGGTCATTAAAGATGAATTATGCACTTCAAGTGGAAGTTTAAACAAATGCAGTATATTTAATTGCATTACATTGTTTTAGGATTCTAACCGGGCTCATGGGGGAAAAAAACAACTTTTTACTACCACACACTGTCCGCACACTGTACACACAGTGTCACTGTTGTCGTCAAATGTATTTTGTGGTCTTAAATTAATTTGTTTTTGTAAAGTAGTCTAACCTTTGCTATACACTTGAGGAGCTTTGGGATTGTATGTGATTTTTTTTAGCATTTTAAAATATTGGTATTACATTGCTTTTTTCCAGCTGTCAGCATCCTTGTTCTGCACTTGAACCTCCCGTCTGGGAATTAGAGACAGAAAATGACTCATTGGGTTGTTTTATTGGGATGAGGTCAGCTGTTGTGGATGGAGCGCCCTTCAGACCAATGCCATGAGTTTATTTGAGTGAGTAAACATATGCCTCTCTATTTTATTATCACTTTGTTTTGTGTCTGGCCCTTCCCTGCATCGCCTTGACTTCATGTCTTTGAACTGCATCATAATACTTTCTGCGATCTGTATCAGTGTTTGTCTCCTGTGTGTCGGGCTGTCGCTTCAGAGCGGGGCAGGAAAAGGACAGCTGTCAAACCTGATCACAAGCAAGAGTGCCTTGTGCAGTTAAACACAGGTGAGTGAGAAATAAATATACCTCAAGCATATTCTGCAGTGCTGATGCTTCAACATGCCACAATGTAAAGAAGAAAAACACACTGGCGTCTATTTGGCTACACAAAATAAATGACTGCTTGCTTCGGATCATGGTAAAAATTATAGATATACAGTGGGATGGCAAATCATTGTTTCCTCACTGGTTTATTAAAAACACATTTTGCAGAGCTGAAAAAGCAGAGACGTTCCAGAACTAGATAAATGGAAGTCCTTATTGAAATACTATTTACGCCTGTCAGCTCCGTCAGCAGAAAAAAAAATAACGAAATATAATTTAACTATGTATGGGTAACCATTTATATTGCAGGAGTAGAGCACCAGGAGCGTGATGACTTAGAATGGGAGTGAATGTCGTCTTGTCTGTGTCCTCACTGCATGTGTCTGGCCTGTCTGGTATTGTTATTTGTGTATCCCTTTTGTTTTGCCTTTTTTTATATTGATTGATGCCTGTTTTATTATTGTTGGATGCATAAGTAAGTAAGTAAACTTTATTTACATATAGCGCCCTTCACAGACCAGGGTCACAAAGCACTTCACATAGTATAAAACACATTTGTTTTGGAATAATATTTGTTTTGAATTGTCATTGCCATACGACATGGGTTGTCAGGCCTTGGAATAATGCAAATAATAACAATTATATGAAAACAAAATAATATATTAAAACAATGAGGACATTTAAAGAACTGTTGCACATTTATTTGTAGAAATAAACACATTATCTGGCAAAAGGGGCTGTGTTTGTAGCAATGTAATGGACACGCTGAGTGGTTTGCCTTATCCAAAAGGATGTTCTGTTAATGGTTGACTGTCTCTGTGTCTGAGTTGGCCATTGTGGGATTTTGTCCCAGCAGCTGGGATAGGCTTTAGTATCCTCAGGCTACCACGAATGGGGGTGGACAAAGAATAGAACAACTTAACTGTGAATGTACCCCATAAATGTTTACGGCTCCTGTCCCCTCACTCCCTTTTGTGTGGAATCTTCAAGATTTCTTTATGCACCCTATTGCACACACAGAGCAAGCAATTAACACTGTCCGGCATGGGTGGCCTTTGCATTTGTCTCTGGACAAAGAGCTTTAGTATTATTATTTATTACATTGTGTAGTTATGACTTAATATTCCAGTTCTCAAGTATTTTGATTATATTGAAGAACTGGTTTTATATAAGCACAAGCTTCCTTTGTATTTTTGTTTTCCTGTTTGTATTCACCTGCAGGTTTGAAATAAATACATGCAATTAAATAAATGTAACGGATGCTTGTTCTATAGGTTTTACTAACTCCACACATTATCTTATTACTTAGCCACATTGAATTATTAGCCTCGTTATATCGTTATAGAAGCTCACAATAATTATTTTATTTTTTGCAATAATTTATGAGATAAGAACCCTCTTTGCCATTCTATTTGCTGCCAGTCTATGAAAATGTAACAGCAGACATTAGAAGCAATATTTAGACAGTCAATATCAATGATAGGTTTTTTTGATTTTCAGGGTTGCAGGTTGTCATTCAAAGTCTCACACTCTAACGGATTCTTTTTGGATTGATAGTCTCCTGTGTAACAGTTAGTTTCTTTTGGGTGCTACTTTTGTTCAGTGTTGCAAAGTAAAGCGTCTTGTTCATTTTGTAGACAGCTAATATGACTTGGAGCTTCAACTGCATCCACTGAAAACATTTAAGTATAAGCTTGTATTCCTGGATCCAATTACTGCAAACATTTAATTTGATCGATGTGGGAGCGGCTTTTATGTTGCAGAGGTGTATTACTTTTTGTATCTAAATGTATTTGAAATATTGATCTGAAACAAAGACACACAAAACAAACGCTCAAGTGAAGAAAGAGAAGTGGATATAGAATATACTGTATCTAAGACATTGTGGCCTGATTTAGTCAGCTGACCATCAAAGCCACTGTATGTGGTTGGTCACGCAAGTGAAATGAAACCAAACTTCAGCATTTTTTGGGAATATTATTGTTGTTTTTTTGCATGAACACACTCACTGACATTTTGTATGTCATTAATGAGACCATTTGTCAGTATAATCTATCATTAATAAACATTTTATATTTCACATTTGTGCAATGCCAGAGTTTCAACCAAGACTTTTTTGCAAACAATTTGAGGAGAAATCATGTGATGTACTAAAATTCCCTCTGAATACAGTCGTGGTCTTTTGTCTGTGGTAATGATGTGGTGAAGTGGTGGCTGGAGGGGCTGATGGCACCGATTAGCCTCGGTCTGCCCCAGGGTAGCTTACCTCCACTGCGTAGGGCGTGAATGAATTATGTCAGTCTACAGAAAAGCTATATAAAGTGATGTATAAACAAACACATTGGAAATATATTTTAAATACAAGATATTTATTGTGGCCAACATCAGAAAGTTGTGTATTCATCTTAAAATTAGAGCTGGAGTCCACCAAAGAAATTCTTGTATGACTAAAGACAAACCAAATTGTCGACTAAAAAGGGCTCTTGGCAAATGCTATAAAAGAAAAACAAATATTACGTATCCGACCCTCTCTATTTAGGCATAAAATCTCTGAAATATGAAGCAATTGATGAAAACAACATGTGAATAGAGAGTTTGATGGCTTTATGTTTTAGAACCTTGATTATATAAGTCAGCCATGTTTCGCCGTATCACCTAGTTTTTGCAGTTTCACAAAGACATTCTAGTTGATAAAATTAAATTGGTCGATGAATTCAAAATGTGGTCGACTAAGGAACAATCGAGTAAATATCGACAATTTGGTGGATTGTCCCTGTGTCTGTGTAGGCTTCCTCCGGGTGCTCCAGTTTTCTCGACCGCAAAAAAATGTGTGCTGATATGTCGTTCAGGTTAAATGATAGTGTTTTTGTGAGTGCAACCGTGGGACAACAAATACTACAATCTGGTGTATTTACAGAATCTGCATTAATACACACAAAGGTACACAATACATGCAAAGATACACAATACATGCAAAGATAAACAATACTAGAGCTGTGTCAGTGCTTCATTGTGTTGTCCTATGAATATCCTTGACACATGTGTTCTATGCAATTCTTTCCCCCAATATATTTTTTTTCTTTATTTTTTTCTGTAAAGTACTTCACTTCATGCAATGTAGCTTTTATCACCAAAAGTACTCATCATTGAACTTCCCTTTGGCTTCTATCCAAATAGAAAGATTTCATTAATGGCCTGAGAAGGTTGAGAGCGCAGGATATAATGAGAACATTTATTCTCTCAAGTATATGCCCAAAAGTGAATATACAACACTGAAATAAATTAGAGTTTAAGCAAGCCAAACATATACAGATAAGGTGGGGTTGTTGGGGGTCATAGTTGTGTTAGAAACTAAAACTGCAGCTCTAGCAATATTCACAAAATCTCATAATGCAGTGTGTACTAATAAATACCCAGCCAAGCAGTTTCTTTTGGACTTCCAGGACAGTGACAATAAGCTATACATAATAAGTGTGGTCTTTGGAATTGCAAAAACACCTATGCCTTTGTCAATGATAATGATGCAGTAAAAGTACTTTCTTTAACTTTTTTTCTGACCTCTTGTGGCTGAAATTTGCAATGTATTTTTGTTGTATTTTTTTGTATTACAGACAACTAAGAGACATATTTTCAAATGTATTAGTCAAGTATTAGCCACAACTGTACGGAATCTGAACCCACATTCATCTTTCTGAGGACATGAACACTTGGTTTCTATTACTACAATGATCCACTTGTGTCAAGAATGCTTGAATGGACAAGCCGGGGCATGCCCTACTGTCTTCTTCTTCTTTTTCCTTCTTTATCTTGTCTGTAAAATGCCATATGTATGACACTTTTATGACGACACCATCCACGTTCAAATATATCTTTAACAGGTGTACGGGAGAAGTAGAAAATGATCACGCCAATGCACACAGAGTTGCTACTAAAACAGTTCCCAGCAGTCACGCATGCTTGGCCACAGCTGGACCACGAACTGCCATGACATCATGTAAAGCAGCCAATTGGAACTCAATGACAATGACATCCTCTGTTTTTCTGGGTTGATCATTGTAGAAGTCCCCGAATTGTGGGCGAGAGGGTCACAGAGCCTCTTTGTGCACCATGACGTGTTGCCCCTCGAGCTGGCATTAATGTGGAAGTGGTGGGAAGGAATAGTCTACCTGTGCCAAAAGCCTTCAAACCTCCTAAAGCCCGGATGGCATCTTCTGGGACTCTGGGACTGTTCCTTGGATGTCTGATTGGAAAATGCTGAAAGGCGTTGAACGCTGAGGTGAACTGAGCCCCGTTTCCAATGAAGCGTTACGGTACAGATCAGTCTCCTTTGGCGAGTGGTTTCTGGAGTGCAAAGACCTCTGTTGAGGTATATGTTGTTTTTGAAAGGAAATTGCCTGGGTTCATAGATGTCAAACAAATACATTATATGAGATTGGTTTTTACTTGTAAAGTAGAAAAGTATACAGAAGCTTGAACCAGGAAATTTCAATCTCTGTTTTATGAAAATTTACAACTTTTCAACACATTGCTGTCATGTCATGTCATCGTCTGCCCTTTTATTAGTCCATTCCTAAGTCGGGGGGTGGCAATCAGAGCTGCTATGAGCCACCATGAGGCACAATGACAGCAGACATTGGGACAATGGGAGCAGATGACATGGGTCGCGGTGAGATCGAACCCACCATCATTAGGTCCAAAGACCAGTGCTTTACCAACTGAGCTACTGTCGCCTCCTGTGCTGTCTTCAAAGCACAAATGTGGCAACCTTCGTTTTACCTTTATTCATCCTTTAAAGTCACAGATTTCAGAATATCTTTTTCCCTGGCTCCAGAGAGAGGGCAGCAATTATAGACGTTTTTAGAGGTATTGGAAACCGGAGCACCCAGAGGAAACCTATGCAGACACAGGAAGAACATGCCAACTCTGAAAGCGAGAATGCTAACCACTCTTCCATTGTGCTACACATTGATCAAAAAAAGAAACATAAAGAAAAGAAAAAAGAAAAGATACAGACCAAACCTCCACATGTCGCCCCCTCTTCCTGATCTGCCATTCAAGTTTCTCAGAGAGATTATATGAAAGGATTCAAGATATGAATTAATATGGTAATAATATATATTTTTTTGACTTTCGGGTGGACTTTGTATTGTTCCCACTGAAAGTAGCTCTATTGACATTGTTTGAGTATTTGTAATAATTTTACGCCGAGGTGAAGTGTCGAGTACGAGGCTGAGAGAAAACGAATATACACTGTGGATGTAAATTGGTTTTCTTGTAACACAATCAAAAACAAAATGGAAGTGCTGGGATACAAAAGCACAGTAAAACGAAACAATTTGGTGTTCTTGCAATTATACCACGTTAACAATCGTAATCGCACACTTCTTTTTTCATTAACTTCTTGTTGAATTTCAAATGAAAAAGTGTAATCATCACAAATTGCTTTTTTCTGGCATGAACTGTAAAACTAGTAGCAACAAATCAAATGGTGCCGCATTTCTTGCTTTGTTCATTGAAAGCACTTACTACACTCTATTTGTCTTGTGTATAATTTTACTTCTTAAATGTCACTGGGAGTGTGATAGACTTATAGGGGCTGAGTAAGATACTGTTGTTCGTGCCAAAAGGGGGTGGGAATGGACCAATGATGATTTAAGGCTTTCCACACACTTTTCGTCTTGGAAAATGAATACCAAACCCATTTGGAAACCTACAAAAACAGACTCTAATCCAAAACCCTTCTCACTACATCACCTTATTAGATTTTCATTGTAAGCTGACCCAATAAATCATTTATTTTCTTTCCTCAGATCAAAGGGAAGGCATTGATTTAAAAAAAAAAAAAAAAAAAACGCCACACCTGCCAGTCATAAAGTTGTAACCTAAACCATGTTATTCTTTTCCACCGGCCTCAATGAGACTTGGAGGAAGAAGTATAAGAAATGAGCTTGCATTCACTAGAATCTCTGAGAGGCTGAGAGGTGATTACCCATTTCAAGGTGAGAAAGATTTGCACAATGTACTCTCTAACAATTGCGCCGCAGGCCAGTTAGAAACGGAGGGATCTTTTGTGTGCAAGCTCCGCTGATGTGACTGACGGAGCGGTGAAGACGGGTGCAAAACAGGCAGAATAGGAGAGAATAGTGAGGGCAATAGGGCTAGGTAACGTGGAAAAAACATTGAGTGAAAGGGCCGAGATTGAATTTCGTCTTCACAGATGAGAACACTGCCTTGGAGCAAACAAAAGGATGAAACGCTGACCCGCTGCTTATGTCCCATAACCGGCGCACGGACAGTTAGCGGTATTCTGTGGTAGCAAAAAAGAAAAAAAAAAAAAAGTCCCCTCCTCATGATTATACTTCCCCTGCCAGTATCAAATATCAGATCTTTTTAAAACAATCTTTCAGAAGGGGTGGATGTTGTCTGAGTCAGCACGCAAATCTATATGGCTCTAACTCTTAACAACCCTTAAACTGTTTAATAATTCGGCCAACGTTTGGAGAGAGGTTGGTTCGACTTGAGTAGAATAGGAACGTAGTCGCAGCAGGAACAGATCATGAGATTAGGCTTCAGGAAAGGAAATGAAATAACGATAGAATATTAAATACAAAGGAGTGCGCGGCAAAAGGAGGCAGGCTTAACGGTGGATTGGGTAGAGATTGGGATTTTGTTGTCAAATTTAGATTAATCCCAGGTTAAAACCAATGATAATTTGTCTTTTTTTTCTATCTTTTGAAGCATCCATTTGTCCGGTAACATTGGGCCTCATTCACGAATAACTTCGTAAGAAACTACTCAACTTTCTTCTCAAGTTGTCCTTAAGTAGATTTCTAAGAAGTCCCCACGTGGGATTCATCAACGCACTCGTAAGCCGCTGAATTGTTCGCAGCTGTTCTCTCAGATTGATGAATCCCATTTCCTCGTAAGTACAGCGCGCGTGCCCGGTGCTTCATTACCATAGGTACTTAGCATAAGTAACCGCCCACTAATGCCCATATAAGGGACTGCAGGGCCGTGTGCAGACGCCAGAGGAAACAGCAACAGGCCTAAAGCAGGCTTTTGCCAGACTGAGAATAAAGTTATAAAATGTTGACTTAAAAGTCGAAATATTATGATTATAAAGTTGAACTAGCAAAATTATGAGATTAATCTAAGAATATGATGAGATTAATCTCAAAATGTTATGAGCTTAATTTAAAAATATATTATGTATTATTGAATCTCAAAATGTTTTGAGATTAATCTCAAAATATTTTGGACCCTGGGAGGAGATCCAGCGCGGACCAGTGCTGAGACCAACGCAGACCCGAGGAGAGACTGGAGTGACCAGCACACAGAAACCAGCGCGGACAGGAGAGACCGCATAGACTGGAGACACCTGACTGGAGAGACCGGTGCGCAGAGACCAGCGCGGACCGAAGAGAGACCGCATAGACCAGACTTGAGAGACCAGCGCGGACCCGTATAGATCCATGGGAGAGACCAGTGCAGACCAGTATAGATCCATGGGAGAGACCAGTGCAGACCCGTATAGATCCATAGGAGAGACCAGCGCAGAGACTCAGCGCGGACCCAGTAACCTCCTGCAGCAGCAGTATATATGCCGTTGTTCTGTGGCCCGTGGATAAAGAAATGCCCCCTATAAATAGGAAGGGGTCACTAATACACGGCAAGATTTCCAATGTATTTGATAAAGCGTTGGCACATTTCATTTCAAAATGAATTAAAAAGTAGGCCAGATCTGCAGTGAAAAAGGCGGTATATAAATAAAGATTACTAATAAAGATTACTACAAATAAATAAATACATACATCGATATGACGGACATATCACTGGAATGTTGTATTTTTATTCAACTTCACCAAAGAGGACAACCCCGGCGTGTGAACATGTCGGCACTGAATGCGTACGAGTGCTCCTGAGGACTCGTAGGATTTGTACTTGCCCAAGTGAAATTCTGGTTACGAGAAATATTCGTGAATGCCACTTTCTTCGTAAAAACCGCGTAAGTAGGATTTACGTACAAATCTGTTCCTAAGAACCGTTCGTGAATGAGGCCCATTGTCTTTTGGATCCTGAGATTTGCGTCAAAATAAGCATCATAAAGGAAAGTTAAATAGGTCACAATTTCAATATATGTCATAGATTTTAGCTTTATGTTTGATGACTTTTTACCGCTTTACTTGTAAATTGCAGAGGCAACAATGAGCATTTTAACCACTATGAAATCCAGCCTGAACTGTAAAATATACCACAATACAAATAAGTTAAGAATATACATAATCTTAACATATACATAAAAGGATATACACATCCCTTTATATATATCCCCACTTTTTAAACTGCATTTTATGGTATTGAATAAATTATATTATGGATCTGTTTAAAACCAGATGCCTTCTCTCATTTCACCATACTATTTATTAATTACTAGGTGGAAACTATCCATCCATCCATTTTCCTCCCCTTAATCCATTTCTGGGTCGAGGGGCCGGCAGTCATGGCTGCACCCAAAGCACCTGCCCCTCACTGATCCTCCTGCAGGTCCACAGGAGCCTTGATTATTCAGCAGGGGCTTCACACAACGACAGCAGTCATCAGTGGGAGTTGTGAAGTAGGTCTTGTGATGGGCTCGAACCGACGACCTTCAGGCTCTAAGGCTGAGTCACTGTCGCCCAAGGTGGCAACTAATAGATGGCATAACATGGAAAGGTCCGTACTGTCCTAAATTATAATATTGGATACTTTCCTCAACAGTATTAACCTTTATTTTAGTGGAAAAAATAAACTCCGCATAATTTTATCACTAATTTTTCTGACTTGATATCTTTTAATTCATACATTTTTAATTGAGTGGGTGTAGTGAAGTTGGAGCTGGATAGAGGCATTTGTGTTTAATTTAATGAAGTGGTATTTAGGGTATTATTTGGGCATGTGACACAGGGCAGAGGGTTACGGCGGTGTACAGAGCGCATGTAAATGAATCTCTAAATCAGTAAGTCTGATAATCGGCTCTGGGTGGAGAAAAACCTGCTCAGAATGACAATGACTCTGCTTTTATCTCCTGCGCTCGCCAAGTCGCTCGTCCTCGTTCAGAAAGCTTTGCCAGAACAGGATGTAATTCCATGGGATTAAATTGTTTTTGATTGCATATTTACAGTCCTTTGCACTTTTGTTACCACGACTTATAATAGTATTGTCTATGCGGGAGGTGGGTGTAATGTCATTCCAATTTGCTTTTGGTATTTTGTGATAATTTGATGACTGTTGACCTGACCTGATCCTCTATTATCATTATCACTGTTGTGCCACTGTTTTTTTATGAATTTTTCTATCTCCTAATATCCTAGATTCTTATACGCATGAGATCTTGGTGAATATTTTCCGCATAGTCAATGCTTATGGGTATGCAATACTGATGGTGAATAGCATATAAACCTAGCATGTTTTAAATATATTCCAATTCATCAATATTTACTGTAAATATTGCCAATTGCGTATTATTATTCCTAAACTTTTCTAAAATACATACAATTTATAGTTTGATTGATATGCCTCAGGGTGTGTCCTCTGTTGTCCGTTTCTTACTGTAGAATTCCCCATCTCCCCAGTCCCGCTTTCCCTCGAGTGTTTAGAAACTGGATCTTATAGCCTAAATTGAAACTGGGACTCCTCCGCTCCTCTCAACACATGGCAGCAGATGTGTTGCGGTGGGTAAGAAGAGGGGGCAGGGTGCTGGAAAAATAAGATATTCAAAAAGAGCCACGATGGCAGATGGAGAAGCATATGACAACGTAAAGACAGTGATGAGTGGCCTTGAGGTGAAGGGTACTGCAGCAGGAAGAGAATTCAAGAGTTGCTTTGTTTATATCTCTGCCAAGGAGGAAATGTTTCCATCTTGCTTTGTCTCTGGGTTTGTTTGTTAGTTGGCGAAGATATTTTCTCTAAATCTCTGGATTGATGTAATTATTTGGAAGCAATTCAGATGACTGTATAGACCTTTGACTTTTTTTTAAAGGAATGGAACTTGGCAGAAGTCTGAGCTCCACAATTGATTTTTCTAGCTCTGTTTCATTCGATTGGCCACGTTCTATTTGTGAACATTTACAAGTGAATGTCTGTAAATTCAACTATATTTTTCTTTTGATAATATGTTTAATATGGAAACAACTAATAACAAATGAGTTATCACAATATGCTGGTGTCTCACTTTTGAGCAGTGTCAGAGCAGAACTGAGAAACTGTTTTGAACATTACTGTAAAATGTATATTTAACATGGTGCTTTAATATATTTTTAACACCCCTTGCATTTTTTGACCTCCTTTCCTTGTGGTCAAAATGTACATGGCATGAACTCATTATTGTCCTGTTATCAATCAGTGTTTGTGTCCAGTCGACTCAGAGGGGAAAGGAGGTGAGATCATCAAATGTATCAAACTTGCATTCACTTTTAGTATACAACAGTTGCATTTTAATCTTGCGAAGATGAAATAGTCTCGCACAGAAACAACATCAACTCAGTGACCCTGCTCGACTTGTTTTCCTCAGTTTGCACAGCAGTGTTGTCAAAATGCTGATGTGCTCTTTGTTATAGACTCTTACACTCACTAAGGAAAATGTTTTCCTTTGTTTCCAGCAGTTGGTCTGTCAGTCTGATTGAGATGCATAAGTTCAAGATTAAAGGATTTATTTGTCATTTGCAGTAAAACCACATTGGAAAAACTGCAAGACTACCCCGGTGTGCACCAGGGTAGCACACACCAGAGCTCTTGCCACAGCGCCATATTTCCGGCTCCATGCAACATACAAGTTGCATACTTTTTTTTACTTTTAATTGTTACTCATTCGTACGCCACGCAAACTAAACCTGGTAAGTAAGCCAGTTCAAGCGCGAAGCAAGCCACTAAATATTGAGAGTACAACTATTACTATTTTCTGAGCTCCAGTAAGTGAACTAGCATTTAATGTCTGACAAAGATATTACATGAGTGGGTGGCACAGTGGCTGAGTGGATAGCACTCTCGCCTCTCAGCAAGAAGGTCCTGGGTTCGAATCCCGGTCGGACCAGGGCCTTTCTGAGTGGAGTTTGCATGTTCTCCCAGTGTCGGCGTAGGTTTCTCCGGGTACTCCGGTTTCCCCTACCACTAAAAGTATGTCCAATAGTTCTGGAATGCGCCTCCTGTACTGGCGACCCCGCTCCCATCTTTGTGTGGAGTGAGAGACAAATGCCCAAAAATTTACAATTGTAAACCGCTTTGAGACTCAGATCTGCAGTGAAAAGGCGGTAAATAAATAAAGACAAAGATGAGTTTAAACTAGAAATAAACACTATAACATGTTTAGTTTTTCTTTGACACATTTTCTGACACCGAGAGGCCACTACACTTTTCATACAGCGCGGCCCTAACAGTAATGGTGAACCGAGCAGATGTCTGTCCGACACTTTTGCACTCCCAGAGCAGCAGATGCCACATTCTGTCTGGCACGCTGATGTGTGGGTCTTGCTCTATTTATACCGACCTTCATTTCAGTGCGTGTCTTTTCAGAGCCACTGTCTTTACTGTCGACATCACACAGAAGCCAGTGCAGTCGTGCCCTGACCCTTGCATCAGCACAGTGTAAGGGGATCCATCATCTGGCGTCTGGAATGTAACTCTTTAATGCTGTAATTGGTTCATCTGTGGATTGCAAAAATAGTGCCATGTTCCCACTAATGTCCACATTATCACAAAGCAGAAAGCTGACCTTTTATAACCATTTGTTCCAAGCAAAATACCTGGCTTCGTTATGCTTTAATTTGTACACACTGAGCCCTTGAGAACCCGTCCATGCATAATTCATTGTATTTATTTGTATGCCTTTAATTAACATATTAATCATACAACAACCATAAACATTTATAGGAATAACTAGTTCACCATCCGGGCTAAAGAGAGCAGTGCACTTTACTTATCTTGCTCTAATGTGGCTGTTTTTGGCAGGACACACCATGAGAAAAGGGAAAAGAACAAGCAGGGTCTGATTAAGAACCAGCAGGAGGACTGGGGCCTTCCATCTCCCAGGATACCGGGAAAAACAAGCATACGTTAAATCAGCTTTGCACCTTTCTAATGAAAAGAGGAGGAGGACTGGACTGAAAAAAGGGGGAATTTGAGTGAGTAAAAAAGACACAGCAAATGAGAAAGTAAATGTGATTTCACTTCTATATGGAAATGCACAAACTATATTATATTATGTATTTTAAGCATCCCTGACAGTGAAACATATGTCCCACTTTGGAATATGTTTGGAGAGCCTACACTGTGATTGAATGGGTAGCACTCATGCCTCACAGGAAGAAGGTTGTAGGTTCGATCTCATTCCTAGTCCGGTTTGCATGTTTAGGTCTTGGAGCTGGGTCTCTGGGAACTGTTCTGTAGGGACCACTGCACCTGACAGGTTGGCCTCTATGGATGGTAGGGCTGAGATAAACTATTATTTGTTAAACGATTGATCTTGCGATTATTTTTTTGATGCATTAATGAAGCTAACAATTTTTTTATTTTTTTTCAGTCCGATTTGATTTTGATTCAATTCGATTATTGACTATCTCCCCTTTAATGGACTAATATCAATGTATACATGTTGATTCACATATCTAAATGAGAAAACATGAATTCCTTTACAAAATATATTTATTGCTCTTAAAATTCAAAAATCAAATTCAAGTAAGAGTGTACAAGAGCAAAGTAATGCATTCTGATGTCTAGCAAATAAAAAGGTCACCCAGCCACCCTTTCTTAGAGCTACTGAAAGAATACAGTAACTATTGTAAACTTGGGGTCTTTAAGCTAATACAGAAAGTGCTTTTCCAACAAAAAATAAAGAATGAAAATAAACATTTAGAATTCAACAGTTATGTTGAACGTAGGCCTAGCTTACTGAAAATTCATTCACAAATAACAACTTAGACTCGAACACTTGCCTAAGAACACTGTCTGTCTCTTTGTGTGTGCTTGTGAACATTTGCCTACAGCCCGAGTTGTCATTGACTGTATGCATGTACCAGGTTAGCATCTTTGCTATAACCTGGTACATGCATCTCTCATTTTGTGTTAATGCTTAACTGTACACTGTCCCTGTTCAAATAAAGTACATACAATACCCGATACGGAAGTACCGTCTTATAATGAAATAAACTTATGGCGCACCTCCGTGAACACATTCTGTTGTGATATAAAGTCTCTGGAAGGTCTCTGGACACAGAGACGCTGCAGAGCTGCCTTCTTGGAGAAGAACTTTACACAAAAAGCCGCTGGCTTAACTCCGTTAGCATCAAAGCACTTCTGCTACTTCCGCCGGGCGCCACCGCAGCCCAGGACTTCTGGTCTGAACACCACTAGCGTCTCAAATTTAGAGAATGTGCGTCTACTGCGCGTGGAAACTGTGTTCTAGCGTCTGCAGTCTGAACGCCCCAGACGACGCTCGCATTGGTACTACTCGCTGCAATCTTTTGAGTCTGACGAATCGACGCGCATATTTTGCGTCAACGTCACCGATTACGTTGACGCGTTGTCCCAGCCCTAATGGATGGGTAAAATCCGGAGGACAAATTTCCATATAGGGACAATACTTTAAAGGGACAGCATGTAATATGCACTCTTGGTCTAATGAAGTTTTTACAATGTACCTTTTGTTGCCAGTTTTAACTTTTTTCAGACAGGTCTAATCAATCAATCAATCAATCAAATGTATTTTTAAAGCACAATTCATACAGTGTAACCCAAAGTCCTTCACAAGCAATTAAAATACAGACAATAAAACATAAAAACAGTATATACATATAAAACATTGTATGGAAAAAAGATAAAAGTGAAGTGCTTCAAATTAGTCATGCATTTCTGAATAGCACAATAGCATAGTTTTCAGCCTGGACATACACATTGCCAGGGACGAGGCCTGTCTCACAAGCTCAGGGAGACTGTTCCAAATTCTGGTCACATAAATTTGAAAAGCTGCCTCTCCATGTCTGGTCCTCACCCTAGGCACTAGCAGGAGGCCAGTCCCCGTGTTCATCAGGGTCCGAGTCGGTTCATATGGCGCTAACATGTCTCGGATATACTATGGTGCGAGGCCATGGAGAGACTTATACACAATTAGAGCTGTTTTAAAGTCAATTCTCTGAGCCACAAGAAGCCAGTGTAGACAACTGGTCTAATGCGGTCATACTTCCTGGTTCTAGTCAGTACTCGAGCTGCAGCATTTTGAATGTACTGCAGCTGTTTTACCGCTTGTTTAGAGAGACCTGTGAGAAGGCCATTGCAGTAGTCTAACCGACTGGAGACAAAAGCATGGATTAGTCTTTCTAAGTCAGGTTTAGACACAACGCCCTTGATTCTGGAAATGTTTTTTAAATGATTAAAAGCCACTGATGTTATTGAATTTATGTGCTGCTGAAAATTCAACTCTGAGTCCAAAACTACCCCAAGATTTCTAACCCGATTTGCAGGTTTCAGGGATAGAGACCGCAGGTAACCGGTGACAGTTTCTCTTTTCTTCTGTGGTCCAAAGACAATTGTTTCTGTTTTATCAGAATTAAGTTGTAGACAATTGCTCTGCATCCACACACCGATTTTTTGGATACAATGGCAGAGTCAATCCAATGGTCCCTATTCTCCTGAAATCAGTGAGACGTAGAGCTGAGTATCATCAGCATAATTGTGGTAGGACACATTTTCATTGTGAATTAACTGGCCAAGTGGTAACATGTAAAGATTAAATAACAGAGGTCCTAGGATTGACCCCTGTGGTAATCCACAAGTCAAGGCAATTTGATCTGAAACACAATTTCCAATCTCAACATGTCCTCTAGATAGGATCTACACCACTCTAGAGCCATGCCAGAGATCCCCACCCAATTCTCCAGTCTCTGTAAAAAGATTTTATGATCCACGGTATCAAATGCTGCACTTAAATCTAATAAAACTAGCACTGAGACTTTGCCAGCATGCATCCGTGTTCAGACATTTACAACTTTAATTACAACTCTACTAAGATCTTCACACATTTACTATCTGGGAACACACACAAAATATGTAGATGAAATTTAAAATGAAAATATTTGTGTTTTTTGTGCCAAATCTTACTTTTCTGTAGGGGGGGGGGGGACATTTATTATTATCTTTTTCTGTCCAAATGAACTCTAGTCTTCATCTCCCACACATATATCACGTTCTATAATTGCACACGTCAACACTTTTTATAAGCATTTTTCATTATTTAGGTTTGCTGACAATAAAATAATACTTATTAAAATTCCAAAATATGAATTGCATTTGTCTATTGCAACTATAGCTTTCTCTACGATTAATTTACACTACATTTCTGGAAAATCTCTTGGACTAAAGCACAGTTTTGAAAATTATAAATCCATTATGGTATAATGCATTTTTTCAAATGGCACCTCCAATGTGTGTAATGGTCTTTTCTATAATCAATCTGGAGTTTCTTTCAGAGGAAAGGCAGGGCTCATTACACATTAGGCACAGGGAATCAACAATACTCCACACTATACATCCCCAAGCGCACAGTCTACAGCCCTTTTAAGTAAAATCAGTTAAATTACCTTCTATTAAATAATATATATTTTATTCACATTCACAGAATAGGCAAACACATTGCATTACTGACAGTGGTTTGCAGATATTTGTTACTTAAAACGGAATCCATAAAAAAAACAAAAAGTTTTATTAGTTTGCAAGGTGTAATTGAAAACAAATCAGTAAAAACACAACATACCAGAAATAAAGGGCAAAAGAAAATTGACAAGACACAAAAATACAACAACCTCAACAATAATCTGCCTTGGTTAAAATTATGTATAATTTTTCTTCTTCCAAAAACGTATATTAAACCATATGTTTTGTACATCTATCAAAAAAATCATCCTGTTATGAATTCCATGGCCGTTATGTTGTGAAAAACCCCTGTATTTCTGGACCAGTGAGTAACCAGGAACAACAACAAATGCTCTTTGAAGTGGACCCGACCCTCCCACCCCTGGTTCCCCCACTCTGCCCCCTCCCCTCCACTGTCCATCAGCACACCATAAATCAGCTTCTCATCTGCTGCCGTGCCGCGGAACTTAAAAGAATTCTAGCATGGAGTTTGAGGCCTGGTGAATTATAGGTGCACCTGGGAGTGGGAGGGGGGATCGTTCTACCTATACTGTATGAAGGGCAGCATGTTGACAGCCAATAAGACTGATGGATTTGTTCTGGTCAACTGTCCTGCATAATACGCCTTTGAAATACCAAATAGGCATAAAATACAAACCTTGATGCATGCACACGGCTATTGTTAAACCAGCTGGCAGCGTGACCATGGCAGGTGATGTGGAGTTGGCCTGCAGCTTCAAAAGATGGAATAAAATGGTGAAGAATACAGAGTAAGGGGCTTGTTTTCAACGGGCGGATAGTTGCAAAAACAGAACATGACTGGGGTCGCGCTCTGGCTTGGCCTGTTGTTCCTGCACAGCCAGTGCACATTCTTGACGCCCCAATGACCAAAGGCACCCAGCTGCTGGCCTATGTTTGTGAGTCCAAACTCCACAGGGATCTGGTGCAGTCTTATATGTTAAGTATAAGTAGTGCAAACAAGCTTTGGTGTTGCTGCTGTTGATTACAATCACCAGGCCTGAGGGGCGGGACACACTCACTCACTTACAGAAGTCTGGAGTTTTGTTTAAAGCCACTGACTTCAAATACAGACTTTCAAATTATACTCAAATAGTGCTAAAGCTATTGCCATTGGTTTGCTGATTATGAGGTTTAGGAAGTTCAAATGCACTGCAGGAAAGATAATTGGCTCACAAACAGAAAAGTATTAAGGGATGCGTGGCATAAAGTACTGAGGGAAAAATATAGCAAACAGTTCCGAATTCCTAAAAGAGATAATGTTCCTCTTTGAGTGGTATGGATTTTATGAAACATTTACCTTTTATAGATATGCAACTGATTGGTCCTAACAGAAAATGCATTACACATTGGATGTATTCAACAAATAGGGGAACAAAATGAAAGATGGTGGAGGGAATTTAATAAAAATGTTGCAGTAGATAAATGGGGGCCTTGGAAAGAAGCAAAACAAACGTTATATTGAAGTCGGTGTTTTCCTAAATTGACCCTGTGTGATCCTAGAAGTGATATTGCTCTCCACATTGCTTGTGAGGTGACTTCAGGATAGTCGAGTCAGAAAGTGGAATTGAACGTATCTGTATGCGTCTGGAAACGTGTAGCTTAAAGGAGCCTATAGGTACATACAGTACAGTATGTTGTACGTGTGTACTGTAACTGTATGTATGGTCACTTTCAACAGGTTTGCCTTATAATTATGATTATTATTATTATCATTATTTGGTTCATTTGAGTTCAAGATGTTTAAAGCACTTTTTAGTTTATCAATTTTACAATTGTTCCCTGTTTTGTTTGTTTTATTCAGTACTTTTAACCTTGTTTTATTTTTTGTACTCATCTTGTGTACATTGGAATAGTAATTTTACTGCAAATGGCAAATAAATGAATCTGAATCTGCGAAACCGAAAAGTCATAGTCGGATTCATGCATCATGGTGCTTATAGCCAAAGCTAATTTGCAGCACTTATCCCAAGAATATGACATACAGTAAGCCCATTTTAATTGTCTAAATTTGTTTTCATTCAGCGAGTTTATGAACTTTTCAAAATATGCATTTAACACATTTATATCAGTAGCACACCCCTCATCCCACATCCGCTACACCACAGAAACATACTAAATCAAATGCTTCTATTGTGGCACTCTTGTTTTCCAGCTATGTTCTTCTGCATGATCATTTGGTCTAAGAAAAGCATTTAGGTAAAACGCATGTTCCATATAAGCTCTTAAGATTGGTAGGAAGTGAACCACTACACCCTGCTTTGTGTCCTAAGTAGCCAGGTAATAGAAGGGTGCTGTGGAGTGCAAGACGCCAAGCCACACCCTGCAGTTGTGTGAGAAGATAATTTCCTGTAGCTGCTGGCGTGGGAGGCCTGCCTGTCTCTAAGTTGCTATTTCGGATAACTCAGGTTACAGGTTTGAAGGGAAAAGAATGTCTTTGGAGGAGGAAGTATCTTGAAAGGAATTGCATATCTCTCTGTAACCTTGACTCCTCAACAGCGACAAAATGCTGTGTGTGACTCCTTTGTATCTTTGTTTTCTCATGTTTGATAACTGTTTCAAATGTGGTAAAGGGTTGCCCTGGGAAATAGTGTAGCCTGGCAAGCCACTCCCACCTCTTTTCGGTACAAAAAAAAAGTAGATCTGGACACAGAAGGTAAATCAGTTGCTAATTGGCAGCTGAGGTCGAGCTGATCCAATCACAACGGACACAGGAAAGTCAGAGGGTTACATCACCTGCTCTGATGTCTTTGAAACACATCACACATGACACAAATAACGCACATTTTGTTTTCCAATACTGATGAAAAACATTTACCTGAAATAGCCAAAAATCCGAAGCCATATTTTCTAATGGACTAGAACTTTTTTTTGTCGCACAAGCTGTTGCCACGTCCAGTGTTTGCTGATTGGTCTATTTTTCTGTCAACCTGTGAGGTTTAGTCCCGCCTGTTCAACATTCTGCATGCCCAGTCATGTCAGAAGATCATAGAAAATCAACCAAAAGTTAAAGTGTGAGTAGCAGTAGTAATCATTTTGTTCTCTTATTTTACCTGCACCAAATCACCTATTTTTCTTCATCATTGTCACTCCAACAAGTCCCTGCTCAATATATTCACATCAATCCATTCTTTCCTCTCATGGTGTTTTGGTTTTAATACTGACCCCTTCATCATTGCAGCAGCAGAAATCATGAGCTTCCTTTGTCACTCCCATCTAGGATTCTTCAAAACTACCAGATTTCTTCTTAGAATTATAAAGTCCTATCTGCGGTCAGGGTACTTCTGAGGCATTGAGGTCTAAAGAGTTAAGCCCCCATTGAAAAGAAATACCCAAAATTGCTCAAAACACACAAAATGTCCATAAGTACAGTATGCCCTGAACACAATCACAACAACACATTTAGATAGAACCTCATAGTACGCAGTGTATATGCCCCTATATATGAAATAGAACATTCAATACTGACACAATAGTTTCCATAATAACAGCACACAATACCACCAGCACATACCGCTTCCAACAATCGTAGAATCCTCCAACACACACAGTAAGGTGCGTTATTGTTCACCTCTTGGCAGGAAGAAGAAGCTATCACAATATTGTGCTATTTTTATAGTAGTCTGATGAAGACTTTTACTGGGTGGCCACTCTTGCCAATGTATACTTCTTTTGACTCCTGTGTAATGGCTTTACAAGTGTAGATTAATGGTATTTTAATGCACTGCCCAAAAGCCAAATTTTCTTGCTGCACAGAATCCAAAGAGACCATATTGACTGGATTCAATTCACTGTAGTACAATAACATCTGCATCTATCATAGTGATTTGTGACAATGCCAAGAAAGCAGTGCACGGCAGAATTTTACCCCTATTGGCAAAATGTGTGGGAGTGTGTGTACTTAAGGCAAAAACTCTTTCGTTTTTCAGGCAGCTCAAAAATAAGTACAAGCAAGGAGTCTTCACTTGGTTGAACCTCCTGCCATTTGTTTTCCAATCATCAAATCTCCCACTTACAATATTACTGCCATTGTGGAATTGTATCACCATTTCTTCTTTTTTCAGTGGCCTAAATATTGCCTCTTGTTTTGGCTCTTCACTAAAGGTGCAAGATTAATCACAACCACAACTTTAGAGGTGGCAATTAGCAAATCGCAAAGACTGGAATTATTCCAAAACCAGGCTACTCTTGTTTAAAACATAAGCTAATGAGACTTGAATTAAAGTTATATCTTGACTGTTTTAAGCTACATCTGCTAACTAAAAAGGCCAATCTGGTTAGTTTTGAAGTAGTATATTTTATTTTTTAAGTGAGAACATCAGTTTGGCACTTTACAGCTCTTCAAAATTGCGCAGCACCACTGTTTGTCTTTTCCTCTTGTTCTAAAATGCCTTGCACAATTTTAATCTATTTTGCTGACCTGAAATGCAAGAACAAAGGCGGCAAACTAATTCTGGAAGTTGACTCTCACAGGTTGGAGTGCTATGTGCACAGATATTTGCTGATGAAATGAAATGTAATTTCTACGGAATCCATCATTATTACTCAATGGTGGAATAAAAGCTTGTATATGGGGAACATTAGTTTGTAAAGTATTCAGACGAACACATTTGAAATATTACTTGAAAATATATACCCCAAAATAAAAAAATTCAACAACATATGTTTCCCTGTTTGTAGCAACTTTTTTAGAGACACTGTCACTCCATTAAAATCCCATTGTTCATCCACTGAACCGAATTGTAATGATCCATTAGATTTTTGTAATAAGCGATTCTTACACTCTCTATATGTCATGCGTGATACAGAATTGGCAAAGTCATTGTGCCTCTACCTACGGACCGTGCAGATATGGTTACCTATATTTTATGGCTCTATAAATAAGGGTTAAAGTTTGTAGATTTATCCTTGAGCATCCATCAACGCCTCACTTAGTCCATTAAGAACTAGACTCTAGAGAAATGGATCATTGCTCCCAGCCTTGGCAGCGAAATTTCCCAAACTAGACTGATTAATTAACCTTGTACCTAAAGCATTACACCAGGGGAATAGGTGCTTTTAGCGTCCTCCTCAACTCGTTCAAGGCGTCGTTTTCACTAAATTTGCTGTAATGGCCTCATTTGCCAAATCTATTGTAATAACACCCTCAGAGACATTTCATTTCTACATTGTGTGGAATAGTATTCATTGTCATTGCATACACCCTATTACCCTGGATAACACAAATCCAAAACCAATGTTTGAAATAAGTCACAAATACAAACAAATATTGCAATTAAGTTTGTGTTTATTTCAACAACAAAAATCCCTCATTTGACATGTGTGCTATGCATTCTGCTGTATCTGTACGCAGTGTCTCAGCTGACTGCATGCTGTACTATTCTTGCTTCAGGTGTGTAACAAGAGATCCCTTGTTTGTACTGAGAGAAGAGAGGCAATGAAGGTGAGAATTGAAGATAACTAACAAGGAAACAGACACAATGGGCCCTCGGTGGAGGCATTGTGACATAACACTGCCATTTGATCCTGAAAAAGTAACCTGCATTAGCCTCAGTCATTTCCCCAACGAGTTGTTTGGTTCAATCATGTTTCCCTGTTGATAAGTAACAGGTCTTATAAGCTCCGAGCCATGATTTTGCGCTCTGTTTTTGTCCACAGAGTTTAGTGTTAATCTCAAGATCAAGAAAATGTTATTGAGGATGATGTTACTATTACTGATCAATAATATCTATTCATCCTAATATATTACCTGACTGCAGGCGTACACAGACTGCAGTGTGGGTCAGAACACCCTTGTGAATCTTTGGTTTTGGCCAAAACCAGACTGCAATAGACTGGAGCCAGTGTACGTTAGAGACCAAAGTCAACCTGGTCTAAATACAATCCACACCAAAGTCAGAGTCTGTGTACGCCCGGCGTAAAAGCTGCTCTTTCATAATGTCTCCTTGATAGTGATAAATGTCCATCCAATTGCAATCCTGAGCGGTTTGCACCCATTTGATCTACACTGCAGAAATCAAATTCAGATCGATTCAGCATCAGCCTTTGAAATAGATGGATGACTAATTTGTGTAACAATGGCTCCTCATTTGACCCAAAAAACCCCAGAAAATACTGCAATATCTTTGTCCAAGTCCCAGCTGAATGTCTCTGCCTCCCAAAACATCATTAGGTTTGTGAAGTTATTTTTATGTGTTGAATCATCCGTCTGTTCTGCTCTGTGTAGTCCCATTTTACCTTCACTAAAGCATGTCGAATCCTGTTAGAATGGCTCTGATAGTGCCGCGTCAGCCGGAAAGCTCCTACTGTTTGCCTCCAGTGATCTCCTCTGTCTTTCTTATGCCCTGCTTCAAAGAGGCCAGCACCTGGATGAAACCCAACACTACCATATCTCCTCTGCTATTTTACTTTGGGCTGGTGCAGGATCACATCTGCAATTCATCCCAGCATTTATCTTCAAGCGTGTGCCGCATGACGTGAGGATGTGGATAAATGACCATGGCTAAATCATTTCAACATTTGTTATAGTTGAAAACTAACAAACCCCAAAGTTCTCTTCACATCACAAAGAGATAGCTACGCAATGGTAACAGGAGTATAATATTAATCAAATGAACAAAAAGCGTGGTTTTTCCGACAGATAACTCGCCACAGTGGATACCACAAATAGCAAGGGAAATGAAAGAGAGCAAAAATCTTTTATAAAATGAAATCTGTCATAATGCTTTTATCCAATATTTTCCTCTTTATTTTATGAAATACAACCATAATTGTGTGTGCGCTTGAAGAATTTCAACACAAATGCATCTATTAATATTGTCACAAAACTACAAACTAAACACAGTCAATATCTGATTCTTGAGATTCTGCCTCTGTCTTAGATGATCTGAATATCTCAAATCAGAAATCTTTTGTTTTGTAATTGATGGTGGATGAAGCTGAAACGTAGTGATCAGCGACTGATACATAGAGATTGTTACTTTTGTAGTCGTCTGGCACACCTCAAAACTTGACTGACAGACTCCTGTGACATCCGCTCACTATTGGCTTTAATCATCTTGATGTAAAAGAGTACTATTACAGACGGAAGCAAGTCAGACCATTTGTGAGATACAATGGCCTACTATGGTGGCACAAAGGGCAATTTACATAGAAATGACCAAATTACTGTTCGCTGGCACTGTGGATGGATGCTATAATTCAAAGGGGCTGCGCTGGTCTCTGATGCAGGGTCCAGCCTCCAGCCAACACTAACATGCAGTGAGCGCTGGTCAGCTGCTGCCGGAATGTGCTGCTTCAGCGAGATGGGGGTATTTTGTCATCAAGTATCGCACGTCCTCTTGCCCTTCTGCGTATCGATTCCCCTGCACTTCAGGCAAGAAAGGAGAAGACCTCTAAAACAGCAGTGGTGGGCTGGGAAGAATTCAATTATACATGTTAAATGGAAGTAAGATGCTAGCTATTCCGAGTCGAGGCATCACTTTACCAACTCTGATCGTCTTTTGAGAATTGTATGTACTTAAATCATATGCGGCAGTCTGAACGTTTGCCATTGTTCTGGATTATAGCCCATTGTACTTGTCAGGAATTGCACGGGAGCAGGTTGCCATACTTGGAATTACACGTGATTTCACTATACCTTACTATTCACTATTCACTATATCACTATGTCAGCATGTTCATCTCTGGGAAATCACATTGTTTGAATAGCCCATTACATTCTCTTGCACAAGTGAAATTATGTTCAAACGCGGATAAATGAGCGCTACTATTTACGGCTATCCAACATATCCAGAATGTCTGCTGGAGGCAAACGTAGAACAGTACTATAGCGATGCTAACAATGCTAACTTTGCTAAGAACCACTACACCTTATGACGGGTGCTTTTAGAATAGGAAGCCAAGGAAAATGCATAAATCCAACACAGGTTTATAGAGAGCCACAACGTAGCTTAACTTATCTGCTTGAAACATATTTTTTCACATAATACTGTTAAAGATGAAAAAGTTAAGCCTGCAATTTACATTTTTTATTGTGCTCCGTATACCATACATATTCCACTTCTTTTGCACTTCTTCTATATGCTTGTATTTGTCTGGGTAGTAGTGTCATTTGTAAACTGTGCTAATGGCCTCTACTTGTGATATTGTAAATGCTTTTTTTTTTACCTAAAAGATAAAACCTTTCCATTCTTTGCTTGTTTTTGCTTGTGCTAAACTAGTGCAAATGACTGATCTTTATGTACATGAATCTAATCCATTATATTGGACATTACCCAATAGACCAAGGCTGATCATTTCAATTAGACTAATAATGTCAGTAGAAAGCACATGACACAGCAACAAGGTAGTCTACTTTTAGAGCAGCTAATGTGATGCACAAGTCTCTGATGATATCAACTAAAACGAATTTGCCGACACACATTTTGTGAGTGGTATCGAGGGAAATTTAGTTCACTTTATAAATGGTTGTTATATTACATCAGAACTTGCAAGATTGTGCAATGGAACTATCCTTTAAAATGCACACAGACGAGACTTGAAGTGTGTACATAATGGATGTGTCTACTCCTGCTCTGGAATTCTGCAGACAGAGCTTGAGGGTTGAAGCATGACAAATAGGATGGCATTAAATGTTGAAATTAATCAGGATTTATTTGTGTGTGCGTTGACTCCCATGACACAAATCATATTACAGTGAAAATGCAGGCAATCCCAATTGCAACACTTGTTGCATCAACAAAAAATGCAATGAATTATATTTTGATCCCCTGTATTAATGCAAATCTCCAAATGTAATGTTAAAATGCATAATTGCCTAGTTTGGACATGTTTGGGAAACATGTTTTAAATGATTAATAAACAGAAGATATTTATACAGGAAATATTTGTATTTTTCTAAGGCTTGGTGAAAACAGAGTGGACAGAAGCAGCTTATATTTGTGGCTGAGTATGATTTACGGTGACAGAGCACTGTCTGTATTGCAGGCATAAAACACTCTGTCCATCCGTCCAGGGAAATCTCTTGTTCCAAAGAACTCTGCTATAATGGATTTATTTGTAATCTCCCAGATGTGTAGATTTAGCTCTGTCCCAGTTTAGAGAAGTAGACAGGGACAGGAGCTCAAGAAAAATGCACTATTTACTGTAGGGATGAACTATATCTGAATATGCACATGAAAGAAGCCTTGTAAAAAATGGGAACGTTGTATAAAGTATTGTATAAAGTGTTGTGTCACTATATGAGTCAACTTTTTTACTTTTTTATGTTTCCTTTTCATTCTGCAGTTGGATTGATACATCTCCATAATTAATTATTTGTGATTCATTGATTAACTTACAGTCATATAGTCATGGAGGACTTTCTAAGCGTAAAGAGGAACTTAACTAGAATATTTGTTTGTTTGTTTATTTATTCATTTCAGGCATGAATACTTAAACAAACTATAAAGCTATTGTTTTGAATGTTCCTTCTGTTTATTCTTACTGTGCTTTTGCTGTGATTCACAACTGTGGGACAACTTTTGTTGACAAGTTAGAGCTAAAAGCAGTAATAGGTGAAGTATTTTTTGAAGTATCTTTGTTTGAATCTCGTGGCAGACATTAACAGAGTCAGCTGCTTCACTGCTGCTCTCTCACCGCAGTCTGTGTTCAAAATAAGAAGCGTCACATGCTCAAATGTGACTTTTGTTAACATCGCATTATGTATGAGATTCTTTTTATAAATTAAGGACAGCATAGAAAGCAAAGAGGTCTTTCTTTGTATTGTGAAAGAGAGCTCTCAATCTGAATGGCTCCTGAGGTGGTCCGAGATATTTGATAGATTCAGACCACCATTGTAAAAAGGTGTATTGAAATATCACTACTTTATGTATGTTTCAGAGACCTGAAAATCCAAAACAGCTGCAATGTCTCCCTCCTCTTATTAGCTGTGGAATGCACTGTCTTGTCGCCTTTGTCTCTGTAACTCATTACCTTCTACTTATCTACAGGAAGGAGAAAAGAGACACCCAAAGGCCCTGACCTGCTTGCTCCAGTGTGGTGCTTGTGACAAAGGCAGTCATTGTGGCTGCTCTGTGGGTGCACAATAAGCCGGGACGCCCTGCCTGTACATGGCCACAGCCCCTCCAATCTAAGCCTCCTCAATAGCCTGTGTCCGTTCAACTGTGACTAAATGACTCAAGCCATAGTATGTGCGGCGTTTATAATGAAATCTTTCAGCCATGCGCAGGAAGTTCCCCTGTACTCTGTAACCAGTGAAAGAATGCCAGTTATGTCCGACCATTTACACGTGAAAGCCCCACAGGCAGAGAAAGAAATGTGCTGGTCAGCTGCTGTCTCAGAACCATAATGTACAGTCTTGAGGACAAGATTTACTGTTGCAATAATGAAATTAGTTTTGCTCTGTTTTTCCCTTGACATTTTGGTTTCAGCAACTGTTAACCCTTCAGGCGTCAGAGTTCTTTTTCAGAAATCTGACTCCTAATATCAATTACAGAAAAAAATACAAGAAAAAGATGTAATGAGGAGCTCAGGTAACACAAGGGTTATATGCATGGCCCTGCATAGCCCATTATTAGATGTAAAATGAACATATTTTTTAGATAATTTAAAGATATTTTAACATGCATGTTTCCATTTCAACAGAATAGTGCCAAATATGTTCCACAGTAAGAACAGCTAATTAATCTTACAGAAAAATGTGTCATCTTTGCTTCAATTATCAGGCAGGAGAATCTGAATTATTTTGTATTGTAAGTAACAAAAAGTAACAAAATAGGACTTTCCTTTGGCTTAAAAATAAGTTTAAAGATATCATGCATATATACACTATAAATGCCTTCATTGTTTTGGAATGCCATTGATATTTACATGAAGAAATTATTTTAAATGCTTTCCAGGGTAGTTAAACTGGTCTTACAAGGTGGCCCCTGAACTCTGAGCTCGGGTTTGGTCGAACATGTGTCTGCTGTAAACATTGCACGGCTGTTTTGCCATCATCTTGAAGTGAAAGTGCAGGGCTGGCACGTAAAATGTTCACACATTTGATTCATGGGTCTCATTGAGTTTGCCTGGTCAAATATACAAATGACTAAACAATGAGTAGATCTGCTTTCAATCATCCAAACAAGAGCTGTCAAATGGAGATTGGTGTAATTTGTTCAAGTGAGACTGACAGGAGTTTTGCCAAAGTCTAAACCACGGTGGTAATGAGGTCACTGACATTTTTATTAGAAACAGTGCTACTACATCAGTGTATATATAAAGTGGTTGCGATATATAAAGATGTTTATATATTGCTAGAGAAAACCGGATAACTCGCCTAGTCCAATTTTATTCAATTGAGCAAGAAGCATTTAACCCCGGGTGCATATTACTTCCTTGTTTACGCTAGCATGTAACTGGATCCTACCGAGACATGGACATCAGGTGCATTTAAAGCCTAGCGTACATCGGACTGGCAACTGATTATATCCGTCGCATATGAGTTGCTGCACACATCGACAATCTGACGAAAACGGGCAACTCCTAGTAGCAGACCAGTCTCGGGAATAACAGCGCGTACATCGACAGCAACTGGCCGTCAACTACAGTGTGTTTTCTGACATAAACTGTTGCGGGCTCGCAAAACATACACACATGTTGTCGGAGCGGCGCATGGAGCGCGCACATCGGGTCATATCTCCGAAACTGAGGACAACTAGTTGCCGAAAAGTAGAACAACTGACTGAAACTGGAGATCGACTGTTTATCTCCAGTTGTAAGAGCGCGCACATCGACCAATTTCGGCAACTGATCATCTCCCATCATCTCCTCTCAGTTGCCAAAAGCCGCATTGGAGACAACTATACTTATATTATGTGTATGCATTTGGACGCTTAGATGCTACTTCTTTTATTTGACATGCAGTCCCTCACAGCACATCTGTCATTGTTATGTTTACAAGTTAATTATGTATAAGGCTCAAAGTGATCTTCTACTAAGACAGAGTATAAAAAGGGGCCGATGGCACATACTGGTTGCCTCGCTTCTGTCAGTGTGCCCCAGGGCAGCTGTGGCTACATTAGTAGTTTATCACCACCGTGTTTGGAGTGAATGAATAATGACACATGTGAAGCGTCTTTGAGTGTCCAAAAAAGCGCTATATAAAACCGATGCATTATTATTATTTATTTATTATAAAAAGACAGTGTATCTGTCTTATTAGAAGAACACTTTCTTTATGTGGCCAAAAGCAGGAAACACAGTGCCTTTCAACGTGCTGCAGAAATTACATGGCTTGTGCTTCTGCAGCAGATGTGTGAAAATCAAATGCTCAAAGTAAACAAGATGTTACTTAACTATATTTGCCAAACGTGTGCTTATGGTTTATTCTCTTGGTTTGAGTGCTAAGGAAAAGTTATAATATTTAAAGCATCATAAGGATCGATCTGATCAATCTGAGGAATGTAGACTGGGACCAAAGTGATAAGACCGGTTTGAGAGCAACATCAAATAGAGTCCTTTTTTAGTAGCTATTTGAATCCATCTCGTCCATTCTCTATATTTTCTTCAGTTGTCTCTCTTTTCAATTCATATTTCATTCGCCCAGTCACTTTAACCACATTCATAAATAAAACTGTAAGACATAATTTCAGATAAAAAGTAAGACTATATCCCTTCAAGCCATCTGTCTAATTAAATCCTGACAAATTCTCATTCTTTGTCTCCTGTCCGGACATGTCGTTAATTATAGCAGGGCCTCAAGTTCATGCTTCTGACAGCGGTTTTATGTACACAGCTGGCGCCTTCTCCACTTGTGAGATTCCTCAACTCGGAAAGTGCAGTTGGTGTCCATGGAGATGATCCTCCCTTTTTCGCCTGCGTCGGAATGTTTGCTATCACGATTCCCGACTGAGCGGAGAAGAGATGGGATACCTGCTCTGGCCTCCTCCGGCTGGGAAACGAATCGGACAAAAAAACAGCGACTGCATTCGGGAAAGAAACACCGGTATTTCTCTGTATGATGAGATTTACAAAATAATGTGACACCGGCGCCTGGGGATTGCACAAGTTGCAATCTTTAGAGCGTGGCAGAAGTGGTGGAGACTTTTGTAGCCTGTGGGTGCACATCGACTGGGTGGGGGTGAGAAGGAAGCACGGCAGGAAGAAGAAACATATGTGAATGGTTAAAAGAGTGACTCAGCAACCTTTGATATCCACCATTAGAGTGATTACCGCTTCCTGCTAAAATGTTTGGATTTCCACAAAAACAACTAATTAGCCAAATGAGCGTTTTATTTAGGATTTAATTAACAAACGGCTTCACAGGAGGTGGGCAGAAGACGGATGTTCTGCTCAAAGGCCACAGATGTAGTTGATTTAGTGTTTGTTCATGGAGAAGAAAGTGGAGGAGTGGAATCATGCAGAAGTTAAATGGTGTGATTTCAGAGGATTTATGTCCAAATATTGGGTTAGTTTTATGTAATCGGATTTACTAATTTCAATTGCTGTTTAATCAGCACTCTTACGCTCTATGAAGATAACAGCTGTTTCTATTTTAATTTAGGAAGAACATGAATGCAAGTCACAGTTCCACCCACAATTCAACAATGTTCCAATCTTAGTTCAGTTCTTTCACTCATGTGCTCATTTGAACTGAACCCATACTGTGTGTTCTCTTTGTTTTACAAATGTGTTTCTGCTTGTCTGTAAGTTTCAGTATAACGACAAATTCCATCAGGGTGTAGTCGCCCCTTCTTCCTCCAGTGACTCCACTGACATTGAGGATGATAATAATAATGCATACATTTTATATAGCGCTTTTTTAGACACTGAAAGACACTTCACATGTCATTACTCTTTCCCACCACAGTGGTGATAAACTAATATTGTAGCCACAGCTGCCCTGGGGCACACTGACTCACACTGGCAATTCAACCAGTATGTGCCATCAGCCCCTCCGACTACCGCCATGCACACGCACACACCACACTCATTCTGGATATCAGTGGCAGTTTCCTGGAGACTCAAACACAATCTAGCCCCTCTCAATTTTGTATTAAAAAATATTTGGGTTTTGGTTGGCATGTAAGTATTGTTAGTTGTTTTTATCAGGCCTGCAATAACAATAGAATGCAGCCTTCCCTGGAAACACAACCGAAAGTTTGAGATGCCTTGTTAGTTGTTCGAAGTCTGTGGCCCCATTAGCAGCCAACAACAACAAAGGATGTTGCTCCATCTGCTTCTTCTATAGGAGTGGCCTGATGGCTGCCTACAAGCTAAAAGTGAGTATACCACAGTTCTTGCACCATAGATCATGAACAGTCCTCTGTGCAAATGGCTTTTTCATGTAATTTTCAGTGTAATTTAATGAAGTTGACACCAAATGTCAGCTGCATGGGTCTGAGCTGTGGGTGAACTGCAGACATAGGGGGTGAGTAAATGGTGCGTGGCCTGGAAGCGGAGGAGGAAGAGTCTGGTTTAGACATGCAGACCGCACTTTGGCTTTGTGTCTAATCCCTGCTGTCGTAAATCTCTTCTTTGCAGTGCTGGGACGTGCCTGGAGCGCCGTGGCCAGCTGCAGCACTGCCCTCCAGCATGGTAAAACACAGGCCAACCAACGCATTAGCATACCCACTCGCCCCCTATAAAACGTCAATGTGCATATTGATCCCCTAAGCCCCTATTACAGCTGCAGTAGGCGCTTAGCTGGGTAAACCACCGAGTTCAACGAGAATACAGGGCAAAAAGAGCCTGGTTGCAATGCAGGTGTCAGGAGAAAACCCAACAACGCAGATTAAAATTGGGTGATTCAAACAGCCCAACTTTCATGAAATCTATATTTGCACCATAGCAGCTGTTGTGCTCATGTAATGTCCAGAAAAAATAGGAACTTAAAATGAATATCCCTAATTTGGTTGGTTAAAACATTCAAATCGTCTTTGGAATATTGATTTTGAGACTACATACTGATAATGTATATTAAAGTAGTGATTTCACAACCATAATACACCACATCTTGAAAGATATAGAACAATGAATGACCAGACATTAGTGAACCGTGCACTTTGCATCATGTGGCAAAAAATAATTGTGCAAATTTTAGCCACTGTGGTTTGCAGCTTCTAAATGTGAATGTGGGTATACAAACTTAAAATGTGTGAAATCCCCAAGGAACAGTGCAGTGGATAACTGTTCATTTGAGCTTTGGATCTCTAGAAGTACCATAGCCTAGACAGGGAAGTTGTAAATCACCCAGTTTTGAATGAAGAAAGAACTCGACGCCTGTAAAGAATTTGTTTTATCATTGACGTCCATCAGACGTGCTTGTAAATTTTCCTTAGGATGGAGTGAAGTGCCCGGTGGAACTAATAAGAAAAGTATGGCTAAAAGGCTTTGAAGTGAAAGCGTATTCGTCAAAATAATGAAGCTGGCTGGCGGCAGTCACATGTGCATGTACCTTGCACACTACTGTGGGATACTATTACATGTGAACTACCCTCCACTGAGACCAAGGTGTTCATTAATTGCGGTTATGTGGTGACGTTGAAACAATAACAGTTTGGAGCATGCTTTGTTTTGGTAGCTCTGTGTTTCCATCCGTCTCCTGGCGCTCAGATATAGTAGTTAGCAAACGGTAAGAGCTCTTTTTACACAAATGATCCAGTGTGTCTCCTTTACTTCATCATTTTGAGTGGAATTGTTAGGGGAGCCTTGTTGGAGCTTGCCTGTGGCTGACAGAATGGCTCTTGGGGGAAACACTGAGCCTCAGTTATTCTCAGAGACAATGAAAGCAGAAGCCTCCATATAGTTCTTACAACATTTCACACTCTAATAAAGCAATTATAGGATTTTTTCCACCCAATGAAACATTCAATCACAATAACTGGATACACCATACCCCCATCTCCCTTTGGCCTGCCAGGGAGTCTACAGTATATTGGCAAAGTAGCGGGTGCTGACCTTTGTAAGAAGAATCTATTTCGATTAGAAATTGCTCTAAAACGAATGTCAGGAGATACAAAAATTAGTAGTTCCAGTTAAAAGTTCAATAATTAAAGATGATTTTCACTATATGGCTTATACCAAGCACACAACAAACTTACTTCTTAAATTACTGTATTTATCAAAATTGGAGTGGAATGTTACAATGCATGATAAATTAAATATGCATCAAATTTACAAAATAAGACAATATGTACAACTTAATTACAAAATATACATACACATGTGGCTTTAAGGCTGGACACGCAGGCTAGAGTGCTTAAGCTATCTGTGATAAAGTAACAGTGCAATAAATGTAAAGCCAGCAACAGAAATACAATTCTCAAGAGATAACTTAAGGCTAAGATTAACCAATAGGCCTACAAGGCAGGTTCAAACAAATAAAAGCTAAGTTGCCCTTGGACTAAAATAAGACACATATTCTAAGGAGTCTTTAGTGTCAGGCATAAGTGGATATCCAAAAAGCTTACAAACACCGTGTATAAAGTCGACATAATATTCACATGAGGTAGTTGCAGCGAGACAGATGTGCAGGTGTTTCGTGCGCCAAGACAACAGAACACCTGCTTGTCCTTGTTCACAGCTGCTTGTACTTTGCTTTGCAGTGCAATATGTGTTTGTGCAACGTGTCTATTCTCTCCTGGAGCAGTGCAGCGTGCTCGTCCGACAGGAAGCCCATGTGGAAGGACAAAGGCTCGCTGTCTCGGTAGACTTCCATGAGTCTGGTGCGGGCGTCTCTGCGCCTGTGCAGCTCAGCCACGCGCTGCGCTGTCCTCTGCCTGAAGACGCACACAGAACTCAGCACGGTCTTGTGATATTTCTCCCACATGTCCAGCACTCTGTATCCGTGCACCAGCCCTGCCTCATTGTCGATAAAGACCAAGAGCCCACCAGGCGCTCTGAGCAGGTTGTTCGTGTCTCGCTCCATGATGCGTGAGTCCCACTGCAGGCTGAACAGATTACTCACTAGCCTGTCAAAGTTCGCAGTCAAATAGTCCAAAATAATTAGGTCTGTCCATTGCATGAGCTCCAGCAGCTCTTCAACGCTTTGGTTACGCAATTGTTTAAGACTGGGATGAAGTCCGCTGCTCTCCTGCCTCAGCGGGGCAGGTGTTACCACTCCGGTCAGGTTAGAGACCCACTGCGTGAGTGAGACCACGGCTCTCTCGCTCCACTGTAGCCCCTCCACGCGTGTCCTGACGTTCTGCCACTGCTCACTGTCCGTGCTGAGCTGGGACAGCACCAGAGGAGGCAGGTTCGTGATGCCTAACAGACTGGCGAGGTAATACGTCAGAGTTTCTCCTTGCACTTGATCTGAGTTGATGCCATAACGCACACACGCTTTGGAACCGTCCTCAAAAGTGGCGAGCTGATTGGAGATTCTCCCACATCCAGGCTCCAGCTTCACAATGTGATATTCTCTAGCTTTCTCCCTCCAGTCCCGCGCGTCATCTTCTTTGAAACCCACTGGAAGCAGCTCCTCTAACCGTTCGCTCCAAAATACCCCTTCCTCCAGAGGGGAGCCTTCTAACTTGACCGGATCCCCTTGTCTCTTGTTGTATCCATTCAAATGGTAATGACTATTTCCTAACGTGTGATCCGTGACGTTGCGACTTCCCAAGTGAGCTTTCTTTGGTGCCACCGGGACAGCCAGCAACGCCCGGAAAGTTTTCGAGGAGAGGTCCGCAGGGAGAGCTCCCCCCGGTAGCGTGAATCCCCTCTTATGTCGCTCCAAGCGGCTCTCCAACGCGCTCCACACGTAGAACACGCTCCCGATGGCGCATATGAACATCAGCGCCAAAAAGTTTGCGGAGATGCGCCTCATGGTTAAGGTGTAAATTAAAACACCAAGGCTGACGAGAATCAGCCCACAGTGGAGCGGATGAGAGCGTCCCGTTCAGCTCCGCGTAGATCACTCATGCTCTCAAACCAGTTCATGGCCGTTTTCTATCAAATACCTTTGTGCTCACATCGAGAAAAGACAGCGTCCTCCTTCAGTGTGTCCATTGTATCCCTATGGAAGCATCAGCACCCGAACGCATATGCTCTCATCTCTGCGTCTGCACCGGGCGCTGGGTGAACTGTGGAGAGGAGGAGAGGGAGAGAGAGAGAGAGAGGAGTGTGGCTCACAGAGAGTCACGTGACGCCAGTCCCGAGATGGTGGGCGGGTCGCGTGAAGGAGGGGTGCGTGTGTGCGTGCGTGCGCCATTATCATAATTGATATACCTAGGCGAGGGAGGGTTTTTTTTTCCCTCAAAATTATGTCACTATTTTGAATAAATTATAATCTATGCCGAGGGATGTGCGTGTTAGTGGGGCAGAATTAGACAGAGATAAATTGGATGCGGCACCAGAGAAAAGCAGCGTTATTGGTGCGTAGCATTAGGGCTAGAGCTGCGCTCTTTTAATTATGTGTGAATGAGTGCGGAGTATGGGGTTCTCTAATATACAGGCGTCGGGGCTACCTTCAAGATGGTTTTGGGTCACAGCTGAGTTCAAATATTGTGGGACAAACTTCTATAATTATAGTAGTACTACCTTCATTACCATTACTATAATTCAACTATAACTATATATATCATATTTTGTAGCTACTAAATATCAAATGTAGATGAAAGGATTCCTGCACTCTACTGTAAAAAATGTCTTACAATCAATAGCTTTTACATATTCATTGCAACTGGTCATGCCGTCTATCGCAAACCGATGGACAGATTTTGGCACAGGGTGGAATGATGAATAATTTAATTTTGTGTTATGTTTTTTTAATCCATATTTTGGTTTTGCTGCAGAAGTGATATGGGCATGTGAGATTTACTGACTTGAAGTCCATTTGCTTAATTTAGTCATTTTATTCTGCATTTTAGTCATTTTTTTGGGGTTTATTCTCACTGAGAACTACTGTAGGAAACTGCTAGACTGAAAGGGCTACATTCTTATATTTAAACCTCTAAACTTTAAAATCAGGTCTCCAGCTTTAAGGGACCTTGTATCTTATCAGGTGGTACTTTCTGTAAAAAGTTTGAAAACCACTGTTTTAAGCAATATCCAGTCTTGATATTGGGTCTGTGTTCCATGTTTACAGTTTCAAGGGAGATACATTGATTCCTTAAACAGTGACTGTCAGCACTATGCTGTTTGATGGATGCTTTCAAGGGTAATGGTACACTTAGGAGTTTGACAACATTGTAATTGTATATTTTTATTATTTGATGTCTGTAGTGGCCTTTTATATTGGCACAGTATATGCACAAGCAATAGCACACATCACACATGCATATTCATCATATCTGCTCTTAATGATGTGTTTCTTTGTTCTTCACAACACTGTTTTAGTTTGCTATAAGGAAAAGACAGAGGATACATTTTCTGATGTGTTTTGGATGCGTGTTGTAACTTTTGGTCACAAACATTCACACCACGAGAGTCCCTCTGTTTCTTCATTGGGGGATTTAATAGCATCAGGCCTTCATGCTTAATTTCTTGAGCTGAAAAGACAACAGCAGACGTGGATGCTCGATTACACATCATCATAGGCTTTACGATGCCTAGGGCTGAGTATGTTGTTTATTCCCTTACCCTCAGTTTAGCCTTCAGCTGGACTGGACACACACTCTCAGTATAGAAGATGTCATTTCAGTTTGTTTTCATCTATTTTTTTCATTTGTACAATTCCATGGCCAATGTTTGATTCACCAATGTCAGATTGTTAGTGTAAAGGAAAAGGAGGACATCTTTGAGTTGAGAGCAGATTTTTTGGAATCTCTCAACTTGGTTTTGTAACAGTGCATGGCTCAGAATATATTCATTGAGAGTAATTTTCTTATATTATGTCCTGGAAAGTGCATGTGTATCCAAACATATCCAATCAATCTTAATCTAAATTAAACCCATCCAGTGCGGGCTAGCCTGGCCTTAGCCATCCGTACACTCCGTTCAATCATCATTTCCCTGCATGTAACGTCTGGGTCTGGTCCCTGGGTTAGCGATTACAATCGGTTGAATTTCGACCGACCAATCAGAGAGCTCGGAAGGCGGGTGTTGTAGTTAGTTGTGGGTGATGTCAAGAGTTTGCGTTGAACAGGAAGGTCGTAGTTTGGCAATGGCGAAAAATGTGATAGTAAATTGATCCAGTCTGGTTCTATCAAGAAACTGAAGCCGGAGCAAGAGGAATGTTTAGCAAATGTAATCGCTGGAAAAATGATGGCGCTACTCCCCGGGCTCCGTTAGCTGCAAAGGAGATGGCTAGGCTAAATGCTAACGACAGACTCGGGCGCATTACATACGTCACAGTAAACTCAGATCCAATCGTTTCAATCTGCAAAAGGAGTTAACCCGTCCCACCTGTAAACGGAGCTCAATGGAGCGCCTCCAGACCTTAGTACGAAATGTAATTAGTACTATGGTGTGGTACGACCAGGCTAGTGCGGGAGGGTCCCGGCTCAAAATGATCCATGAGCATGTGCGTTAACATGCTTGTAATCTCACTCCTTGCCGTAAACAGAACTAACCAATGCATTTGTAAGCCATCTTCTTTCCTCCGTAAAACGGCCCAAAAGTCTTCGCCCAACGCTACATTCCAGATGTGTGCCAATGCTGAGGGGAGTATATATTTTTTGTACCAGCCTAGTCTAGCCGCTGTGGACTTTTGCGTGCATTCATTGAATTAATTGGGATAGTGCCCGCTAACGCTGAAGTTAATGTTTACAGTCTATGTGTGCATCCCATTAAGGTAAGTAAAGTTTTGAGACGTAAAGGAAATGTCAGTTAGTTTTCAAAGTGTAAAGACAGACTGAAACTTTTTGAAAACAAGCACTGGTTAGACCCACCAATGCTCATCTCCACTGCTTCCTGATTGGTCAAAAATCATCTAAATCTTCTAAGTCATTGGTTTAACTATCTTCATCTAACAAATCTTACTCATCATAGTTATGCATAAGGGAGGAACTTTTAAAAAATATATTATTGTGGGAAAATACTAGCTGTACAACAGTGCAGTGCCCCATGGATAAAAAAAGAACATTAAATACAATTGATGAATGACCTTTAATCATCACATGTTTAAGTGTTATTTTTTCTCCATACCTTTGAAAAGGTATGGATACGGTACGGATTTTTAAGCCTTCCATTAGATAACCATGTGTTGTGAGTTTACCCATGCAACCAGTGGAATCAGGTTGTGTTGGCGTTTACTTAACCACGGAGCTTTACCTTCCCGGCCTCTGTCGCAGTAGAAAAACTCAACCCTGTTCTTGTCGGGTTGTGACTTTGTTTAGAGCCCCATATCAGTGGGGACTCCCTGGGTCTAGACATGGGAAATGAAGAAGGCTTAAATGCATAGCTGGGATTCTGTCTGCTTCGTGTTGCTCTTTGGAAGTGCAGAGAGGCTGTGTTGAATGGTTCGACGAGGAGATATCCCTTTCCTTCAGAGGCATGTTCACATATCAAACCTATCTGTTTTCTCGCCATCAGTAGTAGCCCAACCAGAATCCCCCCCTCCCACTGATCACAAAGCCCCAGTTGCATTCTTCTCTTTTACATTCCTCATAAATCCAACACTTTTCCTAAATGGGTTTTTTTTTGGGTATGGCTGCCCTTGATTAATCAAATGTGAAGTCAAGATTAAATAGTAACTATTTAACTAATTTTTTTTATTTTTTTATTTCCTCCCCCCTGCCATCCTGTCCCTCCACCTTTGTCTCCCCTGAATGATAAAAAACATGATAAATATTTCGGCCATCAAAATAAACTGGAGTGATAATGCTGCTTTGAGAAACAAGATATGGCATGGCAACAGCTAAATTAAATTGTCTATGAATATGGAATTATCACATGCAGAATCAGAATTGTTTTTTTATTGCCATTTTGAGTGGCAGGAATAAGTAAAAATTGAATAAGGCATGAATAAAAAGACAAAAAAATCGACATAATATATACTATAAAATCTAATAATACAATATACATAATTATATTGTGTCATTAGAATTTGCTACAATACAAAATTGATCCAAATCTGTTATGCAATAGATTTTTTCATGGAAATAACTATGCATGAGTCACACAGAGAGTTATATGAAAACAAAAGCTCAACTGGGATATCAGCATAACATGGAGCCAATGTGCCGGAGCTTAAGGCTGTGTTTATTTGACTTTGGAAGAAAAAGCTGCATAGTAAATTTCCACAAAAGTAATACATGTCCGAATGTGAGCTTTTACCGTTCTTTTTAAACTTAAACATGAGTGAAATCCTGTCTCATAATCTTTGCCCTTTCTGTCACTGTATCTCTCTTCCCGATAGACGCAACAGCCATCTGAGCTCACGGCAGCTGCGATGGGATCTGGCCTTCCCCGTGTGGTGCCCGGCTCCTCTTCCCCGCAGATGGACAAATGGGAGGTGCTGAAAAATATCAGGCGAAGAAAGTGCACGGGCCTTCTATCACCACAACCAGGCCACCCTCGCCATTCAACTGAGCTTAGTTCAACCCAGCCATAACTCATCGGTCCCTCGACGCTTTGCAGCACTCCTGTTTCCTGGACTGAATAATGAATGTGCGGAGCTTCCATTAGCGCTGAAAGCCACAATCACTTCAGAGGCCCTGACAATTCCTCATGTGCTGGGAATCAGGGATGAGGAGGGCAGCTGGTGGTAGGTATGAGCGTGGGAGGGTGGATTACGGGGAGATCCATAGCGGTGTGATGAAATTGATGTGTAGGCATTTTGTGGAATCTTTTGATTAATGAGGTTTATGAGATGGAGAGAGGTGAGGACGACTTGTATGCTAATTTGTTTATGCCATATGCATGTGGTGTGGAATTGGGCTTTGGGATTACAACAATGTTGATCTCAGGCTTTTACACCACGATCAAAATATGCACGCAAGCTAATTCAACAGTATGGGAAACACATTTTACTTTCAACAATAGTAAACTACAATGAAATGCAGACACATGTTTTGCATTTGAGAACCTCATGATCCTTCAGACTTCACCTATGTAGTAATACATGAACAGGAAATAGGCTGACATAACCTACCATGGCGTATTTCAACCTCTTAAGACATAAAAAAACCTCAGACATTTTTTAAGCAATCCCAGCACGATACTTGCCTTGATTCCCGCCACAAAACAATTGTATAAAAAGCATCATGTTCTTCTCTGCCAAGCACTTTTTGCCGTAGAAAATTATTCTTAACTGCTTTATCATTACAATCAAATCCGATAAGACGTTCCCTTTAACTACTGGTGACAGAAGCCCTCGCTATAGTCTTATCTTACCACTTATCTCAACAGAATCTTTAACAGAAAATGCACCATTTGCAAAAAAAAAAAAACCTTTCTGCACATCTGTGGTTCTTAATTTAATGTGGTGTATTCAAAGAGACAGCGGCCACAGCCTTGGCTCCGTTCAGACAAAAACCAGAAACTCTCGTCAACCATCCGCTGCCAATTTTCTTATTTCCATGATGTGTTTTTGAGGAGTGGTCGTCAGCTATTTGCTAATGAATAGACTATCACTGGTGAATGCCTGAATCAAGCTCTCAGCCACAGAGCCAAAACCAGGAGAGTTCCCATCTGGTCCCCACGCACGTGCCGATAGAATAGGGTTAAAAAACAGCCGCACTGTACGAACACATTGGAATTCAGCGCTGCAAGCAAAGAGATAGGACTCAATTTGGAAAAAGGGACTGCAGCTATCTACGGGATTACACCTACTGACCCACCACGCCAAATCCCTTATTAAATACCCCCTCCAAGTGAATCCTCCAAGCCTGCCTTATTGACTGCAGAGGTAGAGATCACCGTTAAATTGGCCGAAGGGAGCGCTGTGGAACATCTGATCCTCATTAGAGAAGTCATGACATTGTTCGACTGGATGTTTCACTGATTCAATTTGATATAGTTTTTCTTTAGTAGTCTTGAGGGGTCGGTAAAGATTGTCCAAAGGATTAACTTTAACCGCTTGGAGTTTTATTGGCCTTATGTGCAGGGAGACACTTTACGCAACCTCGGAATGTATATGCGGTGTGTGCGTGACGGAGAGAAAGAGAGGGATCGGTCCTTTCGCAGCCTTACACATAGTTTAGCCCTCAATTGTCTCCAGATTTGAAGGCGCAAATAAAGATCTCAGCATATGGCGCTAAACGCTTACAAGGCAAAGATAGAGAGGGGTGAAGTTGTTTGAAGCAGATTCTTGAGCGCCTGTTTATATTCAGCAGAGCGTCTATTATAAGTCCCAGCCAGTTAACGCATCACTGTACACTAAATTGTGCATGAACTGTACAGCGTATAGGACAGAATGGATCTAATAGTTTTCATGGCCAGCGACACTGCCTCAGCTTTGTTATAGAAAGCACTCTCTTCTACTGCAGTACACACTCTTTAGACATGCGACGTTTTTTAGTTTACTTTAAGGGAACAGAATGTGATTTTGAAAGCACTCTTGGTTATCACAATAAAAATACAACTTTTGTTCCCAGAGTCATCTGGTATGCACTGATTACAGATGGAATCCACCTGCTGGGGTTTAGCTAGAAACAGTGCAAAACTCTGTGTGTTACGTAGGACTACTTGTTTTTGTTTCTGATTTCATTGAATTATACGTGGGGCAATATTTTCTGTTTGTGTAGTTTGTTATTTGAAAAAAAGATAGAGCCGAGACCAGCTAAATTTCACTGAACAAACTGGCAATCCATATGAGGGCCTCATTCTGCTCTCTGATTGTCTAACCTGCTTGAAATTCGTAACATAAATATTTCAGACATCATTCAATTTTATGGCACTTTAAAATTTTGTTCAGAAAAGGCCTTATATAATTTGTACAGGTCGACCTATTATCTGTGGATAAAAGATCTCGATATAATTTTAATCAAAAATATTGCAGATCTTTTTCATTTTTTTCTGCTGATAGTAGTTTCCTTTATTTATTCATATTTAGATTCAGCTCTGTAGGCAAACAATTGTGCTCATACTCCAGAACTCCAGTATCTAACTCCATGAAAAGAGGTGTCTTTTGTACTGTTGAAATTACTGAAAAGTGGTTTGTGTGTCTTGCAAGGTAGTGAAAATGAATTAGATCTTCAGGCCAGCATATAAGATAGTAGATACTTTCCCTTTTGCATCAGCCCTGTTTTCCCAAAATAAAGGCTAAATAGCAGCGCTGTCTCCAGGGCGGTGAAGCCCAGGTCAGTTGGGGGGAGCCTCTATTGTCTCGGGATTTATGGAAGCAGAATATAATACGTTGCCTGCTCCAGTTTTTGTTGGGAATTTATGTAGTTTTAACACTTTTTACAATTTCCACATCCCCTTACTATTTTATATTGCTACAGTAAATTGAACATGGCGGGCTGAATTAAAAAGTAGTCTAATGAAGAATACTGTACAACTTTTACACATGCACACATCCCACATCATTTCATTGTAAGTCCTAATTGAATTCTAAATTAAATTAAACAAGCCGTCAAAAATAAATATATACCAATTTCACATAGACATTTCCTCTTTTAGTTTCTGGGTCTTCAAACTCACTCAGTTGTGTTGTTCGCTGCGGTGTACTGTTGAACTGGGATCTGAAAGGAAAGAAAAGAGCAGATTCCTGGTCACGGCTGACCTCATGACACTCTGATCCTTTGGCCTCCTGGACACACTCAACTGCGGTGTTGACAGAGGCCCGCGGGGGATGGGTCAACAAACCAGACACAAGAAAAAGACTTTGAGAGGGGGCATTATGCAAAGTCAACTTTTTTGGAGAAGGATATAAACTATCTTATCACGTGATTCTTTCAATTAAATACATGAACTTTTAGATTTAATTTGTTGTGTGCAGTGAATATTGAACTAAGGACATACCTGCAAAACAAAAGTCTTAGGACATTGTGAAGGCTGGGACAATCTCTGATCATATATTCCTTATTAGCATGCACTTCAGACAGTCTGAGCTACGACAAAATATAAATAGTTTCTGGCAAAACCTTGTAATTGTTTTATGCCTGCTTCCAGGCAAATAATCTTTTTCAGTCTTATCTTGATGCATTCCTCTGCTTTGTAAACATCATCCAGCTTCCACCTTTAATCTGTGGATTTGTTAGAGAAACAAATGTTGGCACAGCAGATATTTCTGGACCTTTGAAGTTGGGCACTATTAAAGAAGTTTACTCTATACTCCCTGTGCATTATGTTAATTGGACTGCATGTATAAATTGATAAAAATTATATTGTGGCATATTACCGGCAAATACTGTATCCAAATAATACCGTCTTAATGACTGCCATCTAAAAACCTACAGGGTAAATTGCTCTGCACAGTAAATTCCAAGCAGTTACCTTTCTTCAGGAGCCAAATAACAAAGCATAGATTCCTCTACCATTTACCCAGTGAGGAATATTCAATTTACCTACATCATTTTTACCAAAACTTGCTCAAGATGTGCAGCTAGGTCCTTTGGCACCACCTTGATGCGGCTGCCCTGTCTCACCATCACTGAAGGATCAATTTAATTCAGAGGACAAACCTCTCTGTGCTCACATTAACATATGCCTTAACTCTTATTTTAAATGAGGATATCTACAGAAATCCTGTGAAATCCCTCTATAACCTACGCGTGCCTGTCCATTTGATCTCCCCTTTAACTGTGTGGACCCACCATTAGATCAATGGCCTTGTGAGACAGAGCGCCCCACCGGCCTTGATGTCTGGGGAGTATTTTACTCACCTGCTCTTCACTGATGCCTGGAATCTCTTTAATGTGCAATGCAAAAGACCCCAGTCACTATACTGATAAATTTGCGCATCCCCTGAGACTGTGTGTATCGCTGCTGGCTGTCACCGCATACATTAAACCATTTAGGCTAGAATAATCACTGCTATTAACTACAAAGGAGGTTGATTTGAATAATTTAGAATGCTTAGCAATGGCACGGGCTGATATAAAGGGGTTTGGAATGATCAAACAGTAGCGCTCTATGGCCCAGTGCTGCGAGTGTCAATAATAAAAGTAGATCTATCTGATTACTTATGGCATTAGGTTCTGGTCTGCTGCACACCGCTTGCAATCGGTCCCCACTACCTCCTCTAAGTGCAGACATCTTGATTTCTATTTCAATGGCGAATCGATATGTTCATTTTAACAGATGGAGCAGGCAGGGGTACAAGCATGCAGTTCCTTCGTTCTCTTTTCATCTTCATCTAGTAGGAGATTTTGTGAGTTGGCCTTCGGGGAAATGGAAAAGGCATCATTCTTCTATATTGGATGTCAGTAGTTGGGCTGGTACAGAGCTGCAGTATGTGGAATCTGTGGTGTCTGAAGCCATCTAGTGGTTATGTTGCGTAACTACAACATTGGCATACCGTTAATGCAGCAGTGGGAAATAGCAATCTGTTCGTCTGTTATGACAATAATAATATCAAAACTTTAATGGACCTTCATCGACACTTATGGACGTTGGTCATCTGTCCTTTATAAACCAATGCCTTTCTGTTTTATTTATTGTGTGTGAACTGTTTCATTCTCTGATCTGTGTTTGCAAATTCAACAGTTGTGTAAAGTCCTCCGAGATTACTACTGTTGTGATTTAGGGCTATTCAAGAATAAATTGAACTGAATTGAATTGAAAGGCACACATAGGATTAATCTACTCCATACACACTTCATGGAGACATCTGTGAAAAATAGCCTCCACAAATAAAACTTGGGAACGAACAAGATTCAATATTCAAAGGATTAGAAGTTTAAGGTCACGGTGTGCCTCTGTCATGGACATTTAGGACAACACGTCCCTCTGTCATTTCTATCTTGTTTGTACCATTTTCATATTTCTGTTTGTGAGTCTTGAAATAACACACATTGTTGTGCTAAAAAACTCCTTACATGTAAACCTTACATTCTGAAAACTGAATAAACAAACTCAGCTCAATCGTGCCCTCCTTTTTTCTAATGCTGCCCTGGCTTTCCACACATCAATGTAGAATTATTTAAATGCTAAATCAGTCTTTATGAATTAATAGATTAGTTTTGTTTCCATTATGTTTTATTCTTTCCATCCATCCATTTTCTTCCCCTTAATCCATCTGGGCCAGAGGGCAGTCAGAGCTGCACCCTGTACACATAGCACCAATTTCAGAATAGTTTTAGATAATGTATTTAATGAGTGTGTCAAGTTTGTAGATAAATGTAAAATAGAATATCAAAAGAAACAATAAAACAAATAACTTAAATATTAAGTATTGTAAGGGGATTACTTTTGAAAAATAAATATAGATCACTACTGATTAGCTATTAGTTTTAACCAATTGTTTCAGCAATTGTGCACTGCAACTTCCCACTGTTAATAACCTCTTTGACCACAAGAGGGTGCTAAGAACAATTTGACCACAATGTAAACCTCTTTTTTTCTGCACCTGTTTTAGGCCAGTTTCAATGCCACAATATGTACAGTGCATGTAACTTCTGGTTTACACTGCGCTCGTATTAATGGACTGGACTTTATTTTGGTCTCCTATCTTACACTGGGACACACATACAGATAAGTTTATTATACCATTGACATGTCTTTTATTCTATATTAGTGAGTTGAAGACTCATTAAGATAGTATTAGAACTGCAGAATTGCATGCAGTTTCCAGTCAACTTAAAGGAAGATGGTGCAAACTTCTGAAATCTACTGAGGAACAACTATTGATCACTGAAATATGCAGTGCTTAATGAATATCAAAATTACACAATACAGATTTCTTCAACCATTTTCCTCCATTTATTTGATAGGGAGTGCACAGAATCCATGCAAAATGTATAGCCAAGGATATTTTACATTGGGCTTTTAACACAAATCATCCATATTATCTATTTTTTGCAGTTTTGACATAGATATATTCTCAATTTAAATAAATTACTTAAAACAAAATGTGGTTTAAACAGGAAGATATGGACAGTCCTCGTCTGGTCCGTATAGTGCAGCATAGTGGCTCAGCGGTTTTGAAGTTTAGTTTGTTTTCTCATTGCACCCAAAACCAGTGTCTGTGTTAATATCTTGCATCCATAGGCTTTGTCCTAGAACTCCAGATCAAAGAAGAGCCTTCTGGTGAAATTCCTGAAATAATTGAATTAACTTTTTTAATTCTTTCTTGCATCTGGTGATCAACCGTGTAGTCCCACATTTAAAGGCAGACTTGGGGTTTCTTTCCACTATCCCATCATCGACTACATCATGTGTTTGGTTTTATGTGGGTTTGCCAGCTTCAGCACTGAAACCAGTTAAATACTCTCAAATCCCTGTGATTCATGTAGCCTATAGCCATGCTGATTATGTTGTAATGAGTCAAGGGAAGAATATAATACAGCCTCATGTTGTTTTTCCCGATCTGACAAAGTTTTTCCATGTCTCGTGATTGTGTTTAGACATGTTACATGCTACACAGATTAATACGTTTCTGAAAACAGATACCGTAGCACCCTGGAACCTCTGTTATGAGCAACAAACCCTCCCATAAAATAAATCCAGAAATAATGGTCCATAAATACTCTGGTGGGTCATGTATCAGGAGGGTGGGGCAGTGCGTCCACACCCGGCGGTCATAAACGCAATAGTTCCATCTCTTTGAACAAAAATAGGTTTGATGATAGTGAAAGAATGTATTTTAATTCATTAGTAACAGCTGTAAGTATAGGTTAAATTTGGGGATACCATAGACTGATAGGTAAGGAACCAAGGTATCCAAGGTCCATTTATTAACGAATGGTCTTGCCAAAACTCTTTGACATGCTTCTTTGTCGCGGTGAAAAGTGTAGTTTTCCCTTTAATTGTTGAATTTACCACAGTTGCTAAATACAGTCACATGTATGGTCTCCACCCATACCTCACCCAAACAAAACTTTTTTATTTTTATTTTACAAGTTGATTCTTTTTTTCAAGACCAGAGTGGCTTTTTAATATCTGAAAGTTTCTACTGCTGCTTGCCAGCAAAAAAACTGTCAGGTACGAAAAAACTCTTGAACTTGAAACAAATTATGAACTAAATTTATCAGAAGATGATCCTTGTTGGACTGTGTTTATTGTTTAATTATGTGACCTTTGCTCCTTTACTTTATTACAATTGCTTGTATGTAACTTGGATTAAACTGTAGATATATAGCTATATTAGTAAGTTCTAACTGAATATGAGTCCGGTGACTTATTGGGCATTGTGCAAAGGTGCAGTCCAACGCAGACACACGGTTGCTGGGATACAGGCACAGATGTGTGGATTTCTGTGAAAGAAATGGAGAACAGATTTACCACTACCATGACACGTTTTATTGAACCAAACAGCATGTTGTGAATTTGAAGTTTTACGGTGATCAAATAGAAGGCCTCATGTTGTTTCAGTAGCTTTCCTTGTAACGTTGTTTGAGCAACACCTTGTGCCGCTACGATTCCAATACTGATTTATGAAAACACACACAATACAATACCATGTCAGTTTGATAAAATAAAATCCATGCAGGCTTAGAAATAATCAAGACTTATGAATGTTTGTACCCTTTGTCTTGTGTATGAAGTTGTGAGTAGTGAAATTAGATCTATTTTCTTAAACATACCTAGTTAGTATCTCGGTCTAAATATTATGACAAACCAAGGTGACATTCGGTAAGCCACGAGAGCAAGGGAGGCGTCCAGGAGGCAGATTTGTAACAGATGCTTGGGCCCCCGCAGCTAGCGCATCTCGATGAAGGAGTAGTGGCTCCCCTCTTAGCTCCTGCCCCTACCTCTATAAGGGGGTGCCCACTCTCTGGATGAAAAACTCAATTTATGGTGGAATCCAGAAGTTTACATACACTGGATGATTTTTTTGTATTGTATCATATAATATTTAGCCTGCCTTTCAATGGTGTGTGACTTAAGATAAAAGCCAGACCTGAAACAGATTTGAATTACATTTTTGTTTTTTCTTGATGTTTTAAATATTTACCGGTATTGTTGTGGCTTCTCCTTTGACTCCGACAATGCATTTGCCGTCTCAATGACTGTAAAAACTCTTTCGTGGTGGCGCTGGTGAACCCCAGGTCTTGTGCTGTGTGTGGTACCAGTCTCCTTTATGGAATCAACAGTATAGAAGCTTTTATAAACTTGTCTGTATTTAGATTTTGTCTTTTGGTGTCTGTCTGTGTTTCTCGTTCCAGTGTTGACCGAGAGTCCGAATAAAGAAATGATGGTGATGATGTAATCTGAGTTGCTTGTGCCGTCACTGTGGGAATAAACAATTGGTTCCCTTAATGTTTTCCTATGACCCAAAGCTCGAAGTTATAGGTGAGAGTGGAGATGTAGATAGAGTACTGCTTTATCTGAGGATTAATTAAGACACACATTTATACTCCCATTAAGAGCTGTTTTGAAATGTCACGATATCGATCCGTAACCTTTTGCTGCGTGCTTGGTTTGATGAACAAAGTATTGAAAAACCTTGGAGTAGAGTCACATCCACATCAGAGAAGATTCCCTTTAAGAACAGAATATTTTGTAATGGTTAGATAGCTATAATTTTATATTGTTATTTTTGTGTAGAATCCGTTTGCGCAACTTGTGTTTCTCTTTCAATTTATTTAACAGTTTTTAAAAGTTTTACAGTACATGTGCATCATATTTATACTGCCTGAATATACCAAATCACATTTTTATAAGAAAAACAGTAATACAGTAGTAACAAAACAGAACAAAATTGTAACTTAACTTGTGTTTTTAATGATTTTTTACAAACATACACTGAAGTAGAGAAGCAGAAAATGTGACCCTCTTGACTTACACATAGTTCCAACCACTCCACTTCCATAAACGTTGTTTCCGTCAAGTGTTCCGTTCATAAATTATGCGAGAAAACTGGATGACAGCCTCTCGCCAATAAGCTTCACCACTAATATAACACAGAAACCGACGGAGCTTTGAAGTGTGCTGTAAAAGTCCTTCTGTTAATAAGCATTTCTCTGTGCTAATAAAATACTGTATGTGGAATTTTTTTATCATTTAATCAAAACCCAGTATGATTTTTGGGTTCCCCAGTTGCTTGTATAGTGACTGTGTAATTTCCACTGCGACAATCAATGAAGAAAGCAAACATTGGTACAAAAGATTCATTCTCAACACAAGATGAGGCGAGCGGCAGGTAAACACCATTGGTTAGCACTCTCGCTTCTCAGCAAGAAGGTCCTGGGTTCAAATCTCGCTCGGAACAGGACGTAACAGAGTGGAGTTTGCATGTTCTCCCTGTGTGTGCGTAAGTTTTCTTCAGGGGCTTTACAACTAAATAGATGTACAGTAGGTGAAATCCTCCAGCTCTGGTCATGATCTGGAGATGGGTCCTCGGGCGTTGTGCTACGGCAATCACAGAGGCCCTGGTAGCATTTTATGGGTCAAATGCAGATGACAAATATCCCTTCAGAGTCAATAGATTACATTAGATTTTTATTTGTCATTGACAGCACAGTACCGACACAAAACAATCAAGTATAATTTACCTTAACTTACCCATGGTTGACCCAAAAAGTTGTATTTATTGGTACAGGTCTGACTGTTTTTTTTTTTTTTGTCATTTTTCTTTATCATACATTTCCCTGGGTCTGTTTTGTGTATTTCTGTTCGATTCGGTTCGGGGACCACAGGATTTCATCTCTACTTTTTGCGGATGATGTCGTCCTGCTGGCTCCAACGAACCAGGACCTGCAGCATGCACTGGGACGGTTTGCAGCCGAGTGTGAAGCGGCTGGGATGAGAATCAGCACCTCCAAATCCGAGGCCATGGTGCTCGACCGGAAAAAGGTGCCTTGCCCTCTTCAGGTGGGTGGGGAGGTCCTTCTTCAAGTGGAGGAGTTCAAGTATCTCGGGGTCTTGTTCACGAGTGAGGGAAGGATGGAGCGTGAGATTGACAGGCGGATCGGTGCAGCGTGCGCAGTGATGCGGTCTCTGTATCGGACCGTTGTGGTAAAGAGGGAGCTGAGCCGAAAGGCAAAGCTCTCGATTTACCGGTCAATCTTCGTTCCCTCCCTCACCTATGGTCATGAGCTGTGGGTAATGACCAAAAGAATGAGATCGCGGATACAAGCGATCGGTCCGAAGCGGTCCGCAGAGTGGCTGGGCGCTCCCTTAGAGATAGGGTGAGGAGCTCAGTCACACGGGAGGAGCTCGGAGTAGAGCCGCTGCTTCTCCACGTCGAGAGGAACCAGTTGAGGTGGCTCGGGTATCTGTTCAGGATGCCTCCTGGACGCCTTCCTGGGGAGGTGTTCCGGGCACGTCCCACCGGGAGGAGGCCCCGGGGAAGAACCAGGACACGCTGGAGGGCCTGGGAGCGCCTTCGGGTCCCCCCGGACGAGCTGGAGGAGGTGTGTGTGGATAGGGAAGTCTGGGCGTCTCTGCTTAGACTGCTGCCCCCGCGACCCGGCAACGGATGAAGCGGAAGAAGATGGAATGGAATGGAATGTTTTGTGTATGTGAAAAATATTCTTTAAAAGTAATAAGATATTTCAACAATTTGTGTTGAACAATCTCTCCTACAAGCTAATTTTAGTTTAGTTTATTTTTTGTGCATTATTCTATTGTTCTTACTCTGCTTTCAAAAATACATGTACCTCCGTTTTATTCTGTTGACAAAACTCTTAACATACCCTCCTGAATGGCAACTTCTGTTCTGTTTACATTCTGGTTTCCTTTAAAAATCTTTCACATATTTTTGCTTAAACATTATTTGCAGCAGTATTGAATGTATTGTATCTATTGTATTTCTTTTTTTCTTAACTTGAAAGTCCCCAAACATAATTTCAAGCTTCAAATGGTTCCTGCAGAAGTGGTTTAGACAGGGCCAATGACCAAAGTGCACGGAAGGAAACATCTGCTAAACAAAAGCAGTGGCTACTGTTCCGATTTGCATGATTCTTTCTGCAACGTGCGGCTAAAACAAATGGAAAAGTCCAACCGTTCCTCACCCATCCCTCTCCCCCTGCCCCATGCTGAGGTTTCCATTCTAACAGTGACATTTCGTTCCCCTGTGTAGTTCAGTCTTCCCGGCTTGGTCAGCAGTCCTGCCAGTGGACGAGTTTCCACCGTGCGCCATTTAGGCCTACCAGCTGCTTTTCCACTTCCACAGTTGACTTTGGAGTTTTTTTGGTGTGCACACAGAAGACCCCGGAAAGACCTCACAAGCTTTACAGCACTAAAATAGAGGTTTGCGGCTTCTAGATTGAGATCCTTGTGTGTAATAAGGGTACTTGGCATTATGAATGTGCACATGCTGGCTGATATTTCATTTGGGCGTGTGTAGATTCATGTGGTGGGCCGTGGTCTGCAGATAATTCACCTATGTTATAATTTAGGGATGTGGTGCATATAAAGACAAATTGTTTTCCACAAAAAGATTGGCCCTATATCAATTTTTTAAAATAAATTGACCAAGTGCATTCCTTTTCATATTTATTGAACAGTATACGAAGACTATATAGAATAAATTGTTGGATTGATGGTACTTGTTGATGTTTTCTCTCAAATGTGACAGACATTTTTCAATATTATGTGTTCAACGACCAATAGTGTTCAACAACCAACAATGTAAGTCAGATTCATGTTAGTTCTGAGCTACTTCTGGTCTGGAGAAACGAGATAGTAGAAGGACATGCAAGTTATACATCCATGATGAGGACTTTGTGACAAAGACAAATGCATGTTTCCAGCTTCCAATGCCCTTTTTGATATGTGTATATTATGTAAGTAAGTCAGTCATCTTTATTTATATAGCGTCTTTCACAGAGTCACTGCGCCTTACAATTGTTTTGGGCATTTTTATCCCACTCCACATAGAGAGAATACGCAGCCAATCAGTCTGCGATCTGATTGGCTGAGTGAGGGTGGTCATTTATTGTTTTTACTTTTCTGTCAGTAAAAGCTGATTGTCAGATGCTATTTATATATAGTACATGCGTGTGAATACTAGTGGTAGAATCAAGAAAATTCATCTCGTTGACATTAGAATTGGCTTGCAAGTTATGCGTACCCCAACTTTTCCAAAAATTACAAAACAAGATTAACCCCGTTACACCCTTGGTTACAAATATGCCACATAAAGCTCACAAGTAATGGCAAAAGAAGTATGATTTTTTTGGTTAAAAAATATTGACTAATGTATGTGTACACCAGAGCATAAAGATGCAAAAATGCTGCATTGCCAAATTTGGTTATTGAATTCTGCCAAAATAGCACAGATAATTTCTTTCAAGAAATATTTTTCTATGTCTGGGTTTTATGGGGTTAAATCTTATTTTCTCTTATTGTGGTGAATCATGATAATGTCAGTGAAGTAAACTCATCCTTACTTCTCTGTTCCTTGGCGAACCCTGCGCCTGGCTGGAACTTTCTTGTATTGTCCATATGGAATGGAGTTCATGCGGTGCAGGATGGGATAGTGAACGACTCTCTGCAGATTGCTTTCATGTGCTTGGATCTGAAATCCATAGACATAAAACTCTATCTACATGAGACCATTTACTTTAATGTGACCTCCTGCTGCCTCAATCTCCTGCAGATAAGTCATTTCTTTGCTTTAGGATTAACATAGTGTAATGGGATATACAGTCGTTCCCATATAGCCACATGTAGCTTCAGAGAGTGGATCAAGCTGAAACCTGATTTAGATCTTCACACAAACACATGTTAAAATATATTTAGGCTGACATATATAGAGTAAGAACAATCAAAGCCAGGCCGACCTTGTTTAGGTGCAGGAAAAATGAGTGAGGTAAAGGTATTAAGTGACTGTTTTGAGTTGAATTGGATCTGCATTTTAAAAAATGTACTTGGATGGCTGAAGGGGCCGCTACATTGATATCATATAGATTTGGACATACGGATATGTGAGAGAGGACGATAATGTGTTTTTAACCTGGATTTGAACATTGTCATAGTTGAGGCCTGTCTCACATTTTCAGGAAGACTGTTCTTGATTTTAGCTAAAACTGAAACCGCTTCCATCATCTTTTTCCTGCACAGCTCCTTCTGTGCCATTGTCATCTTCTTCCTTTTCCTCTTCTTCCTCCTTTTTTGTCTTTGTCCTTATTTTCTTCTTAAGCATGTGAGAGCTAAAAACTACTTCCAATCAAAATTATCTTTAACTTTGAGTTGCTAGAGATGGGCCAAAAGCTTGATTTGGTCATTTTCTGCTCAAATGTTGTCAGTAAAATGTAATCAATCCAATAAAGGTTGGACTTCGGTAAATGTATCTAATTCAATTTCCCAGTCATAGTCTGTTACTTAACCATTATATCTGTTGATGGAGTAAATCTATTGTATTCCATCTTACCTTAAATTTATTTAGAGACTTTTTTCTGAGCCAGATGTTGGACTACAAAACAAGAAGAGAGTCCATATTAGGCAGAAGCATAGGGTTTCATAATAAACCATTAGGCATCTGAACAAATATTGCTGAAGTGCAGATGGGACGTAGAGGTTTCCGTTCCCTTTTTTCTGCTTTGATTTTTTTTTTTCTTCCCCGCTGTCGAGGTTCAGTTGTTGTCTTTTGAAACAAGTCCCCTTCTTTCATATGAGAAAACACACTCAACTGCCCTATAGCTTTCTGTGGGGTCAGTGTGTAGCTAAGGATTATTGTGTTCTGTGTTGTGTTCTATAGAAAATATATATAAGAAATCTTTGAGACAAACTTGCTGTAACGTCGGTTTTACATATATTCTCCCATGTGTTTTGCTTCAGTAATTATGTTTTATTTAATAGAAAAATATTATACATTCTGAAGCAACAGTACTGATCTTTCTGGAATGAAAATTCACCTTCATTTTTCTATGGACATTTTACTCTGTTTAAAGATGCATGTTATACCATACAGTCAAGGGAACACCATGTACAGTATGTGTACCTCCATAGGACACGTATGAGTCAGGGGTGTGAAGATGTAAAACATCTGGAAACATCACTCCAAAAAGTGATGAAAAATAAGTACAAAATTGTTAAAATTTGGCAAAATGTATCTTAATTTGAGCATATTTTGACAAACAAGATTTGCCAAAAGAACAAACGAATTGATCTTATTTTAAAAAGATAAGAGAAATTGTCTCCCAACTGTTCATGAAATAGTTTTAGTGGCCTGCATCGATCGCATGTCCGTGGTTTGTTTAGAAAACAACCGAGATGAGGGGGCCTTCCTCCTGTCCCACACATGGAAACCCCTCCCCGGTCAGTCTAAGCAACCTCAGGTCAGGTCCATCAGGCTGACCGAGCCTACTCACGAGATAACACTAGCTGATAAATGTTTCCAAGCCTGAAGAGGAACTGAATATAATACTTGTCCAACTTGTCCAACTTGTCCTTCAAAAGAACCACAAAAACATTATAACTCAATAAGACAAAATGAACCTTTTTGAATCAACATGGAAACACATGGAAAATTGGGTCTTGAAACTTTCCTCAAACCTGACTAGTTGTTGTCTCTCTCTCTGCCTGTTTCAATCAAAAAATGGTTCCTGTGGCTAATGTTTTGGTACGGACCTATCTTCAGGTTATTTCTTCGTATTGTTGTTGACTTGACTTGAAGCTCTGGAACTCTTTTGTCCATAACTTAAACTGAACTTGGACTAGCTGGTTTAAAACACAAACTGAAGCGACTTCTTTAAACAAGCCAGTTGTGTGACCATCTTTGACTTGAAGGACACCTGTCTTTTGTATAAGGTGACTAAAATCACAATAAAAAACATTGTTACATAGTTTTCACATGTTGATTGTGTATCCTAGTCCATTCCAAATACTGTATATACATGTTTAAAAAGTTGCTTCTTCACAGAAGTTGGAATATACTGTAATGAGTATATTGCAAAATGCATTTTATTGTTTTTACCACCAACACTTTTTTTAAGCACAGACATAAATTCCCTCACCACTCCATTCACCCTCTTAAGTGTTGGTCACATAAAACCTCTTTGTAAAATGCATTCCTCCAGCGCAGCCCTGTGCGACTGCGTGTGACAGCATAATGACTTAAGCACAGTTCTCTCGCTGCCTGGACACTGACGTCGTGCCCCGATCGCCTCCTCAGTGGAACTCCATGCGTCTCTGTTTGTAACCTGACGCCTCACAGAGAGAGAGAGAGAGAGAGAAAGAACCATAGTCAAAAGCACAGACAGAGAAATCCGAGGGAGGGAGTAAGGGGGTAGGGGAGGACTCGCAGTGGAGTAGGAAACGTGATGTCAGCTGAGTTCAGAAAGTAAACAGACTTTGGAGACAGCAGCATGCGGTCGAGGCAGCTGGAGGAAGCCCGAGGGGATGCAGGTTCTTCAGTGTCCCGGACTGCGAGAATGGGCTTGAGCAGGGTGATCCTTGGCAATGGGCGCTGGCTGATCTTCATCATCTTCATCACTTCTGTGTGTCCTGGGAATGCATGGCCCTATGGTAAGAGGAAAGACAGTCACACTCACACACAAGTTCATGTTCTTTGTTCTCAAAATACCGGCATCAGCAATCTCTTCATCCTTTGCTTTGGCTTGGCTGTTCCTAGCATGACACATACAGTAACATAAGTTGTGTGTGACAATAAGTTTTAAAAGATTGTACTAATTGAAAAAACAACACACATTTTAGTTGAATTTTCATAGAGTATTAAACAGATTTGTTTTTGACAAAGATTTACTTTTGTATATTTGTCTTTGCTACATGCTTACAATCTATCATGTTGTTATACGTTGATATATAGTTGTGTGTTTTTAAGATGTCAGAGAAAGCCATCAAACAAATCCCTTTACAAACCTAAGATAAATTGTAGTATTTCTTTATTTTTTATGCAAATGGCAGTCTCATGACCTTGTGTAGGTCATGGCCCAGTGTTGAGGACCCACAGAATCCGATTAAGATACTACTCCTGCTGAGAGTAACACAATTACAGTTACAACATACAACTATCAAGGAGGATTCTTTTTAATATCCACAGAGACTCAACCAAACAGAAACACATTCCTTGAAGTCGTCCACTACATCGTTTTTTGGGATTGCTAAAACTTGGCACACATTTTCTTTTGCGTCCTGCCGTGTGTCCAAATGTCTCTATTTTGCTTTCTTCTGTTTACCCTTTTTAACCTAGCACTTGAACTCCTGCAGGAAGTTTGAATCACTTAGACAGTCCTAATGTGAATACCATGCATGCATCCCAGAGAATCCCGGGCAAACTTTTTTTTCCTTTCATTCTTTTGCCCTCACGGTGCCTGTAAAGCTATACGTTCTATTAGCCTGCAGCTGGTACATGGGATGACCGCGGTGGATTTCATTTGTAAGTCCATAGAAGCCTCTCAACTGCTTCTGCTTGTTCTCATCCGAGTGACTCCCGATTAAGTTCGAGCTTAATCAACTGATGAAAGATGTCCACTGTTGAGCAAGCAAGATATATCTAGTCCCAGAGCTGTACCCACGGTAGACAGAACATTGGTTATATGTAACAACAGAGAGTGGGTTTGTGGGCGGTTGCAATGTTTATTCTGTGATTACATGCACCTCGACAAATCCTCAATATTGTCCTAGTGTAACCGCACTTTGAAAACGCTTCATCAGCTGAAATAGAAGGAGCTGGAATTTCTCTTAGTCAGACTTAAACAGCTGGATAACATGATTTAAGGCCAAACTGGTAAATAGCCAAGTCATTCTGCAATCTTGTACTGTAAAACGGTTAGCAAGACATTGAAGAGACATTGTGATGATTGTTAATCTGGGCACAAATACATATCATTTGTTTTATTTAAAGACAGACATATAGGTTACGTTCATGAAGAAACATTTCTAAATATTTTCCCATATCATTATTTTATAGTGATTAGATTCACAAACCCGTCATGTTTTTGTTTTATGCCTTTCTATATCCACCAAACTGTATGGATGAACATTGCTCACCCGCTAGCTCAATGAAGCCAAATATGGAAGTGCTTATGGAGAAAGTTTACCTCCAACTCACTCTAGCTCCTTGACTTCTCGCTCAGTAAACATTTGTGTCACATTTTCTCACTCTCATCGATTGCAGTGTTTTCTTTGTAAATCCAAATTTGAACCATATGATTGACCAATCCTAGCGCTTCATTGGCGGTAGTGGGGAAATGCAGCCAGCGAAAGTTCAATTTGGTAGACGTTAACCAAATTTACCCCCTCCAGGCCGGCTCTCATCCCCAGCCTATCGCTCAGCAGACGCCCCCTTCCAATCATCTGTACCGACTCGCAGCCGCATAAAAACGGAGCAACGCCCACTACCGGCCTCCTGAAGCCTCGCAAGCTCCTGCAGCCTCGCAAAGAATCGTTCTGGAGGAATCGCTTTTGTCTACTCACGCTTACTCGTGCGTGTCCCTGCTGCCCTCTGTCTTGCTGCGTGTGGTCTGCTCCTCCTGTGGCTGCACCTGCTGCGGGTCTCGTGCTGTGGTCCGTGGGTCTTTGCCGCTCTCCTCCTTTGCGGGCTCTTTCCGCGGGTTTGCCGCTGTTGTCTCATCGCGGCCTGCTGCTGCATACGGCCGGTCTAGCCCGGTGCGGTGGGAGCCGTGCGCATCCCTGCCTCCTTGTGCCGGTACGGTGTGGTCCCGTCGTGTTGTCCCTTGTCTTCTGGCGCTGTGGGTAAGTATGAGATCCGCGGACGGTTTATTCCCCTCGCTTTGTACTGCAGGCTCAGTTGGCCCCGTGCTGGTGGGCAGGCTTCAGTTTAAAGCCCTCGCATTGGTCTGCAGGCTCTCTTTAACCAAGCTCCGTTAAATCTTCACTCTGACTGCAAGCTCCGTTTAATCCCTCACATTGGACTGCAAGACCTCAGTTTAATCCCTCTCATTGGACCGCATGCTCTCAGTTTTAATCCCTCACTTTGGCCTGCAGGCTCTGTTTAAATCCCTCTCTGGACTGCAAGCGCTGTTTAAATCCCTCACATTGGACCGCATGCTCTCAGTTTTAATCCCTCACTTTGGCCTGCAGGCTCTGTTTAAATCCCTCCCTGGACTACGAGCTCTGTTTAAATCCCTCTCTTTGGACTGCAAGCGCTGTTTAAATCTCTCTCGGACTGCGGCTCCCAAAATGAATCCCTTACATTGGTCTGTGAGCTCTCAGGTTAATCCCTCACGGAACTGTTATATCTGGAAATGCCTATATCTGGAAATGCCTATATCTAGAAATGTATATCGGAACTACTTATATCTGGAACTGTTGTACCGTATCTGGAACTGCTTCATATGGAACTGCTTATATATGGAACCGCTATATTGGAACTGCTCATATGGTACGGTTATACCTGGAACTGTTATGCAGTACATGGAACTGCATATATGGTACTGCCTATATCTGGAACGCTATATTTTAAAAATAAATAAATGAATAAATAAATACATATAAATAAACATATATAAATAATTATAAATAAATATAAATAAATATAAATAAATATAAATAAACATAAATAAATATAAATAAATATAAATAAATTTAAATAAATAAATGAATAAAAAAAAAAAAAAAAAAAAAAAAGTTTAAACTCCTCACTTGGACTGCGGGCTCAGTTAATCCCTCACTTGGACCGTAAAACTGTTAAATCACTTGGACCGTAAAAAAAAAAAAAAAAAACCTGTTGAAATCCCTCACACTGAACAGCTACAACAACATTCTACTGACGTGGCTTTGATACGGGATCATTGCTGTTATTATCTACGGACGCTGCAGCTGCTGCTGCTGCTACTGCTGCTGCTGCTTCATACGGCTACTACTGCTGCTGCTGCTGCTCCATTTGCTACTGCGCTACTACTGCTGCTTCATTTACTTGCCATCTCTCTTCACTTGCATCTCTTTTACTGAAACACTGATCAGCTACGACAACATTCTACTGCTGTGGCTTGATACAGGATTATTACTGTAATCTCTAAGGATGCTGCTGCTGCTGCTGCTGCTGCTGCTGCCGCGGCTTGATACAGGTTATCGCTGTTATTATCTGAGGTACTGCTGCTGCCGCTGCTGCTACCGCTACTGCTGCAACCCACTCTCTCAGAAGCTTATCCTGTTTCTAATGGATGCTGCCCGGCTGAGTATGCCGGGTCGCGCTGGCCTCGTACCTATGCTCCCAGGGTCGCTTCGGCGGTCATGCTTCATCTCTCTACCTCATCTTCTGATTCTATCAGATGCAGCTGGCCGAGTAGCTGCGCTGAGCCGTCAATCGGACTCCTAATCAAAGGCATCCATACCTGTATTCTTCACTCTTCTGATCGCAGGCTCCCCATCATGCTGCCCATCCTGCAGCGGCACTGAACTCCGGCTCATCTTCCAAGTACATGTCTGCCCTCCTCGCAGCATCTTCCTGCTCGCCTTCTATGACTTCTCTGCATAAGCGTCCACTACTGCTCGCTCAACCTTCATGCGGTCCGAGACGCGGCTTCCCGACCATCCTACTATCCTGATTATCTACTCTCCAACCCAAGATTCTAAGCGTAAGGGCGCCTGCAACATCAATGGCCCTCTCCGACATGTCTCTGCCCTTACAGGTCTCCGCTCTACACGGACGTGCCCCTTCCGTGGGTTTTGGGGGATTCTTCCAGGACCATTGGGTTGCCGGGCCGTGGCCGCTACTTCCACCGGAGCATCTCCTCTGCCCTACATGAGATATTCCCAGTGGTCGTGGCTGCGCGCCGTGGAATCACACGTGGCAGAGAAAGAGGATCTCTGTCATGCGCGATAATCTCGACGTAGTGGAAGCATCACACAAAGGTCGCTCCTTTCACCCAACATAATGTCCCCTGACCCTTTCAACCTTCATCTCAAACATTCAAAGACCAAGGCGCCTGCAACATAATAATAGCTCGCTCCGACACATCTCTCTCCAGACAACCTTCCCATGACAGCAACCTGGTTCAGAGCTCAACTAAGATCCCTACTGCTCCTCTGCAATTTGTCTCCCCAGCTCCATACAGCCCACTCCTTCAGGATAGGCGCTGCCACGCGCGCGGCCTCGCTGGGGCTCCCCCACCTCTCCAACAGCTGGGGTGCTGGTCCTCTTCGGCTTTCTCCGCCTACATCAGCCCAGACGCGTCCGCCATCCTGGCTGCACAACGCCTACTGGCTTCCTCGCAAGCTCCCAGCAAAGCAATACGAAGCAAAGTAAGTGAAGCAATAAGATTCTGGTGGCGGCACGCACTTCTCAAACACTCTCCGCTGCCGCAGCGTCTGACGGAACGTGATGCGAACGCTCACGTTCCCAGCGCGCAAAAATAACCCATGATGCATTACACTCGCCTCCGCTCTCGGAAAGGAGATCTCAACGGACCGTTATTTTTCACCCCCGATCCCCTCCCAACGTCATCCAACGGGTTCAGAGCCCAACTAAAGTCCGTACTGCTGCTTTGTAACCTGTCTCCCCATCTCTACGCAGCTCACTCCTTCCGGATAGGCGCCGCCAGCAGCCGAGTATCCGCAAGTATTGATCACAGTAGATAGCGGTCACAGCATATAGCGATAGCGGTCACAGCATATAGCGATAGCGGTCACAGCATATAGCGATAGCGGTCACAGCATATAGCGATAGCGGTCACAGCATATAGCGATAGCGGTCACAGCATATAGCAAAAAATGGTTAGCAGCATTGCGCTGGCGGTCACAGCATAGCGATAGCGGTCACAGCATATAGCGATAGCGGTCACAGCATATAGCGATAGCGGTCACAGCATAGCGATAGCGGTCACAGCATAGCGGTCACAGCATAGCGATAGCGGTCACAGCTTAGCGATAGCGGTCACAGCTTAGCGATAGCGGTCACAGAATAGAGTAGTCACGACGTCTGTCCCCTCCAAACCAGGCTTCGAAAAACTCCATCAACACGCAGCCTTTTTGGGGATTGTGCGCGCTCATCGCAGGAGCCTTTACGATCCGAAGGCCGCACCGGGACCTAGGGCGCCAAACCTCCTTTCATAAAATACTCAACTTCCTGTTTCTCGTCTCTCCAAATTGAAATGCAGCCAGCGAAAGTTCAATTTGGTAGACGTTAACCAAATTTACCCCTCCAGGCCGGCTCTCATCCCCAGCCTATCACTCTGCAGACGCCCCCTTCCAATCATCTGTACCGACTCGCAGCCGCATAAAAACGGAGCAACGCCCACTACCGGCCTCCTGAAGCCTCGCAACCACCGCCTCCCCTCCTCCTCCTCTTCACCCTGCCTCCAATCTGCCTCCAATCTGCCTTCAATTTTCTTCCCGCTGCCAAATGCCGCCACCAGTGCCTAGGTCCCGGGGGATTGTGCGCGCTCATCGCAGGAGCCTTTACGATCCGAAGGCCGCACCGGGACCTAGGGCGCCAAACCTCCTTTCATAAAATACTCAACTTCCTGTTTCTCGTCTCTCCAAATTGAACTGTGGCTATATCCACACGAAGACAAAATGCTTATAATTTCAGAAACTTTTTCTGTAAACACGGAGTTAGCTCAGTAAATGTGTGCGTCCATATGAATGTAGTCAATACGCCTGAAAACGCTGTGAAACTATACCAGACCTGTTGGTGGCGCTGTGACGCAATGACGGGATCAAGCCCAAACTTCTGTGGGCATGCGCGGAATTTTGTAAACAGACAACATGGCGAGTGGGCGAGCTGGTACTACATTAGTATGGACGGACGATGAGGTTGAACTGTTGCTTCGGGTCACACTGGATTACAAAACCAACAAGCTACATTGTTGTTGTCATTATTTTCTGAGTGCGGCGCATGCGTGCTTTAACAAGAGGCGGGGCGATGACGCAAGCGTCTCAGATACATTGCGGAGAGGCAGTAACCACGGAGCGGCATATACGGAGTTTTGAAATCTTTCCACTCTGGGACCTAGTTTCAAAAATGTTTGTTTACACCCCCCCAAAACGCCGGCCTCGTATGGACGATACACTGGATTGATAAAGTATTTTTGCGTTTAGGCCTGAGCTTGATTTCGTGTGGACAAGGCCTGTAGCTTGCCTTAGCAACCATGATAGCGATGTGTTGATTTCCATGTTCCCCTGCTACGGCGAGTAGGTCACCCCGTTTTATTGGCTCCAACCAGCCACTGTTCAAATCGGCAAACGGGTGACGTCAGTACTTGGTGAGTCCACTCCCCTACTGTCCATCATGCATAGCGTTTTTGCTTTGCACATCAAGAAGGTCCTGTGTTCGATTCCACTTCCAGACTTTTCTGTGTGGAGTTTGCATGTTCTCCCCATGTCTGCATAGGTTTACTCAAGGAGCTCTGGTTTCACTACAACTAAAAACATGTACAATGGTCCCACATAACACCCTTTACAACCCAACTCCCCGCCCCTCTCTCTAATCAAGGACTCCCTGAAAAAGAACCTCTGCAATCTGTGGGACTTTCCTTGTTGAATAAATAATTCTGTTGTTATTGTCACCCCTTCTAGACACTTTCTATGAGAAAATAATTGGATCATATTTGATATCTACTGGCTAACAAGATGCGGAACTTTGTGACCGTTTTTGTTTCATGTGGCTTGGCCCAGAAATTACAAATACATCAACCAAGCTAAACCGGACACATTTTCCAACTGCCCTCTACCACAATTATACTATAGGCTCATTGGAATGTTGATAAATTATTTGAGATTTGTATGAAGCCAGATTTTGCTCCATTTTTCCAACATATCAGATTTTCTGAAAGCTAAAACTGCAAGAGCTACAGATGGATTCCTGAACAAGGAACCACATTTTCTGACAGGTTTTCTTTGTACGATTACATTAATTTCAACATGATCTGTCCTTATGACCTGCTCTGTCAGCATATTCACTCCCCCGCTGATGTGTTTAGCTAAAGTTCTCTTTAGGGGGGAAGTTGTCAGGGCTACTGGGTAACTGGCTGAACAAAACAAATCCTAAAGCTTTAAGATGTTGAAAAAGAAATTTGGTGGGGGAAAATATTGGCACAGAGGCAAAATGTAGACTGGACAACTCAATGTCATTCCCTGTGTGCGACAATTTATTCAGAGCATTTCAGTCCAGTATGCTGAGAACAAATGTCTCTGTATGGCTCTTGTTTGACCCACTTACACTCTATCATCGCTAATGTGCCACCAGTCGGATGGGAGGATATTTAGAGTGATCTACACGATGTCCGGCGGGATCGGGCTTCATTCACATTTCCAATGACCACAAAGAACCCTTGGGATTTCCCCCCCCCCCCTCCAGTTCATGATAGCCAAATTACCCCAACCTCAAAATACCAGACAGCTGCCGCGGCCATGCATGCTCACACATAGCGACGAAAGCTGCTATAAAAACAGCCATTTTTCCATGATAGTTCGGTAAGTGTGATTTAGTCAGGAAACCATTTATTCTGAACCGGATAGAGAGGAAGAGTGTACTGTATATCCTCCTTATGTTCATTACACGCATTACACGTTTGCCATACACTTTCTCCTGTGATCATAAAAAAATAATATACTAGGGTATCAACTTGTATTGTTTCTTTCGTATAGCTGTGGTTGCATCAAATTTATAGCGAACACTAATAAACTTTGTGAACATTATTTAACTGTCAATTATAAAATCCTCTATATAAGTACTGTACTGGAATTTCTAACCCACTGCGGGACGAATACATTATGTCTTAATATCTGTATCTTGTAAGCTATAAGTAGGGTCCTTGTTTAGATTTTGGTTTTGATGCTTATTACATAATATAAACCTAAATCTTTTTAACATGCCAGGGTTACATACAAGCATGTGAACCTGGGCATGTCTGTAAACTGGTCAACATAATTTCCAGTAAGACGTCTGCCTCATGTAACCACCGCAAACTATTACTACTGGGACAAGACTAACAGCATTTTAGTATTCGAGTAAAGGAAAGGCCAAGGGATCCAGCAGCACCTGAAGATTCTCTGTTTTTGCTGTTTGTAAAGGGCTTGAGACACTTCTAAACAGCTCAGTCTGCCTCAAGCGCTGGGCAGATTAATTGATCTGTTGTTTTTGCCCACTTGTCAGACCGACAGGTGGGCAAAAACAACATAAGTTTGGTTGTGTTGCATAGTCCATGTTCTCTGCCCATATATCCGGGCATAATGTGAATGTGGCATATAGATCCATTCTCTTATTTCCGTATTTACCTCTTTACTGTACTGGACCACTGATTGAGACTTGTCCGATAACCTAATTTTATCTTGCTGATGTTTTTTATTGCTTTAAAAACACACAACATTGCCAACTTGCCTCTCCACAGACCTGTCTTTCCATTGTTGTGCAGCCTTCATGTTTAACGCCGAAAGTTGCGTGTTCGGTATTACAGAAATAGATTACGAACATATTAAAGCAAGTTTAAAAACAACAACTCTCAACAGCCTGTTTGGGTTTGTGATTGTGAATAGATGCCAAGAGCTAGCACTAACGTTGTTCATATCTCGGTACGCAGCTGCCGATATATTTGGTTGCTGTGTTCAAGTTCAAGGAGAGAACTGTTATCTGAGTGAGGAGGCTATGTCTGGACACAGTAGGAGGACGAGGAGACAGACTGAGGGATTTGTCAGCAGTAAAACACCCAGACATTGACGTTGGGCTTTTATTTTTAGCATGGAAAAAGGACGGTTCAATTCATGAGCTGGTGCACCGTTCTGAGTGCAGTGGATCAACACCTCAGTTTGTTAGAAAAAAATCTAATCTGTCTGTGATGTGGATAAGTAGTATCACATCTGCATTGGAAAAAAAACAGATAACACTTGGAGGTTCCCTAGTCTCCACATCTGCATGCATTTTGTGTCGCTTCAGGCATTTTCCATTAGAGCGGCACGCAAAAAGGTATACGTTAAACTCATGGTAGTCGACAACGACCTTACCTAAAGAGTAAAAACTGTTAGACAGATTTCAAATTGTAAATTGATGGAGCATGTGTGCTATGAGCGAGTGGTGGTGGTCGAAGAGCTCGTAAATGCAGATTGTTTGCTTCTGCCAGTCAGCCCTAGGGCAAGAATCAAGTAAAGAATATATGGGTTTAAAACATATTTCAACATAATATTAAGTTTCTTTGTGGCACTGTCTCTATTACTGACGCTGCAGGTTGCCAAAAAGTTTATTCAAGGGTTTGTTTGAACCAGGCTCATACGCTGCTTTTTCTATGTAACTGTTATACTCTCGGTTAAGCACATCCTTGCGCAGCTGCCACGAGTTTTATGGTACATTAGCCAACTGCGCTCTTCATAATTACAGGTGTGATACATAATGACAAGTGTGTCTTCATTTGCATGTTATTATCCTTGGGTTATTAACTTTCTATTTACACCTGTTCTGGCTTCTTTATTGTAAAAAGTCCAAAAACTCAAGTATTACTGTCCAGTATCTGCCCGCAGGTGTTGACCTGGAAGCTGTGCAGATGTTTTTTACAAGAGCCTTGCAGTGTTGCGTGAAAAGATCAGTTCTAGTATTATGGCTGGGACAGTAGCCTGAGTTGCAGTTATATAAAAAGGATCAGTGTGGTATAAATCAGCTTGAAGAAGATCCAGACAATTGACAAGCATTCCTTTGGAAGTGTGGGAGAGGAAAACATGACAGTCTTATCAAAGAGAGGAATACAAAATGTTCTAAAACAATTTGTTTTGTATCCTCAACACGCTTTAGTACTTGCATGCCCCACTTTGTGGACTGCTATGAAAACCACAAAGCTAATGTTTTCATAGCAGTCCGCGGCTGCTGACGTAGGCTGATGACGCGTCCTACACTGGTCTGTCGGGTTGATAATGGAAAATGGGGAAAAAAAATCAATCTAATTAAATATTTTGTTTGAACACACTATTGTTAATCATATTAAATACAGTACGATACATGTATTGAATGAAATTTATTATTTCCATTATCAACCCGACAGACCAGTGTAGAGTTGCCACAGGACGCGTCATCAGCCTACGTCAGCAGCCGCGGACTGCTATGAAAACATTAGCTTTGTGGTTTCACAGGCGCAGTTGACTGCTTAAACTAAACTTTGCACAAAACTTTGACTCTTAAAACCCACATGTGACAAAACGGAACCATCAACATCTCGCCTCAAATTGCATTAAAAGTGACATTCGTGTCTTAATTCGTTCGTATTTCAACTTTTAAAGCAATTCACGGTTCGCCATCTTGGTATGCTTCGGTTGCCGTGAGACGCGCATGCGCAGGTTTGCATTACATCATAAACAGCTGAGGCAGTGCATCTCTTCAAGACAGTGTATCTCGGCGTTACACCGGAACCACACAGCTGTGGCAATTCAATTAATTTTTTTCACAATAGCAGTTGTCTCTGAGAACTTTACAACATTGTTGATTTCTCAAAAACAGGCCAGAGAATCAATCAGTTCAACGCTGTTAATGCTATTTTAGCAAACACATGGGAGGAGCCATTGGTCCAAAAAAGACCAATGTCCTTAAAGACCCTTCGACCCTCCTGCATCGAAAAGGAAAGACTCAAGACTCAAGACTTGTCTTGACCATTAGCAGACATTTCATCTGCAGAGCGGCTTGGCACTCTCTAAAGGATGAGGTGAGGAGCTCAGTCACAAGAGAGAGGAAAGAGGACCCGGGACTGGGTGAGACTGAGGACAAGCTGAAGGGACATAGGCCCATCAGCTGTCCTTGGAACCTCAGGATTCCTCGAGATGAAGTGGAGCGAAGTCAGGGCATCTCTGCTGAAACTGATACCCGCGACTCGGAAATGGATCAAGTGGAAGCACATTGATGGATGGATAAACATACAGTGCATGCTGAAGATTAAGTCTTTTGTGTGCATTTCTTTTGCGATCATGCATAATCAGAGGTAGCAGAAAGCTCTGCATCTTATTGTATTTATAAAATAAGGACAAGTCATAATACACAAGGAAGCCAGTTTATTTTGTCTTTGAGAGTATTTTGTGTAGATTGATTGTTGCCATTTCTCCACTAAAGGACGAAATGCATGGAGGGTACATTTGATGACATTACCAGGGCAGCCCATAAACTCTGCTGACCCTTTCATGTTTTTGTTCTATAAATCAAATTTTACAGGCTCACCGGTCAGTGTCCTTTGCACAGCCCAATGAAGTGGGTCAAAGGGCGTCAGGCGTCATCTTCCCTGTGGGACCAATTTAACACAATGCTTGCTGACCTACCTCCTGTCTACAGACCACCTGTAGATTGTATATATATTAGTGGCACTGTGGTCCCTCGTTTATCACTGGGGTATGTTCTAAAAATAATCCACAATAACCCGAAAGCAGCAGTGATTTGTGTTTTGCCACTCACCACAAACATACTTTTCTAAGCAGGACAGGGCCTGGTGTGTTCTGTGATGGGAGACCTCTGTGATCACCCGTTGCCACAGTGGGGCGGTTGCGGCTGTAAAGAGCCAAACTGTCGTTGTGTCCTCAGGCAAGACACTTCACCCACATTGCCTAGATTAATGAGACTGGTGTGTGCATGAATGGTTGGTTGTGGTCAGAGGGGCCGATGACACACACTGGTTGCCTCGCTTCTGTCAGTGTGCCCCAGGGCAGCTGTGGCTACTACAGTAGTTTATCACCACCATGTATGGAATGAAAGAATAATGACATTTAAGGCATCCAAAAAAACACATTATTCTAACCACCTGACCTCACGTCTGCTTATGTGCGATCGCAGCCATCTCAAACCTGTTTGTAGGTCTTAACACTGCTGCAGCTGTCAAAAGCTGTGCGTACACTGTTAAATACAGCTACAGAGGACACAGCGCAGAGGGGCAGGAGCAGGACTTCTCGCAGAGGGTTGCGAGAAGAAGGTGGTAGTCATCTGAATATTTTTGGAACAACCAGCTTTGTCATAGTCATGCACAGTGCCATATTGTATTCTCAGTCCAAGTTTTAATTCCTTGTCTTAAATTGAGTTAGCTTACGTTTTTAGCAAATCTTAGGAATCATTAAAACTCAAACAATCAAATCCTTTTGTAAGGAAGCCTACCTTTGTACGCTGCTATTATAAGATGAAAGCACATTCTCAGTGAAAGCACACCTGTAAACTCAAGTGCTATTGTAAAACTAAATGATATGGTGGAGTAAAATTTGCATATTGGCTGCATTTTTGGCACATCATCCTCATTCAATTGCTGTTTTGCACAAGGCTTAACTCATACCTCAAAGTTAATAGTAATGCATCTATGCTATTTATCCCTGATGTCATAAACTCCTTGTGTGGCTCTCAAGTGAGGTCACCCTGGTCTCCCTCACACAGCAGCAGAAAAAGCTGCTGCCGTGGTTAACGCAATCTGTCTTGAAGTTAATTGAAAGAGCTACCAACACTGAAACATAACTCCTCTCATTCTGAAATGTCCACTTTGTTTCCCACAACCAGCAGCACTGAAATCAGACGTCCAAATGGTTCTGATGTTTCTTTAAAGGCCAGTGAATCAAGTCAGCGTAAGGTTACATGGGGAAAGGTGGCAGATCAGAAGAAGGAGCCTTACTCTTTCTTCCTTAACTGATCTTGGTTTTGGCTCAGGCAGTGCTGACAAGTGTTACTGTTACTTAGAGGAAATTAAAATGTGGTCAAATAATAGTCATAGTCAAAATTTGGTTTGTCGACCCTTTCGTTGAGTGTTGTTGAGGTAAAATCCATTTGAGTTAAGACATGGAGTCGTTGTGTCTGCCTAGCCAGTTGTGGATGAAGGATTGTTTTTGGTTATTGGAAGTACTTCAATTCAATTCAATATATTTTAGCATAACCCTGAATCACAACAGTAGTTATCTTGGAGTAGATTCGCAGACACAGCCCTGTGAATGAAAACAGTTCAAACACAAGACATACAATGATACAAAACACATAGAGGCATTAGTCCATAAGGGGCAGATGGCTTATGTCCATAAATATTGAAAAGTCCATAGATAACATTGTTATTTTTTCATTTCATTGCATAGTCGAAATGCAGCATTTCCTCCTAAAAACAAAGGAAACGCCTCACCATACCACAGACATTTGTGGTTTTTCAGCTCTGATTTGTGTGGATGTTGCAAGGCTGTCTACAGAAATGACAGTCTAAACAGAAACTTTGAACTCTGTGTTGGTTTAGGGTTTTCAATCGAGAGACTACAATGTGGCCATGTATTGTTAAATCAGGCTGAAGTGTTCTCCTGAGCGTCTTGGCATGTGCTGGTGGTGAGGGCCCGATTCAGCATGAGCGTTGGGTGGCAGCTCTGATTGACCCATAAATTGATTCCTAAACTGTATGATTATGAATTGATGAATTAATGTTGGATGTTAAAACACAAATTGTAAATGTGAGGGACAACAAGAACTCTGATTTCACTTTTCCAGGTGTATTTCTACTGAAGCATAATTGTATTTAAATAATATTTGTAAGACATACGTTGCATGTAATTATAAGTCAGGCATGTCTAATAGCACTGTCCCTGGATTTCTAGATAGATACAAGTGGGTGCATCTGGGATTAAAAACAAAGGGTAAAAAAGTTATTGCTCCTTGAAAGGTGCTCTTCAAGGACTGGGCTATTTAACAATAGAAGGACATGAGATGGCTTGTTAGAAGAGGTACTCCTTACTTTGTGAAAAAGTATTTTATTAGAAATTGTCAGAAGCCTGTGCATTTCGATACAAGGTCTTCTTCAGGGTTTTTGTTTGACACGGTAGAGTTAGTGCCAATCTATCTTTGACTGCTGCACTTTTCTCTGATTCTCTGTATTTTTCATTTGTGTTTATTCTCATCTCATCTCAAGTTCTTGCACTTTTCACAGTTACAATCTTTTCCTATACTTTTAGCTTGTTTTATTCCTGTACTTTTGATCTTGTTTTATTCATGTAGTTGTCTGGTGCACACTGGGGACTTCTGCACATGTATTCCAATGTGATTTTACTCCAAACGGAAAATACATTCAATCTGAATCTCTTTTTACAGTTCAAGGACGATGAAATCATGAAACTACTTATTAAGTAACTTCAGCAGTTCATGAACTGTGTTGTTATTATACACTTACCTTAACATTCTTAAAGTTATGAGAACATTTGTATTAATGTGACTTGATTGGGGTTTGCAGTTTTATGTTGTTGTCCTTGGTCCCGGGAACATGTCCTGCACATTCAGCTGGGGTCACAACAGTAAATAAAATCTCCTATAAAACTGCAACTTTAAAGCACTCCAGTACTGACACAACTTTACATTCTTTTGGTTGAATACTCTTTCCACATGTGTAGTTTTTTTCTTCTTAAATAGACAGTGAGGATGGATTGAAGTCACAATTTATGATATCATTAATGTTCAAGACAGATTGCATAAGCTAACTATACTTTCCTGTCTGCAAACAGTCTCCAAATCTAAGTCAAACTGTATATATGCAGTTTCAAGTGTATTGTAGATTAGTGTCCTCTGATAAGTGAATATATGACAACCATTCAATTAAATTGACGTAGTGCGGTCAAGAGCTGGGCGACGTTGCCCACAAAGCCAAGTACCATTCAATTAATATTTTTTGTCCTTGGGCGACAGTGGCTCAGTTGGTAGAGCGTTGGTCTTTGAGCCTGAAGGTCGTGGGTTCAAGCCCACCATGAGACCTTCTCCACCGACTCCCACTGATGTCTGCTGTCGTTGTGTCCTCCTTGGCCAAGAAACTTAACCCCACTTTGCCTGAAGCCCCTGCTGAAAGATCAAGGCTATGCTCTCACAGACAGAGCAGCCATCCTCCTGTGGACTCACCACCTGCAGAGGATCAGTGAGGGGTTGGTGCTATGTGACTTGGGTGGCATCACTGATTGTCACCCCCCCCGACCCAGAAATGGATTAAGGGGTAGAAAAATGGATGGATGGATGGGTATCCTTGGGCAAGCATATTTTCAATGCGATGGTCAATGTGAATCAATGACTTCTAAAGCCAGTTTTTGTGACAGCACTTCAGACCTTTTTATATATATAAAGTGCAACTTGAGTTACGAAACGTTACACTGCTTGGATACAGGTCTGATTTGGTTCAAGGTTGACAGGGAGATTGTCCGTAAATATCTTAAGTGGTGAGTTCATGAAATGGCTTTATTAGCAAAACAGAGGCAGGTTTGGGGTGACTCTCCTGGTGATTCTCTGTCGACATTTGCCAAGAAACAATTTCCATTTGTCTGGTTAAGCTTTTAAACTCTCTTACATAACACTGGAGACTGATGCGCCCGTGACTCACTGCTTTCCCCAATACAAAGTCAAGACAAGAATCAAAACAAGATTCAGCCATTTACTGAACCTGTGCTGGAAGAAGTGTTTTTAAAGGGAATTCCTACAGTCCATGTTCCAAAACCACTTTATGACCAGGAGTAGTTTGTTTCCTTCTAATCTGGATTGACTGAGAAAGGCAACTACACATTTTGAGGTTTCTTTGGGTTTCTGTAACAAAAGCTGTTTAATTTGTGCAACTGTTTTGTGTTTGTTATTGTTTGCTGATCCACTGTGTTGCTGACATGAAGCAGGGACCTCTCTTGCTCACGCATGTCTAATTCTGGGAAATCTGAAAATCATATTTGTTTTCAATAACATTTTCTTTCATAAGCAATTTAACTTCAAATTCCTGCTCATTTCAGCTCATTACTGCCAATGTGGTTTCCTTCAAGGCTGTAACAAGTTAATTGATTAATTACAACTATTCTTTTCTAAAATTATTATTGAAATAGTAATCAACTTATATAGTAATTGATTGTTAAACATTTTTTGAACCTTCCCATACAGTGCACTAAAACTTGATAATAAGAGGATGTATGCTCAATTCTATAATAGATAGATAGATAGATACTTTATTGATCCCCCGAAGGATAAATTCAGATGTCCAGTAGTAGGAAAAATAAAAAATAAAATTGAACATTCTAAAAAAAAAGATAACAATTGTAATAATCAGCCACAGCCCTTCAGGTCACAGCAGCGCAGATTGAGTAGCCTCTGGGTGGAGCAGGACGGGTCACAGCAGCAGAGGTGGAGTAGCCTCTGGGTAGAGCAGGACAGGTCAAAAGATGGAGTAGCCGCTTGGTTTGGACCATTTTCTCTGCTCTAGTCCAAAGTAAAATGCTAAATGCTTCATTAGCATTTTTCAAAAAGTCAGCAGCATGGTTTGGACCATGAATCCTCTCTGCTCCGGGCTGAACCAGTGCAAAACTTTGCACACTGTACTGAAGCAACATCTCAGGCAGAAAAAGCAATAAAAATAAAAATTGTAAAGCACAAAACAACAACTGTTAATCAGAGCTGCTAAGGACTTGCAGCCGTAACCCAGCACATCTTTAAAAAAATAAAATAAAATTATGACTGCAGAATTAAACAAAAATGTGTTTACAAAGTTCATTTCAATTATTTTTTTGTATAGCTCTCAATAAAAATAGCAGTTGTCTTGGTGGACATTACCAAGTTGTCAATCCCTCTTCAAAAGATCAGAGAATTATAGACTTAAGCTTTGTTTTGGTCAAATGTTTAAACAAATCCCATACTTACTGACCTTCTAAGATCCAAACAACAATAAATCAAAAGAATATTTTTGACAACTAATCAATTATCAAATTAGTTTCTTCAGTGCAAGTACACAGAGAAGGACATGCTGTGTATTCAGAAAAGTACCTAGTGACAAACTCAGAAAAGAGCTGAACTAATCAAGAAGCCTGATTATCGCAATGTCAAACTGTCTTCTCTCGTTGTAACTTTACCATAGCGTGATTGCAGAATGTGCTAACTCTGCGTGTTTGTGTCCTCAGATTACTGGCACTCGTACAGTCACTGCCCGGGGCCCGAGTGGAACGTCATGTGTCGCGGCTGCTGTGAGTACGACGTGATCCGCTGCAAGTGCCCTCTGCAGGGGACTCCGGTGGGGTACGCCGTGCCCTGCTGCCGCAACGCCGCCAACGAGTGCGACCCCTGCATCATTCACCCAGGTACGCCTTCAATGTTGGGATGAATGCCTTTTATTTTTGCAAACCGAAATATGCCTGCATGTTGTGTGATTCAACAGAAGTAAATGGACTTCTGTTGTGAGACTAATATCAGTATTACTTTTTACACATAAAGTGAGATATATCAATTTATTGTTTGTTATAATGTTGACAATTGTCTCACGAGTTGGTAAAACACCAAATAAAACATTTTTTTAAAATATACTTTCAATGGACAGACAGCAAATTGATGTATTGATGGAGTCCTATGTATTGGTATGTGTATTTGTATTGGTGTCACATTTTAAGTAATATTACAGAAATGAATTCAACTTTTGAATGATCTCCCTGGATTTATTGCCTGTCCATCCGTGGGAGCAGATCCCTCTCTCAATGTGGACCTCCCTCAAGTTTCTTATCTTCCTCCGACAGGGTTTTAAGTCATTCCTTGTCGATGCAGACGGGTCTAAGGACAGTGATGATCAAGGACATTTAATTCACATTATTTATTCACATTTATGGACATTGGTCCTCCCACTCCATATGGACCAATGGCTCCTATGTGATTGTTATTTTTGCCTTTCCTGTTTTGGTTGGTCCGTTGGCTTTGTTGAGGATTCCGTGCTTGGGTTGTTAAAGAGATAAATGCAGCCAGTACTTTGACAATCTCTTTTAATAAGGTTGTGCTGAGCGTCATGGGACAAATTCTACTGCTAATTAGTTTGATGAGCAAACCTTTAAACTACCTTTAAACCATTATAGCTGTTTTATACCTCATAAAGACAACATTTACAACAATGTTTTGGTTTTAGTTTACTTCATGTAATCTAGTCTCCACAAGCATTCTCCAACATACACATTCATCCTTTCGAAACAATTAAAACTATAAGATCATTTACAAAGTTTTGAACATCCTACCGTAAATTGTTGCCATACTGTGCTTCACATTCTTTCAATGCCTTCGCAACTTCACTTTCCATGCTATAGTTTTGACAACTATGAACAGAAAAACTTGCACGTAAAACTTGTGTTATGCATTTGTTCTAATTTGTTTTTCCTTGAACCTTTTCCAGAGCACTTTTAGACTTGCCACGGTGGATTATCACATCAGGATGATTTGACTTGTGAATATGACCAGAGTAAATTGTGCCGATAGCCGTGTCATACATCACATGTGTGTCCTATGAGGCAATATTAGCACCTAGGGACTTTAGCACTGTGTCTTAGCGCAACCTTGCGTACGCCGACCCCTAGGGGTGCGCACAGGTACTTCAAAACTTACTGCAAACAATGATAGTAATACATAATGTTAGCGATAATTTTCCCAAGATAACAATCACACAATTTATTTTTGTCTAAACATTGACCCCAGAACACAATCTATAATAATATTAATAATAAGCATGTGCTGGGTTAAATCAGTGCATGTATTGATATAAGCATGTACTGATTTTGTTCAGAAAAAATATATAAAACTAGTTAAATAACAGTCATAATTTGGTATTGTATACATATTGTAAACTAATCAAATTTAAGTAAAATAAACCAAAGCAAAAGATTAGAACTTTTCCCAAAGAAAACAAGACTTTGGAGACCTTGGTATAACAGGCACTAGTGCTCTGTTTACGCTGGTGAGGGGGTACACAGGGCAAAACAGGTTGGGAACCACTGTCCTGCTAAGGGATTCTCTGCATACATATACCTCAATGCTCACGATTTATGGAAGGGGGAAAAAACAGCTGTTTGGAATTGAATGGATACCTGTGCAACACGGTTCACGGTAAAATGGTAACGTCTAAAGTGTGTGTATGACCATCAATCATCAGTTGAGCCCCATTGTTAAATGATACCTGTAATCCAGTTAAGTGCTTGTTTTTTCAGACAAGAAGCAGCAAAAATGAAAACGTTCTACAAAGTGAAAAGGCTTTTCACAATAACATGAAGCAGACCAAAGATCAAACCACATTTCTATAGTTAAGAGGCATTCATTTATACTGTTAAATGATTGCTGATTAGGGAGGAGGAGGGTTGAGGCACAAGCTGATTTTGCTGAGGCAGAGGTGAGAAGAGTAAAGGCACACTTACAATTCCAGTCTGAACCACTGTTTAACTTCATCAGCCTTCTTCAGATCTGTATAAACAAACTTATATCACTCGGCTTAATTCTATCCCCCATAGTACTGGTAAACCACCTGTTACAGGGCTAAGCACACACACATCATCCACTCTTTATGATCTTACTGGACTAACTTATCTTTACCGTCCTAAATTGGGAACTGATATTTGCCAAACCAAAACAGACTGTATTAGGTATAACTATATATAACTGTTTGGTTTTCCTGTTCAACACACGCTGAAGTCTTAAAAAATACAGGCAATGTAGTGATTACTTATATTATTTTCTGCAGGCCTGTTGCCTAACATATCTATTCAATTTTTTGTAAAAAATGAAGCCGTTATAAACCACTAACAGATATATGCCATCCCTGCGCAATCTCTGAAACCAATTGATGCATAAGATACAACAGTGAAATCCTCTCTATTGTTGCAAAACAAAATATGGGTCTGTTTGTGGTGTTGTTCCTAAGGAAATACAGTCAGCCCTGCCCTTCCTGTGAGCCACATCTGTATGTTTGCTCCAGCCTGGTCCATTGTCTGTATATCTTGTTTTCATTTATATTATGTTTAACAAGGAAGTTACATGTATATGTATTAAAGTAGTGTCTCTCACTATAATGCGGTCAGCTTTTGCTGCTGTCTCATGCACCACTGGTTTACTCAACAATATGATATAACCGCTAGTATAACATGACAATTACCTTTTATTTTATGTCCGAAAAAAACTTTAGTGGCTTGTGTGCACCCACGTGCCTAGTTCAAAGGACTACCGTGGTATTCTGGAGCACTCAGTCCTGCTTCTGCCTCTCAGCATTGTGCCATCTGCAGCAATATTTAAGGTGTGCTGGTCTTTTGACAGCTGCAGCAGCGCTCAGACTTAAAACAAACAGATTTGATGTCTTTGCGATTGCACTTCACCAGTTGTGAGTTCAGGTGTTTAGAAATGTGTATGAGGGTGTTTAACAGGTTTTGGTGGTTTTCGAAGAATGTGTACTTTTATATTTACACCTGTACACTTTTATATTTACAGATGTGAACGGCAGATTATGGATTGGAAATAATGTATTCTAATGGGGTTTCATTGCAAATGGCAGATCAAAAATGAATTTGAATCCACCTTCAGCATGCCTGGAATAGAGCCTTTCTGGGTGGAGTTTAGATGCTCTCCCCATGCCTGCGTAAGTTTCCTCCGAGTGCTACGGTTTTCCCTAAAAAACATGTACAATAAGTATAAATGTAACGAGTGATTGAATAGAGGATGTTAGTTGGGGGGCTTTGATGCACCAGTGTGTTCGACGTCTCGCTTTTGTCATCATTGTGTGTAAATGGAAAAAATATCTGGAATATCTGACCATTGTAAAGCGCTTTGGGTGACCTTGGTCTTCAAAATGCGCTATATAAATAAACATTACTTTGTTACTTACGTACACTTACAGCAGATACGAGCATTGCCACTTCAATGTCCATGCTGCATGAATATTATCTATTAACCAATGAATGAGATTGAATAAAACAAAGGAATAGCCTCCTTTATGGACAGGCGAGGCACGCATCTGCACTTGAGTAAAATGTAACGAAAATTTCTGAAATCCCCTTTGTTTCTTTTGCAGGTTGCAGTATATTTGAGAACTGTAAGCGCTGTAACAACGGGACGTGGGGATCCAGAGATGACTTTTTCATCAGCGGCAGATATTGTGCCGAGTGCCGTCCGGGCTGGTCTGGGGGAGACTGCATGAGTACGCACTACTTATTTGAAGCGTGTCTTTGTGCCCTTAATTCACTTTGCATTGAGTTTCCGTGATGCTTTGTGTATATTACTTTCTTTAGAGGTCACATCCAATATGCACTGCGTGTTCTCCTATGCTGACTTATCTCTGTCTGTCTGTAATGCCACTTTGGAAGAATGCCATTTGCCTCAAAGCTCTTCCTCACAAAGCTGAATGACAAGACGCTCTATGCATTGAAAATCTTAATCTAAAAAAAAATAAAATCATGCATTCAATTTGGACAGCCAGTGCAACTTTCTTCTTATGCAAATCATTTCCTCGAAGGCACCACAGAAATACATTTAATTATAGACCTAGACGTTGATTTATTTTTATTTTTCAAAAGCCCTTTGTTCAGTGTCTGTCTTTGAGGGATATTTTTCACAGCGAGTGGGGAACTTAACTTTAATTGCTGTTGGTAATAGTGGAAACCATAACAGTGGGATTCACAATAATTATAATGTCGTAATTAAAAGCACAACTTTCCATGATGAAATGCCTCGCTGTGGGTCTTCCAGAGTGTGGGGGAGTGATCCGGAAAAAACAAGGCCATTTGGTGCTGGAGAGTTACCCCAACAATGCCCGCTGTGAGTGGACCATCCAGGTGGACCAGCCCTTCACCATAGAACTCAGGTAAATCTATCACAAGTTGTTCATTTTGTGATTATAATCGCTGAGTCACGCAAAATTAATATCAGTACACAATGCAAAACAGTTGAATTGGACAAACAGCTTTTCTAGTGACGTTCTGACAGGGTGGGTTTAGGTTTCCCACAAAGTTCAGGCTTGCCTTGCATCCAATGGTGACACGTTGTTAAGGAATTCTGCATGACTTCATACAGTAATTTTGAATCAGATCTTCACGCCAAATTATACAGAAATACTGCCCGGTATAAGTCATTGATGATATAATAGAAATACATAGTTGAACGATGGTATTTTAGGCTATACAAAGACAAACAGAGGTGATCTTTTTTGAAAAAAATCCACACAAAAAAGTCAGACCTTGATGCAAATCTGGAATTAAACGCTCCGTATTGACCTCTTGACGTCCATCTGTAAAAGTGATTCTGGCACACCAATTTCCCACATTTTTGCTCAAAGTAGTCATGACTAATTCTGCAGCAAAGTTTGGTAACCACAACAGTATGGCCTTTCAGTGCTTCAATATATGTCAGATGCTCATTTTCCCCATTACTTTACAACACTTCACGTGCCAAAACAGTTATTGTTTTAACAGTCTTTGGAGGCACAGGCACCAGCACAACATACTGTACATATAGATTTTTTTATTGCTCCAACATACCATTTTGGCATGCGATGCTGTTAAAAGTTAATAGCATTGCAATATCCGTATGCCTCTTTGACATAAAATTTAGCAATATTTATTTAAGTACATAACTGTATACTGGTAACTGGTGGAGAATGTGGCTGTGTTTTATATGAGATCTTTAATGCATTACACCTTTATGAACAAATTGTATGAATTTTCTTGCATTATTGATATTGTAATGTTATGTAAAATTGACATGACTTTGCTATTATTTATTGATTCCATTGCTTGAGGTTTTGTCACAGATAAAAAAAAAATAGTATTTGCAAGCAGACAACCAACTGATTTCTTTCACGTTCAATGTAAAGTCAAGAATCTGCTTCTCAAATCCGCAGCTGTCTGAGTCCTCTATTGTTGTATTTTTGTGGCCTCTGCACTCAGACAACATGGTCCGGTGATTGGAAGCATAAAAGGGCCTTCACATTTTCATTTAAAAAAAAGTTTATCTTTGAAAATATCACCTGAAAACATTCACTAAAGACTCTTGGTTTAATTAAACAATATTACAGTGATGCGAAACATTTGTATGATTTACTAAATACAGTATCTGTTGTCACAAGAAATAGAACTTGGCGCCTGTTTTGACCCAGACGGAGAAAAACACATTAAAGAGAGAGATGCAGGAGTCAAAGAGGTTAGCTCCTGTGTCGAGGTTAAATATGTTTTACTTTCAAGTTAGATTTTAGCTAAAACTCCTCCCGTTCCCACGACAAAAGGGTGTGACACAAAACTGACATCTACTTGGAAATAGAAAAATAACCTGAAAATGTTGTCAAAGGCAAAAACACTGGTCCCACGGCTAAAATAAACGTTTTTATTTTGAGTGATTATTACATTAATTCATTAGACTTCAGTTACTGAAAAAAAGTACATGCATTCACTGAAGTTCATTGCATATTTTTTGTATTATTATTTTGAGTGTTTTTTTTTCCTTTAGTGAAGGGCCAGGGGCAACTATGCACTGTCTTTACAATGACACATTTATCAGTCGATGACCTCATCACCTTTAAGGCATATATGTCTACATAATTGATATTTCGCTTACCCAACATGTGAATTTTATCTTTCTAGTATGATGGATGTTGTGTCTCACTTGAAGACTGAACAGACTTTACTTGTCAGTATCTGTTACGTATGTAATCTCAGTTGATTTACAGTTGAACCCTATTATCTAAAGCCAACTTTTCCCTGTTGCACCGGGCGACACTACAGCTGAACAATATTATGGCAAATTATAAGCATCTGTTGTCCGCAGTGCTGCTCTGTGGCGGAAGCCTGCTTACTTAAGACGCCAACATGGTTTAGGTTTACATACTCTATAAAGACAACATGATTCTGCTGGCTATATCAATTTTGAAATCTGAAGGTTAATGAACAACGTCAAAAAATAGGCAAGTTGGCACACGTCTATATTCAGTCTTGCCATATTGCTCTGCCCTCTGCCCCTTTACACATCAAAGACGCCCATCACACCACAGATATGTTTAGTGAACAAGTTTAGGGAACTTTGCAAATTGAAAAATGGTGAACAAATAAGGCATTGGGTTTATATTGGGCTTTTTCAGACACTGAGAGACACTTCACATGTCAATAGTCTGTCACTCCATACACGATGGTGATAAACTACTTCTCTAGTCACAGCTGCCCTGGGACACACTGTCAGAAGCGAGGCAACCAGTATGTTCCAGCCCCTCCGACCACCGACCATTCATGCACACATGCTCATTGAAAATCGGTGAACAAAGTGAGTGAAAGCAGTGGCAATGTCAAAGTTTAAGGAGATCATAAATTACCCTAAAAAGAACAAAATGTATTATTAATTGTCAAAAAATGTAACGGTAGGAACAATAGCCTTAACCCTTTCACTAGAAGGCAATGTAATTTTTTGGGGGGGAATTTTCTAATATGTAGGGGCACTAATAATAATAATTTGTGTTTTTGCGTTTTTTTCAACCCCTAGTTTTCTTTTGAAATAGGCCTTTACCAAATGGTTGAGATGCAATTTGATAGTAAAAGTGCCTAAAACTAAGAAATGCCCCAAAGAGGTATATTTCAGTTCCAATCCAGCTTCAAGTAGATATAGTGACTCAAAAGGTGATCTACCAAATGATTGAGGAAACCATTAAAGGGGTAAACCAGTATTGATTATTATTTGGATACATTTTCTTCTGTCTACATTGTCCCAGGTTCATGATGGTCAGTTTGGAGTTCCATCATTCCTGTCATTACGACTACATCGAGGTCCGAGATGGAAACAGCGTCCGCTCTCGTGTGATTGGTCGATTCTGTGGAAACAGCAGGCCGCCGCCCATCCACAGCACCGGGAACAGTTTGCATGTTCTCTTCGTGTCGGACGGATATAAGAACTTTGACGGCTTCTTTGCCACGTTTCAGGAGACTTCAGGTCAGTGATTTATGTAAATATCTTTGCTCAATTAACTAGGAGAATAAAATCATTAACGATTACTAAAAGGAGGTATTCAGTCAAAAGAAGGCGTTTGGTCAAATATTAAAATATACAAATAAGTGGAGGAGAAGTAACTATTTCCAAGTTAATTTTTTTAATCCCACAACCCCACACTATTTTTTGGCCTTAAATCAAGTTTTTAATTTATTTTTTTTATTTTTTATTTTTTATTTTTTTATTGAAGACAACAAAACATTCAACAAGAACACAGCATTAAAACAAAAACACAAAAGCACAACCCCAAACAGAACAAACAAAACACAAAGACAAGTAGACAATACAAAATAATAATATTAATAATAATAATAATAGAGAAGGGAAATTGTAATGATAATAATAATATGAATAATAATAAACATGGAAATAAAAAATCCAAAATAAATCAAAAATCTAACATTTTACAGTATGTAATCAACAACTTTGAGCCTACAGTACAGAATTGTAATCCCATTCTACATCTATACCCATTTGCTAAAGGCACATAATTTAATGGATTTATCTACTGGTGTCATAGTGGAAGCCTAAACCCAAAAACAAGGAAAACACAGCAAACCTTAACCATACAAATGACCTCTCTTAACAAATCCTCAGTGAAATCCATTTTAATGAAGTATTGGAGCATGACCTAATGACCGAGTCGGGGCTTGATGAAAAATGGTTTTCTCTTGACCCCAAAGAAAAACAAGAAAATGTCCAAACCACTCCGGGCCTGAGCCGAGTGAAGGGGCTAATAACAGGGGTGTGTTTATGAGCTTTCATCAGAGTCCTGCACCAGCTCAGAGAGAGGAGGGCAACCAATCAAAGCTGTCCAAATACACACAAGGCCATCAGAAAACTACTCTGCAACTGTTGTTATGGTCCCTTAATAATGATCACTGAAGCTTGATGGTGATGAATGAACATTGTCGATTTTCACGATGGCTTGACGAAGGAAACACTTACATTGGATGACTTTGGTAAAGGATATGAGTTAAGCAGTATTTCCCTTATTTAAATGGTTGCCTCTTTATATAATGGTCCTTTATTTTTATAGTTTTGAATTTGAGTAATGGTGCCTGCCATACTTCAATTATCAGGAATCAGCTATATACAGGTATACTATTTCTACTCTACATATTTCTACATTTCTACATTGACTGACAATCGGGCAAACATTTGGATTTTCAGCCTTGAATTTAAATTGGAGGCTTTCAATGGTGAGGTGAAAGAAGGACCCAAAATGCAAGAATGCAAAATAATAATGATTAAATGAAAATATATAAAAGTCCTGGTAAAAAAAAAAAAAAAAAACACAAAATCCAAACTAAAACATGGGAACCAAGAAAAGAGGCAAACAAAGACCATGGACAAGCTTCAAGGGAAAAGAAGCATTTTCTTTATATACTAGTGGTATTTTCTCATTGTTTTATGTAATTTTTTATTTAACCTTTATTTTACGAGGAAAGTCCCACTGAGATTTAGAACCTAATTTTCAAGGGAGTCCTGGACAAAAGTTACATACAGTTACGTACAATTACAGATTTTAAGAGCAGTTACACAGAATCTCATACACTTCTGTGATAGAAGATGATTTTTAGACTCAAACAGGGTAATAGTTACATTAAAAAACTTACTTCCAGATCACCTACACAATCTATTCATTTGTCCCTTGTACCATTTATGAGGTTTTGAGGTATACACCTGTCCATATTATTTTTTTGTTATGTTTCAAACTGACACAGACTGACAAACCCCCTTTTTGAATCATGTATGTCATAGCAAAGGAAGGTTTCTCACCCATCATCTGTACTTCTTAGCAAGTTTTCCCCATGGTTTTCAGGTTTTCAGATGATGGGTGAGAAACCTTCCTTTGCTTTGACTAATCCCTGTACGACTGAGGGCTTACACAAACTTCATGTATGTCATACCAATATGGAAAGATGTGTTGTGCTGGTTTGAAATACACAATCTATCTCACTAACTCTGGTAATTAAGAGGTCACTTTTTAACCGTGAGGCTCAAACAACACTCATAAAGTGTTGGAATGTTGTTATAACTCATGTCAGTATTTTGGGTCTGTGTTTATAGCGTGCAGCTCGTCGCCCTGTCTGCATGATGGGACTTGTATCCTGGACACTTCTTACTCTTACCACTGTGCCTGTCTGGCCGGATACACAGGCAAAAGATGTGAGAACGGTGAGTGAATCACAACTCTAAACACCATTTATGCCACCAAAACAATGCATCATGGGTAAAGTCTGAAGGTATGGACATGACTAGAACATTTCGATGATTATAAGTGAACTTAGAATCACCTTATTTTGACACCTTCTTTGCTATGTGCTGCCTCTGAAAGAATTTTGTATTTTTATTTTCCAAGAGAAGTGATTTATAATATTTGGATGGTGATTTGGAGATTATTCAGACTGCACAGCTGCTGTTTCCATTTCATACTGTGGATGCTATTGCCTAAAAGTGTCAATTTTATTATGTAGTATGTCAACGTTTGCAAGTCTGACAGGCCATTACATCATTCTTTGGGGAAAAAATTAAGATTAATATTTTCAATTTTTGTATATTCACCAACAATAGATCAGAGAAGCAAACCGTTCAAAATACAATTATATCAAGCACATAGGAGCCATATTGGTCCATAGGAAGCGGGATGACCAATGTCCATAAATGTGAATAAATGTCCCTAAACGTCCCGGATCATCATTATCCTCAGTCCCTCATGCATCAACAAGGAACATCTCAAACATCTGAAACTATATTAGCCTTGCTTTGACAATCAAAGGAAGTAAACTACCAATATTAAGACTTTGAAAGCAGGGGCTGGGAACTTTATGTTCTTTGTCTGACTATTTCTTACAACCATTGTTTTTATTGTTTTTTTTACATAGTGTATACCATTACATTGGGTGCTTAAAAAATATTTAAAAAACTAGCTAAAAACGTATAAGCTTTAGAAATCATTTAAGTCGAATGAATGAATGAATGGATGGATGAATCACACGAAAGGCTTTCTTCCAACTACTTCATCCTTCATGTATTTGTCCTGAACATACTATTTTAAAAATGCAATTCCCAGTTATGACAGAATGCTGTTTTTGTTCATATCACAAAGCTCCAGTCCAGCCAGTGTCCGCAAGGTTCTTCATATTTCACGATGTTAGGTAAAGGCTTTCAAAAAAACCACATCTGAGTGTTTATTCATTCAACTGGCAAAGCCGCATAAGTCTTTGGGGCACTGGGCTGTCAGGGTGTGGTTACTTTGTGGCCAAAATACACACAGCCCTTTATTTACTAGTACCAGGACCCTAACTCACGCTTCTGTGCATTCCCTTAAAGATCCTTCAAAAACAGGCATGGCTGGCCCCTATTTCTTTTTTTGTTCTTTTTTTCTTTTGGGGCCCATTTCAGTGCTACATTCAAGTCTATTAAAACGGCCGGTGAAACAGTTGTGCCTCTATAATCCTATCCAGTCTCTAACTGTCAGAGGCCCATATAAAACCTAGAGCTTTGGTTCCACACAGTTTGCATTCAGATATTCCCGGGTGGAGTCTTCAGCTGCGCTCACACTAAAGCCGAAGAAATGTTGTGTTTTTTCTGTCACTCAAAGAATTATGTAGATTCATTTTGCAGGCATTATTTTATGTCTTTTCATTTACTTACTGTCATCTGGATTCTTGTTATTTGGTTGGAAATTACAGCCACTTCGGGTTTTAATTTAGTCTGTCTTCCATTACAGTGTGTAGCGACGTCAGGGTGGGACATTGCTGGAAAAACTGAGACTATTTCTTTATAAACTAAGACATTTATCATAATGTCACAATCATGAGTGGCTTTTGTGAGTTACTTAATGAGTGGAGCTGACAGTATATTTCCCAGAATGTTGGCCTTGTTTTTTTTTTTTACTAAAACCAAAGAAGGTCCACAACAGAACACTATGGCACGGAATACTTTATTCAACCAATCTCTTATTTAGTCCTGGCCAAAGACCGATACTTGTTTTAGTGGCAAGGCAAGTTTATTTGTATCTATTCATACACAAAGTATGCATTCCAAATGAAGCAAAAACTTGAACCCACCAGAAAAATAAATCAATATTCATATATGTAAAGCTAGGTGTGATGTGTGTATGTTATTTAGTCTGACATAGAACTTTTGATTTTTTTTTTTTCAATTTCTCATTCAGGGGTTTTCAAACTTTTCACTCAGGAACCCCAAACTTGCAAAAAACACCCCACACAACGGATTACTATCCAAAAAGAAATACCTTTGTAGTATTTAGCAAGAAGCAACAGATTCATATATATGTTGGTTGACTTATTTTGACAATGAAAACTACTGATATAAGTGTAATTTAGCCTTGAGTATTTTGACATTTTAAGTTACACTTAGTTTGTGTAATTGTCACTTATTTCTATGTATAAACACTGGGAAGATTTTCTATCCTTGTTGAATCCTCACCTGCACAGTATATTTATCCAGCCCCATCATCGAGAGACAGAGCTTTGTATACAGTAGACTCCAAACGGCCTAAATGACAACGTTCGTGTCTGATGGAGACTTAAGGCTCTCTGTGGTTGCTGAAAACATCCAATAACAACTTTTCATCTCGCAAGCACCGGCTCTGACCTATTTCCAAGCTAACAATACATCCTTGTGGGCCATCTGACATCATCCTCTCCGTAGACTTACATTGCGTTTGAGGTTTACCACTTCTGGGTGAAACAAGGAGGCAGGAATGTGTCCCTGTACTGTTGCACTTGAGGCAGTCTGCGAGGGGAGATGGAATAGTAATCGATCACAGACGTCACAGCCTCCAGGACTGACTTTGACTTTGATTGCTTTAATTTTTTCAAGTGTGAAAGTTGCGTTTGCGGCTCAATTGTGTCATTACCTAATCGGCCTCTGGGGGAGCTATCCAGCCACACTTTGTTTTCAAATTAGAGGTGATAATTATTGTGATGGACGCTTCTGGTCTCAGTAATCAGAGTGATGCTGTCTATATGGCGTTAATGTTTTGGTGGCAGTCTATAAATACAGTGTGTGTGTGTGTGTGTGTATATAGACGTACACCTACACACAAGTCTACTCTTTGCAAAGTTCCTTACAGTTTAGTAACGGTATGAATTTCAATAATATCGTATTATGACCTACGTGCTGGTAAAAGGCCTTAACCTTCTCATTGTTGACATACTGGACGGATAGGAGCACAGCCAAAACGAAAGATCTGCTAACATTTAGTGCTGCCGGTAAATGCTAATCTAACCTAAATGCCCCATTTGCCTGCAGATTGAGTCCTCTCTTTTTCCTTTTGTGCATGTGAACTTGGGCATTATTCTGCTGTGAGGGCTTAGGCTAAGTATTTAACAACTGGATAATAGAGCGAGCAACACGTATCTCTCCAGACCTATAAAACTCCTATATTAGAATTTATACGTCTAGGAGTCCAGTCTGTCGGACCTGGCTTTGTGTGGTCTGTTTGCGCAGGTGAAAACACGTTTAATTTGTGGACTGGGGTGCAGATTCTTTTATAATGCTCTTTGTATTGTGCCAGGCTGCCAGCCATCTGCCCCTATAACAGGTTTAATAACCGCTTTCCTCCTCACAGTGGTCGGCTGCCGCAGGCCCCCGGTGCCCGTGCATGGCTCTACGGAGGGTCTGTTTCACCACTCGGGAGCTCGCATCACATTCCGCTGCGACTTGGGCTTTGAACTGCAGGGGGTCCGTTCTGCCATCTGCCTGAGCGACGGCAGTTGGAGTGCCCCTGCCCCGAACTGTGGTAGGACAATCACGTTAATTACATTTTATTTGCTTCCAGCCAAACAAAGGCACTCAGCCATGTGTACGCTATTAGAGTCCTTAAATAACACACAGTATGTGGACAAAAACATAGTGGAAAACAACTAGATTAGGGCTGTTTACAGTTTTTATCTCTCCTTTATGTCAGTGCCAGTGGAAAGGATGTGTTCGCTGCCCCCAAAGCCAGCACACGGAGACCACTTTCTGGTTTATGGACCCAATGATGTGTTGGTTGCGCTGCAGTACTTGTGTCATCAGCCTTATGAGATCAGCGGGGGGTCGCAGAGAACATGTCTGGCCAACAACACCTGGAGTGGGACGTCTCCTGTCTGCACCACAGGTCAGATCTGTTGACAACGATTTATGTATGTGTTCAATATTATAGGGTTATGTATGGAAAAGGTGAGAGCAAGTTTAATATTATATGGTTAGGTGTAAAATGGGGAGAGCAAGTTTACTACTTGTATTGTTGTTTTTGTGTGGAAAAATAGGTTCAAAAACATTTACTGATAAAAGGTCAAATTCATTTGTATTGGACCTTTACAAAAAGCAGTGCCTCCCACAATTGTTCACACAGGTGACAAAAAACAAATACATTATACAAACATTGAATAGAAGCAACATAGACTTTTACAATACAAAATAAAAGGAACAAAGGCTGCTACACAAGAACAAGAACATTTGCAATACAAGCACAACTTTTCCAAATTGTTAAAGCAAATGCAAACAAATACATCTATTTTATGCCGCTATCCAGAGGAAATAGATGGCACTATCTGAAGATAAGATAAGATAGAATTTATTGATCTCACACTGGAGAAATGTACATGTCACGTTTGGCATTTGGCATGGATAGAATGACTCAGATTGTGCATGAAGCCGTGTTGCAGAGACCCCAGACTTCCATATCCATGCACACACTCAGCCCATCTTCCCCAGGGATCTCCTCCCGGTGGGGCATGACTTCAGAAGGCATTAGAAACACATGCCTGAACCACCTCAGCTGGCTTTTCCCTTTTTTTATATACATATATTTTTGTTTTATGTTATTTTGTGAAAAAAATCCCCACAGAAACCCAACCTTTAACTAACTACAAAGCAGCTGGTATTTCCTTACATTTGTTTAAAGGTCCTATATCACGCTTTTCTTCATGTTTCACACTCAATCCTCTGCACATGTGTGATATTAATGTGTATGATACACCACACAACAATCAAAGCTTGTGAGATTAGAGCCATCTCTTGTGTAGAGGTGACGTCACCTCGACTCAAACGAGCTGATCCAGAGAAGAGTCTGCTCCTCTGCCTGTGAGCCCGCCTCCCCCCGCCCGCACGGTGACGTAGCATCACGCTTTTGTCGTTTATCACCTGTACTTAGTAATTTCATACATAAGAATAAACTTTTTCCAACAATGACAATCCGTCACATCGAGCCCTACTGTATGTCCTCGATGCACAATCAGACCCTAGTTATTTAGTTTACAGAAGTATACAGCGAGTTAGCGTCACTACTTACAGATCGAGGGGGTCCGAGTTACGTCTTTTACCGTGGGAATAACATGTTTCCAGATCAGCTTTTGAGTAAGTCCAGTTCCATTGTCCCTGTAGTTCTGGAACAGTCTCAGTGAAGTGTCGCAGATGAACCGGTATTATAATAGATCCATGAGATGAACAGATGAAAAAAGTCGAGCCGCTTTCTTCCTCTTAGGGCCAAATAGTGTGTCACATATTTACACCCATAACACACTTCATTCAAGTTGACGTGATCCTAACACTTTTAGTTGCTGACAAAAGCAGAAAAACAGCAGTTCTATGTGGTGTCCGCGAGACCAGACCACAGACGCTGGACTCGGGAGCCGGAGCCTGTGCGCTCTGATTCGCTGTTTTGATCCGTCAATCACCTCCCGCCGGCTTTTAATTTATTTGTATTTTTATTATTTTTGACAAAAAGCAGCATACTAATTGTGTATTGTTTACCCCGTTTTGACAAAAGTATTTAACAACTATTTTAAATGCAAAGCAAACGGGGTCATGCGCGTCATCAGTGTGGTTTTTGTCACTGAAGTGGACCCGAGCGTTTCTGTGCCTCACGCTGGGGAAGGAGACAGATTGCTCTCTTACAAAAGATTGACAGAATCAATGAATAAACTACTGTGGGCTTGTGTATGAAGGCCAAATAGCATTGTAATCATGTTTAAAGCAGAGAAAAGTCAAAAACCGTGATATAGGCCCTTTAATGTTTGATACCTGAAAATTACATCAAAACTAAAACAAAAAAACTCAGAACCATTAAGACTACTTCATGTTGCACTCTTGGTCGATAAAAGAGCTCACATGGCTCTCGTCTGTTGATTCGCAGTGAATAACACACTCTCAAAAGAAGCCGAAAGAGAAAAAGAAGACTTCAGTAATGAGTCTGAAAGGGGGAAAGAGGCTGAAATATTCACCGACCAAGATATCCCAGAAGTTACGGAGAAAGGTCAAGAAAACAGAAGCAAAGACAAATCTGGTGGTGAGAGAAAAGACGGCGCAACCTCAAACAAGAACTCGACAGCGGTGAACAAGGAAGACAAATACTCTGGGAAAAGTGAGTCTGGCTTCGACCAAACACACAGCAGCCCACAGCCCACTGGAAGCACCAAAACAGAAATCGTTGTGATAAAGGACAAAGGCCAGGAAGAGAACGAACGCAAAGAGGAGCAGATCAACGGAAAGAAAGACAGAGACAAAGTTGGACCCAATGACACTAAAATGACGACTGTTTTATCAGAGGCAGAGATTTTTGACCTGGGGATTCTCAACGTTACTATGGCACGTGATGTAAAAGACACCAAAGTACAAAACAATACTATCAGTGCAGATCCGGTAAGGAAAGTCTTCCCCACGCGAGTCAACGTCACACAGTTCACCCTGTATCGGAGTACAGGAGCAGAGGGAAGCGGGAAACCAAAGGAAAATAAAATAGACAAACAAGAGAAGACTTCTGAGGAGAGAACGGCAGAGGAGAAGGAGAAGGAGAGAGACAGAGAGGCCAACCAAAGCATCAACGGTGAGTGCGATTCTTATGATCTCTTCAAAGTTACCAATTAACAATTTAAAGAATCGTTTCAATGCAAACTGTAGGGCTGTAATTACCAATGATTTTGATTAGTTGGACAATTTATTAATAATGGATTAGTTGTTAGGATCTTGAAAGCTCAGTGAGTATGGGATTTCGTATACATGTGACCAAACAAAGCTTATGCCCCTGGAGAACGTTGTCATAGAGATGACTTGTTACACATTGGGTTGTTTGAATTCATATTCCTTGTTTTTTTTTCAGTATCTGAACTTGTTACAGGGTTAATTCAATTCAATTCAATTTTATTTTTGTATAGCCCTAAACCAACATTTGCAGTCATCGCGGAGGACTTTGCATTGTTTTCGATTCACCGACAACCAATTAAAGAATCAAGCAGTTGGAATACAAGAAATGCAATATGTCTTTAGACCCTCCTGCATCAGCAAGGAAGATCTAAGGAAATCAAATGTAGCAACTGGTACATTTGATTGCAAAAAAATAAAAAAAATATTTACTAAACAAATGACAAATAAGGGGGCGACAGTAGCTCAGTTGGTAGAGCATTGGCCTTTGAGCCTGAAGGTCGTGGGTTCAAGCCCACCGTAAGACTTCACGACTCCCACTGATGACTGCTGTCGTTGTGTCCTTGGGCAAGACACTTAACCCCACTTTGCCTGAAGCCCCCACTGAAAGATCTCAGCTCCTGTGGACTCACCACCTGCAGGAGGATCAGTGAGGGGCTGGTGCTCTGTGAACTGGGTGGCATCTCTGGCCACCCCCCCGACCCAGAAATGGATTAAGGGGAAGAAAATGGATGGATGGATGGATGACAAATAAACAAATGCAATTTAATAGGAACAGATGCTAATATAATATTTGGATTATCAAAGCCTTACATATCGTATATAGAATTGTATCTCTTCTGCACATTATGTGGTAATAATAATGTACAGCCATCAAAACACTGGGATGGATAAACTAAATAACATACTGTAGGATGGATAACATTTCCAAAGAACTAAGCAGAAACAGATCTCCAGAATATCAGTCTGCTGTGAGAAATGCTTGTATACCGTCTTCTGTGCCATACAAACTGCTTTTGTAATAAACCAGGTGTTTCCAGGTTTGTGAACCTCTGGTCCACAGCATATAGTGCAATCATAAACATTTCTTTTATTTTGAAAATCTACCCCCAGTTTAATTATCACTTTCATGTTGTGTCCCATTGCAGACAAAAGCTGCCCTCCTCTTCCTCGGCTTTATAATGGTTACCAGCAGGTGGCACCAGGAGCACAGCCCATTAAAGTGGAGTTCAGGTGTAATCACTCATACGCTCTGAGTGGAGACACCCACAGGACCTGTCAGGCAGATGGGACCTGGACTGGAACACAGCCGTTTTGTGTTAGAGGTAACCTGCGATCACAACAGAGCATTTCCTAATGGTCTATAAACCTTTATGATTCCAGGCAAACCCACCTGAACAGGCATACATACCAATTAGACAACTTAAAAAATAAAAGAGGGAGATGTTATACAGATCGTCATAAAAACCTCAAAGAATTCTTACAGATTGAGGTAAATGAAATAGTATGTCCCCAGTGTCTCATTTACTGCTCCTAGTGGAGTTAACTGGGAGCTGTGGTTTATTGTCCATCTAAAAAACGTCATGTTTGGAGATAAAATCATTATTTTTAAGAGAGACCCTGTTTTTGTTTTTTCAGATGCAGGCTGTTTATGTTGCAGGATTATAATGCTTAATGTGTATTAGCTACAACAAGCAATCGTGAAACAACAACAAACACACAAAACAGACAAAAATAACTTGTGTTGCTTTTCAGGTTTCATTATTTCATAACCTTCACTCTCTTTATCTGCAGCATGTCGCGAGCCCAAAGTATCAGAACTGGTCAAGCAGCGAATTCTGCCTCCTCAGACACCGTTTAGGTAAGAAGACGTTATGTCACTATTATTTAACCCTTGTATTATGTTGAAAAAAAATTACATTGATTATTTTGCGGGTCATTTTGACCCGTACTGTGTAAATGCACTCAAAACAGTCAAGAAAACAGGTTAAACCAATAACAACTTTATTTTAGGTCATATAAATATTTAGAAAAGTGACATACAATACATTTTTTTATTCCAACAATATATTTAAGACATATTTAGTAGTAGTAGTAAGTAAGTAATCTTTATTTATATACCGCCTTTTCACTGCACATCGGAGTCTCAAAGCGGTTTACAATTGTTATTTTTGGGAGTGGGGGTGCCAGTACAGGAGGCACGTGCCAGACCTATTGTACATATTTTTAATGGTAGGGGAAACCGGAGCACCCGGAGGAAACCTACGCAGACGCGGGGAGAACATGCAAACTCCACTCAGAAAGGCCCTGGTCCAACCGGGATTCGAACCCAGGACCTTCTTGCTGAGAGGCGAGAGTGCTATCCACTCAGCCACCGTGCCGATTTAGTCTAATCTTCTTGTCCTCCTCTCGGGTCAAAATGACAATTCTTCCCTCCCTCTTTCCTCCTGCCATGCTTTCTCCTTCCTTTTTCTTATCCTGTTTTCCTTCTCTCTGTTCATCCTTCTCTATTCCCTTCTTTTCTTTTCCTTCCTTCCTTCCTTTCTCCCTTCTTTCCTTCCTACCTTCCTTCTGTCCTCCCTTCCTCTTTCCTTGGCCAAAGATTTGTCCTCTGAATCCTCCTTATCGTAAGAAAATTGACAATCTGGATCAGTAATAACATTGTCCTGTCTCTGAAAAATCCTCTATTTCTGAAATCTCTTCCTCTACATCATTATCCCAGTTAAAAATCTGTGATAAAGCCTCCTCAGATGTCATCCTTCTGGAGCTCATTTTTGGTGAGTTTGTCTAGGGCCTAGCATTGCCTAACTAGTTGCAAGACGGCTTTTGGCAACTGAGAGTAGATGATGGAGATGATCAGTTGCCAAAATCGGTCGACGTGAGCGCTCTTACAACTGGAGATAAACAGTCGATCTCCGGATTCAGTCAGTTGCCCGTGTTCTACTTTTCGGCAACTAGTTGTCCTCAGATCCGGAGATATCACCCAATGTGCACGCTCCGTGGCGCTCCAACAACGTGTGTATTGCGTGAATTGCGCCCTCTACAGTTTATGTCAGAAAACACACTGTAGGTGAGGCCAGTTGCTGTCTATGTACGCGCTGTTATTCCCGAGACTGCCCTGCTACTAGGAGTTTCCCGTTTTCGCCAGATTGTCGATGTGTACGGGGCAGCAACTCAAAGGCGACGGATATATTCAGGTGCCAGTCCGATGTACGCTAGGCAAAAGAGATGACACAGTGACAAGGACAAGTGTGAGAAAGTTCCCTCTCTTCACACACCTGGCTCTCAGAGGTAATCAAAATAAAATGTCAAAGAGACATGTTTTTTTGGATCTGAACAACTATTTACCCACATTAAAGCGTCAGGTTCAAAATGACCCGCAACATCATCTTTGTATACAAACTCTGCACAGACATTCCACTACACATCAAGGTGTCCAGATTTTACACACCAGTTCATGACCCTAGATGAGGAAAAGTCACCAAATTTCAGGAAGAAAAAGAAAGGAGAACCAGTACTTTGATCAACACAAAAACTGAAATGGGTCAAATTGACCCTTAACATAATACGAGGGTTAAATCCAAAACTAACATTATATATCGTGAAAATGTGACGTTATATCATTTAACCAGTGCCTATTTATCTCCTTCAGAAAGACTCCAGTGCATAAGCTGTTAAGCAGACAGCTGCGCTCTGAGGGCCCTCTGCTCTCCCAGCTGCCCCCGGGCTTCCACCACCTCTACACCCACATTGAGTACGAGTGCACGTCTCCGTTCTACCATCACGCAGGCAGCTCCAGGCGCACTTGTCTCAAAACGGGGAAATGGAGTGGCCGTCATGTCTCCTGTTCGCCAGGTGAGGGCAGCAAAGAACCATGCTTTTTTTGAGTAAATATCTCACATCAAGAACTTCTCCACTGTCTCAGAATACATGCTGAACACATACATTTATACTTATGACATAAATACTTTGGGGAACTGGATTTTAAACAGTGTTGAAATTGATATAAGAACATAAGAAGAATAAGCACAGAATCCGCAATTGGTCAGAAGGGGTTGTGTTTAGAACTCAAGAGAATGTTGAGTTCTCATTCTGTTGAGAATGTAGATTTAAATTAATAGAAGTGAGGGAAAAATTACATAATCATTAAAAACAGAACCAGGTAAAAGAATAGATACCATATACTAAAAGAAATTGATAGAATAATAAAACCAGCTCCTATAATGGATGAATAAGCTGAGAGAAAAATTGGGCATTAATATAAAATTCTAAGACAAAAGTAAAACATCTCAAACATAAAGAGACTCCAAAGATTCCTTCCTTCTTCAACAGGGCCAGGGAAATAAAACACAGGGTGGTAGAGATAGAGGGAACACCAGCAGTTTCCCTTTTTTTTTTATTCACTTAAAGGCCTTGGGAGATCAGGACACTTACACACCAGACTTTGCGGTCTCAGGCTGACCTACGAGGGGTCATCCTTCAGCCTCCCTTATGCAAAGACTGTATCCCACGCTCCAGAGACCTTGGCATACTTTTCGTTCACCACTTGTATCAACCTGCTGGTGGTTCTCATGGTGCTGCTTTTCCCTGGATTGTGTGGTTCTCGGTTTTGACATCTGGCTCGGATCTGAGGTCGCTGAGGTGCCCTGGCTACATTCCCTCCTCCCCTGATCACTTATTCCTACTCTGACATTATTTATTATTCTAATTTATTGTGTGATTTTAATTTTGTATTGAATGGTGATTTTGGTGTTTGTTTTATGTGATGATTTGTGTCTTGTGTGATGTGGACTGTGAAGCGCTTTGTGTTGCCCTGTGTAGGAAAGGCGCTCTACAAATAAAGATTGATTGATTGATATTGTCCAGCAGGAGCCAAACCATTGTCATGTCTTTAGGTAAAAGAAGGCAAAACATATAGCCTTGGATGAGTTGTGTGTGTCTCTCCGTGTGGGTGTGTGTGTGTGTGTGTGTTATGGTCGATGGTATGGTGTAGTATGGTATGGTTTTTATTTTTACAGGGACAGTGTACAATAAACATTATCCAAAAGGAGAGATGCATTGTACGAGGTTGTAGCAAGCAGCAATGCTAATTTACACCTGTAATCCCTGAGCAGGTTGTTGTAAATAAGAATAAGGGAGCTGATGGCACAGAAAAGTAGCTTTTCAGTCACTCTGCCCCAGGGCGGCTGTGGCTATAGTAGTAGTTTACCATCACAATTTATAGAGTGAATGACTAAAGCTGTAAATTAATAAAATGTCTTGCCAAATGACATCAAGTCATAGAGCTTTGTAAGTAATATGCATTATGGTCTGGGGTTGTCAAAGCAACAAGAGAAACATAATTAAATGGATGGATAAAATATATATTGTATAGGAAAATGAAACGCCATCTCCTGCCTGTGACATTGACCCAACTACCTTCAATTATTTCTTTAGCAACCACCTTTTTATTGGTGGCAAATTGTGTCCAGTTGACCATCATGACCATGTGACCAACCATGAGGGTTACATTTACAAGTTGTATCTAATTCTAATCATGTTAATATATTTGTGTTTTCATTATGTTTTTTTTCTTCTACCATGACTTAAGCTGCAGCCTGTTAGCTCAACACAGGAGCCGCTTTGTGTGTTGCTTCATGATTGAATTGGGACTTTGGGGCCCGTCATAATGCTCTTTGAGTTAATTGTGTTTGCCCATGTAAGTCGCAGCGCTGCATTCTGGTAAACGTGGATTCTAAAATCCCATTGGGGCGAGTCTGATGGAAAAAGCACAGAAGCAACTAAGTTTAAATGTTGACACTGTCTCATGTGGAGTTATTCTGTTCTTCTATCCTCTCTCCTCTTAATCCAATCCCTCTTGTTTTGCCAGTTTGTGGGAAGCATCCAGCCTTCGACCCGGAGAGGCCAGGAGAGGCTCACTGGCCCTGGCTCGCTGCCATCTACCGCCGGTCCAGCGTCGGAACTGACAGCCTAGTGTCCAAGGCAGATGGCCAGGCCGGGACCCCCAACAAGCATGGAGGAAGCAGTGGCGGCGGTGGAGGCGGGGGCGGCGACCGGGTTTCTCAGTGGCAACTTGTGTGCAGCGGCGCTCTGGTCAACCAGCGGTCTGTGGTGGCGGCCGCGCACTGTGTGACCGAGCTGGGCAAAGGCATCCCTCTGCATCCGGACTCAGTCAAAGTGGTGGTGGGGATGCACTATCGCCATGACAACAGGGAGAGTAAGGCTTTGCAGCACCTCAGGGTAAGTGCAGCAGATGGACCTACATAAAGCAAGATTTAGAAAAAAGGTGGAATTCTAATTATATTGTTACAGTTTGGATGAATGAAACCCAATCTTTTTCATACAGTTGTGCATTAAAGTTTACATGTTTTATTTTTAGATTATAGTGACAACATACACTACTCAAATGAAATCTGATTTTAAGTTTATAACCCCCAGTTTTCAATATCATATATTCCTCTTAAACATCTATGCCAGCATGGACTCTTTAGTGGTATTTGTGGATGAGATTCTTTATCCTCTCTGACCAATTGGCAAAAAGCCTCCAGTTCCATTTGTAATCTCTATCTCATGACGAGGACATCATGGCTGGGTGTGTAAACTTCCGACTACAACTGTATAATTCATATTAGTGATTTATCATGTTTCTTTTTTTCTTTTTCATCTGATGCCAAGTGGAACCCTGATCACCTAGGGTTAGGGTTATTGATAACAGATCTCTTCAAATATTATAAATGTTTGATGTCGATTACTTTCTTTTTGCCTTCTTCAGGTCGCCTCCATAGCTGTCCACCCAGACTACGACCCTCTCATTCTGGACTCGGACTTGGCTGTGATCAAGCTGCTGGACAAAGCCCGGATCGGAGAGAATGTTGTGCCCCTGTGCCTCTCCGACAGACCGGACTTTGAGGTGGAAGCGGGACAGGGGCTGGTCACTGGCTGGTCTCCCATTCCCGACCCCTCGCTCGGCCGTGAGGAGAAGGCCCGGGTGGGACTAGTTTACCTCACTGATGTGGTCCCGTGTGAGAATCAGTATGCTCGAAACGGTGTGCCGGTCAGCGTCACAGAGAACATGTTGTGTGGAAGCCAGAAGCCTGATTACGGGGCCTCTAGTATGTGCCCTTCAGACACTGGGGGGATCCTGGTTCTCCCTGGACTTCCACAGTTTCAGTCAGACTACAAACAATCCCGAGGGGAGAGTAGTGAACCCTGGAGACTGGTTGGATTGGTGAGTTTCGGCTACGATCAGGGCGAGTGTGACCCTGACCTCTACACGGTCTACACTCGAGTGGACAGCTTCACAGACTGGATTCAGATGCACATGAAATAGGAGTGGCACATCTGTCCGTACAGAGACCGTCTCTGTTCATGCCAGTATTCCATGTTGTTTGTGTTTCCTTGGACAGTGAACTATTGCACTTTAAGCAAACTGTATTACCAAATAAAAAGGACTGAATTTAATGTTACAAGGTACTAAACACAACTGCAAGAGAGCAGTAAGTAGATATTGTTTACACATAAGTGCCAATTTTGCATTGTTTAAAAGGGCTTTGTTAAAAAATATGTATTTATGTTTCAACAACTGATTTCATTTGCAAAAACAGATTAGTCCAAACGTTTTATATCCCTCTAGCTACAATCTTGTTTTGTTATAGGCAATAAATGTAAAGAATGTTCTCAAGAAGGGGTGAAATTGTATTTGTATGGCACTAAAACAGATCCGGATTTTTTTTTTTTACTTAGTAAAGAGCAAATTATAAATATGTATCTAATGGTACTTATTTGTTTTTGCAAATGAACTGTTCAAATATGATTTTTATACCAGTTTAGCATTGTACAGTATAGCGGCTATAATATAGCCTTTTCAGATGCTAGTTAAAGCTGGGGTACATAACTTTCAAACCATAAACAATGACGCAGTATAATATAATCCATGTAACCAGTCTCGTAGCCTCGCTCTCACAACAGCTGGGCAATACTTTTTTTTACAAGTATGTAACAGATTCTTGCTGTTGGGACCAGCAACATGTACCAAAAAGTGAGGTACCCCAGCTTTAATGACAATGACTTGGGTATACTTGTTCCAAGTGCTTTCAGAACATGTTTACAACAGACTTCTCTATAAGATTAATAAGTAAATACCTTACATTTAGATATTTTAAAGATGACTTTAGTACTATGTATTACTTTTGCAAATGGACGAGCTCCTTTCTGTGCTGTAACAACATCACTATTATACCAAAAACAAAGCAGACCACAAAATGGAGTAATACTTTATAAAAAAGACCAAGTGCTAAGCTGCTCGTCTTGCACAATCAAAACAAACTGGTAGCTCATTATTATGGACAAAGGGTCTTTGTTTTAGAAGTTCCATTCTGTCCTTGTTTGTTGCCAACAAATGTATGTTACATATTATGAGTATCCCATGATTGTAAAAACGTATCCTGGTCCTTTCACCATGATTACTAATATTTACATAGACATTTGTCATATTTCATACATGATCGTTTTAGGAAAACCTAGTGCACTCAGATTAAGAGCTTTCCCGTCACTGGACAACAACTCAAACTGCAGGGGGAGCTACTACATTACATGTCAACTGTATCAGGTCCCAGTCAGAGCAGACTTGAAAACCAGGAAACCAACTCTGGGTTTGTAAATACTCTGATATTCACTGTAACATTGTATCCTCTGGAGATGTACATAGTGTAAGAACATGATCATCGCTGTAGCGCATGTGTCACTCCTGGAAACGCTGCTTTGTGTTCATAAAAATGAATTGGATGTGGTCTAGCATGTTTGGCATGTTCCTGCAATTATGTGTAGGTTTGTGACCATCTCTGCATGTGAAAGCTAGATCCTGTCAGACATGAAGCTAAGCAGGGAAGGGCCTGGTTAGTACTGTGATGGGAGACCTCTGGGAACACCTAGTGCCACATGTGGGGCGGCTGTGTGTGTGAATGGTCGGAGGGGGCCGATGGCACATACTGGTTTCCTCGCTTCCACCAGTGTGCCCCAGGGCTGCTGTGGCTACTGTAGCTGTTTATCACCACCATGTATGGAGTGAAAGAATAATGACGTGAAGCTTTATTGAGTGTCCAAAACTGTGCTTTTTAAACTAAAACATTAAAAAAAAAATCTAAGTGAATTTTACGCCACCATCACTATGAACAGGACATCTGATCTATCACTTTTTCAATACTAAAATTAAATATGGCTATAAACAGAACAAAGGGTCTCTTTAGGAGGAACTAATAACCACAAATATACAGTACAAAGGTAAGTCATGTACATACAACATACAGCTAAACAATTACATTCATGTTTGTATAGCTCTAAATCACAACAGTGGTTATCTCAGAGCACTTTACAAAACAGTTGATTTTCTAAACAGAGATCAGGGAATCAAACATAACAAATGCAGTGATAAAAACCACATAGAGCCATTGGTCCATAAGGGGCAGATGACCAAATGCCCATAAATGTTGAGAAAAAAACCCCATTACGGCTGCCTGTAGGTCCATCAATTATAATGTGGTATTTTGAGACGAGAGCTTTGAAAAAACCCGACTACTACACCGCCCCTGATGCTAAAGTGATAAACATCGTATTACTAATGATATTGGAAATTAACGACAGCAATCAGTGCTGCCATCCCGGTTTATTATTCTGCATGTGGTGCACGGTTGCCAGGGCCGACAGAAGCATGCGCTCACACACAACCGGCTATTCAGGATTTCAAAGCACCACAATTCCCATAAGATAAGGCACGCATGTTTTGGAGAGGTCAGTGGTCACTATATAGGCAGAAATCATAGTTAAAAGAGACATATAACTCTATTAAGTACACTTTTTGAAGTTGAAGAAATATTGTCTACCTTTATTGTACAAAGGGGAAGTTTATTTGTAAATCACAGTTCATACACAGGGCAACTCAAAGTGCTGAACAAACCAAGATAAAAATAAAAATCATGTATAATAATTCTTCTATGAGATAAGATGCAAAATTAACATGTAGATTTCTCCATGTGAGAGGAATAATGCTTTTATCTTATCTTATTTTTGTTAAGCAAAATCTACTTTTAGATTTTAACCATGTTATCTCATTGTTTCCCATCATTAACAGACCTGAATGTATTTTTACATCCATCCACCCTAAGCTGCTTTCTTAGTCCTGTAATAGTATGATGTCAATTGCATAGGTGTGTTTGCAGACTGTGATTTTCTAATTTGGAACAACATTTATTTTTAAACATAATTATACACCTCCCTCTGGTGGTAGCACAGGGATGGGGCTGGCTGATGGCTTATATATCCTTGACACATGTTTCACCATATATATATATATTTTTTTTACCAAAGATCTGATTTCTCATTCTAAAAAATGAAATAGTAAATAGTCTCATTATCATTCATAGCTAAAAAATATTATTTCACACATTTTCTTTCTTTTTTTCTTCCCGGCTCAAACATCTTTTGCTTCACCCAGAACTGAGATACCTTAGTTTATCGTGAATCCTATTTATTACGTAAATTTAATATTATATTAATTATATTTTGGACAAGCATGGCCGTGCCTTTCCCAAGGACACATCATTATTGTGGGATGAGACCACAAGGGCACATTTATTTGTATGGCACAATTCATACAAAGAGAAACTCAAAGTGCTTTTCAAAAACAAGAGAAGAAGCCTTGAAATCATGCATGTGAAATATTAATATTCACACAACATACAAGATTGACAAGACACAATGTTAATGTGGTTCAATTTAAAATTTTGGCCACACTATTTTTTCAAATGTTTTTTTTTTGTTATTCTCATTTAAGCTGATTTTTGCTGATTTTGCTGTAATTCAACTTTGAATGTGCAACTAGCGACAGACTCATGAGATATACCAAGCCTTTTTGTCTCATAATGTTGATAATGGCCTGACAGTTTGCAAAATCCCCAAATACAACATCTCAGAAAATTTGAATATTTTGAAAAAGTATGGAACTTTGCATGTAACAATATTCTAATTTTCTTTTTTTCCGAGTTTTCTGTGTGCCGTATTGCCCATCGTCTGCATGTGTGCATAATCTTGGGGCAACTTTATCTTGGAAGTTTTTCTTTTCTCACGATTACGGTTCTCTTATCTCCTACGACTATACAGCAGACCATGATTCATTCCTGTGTGATCTCAAAGATGTGCCAGTGACATCAGAAACATCTCCAAAACTGCATAATAAGCATCCCCTAAACACAGCCTGTTATCCTCATGCTGTAAAACCAAACTCATGAGCCATCTTTTGTCCATCCTGCCACCATTATTCTCATCAAGGAAGAAAAAAAAACTCCCAATGGAAGCTTGAGATGAGAACCTCTTGAGTGGAGCAGTTCACAGGCCCCGGTCCAGTCTCAGGTCAGCTCCACTAAAACATGGGCTATACTCTTTACTGAACCTGAGCGGAACATTCCACTGTGAGAACGGCACAGAAGTGAGTGGAGCTACTTAAACCCGCGCTGCCCATTTGGAGCACACAGTACAGGCCAGTGTGCCGGCAACTTGGTATTCTAGTCAGACATCAAAGCCTCTTAGAAAGTGGGCTGAAACACAGAATTTATCCACTTTTTCCCATAATCAGTCAGATGTTCTATAGCCGATTATAAATATGGCAAATATAGCTACATTAACTATCAAACTTGTATAAAGACACAATGATGACAATGATTTATCGATTTGTTCACTGTAATATACTTATACTTTCACTCCATTGTCCCAGCAGGGAACTTTGTCCTCTGCATTTGAACCACGTTGGTCATTTTCAATTTCGGTAGAGCCTTTGTACAGTGGACCGAGGACCCTCATCCACCTGGAGCACCTGGAGGAAACTTGCGCACACACAGGGAAAACTCCACTCAGAAAGACCCTTGTGGTGGCGCTTTGGCGTTGGAAAATGACGCGTGCCTTGAGTATCACCTGAAACCAAAATAAGATAAACCTTTATTAGTCTCACAGTGGAGAAATTCCAGTGTCATCGTTGCACATTACAGCAGAGAAAGGAAATAAGAGCACTCAGATTGCACACATCAAAGTTTATTATTTAAGATAATAGACAATAAATACACTAAAAATAGAAAAATAACGGTGAAACTGAAGGGTCCAGTTAGAAATGTCAATCCATATAATTATTCTTTTTGCAGGAAAACAATTACAAAACAGTAAAATGACAGAAAATAATACCTTTTGCCGCTGTAACTTTTGGCACGGTAAATATCCATATGTCCTCAGCACCACACCTGTATCATAATTAGCACTGGGTTTGTGTGCGAAACATTATCAGGTAAAATGCAGCGTTTTTGTCCCACAGACCTTCATCAGGCTCTCAGGTATTAAAGGGTGTGACCTACTGTACATACTGTATACACATGGAATATTGTTGTGTTCTATTTGTAATAAAACAGCAAACAATCACAGTGTCAGTATGTGGAATTGTAAGTGAGAAAACAAGCCTGTAATACATTTTGGAATGAGGCTTTAACATTACAGAAACAGCAATGCAGAAACGAGGAAGTTGAATATTTTTTCATTCACCAAATGATGTGACCAAGTTAGCATAGTTAGATTGTTGTAAGAAAATATTTTATACAACTTTCTGTTGCCCCAACAAACTACTGTTAGAATGGAAATGTCTTTCATTAAGCTCATTAATTATTCCATTTACTGGATGTGCCTTGTTTTTTTTTAATACATGTCGGATGAAGAGACAAACAAAACAATTAAAGAATACATATAACACATACTAAACATTGCATTACACACATGACAGTACATACAGTGTATATGCAAATGTTACTCTTGCACAGAACAGTGGTAGTTACTGTCTCTGTTCAGCTGACAGCACCAGGAACATGTCAGGCCAAAGGAAAAGGGAATCCATCCAAAAGAGCAACAACATATTTTGAATAAACGCATAAATAAAGTGACTTTTCTGTGTCGAGTTCCTCCAAAGAATAAAAGCTAAACAAGTTCCATGTCGTATCCTTGGCTTAGATGAACAGTGCACGGAGCAGGCGACAATATTCCATAATTCTCCTGCACATCCATTTACCTCATGAATATGCACAGACGGGACTGATATTTTGGACAGTTTACAATTCTAGAGCAGAAAAGGGCAAACTGCGGGCTGGGGGCCACAAGCGGCCCAATTCACATTCATATCCGACCCCCAGACCCTTCCCAGAAATAATGTTAAAAACATTTATCTGTAAATCAGTCTACAATGTTCGTCCTTTTTAGGTTATGTTCCAGTTTTGGTACAATCCAGGAAAAACCAAAAACAATGACCAAGACCCATTATCAATTATTTAATAAATTGTCCAAAATACCTTCATAAAAAGGCTAAAACTAAACAATTACCACAGATGAGCTATGAGCAAAACACGTTTCCCTCTCCTTCTCTTCATTCTGTAGATTTTTTTTATTAAATTTAAATAAAGGTATAACACAATAAGCTTTCACTCAAAATATCCAAAATGTTTTTTCCACATTGAAGTAAATGGTTTGGCCCTTCACTATGTGACATTATCCCAACGTGGCCCTATGGATAAAATAATTGACCACCACTGGTCCAGAGGAAGAAGAGGCCTGCACCTTTATCATTCATTATCGTGCAGAATATCTACGTCCGTTTTGACTTTTGTTGGAAATGATTGCACTTTTCAAATGAATAATTATGACTTTCTATCTCCCACTCCATGTGTGGGTTAGAAACATAAGATACACAGGCTGTACTGGATAGCACTCTCGCTTCTCAGCAAGAAGGTCCTGGTTCAAATCCCGGTCGGAACAGGGTCTTTCTGAGTGGAGTTTACATGTTCTCCCGTGTCTGCGTATGTTTCCTCCAGGTGCTCCGGTTACCCCTACCACTAAAAAAACATGTGCGATCGGCAAAAATCCTTCTGCTGCGTTAAACCCAACCAAGCCGAGCAACATACAGCCCCCAGTGCTCCTGATGGATACCCTAGTGGCATCAGAATACAAGGCAATTCAAAGTGCTTCACAAGAGCCATTTAAATTTCCCTCGCTTGCTTATCTCTACGGAGATAAATATAATGCACCTTTACCTTTCCCTTTAATATACATTTTACTTAATTATTTTTCTTGACAAATAAATATGTCTTGTCAAAAGAACTGGCACTGAAAACAAACCAGCAGAATAGCTTTGTCTCAAGATAAAAAAACATCTGACTGATCATGTTTGCTTGTTGTTGCCCTTCTCGGTTAATCTCTCCTCCACTCCGCCTCCTATAATGTCCCGGGAAACTCATTACTATTATAATCGCAAAATATGGAAGCTATCAGCATCTGTTTGCATTATTCATTCGGTACGTATTGATGCTGTTGGTTATGGGTAATGCAGCGCCTGCACTACAAAAGGCACATTTTAATGGCTGTGTTTCTGTTCCTACGAGCCTCCACTGCACACATGTGGCATTATGATTTATTAGAGCTGGGATCGGTGGAGTCCAACAGCAGCTGGGACAGAGAGAAAATGCTGAAACTGTTGCAACATGTACGCGGCAGCTATAGTGGAGGACGGAAGACGGAACGGGAATGTATGCAACAAGCGATTTACAAAGAGGTTGGCTTATTTTAGAACACTGGAAATGTATTCATGCCGTCAGAGAGGGCTCTTGTGTGCCGTGTTTACATAAAGATTAAAATAATGTAGAAAAGTCAATAGATTTTAACATGATCACGACAGTACACTGCAAAAAGTGAGGGAAATTAAGTCAAAAGATGATCAAGATGTCTTAATTTCTGACTTCTTTTAAACAGGATTTGAAAGGAGAAAATAAAGTAATTGTGACAACCCCAGTCTTGTCTGGTTTGTGTGTTGCTGCTGGCTTTTTCCTACGTTCAGGATTCAGCCAATGGGAAAGCTGATTGGGACTGGCAGCACCTGGAGATGGGTGGGACCGGCCACGTACAAAAGTGCTGTCAGGAAGTCAGCGGAGCTCTCTCTCACACTTGGCAGTAACAGCCTTTTAAATTAATATACTATTTTTGTGCATTTTGAAACATGAGTGGACTCCATTTTTGTCCGAACCGCAAACCAGCTCTTGAATTAAGACTAAATAATGTTGTTTTTTTTTCCCCATTGGCAAATCTTGTTTTCAGACAGTCAGAATGTTTGCAGTGTACTTTAATGGCATTTTTTATCTACAAATGTAAAATAGCTGTTATCTAATAACGACACATTTACAGCAATATTGATTAACTTGTATCGTCCCTATAAAAAAAACTAATAAATAAATGAAAAAACACGTACAAAAAATTAAAAAGACCTGATTAAAGCAATATTTTCCTCATGTCTTATATATTTTTGCAGTGTATTGAACATTAACCAAACAATACAATACAACTGTTTATTGTTTGCTTATATAGGATGAATTGGCTTGATTTCCTCTCTGCAAATGTCAGGAGTAAAGATTTAGGGCTATATAAAAAGAAATGTAATTGAACGTACTGGTAAATGTTTGTTTTATGCATGGCACCAGAGTTGGGCACCAGATTATGACATTTACGACACATGGTGAAGTCATTGTCGTATCTATTGACTGCAGTTGTTTCAGAAGTTAGAGAGGATTGCAGCACTGGTTTCTTTCTTCATTTTTTTGTAAGTTTCTTTTTGCAGTTAGTTGTAAGTACTGGATAAACAGAACCGCTGCAACCACCTTGACCTCAGTTGAATCCCCTTAAAGACGTATTCATAATTTAATAACGTTGGTTCAAAGGTATGCACAAAAAACATGTTAAAAAACTTGAAACGGCACAAAATGAGCCTGGACTTTGATGTGAAGAAAGACTGAGATCTCATTAGAGCTTGATGAAGTTATTGATTTAGAAATACTTAGTGATGTAATACCCGATTTATTTTCTAATGAGTTCATAAAAATGCGTATTACTACATACAAGTTGTATTATAATCCGTAATTTAATTGAAAACTTGAGCTCATTGATTCAGCTGTGTATGAATTCAGGCCGTATAAAAGTGCTGAGTAGAGAGTTAGCGTGACGCCCGCTCTCCTCCAATCACAGAACGAGGCTGCGTCCTCTAGCCTCTACAGCGCTGCTAAACACAGTAGCATGTTAGCAGAATTGACTATAACTCCTCTTGCTGTAACTGGAAAAACAGCAAAACAGCCCGAACGACACAACAGTGAGGAAGAGAAGAGCGAACTAAAGCGAGAAAATGATTAACATAGCTAGCTTACATTGTATCCTCCGGAGAGACTTCTCTATGGGAGAGACGTGCGGGAGAGACCTGCGGGACCGTCTTGGACTATCTATGCTCGGACTACATTCGGACGCGGAACTAGCAGTAATCTTTCAGTTATACACTACCTCTCAAAAGTTTGGGGTCACATTGAAATGTCCTTATTTTATTTTTGAAGTAAAAGCACTGTAGATAACGTTAAACTAGTTTTAACTGTAAAGAAATACATTCTATACATTGCTTATGTGGTAAATGACTATTCTAGCTGCAAATGTCTGGTTTTTGGTGCAATGTTGTAATTGCTGCAAATGGAGGATTCTTTGACGAAGGCAAAGTTGGCCGTAAAAAAAATCTTATTTCAAATACAAATCATTATTTCTAACCTTGTCAATGTCTTGAGTCTATTTTCTATTCATTTCACAACGTATGGTGGTGAATAAGTGTGACTTTTTTTTTTTTTCCTTGTCGATGCAGGAGGGTCTTGTTGGACAGTTAGTGTCCAACAGAAAGGATTGGTGATGATCAGGACACTTTAGCATTCTACAACATGTATGGACATTTTCTTCTGTGTGTGCTTTATATTCTTCATGTGTTTTAACTGTTGATTTTCTGACCTGTGTTGGTGATTTCAATGGTTTTGTGAAGTCCTCTGAGATGACTTCTGTTGTGACCTAGGGCTATACAAGAATAAATTGTATTGTATTGTATTGTGTAGTATATTGTATTGTATTGTACTTTTCACAGAAAACACTTGGGTGACCCCAAACTTTTGAACGGTAGTGTATATTTTGTTAGCAGTGCGTTGCTTTTACTTTACCATTTCATCAGTGATTGTTGTACAGCTTATGCTAATGTTTGCATATAGATCGCAGATAAAACTAGATGGCTCCGTGGAATGAGAGCGTAGGGAAAATGATGTTAAAATACTCGTTTCTGCAAGGTTTGAATGTTTAGCACCTCCCCCAACTCGCTCACAGGCTTCTCATTTCCCCTACGCTGTCATTCCATGGAGCCATCTAGTTTTATTTGCAATCTATATGCAAACATTAGCATGAGCGCAACTTCTTATAAGCTGTACAACAATCACTGATTAAATGGTACAAAAGCACGCACTGCTGAAGAAATATAAAACGGAAAGATTACCGCTAGTTCCGCGTCAGAATGTAGTCCGAGCATAGATAGTCCAAGACGGTCCCGCAGGTCTCTCCAGAGGATACGATGTAAGCTAGCTATGTTCACCCAGGTTTGATATTTTCTTTGATAATTTTTCAGTCACAGCCAATTCTGCTAACATGCTACTGTGTTTAGCAGCGCTGTGGAGGCTCCAGGACGCAGCCTCGTTCTGTGATTGGAGGAGAGCGGGCGTCACGTTAAAGTCTCTACTCAGCACTTTTTTTACAGCCTGAATTTATACACAAGCTGAATCAATGAGCTCAAGTTTTCAATTAAAATACGGATTATTATGCTACTTGTATGTGGCAATAAGCATTTTTTTGACCTCATAAAAAAAAAAAATGGGTATAGCATCTTTAACTTAATCTTGTAATCTTGTGTTTCTGGGCCGTGCTGTTTCTTTTGCCTTGGGGGTTCCAGGTCAGCACTTGTCTAGTTATGTTGGAAAGTGGCTTCTGTGGTCTATCCATTTCCAACGGCGTCTCAGGATCTGCAGGGAGTGGGTAGGTTTTCTGCCACAGGTGCTGGTTGCTTATTGTGCTCGTCTGTACTTTCTTTGTTGTTGCCAAAGTGTCCTCCAGGTTTCATATCCGTAGAGGACTAATGTGAGATCCGTCTATACTCTACGGATCTTATAATAGTGCTATATTAATTGATCTTTATGGCTCCCATGTTCAGGCACACATTTGATATCCTGCTCATTTATACCTGCCTCTGTATACTGGTTTCTTCGTCTCTGAGGACTATACAAAGTTGTTAATTCACCAACAACAAATGAGAGAATCAAACCGTTTCAAACACAGGAAATGCAATAATAGAAAACACATTTGGTCCAAACGGAGGGTGATGACCAATATCCATTAATATTGATAAATGGCCATAATTGTCTGGGATCATCACTGTCCTTAGACCCTCCTGCATCGGCAAGGAACAACCAAAAGAAGAAAAAAAACAGTGGAAAAAATTAAGTAAGAACCCCCAGAGAGGCCCACATTTCGAGAGGGTTCCGCTCCCACAGACGGACGGGCTGCAGATCCAGGACCCAGGCTGTAAAATGAGGACCGAGGCCACGCGATGCAGGACTACGGTGGATCCCACGAATCTAAGTCGGGGGAGACTAGTGCACAGGTGCAGATGAAAGAGGCCGGATTCAGTGGAGTCCCATCATCACGCCACAAAACAGAAAATGGGACAACGGGTGAATAGCAATGAATGGACAGCTTATGGACAGTCATAAGACAGATGAAGAAGGAGAGAGGAGAGGATAGTGCTCAAGTAACCATACTTCATTGGGAGGCAACATTTCAGATTTCTGCAGCTACAAACAAGAACAGTCTTTCGTAAAATGTCAGACAAGCTTCTAATCTGACAATGTTCAAATCCAGGTTCAAAACAGTTCTCATCAGCCGTGCATAAAACAGAAGGATCTTATCTCTCACTCTTTTTAATGTACTGTTATTTATTATTGTAGTGACTTCTATGGCTGTATCTATCTTTTACTAAGTTGCCTTGTGTATCTCCTGTGCTACACAAATAAACTTGCCTTTTTATCTGCTACTCTCCATGACTGTAGTCCAATAAACATGCCGTCCACTCGTCCGTTCGTCCCACAGGCCACAGTGAAGCGTCTGCACCTCTGGCTTTTCCCTGGTTTAATATTTTTTACATCTCTTTTTCTTCTTATAATTGTGCATTTGCTTAATTTAACATGACCTACTTTTGTTTACATCCAGTCCTGGCGCGGTTCTTTGGTCTTTAGCAGCTTTATGACCCTGGCGTCTCACTCCTATCACCTCCACCCTGATAACTGCTCCACTCCACAGCCAAACCACTCACACATGTAGCTAACCAGTAACTCCCCATATCTCAGACGTGTATACCTTGTTTGTCTTGGCTGTTTTATTGCCTGTTCGCGATCTTGCTTCTGAAGGACAACTCTTTAGAATGAGGGCATGGAAGGATCTACGAGTTGAATTTGATGTGTTGTTTAATGCAGTGTGAAATTCCCAACACATATTAGGTAAAAATAAACGATAACAAGCACAGACTGTCATATATTCTCACGCCATTTTTAAAGAAATGGTTATTTTCAAACCAAACTTGCTTTCATGTGTAGCGTGCGTGCGCGTGTGTCTGTGTGTGTGTGTGTGTGTGTGTGTGAGAGAGAGAGTTTGTGTGTGTGGGAAGGGGCCTTGTGCTTTGTGTGTATGTGTGTGTGCTTGACCTGTAACAATGAGCAATATGAATGTGAGGTTTTACACAATCTGTGCACTTGAGGACTTGATCTTTCCTGTATTCTGGCCAAAGTAAACTGTATATCCTTATATTTTTGTAATTTTTAATGTAATATACCATCAGCCTGCAGGGACTATAGCTGGAAATTAGGTCTTGAGCTATAACCTGGTACTATGGATCTTTCCCCTTGAGCTCAATATTTATTGTACACTGTCCCTGTCACTTTAAATAAATAAATACACTCAACTAAACTACAAAATCAAAGCTCTCGCCAGACTACTGTTAGGCAATGTGGAATGATTGGTTTGTGTTCCTACAGTAGCAGTGGACTGAATGATAGACATCATAGTCATAAGGCCATTGTAAATGTGTTGAAGACAATGGACTAAATGTTTATGGTGGTGAAGTTGAAAACAAGAGAAGACACATGATCTTCTTTTCTTGTTTTGTACACATTTTTCTTTTTTCTCTTTCTGCTGATTTATGAAGCCGTTTGGTCCCATCTGCAGAAAAAAACACACAATATTCCAGTTAACAATATTAACACTGCATGATCTATAGCAATGCCATACCAGTTGGCAATGGACAATAACAATAACATAATATGACATTAATATGAATCCCACCAGAGGCATTTAATTTGAGCAGCATAATGCATAGATCACATAAAAAAACATAGGAAAGCTTGTGACACTATATACAGCTAGATGCACAGTAGCGACATGAAATTAAGCTCTTTGGTAATCAGGACATTATGTCTATTACCAACAAGTTTGATAATTGGAAGATAATCTGATTCATAGTTTGACATCACCTTTTAGTGATGGTTGGTTTTAAAATGCGGCAATTTTCTTCAAAATGGAAGCAGGGTGAACATGGAATTCTTGCTGAGACATATTAAGAATATGTTTTGGTGCATGTCATGTGGTATGTGTATGTACAGTATATAGACACAGTACAGACCTATTCTTCAAATCATACTGGCACAAAACAACTCTGGAAAGAAGAAAAGTGGACACTTTATACACTCTTTATATTTACCCCATTATTCTGTATCTGGAAATAAAAAGATCGATTAGAAAATAGTTATGATAAAACATGAACACATAGACATTTACTGCTCAATTACACAGGTGCATCAGTGAAAAGCCCACGTTACAGAGTGTGTCCGTCTTCAATTCCCTTGGAAAGATTTCTTATATAACTGAGGTCCAACAGGCTCCACGCACGGACAGACTGGGTTCCCAGAGGAGGTTGTGTGAAAAACACAAAAAGGTGATGGCGAAATAATGGCAAAGTAGAAAGTGGGGGAGAGGTGATGTTACAGGCAGCATCTCCAACCAACGGGAGCTGGATTCCCATGCACACAGAGACAAAGAGGGGAGCGGGCGGAGGCGTGTGAGAGTGGGGTGGGGGCAGTAAAGCGGCGGAACGGTGAGGTGAGGCACAGCTCATTCAGTGGGATCGTTGAGCTGCGGAGCTCCTCGGATTGTACAGACAGAGGACCGCTGGGTTTGGTGCGTAAAGACGCGCTCCGTGACTGAGCTGAGAGTGGACCGCGGTGCAACCTGCAGCTGCTGTGGCGTGTGAGGCCAGACAGACCCTGTGAGGGGACTACACCAAAAACTTTTTACTTCACCTGCTTTTGATCAAAGGTAAGCTGCGCTGATTTCATGACATGTCAATACAAGAATCCACGCAAGGAATGTGCGTCTTATGTTGTGTGCATTTGTTGTGAGTGGATAGATGCAATTTAAATAACATTATTTATGAACATCACCTCAAAAACAGTTACACGGGCGCAAGCAAACACTTCACACCTTTCACATTACATATTACAAGTTGATCATAATTCATTCTCTGCAGTGCATGATTGCTGAAACATTGATTCGTTTCAGATAAAACGATATAATTAACCTCTCTGTCCAACAACATTTCAATTAGAACACTTGAGCTGGAGGACCTTTGGCACTGTGCAGTGGGATTTTTCTGACATAGAATGTGTGCGCTGAGCCCCTGCACCTGCAGGACAGTCCTGTGATGAAGTTGGAACAATTTTGTTTATTTTTATTTCAAGTGAATTGAAATCGCACAGAATCTCACTCAGTCCCGGTTGTTTATAATTGAATAATAGCTTAATGACTTGTCCTTTGTTCAACAAGTCAAATTTATTTGTGCCCAAAGTTGGTGATAGAAAAATTATATTCAAATCGTTTTTCTTCATGGCTCCTTTGCTCCATGATGCCACCGTGCAGCGCTCAGATCAAAGGTGTGCAATGTTTCACAGGGAATTTCTGGATGCGTAAAACAGTGCGCCCTTCGCCTCCCACCTCTGGAGCCAATCACCGCAGCCCTCTGTGTACATATACTCGCGTGCACAACAGCCGCACATTACTGACGTTTACTTACGCGCACCTTTCCCCCATCAACACCATCATCAATGTCACCATGGAAACCCTTTCCCTTTGGGCCCTGGGCTGAGGGTCTAATCCTGGTCATTGAAACATAGGCTGTGTTCGTTTGTGGAGGAGACCTTGGACCTCGTAAAAGCCTTTGGAGATTGCCCGAGTGTCCAAGCAGATAATTCGTTTTGTCCCTCTTCTGCAGGGTTTTGTACATGAATGAACACATAAGCAGACATGGGGAAGCTCGCACGTGCTTAAAGGCTGGATGATTCATTTAACATATAAATGCATGGCCTTAATCTGTGAGGTGTGGGCGGATTATTTCATTTGAGGAGCCATAACAAGATATTCCCATTAGGGTTGTATTAGTGGGGGTCTGTCTGGGCAAATGAACGTGTTTGTTTACAAGTTCATTAGAGAGGAGAAAAATAATCTCACACTTGTTTTCATAGAATAGATAATATTTCACTATTTCACCCAAGTCTAGGGTTAGGGTCTACCGAATGTAATTTTCACCAATTATAATCTAATTTCAAATAAGGTGACGGTTTTGACATTGCAGCGGAGGCAGAGTGGTGGGTTTGAATCCTTCTTGGCACAGCCTCTTGAATTTTGCATGTTCTCCCTGTGTATGCATAGGTTTCTTCCACCACTAAAAACATGTGACATCAGTTTCTGTTACCCATGCACTAATTATTCTCATTTTAGGGGCAGTACTCCCCTGAAAATGAGATTCTGAAATATATAATATCCTTGATAAATAAAGGTAAATTAATAGAAAAATCTGTCAAAAAAGTCTTAATTGCCTCCTCGCACATACGTCTAACCCTCCAAATCATGGGTCAGAAGTTGCAGGCCCAGACACGGCCCCTGCAGCACTGCTTCCAGTCTACAAACAGTCCGAACCGTATTTCTCTGCGTGCTTCCTGTTAGCCATCTGTGAATGTGTTTAATTAGGAGACACTCCACTTTGAGTCCAGGGAGATCCAACATCCCTGTTTGTGTGGTTTGGTGCTTAACAGACTGTGAGAGATGCTCCCATCGGGGGGTGGGGAGGGGGTCGTTCAGCCACTCATATTGTAGGTACATTCACCGCGGAAAAGACAAGTACTACCGCAATCAATAACACCTAAGTGATAGCTTCTTCAATGAGTCTATACTTGGTTGGAAATTACATTCAGACAATCAATCAAAGTGTTGAAAATCCTAGGGCTGTTTGATAAGTGCAATTTCCTTCAGAAAGGCAATTACGTCAAAGCATAGTGTCCAAATAGTTACCATGGAGATTCGCCAAAAAGACATACACATATACAGTTGAAAATAGTGTACTCTGTGTGTGAGGTAGAGTTGTGAATGTTGCACCCACAGGGAGTGAGAGAATACTCATGGTGATGTATAGGATGAGGTCTATAGTAGGCGACAGAATTATAGCGCAAGAATGGAGTGAGTTCGGAAGTAGACTCGGCACTGGAGGACGTTTTTTTCTTGCTGGAATTTACTGGAACTTGTGCATTAAGAGGTGGATGTGGCATTACAAAGGAGTGACGATACACAGTTTGCCAAACCGACATTAGGGGCCTCATTTATCAAGTGATTGCTTGCGTGTGAACGTGATCAACAACCCTTGAAACTGGTGAAAACTGGTTTTTCATGCACATGTCGTGTTGAAACTAAACCAGGGAAATTGCACATGCTATTTTACTTTCTACCCACGATTTAGCATTTGGATTGATACACGGGGCCCTTAGTGCACTGATGATTTGGGTGATTGTTTGAATAGATTCCCTAAAATATCTATTATAGAGGAAATTAGAGTTAGAGTTTAAAACATAATGGTTTTTTTGTGGATGTACGCACTCTGCTTCCATTGAAGATTTGTACCTTTGCAAAAAAAGCAATAACATTACAGTATAATGAGAGCAGAGTCTGGCATTATGCGTCCGGTTCATGAGGCCAGGTTTATAATGGAGTGTCAAAGTCTCTCCAACTGCGAGTGCTTATTTGCCCATTCATTGCTCCTCTCCTTAGCCTCAGCTCTCCTCCAGCACTCGCCAGTACTTGAGTAATCCTCCTGGGAACATGCCGATGTAGCCAAAGAGCCACCCCAAAACATCCTTTTGCACTCATCGCACACCTGACCTCAACTTTTTCATACCACTTTCATATCGTGCAATTTAGAGAGTTTTTAGTCATTTTAACACAACATTCCAGGCTTCTCCCCACCATTACGTTGTCCGAGGGGCATGTACAACAGAATGGCTTGGCTCTACTATGGGAACAGTTTGGGGGCCTCTCCCATGGGTCGAAGGAACAAAGAGCCGGGCCTAGCCTTTGCTTCTGTTTGACTGCACAGGAACAGAAACACAAGCGCTTATCCACCTACTCTGTTGATTTCCGGTGATGAGGCCAGTGTCATTACCATGTCCACAATCGCAGGAAAAAACAGCCTACATTTATGGATTAGAAATGGTCGCAGTCCATGCAGTAGTAGTAAGCTTTGTAAAATTGCCTTTAGATTGTGCATGGCGTAATCTGGTAATTTAATACATACAAAAACGTTCCATTTGAACCCCTTTATAACCCATTATTGGCATCTACTGTACGGCCATATCCTAAAGATGTCTTTGAGAAAATAGTTAGATAGATACATTTTTTATGATCTATATGATCCTGGTCGCAGGTCAAGGCTAAAGCAGGTCACTCTCTCATAGCCGGGAGATTGTAAACAAAAGATTACAGTACATAGATTAGGTAAACCAGTAGAGGAAACCATCAAGCAATTTTCGCTGAGCTTTTTTTTTTTTTTTTTTACTGTTGGATATGCTTTCCTTAATATAGCCCCTTGTGGTCGTATGTGTTGCCACCCTCATCACGTTGGCACCTGCTCCATTGGAATTCAGGTCAGCGGGGGAAGAGCTCTGTGACTGTGCCCATCCATGATGTGAACAATCCAACTATTGTACCACAAGAAAGGATTCCTAATTAAAGCATATGATGGGAATCACAGCACACAAATACAAGTTCTCATCTGAACAATGGCAGAAGCACGCTGGTGGTCCCATGCAGCCTTGTAGGTTCTACTGTCTCATCAGAAAAACAAAATCAATCGACTGGAATGAATTAAAGCTGGTCACGTGAGACACCATGAGTTTGTAAATAAGTTGATAATTTTAATTATGCTTTTGTATGATTTAGCTATAATTTTGTTTTTAGTTTATGTACTTGTCTGGTGCACACTGGGGACTTTTGCACATGTATTCCAATGTGGTTTTACTGCAAATGGCAAATAAAATGAATCTGAATCATATGTATAATTTCAGTCTCAAAAAACCCAAAATGGAAACTATGGATTTCCTCAAAGACACAACATCTTTATAGTAGCAGTAGAATGGAATAAGTAAGTAAGTAAGTAATATAGTAAGTGAGTAAGTAAGTAACTAATCTTTTTTTATGTAGTGCATTCCTCAGACCACGGTCACACAAGTAATCATTTTGGGGAATATGGTTGGTTAAATTTGGTTAATACAAAATCTTTACCAGGGTAACACTTTTATAGTCCTCTATATACAATGGTAGCTAAATGTCATTTTTCTTTCACTTTCAATCATTGTGGCTCCTGCTCTGCATTCGAAACATTAGTGAAATGACATTCTACAACGCTAACAGCCTATATTATCATTCCGCCAGTGAACTTGAGAAATTAACTCCATTCAGTGTATGCTTCTCGCTCGTCTTGTGTATGAAGAGACGGCAAATAGAATGTAAAAGAATTGATGAAGCTTCCATACGGCGACAAAGTGAGCAGACTCGCATACCATCAGTCACTATACGAGCTAACGGAAGCAACACAATCAGCTGTGTTTTGATTAAGGATTAAAATTCCAAGAGTTTTTTTGTTTTTTTTATACATTTTGCCACCCCATCGCCTCACACCCATTTAGTCTTTTTTTCTTTTTGTAGCCAGTCCACAAATCTTCAAATAAGTGCGTAATGGTATAGTGTGAGGCGCTCTTTGTCCTTTGCCGGCTGCTGTTAATGGCCTCTTCATAGCCAGGGTTGTGGGAGCATGAGGTTGAGCTTAATCATGAGGAGTTCCATCACTTTTGGACAGTTTCGGGGGCCGCCACAGAAGGGAAGCATGCGTGAGAAAAATACAATACAGGCCAAATCTAACCTCATGTATTTCTTCTTATAGTTTTTTTTTTTAACGCATATTTTACCAAACCCTTCTTCTTTGCCCTTCCATCTCTACTCAACTTATCAACCGTTCTAATCCAAACGCATCAACTTTTATTTATCTCGTCTCACTGCAGCGGAGCACGCAACGAGTCCCTTCATCGCTTGTTTGTCAGGTCCCTTTTCAGAACGAAAAAGACTAGAGAAAGGAAAGGGGGAGTCCAAAGGGAAGAGGGGGAGTTACCAAAACAAAACAAAACCAAAAAAAGCTGAGGAAACAATTATATGGCCCCCACCTCCCCATGAACCCTGAGCTAGCGGGTTCCCAGCTCGAGATGCTGTGAACTCACTTGGAGGCCTGTAAAGTGGACCATTATTCTTGTCGGGGTGGCGTGTTCCAAGAGCAGCTCGCCTCAATGGGCCGTGAACACAGAGAGGGTTTGTTAGAGAGTTTTGGCTCACTGCATTATGCACTGGTTAATTAGGACCTATCTACGCATCTATCTATCAATCTATCTACAGTGATGAGGAATACATAGATACTGTACATGCCTTAGAAGGTATATTTTGTCAATTAAGGCACCAGAGCACATAAACACTTACCTATACATATGCAGAACTTGATTTAATGTCAGCTCAAGATGGAGTGGAAAGTCGAAAAATGCATTAACTTTGAATACAATCTTGAGTAATAGGGTTTGGGTGCAGTTTTTTGATTGGTTTAGTAGTATGGGGACAAAATACTTATACTATTACCACTATTGCAACTAATAAAAACTTTGTGCCCTTGAGATATTTGAAAAGCAGTTCACTAGTTTTTGTGTGTGAATTAATAGCACTGGCATGAATTATTAGCACTGGTATGTAATTGGTCATATAGGTTCAATTTGTTCTTGGATTCGAGAGCAGATACAAACTGGGTTTCCTCCACAGAGTCACATGAGTAGAGACACTGCTCATCCATAATTGTTAAGAACCAGCTGGGGGTGGGTCGGGCGCCTGTTATGGATGCCTCCTCCCTGGACCAGTGTCACAAGTACAGTATGTCCCACTGGAAACAGACACTGGAGACTATATTCCCACCAGCCCTACTTGGCCCTACTCTACTCTGCTCGGCTCAACTCTGGTTGCGTTTCCATTACATTTGAGAATCTGATACCATATCCTAAATTCCTCACATACCCACAACAAAGCAGTATATAGGGAAATGTTTTTCTACTGGCCATAAATGTAGTGCAGAGCTGGCAGACACGGGTCTCTCTGTTGACTTTGGATTGCCTCAAGATTCCCCCGCACGACCTGAAGGAAGTTTATATGGATTAAACCTGGGCATCTCGGGATGGATAGATGCATTTGGATGTGAGTTGTAAAGTTTAAAAGGTGAAACAAAAACATATCTCCTATTTCTGTACAACTTATCAATGTTAGTGCTAATGCAGAGGCAGATTGATGCATTTCTGCTCGAATAACCATTTGTCATCTAAGTGTTTTTCTAAAAATGCATGTTTGTATTCCCAGCACCCAGGAGAGTCTGCAGAAGTGTCACACCAATAAAACAAATAGCCTGGAACAAAAGATTTTCAGGTCTCTTGAGCCAAGTTCTAGTTTTCTGAGTTTTACAAATGACTGCAAATCTGGTAGTTGTTCGTACTGTACATATGTTGTGTTGCTTTGTGTGTAGGAGGATTTTGACTGACAAGAATAATCACTATTTTTAAAGTCCATTGTGTAATTTGATTGGCAAGATGGAAGGAAAATCTGTGTTACTGTCACAGTTGAGTTTGGATGGGAGGACAACTTCAGGTTAATGTGTTGGTGGGTGAAAATATGTTAAAACATTTAATATATTATTTATATGGTTTTATACTTTTCGGCATTATCTGTGTTTTTACTGTCTTATTGACTTTCACCACTCAAAGCATCACGGCTCCCCTTGTGACAGTGGACAATTATAACACCTGTAGCTTGGGGACAACATTATGTCATTTTTAAATAATGGATTTTAATATATCATTATTTTAACCTGCTTTTACAGCTTTTAATTCAGTGACGTCCCTTTTTAAACTTGGCCCAAATAACCTTTTTCCACCTGTGTCATCCATCCATCCATTTTCTTCCTCTTCATCCGTTGCCGGGTCGCGGGGGCAGCAGTCTGAGCAGACACGGCCAGACTTCCCTATCCACACACACTTCTTCCAGCTCGTCCCGGGGGTCCCCAAGGCGTTCCCAGGCCAGCTGAGAGACATAGCCCCTCCAGCATGTCCTGGGTCTTCCCCGTGGTCTCCTCCTCCTTTTTCCACCTGTGACAAATGCTCCTTATCCACAGCTGGTACAAGTTTAAAAACACTTGTTCATTTTGACTGCATGGGTTTAGAATAGATTATGCAAAGAAAAGAACGATGATTGCTCTTGATAGTCCTGTTATAGCATCTTTCTTTCTTCATCTTTTTCGATCCTACATCTTTGCTTAGAACATAAATAAATCCTTCTTGACATTACTGGGGGGAATCACCGGCATGAGGATTATGGTAAAATCAGGATTTAAGGGGACTTTCTGTAGTATGCGTCATGCGCCAGGCCTGTGAGGGATCCCCGCTCATAAGCTAGCGAAAATACCCTCAGGATTTGTCAACGTACCGAATAGCATTATAGCCTATGGTAGCAGTGACGCTAACAAGGATTGGCTGTGGCTGCTTGCATGCTGTCATAATTGGGTAGTGGAGAAACCCTGGCTCTCCATGGCATTCCACGACTGCCTGGGACTACAAAAATATTTACTTGGTTGGAAAAAAGTATGTGATTGTGATGTGGAATGACAGGAAAAGAACAAAAAAGAAGAGATGGGGGGGGGGGGAACAGCAGTATCTTGTGATGTCTTTGAGCACGACACGCTGTAGAGTCTAAGCAGCGTGAAATGGTTTTACTTTGTTGTTTTCAGAGTGTGACGCGTAAAGAGACGTATGTTATCTGCACCTGGGGTTATAATGCATCGTGTTTATCGAGTCTTTGGAGTGAAATGACTCTCAATATTTACCACAGTATTTCTACAACTTGTATGTAGTAGTAGCACTTGCTACTGTTCAAATATTTACTCTGTTATAGAACTTATACTGCTTCATTAATGCTGCTATCTCTACGACTGCTACTTCAACTACTACTACTAGTACTACTACTACTTCTACTACTACTACTACTGCCACTACAACTACTACTGCCACTATTACTACTACTACTACTACTACTACTACTACTGCCACTATCACTACTACTACTACTACTGCCACTATTAGTACTACTACTACTACAACTACGATTACTACTACAACAAATACTTCTTTTACTACTCCTATTACAACTACGAATACAACTACAACAAATATTACTACTATTACTACTACAACTACTCCTTCTTTTACTACTTCTATTACTACTACTAACACGAGTACTACTGCTACTGATATTACTACTACTACTACCACTTCAACTGCCACTACTGTTGCTACTAACTACTATTGATTCTACTACCACCACTACTACTTCTACGACTACTTCTACTAACTACAACTACAACTACTTTTAATAGTCATCTCAAAGGACTTTACAAAAGGGTAAATTCTCCAACAACAGACCAATCAAAGAGAATCAAATAATTACAACATAATACATTTTTCTATTGCTATTTTACTGCTACTACGACTTCATCTACTATCCAGCCTTACATTTGCTTCTCATTCTCTCATTTTCAATTATATACCGTCAGTGGATTATTGTTATGTATTGTATAGTAATTAAACAACCACTGTAGGTGTTCACACGTACCTTTACAAACACCTATTCATGTTAAAAGAAAAAAGAACAAAGAAAAAAAAAGGAAAGTATGTTCTCATGTCCCACCCCTTTGACGGTTTGATAAATTGCACAACCTCAAAGTGAGTTCGGGTTTACTTTTTGCTCCCTGAAAACAACGAGACACATGTACACCATACAAGTCCAGACCAGCTTCTTGGTACCTCCGCTGAAATATAGCTGGTAGAATGTGTCCAAAGAGAGGAGGAGGAGAGGAGAAAGAGTGAAGAGAAGTATAGAGAGGGCTGCATGGTTGAAGCTCTGTGGGGATTGTGGCTGAATTCCTCCAAACACAAACAGACAAAGAGGTACTCCAAAGGTTAAAGTTCAAAAGTATTTATTCAGACATGGCTTATGGTAAAACAGTAGAAGACGCTGCCTCATTGTGGGATGTTGTGGAATTGGACTCATGATCTTGATATGAAAGTGCATTACTATTAGTATTATTATGACCATACATTTATGTAAAATAGTTTTCTGACATAATCATGCTACATATTTTACATAAGTGTGCGTAAATCCCGATAGCTTTTCGAAGTTTTCAAATTGTCTGATCAAACTGATTTTGTTTCAGTATCTTTCTTTACTTTTTGCACAAACTGTAGCTAGTTTCAGCACATTCCATAGCATTTATTTTTATATGTTTTTCTTAACTTTCACTCAAATAGTTCCCTACAGTTATCACCCTCATCCCTGTTTGGTATCATGCAATAGATGTTTATATAAGAGCAAAAAACAATTGTGAATATATGTACATTTTAAATAGATCAATCATTAGTTACATAGAAAACGGCCATGTTATATACATTTTTCACTGGTGGTTTGTGTGTATTTCTAACTGATTTGCACATCTATCATTGGCACATCCCCCACAATCCTTTACTGTAAAAACCACATAATGTCTTTTCAGCCTAATTGCGTCTATGTTCCCGTATTGGCGAGCCGCGCATGACAGATCCGTCATAACTGAGGGGTGGTGTGAGGGGACTAGGCCACGGTTACTGCCGCTGGCTTTTTTCCCCCATAGAACTTCTCCTTTAATTAAAAGCTGAATCCAACCTGCTCCTCGCTCACTTTTCTTATTGGACCATCTTTATTGTGGGGCAAAATCCCATCCTCTTTTTTCAACCTGCTTTCTATCAGTTTTATTTGACCCTTTGCTTTGTGTTGTTAGCCTATTTTATGAGTTGGTCTACATTACAGACCTATATTTCTTTGCATGGTTGATTGTGGCAGGTGAGTCCAGCCATGTATGTAATGCGATTTGCTCAGTAATCCTATATCCAAGCCACAGCTGCATATGGACACAGATGGCTATTTTTCATGTACTCAATACTTGGCAATATCTGTATACAGTATTTACACATGCAACGTCTCCACTCTACCTGATAGCTTCAGTATCTGGCCTTGTCATTTCACCTTATCCCCTCAATTCAAGCGCCTTTTGTCTTCATCCTCTTGTTGTTATCCGCGCCTTGCCATTTTATGCCTCAGCAATACAATACACCCTTCCCCCTTCAGCCAGTGTCACACATCTGTCTTCATACGGCGCTGTGTCAAACCCCTCCCAACCATATAATCGGCAAAATATCGGCCTCCTGTGGCATAATGGTGGGTAGTTCTGGTGTGGTGATTGTAGTAAGGGGTGGGGTGGACCTTCCTTACTGTCTGATTTAATGAGCTCCAGTGGGGATTGGATAGAAGTCATCAAAAGATTCACGCCGATGGATCTGCGCCCTTGGTAAGCAGATGTGGTAGATACGGAATGAGAGAAATGCCTTTTGTCATTGCAGATGAGACATTTGGAATGGTTTTCTATGATTTATCAATTCTAATATAATGTCTTGGAAGCTCTAAATAAATTTATTTGCACGCCAGAGGGAACTTGTAATGTAACTTTTCTGCTGAACATGAACATACTTCATAGTTTTATTTTTTTCCACATTTGTCACACCTTTGTATACGTTCATAGAGCAATTTCTTTTGAAGTTTTTGCAGAAAGGGCCAATGTGGCTGCTGGTTTTTAATTCCAAACAAGCAGGAGCACACCAGACTCCACCCATTTCCTCAGGTCTTCAGGTTAAGACTGGACTCACTTGAGGAAATGGATGAGTCTGATGTTCTCCTGCTTGGAGGGACTTAAAACCTCCAACTAAACACCCGTCATTTAGACCATAATGAAGTTGTCTGAATGAACACACATTCTGGACATGCGTTCATGTCATTGAAGGGCAGTGGAATCTGTTCAACAATGATGAAAGAAGACTGTGATATTGAAAAGTTTGTTGAGAGTTAGTTAAGAGCAATCAAGTTCATTTGTCTATCACTTATCAGCATGTTGTTCTGGTATAAATGCAATCGGAGTCTCCATGGTGATAGTAATTGGACAATAAAGTTCAGTGTTATGTCAACAGCTCCCTGGCATAATAGGCTGTTAGTACATAATTACAGTGGAACTGGGCATTGGTCTCACATCTGAGAGACCAATGCAGACTACAGCACTAGCCCCGGGATTCTTCCCCTAATGACTGCCTCATTATAACATGCAGCTTTTTGCATAACAATAGGAGACAGAGATAGGAATCTTATAAAGACAAGGTACAGGAAAATATGAGAGGTCCAAAAGAGGCCCAGACATCTGTATGTTCTGCATGTTGAAAGACATGTGCCTGCATCTAAATCTTAATCTAAAATGTTTTAATAATATTACAAATCATAAAGAAAAACTATGTGCCCTTTATCTATGATGGGAGTTGGGGTACTACCCCACATAGACCTCGTGTGACTGACAGTACTTGACTGTATTGAGACTGAATTGCAATACGTCAATATTTTGAAATGTATGTTTGCTGCTCTTTGCAGTGCAGAGGATATGTGTTGGTGTTTATCTGGGTTTGTATTTAGGCAGATTGAGGGTCTTTGCTTTTCCGAGCACTGCACTTTTCTGGACTGATGTTTCCAAGATTGTCCAGGGTTTGGATTCAGGGTCATTGTCCCGAAGGCCTCCTTTTGTTGTTTTTCACAATGACAACATTATAAGGTATATTGTTTTGCAAGCTAGAGTTCTAAAAATAGCTTTGGAACATAAACAAACAAGGCTAATGACTTTTCAGACACAGCCGTGTTACATACGTGCTGTGGGCCTCCTTATCAGATTTACAGTATAGCTGGCACAAAGGTGGAACTGCCTCAGGCTGAGGCCTGTGGCGTCTGTCTCTGACCATGGTCCTGAAGATACTTCAGTGCATCTACAAATGATGAAACCCTAATGTTCTCTTAAGTACAAACTACATTTGTATGTGCATTAATGCATATTTCTAGACACAACCATTGGGGAATAAATATTATTTCAATATGACGACAGTTTACGCTCATTTTTAAAATAGAATTGAATATCATTTCAGTTGTACTGCAGCCCTTTCTGTAATAGATTCACAGCCAGGCCACGTAGTAAGCCACTGTATGGATTACAAGTAGGCTTTTGTATTGGATGGGAAAATATTTCAAAGCCCCTCTTTCCGAGTCCTTTTGTTGTGCAATGGATGAACTGTAGGTTACTCTAGATCTGGAACTCACCAGATTTGCATGATAGTCGGCGCATCTCTGCATCACTATCTATCACCATTCATCCACACAAACTTTCCTGGGATAGAGAAAGGAGAGGCGCCCGGTGACAAAGCCGGCCTTTCTTTCGATGGTGGAATTTATCTCTTGCTTCCTATGCACGGCACAAGCTGAAGTGTTTGCAGAGTGTTTCATTTGGGGTCGGCCCTTTTCCACAGTTCCTAGGCAGCAGCGATGTGTGAGCGGGATTCTTCCCAGTGCATGGCAAGTGGGTACCGAGGCCCTCGGAGGCTCAGATATATCCGGAGCCTGGCCTACATCCAGTTTGTTTTTACCTCGGAGCATATTGTGATGCTCCAGTCATGAGAATGGGCAGTGGGCCCCACAGCAGAGTAGTGGGAAACTGGTTTGCTCATTTACATCTCGCTCAAGGCTGTGTGTAGAACCTCGCATCAAGCTGCTCCCCTCATGGTGTAAATGTCTGAGGAGTCTACTCTCATTACAGTGATAAATGTTGACTTTACCAATAGTGTAGTGATCAAACTTTTCATCTTTTATGATTACAGACCATTGGCACCTAATAATTTGCAGAAAAGTATAATTGTATTCAGTGTAGCTTGATGATGTTAGCTCGCACATGTACACATCCAAACAGCATTACTTAAGTGAGCAATTATGATTAAATTGTAATGCCTTTTTAGATAGTATGTGATTGTAATTGATCTAAAAGCTTCATAGTGTAAATGAAGCACATAATGGTGTCTGTGCATGTGCTTCTTGAACATCTTTTTAAAGAGGGTTTAGTGATGCTGAGCTTCCTCTTCAAACCCTTCTTCTTCACTAAAAGGCTAACTGTTGCTAAGACAACCTCTGGAGCTCCGTGCTGCATCGCGGCCGCTCTTAATACCGCCGCTCCGGGAACCTCCTCGCACTGGGAAAGCGGCATAAAATTGGGATAATCGCTGTCGATTATGGGGCACAAAGGGCTGCCGCATGTAAAAGATTCATTCATCCTGGAAAAAGGGTTCTGTGGCAGAGGCGGGAGGGGTCTTTTGGGGGCCCACCGCTCTCCCACGGTGGGCACAGGCATGACATCAGTGGTCTGAAAGGACTGGCATTCTGGACACTGCCTCTCCTGCTCTCCTCGTCCCTGCTCACTATAGGCCCCTGTACCCACAGTCCGGGCCCTGTTCACCCTCCCCTAGGCCTTTCACCCATGCCAGTTTGGATGTGGCGCTTGGCTGGCTGAACTGGGGCCACTGCCACTGTTTGCGTGTGGAACAAAGCGGCTCTGAAGAAGCGAGAGGAAGCAGAGAACTTCACATGGAGCCAGCCAAGAGGAGGGACAGCAGCCTTAGTAGCTCTTCCCTCTCTGGGTCCTCTTTTGGCTGAGGGGGTCCTCTCTGACCCCGGTACCCCTTCTCCTCTCATCCCCCTGCTGTATAACCCCTTCTTTCCCAAATCTAACTCCTCTAGTAAAAAAAAGCCCCTTTTGAGTGACGTGTCAGGGATTTAGCATGAGTGATTTCTCATGACACCACTGAGCATTCCTCTGGCTTTTGTTGTTGTTGGTCATTTGTGTGCAGGAGGAAATAGCTTTCCAACACATTTGCCTAATTGGAATAATGTGATGTAGCTGAATGAGATGTGGAGTCTCATGCTGCTGGGAGACTTCAGGGCGAAATCGGCATGACAGCATCGTCACATGAATCACAGGCCATTTGGATTTGGTACATACCTATAGGCAGCACAGAGCATTATTGAGGATTTATTATTATGCAACATGTAACCTTATCTGCATGTGTCATTTATGATGCTTATAGTTCTCTACAATACAGTGGCATACACAATTATTAGATGATGCTTTTTAAAATGTCCATGATGTAGATGTAAATTCAACATATCTATCTATCTATATATATCTTTTGGGCGTTAAACTTGTCAATTTATGTTTTTGAAACTATTTTTGACCTTTTTTGCTTGAAAAATAACCAAACCCAGAATATCCCAACATGTTTCAAGTCCAACCCTTCTTGTTGCATTTTTTTTTATTATAAGAAAAATATGCTTACTTTGAGTGATACTATTTTTGCTGTATAAAGAAGCAAATATTATTTTTCCTTTAATATATTGCCGTCAATTTCTTAAATCAGAATAGTAAGTCTTATATTAGTGTCTTTATTTAGCTCCTATCTACCTCACATTAATTCCCTTGTGGTCAGTGACATAACATGAACCGTACCAAGGCTCCAGTTAGCGATACATTTGCCGTCAGTCCTACAAATCTTCCATTAACAGTATTATGGGACCAGGCCTGTAGGATTACATAGCATCGGAATGGGGCTCGGATTTGACAATAATGTCGTACAGCCCATCCCCTCCCTCTTGTGAATTTATGTATTTATTTGAAGGATTGCTGGTCGTCTGGTGGTCAAGGGGTGGGGGCAGAGGAAGCAGGGGAGGGAAGGATCCAGGACCAGGGCAATTCAGGTTGTGACTTGATGGACTGATGTGGCTTGCACCGCGGCGAATGCTTGGGAAGACTTGGATGACTGGCATTCTCTGGATTTAGGATTTATGCACTTGGATTGTATCTGCTGACATCTGGCATTTATTTTTATTTTTTTACCAATGTTTTGAATGGAGTAATTGTCTTCAGTCGATTGATCCTAAATACCAAAGAGTGGTGCGGAGAGTGGTTCATGTATGTTGCACTGAGCTCTTCTCCCCCAGACATGAAGTAAGTACAATGCAGATGTAAATTATGTTAAAAACTAAGTAATATGTATATGTTTTAAAATGTAGTTTAGTGCAAATTTCTCACAGCTCCACTGCAAAGGTATACAAATAAAAAAAAATCACTATTCTTCCATACATCACTTTTTTACTGAATTGGACCTTTTCAAATTGGATTGCATTTCAATACTTTTAAAATAAATTCTGGTTCACACAAAATAGAACAACTAAATCCTATTTTAACAGATTTTTGATGCTGATGGTTATTTTTATTTTCAATTTCAATGTATTTCCTCTCTCTCTTTCTCTTTATATCGCCATGGTTTATTCTAAAGCTCATAAACGAGTTAATCATAAGTAATCCTATTAGAGATTATTATGGGATTATGTAGTGTGAGGTCTTCTTAAAGCAGTACGAAATTACTTTTTCTCACTAGATTTGCCTTTTTTCCCCTCAACAATACTGAATGTATTAATGTATTCTATATTCTATTCACTCTTCTCTTTCTATATACATCCTCTCCTCATTCATCTCTTCCCGGCACGAGACGTTCTTATGAGACGATAATGACGGCACAATATTCAACCTGTCTGCGCCGACTTCCTCCTGCTCTAAAAATAATGAAACATGAGCTAGAAATTAATTAACACCACCATCGCTGCTATAGGGCACGGGGGTACATGGTAAAGTGAACGAAAGATGTGGTGTCTAGCTTATATTTAGCACATGATCCCAATGCTATGTAATGGTCTCTTTTTAACACATCACTTTGAAATGAAAAGGAGAATGCTCGCCTCCATCTGTGCGCCTGGAAGCTGACCAGGTGGTCTTCCTCCTATAGCTACACCAGAGGGGGGGGAGCGTGTTTGAGGTCGCTCATGTAGATCTATTTGTGTCTACTCAAAAAACTCAAAACAAGATTTTATAAAGTCGTTGCTGAGATTGGTCTGATTTTTTTTTTGACTTATTTGGCTTTGTCATAGACACTAGGGGAAGTGTTGAATAAAGGACAAAAATCTTCCTGGACGTGAACTTTATGGGTGATGTCATATTTTGAGTGTCTCTTTAGCTCTGCTTGTGTCCGCACTGCTTTTCTCTTGCAGATGAATAGCTAAATGGGACAGTTTATGACGTCACAAGACCCACAGCAGCTCATGAAGGAAATGAGCTTTTATGCAGGATGCCAATGTAAATTTAACTCTACGGTGAACAGCTACCGAAAGTCAATCTTTCTATGAGTGACACATTCTGTGGCTTAAAACCAACTTATATTTCAAGTATAGTAATAGTTACACTGTTTGGCTGAATACAAGTTTGTTTCCTTGCTTCCTTGTTTGGACCAGTATGGTGTACCATGGTATTAGGTGTAGCAGTGTGTTTGGCTTCCGGTCTGATGGTTACCAGTTAGCTCTGTTTTGTTAGCATCACTAATATTCTGATGTTGCCCTCTCACTCTGGATATGGCCAAGAGCAGTGGAAGTGACAGTAATGAATCAAACAGAAAGGACGAGATGAACAGAGAGCCGCTGCTTTCGTGTCTGACTGGACTTTGATTGTTTGGCTTTTGCAGTTAGAAAGTTGTCAAACTATGTCAGATGATTGAAGGATTGCCATTTTTTATAAAGCACAAAAAAGGGATACATTGCAGAAGCTTTATAGAACGCCTGCATGGTTTCCATTATGGAACAGCTGTATGGTTTCCTTTATGGAACACCTGCATGGTTTTGTTGTCAATAAGTGGCGTAACGCCGGCACAGCTGGTTCCCTCGGCAGATAACAGTCTCATTCACACCCCCAGATGAGCTGCAGCTCTTCATGAAGCACTTTCACGTTTAATTAATTAGACAGCATGACGGAGCTTCCCTCCGAGTGTGTTTATGTGTGACTTGTGATTCAGAGTATTAATAGCACTCTGAGAATTAAAAGCAAGAAAGTAGAGTGGCTGAGGAACAATCACATCCCATATTTTGGGGTAAAAAATATGTTATGTTGAAATTAATGTTTTTCTCACATTTATTTGTCATTCATGTTTTTTTATAACTTGCATTCTTGCAAATTTTATAACTGTTCACTTAAAAGCCAAATCAAATTCACTTTTGAATGAATGAATAAGTTGTATTGTTCACCCACTAATAGAGAACGTGAGCTGGGATTAGACCCTCGAGAGACAGGTTAGTTTTACGGATGATGTGTTGTTGCAATATTGATCCTGCTTTGTTCGTCCTTCAGTGGGGAATATTCTAATATGATCAAATGTAGCGTAGATACTGGGTTGTGTGAGTCATTCATAAGTGATTATTTTAGAGATGTGACTCCCGGCTGTGACACACTAGAAACACTTGTCACTGGCCTCGTATGGCACTTTTCATGTTGATATGTTCTTTTCAGTCCTCCTCCTCTTCTCATTAGAAAGGTGCAAAGCTGATTTAACGTACGCTTGCTTTAGTGCACATACTATGTTGCAAGTGTTAAAATTTTGTTGCGTGCAGCACTTCAAAGTTGTCAAAGTGTTACATGTGCTTTAGAAATAAACTTGGCATTGACGTGTTCTTGCAGAGGAGTGTTTCCGTCACCATCTTGTTGTCAGCCTTCATCTGTTGCAGTCAGTGAAAGTCTGTCTGACAGCTCACACTCGAATGATTTTTAATGTTCTTTTTCGTGATCCACTTCCAAATCCATGTTTTTGTGTTCAACTTTGTTAGTGATTTTGAATGCAGACACATGTATCATCTGCTCATCTTGTTCTTGAATCTTGATTTGTTTTCTGTTTTCGTTCATGTTTTAAGGCAGTGATTGATTCATAACTAGAGACACGTAGCTTATTTGGGTATTATCTGTGCCTTAATCTGTCTGTGTTTATCTGTTCCAGTTCCAACAGTATGCCTAAACAAGTGGAGGTGAGGATGCACGAGAGCCACCTGGAGCCCATCGAGGCCCGGCCCCAGTCCAAATGTGGTCTAATATGTTCCAAGCTGGGCAAGAACCTTTTGCTCACACTCACAGTGCTTGGTAAGTACTCAACACTACTAAATGTGAAAAATGTATACATTGCCATACTTTTTTATCTGATTGATTACATTACATCAATTTATTAAGTCATTAAGTCAAATCATGTACTCGTGTCAATTATTATAGAACATGGTGCATTATTTATTCAGCACAGTGTTAAACTGGAGGTGGAAAGCTTGTTCTATCACGACAGATGCCCTGAGGCGTCTGACTAAAAACATTGGTTTCATCCATCGACCACACACTTTATTATTTACAAAAGTGCTTCATGTCTTTTCTTCCAGAACACAGTGAAATTAAAGTTCTGAACAATCTGCATAACTAAAAGTCCAGATATATCATTTAGAATGGAGGATTGTTCCTAAGTCCTAGACCTCATTTTCCATAAGGTTCATACTGTATGTTGTGACATTGATAATAATATTCTTATTATACACTATAACTCCATAGGTTACGTTTATAAAAACCCGTACGGCTCTTGGGTGGGTGCTTTGCTGAGAGATGGTCTTTATTGAAGCAGGATGTACAACACCAGAAGGCATCGTTTATATGAGCAATATCCGAGATTCCATGGAATATCTTATCTGCCAATAAACAGTCCAATAACCGCAGACTTGCATCTATAATGTGTACTGCTTATCTCACCCGAATTGGCAGTCAGAACCAACCCAAGCATTGATCATCTGTCACTGGCAAACCATAGCTGAATGACAAAATAGCAAAATAAAATAAAAAAGGCTTGGGAAACTAGTTCAAAATGATTGGAGACTGGAGAAAAGATCAGGGCCCAGTCTAGTAATGTAACTATTGTTTGTGGTTTCTGCCCGTGGCTATATTGGACGCAAAGGAAGTTCAACTATCAGCGGGTGTGAGCATTTAGTAGGATTTGACATTTCCTTGGCAAAGTCATAGAGACTGACCACTGGGACCGAGCAAGAAGAGAGTGAGATCACATAGAGAGCAATTCTATCCTTTGGGTCCACCGAAGGAGCGATCTTCAAAATATCATAGACTTTTGAAGAAATGTGACAAAACGTGGTAAAGAGCAGAACAAAGTGTGGCCTTGATCACATCTGAAAGTGACAGTGAAGAACAGAAAGGTATTAGAAGATGTTTCAAAAGATGCACAAGTCAGATATGGCACTCCTCCCTGGTGCTTCAGAAGATCAGACTCTGTCGCAGCAGGTTGTAGGCCTTTTATCTCCCTGACGCGCCGTACTCCTCCAGTGTGCAGCAGACGGCTTCTCTAAGACTTTAATACTGAGAATATTGACATGAAAATAACGGCAAGATTTTCCACTATGTTAGACTCGAGGAAAGATATAGCTGCTGGATTTTAAAGTGGAGGAAAAATGGCAAACAATGATGAAGAAAATGGTCCTTAAGTTTGTGTAAGCCCTCAGTCGTACAGGGATTAGTCAAAGCAAAGGAAGGTTTCTCACCCATCATCTGTACTTCTTAGCAAGTTTTCCCATAATATATTTACAAGGACATAATGGTCCTTGTAAATAATTATACATGCCATGTTCATTCTTTTGAGCGACATGCTTTTAAGAAAATCCATCCATCCATCAATCTTCTTCCCCATAATCCATTTCTGGGTTGGGAGGGTGACATGAATTCACAAAGCATTTCAGGCAAAGTTGGGTTAGGTGTCTTGCCCAAGGAAACAACGACAGCAGACATCAGCTGGAGTCGATGGGGAAGGTCCCGTAGTGGGCTCAAACCCACAACCTTCAGGCTCAGAGGCCAATGCTTTACCAACTGAGCCACTCTCGTTGTTATGATTTTCTTTGTTGAATTATACAACTTTTAGCAAACGCAACTCCAGAACCGCCTTGTTAGTTGAGTTCAATTTTCTGGCACTGATTGTAAATAGCTCTTTATTATTGTGATTTTTGAACATTCTCCAAATGACAACTCTATATAGGGCTAACAGCATTACTATGTCTCTTCCGTAGGTGTGATTTTGGGGGCTGTGTTCGGGATGTTGCTACGAGTTGCTTCTCCGATCCATCCGGACATCATCATGGTGATCGCGTTTCCCGGTGACATTCTCATGAGGATGCTAAAGATGTTGATTTTGCCTCTTATCATCTCAAGTTTAATCACAGGTATACCTTTGCACATATACAGTATGTTCTCAGGTTTTTCCTCATGGCAAGGCAAGGCAAGTTTATTTGTATAACACAGTTTGTACACAAGGCATCTCAAAGTGCTGAACAGAATAATATTAAGCATTAAAATCATAATTAATCTAAGAGCTAAAAACAGTTTTTAACCTGGATTTGAACATTGTCGGAGAACAAGCCTGTCTCACATTAGAGACTGCTCTATATTTTAGCAGTAGTAACAATCTATTTTACAATTATATCAGACCATTTTGAATAGAATATTTGGTGTGGTTAACAATAATTGAATTTCTTTTGGATAATCTATAATCAAGTAACAAAATTTCAATATTTAGCCACATACTGAAATTATACTGTTATACAATATGGAAACAGGGTAATATGTGTGGTTTTAGGCCTAAATCTATGAACGACAACATTGGTTATTTTGGTTTGCAGGTTTGGCTGGCCTGGATGCCAAATCCAGTGGTCGCCTTGGCACAAGAGCTATGGTCTACTACATGAGCACCACCATAATCGCTGCTGTCCTGGGAGTCATTCTGGTGCTGGTGATCCACCCTGGTGACCCCAAACTCAAAGAGAACCTGGGAGAGGGCACTATCAACGATGACGTGTCAAGTTTGGATGCTGCTTTTGATCTCATCAGAAACTTGTTCCCAGAAAATCTTGTGCAAGCTTGTTTCCAACAGGTTAGTGGGTTAGTGAGTGATTGATACAAACTTGAGTCGCGGCCATTTGTGTACATGAGAATTTGGATATATTTTTTTGCTTTCAATTTTATCATGCCCAAATGCTTCCAATGCAAGGCTATACAGAATTGTTTAGACAGGCTGGCATAGGTCAGTCAGTGTAAGCTAATTTATAAGAGAAAATGCATGCAATAGTTTCTGTGATCCATAATTGTGACTAATCTTCTCCCAGATCCAAACAGTTACTACGAAGATAGAGATTGAGCCAGAAATAATCAATGTCACCACAATGGATGGCCTGGTGGCAAATGTCACCAAAGAACCTCAGTTTATCATCAAAAAGTCTCTGCAGTTCAAGAGTGGAATGAACGTCCTAGGTACCCACTATTCTCTCACATAACATTTTTTTTGGCAAACGCAACTGTTCAAGATGTGAGTTTGCCAATTTCCCCAATTGTAAAACCTGTCATGCTTGGCTTAGCTTTGCTCATCCCACATGGATTTCACTAATTTCATCTTATGTCACAGGGCTGATTGGTTTCTTTATTGCATTTGGCATCTGCATGGGAAAGATGGGCGAGAGAGCCAAACTTATGCTTGAGTTCTTCAACATCCTCAATGAGATTGTGATGAAAATTGTCATCATGATCATGTGGTTAGTATCACAAAGCTAAATCTCATTGATGCCATTCCTCATTCAAGTGGAAATAACTATAGGTTATTTCAGTATTGATGTCATGGTAAAAAAGACAGAGATTGTTGCAATAATCTATGTGCAAACAATTGATACATTAAGAAGTTTGCAGATAATAGGAGCTTAGTTATGATAAGTATAGTTTTGAGTATGACATTGGTTTGTTTTTGTGCAATGCAAGTTCTTTAATAGCGACAAACAGAGCTAAAATTGTTCAGACTAAAGTTGCAGATTTAAACAAGACCATATCTCTTGAATCGCCAAAGTGTGATGTATCCAAGTTAACAACACAAATCCTATTTCCAGGTACTCTCCATTCGGTATTGCCTGTTTGATCTGTGGTAAGATCATCTCCATCAAAGACTTGGAGGTGGTGGCCAAGCAGCTGGGCATGTACATGGTCACTGTCATCGTCGGACTCATTATCCATGGAGCCATCTTCCTTCCGAGCATCTACTTTGTTATTGTCAGGAAAAATCCATTCACTTTTTTCTTGGGAATTTTCCAGGCCTGGATCACTGCTTTGGGCACAGCTTCCAGGTCGGGAATAGACACTTCTTCTACCAATTGGTGTGTGCACATCTGGAAGCACTAATGGTCATTACTTTTCCCTAATCTAGTGCTGGTACGCTACCTGTGACTTTCCGATGCCTGGAGGAGAACTTGGGCATCGACAAGAGAGTGACCCGCTTTGTGTTGCCTGTGGGCGCCACCATAAACATGGACGGCACTGCTCTGTATGAAGCTGTGGCGGCCATCTTTATTGCTCAGATGAACGGAATTCACCTGGACCCTGGTCAGATTATAACTGTCAGGTAAAGAAATCAATCAAATCTGGATGTATATACGTTTATGTTCTATAATTGAAAATTTGCTTTTTTTGTGATTGTTTCAAACCTATTTTTCTTTTTGGCCAAGGTGTAAAAATAATAATTAAGTTGCTTTTAAATTCTAAAGGTAAAAAGGGATACTATAAATTCTACTAATGAACTAAAACCAAACAACAATCAAAACAACATTGCAGAGACTATTAATAGGTTATTTTGGGTTTCTTTAAAAAGAAGACAATGTTTTATTTTTATTTTTATTTATATTCAATCAAGAGATGCTTTTACAAAGAATATAACATACAGTATATAAATTCAGCTGAAATTTGAACCGTCTTGTGAAAGGTGGTGTGTTGCTCCTCAATCCTGTGTTATCTGTTTGTCCATGAATATTTTTTATGATTTTTTCAATGTTCCTTATTAAATCATGCATGGATTTTTTCAAACAATTGAAAAACTACATACAAATACATGCATGTGACTTTGCACAAGTGACCATTTCAGCAAAAAAAATATTTTACATGCAAGCCAGTCAGTCAATGAACCGGCGCGTGTCTGAAAACGGCTACTCTAAAAAAAGTAGTTTAAAAAAAATACATGCTTTTGTAAACTACTGGTAGATCCAAATGTTCTTCATTCATATCTTGGATTATATCGTTTTTGCTATATTCTTATTCTTAAAACATTTTTCACACAAATCATCCCAATAAACTACATGCACGTCGGACAACCTTCAACTTGATCTATATTTTCCCTGTAGACATATTGAACCAATTTCCAGTCCAAGGGTCCAATCCGTGGTCTTGAGCATGATGTGTCATCCATAATCAATGTCTGTGGCCGCGAGCTTCAGCTATTTTTATGGTCAAGTGGTCACTTTCAGCTGAAGCATGAGGGTGTGATTAAGTGTTGTTGCTGTAATGAATGTGACCCAGTTCTCGTGTATCTCTACAGTCTGACGGCTACATTGGCCAGTGTGGGAGCCGCCAGTATCCCCAGTGCTGGTCTGGTGACTATGCTGCTTATCCTGACCGCTGTGGGGCTGCCAACTCAGGACATCAGTCTCCTTGTGGCTGTCGACTGGCTGCTGTAAGTTCAACCATTAACGACACTTTCTTCCTGCTCTATATCCCCCAGAAGCAGCAGCCACTTATTTAAACACAGACAAACTCGAGAAAGAAAGTCTCTTGGAGGAACTTGGCTGTGACTCACTACTATAAATGTCCAATCTTCTAGGGATCGGTTCAGGACTTCGGTGAACGTGGTGGGTGATTCGTACGGTGCAGGCATCGTCTACCACATGTCCAAGGCAGAGTTGGATGAGCTGGATGCGCATGCGGCCAAATCAGACGACATCGAGATGATGACAAAGACCCAGTCCTACTACGATGACATGAAGAACCATCACGAAAACAATTCCAACCAGTGCGTCTTAACCGCCACCACTAGTACAACTGCACAAACTTCTTCTGCTGCTAACAATTCTGTCGTAGTAGATGAATGCAAGGTACAATTAACTCTTTCTGGCATAGAGACTTCGATGTGACACCTTCTTTCCGCTGCATGCCCACTGTGCACCTTTGCTTCATGGTATTTTGGACACGTCCTTCTATCTGTCAAAGAAACTGATGCAATGATAGATGCATGTTTGTACTTCTTTTTGGATGGAATGGCAGTTTTTGTGTCAGATTGTGTCAGTAGTAATCCTGAATTGCTCGTCAATTGGAATCCTTTCTGCTCAAACACATAGACAATTCTTTTGGGAAATGGCTTGGGCATAAAGGCAAAGCGAAATAATCTTCACTCTTCATGTCTGTGAGGAATAATTTATCACCACATTTTCTATTCTTCGCTAATGTGACATAACACATATAGACAATGTTGTTTTCACCACTCAAAGATCTTAAGACAAGTCCGCGTCAATAGCAACACAACGTCTTCAAGCAGAAACACTCTTTCTGTCAGAGATCTGGCATTTCCACACCAGCTAAATATGCACAGTGTGTGAACTCACTTGTGAAATGGAAAACTGTGAAGTACAGTGACTCGTAATATAAAACATAATACTCTATGAAGCCCAATCCTTTGAATGTATTCAGGACTACAGGGGCTTGAGTGGTTGAAAGACCTGGTGCTCCATCTCACATTCCCGGTGCAAATGCATAATGATGAGCCTTTCATTTATCAAAGGGTGAAAGGTGTCTCTTAGCAACGGTGGCCAACCTGTCACCCTTGTCATCCACACACACAGAGAAAAAATTATATCCTCCTTTCTGCTTCCTACCATTTATTGATGAAGATCCATTTCCATATAAATGCGACACAAAGGCTTGCGACTCCCATTCCCGGCATGACTAATGACCTTTTCTGTTTTGCTTGTAAATAGAAGTTTCAGCTTGCAAAGCAGACTCTGAATGGATTTTACTAATTGTAGTAACCCTTTCATATTTAACTTTTGTGTATGTTTTTTTTTTGTATGGATGTTTTTGTTGCATTGCCTTTTTGCATTCGTCTTCATTATTCACAGTTGTTGTATGTCTATCAGATTGTATTATGTATTTAGATATTACTGTTAAGGTTGCCAAACTAAAAAGAATGTATTTAACTTCTATGCTTTATCACTGGTAACTTCTAGCCAGTTTTTTGCTTGTTGTTGTTTAGTACGAATGTTTAACGACATTTGGGTTTAGAGTTTACCAAAGGCAAAGTTATTTGTATAGCACATTTCACACAGAACTGAAAGTGACTAACAAAACGAGAAAAATACATAAATAATCACAGTACATTCAAATAGTGAAGATTAAATTCTTCAGTTCTATGCACAACTAAAGAGATATGTTTTGAACTTGGATTTGAACATCTCAGAGTAGGAGCCTGTCTTATATTTGCAGGAAGACTGTTCCAGCTGCATACATCTGATTGAAACGCTGCCCTCTCATGTTTTGTCCTGACTCCAGGCACCAGCAGGAGGCCAGTCCCTATGCTCCCCAGAGCCCGAGTTGGTTCATATGGCACTCACATGTCTTGAATGTACTTTAGGGCGAGGAGACTGCTTTAAAGTCTTTTCTCTGAGCCACAGGAAGCCAGTGCAGAGACCTGAGACCAGGACTAATGTCATCGTCCTACCTGGTTCTAGTTAGCTTATTTATACACTAAACATTGTGAGCATTGTTAGCTTAGCATACAGGCAAAGTGCTAAGTTTCCCTTTGAGTTTAGTGGGGTGCATGGTAGTGTCTTGTTGAAATGCCATGCTTAGTTGTGGATGCTAACTTCTTGCAGGTAACCTCAGCTACAAACGGCTCTGCTGCAGAGTGTACGATCGTCGAGGAGGGACCATGGAAACAGGAATAATGGCGGCACAGAAAACCCCTGCCGGGCTCCACGACTTTTCATAACTGGTGAAAAATATGAGTGAATGAAACAAGTCACACGAACAGAACTACTACTAATTTCTTTTTTTTATGTAGCAATGTTTACTTTCATTTGTATTAGTCCCTTTTAAAGGATATTTTATAACGGTCTCTGACTGATGATACTAACTGATACCAGAGGTTACCTGTTAGAGCACAAATATGTTATGTATAGCGGATACTTGCACAACAGACTTCCAGGTTATGCAATCAGGACAAGATGGATAAGCCAGACCTAGTAATACATTCCACTTTGGCATGTGCATGATGGGAGGGGCAAGAGCATGTCATACACTTAAGGTTATGATTCATATTTCATGGCAGATGATATGTGGGAGGAAAAGGATTAATCACGACAAGTTGGCGCAGAATGACACCTTATTGCATGAATTACTGCCATAATAATGATGTTTACACTGGTGATTGCTACTGATAATGAAATAGTAATAAAAGGAAGCACAATATAAACAAATATAATATATTAAGAAATATAGCACAAACTATAACATGGAGCCCACATCTGTTTGATGATTTGTTTTATTATATTTTATTTTATTTTATTTTATTTCAAAAGGGACCATATTTTTTGTGGCTATACGAAAAAGCTAACTACGTTAGTGAAGAGCTTGGCTAATTCTATTGTAAGGACCAAACATGAAAATTGATTATTACAAAGACTTTTGAACAGCTTCCAGCTTTGTATTCAATTATAAAAGCCACAAAGTGTTGGGAGAATCCTTTCTCAAAATGTAAGGATTAAATCACACAAATTAAAGTACAGAAAATGATCAAATCCAATGAAATTGGAGCCTGTATGGATATACAAACATTAGCACAAACACGAGCTTGTTTTAGCTCACTGACACATTCACCCTCGTGCACAACATACTTCCTGATAAGTCTTCACATTCCCAGCAGGAGAGTCTCAGAAGACATGTTTACTCCACAACAGTGTAATGCTCTTGTGTTTCCTGGCTCAGTTGAGCCAAAATGCATAAATGAGCACAAGAAATGAAAATGAGGATGCTGACAGTTTACATGAGCCGAATCTATAAAAGCTCTTATTGAATACATTCCAATGGTTGAATAACCAACTTTTGTATCAAAAGCACACACTGAACAATTACTGACGAGCACACAAACAAGTAGGACAGTAAAGATTGCAAAAGTGTTCAGCCATAATTACAAGGAACCAATTGTTACAAGGGCCTAATGCTGTGAAGCAAGGAACAAAAGTGTTATCTGAAGCTGGTCACCGAAACGTATTGTTGGAAATGCAGTAAATGACCAATCACAGCTATGTGGAAAGAAAAAGGACATATTTTGAGGCCATTACCATGGTGATTGTTGTCCTGTAAATCTCATAGTTTAATATTTCTGTTTGGTCAGTTCCATCTCAAGAATGAATTGGATCTACCTCTATAGAAAGTGAACCAGCTTCAAGATACTGCAAACCAGTGTTCGTCCTGATGTTACCTCACTAGCTCCTTCGTTTGAAGTGCAGGCCCATAGCTCAAGACTGTTTTGCCAACCCTAGATGCTGCAGTTTTGTGCCCATTCCCTTTCTGGGGCACAGGCTTTGCCAGAATGTTGCCAACTGTCTATCAGGTAATGCTCCTCATCACCAAATGGCTTGAACAAATCTGCAAACACACTGGACTACTGCTGTTATTGTTTTTTTTTTTTAAAACCTGTGTGAGTGAATGATGCATGGTATCCTTGTTTTTATTTTCGCTAACGACAACCTTGCCTTGAACATGTTCTGACTGTATACTCAGATGATCAACATCAGTAACGTAGGCGACTTACATGCACAGTTAGTAAAGCACTGTATTCTGTAGCCCCTTTAATAACGCTTTGGGACATCTACAGGCCAGAGGTTTTCTATGACCAGCTGCAGAGCACAGAAATCATACTTGGAGATACAGAGCTCCATGAAGGAGGCTGGTCCCAGTGTCAAAAATGGGGTTTGAGTGTTTGACCACTATTTTGTTCAAATACATGGTTTTAGAAGCATGAATAAAAGTTATTTTTTTGCACCACTATCTTAAAAGCATGATATATTGAAGTGCCTAATTGCACTTTGTGTATATATTGTAGGTAACTTTTTTTTGAGGAGGGGGTGGTGAAATGGCCTGTAGACAAATGTTAGTTTCACTGCTGTGTAATGTAATCCTCTAGAGAAGATTCATCTCCAGTAAGTCCTGAGTAAAGATAGATTAGATGCAATGTATAGAGGAAAGTGTGTATTAAAATGCTTGTTTTTTTATTCTTTGGTAGCTATTAACTAGTTGTTTTACTTACTTGTCACACATCAATATATGAATATATACTTTTTGTATCTAATGTAAGCGTTTGAATGTTTGTTCCATGGGGATATAATCAGTGTGCGTTCATTTTCATTGTACATACATAAATATATAATTGTTCTGTTCAGTGGCGTTGCAGAGTATACTGGAGTGAAGCAAACCATGTTTGCATGATGCTATTGTCTGAACATGTGGAGAATAAGAGAAAGGGTTAGACAAAGGGAGGTTTAAGGCTTTTGGGTGCATAGGAGGTGACCCTGGCTTAGTAAAGAGCCATTTCATTCACAATTTAGACTTCCTCAGGTGATTCATCTGATCATCTCTTCACCAATAAGCGCTGGCTTTAGTCTCAGGCAGCATTGTGCTCTCACACCATTGACGCTTTGTCAGACACCGTCTCTCATTATATCAAACTGCTTTCCACCTCTTGCCTTTGACGCAGTAGAAATATGCACACAGCCTGGAGCTAAACGCTAACGCTTCAATGAAGTTTCAGTGGGAGGTAGTCTCTCCTCAGACCAGGCTGAAGGCAGCCCCTGTGGCCCTTTACGCCTCTTTGTAAAGCTGGAGTTGTCATTTCGATGTTGAAGTACAGCGTACGTTTTGGGTGAAAAAAAAAAACTGAAAAAAATAAATAAAAACTGAATCCTTTCCTCTGTCTATGTTATACATAAATCTGTTTCTACATATCAAATGTGTTGTACCTTTGGTGTACATATATACAAATAAAACTAATAAATGTCAATTCATAACTAACTCTCGGCTTTTTGCTCATTTTTGTCTTGTTTCTTTTTTCTGTAAAAAAGTAAATTAAATCTCAACATTGACTCACTAGTTCAAGGTCCCCTGTTCACACTGATGCAGAATCCCATGACCCGGTGCTATGGTCGGCCCTCTGAGAGCTGTTTAATGAGAGAGTATTGATAGTACTTTAATCCAACCAAAGGTATGGCTACTGACCCCCCAGTAGAAGGGAAATTTATTGCATTATTGCCCATTGGTCCCCGAAATTCACTTCCCACCATACAAGGCTTATGAGTGTCTAAGATTTGAACATTAAGATCATAACCAGCACAAAGAGTTGAAATGAGGAAACATTGAGCTTGATTAGTTATTTTCATCCTAAAACCCTCTTATAATCGAGCAAATGATTAACCAAACCCCTGAATGTCATGACAATTATTCTATTTGAAGTCTTGAACATGCAGTGGCTATATGCTATAATTTTGGCCTAAAAGAAAAAATGCATTTTATAAGACATCAAACACAAAGCATTGACAATTAATCACTCAGTCACAGCAGAAAGACTCTGGTCCTATAGACACTGCTTTGAAGAGCGGCATTTTTTATCTATCAAAATGGCTGCCTTTGTTTCCGTGCTTGACATACTCTTGCATCACCAGCCGGGCTCCATGGCAACCCCACTTCCGCTGGTGTGTACCCAGTGCATCCATTCACAAGACCCTTTCACCTCTCCCCCTGTTACCAAACATTCACACCACTGTCCCGCCTTTGTCCCCCAATGATCCATGAGCCGACAATGTCCATTACACATTTATTTCACTGGAATCTTTACAAATCCTTTTTTTTTCAGTGACAACTCTTTATTTATGACCTATAAAAGCTGCCCGCACTAAAACATCTGCTACTTCATCTTAGCTTCAAATGCAAAAGCTTAACAAACAAGTCTATGAGTAATTTCATATGACACAATGTATAGTGAAGTCAGTGGGGAGTTTTGCATGTGTGAAAGTGATTGGCACAGTATACAAGTGTCTTTCATTGAGAGAGAGACAAGAGTCCACAGGGAGGGCACACACACACACACACACATATACACACGCACACACACAGGGTCGGTCTTTCTTTTGAAGCAGGCCTGGGCATTGCTCTATGTACAGCACAGGGGCCCCTCATTATCATTGGGGCCGGTTACTTGTATTCAAAGCCAAAACCACTCGCGGCTTGAGGGATATCTTAAAGGGGGCGTCCAGTGTTGTGCGAGAGACTTACAGTAGAGAAAAAAAAGAAGTCAGAAGAAGCTATTGGTTTGGAGGAGCAGAAAGAAGACGACGATTCATTACTGGGGGAAGGAAAATGTAAGTTCCTTGACAATTTAATGCCGTGAAAAGCTGTTTTGTGTAGAATTAAAGTTCAGGGAGATAAGTCACAGATGCCACAATACACGTCGAGAAAGTAATAATTAAATCTCACACATTTTGAAGCAGAAGTGACCTAAACTTCACCCTTCATATGGATTCAAAGATCAGGATCAGTTTTCACCACATATTTTCAATCATTTTAATGTGATTTTAATGTGTAATTTCAATGCAATTTAATAAAATGCTTGTGGGCACTTTTGGCAATTATTAATATCGATTATATCATATGCAAACAATTTTTTACACACAGTTTTGTCCGATAATAATAGATAATAATTTACACTTTTCACATACTTTTCAAGATTGCTGTGGATTTGTTGTTGAATTCTATAGAAATCTCATTGTGAATAAAATGTGGTTTTTATCTGCCTCTCCAAAGCCAGATAGCTAAAACCACTGCATTGAATAAGTTACATACATTTGCCTATATCACCTCAAAAACAAACATATAGAGAATATGATTAGGCAACAATGAAATCAAACTAACATGCCTTCTTTGACTTTGTACAGACAGATTGTACTACTTTGAAACATAGCTACTGTATCCTTTGATTTAAATAATACAACTATATCATGCCACGAGCTGGACTTACAAGGTGCTTCTGGTGCACAGTTTTGGATTCGATAAAAAAACATGATTGCTATTCACTTGAACTATTGGGAAAGTCACACCTCACTTCTATTTTTACGATTTTATCAAGTTTACCAAAGTGACACATTTCTTTGTTTGAACGGGATTCGCTACCAGACAAAAGCACAGCTGGCGGTTATTGCTAAGGCATTTTCTCATTTACATTACACTTTATATACAAAATGGGAAACGGGGATAAGAAAACTGCATAAATTAAGATATACTGTAGGGTCAAATCCACAGGTCGAGTCAGGGCACACAAAGCTACAAAAGAGGCAAAAAGACAATGAACAAATCGTAAAAAATTAGCCTCACGGTTTGGTCCCATAGTTGGTAGATTTTTTTGTAAAGTGCACTATGTAAATTTTGTCTGAAATTGTAATTTTATTTATTTTTTTTGCCTGGTAATGTTTCACAAAATGGTCACGTTGGGAATTATCACTGGCAAAAAAAAAAAATCACATAAGACAAACACGTGGTGGACCTTTAAAAACTTACATAGAGCAACTGCAAATGTGGACCATTTCTTTTTATCACTAATATTACACAAAACACACACAGCACATTCATCGCACGTCCTTCTACAGATGCATTCAACATTGCTAAAAAAAGCAAATCTTGATTTGAGTTCATCGGACTTGTCTTGCAAACACAATTTACGAATGGAGCAAATGAATTAAGCAATTTCTCACTGGAAATCTGAGAAAATTGAGAAGAAACTGCTTGAAATGACACTAAACCTTGTTCCATTGGTAAATCGTGTGTCTTTCAAACACCACTGAAATCAAGATAACATTTTAAAGCTGGGATACCTAACTTTCAAGTTCGTAGCTCTCAAAACAGAGTGGTTTTTTGTCAATTTTATGTCCTTGGTCACATCTTTAGATTTTTTTTTTCAGAGGAGTACGTTCAACAGCTCGCATCCCAAAGTGTCAATTCGTTTTTTCCCCCCCTACAACAGTTTTCAATACATTTATGTGTTCTGATTTGTTCACAACCTTTTATTTTTACTCTAGGAACAAAAGTGAGGAATCCCAGCTTTTGACACATCTAACATGTTTTTTGTCATTTTTTTATGCAGTAAAAACAATCCTACAATTCTTGGCATTTTTGAAATCATCATTCAATCGACCTCAAAAGGCTTTCAGACCGTTTTACCCACCACATTTTATCCACTCCAGCTCGTTCAGTGCTATCCCCACCATAACCACACATCTCCCACTAAAACCCCTGGGGTCTCAGGCGGTCTGGTCCTTGTCCGGGGACTCCTCTAGCGTGATGACGGTGAATTCCTCCGTGGTGCCGTTCTCCTGGATCTTCTCCTTGTTCATCAGCGTGACCATCTCCTGCTCTCGCTCCTGGGCGTGCGAGCTGGAGGCGGACATGGCCGTGCCGTTGCCCTCGCCGCTGTCTTTGGAGGTGATCATGAGGGTCTGCTGCTTCCCGCACAAGCTGCAGGGCAAAAACGGCAAAGATATAGATTTTTATTTATTATGTTTTTGTATAAATCGATCCTAATGTTGAACGTTGTGGCTGTGTCCAGAGGCGTAGCTACAGTCTTGCAAAAAAAAAAAAAAAAAATGGTGACATTTTTAAGTGAGTAATAATAAGTACAGGTTAAGTCCAATAGAAATCCAGAGTAATGCAGAAATGTGTAATCTTTTGCTATTTTTTTGTTTTTATAGCATTTATTGGCTTCAAATGGCATTATTTGTTTACTTTATACAAGGTAAGGCTGGGCAGTAAATTGAATTTAGGCAAATAATTGGCTTTTGAAAAAATCTAATTTGTGAAAAATGTGACAATTGTGAAATTGAATGAAGGATATTGTGAGAGTTCCAGCCGCACATGAATTATTGCTATATCAGCACAGTCTGTACAAGACTTTTATAGTACATATCGGGGGAAACAAATTAAAAATAGTTTTGAAACTTGAGCATGGCGCCGTAAAGATGGCGCCGTGGCAAGAGCTCTGGTGTGTGTCGTCTGGTGCACACTGGGGTAGTCTTGCACAGTTTTTCCTATGTGGTTTTACTGCAAATGGCAAATAAATGATTCTGAATCTGAATCTGAGCGGAAAGATCCAAACATATTTTTAAGGGCGAAGTCTGTCTCCGGTGACTTTAATGAAAATCGGTATAAAATCAAAATCATCCAATAGGAAATAAATTTGAGATTTTTTGGCATATCGCCCAGCCCTGATACAAGGTGAGATAAGTTAGTATTATAGCCACATCTGCCTTGGGGCAGACAGATAGAATCGGGCCAAACAGTGTAAGATAAAATAAGATAAGATCAACTTTATCGATCTCACAATGGAGAAATTGACATCAAATCTGGCATAAAAAGGATCACTCGGGTTGTACAAAAGACAGGAAATGTGCAAACATGTTATAAAGTGTAAAGATTGTGCAAAATATATTATTATTTTCTATACAATTGAATTAAAAGTGTGTGCGACCGCTACCAATGTGTGTATTTTTATAAAAAGAGACATTGATTATTACAACTGGAGGCCGCCACCACAGACTTCAGCATAAAACCCTCAAAAGCGATTACGCAATTTCCCTTCTAATGGTAAAAAAACAAGAATATAATACTGTAGATGGCTGCTTTTGTCCGTGCTTTCAGGGACGTGCCTCATCTTTTAGACTTTAATTCCGCAGGCATCATTAGCCTGAGAGAAACACACCATCTCATAATCACATAAGAAATTCATCCTTTCAAAATGTCAGAGAAGGCCGCTTTTTTTCTCTTTCTAACAATGAAATGTCAACCAACCAATTTTGTCATCTCGGCCCTTAGATTTATTTGTTGTGGCCTCTGGAGGGACATGAAAAAACACAATGGCTGCCCCCGGACAAGTATTTACGGTACATCACAAAGGAACATGACAGCACTGTTTGTCCTACTTACGTGTTCCTTTTAGCCACTGCTGCGCACACAAGAAGAATGGCCGCCACTGCCACCAAAACGCCGACGATGACCAGCCAGTCTGCGGGGAAGGAAGCAGAAGATGAATGCAGCTGCTGGAAGGAAGGTGTTTTTTTAGCGTTTCCATTACACCAAGTCTTCTCAGTACTTACTAGATGCACCTCCACTCTCCTGTGAGTCGTGTTTGTGTCCACCCTCCTGCACTGAGTTCATGCGGCCTTTACCGACTGGAACAACTGGAAATAAAGAAATATGTTAGATTGTTACTTTTACAGCAAGAAATAAAAGGTGTTTTACTGTTTATATTTATTGATGTGTGTGTGTGATATTTAAACACTGTGCCATTTTGATTTAAAGTGACATTTACCTGCCTCACTACCAAATCAATAATTTGTTATTCTTACATAGCGCTTTTTTGGATGCTTTAAGACGCTTGACACGGAGTAATTTGTATTTATAATGCGCCTTTCACAAATGCCCACAACATTGTTGTGGGCATTTGTCTCTTACTCCACACAGGGATGGAAGCAGGATCACCACAACGGAGGTGTATACCAGATCAATTGTAATTTTTTCTTTAGTGGTAGGGGAAACCGGAGCCCTTGGAGGAAACCTACACGGGGAGAACATGCAAAATCCACACAGAAAGGCCTGGAGGTAGAATCGAACCCAGGACCTTCTTGCTGTGAGGCACAAGCGCTACTGTATGTGGGGGAAGCCAAACGACACAACAACAGTTTCTCACTTTACAGCACCTGGTGTTCCTAGAGGTCTTCCATCACAGTACTAACCAGGCCCTGTCCCACTTAGCTTCAGAGCTCTGACGGTATCTAGCTTTCACAAGTGGCAAGTTGTATTTACAATTGCACCTACATTAAAGGACATTGTCGAACTGCAATACACAATTCGATACGTCAAAATTATTTCACAAGTTTGAAGTAGAATAACTGATTGGATTCTTTTACAAATAACATAACAGTCTGTATTTATGTTCATATTTTTACTGTAAAATATATAGATTCCTTTGGCGTTCTGGTGGAGCAAATAAAAACAGTCTGTAATGTGCGCCACCCAGCCCGACACAAGAGGGCGTCTTCTGTCCTCCCAAAACCTGTTGCTTCTCGGTCGGTGTGGAACATGTTTAAATTCTGCACCGCTTTTAGTTGTGGCCAAGAAAACTCACGAGCTGTGTGTACATTCAACAACAGTATCAAAACAAGTCAGAGAAAGCATTTGATGACTCTCCTACTTTGTAATCTGTTGCATAACAAACATGAACTGTATTTGAAAGATGTTTTATTAATCAACAATAACTGGCACAAAGTTCTGACGCAAAATGTAAAAATTATTCAAGTTTAAAGCTGGGATTTAAAAAAAAATTCAAATCACGGACATTGTAATAATCTAAACTAGATTCTTGCTTTTATCACTAGTTTTCACATGCATGCATTTTTGGCCTCTGTCACATCAGATTTTTCAGACAGAAAAGTAAACGAGAAAGGGCCACTGTCACGCAGCCAATCGTCTCTCAGCATCAAGCATTGCAAATATGGAAAAGATAACATGTTTTCTCACAAGATGAATATCATGTTGTGGTCCAATTTGTTCTCAAGATTTTACTTTATGAGAATTTGTATCTTTTTTAATATTCCCCTGTCAATTACCATCAACAGAAAGACATTATGGCTGTAAAATCAAGTAAATGGAGTCTGTTGACAATAGATACATACTGTACTATTCAAAGATCTATGTACAGTGCAACTAACATGTACTGTACAGATGTAAACAAACTACTGCTAACATGTACAGATGTAAACATACTGCTGCTAACATGTACAGATGTAAACATACTACTGCTAACATGTACAGATGTAAACATACTGCTGCTAACATGTACAGATGTAAACATACTGCTGCTAACATGTACAGATGTAAACATACTGCTGCTAACATGTACAGATGTAAACATACTACTGCTAACATGTACAGATGTAAACATACTGCTGCTAACATGTACAGATGTGAACATACTGCTGCTAATGTACAGATGTAAACGTACTGCTGCTAACATGTACAGATGTAAACATACTGTTGCTAACATGTACAGATGTAAACATACTACTGCTAACATGTACAGATGTAAACATACTACTGCTAACATGTACAGATGTAAACATACTGTTGCTAACATGTACAGATGTAAACATACTACTGCTAACATGTACAGATGTAAACATACTACTGCTAACATGTACAGATGTAAACATACTGCTGCTAACATGTACAAATTACAACTACATATTGCTTGCACTAAAATACACAGTTCTTTATACTTGCCTCTTATTTTGCCTTTTATACTTCTTTTTTAATTATTATTATGTTCAAGATATTATTTTAACTAGTATAGCTATTGTTCATTTACTTTGTGCTGTGTGCTCCTCATTCCTACTTGTTCTACAACTTGTGATGCAACACTGAAATTTCCCCTCTGTGGGACGGATAAAGGATCTCTTAATCTTAATCTTAATCTTAATGGATGGTGATTTCTTTCAAAAATGTATAATCTGTTTCAATTTACTGTAGTTCCTGGTCAATATCTGAATTTATGACTAAATATAATTCCGGGATGTCCATGGAACTTATTCATGTTTTAGATAGGGTGCTTTGTTTATACTGTATGTCTAGCCTTTAAATCTAAGCTAATTATCTTGTTGTCCATATGTTGTTGTGGTTGTTGGATTCAGATTAAAGCAGTCTTACTCTCAGTGGTATCCCCTTTGGCCTCTGCTTGCGACTCGCTGTCATCGTGAGGGTCCAGCTGCTCCCCGGTCTCGTCCACGTGGGCCGTGGTGAAGGGCTCTCCCTCCTCCTCTGCTACAGTGGACATCATTCCTGAGCCTGTCTCCGCTGTGAGGGTGACGTTCTCCATCAGAACCACCTCTGTAGATTCTTCTGGATGGACAGTCACGGATGTGTGGAAGTCCTTGTCATCGTCAGCGGGAACAATGGTTGCATCTTCACTTTCTGTGACAGTGTCCAGTTGGGTTATGGTTGTGCTCTCTACGTCACTTTCCATTGATGTCACAATTTCTGGGTCCGAAACTGTCACCAATTCTCCTGTATTTGGAACAGAATAACACTAAAAAATTACATTCATTATTTTAATTTTCTCAAATCTCAGAACGATGCACTGAGTTTAAATGTGTTGTTATATAATTAGGGGAAGAATAATCATGAAAACTTCACCAAACAATTATTCCACAATATATTTGACATAATTCTCAAGTTATTGGAGTTATTTGGAGGATGTAATTATGGTGTATGTTTTATGTTGATTGGGGAAAGCAGAGCGCCACATGGGTAGAGCAAAGCACCGCTCTCCTGTCATTGCAAACTGTCTGGAGTTAATGAACATGATCTGCAAACAGCAGAGATATGGTCCCGAAACCAGACCTGCCTGGCTGTTCCCGTGGTGTTGACAAAGGACAGCTCTGGGGGAGGCCACAATAAAGATACTTATGGCTTACTGCCGGAAATCCAGAAGACGATTGGATACAATCAGATATCACAAAGTTGAGTCTGGACTTTTAACCCTAACTCTAACCAGTGACCCTGGGAGTCATGGTGCAGTACAGGTTGGTAAAACTAGATAAGATAAGATAAGATGTGATGTGATTGGTAAAACTAGATAAGATAAGATAAGATGTGATTTATTTATCTCACATAGGAGAAATGCACCTACATGTCACATTTGGCAAAAATTGGCATCTCTTTTTCCTCTTTTACCCAGCACTCAGGCTCAGCAGTACAGAATGTGTGTTTATTACCTACTCATGACAAATCAAATCGATGTAGTGTTGTATTGCCCAAAATCACAACCACAGTAGCCTTAAGGGAATCAGGGAACTGCTGATTGCCACCAGGTAGAGGGTATAGGGTATAGTTTACAGCACTGCTCCCCCTGAATGCAAGGTCTCATTAACGAACAATCCTGAAATAGAACTGGGAGCACACTGAGCGGAGTGTGTGGATAGGGAATTATGGGTATCCCTGCTCAGAATGTCGCTTGTGGAAAAAAATAGATGGATGGTTTGTTGCCAAGTCAAGCTGCGGACATCTCAGACCTCACAAGCTTTTCTATAGTGTAACTTTAATAACACAACCTTGTATGTATAAGTCACGTTCACTGACCTGGTTCACTGGGGCTCTCCGGTCCTGCAAAGGCCTGTGAGCAGTCAATATCTGGAACAGCTGCACAGTCAAACAAAATGTAAATAATGAGGCAGAGGACACATTTAAACGTTACACACCACATGCAGTGCAAATGTTACCTGTTTGGTTGTAGCAGTAAGCATCAAACAACTTGTCCGTGGTAACATGTGGGTTGACAATTAATCCTGTCTGGTTCTTGGCACAGTTTTCATGAGACGTGTGCCTGAGAATGGCCACTGTCTCGTTACTCATCCAACCATTTCTGAACAAAAATACAGACACAGACACATGTTACACTAGAAGTCTTCCTAACTTTGCTACTTTGTTTCTGTAGTTTATTTCTATGCAATTATGTATAAGACATTTTCTCGATCCTAGACTGTTCCTAGACTGGTCCTAGACTGGCCCTAGACTGGCTCAGACTGGCTAGTTACCATAGCAACACACTGTTTACTTGAAGTATTTCGTTTTTCTATATTTCATTTGTATTCACCAGTTTTAACATGTAGTATAGTTAACACAAATGTATGAATCTCTTAAAGGTACATAGGAGGATTTTCTATTTCCGGGTGGATCATCAAGACAATTGGTCCTCCGAATTGTCAATCATTCTGGTGACACGTGCTCGTCATAAGACCAGAGAGTTGAAAGGGCGGTTCTTTCCTATAATTTGGGAAAATCCTCCAATAAACCTTTAATAAAAAGTAGTAAAAAAACAAAAAACTGTTTTTGGGGATATTTTCAGAATTTCATTGTGTTCTAGCAGTTTCAGAATTCAGTTTATTTCAGTTTAGTTTATTTCTCCTTCGGTCACCACACTCAAAATAAATATTACATATTGGTATACAGAAAAAATACAAATACATTCTGGGTGACCTAGCCTTAATTTTGTTCTGTGAGACTTTTTTTTGTTCCTGGGAGGTAGAAGTAGACACGTCCTAATGAGAGTGGCCCGTCTGTCTCTGTGTGAAAGGCTGTTACCTGCACGTCTCCATGTTTTTACTGTAGGCCTCCTGCACTTGCTCTGCACTGGCCATGACAGCTCCCAGATGCTCACAGACCTCCCTCGCCGTCTCATAGCTGAGTGAGTGACGGCTCTCTCCCTCGATCAGAAAGACGCCTGCGAAACTGCAACTGCGTGAGTTCACTGTGGGAGAGAGACACAGTCAGTCAAACAAGGCCTGAAGTCAAAAAGGACATACAGCAGAATTATGTACTGGTTTAGGCAAGGCAAGTTTATTTGTATAGCACAATTCATGCACGAGGCAACTCAAAGTGCTGGACAAAACAAGATAGAGACATTACAATAATCAATCATTTCTGTATATTAAAAAGAGTGAAGATAAAATCCCTCTGCTGTGTGCATACCTAAAAATAACAGTTTTTAACCTGGATTTTAACATTGTCAGAGAAGAAGTCTGTCTCACATTTTCAGGAAGACTGCGTGAATCTGAATTTAAAACTAAAAAAACAATGCGTCAAACAAGATTAGATCATTTGTTCATCAACTCATTTTTTTGCATGAGACTTTGGCAATCTCTTTAGTCACAAAATATACATTAAAATGCCATTTTATATCACGTTCTGAACATAAGCCAATCAGCGTGCTGTATTCTGAAGACTAGTTTCATGTTAACTTGAATACTATTATAGTGGAAAAATAACTTGCTTGTGATTGTTCTATAGATAAAGGTGACGTTTTCATTCATTCTTTTTAATATCCTAACAGGCATGGTTGAATTACTACATGTATTTCTTTCAAAAGACAACAAAATACACTGTTATTAATAACTGTTATTAACTGAGTATGCCGGATACATATTCTTTGTATATTAATTTCCTCGTCAACACTATTTATTTGTGGTGATAAGTGTGTTTCTGAAAGTCGTTGTGGCGCCCCTGAAAATGACACCGCGTCCAATCGGATGTGGTGAGCACGTACTGTATAGCGAGGCTGAGGTCAGAGGGGTTCTTGTTAGTTGTGGTCTGAACTTCTGCTACGGGGAACAATAAAGTATTTAGTAGTATCCATCTTTCTATCTATCTACATTGGGTCAAAGAGAATGTTAATTAAATGTCTGTATTATGTCAGTGATAAACTATTTTAATTGCATTTAGCAGGGCACAATACAAAATTTATGTCATTCTTATTTTGGGAGTCTCTGACTGAAACACAACAGGTTAAAAAGAACCACAGCCAGAGCCATACAGTATTGCAGCAGCAGATTAATTCACAAAACCAAAAGAAAAGACAAATGTAACTTAAGAGAAAATTCAGACTGGACTGGAATCATGTTGTACCACATACGCCTGCCGGGTTGAGTTGCTGAATCATGCAGTAACTTTATAGCAAGGCTAACTCAATACATATAACACTAATGCATCCTTTGTCTTGAGTCTTTTCAGATTGCAACACAATTAACAATACAGAGGCTTTATTGTTTGGAGCGGCTATGACAGCACACTACCACAACCGTACATGACACCAACCAACAGCCGCGGCATATTGACCTGGAACCCCCGAACACCTGAGCCCGTTCAGCCATCCTATTGTGGTCTGGGGCAACACCAGCCTCAACAAAACCGCCTAAAGAATCCATAACTTAAGGAGCTATAGAACTTTTGCATTGAACACAGTTGCCAGCTTTGCGCCTCACCTTGGCAATTTACTACACATAGATTTTACAAGCTTTGAAAGTTACACAGAGCATTGTGCAAGAATAGAGAGAATATATTGCACAACTGAAAACCTACCAACACACGGCTGTCCACTGACGCTAACTGGGAGAGCATTGAACAAGGTGAGTGCTGGTAGGAGATGGGCAAAAAAAAGATATCAACCAAACTCTGAATCCTTTTTTATATTTAAAATACTGGTAATAACAATATAATCTATACGTAGTGCAGGACATTTTAAGAATTGGACTTTAAGTGATGCTTAGACCAAATGACTTTGAGAAAAGTCATTTGGTCATAGACTTGACATAATTTATTGAGAGCATATATTTTAAAAAGACTCAAGGAGCTGTGAGATTTCATAACACTTTGAAGCAACTTTTGTTAAAGTTAAACTCATCATTCTATCAATGTGCAGAAGCCAGTACTTTTCCCTTGTTTTGTCTATCTGAAGGCCAAGCTACATGGCACTGCGGAAGCTGCTGATTGGAGGTCTCCATGCCTCCGCTCTGTATAATACACTTGCATTCTGTTGTTCGTGTTGTTGGTGTGTTTTGTTCGTGCTGTCTCTACCATCGACAATAAAACATGTCTTCTGTCTGAATGAAAGACGCGATCCCAGACTTTGTCATCCTCTTCAGAGCCATTAATAGTAATTTTCTGTTTTAATTAATGAATTAATGCTGTCAACTGGCAAGTTTGAATGCCACGGTCAAAGTAAGCCGTGTCTTTGGTCAAAAGCAAAGTCAAATATTTTGGCAGCCCCCTCTGGTATGCTGATTTTACTTTCCATTTCTTCATTGCTCACCGCTCCGTCTATGGTTATAAGAACTGACTATAAACAATCAGTGGTAAAATCAACACAGAAAGATGTTATTTTACATCTTTTCATAAATGGCACAGTGGAAATCTAAGAAGAAAGGACAATAAAGTCCCTGATGTAGAGTTGAGTATTTTGTTCTGAAATAAAACTATGGCAGAGCCTTGGGGACAAACAGTGTCTCATGATGCCGCCTCATAAACAGCTAATCCCATGACATGTATACATAAAGAACCCAATCTGCACGATAGCCCTTGATTCAGACGAGGAAGAACACATGACATTTTTCTCCACGCCGATTTCACACAACTGAAACATATGTACAAAATATATGTATTAGGGCAATATATCACAATAATCCTCCAATTGTCATTTCCATTCAACATTTCAAACATCTATCCTCATTTCTCCAACATGTCATACTACTAGATCATATTGCCTGATACAAGGCCATGCACTCCCTGAATAAGTCTAGTCAAAAGTCAAATACATATGTTTACTCTAGATTGGTTAATAGACGTGCGCAAAATGGAAAATTATAATTTACTCCAAAATTTGTCATGAGATTACATCAGTGATAAGCTTATGACATTGTTTGAAAATGTGTCGCAGTGACATTTGAGACACTGACAAGCAAAGATTCTCTGGTTGTCATTGCTGGTGGATCCGGCTTTGAATAAACACATCCTTCTACGACAATACCTTCATTCATTCTCCTGCTTTATCCGTTGCTGGGTTGTGGTGGCAGCAGTCTAAGCAGACACTCCCAGACTTGCTGTAGTATTGAAGAATTCCCCATATGCTCAATGTGCATGCCTGGATCCGGGTCAGTTTGAGGGACTATCTAGATCAGGTATGTCCAAACTCAGGCCCTCTGTGTCATTTTATATGGCCCTCGGCTGCTAACACAAAGTCGCCATTGAGGCACTTTGACAGTGTCATCCAACCAACTTTAGCGCCACCAATACAGTCATCTAGATGTAAGATTTACAACAAGGTATAGATCTATACCTTGTTGTAAATCTTAGAGCCTCTGGAATCCAGTTGTTGACTCTATTGTTATTTACTGACATTTGTTTTATGATTGTGTCACCACATTCCAAATCAAATACAGCTTTGATGTGACTCAATAAGGTATCATAACCCATTTTAAATTCCAGAATCCAGTCAATTCAGCCCGAATCCAGTTTTTAAATCCAGGTTGTCGGCCCCAGGTCAAGTCTGATGAAGACCTTCTTTTCTCCTGAACACCCCACAACAACTAAGCTATGTATTAAAATGTGCCATTGGCCTAATTGACAATCATCAATTGGGGTTTGGGGGGTGTCTTGCGTATCTGTATAAAAGTTGAGCCGCTGCAATAAAAGACCATTATATTTCTCTCATAAATGGACTTGTTCACACTAAAGGGTACAAAAGTGTGACAGAAGGCCAAACATTAGATTTGAAAACAGAAGATATATTATGTCCATAGTTGCTAGAAGATAACTCATGTTTCCTACAGCGGCTCTGTTTATCTTTGAAACGGACCTGATCCTTTGATGGAATAAGCTACGCCAAAGTTTGTTACATACTGTATTTACAGATCCACATTTGATAAGGAGATTCTTTTTTTTACACATAGTAGAAACATATAGTAAATTCATCATGATCATTTATTTAAAGGTTTTTTTGTCAAGTTTTTTTTCATTTTTTTTAATTGACGGAAACCATTTAAATTTGAATTGAAGTGATTTACTTATGTTGTGTTACCCATGTAAATCTGTGGGAGTTCACCTACCGCTTTCTCACTCTGATGACCTTTAATTTTCTATGTAACTGGCGTCAGAGTTGACATGTGAAATCAGATGTATTTGTCAATCTTTCATTCTGATTAATCCCATCTTTTTTCCAATTTTCCAATCCATGATAGCACATTTTGATTTTGAGTTATAACCTTTTAAAGTTCAGATACTATAATTGACACTTTACTCTGAACACACCCAAATACATAACTTTAGTTTGAAAGAACCAATAAAGAAACGTCAAAACCAGGCTCTCATATCAGTGCCATCGACCGATCCAGCTCACCAAAATATTTTTAGGTTTTTGTAGCGGGGACCGGGGCATCTGGAGGAAACGGACCTAGACTCAAAACTCCACACCAAGGTCTAGGTTGGCCCCGGGTCAAACCTATGACAAGTTGCATCTGTGTTTCTTCTGTACACTCTAAGTGAGTCAACATTGTTAGTCAACGTAAAGGAGGAAGTTAAGCAAGCAAGGGGAAGTATTTTTTAAAAAAACAAAAGAAGATGTTTATTGACATCTACGCCTTCTGTTTTCATAGAACAAACGAATGCTATAATAAAAAAATGAAGCCATTAACAAGGACAAATACAGTACATCTCGGAAAATATAATAAAGTCCTCAGATTGGTATGGAGCCTTACACTGCACTAGTCTAGATTTATTAGTAAACATTGAGGTTACCGTAGCAGGAAGTAAAGCCCAGAGCTATTGGGTAATCAGCCCGATTGCCAGTTCTTGTTCAGACTTTCTCCTTTCTAACCACACATACCCACACCTTCAGTCCGACACCTTGAATGCTTCATGGCCTGAGCCTGAATGCAACACGATGGGTGGGTGAAAAACAGCAGTGGTTGTTCCAAAGCAGAGAGATCAAAGCCCGTGGCAGCATCAATGAAGCACGGAGGACATGCATCTGAGGCGTCTTCATTAGTATGCACAGGAAACAACATGTCTTTATAAAGCAGGCTAGTGACTCCACAAAAGCTCCCTTTGTCACCTGAGTCTGGATGAAACCTAGGAGACTGGACAGCACAGCCTGGATGTCCAAAATGTTTTCACACAAGGAATCCTGCCTGCTTTACAAGTCCAAGCTTTTTTTTTTTGCTCAATGGTAGAATAATATTTGCTTTTCAAGGAGATTTTAGAATAGAGCTATTTATTTATCTTGTGCTGTGTGCTCCTCATTCCTACTGTTCTGTAACCGGTGAAACCACTGAAAGTTCCCCACTGTAGGACAAATAAAGTATCTCTTAATCTTAATCGATACAAATAAAAACATACTTTTATTCAGCATATTTTAGCTTTCAATGAAGGACAATGTGCTGTATTTTGTTCATGATTGAGACCTCCGAAGCTGCATCCATCACTTCTTGCAGAGCCACATTTCTAATTTATTTTTGCTGCTGATTGTGGAGTTGCAAACATAGTTACTGCGTCTATTTGTGTTAATACATGCATCAAACTCAAGGTCAACACCATTTTAGGAAGAGCTCTATAATGAGATGCATGCGGCAAGGACAAAAATATAAACATGTCTGCGGAACCATGAACAAAATGGGTAATTATAAATGAAGGGTCACATGTAGATGGCTTCTCATATATAACTCTGCAGGTTTACTCAGAATCTTTGTTGTTCGTTGGCTAAGATTTGCATCAGACGTTAATGGAGGTCTTACTTTTAAAACGGGCTTGTCAAACTCAGACCATTCTTGGTGGCTTCTGAAATTACTTTAAATTATTTCTATTACTGTGCAGAATTGATGGAAAGGGGCTAAAATTGATTGTTATAACTAATTATAAAGCTCATTTTGTCATGAAACCCTCCATAGAATTTAACACAACACATAATTAGAAGTGAAATAGTTGAATATTAAAAAAAACAAATCATTGGATAATCATTCTTCAACTAGATCAAATGTGGTCCAGTTTTGGTTCAATCAAAACAATGTCATGTCAAACAAATAAACTCATGTCAAATAAAAGTAATTGAAATACCTTTATAATATGCAAAAATAATAAATATTAGAAAATAAAACCACTTTACACTTTTGTCACTTATTCTTTTAAACCCAAATATTCTTGCATTAGTGTTACAGAGTATTGACATGTGTATACAAGGGTATATTTCTTTAATACTTTTCTTATTTATTAGGATAAAACAAGACATTTAAGAGATTTTTACTTTTCTTGTGTGCGCCACATTCCTACTGTGCATTCCTTTCTGATGCAACACTGACATTTCCCCACCCTTAATCTTATCATTAAAAGAGTTTGCCCTCCTCTTATAAAACAACTTCCTCAGAAAGCAGAACTGAATGTTGGGCGTAGTGCAGCACTGCTTTCCTGTGCAAGTTTGATGAGGTGCAGGTACATCTCCACTGTGGCCTGACACACAAAGCATATGCAAAGGTCAATGTAAACAGCACTTTGTCGTGCGCATAAACAGTGAGGACGTATGGATTTGCCATAGTGTCCTGCACCCCTCCATCTTTACTCTTTTACATGCAGGACAATGTATCAGCAATTTCAGGTACTTCAAAGCATGGATAATTGCTTCAGAATTCTTCCAAAAATTGATAGGTAGAGTTGCTGGAAATCAAGTTAAGATACCGATGATGTTAACTAACATCTATCATGTGCCCGAGAATGTAAAAACGAAAGACTTTTTTGATTCAAGAGACAAGACATTATTTGTTTAGATGTTGTGGGGAAAAAAAAGACAAAGATAATGCATCAGTTTTATATTTTACTTTTTTGGAGACTCAAAGACACTTAACAAGACACTATTCTTCCATACACAGTGGTGATAAACTACCGCTGTCGCCACTGCTGCCCTAGGGCACACTGACAGTATCGAGGCAACCAGTATTTGCCATCGGCCCCACCGACCACCACCAACCATTCACACACACCAGACTCATTATGTGGGTTCAGTGTCTTGCCGAAGGACACAACAACAGTTCGGGCACTTTACAGCCGCAGCCGCCCCACTGTGGCCCCTGGTGTTCCCAGAGGTCTCCCATCACAGTACTAACAAGGCCTTGCACTCCTTAGCCTCAGAGGTGTGACAGATTTGGCTGTCTCATTCAGGAAGCGCTACAAACACATGTTTTGTTTTGTTCACCAAGTAAAAGCTTCTCAAACAACCACCTCAAAATGCACAAAAAACTGACCACCATTCTGCAATCATGCTGAAGCACTGATAGAAGAGCTGTGGGAGAAAGGTCTTGCCCAAGGACATAACAGAAGTGCCCAGTGTTGAATGATCCTCGGGGTGTGGGAATGTTCCTTTTAACCCTTTATTGTTCACTTCTTGAAGAAAGCAATGTAGATGTTTTATTCTTTTCTATCATAGGCCTCTACAAAATGGTGGAGATGCAGTTTGATAGTAAAAGTGCCCAACCCCTAAGACTTAAAAAGTGAAGAGAGAGGAAACCATCAAAGGTTTAAGACTGTACCGCTAAATAAACTAAAAAGTCCCCCCGCCCAAAAATAGCCCAGCATTTATTATTCACGTGCACATGACTTAAAATATGTTTCTTTCCCACATGCGGAATGCAGGGTCGGCGACTGAACAGGGAGTCCATTGTGAGGGTCCTTCATGCCTCTGACAAGTGTAACATCCTTTTACCCATAACACATCAGCTGCCCTCACATCAGTCCCATAATAATACGTCCCTCATGAAGGTGCGGTGTCAGCAGCAGTGTCTCCAAAATACTGGCGGGTCGGACAGGTGGAACAGATGATCACATGACCGCACTCACAACACCACATGAAGGTCAGCGGAACGATCTGGCTGCATCCCAAGTCGTGTAAAATACATCCTCCTTTATCTCTATTTGTCCTTTTTTTGCTTTGATTGACCTTGGTGTAGTTTGAACCAGTTTTAAAGATGCCTTACATTTCACTTGTTAACCTGGAGATCTTTACTTTGCCTCATAAAAGAACAAGGAAGTAAAGAAAGGAGGTATTTGTGTATGAATTCAGATGCAGCCTCTCTGTCTGCTCTTTTTGTACATGCCAAAATCACAATAGCAGCCCTCTTGAAGGACTTATTAAGGTATTGATTTTGGAATCTGCTGTTGGCGAATCAACAAACAATTTGAACACATGAGAAATACAACGATAAAAATAATGATCATGGGGATCCTGGAAAATCCCCTGTGCTTAGACCCTCCTTTGATAAAGAAATGGCAATGAGAGATTTCCATGGAATTTTTAATGGGAGTATTCATGAGGTGACATTGTTTAATTTTCATCCAAGTTTATTGTATTACTTTCTGGTTGTATATTATGACATCAAAGTTGCAACCATTTAATACATGTGCACCTCTTATTTTATATATTATAAAGTGTTTTTTTTTTTTTAAATGGACGAGTTAACTATGAATGAATGCATTGTTGGTTGTAAAAAGTACCACATTTGGATGAATTCTGTGTGTCCCTGTGATGTCATCAGTTCTAAAACTCTACACTGTCAATCTCTACATTATTTCCAGGTTTTCTTGGAGTTTATTGGTTCAACACATTTAGATATACAGGTGTCAAAAATCATTAAATATCATAAAATGTTTTCGGCACGTTTACTGTATGTCCATGCAGTGATCGTATTTCTTAGAAGTAAGTAAGTAGTAATCTTTATTTATATACCGCCTTTTCACTGCAGATCTGAGTCTCAAAGCGGTTTACAATTGTTAATTTTGAGCATTTGTCTCTCACTCCACACAGAGATGGGAGCGGGGTCGCCAGTACAGGAAGCATATGCCAGAACTATTGGACATATTTTTAGTGGTAGGGGAAACCGGAGTACCCAGAGGAAACCTACGCAGACACGGGGAGAACATGCAAACTCCACTCAGAAAGGCCCTGGTCCAACCTGGATTCGAACCCAGGACCTTCTTGCTGAGAGGCGAGAGTGCTATCCACTCAGCCACCGTGCCGCCCGAACAATTGGGCAATGTCTTACAGCTTTTTCTATCCATTGCTATTCCTTGGGACATTCGATGAAAAATGACAGGAACAAGCCGTTGGCAACTCCCCACCTCAACATTTACATTCTGCACCTGTATGTAAAGATGCTGATGAGTGAGGCAGAGTCCCACAGCATTTTGCCTATTTTTTCTTTTTTTCATCAATGAGACTGTGTAAAGGTAACTTGGTACACATTAGGTATTAAGGTTCAGGTTAAGATTTGAATTTGATCCATGTTTCAACACAGCACCCAGGATCCATCTGAGCTTGGTCAGAACCTTCGTAAAAACATTGATACGTTGCATGTTTTGGGCAAACTCCACACAGAATTGACCTGGGTGCTACAAACAGAGCCGCCGTGTTCTTAGTTATTGCACTGAAATAATGAATTTTTGTATTTAACTTGCTACTGTGAGATTGTGAAATGGTTTAAAGGGAACATAGAGTTAAAAACTGCATGTGCTGGTCACCCCTAAAGTCTTCATGACTAGAATACGCTCTAAATGTTCCTATGCTAATATGGGCTTAACTTTCTAATCCTCACACAACAGCCCTGTGGGTATACTGCGGGATAACGGGCTATTGATTTAATCTAAATGACTAATCCTCTGTTCCTTCATAATTAATGTCCAATGAGATCATTGCTTTGTCTGTAATTGTGCATTCGCAGAAGCCACAGTGGTGATTAGTCGCAGAGCAAGTACTGTGTATGGAACGCTTATACCCGGACTCTCTGATTATTATCCTGGGGGATTTTAATAAGGGAAACTTGAGCCAGGAATTACCCAAATACAGACAGTTTATCAAATGCCCGACCAGAGAGGAGAACACTCTGGATCACTGTTACACCACCGTGCGCGGAGCTTTTCGCGCTGTTCCCAAGCCAGCCCTCGGCTTCTCAGATCACTCCATGATACATCTGGTTCCTGCTTACAGACAGAGACTAAAGCTCTCGAAACCTGCAGTGAGGAGCTCCAAAGTGTGGTCTGATGAAGCTGTGGAAGAGCTGCGCGCATGCATGGAATCTACAGACTGGGACCTTTTCAGAGCTGCCACAGACAGCTTGGATGAATATACGGACACTGTGACGTCATACATCCACTTCTGTGAGGATAGCATCATTCCAACAAGGACCAGGGTCATCTATAACAACGACAAACCCTGGTTCACTGCTAAACTCCGGCAGCTCAGGAAAGCAAAGGAGTCTGCTTTCAGGGAGGGGGACCGCAGCGGCTACAAAGCAGCTAAATATCAGTTCAGGAAAGAACTGAAAGCAGCCAAGTCCCGGCACAGAGAACGACTACAGGAGCAGTTTGGTAACAACGATACTGCTTCTGTCTGGAGGGGCCTACGGGAGATCACCAACTACAAACCCAAAGCCCCCCCCTGTGCTGATGACCACAAGCTAGCTGACGATCTGAACTTATTTTTCAGTCGCTTTGATGCTGCCCCTGACACCTCTCCCTCCCCCACCCCCCACTACTCTAACGACCCACCCATCAGCCCTGCCCCCAGCCTAACAATAGCCGCTAAAGAGATTAGACAACTCTTCCTGAGGCTGCACCCCCACAAAGCTCCTGGCCCGGACCACGTGTCTCCGGCCACTCTGAGACACTGCGCCAGTGAGCTTACTCCTGTGTTCACGGACATTTTCAACTCCTCTCTGCAGTCCTGCCATGTCCCGGCCTGCTTCAAATCCTCCATCATTGTCCCCGTCCCGAAGAAGCCCAGGATCACAGGACTCAATGACTACAGACCTGTAGCACTTACGTCTGTCGTCATGAAGTCATTTGAACGCCTGGTTCTCTCCCATCTCAAGTCCCTCACCTCCCCCCTCCTGGACCCCCTGCAGTTCGCCTACAGAGCCAACAGATCTGTAGACGACGCCATTAACCTGGCCCTCCACCACATCCTACAGCACCTGGACTCCCCGGGGACCTACGCCAGGGTCCTGTTCGTGGACTTCAGCTCTGCCTTCAACACAATCCTGCCATCCCTGCTCCAGGACAAGCTCTCCCAGCTCAACGTGCCCGATTCCACCTGCAGGTGGATCACTGACTTCCTGACGGACAGGAAGCAGCGAGTGCGTCTGGGGAAGAATGTCTCGGACTCTCGGATTATAAATACAGGAGCCCCACAGGGCTGTGTTCTTTCTCCCCTGCTCTTCTCCCTGTACACCAACCACTGCACCTCCAGCCACGACTCCGTGAAGCTGATCAAGTTCGCGGACGACACCACCCTCATTGGACTCATCTCCAACAACGATGAGTCCGCCTACAGGAGGGAGGTGGACCGGCTGGTGTCCTGGTGCAGTGGTAACAACCTGGAGCTGAACGCCCAGAAGACAGTGGAGATGATTGTGGACTTCAGGAAGATCACTGTCCCCCCGCCCCCACCCTCCGTGATGGACTCCCCCATCACCTCTGTGGAGTCCTTCCGTTTCCTGGGCACCACCATCACCCAGGACCTCAAGTGGGAGCCGACCATCAGCTCCCTCATCAAGAAGGCCCAGCAGAGGATGTACTTCCTGCGGCAGCTCAGGAAAGCCAAGCTGCCTGCACAGATGTTGGTGCAGTTCTACACGGCCATCATCGAGTCCATCCTCACCTCCTCCATCACCGTGTGGTTCGCTGGAGCCACAGTCAGGGACAAACAGAGACTACAGCGCATTGTGCGCTCTGCAGAGGAAGTGATCGGCCGCAGCCTTCCATCGCTGCAGGACCTGTACGTCGCCCGAGCTCGAGGCCGGGCTGGTCGTATCACAGCCGACCCCTCTCACCCTGCACATGGACTATTCCAACCACTCCCCTCAGGCAGGAGGCTGCGGTCCATCAGGACTAGAACCTCCCGCCACAAGAACAGTTTCTTCCCCTCTGCTGTTGGACTCTTGAACACTTCTTAACCTGTCCCCCGCCCTTTATAAAGTCACTTTACTGCCCATCATACGTCACTTTACTTCACTGTACTGCTGTCACCTTACATTGTGTGCACCATGTGCACTTGTATATTGTAAATAGTAACTGTAACTCTATTTTAAATTTAAATTTATTCTTTAGAAGTGTTTTTTATTCTTATTTTTATTATCTCTTTTTGACTGTTGCACTGAGCCAAAGCAATTTCCAAGTCTGTGACCTCCCGTTACTTACGTTGGCAATAAAAATGATTCTGATTCTGATTCTGATTCTGATTCTGATTCTGACTTCATATAAAGCAGACTTATTTATGTTTATAGCACATAAACAAAAAAGTTTATCAGAACAATATTATAGGAATTAACTGGATGACAGATTGTTTTAGTAAGCGTTGGAGGACACATCTAATGGAAAAAAATACAAACCAATATTTTTGACTCAAAGACTAGCATATAGCATTATCATAATTCTACTGATAGCACCATGACAGACAATCACATCATCATGGGCGGCACGGTGGCTGAGTGGATAGCACTCTCGCCTCTCAGCAAGAAGGTCCTGGGTTCAAATCCCGGCCGGACCAGGGCCTTTCTGAGTGGAGTTTGCATGTTCTCCCCGTGTCTGCGTAGGTTTCCTCCGGGTGCTCCGGTTTCCCCTACCACTAAAAATATGTCCAATAGTTCTGGCATGCGCCTCCTGTACTGGCCCCGCTCCCATCTCTGTGTGGAGAGGAACATTAACACTTGTAAACCGCTTTGAGACTCAGATCTGCAGTGAAAAGGCGGTATATAAATAAATACTTACTACTTACTTACTTACTATCATGTAAAGTGCTTGGTTGTGGCTTGAACCCAATGACCTAAGGGTTTGTGGTTCAATTAACTTTAGGGTACCCTCACACATTTTTGCATGAAAAACGTGACACAACGCAACCACAAGCCATTGGCCTGTTGTTGCTTATTACATCCTCATTTTCATAATATAAGAGAATATATACTTTACCCTTACAATTCAATGTTCTCCAGGCTTGCGACAATAGCTGCCAATTTTAATCCAACACCACAACTGCTTCAAATTCTCATGTCAAACCTGTCCTCTTCACTTGAGCACAGGTTGCTTGGTTTTTTTTACAAGAGGTGCATGGACTTGAACACGTGCCTGGTAGAATGTCAGGTGGCACCAGCCCAGTAATGCACAAGCCCTCTTTGTAAAGGGCCGGTGCACATCCACAAGGGCCCTCACTCCCCTCACCTTGAAACCAGACTCTCGGGACACGGGAGGGGTGTGGGCCTCAACAAGGAACTGAATGTCGGAGGATTGGCAGGAAGTGTATAGTGGTCAGCCTCCATATGTATGTACAAGGGCAGGAGAAGGGATTACTTTAAGTTTATCAAAAGTGGCTATCCAATTTCAAAACTACTGTACTATCTAAGTGACATTTCTGATCTTAAGTTGATTATAATGTCTTTTTTAATTTGCTTTGATTTTTCCTCTGTGTCTAGGGTATAAAAGAAGCCATAAAACTTGCCACCAGATGCCACCCAAAACTAACCGCACCGTTTTGAGAGTCATACTTTAAATCTAACGCGTGACATCTTGAAAAATCATCCAGGAGCAATAAAAGACTCAAGTGTCATTATGCTATTGTTACAAGCGCAACAGAAGAAAGTCGTAACAGCTAACAAGAGTCATAAAACCTCGGCTATCAGTGCATTTCTTATATCTTTAATAGCTTTCAAGGGAACTGGCTCTTGAATTGACGTCTGTAATATTAGTCTTTTACTAACTGGTTTTCAGGGCGTCTCTCTGGGCCACACAGAGATAATAGATAAACGCAATGTAAAACAAGAACATTTGAATGTGCTTTTAATCTTTGTGGTGCACCTCAGTTTCATTTTCCCAGCTCGCAAAGCACAGACGATTGTGTTGAAAAATTGCCCTTTCACATCACACAAATGTTTTGTCTTACAACATTTTGATTAGGGCCTCTATAAGCTTTACACCACAGACCTTCAATCGTCTTGACTAGAGAAATAAATACATATTCAATTGGTTTAACAGAGCGCAAATGGACATTATAAGTTATATGTGCCATAGATGACAATGTTATAGTCCTCTGTACCTCAATATTGTTAAACTGATGCAATACATGAACAAAATCGCCCCCCTGCAAATCATAACTACATTTTAAACTTTCATTTACAAGTCAGAAGCGCCTCACAAAACTTCAAATACGTCTTGCCACTTTAAATCTTTAAAACCCAAGCCAGCCCAGTATCCAGTACATAGCACCCTTCTCCCCAGCAGACACCAATTACTCCCAGTCATAAACAAGAACGTCCAAACAGACAGTGGCACAAAGCTCTCCAACTCCTCTGTGCCAAGGACGCCTCCAGGGAGAAACACATGTTCAGTCGCCTGGGGGTATAGACACAGTAGATCCACCCCGTTTTGTCATTAATGGACTCACTTTCTTTAAATGAAGGTCAAATTCACTCGCCTTAATTGTCTCGCACACAATGCCTCGGGTTCGCCTATCTTTGCACTCTTTTTAAAAAACCTGTTTGATTTCAGTCTGAGATGTGCGGCTCGGGGCATCACGCCAGACAACAAAAGAAAATAGAAATCTTTCCATTTTGGATGAGACAAGACCGCACAATGTTGCTTCCTACTCCTGCTTATGGGGATGAATCAGTCTGCCGCGTGCTCCCGAGCGTGAGACAGCCAGTGTGTAAGAGAGCCTCCACTCCTTTGTGTCTATATGAGCTGTCTGCCAGACGTCTGAGCCAGAGCGCATGGTATACCGGCATTCACTCCACAAGCCCCGTTCTCTCCTCTCCCACTACATAAATTCAACCTTACCTTGTATTTCTGCCAATGATGAGCGTAGAAATCCAAAAAAGGTGACCCCAAGTATCAGATTCCACATCCTTGCAAAGTGTTGGATCTGGCTGGAAAGAGGGAAGTGTGTTGTAAAGCAGGGAAAGAGCAACCTGTGGGCACTGAGTTACCGTGGCAGCAGCTGCAACAACTGACTGACTTTTTTGTTTTTTTATTATTCAAGGGCTAAGTTTGCTATCCTCTGCTTCTCTCGGCTTGCAATGGCACAGCGCATGGCAGCTTACAGAAGCGGATACACACATACACACACTTATCCAGAGTTGCCACACCCCCTCCACCCATAGCCCCACCTCACAACTGTGCATGTCTCTCTATGCACACTTGAAACATGGATAAGAAGGTGATCTCTCCCTCCATTCCTTCCATCGCTTCCTCTTTTCACGCACCCCGCAGTTTTCAGGAGCCCATCTGGTGCCTTTGTTTGATTTTCAATTCATCCGATTTTTTTTTGTTGCTTACCCCTTTACAGCTCTGGTCTTATGTCTGGAAGAGCGCTTACTTGAGATGTGTGTCAGCGTGATCCGCCGGCACCAATTCACTGAGGTCACATCCATTTCAAGCCGACAAGGCTTTGAGTCGACTGAGAACACATTGATAAAAAGAGTGAAAAGGCTTTTCTTGTGATTACCTTTATGGACGTGGCATGAGAAAGTCTTGTAATGTGTGTAGTGGTGCATATAGAAAAGTGTGGCTCTTTGAAGTTGGATCAAAGTTGAGTAATGATTCCACGGCAAATAATATAATTAGAATAGCTGACCAGTCCCATCAAAAAGTAATAGCAGTCAACTTGTTTTTTGACCAATTTTTTTACACAAAGCCAAAAAGCAAGTAATAGCTAGAAAGTGCACTTGAGATCACATACCTTCCCCAACAACACAAAGTATCTCAAAAATGTTTTGAACTTCTGCCATTACATCTCCTCTACAAATTTCAGATCAATCTCTCCAGTTTTTGTGCAATCCTTCTTACCAAATACACACATGGACACTGAAGTGCCGAGCCGACAAGATGAAGAGTGATTGTTCCAAATTGAGGCGGTGATGGGGAGGAGGGTTGCTGCACGAGCTCTGGAATGCAAGCTACTGTTTAAACACAGCAGGTGAAGCAGATGCTGATTGGCAGAGGCACAGGTGTTAAGATGTGGGAAAATGACTATGGGATAAATTCAGTCTGCCAGTCTGAACAGCCGCTAGACAGTATCTCTGTAGTTATCTCATATACAGGGGACATAACTTGCGCAACATGCTAACAACCATGCTGTTTTGAATTTCCACCATGACAGTCTCAGTACGTTCGACTCCAGCAGGTGACCCAAGCACTCACATGAGTCCCAGCATGAATAAGAGAGCGCTTGTCTCAATGTTTGTCACATGTGATTATGTAACATCCCGTCAACAAGAGCGATTTATAAGAAACCAGAAACATACAACCCTGTGTAACCTGGGGACTTCCTGACTTATACCCGCCACAAAAAATGTCAAAAGACTAAGTGTGTGTAGTCATGGGAACTGGATCCAAGTCGACTGACATAACCCTCGAAAACACGCTTCAGTTTCACAAAATAGATGGGTCACAGAAGTCTCAAAATTTGACTTTTTTTGTTTCAGACAAGATGATATCAAATGGAGAAAGGTAACTTCAGTTTTTTTCATGAACAGCTTCCAAAGGCTATTGGTGGAAGCATTTTTTTAGGACCTGAAATGATTAATGCATCGGTTTCGTATAGCGCTTTCTCAATACACAATGGTGATAAACTACTACAGTAGCCACAGATGCCCTGGGGCAGACTGACAGATGCCATGCGCCTCCATCCACCGCCAACCATTCACGCACAAACACACCAGACTCATTCTAGGCAATGTGGGTGAAGTGTCTTGTCTAAGGACTCGAGGGCAGGTTGGGATTGTGTCACAGATGTCTCCCATTACAGTACTAACCAGACACTGCCCTGCTTAGCTTGAGAGATCTGGGATGGGATCAAGCTTTCACATGCAGGTGGTGTCATATCCTCATTTAGCTTATTTATGGTATTATTTTGTAATTTTTTTTAAATGTTTGTCACATTATTGAACAAGAACAGTGTCAGTATCGATACTTGAGAATTGATCATCATCACTCATGCTTCATCATTCATCCATGTCAACAATGTGATCTCTGACATTATTACAGGTGTTCGTCTTAAAGTTTATAAATAACAGAGCAGGAACCGTCAAACAATAGTCTCCCAGTGGAGGAGCCCCATGACTTCCCTGAGCTCACTCTCAAATCTGATTCCATTGTGTTAAAATTGAATTGTACAAGTCATAATTGTCCCCATTCTCTTTTTTGTTTGAATCCATCATAATATAGTCATTTACATATGAACATGAATGGACGTGTCCCATGTGAAGTTGAGTTAGGATATTCTAATTGTGAAAAATGGACATCTTAAAACATACATGTGTGGCTCAGTGGTTAGCACTTTGATTCCACCTCCAGACACGGCCAATCTATGTGGAATTTGCATACAACTGAGGGATTTGATATTTTTATGTTTATTTTTAATGTACTGTGATTATTTATTTTAATTTTATTATTTTATTTGGTAACACTTTAAAATAACTAAACCTTATTTAGGCTTGATAAGCGTTGAAATAGGGCGACAGTGGCTCAGTTGGAAGAGCATTGGTCTTTGGCCTGAAGGTTTTGTTTTCGAGCCCACCACAAGACCTACTTCATGACTCCCACTGATGACTGCTGTCGTTGTGTCCTTGGGCAAGACACTTAACCCCACTTTGCCTGCAGCCCCCACTGAAAGATCAAGGCTCTTGTGGACTCACCACCTGCAGGAGGATCAGTGAGGGGCTGGTGCTCTGTGTACTGGGTGCAGCTCTGACTGCCACCCCCCCAACCCAGAAATGGATTATGGGGAAGAAAATGGATGGATGAAATGTTGAAATAACACTTGATTTATTATGAACAATTCATGAATTAAGTGTGACCAACACTTGATAACTACTACAGTTAATAAATGCTTAACTCATAATGAATACATCTTTAAGTACTTCACTTGTTCATGATTATTTAATAATTTAATAGTATTAATACATGATTAATTGTCACATTGAAGGGTTTAAAAAAAATGTAATAAAGTGTAAATAGTGTACACTTTACAAAAGCTCACAAAAACTCTTAACTGTTAGTAACTGACTGAATAAATCATGCACTGCAGTATTAGTTTATAATCAAGTGTAGAATTATTAATAATGAACATGTGGTTTAATCGTGGTGTAACAAACCATCTATGGTAGTAATAAATGGTTACTTCATGATTATAAAATTATTAAATAATATTGAAAAAGTTAAGTACTTGAAGATGTATTCATTATGAGTTAAGCATGTATTAACTACAATGGCTAAGTAATTATTAAGTGTTGATCACAATGAATGAATGAATTGTTCATGATTAACAAATGATTATTTAAACATTTATTAAGCCTAAATAAGGTGAAGCGTTACCTTTTATTTTATTTCAATGCTATTTTGTCTTGGGCAGTACTTTGAGTTGCCTTGTGTTATACAAATAAACTTGCCTTGCCTTTATTCGTCCCACAGCGGGGAAATTTGAATATAGATAACTACTTACTGACTTACTTTTACACATTCAGAACATACTTCATCTTGCCGCAGATTTTGGACGTGACTTTTGACGCCCAGAGGAAGTCATTCACAGTTTGCTCAGTTTGGAGTCTTGTCATGGCTTCCTGTCACAGCTGTTGTTATGGCGATGTTTATTTATTTCATTGCAGTGGCAGCATGAGCAGCAAGAGTCATCACACAGAGAGGCACCAGCATGAGCGAGATTGAAACGCGACCAAAAACAAACAAACCAATGAATAAAAACGACACAGCAATTCTCATCCTTTTCCCAGTTTGGACCTACCAAAAACAGATAGAATACTGTTTTTTTGAATGGCTCGCTTTTATTATTTTGTATTATTTAATATGTGTATTAAACAATGCATATGTTTTTTTTTTTTTTTTTTTTTTTACATTATGTTAAAGATTAAGTACCTAATACTTTTTTTTTCATAAATAATAGATCCCCGCTTGTCCCATGTAGTGGTCTTCAGCTTGTTAGAAAACATTAGAAAACATATTTTGCATACTTGGAAGAAAGAGCCTTATGAGTCACTAATCAACGCTTTGGGATGAGAGCTGATTGGCTGAGCAAGAACGGTCCTATTGTTTACTTTTCTGTCTTAAAAAAATGATCTAAGAATGTAACAGAGGGAAAAATTTGAAAAGTTATGATGGTACCTGTCTGTCTTAAGAGCTAAAGAGACAGTTAAATGCTCTTAACTGTCTTAAGAGCATTTTGGTTGGATAGGTTGTACCACTGGATATAAATATTTGTGGTTTAAAAGTCAGATATCTCAGCTTTAATTATATACTTTAAATCTATTCCAATTCAGATTAAAAATGCACTGTGTAGGAAATGGGCAGCAAACAGGAACCAAAAAACAGGAACCAAAAAAACGTGAGGACGCTTCTCAGATTTCAGCTTCTTTGCACTGGCTTCCTGTTCATTTTCTATTGTTTGTTTTTAAATCCATGAATGGACTGGCCCCACAGTATATATAGGACCTCATCCAATTCTACCATTCCCTCCCCAGGACCCACTGAGGTCCGAGGGCCAGCTATGTATATTTGTGTTTCTATTCTATTCTATTTGTATGTACATATGAAACTGGTAGGCCTGTATATTTTAATATTTCCCTATTGTCTCTGCGCAGCACTTCAGGAACTTGTTTTTCGTAATAACACATGCTATAAACTATTAAAATAAAGTGGAGTACCTGCTTATTTTTCCCATGGGTGTGTGCCCCAGTAAAATATTGTACAGTTTAGTTCATTAATAATGATAATAAAGGTAAAGGTGCAGTTTATAAATCCTTGTAGAGCAATTCAATCCTCTGCATTTGACCCATCCTGATGCCACGAAGGCTTACGTGAGGAGCACTGGTTGCCGTAGTAACAGCGCCCGGGAACCCATCTCCAGATGTTGATGCTCGGCTTGGTTGGGACTACCGGACCTGAAGGATTTAACCTAGTGAGCATGTTTTTAGTGGTAGGGGAAACCAGAGTACCCGGAGGAAACCTACGCACGCACGGGGAGAACATGCAAACTCCACTCAGAAAGACCCCATTCCGACCGGGACCCAGGACCTTCTTGCTGAGATACTATCGATTCTGCTCTGGCCTATTTAATATCATAATGTAAAGACCTCCTGACAAAACAATAACAAGACAGGCAGGTGAACACAGGGAACCCCTTCACAAAAACCTAATAAACCATTAATGACACTTTTTTTCCTCCTAATCCTAAACCATGGTCTTGAATGACGAGTAGACAGTACACACAAACGAGAAGATGGATGATATTTAGACACACACACAGACTTTTCTACAGAACAAAGCACGGCCTAGTTTCCGTCTCTGGAGAAAGCCTGACATAAACTAAAGAGGCCTGTTTTAATGGGTTGCAGTGTCAATGAGTAACCAGGAAGGAATCATGTAAGAATGTAATTTCAACTCGGTCAACACGTCGGCTTGAGGGATCGCTCGCTATCTTTGACATTTTAAGCAAACACGCGGCACGTTTTAATGTGTCAGGAGTGTATTATTAGATTGTGTTCGTGGAAATAGGCAGAGGTGCAGATGGGGGAGGAAGCACGGTGAAGCTGGTGTGATGTCAGAGAGGGAACAATCTTATCGTTCCATTTTAAGTCAACCTCGAGTCACTAAAGATTTCAATAAAGATAGGACTTATGTTATCTTATCTATAACTATAGCTTTTGTGCCATAGATATGCATGTCGTTGGCACTAAAGTTGGCAACACATGTAGGTGTCAAATGTAAAGAGAAGAAGTCAAAAGCATTTTCATGTACAATTCAACTTAATTTCTTTTTTGTGTATCAATAAATCCCAACAGCAGGTGACTTGAAGGACTTCACGAAGTTATTCAAGTCTTTACAAATACAAATAGTGTCAATATAGGAAATGCAATAGTCACAAACACAAAGCAGCCATTGGTCCATAGGGAGCGGGATGACCAATGTCCATCAATGTTAACAATTCTTGGACCCTCCTGTATCAATAACTCAAAAAAAAAACCAATAGAAAAAAGGAGAAGGAGAATATTGATTGACGGATCCACAGGCAACAGATGCAGGACTCAGGACGTAGAACAAGGACTGAGGCTGTACGGAACAAGAGTAGACTGGCATGTAGGGGGGTGCAGCCATGGACTGTATTAACGGACGTAGTCACGCCTATCTCCGCCGTTCTAACTAATGGGATAAAAATTGGGTTTTCATGGAGTGATTCAAAATGGCCGCGGGGCTGGAAAATGTGAAAAACGCATCTGCGCATGCGTCAGCCGGCAGGACCCCATTCATTTAAACGAGTGACTTCAAAAATTCACAACGACTAAACTAGACTGGTCCAAAAAAAATTCACCCCCCTCAGCATTGACACACATGTGGAACGGAGCTTTGAGCCAAGAGCCAACTTTTGGTCCATCCTGTAAAGACGTTTTCGTGAGGTAAGAAAATGCTATATGTTAGCATCGGCTAATTCTTATTCCGGGCCCACCCCCATCGGCCCGGGGTGGTATTGCAAGCATGTCAGCGCACGTCATTTTGGCCACTTTTGAGCCGGGATCCTCCCCCACTGGGTGCAGCCCACGGGGTCCAGGCCGCAGGAGCCAGGTTTGCTACAGGTTTTATATACAGTATATTCACATTTGCTATTTACCTGATGCTTTATAGCCCAGTGGACAAATGCACTTCATGAATTTCCTATTTTATTACTTCCTTCTTATGGCCTTTAAGATTTTGAGGAGCTTTTCATTCAAGATTCAAGATTCATTTTCTCTATCCCGTAGGAATTTTGTCTTGGACTCAAAGGCTGCTACAATGAAAGACAAAGACAGACACAAAATACAACACAGTAACTCGGGCCGCTCTGCTCCACGACCTGCATCCAGGAGGTTCACAGATATGGATAGGAACGACTTCTTATACCGGTTGAGGTATCTTTTCTTATCTTTGTTGGGGTCTGAGGGGATTTTCTTTGCCCTGTCTAACAACAACCTCCTCATATATCTGTTGCAAAGGGATGCCAGATCTCAGATAACAGATAATATAACGCTGAAGTGAGTCTTTGTCCACTGACATCACAGAGAGCTAATATGGGAGAAAAGCGGCTGGACCCAGAGCGTGAGTGATCCACAGATTAAACATCAGACTGCTGAGTCAGACATGACACAACCAACATCCAACTGTTTCCATGATGCTGTGCAGAGGCTCCACACACAGAAGGAAATGTGGTGAAGTCTTGTGGTATTGGCCTGAAGACAGAACCACCTCGGCATTCCTGAACGACAACGTGCTTTAGTGATCCACCAGACAGACATGACAGTGGGGAGCAGAATGTACAGGGACGCAAAGATATGGGCTGAATGAGGATTTTCAGTCATTTCACCAAAAACTTGTTAAATATAACCAAATAAAATGTCACAAACTTGATTTCTTAGACCACGCCGAGTCAACTCAACCATAAATATCTCTCTTCAGGGTTTGAGATCATTCATAACAGGCCGCTCTGGTTCCTGCTGTCTTGCTTTGCTTTATTTTTTACTACTGGTTTGTCCCAGCAGCAAATGTGTATGTACATTATCTATATTATAGAATACAAAAATACTTGTAAGTTTATTTGCACACAGTTCATACGCAAGGAAACTTAAAGTGCTTTACAAAACAAGGAAAGAAACATTAAAATCACAATAATTATAAATAATCACAGTACTTTCAAAAAGAGTGAATACAGTTGTAGGCACTGCTAAACTGTTTTTAACCTGGATTTGAACATTGAGTAGAAGCCTGACTCATATTTTCAGGAAGACTATTCCAGATTTCAGCTGCATACAACTGAATGTATCTGAAATAGTAGTATATTAATTAGCTTATATTACCTTGTCTCTATGTCAATGAGCAAAACCATGAGGCTAATGTTTTTGTTATTTTTTCCCAAGGCTTTTCAGTTGTCTTTGGGCTATGTACTGTCGTTTTTTTAATATTTACATCAACCATAACAGTTGACAGGATAGTAGCTTTAAATCAAAAACATTTGCTCCATTGTGTGTTTAGTTGTTCTTTTGCTTTGATGTGCTTTTTTGTGTACTTTTTTTTTACATTATATTTCAGAATTTTTTTGGAATAGGCGGTAAGTGGTTGTCCGCCTTGGCCCTCTCATCTATGACTAATCTGTCACAGTTGAGAGTTATTTTTAAATGACAGTAATTGTAAAATAAAAATGATGACAATTCCATCAACAATTGGGCAATGCAAATCAGAGAAATATATTTGGCATTAATTTACTTGAATAATTGTATTGTTTATTTTACTCAGTGTTTTGCTGACGATAGTCATAAATAATTAACCCGAATGATGATGGTTAAGGCCTCACCTGACGTCAGTGAGTGTCGCTGTGTGTGTGTGTGTCACTGTGTGAGTGTCGCTGTGTGTGTGTCACTGTGTGAGTGTCACTGTGTGTGTGTCACTGTGTGAGTGTGGAGGGTGTATGTGCGGAGCTTCAAAGAGCTTTGTGCTCCAACAACAGAACCAGAGCAGGGTTTGTGCTTGCCCAATGGAACAGCAGCCGGCTGATTCAGACAGTGTCACACAGATCTGCACAGCCCTCGGGAATGTTCTCTCATTCACTTTACCAACAGTTGACTGTCAGTCCCAACAGCCTGAGTCAGAATCATCGTTTCTACATACAATATTTGCTCACAATTTCTAAAACAGTTATCTGTACATCAAATACAGTTCAAAGGTAAGTGAAATTAGTCAGTTCATGATATGCTGTAGGGGCATTAGTGTTAATGTAGTGGCTCTCAACGTGTCTCATGTGATCGTCTCATGCATTTCTGGTAATATTTATCTATACTCATTGGAAAACAAATCCGAGAATAAGAATTACATTCATTCATTTCTCCCATGTCTGAATGATGTTTGTGTTTTGAGCCTGTGGTCACACATTGCTTTCAAATATTCAATGTGAGTGATGGGTCTTCCCCACGGCCCACAATGTTAGTATGAATGGTTCCACTTTAAAGAATGTGTTGTTCCTTCTTTATTTTTTTAAGTGGTTCAAACTCATGCTTTTATAATTAGTCTTTGTGACTCAATTAAAAATGTATTATTCAAGTAATCCCTGGCAACTGCTCACACGCCCTGATGGGAAACAACATCTCATGGTGGTAGTGACTAAAAAAACTAAAGTTTAGTCATTGCTTTGCACAGTGTGTGTAATTTCTCAAAGTGAAATTAAGGTCCTGAACACAATCTTGTATATTTCTACAAGAGAGAGAGTTTTTATGTGACCTTAATTATCCAATCAGAAAGCAGGATTGGCATCATACATGTCCCTCATTTGGGTTGCCAGTTTCTTCGGTGACATCCAGCTGGCTTGGTCACTTGGTCACAGAGGTGATGAGAGCTGGAGGAACTGCAGAAACATGTGTGTCTGAGGCATGTGTCCAACGCATGGATTGAAATTGTAATGACTGAATGAGTGCAAACTAAACACTAAAAATATAACACAACATATCTTCACTCATCCCGTAAGTAAAAGGACGAGGCCTCATTGTCTTGTTATAGTTATTAGAAATAGAGCATAAAAATCCATAATATTTTGTGTCAGAGGCCAAATGTTTCAGTCTCGTTGGATCCAACCGTGTATCACTAACACACTTCTGTTATTGAAATCACTTGGGCTTCCGGCATCAAATACATCAAACAGTGTATCTCAAGGACGTCCAAATATCGCTGGAACACAAGTGTGACTGCCCACTCCTGTCGCCATAGCAACTGCCTTCGTCCCGTCCCGCTGCATGCTGTGTGCCCATGAGCCCGACCTGCACTAGTACCCCAGCCCTACAATCTCTCTCCAGTCAGTCCATCTAAACCTCAATGGGAATAAATCGGATTTGTGATGTCTGGTGGCTGCCTTATCCGACGGCTTCACATAACAAGATGGCTGGACAGAGACGGGGTGTTGTAAATGTCAATCCACGTCTTGAAAATGTCAAAATTTGGTCTTGGTCCAGTGGTTGTGTTGCTATTTTTTAATGGAATGGTTGAGGTGTGTTTGACAAGTCCAGGGAAGCATGGTCTCTCAATACCTGTATTATTGACAATGTTGTTCTGGATGTGAAAAACAGAGGACACTTACATTGGGCATTTTTCTCAGATAAAAGAAAAAGGTGGTTGTCGTGGTTACTCTCTGGTTCTTGGAAGGACAAACAGACACAACTAGTTTTACAAATAAAAACAGATCTATTTACTCATCCAAATCCTTTCAAATGGGCAGATTAGCCGACTGTGCACAGAGGCTGAGAGGATAGCACTATCGAATCCAAGGTCGGAACAGGGCCTTTCTGAGTGGAGTTTACATGTTCTCCTTGTGCCTGCACAGGTTTCCTCTGAGTGTTCCAGTTCCCCTACCACTAAAAACATGTACAATAGGTGTATGTTATAAATTAATGATTAAATGAATGGTGTTGAATGGGGGCTTTGATGCGCCAGTCGGTTTCGGCCTCTTGCTTTCGTCATCACCGTGCATGAAATATCTGGTTTCTGAACATTGTAAAGCGCTTTGGGTGACCTTGGTCTGTAAAATGCGGTGTATAAATAAACACTACATTACTTACTTTTTTTGAGTAAATGGGGACGACCAGTGCTCCTTAGGAAACGCTGTCAGAAACAGTGGAACAGAAAAAAACATGCATATGCGAAAGAAAATCTGATATGAATCCACTCTACTATTCAACTGAGCTGGTATTGAAAAAAATATACAATAACTGAAGGAATATAGCCCTGAGTAATATAATCCGGAATCTATAGACTATCTGTTCGTGGGAGGAGATCCCTCTCTTCAAATGGGCCTCCCCGAGGTTTCTCACCTTTTCTCGCACTGGTTTGTTCCTTGCCGATGCAGAGGGGTCTAAGGATAGTGATGATCCGCGACAACTTTGGATATTTATGCATATTTATTAAATGTATGGACATTGTTCATCCATCCCCAAGTGAACCAATGGCTCCTACTGTTTGTTTTGATTGCATTTCTTGTGTTTGAACTATTTGATTCTCTAATGTGTTTTGAGGGCAAATCGACAACTGTGTGCTCTGCAACAGATGCTGTTGTGATTTAGGGCTGAAAAAAAGAAAAATAATTGAAACTGGTTATTTTTGTTTGTTTGAACCTTTTTTGCTCATGATTGCCATTAGTTTGGATCCTACAGTAGCAGCTCCATGTCTCTATTTCCTCATGTTAATTTCAAAAACTAGAAAAAATAAAAACTTTTCTGTCATAGTGAAAGAGAGGTGAAAGAGTAGTTGAAAGTGCTATTTTCAGCTACAGTATATTGCAATGCAACTTTACTTAATATACAACCAGACATAAGCGCTCAGGAGTTATGTTGCTTGTGCAATCTCTGTAGCCAAAAAAAAAAAAAATTTTATAAATTGCTCATTGTACTTGAACATTTCCTTCCTATCAGATTTTCACACATCTGCTTCTAACACATCTCATGCCCACGCTCCTAAACCCATCATTTATACATCATTTTCCATGCTTCACTCAGTACATTCTTTACCGACATCTGACGTCTTTCCCTAAAACGAATCGATTTGGAGCATTTACCAACAACAATAAAGCTCCCTGTACACTCGGCCGGCCGTGTTAAAGGGCACAGTACTTTTATTTGAATGTACCTCGTGTCTCCGTGGAAACTGGTGAAGAGTACAGCTGAGGTCTGTAGTCCAGCCCTCGCCTTCTGTGCCTTCTGTGCCTGTTGCTTTCATTATAGAGCGTTGTTCTGCAAAGTACACACAGCTTTATTTGATGCCAGAGCAACCGGAATGAAATGCTCCAGGAACAATACACACATGACCACGTGAGAACTTAGATTACATAGAGACGTGTAATGAAACTCGGAAAACTAGAATATTGCTCAAAAGTTCATTTAATTCCGTGATTCAACTTTAAATGTCAAACCAATACATGATATAGACTCATTAAACTCATTTACCAAGCCTTTGTCTGTTATAATTGTTATGATTATGTCTGAAATATCAATATCATAATAAATTAGGGCTTGATATAGATCACTTCGGGCGTTTTGAGTATGTCATATACAGTGGGGCAAGTATAATAGTCTATATATACACTAAGATGAGATGACTGTAATTTTCATCATAGGTATTGTTACGGCCGGCTCAGGGCCACAACAAATAGGGAGACGAGACGGGGGTAAAAAGTGCACAAAGTATATTTAATAATAACAAAAAGCGGTTAACATGAACAAAAACCACAGTATGGGATGTGAGCATGTGTTAATCAGTAGTGTGGTGCAGGTGTGTGGGTGTAATGAAAGCCTGTGTGTGGTGTGCAGTGAATGTGGTGCATAAACCAAAAGACAAACTCAAATGTGCAACAAAGGAAGAGCACCAGGGAAGGACCAAACAAGACAGCAGGGCCGGAGAGAGTGAGCCGCTCTCAGCTCCCAGCTGAAGAAGGTCCAGTGATGAGGAGGCGTGGCATGGTGCAGGGGTGTACCTGCACAGAGGAGGAGGCGGCAGAAGGCAGGCCAACACATACAGCACCCTCTCCTGGACACTAAGGGCCTGGCCCGTAACACCCCCCCCCTACAAGAAAGTGTCCCAACCGGGCCCTTCACAAGCCCCAAAGTAAACTAAAAACGTACTCTTGGTAGCACACAGGACGGTCCATCCATAGAGTAACTGTGCAACCCAAATTTTGGGAGAAACGTTAACTGTAGACGTGGCGTGAAGCAATGTACCTCCAGAACACAGTCGGCCCCGGGACCTGGGCTCTCCACCGTGCCGTCCCAGTGTCTCTTGCACGGTACACTCAACTATGAAAAAGAAACCCAGAATTTAGATTTTTGAAAGAATATAGTTGCGAATAATTAAATACGTTTAGTCTATAACAACATTCCACCTCCACATTTTGTTAGAGTAGAGAAGTAGAGATGGAAGTCGCCTCTAAAGTGACGTCCTTCTCAAAAATGGAATAGCACAGATTGTCATCCTTGGTCAAGATATTTCAACCAATTTCCTGAAATAAGAGTAGTGGCTGGCTTAAGTATAACATTTTCCATCACCTATTTTCTGATGTTATGTGTGTGACATTTTATAAAGGTCTTGTCAGGGGTTAGTGGTGGCTGGTTCATAATAAGGTGTGTTCCTTTCAGTGTGGAGTCTCTTGGTTTCTCGTGTCATGGTGTCAGAGTGACCTCCTGGTTCCCCACAGCAACTCAAACATTCGGACGGTCGAATCTCCCAGCTAAAGATGGTGATGAGTGTGGACCATTCGGAGCTCAAGATCGAACTTCAATAATAACATCAGGAGGTCACTTGCAATGGTCCACCAGACAATCATAACTTTATCACACATTCACCAGATGATCCTACATAAACTTGGCCTCTGTGTCCAGTTTGACCTTGACCAGTAGTCTGTTTATTGCTATTCACCCATTCTCCCTCCGTCTGATTCAAGCATGCTGTGATGAGACCCGAAACTCCGGACTCCCCGCCCTGAATCGGTGGACTCTGTTGTTAAGGAGTAGTAACAGTCTTAGATATGACTGTTGTGATTTTGTGGCAATACAAAAACATGCATACACCAAATTTGACAGAGTAATAAGGTCGCCATTGAGGTACTTTGACACTCTGGTATCCACTTGTTGACTCTATTGTTCCATCCATCCATTTTCATCCCCTTAATCCATTTCTGGGTCAGGGGGGGGTGGCAGTCAGAGCTGCACCCAGTACACAGAGCACCAGCCCCTCACTGATCCTCCTGCAGGTGGTGAGTCCACAAGGGCCTTCATCTTCCAGTGGGGGCTTCAGGCAAAGTGGGGTTAAGTGTCTTGCCCCAAGGACCCAACGACAGCAGCCATCGGTGGGAGTCATGAAGTAGGTCTTGCGGTCGGCTCAAACCCATGACCTTCAGGTCCAAAGGCCAATGCTCTACCAACTGAGCCACTTGTTCAGTAGAACACTACTGTTTTATACGGTTTTATGAATGTGTCACATCATTCTAAATAAAATCCAGTCAATCCAGCTCAAATCCAATTTTTAAAATCCACGTCGTCGGCCCCAGGTAAAGTCTGATGAAATAAAGTGGCCCGCCCTGATTGAGCCCTGTTCTAATATAAACTTTAAAGCATTTTAAAAATAAAAAGAAAAGATTCAAGCTAAACTTTCTTCTGCTTTGTTCCAGTATCAATATTTGTTCAGGTTAATTCAGGCCCTGAACAAATGTTGAATACTGAACAGTCTTGTGTGGCTATTATTACCAGTACTTATCTGAACAATAAAATCAATTTAAAATAAGCATTGCAAAACAAACCCATTTGTTGCCAAGGCGATCAGACTTTATTAGCGATCTCCTTCTTAAAACAAATGTGATGACTAACATACAAAAGGGTACATCCCTTTTGGCTAAGAATTTGGCCCTGGCTCTAAACTGTTCTGCTCGGCTCAAATGACGATGCAGAACTGAGGCCCGGGTGCAGAGCTGCTCTGCCACAACCTCTGAGCCCCCATCTGTTCAGTTACTAGCCTCAGAGGCTAGTCAGATTGAAACTATGTGTGCATGTGTGTGTGTGCCTGTGTGTGCTCAGTTACTAGCCTCAGAACCTAGTCAGATTGAAACTGTGTGTGTTCCCCGCTTGAAGTCTAAAGCACTATATGCGAGGAAATCTGACCTAGGTGTCAGACACAGTAACTTAATAAAAGTTCAGACAGACAGAAATAGTTCTAGCGGTAGGGTTGTTAAATGTGGCTTAATGAACGTCAGATCAATCTCGTCTAAATCGCTTCTCATAAACGAACTTATTATAGACAAGGGCTTGGATCTGTTTGCGCTCTCGGAGACTTGGCTCCAACAGGACGACTACGTTAGATTGAATGAGTGCACTCCTCCGACGCATGTTAACTACCAGAAAGCCAGAACTACAAGTCGCGGCGGTGGCGTTGCGATTATATCACACACCAACTTGGTTCTTAGTCCCAAAACCAACAACGCTTTTCACTCGTTTGAAAACTTAACACTTTCAATCACCTGTCCTGGGTGGAGAAAACAAAAAGCAGTACTATTTATAGTTTTATACCGACCTCCTGGTCCTTACAGCGAGTTCCTAACAGAATTCTCTGACTTCATTTCAAACCTAGTTTTGGAATGGGAAAACATAGTTATAGCTGGAGACTTCAATATACATGTGGACGACAGCACTGACAGCTTAAACAAAGCTTTCAGCGCCGTACTAGATGGTGTTGGTTTTACTCAGAATGTCGAGGAACCTACTCACATTCATAACCACACCTTGGACCTTGTCCTGACCTACGGCTGTGATGTCTCCAATGTTGACATCCAGCGTCAAAGCTCGTTGCTGTCTGACCATTTCTTGATCACGTTTGATCTCGCTTTGGAGGACTTTCCTGTCCCGCAAGATAAAACCATAATGAAAAGAACCTTAAATGATAAATCTATCACAAGGTTCAAAGAACTAATACAGCCTATGTTGAATACTGCTGCAGGTGAACCTGTTCACAGCAGCTGCAGTCCCTCAGTCATTGACCAATCGGTGGGCAACACTATGGAGTCTTTAAAATCTGCATTAAATGCAGCAGCTCCTTTAAAACAGAAAACCATTAGGATTAGATCATCGTCGCCCTGGTACAGTGTTCAACTCCACACTTTAAAACAGGACGTCAGAAAATTGGAGAGGCTATATCGCCACTCCCACTCGGAGCCTGTCCACAGGGAGTGGAAAGCAGGTCTCCGAAACTACAAGAAGGCCCTTCGCGGGGCTCGAACTCAATACTATTCAACTTTAATAGAAGCGAATAAAAACAACAGTAGATTTTTGTTTGGTACCGTCGCTAAACTCACAAACTGCCATAGCGCAATCGAGCCTAAAATTCCAAGCTCACTGAGCAGTGTCGACTTTCTCCACTTCTTTAATAATAAAATTACATCCATCCGTGACAAGCTGGAGGAGGTTGCTCCTGCTGTTAGTGGTGGACAGGTTGAAGCGGCATACGTGACTTCCCACTTAGACTCTTCAGTGGGCCTTAATAAATTCATGGCTGTGAGCCAAGCAGAGGTGATCTCTGTGGTCACATCCTCAAAAGCCTCAACTTGCATGTTAGACGCAGTCCCGACATGGCTCTTCAAAGACATACTTCCTTCGATAATTGAGCCTATCGTAAATATAATAAACGCATCCATACAATGTGGCTATGTCCCACAAGCTTTTAAAACCGCGGTAATCAAACCCCTTCTGAAGAAAACAAACCTGGACCCAGAAATACTTACAAACTACAGACCGATCTCAAACCTCACTTTTATATCTAAAATCCTGGAAAAACTTATAGCTGAGCAGCTCCGCTGCCACCTGCAGGAAAATGATATGTTTGAAGTCTTTCAATCAGGATTCAGAGCTCATCATAGCACTGAAACGGCACTAGTCAAAGTCACAAATGACTTACTACTAGCTGCCGATAATGGACAAGTGTCAGTGCTGGTCCTACTGGACCTTAGTGCTGCATTTGACACAATAGACCACAGCATTCTACTGCAGAGGCTAGAATGTGATATAGGTCTTAGAGGAACAGCCCTTGGCTGGTTTAAATCCTATTTATCAGATCGATATCACTTCGTCAATGTGAATCAGGACTCGTCGCCTTATTCTGGAGTGGAATTCGGTGTGCCGCAGGGTTCGGTACTCGGACCGATTCTTTTTACTCTCTACATGCTGCCACTGGGAAACATTATTAAAAAGCATGGAATTAATTTCCACTGCTATGCAGATGACACACAGCTTTATCTGTCGATGAAGCCTAATCAGACAGATCAGCTAGAAAAGCTCAGTGCCTGCATAAAGGACCTTAAAATGTGGATGACTCTTAACTTCCTACTTCTCAACCCGGAGAAGACAGAAGTGATCCTACTCGGTCCGAAGCGCCTGCGTGACTCCCTCACTAACCAGATGGTTACTCTCGATAATGTCAGTATAATACCCAGTAACACTGTGAGGAATCTTGGAGTCATTTTTGACCAAGAACTCTCCTTCAAGGCTTATATAAGCCAAGCAACTAAAACGGCGTACTTCCACTTACGGAACATCGCTAAAATTAGGAATTTCCTTCCTAAAAGTGACGCGGAAAAACTCATTCACGCGTTTGTCACCTCAAGGCTCGACTACTGTAACGCTTTACTGGCAGCGTGCCCTAAAGCCTCTTTGAAGAGCTTCCAGCTCGTTCAGAATACAGCAGCTAGGATCTTAACAGGTACCAAAAGGAGGGAGCACATAACTCCGGTGTTAAAATCACTCCACTGGCTCCCTGTGGAGTACAGAATAAAGTTTAAAATCCTACTCTTAACATATAAAGCCATAAATGGCTTGGCTCCTTCTTATCTCCAAGACACGTTAGTGTCGTATCAACCAGGTCGAGCGTTGCGCTCACAAAACGCCAGACGTCTGGTGGTCCCTAAGGTCTCAAAGGTCACTGTTGGTGGCAGAGCATTTAGCTACCAAGCTCCTTTACTGTGGAATCAGCTTCCCATTTATGTTAAGGAAGCAGATACGGTCTCCACATTCAAGGCCAGGCTTAAAGCACTTTACTTTAATTTAGCATATAATTAGGTAATATATAATATGTAGTGTATATATTATATATATATGCTGTATTATGTTATATATTATGTTATATATTATTCAATAATGTATTGTGTTATGTTGTATATTATGTTATATATTATGCTGTATGTTATTCTTTATTCAAGGCTAGGTTTAAAACAGTCCTCTTTAGTTTAGCATATGGCTAGGAAGGTAAGACTCGGAGAAGGTTAAACTCCTCAGAGTGTCAGTCAAGCTGCATAGGGAGTCAGTTTGCTGGGAGAAGTATGGTAACTTGAGCACTATCCTCTCCTCCTTCCTACTTTATCTGTTTAGCATTTTTAGGATTCTGACTGTAGTTTGTTCATTGCTATTCACCCGTTGTCCCATTGTCTGTTTCATGGTACGATGACGGGATCTCTGAGCCTGGCCTCTTCCATCTACACCTGCGGACTGCCCCGCCCGACCCGCCTGGGAGTGCTTCGGTCCTGCACCGGACCTGTCCACGTTCAGCGTCCACTGGTCCACGTTCTGTAGCTTAGCTTAGGTCCTAGATCATTAGCCTGTCCGTCCGGAGGAGCGGATCCCTTTCTCATATGGGTCTCCCTCCCTGTGGGTTTCCCTAGTTCTCCTCCAAGGTTTCTCACTTTTTCCCACTGGGTTTTTTAAGAGTTTTTCCTTGTCGATGCAGGAGGGTCTTGTTGGACAGTTAGTGTCCAACAGAAAGGATTGGTGATGATCAGGACACTTTAGCATTCTACAACATGTATGGACATTTTCTTCTGTGTGTGCTTTATATTCTTCATGTGTTTTAACTGTTGATTCTGACTTGTGTTGGTGATTTCAATGGTTTTGTTAAGTCCTCTGAGATGACTTCTGTTGTGACCTAGGGCTATACAAGAATAAATTGTATTGTATTGTGTATTGTATTGTGTAACCCTGCCCCTGCGGTGAGCTGCTCCTTGCTCTGGCATCAGTCATCGGACATGAATCAACATCTGTTCTTCCCAAGCTCACCACAGCACACGTCTGCCTGCAGAGACTGACCCGCATACTCACCGTAGCTATTAAGAAGTGATGAAATTATTATGCAGCCCTTTAAGACTAATTAAATAATCATGGTGTGAATTATCTCTGAATTATTGACAAAGGTAGAATACATTAAGAACACACTTAAGGTCGGACAGTGTTTTTTTATTGTCATGTTATTTCAACGGCTCTTACAGTTCACTGAAAGAATAAAACCAGCTTGCAAATGATATAATGTTGGCTGCCCTTGAACGTTTTTGATCAGTAATAAATATAACGGACAAATATATTGTAAGGTCATGTCTTGCATTAACAAATAAATGTAAAAAGGATCAGTGGGTCTTTCTTAGAGATTCTTTTAATAAAACAAAGCATGTAAAGAAGCTAGTATATTAATGTCTTCCATCTTGTTTTGTTCAGCACTTTGAGTTGCCTTGTGTATGAATGGTACTACTAAAAACTTGCCTTGCCTTACTTAATTACCTGCCTCTACTTTGTTAGAGGTGCGACCTGTCTCCATTCCTGCTGTTGTTACACATCTACAAAAACAAAGCTAGCTTCTTTACACTCATTGTCTTATCAGAAGAACCTTCTAGGCGTTTTTTATTAACAGTTTAAGGACTATATATATACACACGCCGGAATCCTAACATATCATTTTGGCACCTCTGCCTTGATACGGATGATTTTTACACCGACGTTCCTCCATGACAGAGGCAGACAACTGTACAGATAACCAAATGCATACAATTCATAAATAGCTATACCTGGGACATTCAAACCCTGGCTACGTATACATGGAAGTGGTAATTTAAATGTTGAATGTGTTCGACAAAGAAAAGTTTTAAGTTAGAAAATAAATGTTTTGATGTGGACTTACTGGAAACCTGGAAAAAGTAACAGATAAGCAAACTTATCTGTTATCTGTCGCATGGCGCCGTAAAGATGGCGCCGTGGCAAGAGCTCTGGTGTGTGTCTGGTGCACACCGGGGTAGTCTTGCACAGTTTTTCCAATGTGGTTTTACTGCAAATGGCAAATAAATGAATCTGAATCTGAATCTGAACTTGCCTTCCTTTGATACACCCAAAACACAATTCCCGCCCATAATATCCATGTATTGTAGCCAGGTCTCCAATGCAAACATGACTTCAGACATACTTTCTGCGTGAGCTTTCAATTCCTGCTCAAGATCTTTCTGTTCACGCCAGTGCCATACGCTGAGGCTGTTCCAGGTTGCTTCTGAACTTATCGAGAAAGCGCGAGGCCAATTCATCATCCACTAGCCGCCCGTCGCTGGACAGTGTCACGGTCATGAGCTGTCGCGTCTGCAGACTCTGGTGGTCTTCGCTTAGCTGCAGTTCCTTCCTGGAGGTCCCCACCGCCAGAATGCAGGCCTGAGGAGGGTTGATGACCGCGCTGAAGCCGCTGATGCCGAACATGCCCAGGTTAGAGATGCTACGGAATGGACGGGGAGAGAGAGAGAAGGGAAAGACATGTTTGTTTACTTTCATTGTTCTTTGATTTCACAGTGAGATTTGTGTTTGCAGTTTTTTTTTTTAAAGATTGTTTTATTCATGTACTGTCTGGGGCACACCGGGGACTTTTTCACATGTAGTCCAATGTGGTTTTACTGCAAATGGCAAATAAATAAATCTGAATCTCAAATCTGTATTTAAGCAGCTTTTTGTAGTTATGAGTGAGTATCAATGTAGGGATGCGGAAAATAATCATACTTAAATGATTTATATTATATAATGTAAAAAAGACATAATTATTGACTACCACTAATGCACTTTGTTCTGAACCGGTAAAAAAACAAAAAACAAATGTGCATATATGTGAAAAAAAGAGAGATGGGCAAAATTAAATCAGAAGTACAGACAGTACAATCAACCACAACAATCAATTCAAATTTGTTGTGCAACTAATCCCAACTTTGAGACTTGATTAAAAACTGGATTGCACAATCTTTTTGATGGTTCCGTTGCCTGCTCTTGTTTTTTCTTTGATTAAAATGTCCCTCAGTATTACACAACTTTACCGCTTAAAAAATAGGAATTATTTTATTGGCTCTGCTTTGTAGGTGGAAAAATAATGCCTTACTGCATTTAGATTTGGACTGATAGTATTAGTGAACCTTTGATATAAAAACAATTTGAAGGGCCTCCCCAGTCCCAGAGAGAGTCCTACAAATGATCTGTTGCAAAGTCTCAAATGCAAGACCAGCCACTTTGGAGGAAATCATTCTGACTACCGTCCCTGTGGTGAACAGAGGGCTGAGACATGTAATCAGAAATGTATCAGTGAATCTACATTCCCAGGCTACAACAGCGTGCTGCACTGATCATCTGCATCATCTCCTCACGTGAACAAGATCCAGAGACAGGTGAGGAAGCTGCTCGCATCACAGAGAGGCACCTCGTTGCAAACTGAGCATGTTGTAGGTCCTGGTTTGATGAAGCAGCAGAAGTAAAATCCTGTAATCCCCAAACTGGACCCTGCATGCCCCAGGCCATACGGTGTGAGTAATATAATAGTTGCTCAGTGGACTCTGAAAACACTCAATGTTGAGGAGAAGAGGAGTGTATATGAGGAGAAGCCGTTCACCTTAATGACAATCCTAACCCTCGGGACTGAGCGCTGAATGATCAGGAGCGTGCATATACATTCCCCTAAGGACAAAAACCTGACATCTCCATAAGAAACGTCGCCTCTGCCTGACACAGAAACCCCATTCAAGTCCAAATGATGCCATTAATTCTAATGAGTTGAAAGCCTGCCTTCCATTTTTACATAACTGATGCTACAGTAACTGATTGTCTGACTCTGAATAAAATGCAGAATAAGCCACATTAAAACCAGTGCATATTTATTCATAGGTACAGTCAGGTAATGATAATTCAAAAATGAAACAAGGGGGAAAAAAATACCTGAATGAACCCCCCTGGTATTCTTCTGGTAGAAGTTTTCCATCTCTGGCCTTTTGTGCCAAAGTCTGCCGTGGGAACAAACAGAGAAATACATTTATTAGCTTGATAGTTCATGAATAGTATAAACAAAAAGAAGAATTATGTACAACTCTTTCATCTAGATGCACAAAAAGAAATCCATCTGTATATTCAAATAAATACTTATTCTTATTGATATGTGCACTAATGTATCGCTTACATACAGTAGGTAGTACGGTAATACAATTTCTGATACAATTCTTGGGGATAGCCTATACCCGAGAATTGTATTTACCATTCAATACCAGAAATCATTCCCAGCAGTAGAAGGGAAAAAAAAAAAAACAGAAGCCAGCTGAGCGGGCAATGACAGAATGAGGGGAGGGAATAGACAACATCCAAATGAGAAGTCGCACACTTTGAGACATGTTATCAGACGCCACTTTGGCTGAATCCATAATCAACTAGAGCATGACACGCAGCATCAGTGGTTTGGTAATGGAGGAGTTTGGAAGAATATGTAAGCAGTCATCATGGAAAGAGGAGATTCGCAAAACATACCTGCTATTAGGGCTGCGAGATTTTGGAAACGTATCTAAACAACATTGCGATGTGATTGCCAATACCCAGTTTATTTAAAAAGTCTAATTTTTTTTCACATGAAGCGATGACCGCATACACAATTCTAGTTTTGCCAGTGGTTTTTTCTTTTATCACAAACAAAAAAAAGTGAAAATTCTTCTGCCCAACAACAAGAAGAAAGATATTCCCATCTCTGCTCTTAAACTCAAATCAAGAAACATGTTCCCAAACTGAACAGATTTCCTTTTTTCAGTATATTTTTTCATTGCAAAGAACTTAATAATAATTGCAGTATTTGCAATATGCTTAAATCCAACCCCAAAAAAAATTATGATTTCGGAATTGATTGAGTTTTAATCCTGCAGCTCTTTACCTGCAATTATACTTGTAATCAGCAGGGACTCGAATCCATTTAACATCCTCAAATAAGTTCTCAATGTGTTAAAACAATTATTTAAAAAAGGCACAAACACAGAAAAAGCAAAAAGAGAGAAGCGAGGGCGAGGATGTGACACCGTCAGATGGTGCTCAACATTTGGGAAAACAGACTGATGCGCTATTATTATCAAATGGAGTCGAGTGACCTTTTAGCTCATCCATATTGCATCTTCATTTAACTCCAGGCTCGTCCAATTAAAACTTGCATGAAGAATTAGCTCATTGGGTATCGGACTTGTATTTTACTGCCACAGGCGCCATGTTTCAACAAGTCTCCTGGTTTGATCATTAAGGTCTCAAAATGTAGACAAATAGGTGTTTTTTATTTGAGGAAGGGGAAAATCACATGTATTTGGGCCAGCTGTTGTGAGCCACCCCCATCCCTGGTGCTGTACTGTACTGCCCAAATTTAGTAAAAAGTCAATGTTGGCATGTGGGAGTTCTATTCATAGCACTATTATCATATTGGCAGAAAGAAATATGGAAAAAATAGACACAGAAAATTCCAATGTTATTCCCACCCATTCCTAATTATGCAATCTACAATACTATACAAGGCTTTTCAAAATGTGCGTTACATTTAGAGCTCATGTGTGGTGTCCTCAGCTGCTGTGAGTGTGTGTGTGTGTGTGCGTGTGTGTGTGTGAGATAGAGAGACGACAATTGCAGCTTTATGCTCCATATGTGGCCTCTAACAGCTGAGACCGACAAAGCCCAAAACCCAGCCCCGGCATATCCAACCGGTTCTCTACAGGGGCCGGGACGTATCTAATGTGGTATGCTCTGCAGGTTTACAAAAATATACCCACACCATAGTATTTTTCTGAACACATACAGTACATAGTATTAATATTTCAAATTGATTTAGCAAAATGCATTTATTGTCGTATTGGCCAGGGTTATATTTTTGAGCAATGCCTGAATGTCCGCAGTATATCATTAAACCCAGGACTTTCTTGCTGTGAGGAACAAGCGCTAACCACCTATCTAGCTAAAATCTGGAACAGTCTTGTGAGACAGGCTTCTACTCTGACAATGTTCAAATCCAAGTTAAAAAACAGTTCTGGTTAGCTGTGCATACACCTGAAGGATTGTATCTTCACTCTAATGTACAGTGATTATTAATGATTATAATGTTTTTCTTTCAATTTTTACTTTGTACTTTGAGTTGCCTTGTGTTTGAACTGCGCTATACAAATAAAGTTGCCTTGCCGTCATTTAGTTTAAAACGTGTCATACAAACAAAAAGTCTTATTTCTAGGGCAATTGCAGTGTATTTCTCTTTCCATTCGATTGTCATTTCAATTGTCCCAAATAAAGCTTCTGTACATATTAAGATATCATTTGCACAATTCAAGCATTTTTAAACCATATTTTCCGTCACCTTTTCCAGCGTGTACAGTTTGTGATGTTTGTGCTGAGTGTTTGGAGCGGTACCTTGGCGTTAGCTGAAATCTCTTGGACGCCTTTGCTCGCAGCGTCTTTAATGATAGGAGTGATGAGGCCTCGCTCTGTCGCCACGGCGATGGCGATGTGGATGGTGTCGAGTGCGTGTGGTCCGTCGCCCGACCATGTCACGTTCACTTCAGGCATTTCCTAATGGACAGAACAGCGTTCAAGAGGGCTTTGGTTACGGCGAGTGCTTATGTCATCTTTATGTGTTTAAGAGACTTGGATGAGACGGACGGAGATTGTTTCAGTCCATTCGTTTATTGAACACGACAATGTTTACGTCACCACGCAGACATGAAGGCTTCACTCTTCTGTAAAACTTAAAAGCACTGTAACTCACTGTAACTCACACGCCGACATCTGATTGGACATTGTAATAGTTTCTGCAATACGCTCATCTTTCATCTCCTGCCCTTGAATTTTGGTTGATAATTTAATCACTTTCACTGAAATTAAATATTCAGCACTAACATAATTATGATAAAGCAGTGGTTCTCAAACTTTTCATCCAATCAATTCATTTGAAACGACTCACACCACCCCTGTTGAACAAAATATCAGGCAGTTATAATTTGTTGAAACATGTTAAATCAATTGCAGTATTATTGTTTTTGTCGTTTAATGTCGTGAACAAAGCAAACCACAAGATGCTGACTTTATCTTATTAGAAAACAGGTTTTCTTTCACGTACTAAAGAATCCAATTCAATCCACTTTAATTAGAGCAGATTTAATAAGCAAACAGTTCCCAAAGTGCTGCACAGAAAAACGTATATGCAAATGAAATAAGAACTCCTGTGGTCCCCCTGATTATAAAAAAGTTACTAAAACACCAGAAAATGCCGGAAAATGAAAATGATCTTAAGACAAGGCTTGTGGTAGGGGAGGGCAGAGCGTCCCATAGCTTTGGTCCTTGAGCCCTGTGAGTCACTATTTGACACTTTGGGCTGAGAGCTGATTGAAACAGACGATCACCATCACTCGACCAAAGTTTAACAGATTTAAAAGTTTGGTACTCCAGCTTTAAATATTCATACTCTGTTTCAAATAATGATTGGTGAAACACCGTGAAACGCTCTTGGAATTTAGTCTTGAAATCATATTGCTTTCGTTTCTCTAGTCTCATGCCCCCCACTTTGAGAACCACTGTGATAAAGTAAGGCTTCTAACTAGTAATTGTTGTGGAGTTCTGGGGTGAGTTTAGTGTTGGGCGAGGCATAACATGCTTCATTCAATCCAATTAAGTTTATAACTTAAAATAATGCAAACACATTTTGCAACACTGCACAAATGAAACGGGGGATTGTGCGAAAATTAATTAAAATGTACTTACTTTCAGTGTAACAGCCGCTGCCTTGATAATGAAGTCATTAACAGACACTTTTATTTGTTCTGTAAAGACAAAACGCATTAATGAGAACATCTGTTGATCTATTTTCTTTCACCACTAAGCAGATTTTAGAAAACCAACAGACGTGACTAGAAGGATCTACCCAAAACACCCAATGGGCACTTTTTTTGCCAGTGTTTGCGGCTGCACACCGGTTGGACAGGCCTGGCCTTGGCACGGCTGCCAACTGGAGTCCAGAGAGCTGTACCAGACTGTTATGAATGCTGTGAGCAGGATGATTAATGAGCTAACCGTGAAATCTCTCTGTCCCGGAACAAAGAGGCTCGGCAAAAACAACCACCACAGAATCCCCCTGAACACACATGAGCGTTAATAGGTCTGGAATGATTGGACCATTTCCTCGTGGCGCATCGATGTAAGATGTGCACGTTTCAGACTCTCCAAACATGTACAGTATTTGCTGGACTATTTAGCGCACCCGTTTAACCCCACCAGCTAAAGTGTCCACATTTAGGCTGCACTTAAAGATGGGCAACAGGTTTTCATGTACCACTTGACCAACAGCTGATGGAGCAAAACAATGTTTTAACTGGATTCAACATGATTCAGGTGTTTTAATGCACTGTTGACTCATGATGATCAAAGCACTCTGGTAATCCAATCTATTTTGACAATAAACATGCTTCGGATCCCGACTTGTACTTTATAGAGTCAAAATAATAAATCCATAAACTGTTCTGACAGTAGCTGTAATGACATCAAAACAAGTCCTGTGCATTTCCCTGCACTTCCTGCTGAGTCTGTGTCCAAATCCCTTACAAAGTATAAAATGCCTAGATTGGCCGCAGTGCTATATAGACGGCAGAGTTCAAAGAACTTGTAAAAAGTTGTGGCTTATAGTCCGGCAACAATAACGGTATATACGGCAGCCTATTCTATTCCAATATATTCTATATTGTAAAAAGGCCTAAAAAGCCTTTTTGTAAGTTGGGGAGCACATATTTGCGCATCAAACTTGGGAATTAGCCACTTTATTTGTCCACACAGTGGGCTGCTTTTATCTTTGATATAGAGCTCTGTGACGTGCCAGTCCGGAAATCCAATTTACATTGAAAATCTCTATAGGAGTTTTGAGAATAAAAGAGACGATTGAGGCAAAGTAGCCAAGTGATAATTATTTCTACCCACAGGCGGTTGTTTTTCTACACAAAAAAAATGTTCACGTGAACACGTAAACTTTTTAAAGTTTCAAAAATATACATCAAATATAAATATAGGTTTGTGGTCATTTCTCACAAACCCCCAAAAAAGCAAGCTTTCCATATAATATAATATATTGTTTACTATTTTATTTGTTTATTTCTGTACTGTATTTGTCTGGTGCACACTGGTGACTTTTGCAAAGGTATTCCAATGTTTTTTTTTACTGCAAATGGCAAATAAACTGAATCTGAATAACTCAATATTTACACATGCACAGAGTAAGGATTAACTACCTGCTTGTCTTAATTGAAAATGTTTTGTGTTTTAATGTTATGGCCACAAAAAACAAAACCCATGAGCACGGAAACAAACAGGCAACACCCATAGTTCATGTTACCGACTGAGGAGGTGAGGTCGTCATTCTGAAAACAAGATTATCAAGGTATTTTATGCAAGGCATTGAATAAAAAGGGCATATGCTGCACTCAGACAAATGTATCCAGGGCCACAAGCAGCAAGCATTTCCTTAAAGACTTCTCAGTTAGGTTGACTATAATTATTTATTATATAAGTTGCACCATTTTACAAAATACTATACTTCAGTAGTGATGAGACGATATACTCTAAAAAACAAGTTGATCAGTTGGAAGTATAATGTTAGTAGTGATGAATAAATACATATTATATCCGCATCATATACAGTAATATTTTTACTTGAAGCTAAGGGCACCACCAGATTGAAAACCAATGTATATCCATATATGAAAGCCATTAGCCCCATCATTTAACTCAACTCATATGATCACGGTTTTATGCAAATGTGATGTCTGACCATGGAAATATGAAACTGTATATCGTTGCTGTGTATCTTCAATAAAATACAGTAACAATGTCAAATACACTTCTAATATATTCTATTTCTATTCTATTAAATGCCATTCTATGAAAGCAACCGTTATGACATGAAGCTGACCTTCCCCTTTCTATGCTTCTGGTTTATGCATCTCAACCGCACATCTAACTGTGGCAAGAAAAGTGTGGTTAGAAACGGTTTCTAAGGAAGTAAAATAAGGCAATCAGTGTTTGTTTAGGTAGATGCACGAGAGCACGTTTCCAGTCAGATGTTCAACATGCACGGACACGTTTCACAGAAGCATTTACATGGTATACAGTCCTTACACATCCATCACACAACATGCATGCATTTGAAGGCAAGACCAAAGAGTCGGGGAATTCATTATACACGGCGGGATCCATGAAAAAAACATTGCCCACAACACGTGGTGTTCGAAGTCTTGAGGCTGGGACTTCCAGGAGTGATGAGTGTAAAACTGCTGCACAAGCAGGTTGGTAATTGTAATCGCATTTGTTTTAATGAGGCAGCAAAATAAAAACATGAATAATAATGTTGAGCGGGACTGTTAGGGGTTTATATATAAATTATCCTTTAGATCTTATATCAACCTACACTGCAAGTACCATGTAGGATTTGCGGCTTTCAGGAACCAGGGTTTTGTAGCGTATGTATATGCTTCTATTACTGCACAAAGTGATGAAATATGAGGTAATAAATGCTTTAATCAAGAGGTTTTTATCTTAATTTGAGTACATTCTGTCTTTAAACAAGATTATCAATGGGACAAATGAATCTTATTTTAAAGGCAGTCCAAATGTGCTCAAATTAAGATACATTTTGCCAAATTTGTCACTTTTTGTAGTGTGGACGCTAATGATCAACTTTTCACCCAAAGACTGTGAGGAGTGGACAGAACTAACCTGTTAATGGGATATTTGGAGCTGTTGTTTTGAATAACAATGGCTTATAAGTTAAATCGTCATCAGGTTGTTGATATAGTTGAGTAAAACACAAAATAATGTGGTGGTGATGTTGAGGCAATTGCATTTATTATTATTATTATTTATTGCTGTACCTTGAGCTAAGTCTTTGCGGAGTTGCATGACAGCCGCCATGTCACAGTCCACGGTGGCGTATGCGTGGGGGATGGTGGTCTTCGATTGCGTTAGCCTCTGAGCGATCACACGACGCACATTTGTGGCTGGGATTTCAGTGAACGTACCCTGAACAAAGGAACATTAAGAAAAACAGTGGAAGTGATAAGAGGTTAGAAAAAGGCATACACACAAACCATCACATTAGCATGTTTGGATTTTGGATAATACATTGATATTGAAGTGTTTGTGGCAATTTGGGTTTGCAAATTCTTCAAAATGAATTCAAAATGATTTAGGATACTGTGAAAGGTGTCTACACTGCATTACATGTATTATCCCTACACTGTTATCGAACGTAGATTGCTTGAGCAGTTATGTGATCACACCATTTTACTTACTATTCTTAAGTGAGTTAGTAATCACAAGTATCTTTTATTCTTTACAATGGCTCGTTTCACAGACAGTGACAGTCACAAATGCTAACAATTGTTTAGAGCCTTTTTTCCCCATTCACTTCACAAAAGATGGCAGAAGCAGAGACGCTTGTAAGTAAGTAAGTAAGTAAGTAATCTTTATTTATATACCGCCTTTCACAGACCAGAGTCACAAAGCGGTTTACAATTGTTATTATTTTTGGGCACTTGTCCTCTCACTCCACACAGAGATGGGAGCGGGGTCGCCAAACAGGAGGCGCATGCCAGACCTATTGTGCATGTTTTTAGTGGTAGGGGAAACCGGAGTACCCGGAGGAAACCTACGCAGACACAGGGAGAACATGCAAACTCCACTCAGAAAGGCCCTGGTCCGGCCGGGATTCGAACCCAGGACCTTCTTGCTGGGAGGCGAGAGTGTGAATTGTACACCATTCACACTCAATACATTCATACCTATTGTGCATGTTGTACCTATTGTGCAAACCAACACTGCCCAGGGGAGAACATGCAAACTCCACACCGAAAGGCCCCCTCTGGCCTGAGGATCCACCTTCTTGCTCTGAATCACAGGGACTCACCACTGCACCACCGTACAGATGTGCACTTTGTATCCCATTGTTGGTAATAGTCTGAAAAACACCAGTCTCTTTCTGCTTAAGTCTGACCTTTCAAACAGGGCACATTGTCTGCTGGAGATTTCATTGAGAGTGAAGAGACACTATGGTTGGTGCGGTGATACGAGGTGTGGTGCTCACCGGTGCTCCGGGTTTCCCTGGCACAGACAGAGGAGGGATGTTGGGTCTTCTGCCGGCGGGTGCTGATGCTGCAGGAGCGGGAGTGCGGGCTGGGGAGGGGGCGGGGGCCGCTGGACTTGGGGCCGAGGGCGGAGGAGCAGCCACAGGAGGAATGAGCTTGGCACCGGGAGAAGCCTTCAAAAGCTTCATTGCATCTCTGGGAAAAAAAGAAAGAAGGGAAGTAAGAGGGAGATCAAATGACGAAACCCTGGGCTGGTTCAAAGTAAATGCGTAGCAAATTAGATGACAGAATTGCATCTTTTTACTGCAACACATTTGCACTTACATGTACATCAAAATGAAAAGTATTCTAGTGTGCCGTGGGTCTTAATCTTATTTGAAAACATTTTACCGTTTATATACAGAAAGCTGATTCGCTGGGTGATGGTACTATATTTTTAACTGAGATTAATGACTACATGTGAAAACTAGTCATAGAACCAAACAGTTTTGAGTGCTAGGAACTAATTACATGGATAATATTTCATAGTTCATTTTTCTGTGGTTTCGAAAAGTACCTCCAGCTTTAGGGAAATCTTGCCAAGACCAAAATAAATCGCACATCATCACTAAAAGGACTATACCACTACTATATAACGTTACATCTCTACATTGTACATTTGGAAATTCATTATTATTGCATACAGGAGTCGAGATCCGGTAAAAACTAGAAGGTAAAAAAAAAGGTAACTTTGGGTCATGCACCCACTGAAACCATGTCATCAGCAGCGGCGGCGGCGACTCTCCTGGGAACAAACAAACCCGCCAGGCCTAGGATCAGGTGTCAACGAGGGCGTGCGGCAACAACTCATTTGACAACTTCGCCTCATTATGTTCCAACTGATAATGTATGAGCTAATGGCATATTGACTTTCGCTTTTGCCAGCAGAGTTATTAAGATCTTTGGGAAATGTGAGGGTGTGCTTTTGATATTAGTTATTTAGAGCTTTGCAGGGGCTTGGGGCTGGTAGGGGAAAGGTGTCAGATGTGTGGACGTTTCGAGTCGCAGTTGATTGCACTCAATTCAGTCGTCGTGTCCTGACCAGCTGCCCCACGAAACACAGTCCAGGTGCACGTAATGCTTCCTCTCTGTATTGTGTGTATGTGTGGTCAGACGACAGGCCCCACATGGAAATCCCCACTCGGATATATGAGACTTCCTCAACAACTGTCGCTTGAAGACAGGAACGATCATACACCGGTTTGTGTTGGTCTTGATTTGCATGTTTGGCCTACGTTTTCTTTGTTTATCTCGGTGGGCGCGATAAAACCTGTGGTAAGTGTTCATCGCGGCTCTGCATCAGTCAAGTGGAAGTGTGATAAGGAAAAAAGGTGCAAAAAGGAAATGACAGGAAGTAGCAAAAACAGGGTATTTTTCTTTCACATGTTGTAAAATTTAGTGTCGTACTTCAGTCAAATTTGGATTTCTCATTTTTTCCAGTCTATTGGTTTTGTAGTCTATAGTTTAAAACACACTGTGATGATCAGGACACGCCTTATGGACCAATGGCTGAAATGTGTTTTTTTAATCACAGAATTTATTGTATTTGAACTGTTTGATTTTCTGATCTATGTTTGACAATCTATGTATTGACTGTTTTGTGAAGTCCTCCTAGATAACTGCTGTTGTGATTTAGGGCTAATACAAAATTACTTTTTTAACTGACCATTCACGTGTACTAAAGACCAGGCCAAAGGAAGTGACTAGAATCTTAACAAACATAAGCTGCAACCCTCACATGGACATGGGTGTGAACTGAACCAGCAGCATATGTACAAACAAAGCCATAATAAACTGGCTTGTGCTGCCACCTAGGACCCACTGTGGAACGATGAATAAACATATGAATGCTTTGACTACAATGTTAGTTACAATACATTGAATAGAGCGTTGTCAATTATATATGAGTCATTGTGTGTTTCCATCTATTCTCCAAAACATGACATGGTCTAATCCAGCTGAAGTGGGACGCTATTGGTGACAATGAACCTGTTTTTTAGCACTTCCTGTGGGTTACGTAACAAATGATCTCATCCATAGGTTGTGTGACCCATGTTATTCAGGCCCAATAGACAGGCCCCAGTGCACTGGGCAGAGGGAGGGGTGCCCTGCTCTGATGAGAACCACAACAAAAGGAAGGAAACAGAGTCTATTATGGCCTTTTCTCAAGAAGCTCAGGCCATTAGGGGCTTACATTCACAATGCAGAGTAATGTTACTTCAGACTTCAGCGATTTTAAAGAAAAAGAGGGTTGTATAATACATGTTCTATACAGTCATGGTTACAACTAGTGGTAGCGGCTGACTGTCCAATGGCTGAGTGGTTAGTAGGCTTGCTTCTCAGCAAGAAGGACCCTGGGTCCGATTCCATCTTTCTGAGAGGAGTTTTCATGGCCTCCAGTGCCTAGGATTCATCCAGGTGCTCTGGTTCCCCATCCACAAAAAACATGTACAATAGGTTAAATCCTCCGACTCCGTTAGTCCTGACTCCAAGCCTTGCATTGATGTGTCCCCGGGCACTGTACTACCACTGTGCGACCGCAGCTCCTGACAGAGGCACAAGACAAGTAGCATTGAAGTCTATATAACATTCAAAACATGATCAATAGATTACTAAAATTAGTGGACAACTAGTGGCACATTGTATTTCCTAAATCCAAAATCCAATGCCTCGTTTTGATCTGCCTGCTCTTATTTAAGGAATACAAAATAAAACCAAAATCCTTCAGCTCTATGAATAAACAGACACACAGACACACAAACGCAAGTCTAACTATAGGGGCCTTGGGGAAAGAAGGAGGATAATTGCATTCCCTTTTGTGTTTTTTGAGGGCTGATGCAGTAATTGTGGGGAGGGAGTATATAACAACTTAACATTGATCAAATGAATGCATGAAAAAGAAAAAGGGGCTCCTCTTAAGCCTCGTCGAGTATTTCTTCTTTTTTTCCCTCTGGTTCAAGGTCTGTTACTATGGCCACCAGTGGGTCCGGGAGACTGGGTTGCTATGGAGACTGAAGTTGCCTAATGAGATTCCCCAGCAGGGTGTGAGCGGGGTAACGAGAGCATTCAATCAGCTCCCTCCTGACGACAGGTACCTCTGCGAGTGATATAACACGATTAAAGTGACTGAACGCAACACATACCCACATCTACATAAATGTTGCTGTCATCACAGAACCACCAGCCTGATGCGCCGTGTGTGTGTGCGTACATGTGTGTGTGTGTGTGTTCAGATGCCAACAGGTGCCTCCTGCTGATAGGCTAATGTCCTATTTGTGTAAGCAATTTATGGAGGACGGCAGAGGACAACAGATTATAATTAAGACCTTGGTCGCACACAGGGCTGTGTTTACATGTTCAGTTTGTACATCTTCCAAAAAACCATTAATTTCCGCTTTTGATCCTCGAAATCTGGAGAAAAGCCACTAAATGACTGCGGCTTTTTCATCTGAATTACAAAATGCTACACAGTAGGGATAGGCACTATTCACATATGTAGAAAGTGATCTCATTTAGAAGAAGTACAACGTGGTGATCCACAAATAGTATGCAAAAAGAGGTTCAAGATTTATATTAAACCTAAACCTATAATAAGTTATATTAGTATTGGGTGATCTGACATCACCCAAGGTTATAGCCTAACCTTTGACATATCAGCCCACCCCCAAGAAAAAGAAACCCCCAATATCTATCAATCTTCCACTCAATGCCTATTTTGGTGCATGGATGCAAAAGTAAAAACATCACTCCATTTACTCCAACAGAAAACTCTATAATGAACCTATAAAATCTCTAAATGTCTCAATTGTTTTTTTTTCTTTTTAATGTTGTGGTCACTTTCATGCTCCAAAATCTGGAACCATTCTATACAATCAATGCAATCCTTTCCCGTCTCTAAAACATTAAGATTCCATCACTAGTTTTTTTCATATTTTCTAAGCCTTTGTCACAGTTTTAGATCTGCATTTTCAAACAGCAGAGTGAATAAGAAAGGACCACCCTCACTCAGCATATCAGCTTGCAGCCCAAAGCGTCAAATAGTGACTCATGGGGCTCTATCTTTTACAAAATGATGGAAATTTTTCCAATAGGTGGACTGATTTGATTGCAACATTTAACCATTTCAAGAATCTTTCTGTTGGGACAAACAACATGCATTATTTATAGAACACAAAAGTTTGGCGCCAGCTTGATTTGGAAGTCATGTCACACAGTGTAGTTTAGTGGGGAGATCATAGCCTGGAGCCATTGGAGTAAATACACCACTACTATCACCACCAGGGGTTAACCACAATCAATGCAGCTCTGCTATGGAGGGCAAGCTAGCTGCAATAGGCTCTTGTTTTTACAACATTATTCTCAAGATTTATGGTCAAATGATGATTAATCAGAATATGATTTAAAACTTGTTTCAGTGTGTGGGGGTCATGTGGCCTTACTCCTTTGTGATGAGTCCTCTTGGTCCTGTAGCTGTGGCCAACTTGGGGTCAAGGCTGTGAGAGTCCAGGATGTGCCGTGCTGCTGGACTGAGACGCAAGCTGCAGACAGAGACCGTGTTTCAATAAGAATCAACAATGTAGGGGAAAAAACATGTGAAAGTACACTATCCATATTGCTCTAACTGAAAGCAAAAAACATGTTTGAACTGTAAATACAAATAGTTGCTGTTGTTTTGTTTAGGGATGTGACCTTTTTTCTGGAAAAAATGGAACCGAGACACCTTTCTTATCTCCACAGGCTTTTAAAAGAACATAAATCACAAAACATTAGACATTATGCTTTACTATTCTGGCTCTATATTTTTGTATATAGATTTTTGATAGTGTAGAAGTAGCAATTTCAAATTCCAAACACAAATGATCTGTAAAAAGACTTTTTATTTAGAGCTTTTTGTTTCTTAATTTTTTAAGATTTTTTTAAGAGAACAAAAAAGGAATATAGATTTTGTTTATTCTTCAATAAACTAAATATAAATACATTTATTGTGTTGTATTTTAGTTCAAATGTGGCAAGTGTCACATCATATCGAATCGCATGCTGTGAAAAATACCCAGCCTTAATCGCTATTCAACTTAATGGAGAAGACATTTTATCTAAAGCTACCTAAAAAGTGTCAAAATACACTTAATATATTCAAATGTGTTCATGAAACTAAAACTGCCGCGGGTAATGAAATTCTACAACCTTAAGACTGTCAAAATGGAGACCTGTTTTTGAGATCATTAACCTAATACTGACAAAAGCCCAGTGTTTGTTTGTAGAGTTTGACATAATGGCGCACATTCTGTCGCTGTCACCTTTAATTGTTTCTGATGTGATGCATGTGCCATTTACCACAGGGCACACGATCGATGCAAACGTCAGAGCTGGTGGTATTGACGTGTCCTCGCTCTCTCCTCCTCTGTGGGTAATCTTCCATATATCAGACGTGCAGCAAAACCTTTCCCCGGCAGAAACCCGAGGACGCCTGAACTCAGCACTAAATGTTTGCATAACAAACAGGTCGCGTTTGTTTGGAAGGAAATCCTCTTTACCTTTGCATTTATTGTGTAAAAATGCAGCTTCTTGGTCTAAAGATGTGTTGTAAACTGTATTTGCCTCCATGTTTTGAAGTATTTAGAATATTAGCGTTGGGTTAGCTAAAGGAAGAAAAAAATATGTGCCATTTTTCCTAATTTGTGTATATCTCCACTTTTAAAACAAGTATTTCCAATGTTACATGCAGGTTCTGTCTTAACTGTACTGAAAATGTGTGTATATATAGACCATGATATCTTGTTTCTTCAGCAGATGTTTTAAGATGAAAATATACTAAAATCAAGATAGATATATTTGCTCATCGAATCCTTTTTTAGAATTATTGCAGTACATTTGATCCTTTTGTTCAGTACATTTGTGACGTGTTTAACAATGAAGCCTTAGCATGTAATATGCATTCTCCTTTCGATAACATAAGGTACATAATTTGCTTTATTATTCTTTGGGTCAATGGTGCATTTCATGGTCCAATTTTTTTTCTGCCAGCAGACCGGAGTTGTGGATCCATCTGCCCACCTCGTGTCAATATGTCACAATTCAAAAATGTTGTTTCCATCACTAGATATTACACCAAAGTGACTCCTACGATGACTACAAACACGCATTTGTATACAGTGGATTAACTCACGGTCCAGACGTGTGTTTGGGAGTGGGGGGATGTTCAGGCGCGGGAGCTTCTGGAGCAGCAGGAGTCTCGGTTGGAGCCGTTTGAGGAGGGGGAATCTCCACCTGCTTCCAGTCCTGACCCTGCTCCACCATCAGGGCGATCAGAGTGCCCAAGCGAACGCTCCGACTGCCCTCCTCCATCTAAGAATAACAACAAGGGCACATTGAGTTGTTTAAATGTGTCGTCTGTACTATCCCAGTAAAATACGTTCTCAAAAGAGTACCACTTGTATGCAGATTATTTTAATTTGAAACTTCCAACGTATTTTGAAAAACCCATATATTTAATGTTTTTTTTTTTATTGTGAAGAACTGGGTGGAAAAGCAATAAATATGACAAGCAGTTCACCTTTAACCCAAAGACTGTAAATGGTGTGCGTCACCCATATTGTTTGCCTTATCGAGAGAGGCTGATTAGAAATAGCCCAGACACTGTGTAGGTGGGAATCTGGAGCTAAACTTGTGTGTAGCAATGACCTAACAACCAAACGGCCAATCAGGAGCGGCGCTGGGCTGTTCGCTCTTGCTCGAGCTCGTTTTTTTGGGACAGAACACACCAGATTGGTCAGTTGTTAGGGGATATACCGGTAATCTGGATTTACAAAGACATTATCAAAAAATATAAAACACCAGGATAATGTAAAGTGACAAACCACATCTTCAAACCCGAAACGGTGAGAGTGATGCAAACGTTAGGGTAAGGAAAGTTTACTTGCTAGTCAAAAAAAGGCCCTATTAGCAGGTTAGCATTGTACATCCCTACAGTCTTGGCTTTAGTCATGCACTAAATGTACATGATCTCTCTGAAGTAGACCGTTTAGCAGTTACTTTCTTAAGGAAGTGGTTACATTTGTATACATTGCACAACCCGTAGCGAAACGATCGTTTTGTGGTCCACATTTATCAAACACCAACGAGGGTCTATTCGTCATACGCAAACCTAAACCCATTCTATTCCCATCACTTCATTACAAAGCCTGCTGCCCTGACAAACAAGGCAATAGCACAACCGTGAATGAGGGTTCCTGGAGTGCGATGGATGTATTTTCACGCTGTTGATAGCTGTCGGCCATTGATTGACTATCTTGTTTACGTGGGTAAGCCAGATCCACTGTCGGCGCCACAATCTCCCCGCGCACGGTGTTGTTCCTCCCGCAGTATTGATCGGCGTAAATGAAAAAAGCCGGCCGCTGCGCGTTGGGACGGTTGCCTTAACTTCATCTCCTGTGAAAAGGGATCGACTTTTGAGAGCCACTTCTTTAAAACGATCTTGGCTGAAACACCTCCAAAAGAAACCGCCCCAAAAAAACTTGCCATGCCTTTTTAGTCTATTATTATTTTCTTTCAGAGCCATCTCTTTATAAAAATCACATAATGCTTTTATTTGTGTAAGTATACCTCGGCATAATGACTACTATTGACATGGCGAACAACTACCCCCACATTCCCTACTCAAATTGCTATCACAAATAGCGCGACTATTTACTGGATTGGAAACAAGCAAGTGGAGAAGGAACATCTGTGCTCACCAAGTGGGAAGACAGAGCTTGATTTAAATAATTATTACTGCCAGTGTCATTGGAAGTGTGGCTTTGAGACAAAACGGCACGCGACGTAGCTCCATCTTAGGTCTTTATGGAATCCATACGTGGATAGTAGTTCATCACTTGCATGTCCCCTGAGAGGTGATGGATGAGGGTTGGGGGCACATTGGCTCTACATGGATACATCTATCGTTCTCATGTTTTTATTTTCCCCTCTACTGTTTATGCAATGGAGCAAAGGCAAAACAGTGCCATATGCAAAGCGATATTAAGCATCTACCCTGGAACAACCGCGCCCCCAGTTCTGGCATGTATCCACTCCGCTTCCTGAACAGCTTGAGACCTTTGCAAAAATTAAGCATTGTTTTTTTGTTCACTGGTGATGATGAATGTCGAAATTGCTCATTAGGCAGCACATTTCAGAATTATGATGCCTTAAATAAATGTGAATATAACTAAACTTTTTTTTTTTAATTAATTCCATGTTTTATTGGTGATGTGTAACGTAGATTATTCAGAATTTTTCACAATATTAAGAAATATGCTGGGTAAATGAGAAATGAGCTCAACACTGCCATCAAATGGAGTACAACCAAGATTCCTTTTCCTTCCATCTTTTCTCTCATAGTCCCACATCGCCTCAACTCATGTTTGAGCAATGTAAAATTTACTGTTTATGGAAAAATATACTGCAAGCAAAAGTAAAAAAAAAAACACTTGTCCTCGGGCTGGCTCTTAAGACTGCTTTATGCTCGATGCGAATATATAGTGGCAACACAGAAACACCGATTGAAGGATAATAGTGGTAAGAAGGCTGTTCTACATGAATGAGCTGGCGTTTAAGAATGAACATGTGCTGTGAACTGTGATAAACATCTCCACATTCATACACTTTCTGATGATATAAATAGACAGAAGCACTGCCTGCCAGACGCACATCTTTAAATGGTTTTACGGCATCAGTGGAATCCGGCTGATGTGGTGGAAAGGGCCATTGAGGGGACATCACCCAGCGCATCACAAATACATTTAATTCATTACAAGCGATTTGTCCCGTTTTGTGTTTGCTTCCGGGGTTTCAGTTGTTAAATTGGTGAGTTTATAGAATCCATAGACCCCTGATATTTTGTTTGTTTGTTAAAGCTTTATCAAGGGGCAAAAGATCACATACAGGTAGTACACGCTGAAGGGTATGTGATGTTTCATGTGTTACCAGAAATGAATATTGTAAACATTTGAATCTATAACAAGGCCAAACATTATATATATATGGCATTGCTTGGCTTATTGTGGTGGTCTCTGGTATTATTGTTTAAAATGTTGTAAATAAATGTTAAACAACAAGAGCTGAAGTATTTCTGTGGGGCTTATTTATGTGCCTGTACACATAATGACTTGAGAGGACTGTTAAAATTGATCGCTGAGGTGATGGAAGGTGAAGAGGGAAAGTGAGGCTGAAGCTGGAACGTGTTGCTTTTTTTCCCTATGTCGCTAAGCACATAAAAAGATGAAGATTTCACCTACATTTATTACTCAACACTCCGGTCATACCATACATGTTCAACCAATAAGAACTCGAATCCTTTAAGAATGGCTTTGCCTGCACTTTAACAATGGGTGTTGATTGATTGCATCCAGAGCAAATGTTCAAATCGGAGCGCACAGGGTCATGGCGGAGCACGGCAGTAAGGCTATGATGAGATACAGTAATCTACGCTTTCAGGTTGCAAACCCCCCCCAAAGACCCACCCCGCCCACCCCAACTCAACATCTGAATATACCATCCACACTGCCCGTACACAACCCGCGAGCTGTGGTTTAAAATCGGTGGAGGGCTATGGTGACAGTTGACCCCCATAAATAATGTCTGCAGAGCGAGGGATGTGCCTTGGGCTGTTCACAAGCCAGTAATTATCCCATTCTCAACATTAAAAACCTGTTGGGAAAGCTACGCGCCTACCCTTTGATGAGCTAATGAAGTTTGACCCGGAGAGTGCGTCTGCAATCGTTCGCCATCCTCCAACAAACTAACTGCTGTTTTTCTTATTAAATCGGCTTTCTATGAATAAAAGGGGAAGAGTGCTCAGGGGGGCTTATCTAATACAGACCATCTTTCTTTGCCAGCTCCAACCGCAGAAGACCCTACCCCCATGTTCTTGGGCGGTTGTCATGGAAACTGCCTCGTGCTCGTAGTAGCACGAGACCAGGATGGAGTAAGGGAATGTAAACGGCGTGGGGAAATTGGATAGAGTACCGCAAACAACTGCACAAGCAACTCACCAATTTGTGTTAATGGGCAAGACGCTGCAGAGCAAATTGAATACATAAAAAAGGTTGTCCATAGAGTGAAAGGTAAAGCGTTCATTCAATTTGACACGTAAATGTATAAAGCCTTATGGTCCAAAAATATTTACAGTATTATTGTTGAAAAATAACATTATAAATAACATTTATAAATAATGGCTGGGGTATTGAAATTGGTATTGGGTATTTTTAAGTACCCAATAGTACTTTTAAAAAAATAGTAGAAAGTAACAAAATAGTTTGAAATTGTGAAGGACTCAAGTTTTTTTTTTTTTTTTTTTGTGTGGACAAAGTCAAATAAAAGTATTTCCTCAGTCACTCCTCAAGCCAGGTACTACTGTTGCAAACTCATTAATTTCCCTACCCATTGTCATCTTGCAAAGTGTGACAAATTCCAATAATTGGGTTTAAAAACAATTAAAGAGATGACAAGCCAACACACCACCTGTCTCAAATGTGTGCAAATAATGCCCATTATTTCTCAGCCATTGCATCCTGAATGAGAATATCCTTGAGATCAATAAACAATGATGAAAGAATGTTCTTGTTTTCCCTTCAGCGGCTGAACGTGCAGTGCCAGTGAGAGGTAACGGATGGTGGTGTCTTTGACAGCTCATTAAAAATTCAGACCACAAACAGAACTATGGGGGTTGGGGTGTGGGGGGGGTAGCCGCTGCTGGACACTGCCGTCAGATTACAGTGGGAAGAGATGAAACGGGGAGGGCAGAAGTACAGGGGATGGGACGCCTGGCTTTGCAGAATCACACAGACAGAGTTTACAGAGAGTGCACAGTAGGATACATTAAAATTATGTTATCCGTTTAAATCACTTCACGCTTGAGCAAGACGTTTTGACCATTTGTACTCCGTTTACACTGGCATGAAACAGGAAGTGATCTGGATCCTTCTGAGATGGGTAGCAGATGCATTTCAGAGCACAGGAACAACCATGTCTTTGGTAAAAATTTATGTATTTGTATATTTAGGCCTCTCACCTCTATTTTTTCATTGCAATACGTTTGTGTGTGTATGTTTTGGTTTAAGCAGATTTTAGGGGAAAGCCAAGAAACATGAAGCGTTTAATTGCGCTGTGGAAATTAAATGCTGTGATTTGGATAATTACTGTTAAAACGTTTAAGTGCAAAGGCAAAGTTATGAGAAACCTTTGAAAGTGCCACAAGAGTCCATCGAGAGTACTCTACATTCTTATGCTTACATACTCGCCTAAATAAATGCCTAATGCAAGTCAAACACAAAACACTTATACTTAAGCACTTTTCTCACTTACCAATATCTTGGCCAGTACACCATCTTCATTAGAGTCCAGGGTTACCACTGCTTTATCGGTTTCTATTTCACAAAGGGCATCACCTGCTGCTACTTCTTCACCTAGAAAAAAAAATAGTAAAAGACAATGGTTTTGTTGATTGATTTTTTTTTCCTGCACACATCAACTTGAGTAGCATTTTGGGACAAGACGGGTGTCCAAAGAGCTTTGATTTGGAATGAGTTTCGAATAGGACGCCTGAACTAGAGAAGAAATGTGCGATATGGAAAATAAGTGAGTCTGAAAGGAGTTTGGATCTCTGCTGTAAGATGACAAAAGGGACATGACTCAACAGACAATGGCCTCGGCAGAAACTAACCAGCATGAGATAAGAAAAACACGCGATTTAGGAATGTCCACCCCAGAGCAGACATCTGAGACAGCAGAGGTCGAATGGAGTATTAATCACAAAGATACCAACCTTCAAACCTGGACAATGATCGGCCCCAGAAACAAGCATCTTTGCCTCCCTCTCCGGCAAGATCAAAGATCAAATCGGGTCTGTATAATCTCCGATAAGGCCTGAGGCATTCTTCCCAGGCAGACTGGCGATCCACCAACGGCGTTCTGACGCCCCCCAGTGGACACGGGACGCTAGCACACCCGAGATGGACAGTCGAAATGATCGCTCCGTGAAGCCATTATTCTGATAACCTTTACTGTGCTCTACACGTGTGTACCATTGTCTGTAATGTAAATGCGCTGTGTGTCTGTATATGTGTTATAACCGTCGGTGTCAGTGATGCATATGTCGTTATAACCATGTCTGTCACGGTCTGTCACGAAAGATTTCCAGGGAGGCGCACAAAGATGACGTCATAGACGCGCCCCCCTGAACTGGGAAAAAAAGCACACGCAAGTCGAAAAACGACCTCTTGGCATTTCTAATGAACCTAACAACTACACGGTACGCGTCTCCAACGCGACCTCTGGGCCTGTAACAACTTTGGGCCTCTATCTCCACAAGGACAGCTGCCCACACTCGCTGTCGGAGACGACAAACTCTCATCAACCAGCCACCCTCCGGCTTCTGGACTGGACGTCTACACATGCGGGCGCTTTTCTAGGCGGCGTGTGTGTGTGTGGATTTCAAGTTTTGCTGCGACCTGTGGCCTTCGTCTCTCCTGCTGGAACAAAGGAACACGTGGACTTCCCCCCCTTTTCTTATTCTTCAATTCTTCAATACGGACTACGTCAAAGTAAGACTGTTCTAATTGCCAGGGTAATGTGTGATTCACGTGATATGTTTAACATCTCTGTTTAATGTGACCAAACACCTCCTCGTTGATTTCCCGATTTCGTATGTAGTCAATAAACCCACGATAAACTTAGTCATGGTCAAGTGTCCTTTTTATAAATCTTTTGATATCCCTGGCTGATTTCGAACTCAAGATCTATCAGATTGTGAGACTGATCGAGGCAGATTAGTACTGGATCTGTTGTAGATGTTTTCAAAGTCTACTGGTGCCCTTAAATATAAATTCAGATCCCTTTTAAGGAACAGCGAGACTCCGACCTGGAGACTAGCCGCTCCACATTCATTTTTCCTATCCTACACTGCCTACATCTGAAATCGCACATTCCCGATGGTCCAATGCACGAGATACAGATTATAGTGTATTAGTATCCCCCAATGTAAGACAAATAGCATTAACTCATGTTTTACTGTCACACATTATGCTTAAACCTCGTTAGTTTGAGTATGCTTTAAATAGAATGCAAGGAAAACCAGCAGTTGTGTCAAGGGCAATTCATAAACGTAGTCCAAAATCTATAGTCCTATAGATTAATCTATAGTAAATCTAAGTGACCTGTAACAAATTAAAATGTTCTCCCCAAATGATCAATATTGTTTGTCAAAGTACTGAATATTCCCATGTAACCTATACAGGAAAGAAAGTAGTTGTTTGGCTGAATCTCTCCTGCAGACAGATACCGGAGTAGAACAAACTGCTTTAAACGAAAAGGGTAGACGAGGTAAAGATCAACATAATTTTTTTTTTTATAGTGACAACTTGAAATGTAGTTTAGCACATAGATTTAATATTGTAATAAAGAAACAGAATTGAAAATATAAAACTACAGTTTTAAGTAGGGGTGCAACGGTTTGAAAAAATCACGGTTCGGTTCGTACCTCGGTTCAGAGGCCACGGTTCGGTTCATTTTTCGGTTCATTTTTCTAAAAAAAAGTGGTGTCTTTTTAATAAACACAGCTCATGTGGACTCGGCACCTGCTCTGACTGCCCCCACCTGCCCTAGAAATGAATTAAGAGGAAGGAAATGGATGGATGGATGGAAGGCATATTCCATCCATCCAATTATGTCTATTTAACATAATTAATGAAAAACAACACAAAGTGCAACATAAGAAGGCACTTTATGAGGATATTTACCCTCATATATTACACCACCTTCCTGATTCTCCCAAGGAGGGGGTCCATTCTGGGCCCAGCCTCATTCACTGCATTTATTTAATTTTTGGCATTATCAGTTGTGACTGGGATATTAGTACTGGGCCTTTGTCTTCCATTCCTCCGCTGCTGTGTCAGAACCTGCGCTGTGTGACGGTGTGACTGTCGTAGAGGGGGCGTGTCTGCAGCGCCAGACTCTTCATCTCCCAGTCTGCGGTGATGAAGTGAGCGGTTCCGCTCATGGATCTATTATAGGTTCCGCGGGACGTCCAAGCGTCAGTCGTGAGCGCAGCTGAGGATGCGCGGGAGAGTTGACTTTAGCCCGGTCTGACTGTGCGTAAAGGAGCTGCTTAAATGCCGCGACAATAGGTGGTCGTTGAGACGCTTTTTTCACTCATGTCTTTCTTGTGCCACAGTGCTTACACATCGTGACAGTTTTGTCGAATATTAATTATCAGTGTAGTTACAGTGAAGCCAAAATGCTCTCATACTGGGGATTTAAATGACGCAGGGCTTTCAAGCTCCTCCGTTCCTCCGCTCGCAATGACCGCGCTGTGTGTGGACTGAACAACGTGCGCACAACTTTTTTTTCATAAATCAAACCGCGGATCACGTCTGTACCGAACCGAAGACGTTGAACCGAACGGATCACGGATCAGTGATGAACCGTTGCACCTCTAGTTTTAAGTAAAAATATTCAGAGTGATCCATGTTTGATTTAACCATTCATCTGAGTTTTCACTGAGACAGCAGCACATGGCAACACAGCTCAGCGGCCAATCAGAATGCCACTTGCTGCCTCATGATAGATGAAACTGTGGTCGCGGTGCTTGGCTGAGCGGAGTTGCTAAGCAGTGATGAATAGTGACAGCAGTGGTTTCTTTGAGCCAATTAGCACCGAAGGGCCCTTGGGTGCTCCCAGCACTGAGCCCTCTGCCCTATACAGACAACTGATGTCATCAAAGTACCAGTGAACCATTACCGCTCCTGATCACTCTGCTCTTTCTCAAGAAAAGACAGAGGTAAAGCTATTGTGAATAATATAATAACTGCCCCACAGGGACGGCACGCGGACATTTACACCTGATACAGTGTATCTTTCGTTCAATCCATTGCATTATTGGCAAGGCAAGGCAAGGCAAGGCAAGTTTATTTATATAGCACAATTCATACACAAGGCAATTCAAAGTGCTGAACAGAACAAGAAAGCATTAAAATCATAAATAATCACAGTACATTAAAAAAAAAGATAAAAATATAAAATCCCTCAGTTGTATGCACAGCTAAACAGAACTGTTTTCAACCTTGTCTTAAACATTGTCAGAGAGGAGGCCTGTCTCACATCTTCAGGAAGACTGTTCCAGATTTTAGCAGCATGAATCTGAAAAGCAGCCTCCCCATGTTTAGTTCTGACTCTGGGCACTAACAGGAGTCCAGTCCCTGTGCTCCTCAGAGTCCGGGCTGGTTCATATGGTACTAACATGTCACTAATATATTTGAGACTTGTACACAAGCAGAGCTGTTTTAAAGTCTATTCTCTGAGCCACAGGAAGCCAGTGCAGAGACCTGAGAACTGGACTAATGTGGTCGTACTTCCTGGTTCTAGTCAGGACTCGAGCTGCTGCATTTTGAATGTACTGCAGCTGTTTTACTGCCTGTTTGGACAGACCTGTGAGCAGGCCATTGCAGTAGTCTAACCTACTGGAGACAAATGCATGGATAAGAATCTCCAGGTCTGCTTTAGACACTATGTTTTTGATCCTGGCAATGTTTTTTAGATGGTAAAAAGCTGCTGATGTTACTGATTTGATGTGGCTATTAAAATTTAAGTCTGAGTCCAGTATTACCCCTAGATTTCTGACCTTGTTTGAAGGTTTTAGGGAGAGAGACTGTAGGTGACAGATGACGCTCTCTCTTTATTGATGTATTGTGATCTGTGTTTGCAAATAAAACAGTGGAATTTTTGGCATTCCACATTTTCTTTCCCTCTCTTAGAAGTATGAATAGAAAGTGTTATGTTCTATAGATATTTGAATCATGTTTTGTTTTTTTAGAACACTTGTAGTGTGTAGTATAGTCAAGTGTAGAGATCAAGTGTTTGCGAGTATGTCGCACACACAGGTTAGCTCCAGGATTGATTAATATGGCCCTTTACTCTAACCCATATTTAACCTGGAGCAGCCCCCAGGTAAAATAAGTTTGAGAACACTGATTTACAGAAATGAAAGAGAAGAGGAGGTATGTAGTCGGATAGTTGACAAAATAGAGATTGATACCTTCTTTCTTGAGCCATTTCACGATGCTCCCCTCCTCCATGGTTGGGGAAAGAGCTGGCATCTCCACCTTGAGTGGGGTGACCCCTGCAGGTTGCAATTCAGGTGTTAACAAAAACATTGGATTTGCTTCAAAAGTAGCCAATTTATTTCAAACATTTCCATTTCAATATATAACAAATTCTCCCCCAAGACAAGTCAGGTCAAAAATAGAGAAAAAGGAAGTTGGGTTATCCAAGATATAACATACTATTTTAGCCACCGTTCAGTCAGAACCGCCACAGCCATCATGATGCACAAAACATTTAAGTTGGCATAAATGGCCGATGAAAAAGCCCCCCCGACAGGTCTGTTATGCAACTGATGTTGCCTCACCCTACACCAAAGGCTAGTGAGGTGCAGGAGCACGTATTGTCCCTAAAGGCAGCATCACACAAACAGCTGTACTACTCCAGAAGTCAGAGTTCACTGGGACAATGGGCTCAGAGCCACAACAGACAGCCTTTTCTTTAAATAGTTTCAAGCACTCAGCACTGATGTATGTGCTTATTTGTTACATCATTATTCTGTATATATGTATGTAACATGTTCATACTAAGATTGCTCAAATAAAAAAAAAACTGGGTTTGGCAATACAAATTTGATTAAAAATTAAGTGTCCGAGTGGGTAGTGCTCAAGAAGACTGTGGGTTCGATCCGGGTTTCATCTGTGTAGAGTTTGGATATTTCTCCCCAGGTTTCATCTCGGAACTCTGGTTTCCTCAACCATCCAAAACATGCAGCAGTATGAATCTGGTGAGTGAGTGAATGGTGTTTTTCTGAGAGGCAAATAGCAGGTATTGGATGCCTCACTCCCGTCACCACAGAATTCAAACTTGTGGAGTGTATATGGTGGAGAAGTGACAAATCTGTAAAGCATGTCCTTATAGGTAAACATTTTACCTACAATTAGCTATAAATCATTTAACAATGCATTTTCAAGTTAAGAATTATCTCCAATTAAACCAGCTGACAGGACGAAATATGCTGAGAAATTTAGGTGGTAACAATTGTATGAGCCTGAACAGAACAACCCTGAATGACTAAATGAGAATTGAGTGATTTTTTGTGAACTGTCTTTAACCATCAACAACATTTCTGAAAAAAAACAAACAAAAAAAAACACTGTGTTGCTGCCATCTGCTGGATATTGTCATAATGTGAGTGGTCTCAAAAGTGAATTATTATTAATACAAATGCTGACTGATTAGATTGACATCATTATCCATGAAAACCTCTCCCTTTACAGTAGATCCAGAGGCTACAGTTACTTAGACTCTATAGTGTTTACATAGAGTCTACTAATTACTAAGAATAAGGAGATTTGTTGTTGAGTTTTCAACAGTGTATAAAGTTCTTCAAAAAACAGCTATGACCAAAATGTAACACGTGTATAATATTGCTGTGGTTTCCTTTTTAAATAAAGTTACAGGATCATATATAAATAATGACGCACACGCATTAACTAATTCCTCCGCTTAGGACACTTTTGGGAACTGATCAATTTAATATCGTTGTAAATTTGGGAAAATGATTGGACTGAACAGTTTGCTACAGTTGGTGACTAACTAAATACTGACAACCATCATGTCTCACAAAGGTCTGTGGACTGTCCAAATCTGCTTTTTGCAGTGCATCAGCTATAAGTCAAAATGCACGGTTGCTGGGAGCATCCTCCGTATCCTGAATATAAGGTCAAAGAGACAAATATAGCTTGTTATTAGCACATCCATGGTTATTAGCAAGATACCGACGGGTGACAGACCCTTTTCTTTAGCTACATTGTAATGACAGGACTTACCCAGACAATAAGCAGACTGAAACAAATGCCTTGCGCGTTCTTGACATGACTGTAGACCCCAGACACATTTATTGAACTGGTTTAATTTTAGTCCAAATAATATCCCCTGACGACCCAAACGCAAGGAGGCCGCCATATTGTCCTCCGCTGGTGAGACGTGCCCGCACACATGCCTGACGGAAAAGGATATGATTTACAAATAATTATGAACGTTAATTTTTTTAATCTCCAAATCATCTAGATGATACAGAAAAATATAATATAAATAGACTAGAAAGCTTATTCTACTATAGTCGTTGGTTTTCATAAGACTTTTCCAAAAAATATAGAACTACAACGATCCATGGACTACAAGGATGGGTCCTAAACTATCATCTGGGCTGCGTTCAAAATCATAACAAAAATGCTTCCTACTATATCTTTCCTTGTCTTTAAATTATCTTGGAATGGATTCATATTTGATCAAAGTGGCATAAATCGTTTTTGACCTGTATCTCATCTAGCCTTAAAAAAGCGTAAGAAATAAAGATGCTAGGAAGAACAGATGCGATTTTAACGTCAACCTGCTTTTGTCTCTGACTGTTGCTGCTCTCTGCTGGATATATGCTAATACTACACATATTAGAACAACTTACTTTTATTTTATTTTGCTCATTATAACTTTTTAAAACAGTTTGACTTTCAGAATCACATAGTCTCTAAATAACATTCACAGATAGCATACCTGCCTAATTAATTGTTTGGAAGGAATGTGATGCAGCAGAGACAGTAGGCCTATGAACATTCAAATAAATGAAGGGACGACAATTTTCAGTGGTTGGTGAATTGTCAGCCTTGTAAAGTCCTTTGAGACGACAATTAAATTATTTAATATAGTGAATTTATAAAAACAACAACATATTCACTTGACAAAAACAGGACATTTTCTTAGTTTATTATTGATTCACTGGTATCCCTAAATCGGATAATATTGTATCTCCAATGGATTCTACTTAAGCTACAAAACAACTTATTGAACTTCTTAAAATGTAAATGTCACACTCCAACAGGTACCCCAACGAGTTACAAATCTTATTTGTGTGTTTCTTTTGTACATGAACATTTGTGCAGCCAATATTACATTAAAATCTCTCTTTATTCAATGCCACTACAATCTGAGGAAATTATCTATTCTCCTCACTCTAAATACTAAAGCCCTTACACATTTAAATAGCATGAACAAAAATAATAATTGTGCTTGGATTAAGAACATAGCTGCACGTGCACCAACGTTTTGGCAATGTGAGATGAATTCCCCAGCAATGGTGCAGATAAATAGTTATACTGGTGCCAAGCATTTACCCAACTGATCGTAAGTTCCACACTACTGGTCCTACAGGTTTAACTGTGCCTTACCAAATTTCAGCAGCACCTCTTTCTGGCACTGCATTGTATAAACAAAACTTAGGATAAGACAAAGACACAGACTGAAATGTCCCCACTCTGGGGCAAATAAACGATCTTTTAATCTTAAAACAAACAACACCAGCATATTAGTTGTATACATATAAGATACTGTTAGCAACTAAAGTGGAATAGCTTGCATTACAGAAGGCTATAAAAACAGACTTCTGTCTCTGTGTATAGATTGGCGGTGTTGATTTGCCTAACTGTTGGTTTTCACTACATGGGTTATTGTGTCTCAGCTACTCCTCTAAACACACATGGGCACAACCTGATAACGTGTTGTACTTTTAATGCTCCTCTCTCCTTGTATTGAGCTGTGGGATCCTTCGTATCATGCAATGATTTTTGGTCATGCAAAGAAACATACAGAGTTTAAAATTAATATTGAGTTGAAATTGAAAATGTTGCTGAAAATAAATTCTCAGGTGTAATCATGGATACAAAATTGTCATGGAAAGCCCATTTAAGTTATGTGAAGACAAAAATAGCTAAAAACATCTCAATCATGAACAAAGCGAACCATCATCTTTATTTTCATGCACTACACTTTCAGATACGCTCTCTTTATTCAAGGCTAGGTTTAAAACAGTCCTCTTTAGTTTAGCATATGGCTAGGAAGGTAAGACTCGGAGAAGGTTAAACTCCTCAGAGTGTCAGTCAAGCTGCATAGGGAGTCAGTTTGCTGGGAGAAGTATGGTAACTTGAGCACTATCCTCTCCTCCTTCCTACTTTATCTACTTTATCTGTTTAGCATTTTTAGGATTTTGACTGTAGTTTGTTCATTGCTATTCACCCGTTGTCCCATTGTCTGTTTCATGGTACGATGACGGGATCCCTGAGCCTGGCTTCCTCCATCTACACCTGCGGACTGCCCCGCCCGACCCGCCTGGGAGTGCTTCAGTCCTGCACCGGACCTGTCCACGTTCAGCGGCCACTGGTCCACGTCCTGTAGCTAGCTTAGGTCCTAGATCATTAGCCTGTCCGTCCGGAGGAGCGGATCCCTTTCTCAAATGGGTCTCCCTCCCTGTGGGTTTCCATAGTGCTCCCCAAGGTTTCTCACTTTTTCCCACTGGGTTTTTTAAGAGTTTTTCCTTGTCGATGCAGGAGGGTCTTGTTGGACAGTTAGTGTCCAACAGAAAGGATTGGTGATGATCAGGACACTTTAGCATTCTACAACATGTATGGACATTTTCTTCTGTGTGTGCTTTATATTCTCCATGTGTTTTAACTGTTAATTCTCTGACCTGTGTTGGTGATTTCAATGGTTTTGTTAAGTCCGCTGAGATTACTTCTGTTGTGACCTAGGGCTATACAAGAATACATTGTATTGTATTGTAATTGTATTGTACACACATTATATTGTTTGTTGGTGTTACCCTACCTAACATACTGTGTTGAAGTGTGGGGTAAATTCCCAGACCTTGTAAAATTCTACACCATATTATCATGTTATTCAAAGCATTTCACAAATGGTTACCTTAAAACATAAAAAAGTACTGTTTCCTTATCATTTTTGGTATTTACTGTTCATTGCCATTGTTATTTTTTGTGTGCATACAGTTGTTTTGTCCTCATAGGGTTTACATTGACATTTTTCTTATGATCAAGATGTTTAAGATACTGAAATCTGTGCTAAATGTACGTTGGAGCTAATAGGAAGCCTTTACTTTACATATGTAATGAGGGGTGGGATTAAATAAGTTTTTACTTCTTCCCACTACTTTTTGAGCATCCATAAGTTATCCATCCATCCATCTTCTTCCCTTTAATCCATTTCTGGGTCAGGGGGGTAGCAGTCAGAGCTGCACCCATTACACTTAGCACCAGCCCCTCACTGATCCTCCTGCAGGTGGTGAGTCCACAGGAGCTGAGATCTTTCAGTGGGGGCTTTGGGCAAAGTGGGGTTAAGTGTCTTGCCCAAGGACACAACTACACCAGACATCAGTGGGAGTCGGTGGAGAAGGTGTCGAGGAGGGAAACGAACCCACAACCTTCAGGCCTAAAGGCCAATGCTCTACCAACTGAGCTACTGTCGCCTGCATCCATAAGTTATGTTAGTGTTATTTACTCTTTTTGTTATATTTTGTAAACAAAAGTTGTAAGTTGCTTGTGATTATTTTGTACTAATCATTTTTATGCCCACTTACTTGCTTGAAATAAATATTAATAAGAATAATAATAAATCATGGTTCCTAAGAAGGGATTTAGCAGTCTATCTCAAGATACATAAGACTGTTTTCAGAATGATCCAACAAAGGAACCTTGTACATTTTGTTCTCAATATTACTGGAAAAACTGCTTTGCAAAATGCTTCTTGCATTCTCATTGAGCACAAGGTGTCATCTTCTTGTGTCCATGTAAATCGAACGGTTACAGGTTGTACTTTGGAAATTCAGCGATAATAAATCTGCCTGGGAAACAAGGCCTTCCTTCGTTAACTAATTCTTCATTTACCTCAAGTGCACTAAATGTGCAATGTACTCGACACTGATTCCTACAAACCCCATGTGAAAAATGAGGCAAACTCAGTCAAATTAGCCACTACGTAATAGGACTATAACATACTAATCAGTGTCTATTATTTTCCTGCAATCAGAAACAATCAGTAATATACATTTGCAAACAGATTTGAATGAATACAATCAAACTGAAGGCCACTTTTAATCAGATTTACTCAAGGAGGTCCTGGCAATTAATTGTATGCATGATGGCTGTACTTTTAAGTGTCATAATCAAAACCGCATGCGATTGTGTGTACAGTATTATATATGCCTGTAAATCTTGTTAGTACAAATTTTAAAATGGCTGGCTTGAATTTTTTCTTCAGTAAAAAAAGTACAAGGATCATCCTGATACACATTTTTCAAACTAGGAGACAATGTATACGACAGTGAAATGTTTGCTATTTTTATTCCTGCAGTGGGGCATACTGTACATGTCCTTTTTTGTACTTCTACTGACAATGTTATTCAGATTACTGGATGTGTTACTGTAAACCTGCTTTGCATGAGACTTGAATTACATACTTTTCACCAAAAAGACAACCATTAGAGCCTTTGTTTGCTTGGTTGTAATTGTCTAAAATCCTGCACAATTTTGATCAAGATTTATTTTTCATTAAGTAATTTGTTATCAAAAAAATTCAAAAAATGTGATGCACAAGAAGCAAAGGGTCAAAAATTGTCTATATAGTGTTTTGACAATACATACAGTACTACCTATTGTTTTGTTTGGATCTGTGTTGAATTTACCTGCATGATATCAACAACACTCAAAAAAAAACATTGTATAATTTGAATAATATATATGTACTGTATATATAAAACAGCAAAAACTATAGCGCCTGCTAAATATTTTGTTTCACTATTCTTATCCCCAATAAAAGGGTTTTGTGAACTACACTTCTCTTGATTTCAGCAGCCTGTAGGTAATATGTAACATTTAAACAAACAGTACTGTCTTTAATATCACTTGCTGTATCACCTGAGGTTTATGACATCCCCTGTAAAATATTTAACTGTGAAAGTCCCTGTTACACTTGCCGAAATTGCAACTCACACCTGCGCACTGCGGATACACGCGTTTTTGAACCAAGGGAGATATTTACAAAACAAATATCAGAATACATCATTTTAAGGCAGTTTTCAAAAAAATATGATTTCTATTGACCAATCAGTGTTTCTTCATTCATGGATATGCTACAACAATACGCGCTCTGTTCTGCAAGTTTACGAAGCATACGAAACCAGAGTACGCCAAAAAACACACACTTAGGCATTGTCTTCAAACCGGTCAGACCTCTCTGGTACGAGTTCAGATGGGGTTTATCCAATCGGGTTCAGCAGATTTTGTAACTGTTTAACAATGGAACAGGTGCAATGAGGGATTTCTTCATCGCAATAAACAAAATACTCTATAATCTAAAATAATCTAGGTTACGCAGTTGCATGACAGCTTAATTGCAGTCAAAACAGTCTGAGTCAGTTAAATGGGTAGATAGATAAGATTGATAGATAGATAAATGAGATGAATGGGTTTACATATCCATCCATGCATTTTCTTCCCCTTAATCCATTTCTGGGTCGGGGGGGTGGCAGTCAGAGCTGCACCCAGTACATTTAACACCAGCCCCTCACTGATCCTCCTGCAGGTGGTGAGTCCACAGGAGCTGAGATCTTTCAGTGGGAGCTTCAGGCAAAGTGGGGTCAAGTGTCTTGCCCAAGGACACAACGGCAGCAGTCATCAGTGGGAGTCGTGAAGTAGGTCTTATGGTGGACTTGAACCCACGACCTTCAGGCCCAAAGGTCAATGCTCTACCAACTGAGCTACTGTCGCCCCAGGGGTTTACATGGGTTTACATACTTGTTGCTAAATCAAAATAAGCTGGACTTGGCAAGGGATCCGGCTTTCACTTGTGCTCTGTAAACATGGTCATTTTTTGTGTGCGTTGAGGATAAATCAAGTCAAAGAGGTGACATTATTTGAAAGCTGAAAGAAATTCACAGTTTGGACATTCTTAGAAAAAACAAAATGTATGGAGTCAGTGCATTTAGTAAGGTTCAGGAGCAGGACCATGCCTCAGCCTCCTCCACCTACTCTCCAGCCAACCACACTTCACCTCCTCGTCCTCTATCAACCAAAAAGCCTCAGGGAACCGTGACACAGGTCTCATTGTTCCCGATCTGCGTTGGTTTGAGCGTGGGTTTGCAGAATTATACAGTCCAATATAAATGTGTTAAATCCAGCTGTTTTGTGATCAAATTGGCCTCCACTCTGAGTCTCAACCGGCCGCCATGAAGCTTGAGGCTGCAGCTATAGCAATAAACATAATTCAAAGGCATTCTGTTGGTGTGATTGTGAACTAAAACTAGTACCAACAAAGCATATGCCAAGACGTTTCTTCAAATAAACCAGCTTACTATTTCAACATGTGTATTATCCCAAAGAGAATAAAAAGAAGTGGAGCAGTTTGAGAATCACTAAGTAAATTAATCATGACCTACTTTGGCACTCATGCAATAAGATAAGAAGCATAAATATCTGTGACCACTTGATTTGACGAAATAAATGCTATTTTGTGGCGTAAGAGAGTCATCTTTGCAGCTGTATTGATCCCAATGGACACTTTACACTATAGATGTAACACACATTTAAGCCTATTATCTGTGGGATGATATACTTAATCTATTGGATGTGGGAAGCTTCTTAAAATAAAAACCCATTGTTTTTACAAAAGTATACAGATTTACAAATTATTCAGGGCACATTGTAGGCACACAAGACATTCACAAAGATGTATAAAAAACAAACATAAAAGGTAACACAAAAACATTTCAAGATTAATTCAGTCTCTCCACCCTTTTGCGTTACGACCGAACTTGTACACCAACCGTCGTCCATCCACTCGCTCTAAGATTTCTCTTTTGTAGTAGTATCTGCAAGACAAAAACAATAACCTTAACTAGACGTTACTTTTGTCAACTGTTTTCAACCCTATACAGCTTAGGATGAGGCCAATGTATGTACTTTACAAAGCTGAGCATGCTAACGTGAGCATGCTATTGTGAGTATGCTAACATGAGTATGCTAACATGAGTATGCTAACGTGAGTATGCTAACGTGAGTATGCTAACGTGAGTATGCTAACATGAGTATGCTAACATGAGTATGCTAACGTGAGTATGCTAACATGAGTATGCTAACATGAGTATGCTAACGTGAGTATGCTAACATGAGTATCAATCAATCAATCAATCAATCAACTTTATTTGTATGGCGCCTTTCCAACACAAGGCCACTCAAAGCGCCTCACAACCCACATAGTATCACACAAATCAGAGACATCAATAAATACATTAAAAACAGAATAAAATCACAAATAATGGAAAAAAAAAAAAAAAAAAACTTAAAATATTAAAAGCACACACGGGATTAAAATAATAAATAACCACAATGCATTAAAAAAAAAAGAGTATGTATCAATAGAATCCTTCAGCCGTATGCACAGCTAAAAAGAACAGTTTTTAGCCCCGATTTAAAAATTGCCAGAGTAGATGCTAGCCTCACATCTTCAGGAAGATTGTTCCAGATTTTAGCTCCATAAATCTCAAACGCTGCCTCCCCATGTTTAGTTCTGACTCTTGGAACCAGTAAGAGGCTACCTCCTGTGCTCCTCAGAGTCCGGGTCGGTTCATATGGGACTAACAAGTCGCTTAAGTACCCTGGTGCGAGGCCATGGAGAGACTTGTACACAAGCAGTGCTGCTTTGAAGTCTATTCTCTGAGCCACAGGAAGCCAGTGCAGAGACCTGAGAACTGGACTAATGTGGTCATATTTCCTGGTCCTGGTCAGGACTCGAGCTGCAGCATTTTGGACATACTGCAGTTGTTTTACAGCCTGTTTGGAGAGACCTGTGAGCAGGCCATTGCAGTAGTCTAACCTACTGGAGACAAATGCATGGATGAGAATCTCCAGATCTGATTTAGACACTATGTTTCTAATTTTGGCAATGTTTTTCAGATGGTAAAATGCTGCTGATGTTACTGATTTGATATGACTGTTAAATTTAAGTCTGAGTCCATTATAACTCCTAGGTTTCTGACCTTGCCTACAGGTTCCAGGGAGAGAGACTGGAGGTGACGAATAACGCTCTCTCTTTGTTTCTGAGGACCAAAGACAATCAATTCTGTTTTGTCTGCGTTTAGCTGAAGGAAGTTATTTTGCATCCAATCACTAATCTGTTGAGTACAGTGAAGGAGTGATTCCACTGGTCCATGTTCTCCTGCAGTAAGTGAGACATAAATTTGAGTGTCATCAGCGTAATTGTGGTAGGATACATTGTTGGAGCGTATTAACTGACCTAACGGCAGCATGTAAATATTGAACAGAAGAGGCCCCAGAATTGATCCCTGTGGCACTCCGCAGGTCAGAGCCATATGATCTGAGACACAGTTTCATCTGAACCAAGTATTTCCTGTCTTCTAGGTAAGACCTAAACCAACTTAGGGCAGTCCCAGTGACACCCACCCAGTGCTCTAGTCTCTGCAGGAGGATCTCGTGGTCGACTGTGTCGAACGCAGCACTCAGATCCAACATTACTAAAACTGTGACTTTTCCTGTGTCGGTGTTAAGTCGGATGTCATTTGTAACCTTCACTAGTGCAGTCTCAGTGCTGTGATTGGCTCTAAAGCCGGACTGGAGCGCATCAAACGAACTATTAGTTACTAAGAATTCTGTAAGTTGTTGGTAAGCAACTTTTTCCAGAATTTTTCCCATAAAAAATTATGTATGCTATCGTGAGCATGCTAACGTGAGCATGCTAACGTGAGTATGCTAACGTGAGCATGCTATTGTGAGCATGCTATTGTGAGTATGCTATCGTGAGTATGCTAACGTGAGTATGCTAACATGAGTATGCTATTGTGAGCATGCTATTGTGAGTATGCTATCGTGAGCATGCTATCGTGAGTATGCTAACGTGAGTATGCTAACATGAGTATGCTATCGTGAGCATGCTATCGTGAGTATGCTAACGTGAGTATGCTAACGTGAGCATGCTATCGTGAGCATGCTAACGTGAGCATGCTATTGTGAGTATGCTAACGTGAGTATGCTAACGTGAGCATGCTCTCGTGAGCATGCTAACGTGAGCATGCTATCGTGAGTATGCTATCGTGAGTATGCTAACGTGAGTATGCTATTGTGAGTATGCTATTGTGAGTATGCTAACGTGAGTATGCTATTGTGAGTATGCTATTGTGAGTATGCTAACGTGAGTATGCTATTGTGAGTATGCTATTGTGAGTATGCTAACGTGAGTATGCTATTGTGAGTATGCTATTGTGAGCATGCTATTGTGAGTATGCTAACGTGAGTATGCTAACGTGAGTATGCTAACGTGAGTATGCTAACGTGAGTATGCTAACGTGAGCATGCTATTGTGAGTATGCTATTGTGAGTATGCTAACGTGAGTATGCTAACGTGAGTATGCTAACGTGAGTATGCTAACGTGAGCATGCTATTGTGAGTATGCTATTGTGAGCATGCTATTGTGAGTATGCTAACGTGAGCATGCTATCGTGAGTATGCTATTGGGAGCATGCTATCGTGAGCATGCTATTGTGAGTATGCTATCGTGAGTATGCTAATGTGAGTATGCTATCGTGAGCATGCTATCGTGAGTATGCTAACGTGAGCATGCTATCGTGAGCATGCTAACGTGAGCATGCTATCGTGAGCATGCTATCGTGAGCATGCTAACGTGAGCATGCTAACGTGAGCATGCTATCGTGAGTATGCTAACGTGAGCATGCTATTGTGAGCATGCTAACGTGAGCATGCTATCGTGAGTATGCTAACGTGAGCATGCTATCGTGAGCATGCTAATGTGAGCTAATTTAGTTTATTGTGTTATTTACCAAGACATGTTACTGCTGATGCTAATGGTGCTTTGTTTTTGGTAATGTAACATACTGTTTAGCATTTTACATCAGGCAGTTAAGCGGCCACCCTTGGTTATGCTGTTATGGTTTGAATGTGAGAAATAAAGCCAGAGCCGGTACGGCTGTAGTTGGGAAAGAGTCTCTCGTTTGTGCTCTCAGAGCTAAATACATTTTACAACACTATCTAGAACTGCTCGGTTACAGTAATAAAGACCTGTCGTGGCTTTTGTAGTGTTAGTGTTAGAAATTTGGACCTGCCGCTTGTGGTGCTAAATAGTGAGCTGTGTGCAAAAGTCAGCTGTATACAGGAGCTGTCTGATAGTTATGATCCAGTTGCTTTATATTCAGGTGTAGCTTACAGTATGTACACGCTTCCCTTGAAATGTAGCTAGCTCTGTTTGATAAAGGCCACTTTTCAAAAGCACACAATTCATTCTCACTGCGATGAGATTTAGATAATGGAATAATTATTATTTTGTTAAAATAATTGCTTGACTGACAACGACCCACCACTTCTCTCTGAAAATGCCAGTCAGGTCAGTATATGAATGTAATTGCTGCTATACTTTCCAAGTCTGAAGTCGATCGTCATACCTCATAGCGCGACTCAATTTCTCATACGTCATGCTGCTGTTATTCTTTCTTTTGCCCCAGAGCTGAGCCACTGCTTCAGACTTGAGGAACCTGAAGACCCCCTCCTTGCGGTCCTCCCACTTGATGAGGCCCGGGTTGTGCTCAGGGTGCAACAGAATGTCCCGGACGAACTCCCAAAGGTGCGTGCCTCTAGCGCCTACAGGGGAAAAATTATGGACATTATTGCAAAACTTGGTGGATGGAAAGTTGCAATTAAGTACACAATATTATACACTCACTTTCCTTCTTGACATGATATGTGCGGCGGTTGCATCTTTTAATTTCTGCACAATGAAAAGTGAAAGTGTCATTAAATGATTAACATGAATGAAATGCTCTGAGATAAGTCTTACCGGGAATAGAGGACACGGGAGAGAGAGGAGGAAGAACTGGAAGCACAGACGGCTCATATATTTCTGTTAAAACAAACAAAGGCTAAACACAACTTGAACTCTTTAATGTATCTAAGGTAGTCTTATATTTCAATAACTTTACCATGGGATGAATGGCTGGAATTGGGATACGTATCAGGCTCCACTGTTAAATAAAAAATAATACAAAAAATGTTATACTGGGTTTTTGGCACTTTTATCAATGGTCAATACGTCATTGCTGACATGGAAGCTAACAGCGAAGCTAAGTACGCTCTGGGTCTTTCTAGAATCTTGGTATTTTGTGGAAATTTTCATTTATTGGTACTTTTTTGTGGCTGTTTAAACACATTTAAATAAAGATTCAAGTTTGGAGCAGGCACGGTAAATGTAATTGGGATAAGGCTAGGGCCAGGGTTAGGCTAGCCTCCTGCGGAACAAACACTAAGGTTTTAATGAGCCCTGCAAATATTAAATGTTTTATATTTGCGTCCTCAGAGCTTCTCAGGCCGTTTCAGTTATGTGCATCTTACAACATGAAAAAACATGTGGCTTGCATTCATCTGCATTCTATTAATGTACAAAATGTATTTTAATTTAAATTTAGCTGCAGCAGTGACTAAACTGGTGCACTCTAAAAACCGAGAAGTATGCTAGCTAGGTACACAGTTAACTGAACAAATGATGCACACTTACGATAATCCTTGTCTTCTTTGAGATCACATTGTCCAATCTCATTTGGATTTCGCCCTGTATAAACACAGACACACACACACATGTTTCAGATACATTTTGGAAAGGCAGAGTCAAATTGTATTGAACATCACACCTAAAAACAAGCCTTGTATTGTATTTAGTTTAACAGTTTCATTCACATTTGCATCTGTCCTTTGGCTTTGTCAAATTCTTGGGCAGTCTGCGGTTGCGTCTTTGGAGCTGACACACCAAAGCAAAGGTCAGGGCATTGATCTTCCAACCGGTGAGTAATGCTGGTCAGAGTCGAGGCCTTCTATCTGTCTGGGTCTATGCCTTACACGCTGAACAACATGAGGAATTTCATGGTTAATGTAATGTTAAAGACATTTGAATATAACAAAATAAGCCCAAGACGTCATTATTCTTTGTCCATGTCACTTTTCAAAACCATTATGCCTGTAACAATGCAACCTGTATGCAAAGGTTCATACAAAGGTCCATTGTGTGTATTTGCGACAGAGCTGAAATTTATTTCACTGATGCTCTATTGTATTGCACAATTTTCTTTCAAAATATCATTCAACCTTTTGACATTTCAGGTTAGACAACTTCTTTCTTGTGTTTTCCCTTCTCCTTGTGAGTTTTTGTACCCTTTAAAACTTGAGTCATTCAATCAACCTTAATTACCAACAGCGGTAAGCCAATTCTTAGCCGGTGTCTTAGCTTCAAACTCCCAGTGAGCTTTGTTAAAAGTGCTGTTTCCTCCAAGAGCAAACAGATCTATCATCTCTGCGGCTTACGCTGGTGTTTGGCCCTCTACAGCGGTGTGCAGCGTGACCCCTGGCAGGTCCATCCTATAAGCAACACTTCATCAAGACCTCTGGAATCACGCTGCTATATAGGGAACCGAATAAATATCGTACAACAACAAAGCAGAAACAAAATGTCCTCAGACTAATCCTAGGTTCTTTATGCGTATGAAAGTCAGGAGAAAACAGTGAGGGGCAGAGTGGTTGTTTGGTTTGAACGCACAATTTGGCGTCTTGAACGGCATAAAACGCAGCTGGGTGTGTTTAAACCATAAAACCGCACTATTCCAAATTGTTTAATCCACGTATGCCATGGTCATAACACTCAGACACTCAGAGATTATTAGAGAACATGTACTGTATATTTGGTTCACTCCACTCTGTAAAACATGTTTTTTTGCAGAGGGAGTCTTACCATTTTGGAAAGAAATTATACCTCAAGATACTGTCTATTTTTTGCATACTTAAAAGAAAGAGCTCATGGAGTCACAAGTTGACGTTTTGGGCTGAGAGCTGATTGACTGATCAAGAAGTGCCCTGTTTTTTCCCTGTTGTGCCTGAAAAAAGCTTACAACTGTGCCTAAAAAACCTTACCTAAAAAAAGTGAAAAGCAGTGACATTAGAAAGTTGAGTGAGAGATAGGAACTATTGTAGTTATATGGCATTTAATATATGGACATTTTTGTGGTGTTAAAGATAAAGTGCCCCGACTTCAGGATTCTTTCAAAGTGCAGGAAAGAACGCTGCCAAATACCTACAACCCCGAGGAGGCTAATGGACAGATCACGGAGTTGTAGTTTTTTGATTACCTATGTGTGGGCAGATTGTTGTGTTTGTTTTAATAAAGCTTTCTTTGCATGAACATATTCCTGGCAAATGTTCATTTCCTTTTTAAATTCATTCATTTCCTTGATGGCCTAATAATAGAGTAGTAGCCTACATAGGATAAAATATATGAGTGTGTTCACAGTAAAGTGACAATTGAAGTATCTGGACTTTAAAAGGTTATAACTTAAAAACTAAAATTACTTTCATAGATAGGAAAAAAGATTTCAAACACAAACAGATTGAAGAGATAGTGTGGAAAAAATCAAAAGGAAAGATTGACATAAGAATGTTTAGCAAAATTTTAAACAACCAAATGAGCCTCTGATTGGACCATTCTGTGACGCCAGTTACATAGAAAATAAAATGTCCTCAGTCTGAAAAAGCAGAAGATGAAATCCCACAAGATTTACATGGTTAACACAACAGAAGGAAATCACTTGATATAAAAAGGAATCGTAAAAAAATAATTAATTAATTAGATGACCCCTGAAAAATGTATAACGGACGTGATGAGGACGGTCCTCTTTTCTCTGAAAATTAAACTTGAGAGAAAACAAAATCTGGTCTGTTTTCACATTTAATTAGTTGACAATATGAAAGTATCACTTTGCATCTACTTTGTGTAAAAAAATAGAATCTTTGAATCAAATGTGGACATCTGAAAATACCTATCAAACTTCTACATAGCTCATTCCGTCAAATCATCACGTCCGTTAGATAAAATAAACAGGGCCGCTATAGGAAACTTGTCTAATGTATAAAACAGTTATGTTCTAGAAACTTCTAATGGACAGAGGAGGTGCTTTGAAACATGAAAAACATAAAATATCTTCTGATTATTAAAATCTAATTTTTAGCCTTTTGTCACACTTTTGTGCCCTTTAGTGTGAACAAGCCCATATGCAGAATAATATGAATAAATATATATATTTATATTAACATTATTACACTAATTATGAGGCAGGGTGACTAATAGTGACAGATCTGCCAACCAATCACGAGTGATTTTACTATTTGAAAGTAGTTAATTCATCCAATAAGGAGTAAGCTACTGTACGTCTGGCTTGGCCTGGCCATGGGTGGTTTTGCTGCCAATCACGAGTGATTTCTCTTGTTTGAAAGTAGTGGTATTGGCCAATGCTGAAAAGGGTATTCAAGCAGCCTGGCCAGCCGCTGCATTCATATGCTAATTAGGGCCATTAGCATGGTATGTTTCCGACAATTTGTGGCACAAGCAAACTCTACCAACGCGGGTTGTAAATTGTTGGAAACTGTCAAAAATGAGGGAGCTTTCCGGGCGTTTACAGGGACGGAAATCACACTTTTCATGCAGTGGTGACTGTAAACACACCGTTCCACTTGAGCTCCCCAAGGCTGTGGTAGAGGATGGGTCCGACGCTGCCGGCGGCTAACAGAAAGTCCTGGTAGCTGAGGCTGCACAGCTGCTGTCCGTCCATGTCGAAGTTCTGCAGCGGGATGTTGCTGGTGTCGATCTGGTGCATGTCCAGGATCTGCAGGAGCCAGTTCCACACCTGGTACTTACTCCAGAACTGAGGCTGGGACTCATGCGACAACAGGAAGCTGGGTTGGCCAAACATCACCGTGTGGACTGCAATCACAGGAGTAATGTCACAGAAAATAAAATAAAATAGACAATACTCATACATTTCCAGTTATTTTCAGGATAATATTGTGTGTTCATTTGTATGCTTGTAAGTTATCAGTTACTTATGAAGTTACAATAACAAGAACTACATACAGATGAGAGAAATATTATTGGTTCACAGTTACAAAAGTAAAAAAAACACATTTCGTTTTTGGCAACAGAATGGGTCTTGTAAAAATTTTAATTCTCAAAATGTTCGCAGACTCGACTGCGTTGTGTTAACGCTTTTGTCCGAGAGCGGATGGGACTGAGTAAGGGTGTCCTCTCTTTTTCACTTTTGTGTCTGGACAAAGCTGATAAAATACATACGACAAGAGTTAGAACCATAGACTGTAAATATTTAGAAAACCACCCAATTTTAAGATTGTTTTATTATATTGTAAAATGTTCTTATTTAATTGGGGTTGAGACTCTCTATTATAAGATTAGAATCATATATACACATTCACATAAATACATAATTTCATTGGTTCTGTTTATGTGATATTGTAACTTACTGTCAGGGAACGTGTTGGGGGGGTCCCAGGGAGCGGACAGGGGGCTCTCCAGGGGGGTGCTGGACATTACACTCATCCTGCTGCTGAGCTCTGATGTTTCATGACCTGAAAGCTGTGAAAACAAATGCGGACACATTCACATGATGATCCAGATCCATAATAATAATGATAATAATACATGTTAATATAGAGGTTAATTTATTTATTTATTGATTGATTTCTTTGACAAGTGTACACAATCAACATGTGAAACACTACAACATTCATAGCACTAAATAAATACATTGCTTGAAGTATTTTGTTTTATCTTGAGTACTGTTTGGTAATATTCAATATATTATCTCATGCCAATGGAGAACTGAAGTGTGGTTTATTGAATTGTGTAACATTAAAAACTCTATTCATTTTTTTAACTTTACCCATTGCAGATAAGAGGCGGAGGACAAAGGTCATGAGAGCATTGGAATAAGGCCAGAACAGTCCAGTGTATAAACTCCTTTGTTGAAAAATTACAATAAGCTTATCTTGGATGAGATCTTTGACACTGTATAAGATGGAAGCATATATACTGTCTTCTATGTTTTACCGATGCTGGTATTGGCAGAACCAGCTGTTATAGTTTGACTCTGTGCAGATAAAGAAGTAACTAAAGCCAGCATTGACCACAAGTGCATTGGGATTTGCATCACATGTAAATAACTGTGTTAACAGCCATGGTGTGGGAGGTTGAGCCAAAGAATAAAAACCACCATATGAGGAATTGAAGTAGGCATATATCTCTTGAGTACCTCTTTGGTCTTTTGCAAAAAAAACAAAATAACATACTAAACACAACAATTCCCAGTATGGTTTAATATACATATTTTGAAAAAAAGGTTATTTTCTTCTTCAAGTTCTAGCTTCAGTATATACCCTCATTTTATTGAGGCACATTTACTTTCGATTCCACCTCTAGCCTTTCTCTGTGGAGTTTGCATGTTCTTCCCATGTCTGCATAGGTTTCCTCTGTGCGCTCAGGATTCCCCTACTACTAAACATGTAAAAAAAGATTTGACATATGCCTCCTGTATGAGGACAATTTACTATAAAAATTAGAGGACCCAGAATCCATCCCAGTGGGGCATGTGAACTAAAAACACCCTCAACAATTATAAAGATCTTTAGGACTCTGTCTGTAAAACTATATACAATAATAATATATATTTGCTTATTTATTTGTCATCATAATACATACATTGTAAATATTGTCTATACATTTGTGCTTGAGCAAAGACAAAAGATACTTAAATATTATCAATATCGGGTGGTTTAGTTGCAAAACTCATCTCAATCTCGTCTTCTCGTCCATTATAATTCAAAATCCAAGACACAAAGCCCTCAATAGCCAACACATGGCAGTTACCAATAATAGCTTATAGGATGTCAGAAACTTCATGTAAATCCTCTGACACATTTATGCGACTTATCCACGCTTAAACATCTGTGTGACATGCATTGACAACAGATCTGCGTCAAAGATCCTGCAAATCGCTTTTCAAACAGCCTAAGTCAAGATATTTCAATGAAATTTCCCAAGAGATGTAATTCCACATGCCATAATTCCACGGAAGATCCAGTTCCTGCTTTGACAGCCTGCCAAGTGCGCTTGAATGCCTGATTTCGCACGTGCGCAAACCTCAACCTAAGCAGGTATCATCTACAAGCTGCAGAGGAAAGAGAGCAGAACACTGGGAAGAAGCTAGTGTATGGAGTCAAAATCCAAATTCTGGCATTAATACACTAGAAAAGCCAAGCACCATTCCATCCCTGAGAAAAAAATCCCTGACATCAAATTAAGGAACTTGTTCCTTGAGCCATTCCCGAGCTTTCCTGAAAATATTATAGAATCATCCTTAAAATGTTCAGTCATCTAACTAACTAACTAACAAACTAACAGACAAAGCCTGGTCATTGCTTTACTGCTTGGCGATGATACTTGACTAGATAAGAAAAGATAGACTTTATTGATCTCACAATGACATTAATAGGATCACTCTGGGTGTGCAAAAGACAGGAAATGTGCAAACATGTTAATATATTAATACAATAATTACAAATTAATATATAAGAATACAAACAATAACACAATTCTATTTATATTTAAAGCCGCAAGCGGCGTCGAGCGGCCCTCGCCGCACCGCGCGACTCCCCACACCGCGCACACCCCCCGCTCCAAGCCACCACGCACCACGCCACCCTGCACCACGCCGTCCCGCATCACGCCGCCCCACACCAAGCCGCAACGCGCTGCTCCACAACGCCCCGCGCTACGCCCCGCGCTACGCCCCAAACTACGCCGCACCACACCGTACCACGCAGCACCGCTCAAAGGTGATTGTGTGGTGATTTGTTCCCGTAGCCATAGAAGAAGTTAGTCAAATTGTAATGAATATGATAAATAGAGCTGGTTTGGCTCCCCATGTAAACTTTGCTTCAGTCTGTAGGGGGAGCTAATGGGCCAATTTCAAATATTTCACTTTCACCTGACCTAAACCCTGGAGTTGAACAATGGATTCAAGTTTAATGCAAATCAATCTTTGTTTGTGCACACGGGAAAAAAATTAATGTTGTCAAAAACGGCCAAAAAAAACCTCACGTTTTGCCGCTCCGCTGCTCAAGCAACGTTTCACTGATCAAAACTCCCTGAAGTCATTTAGAAGGTAAATGTGTTGAGATGATTTGGAACAATTTTGATGCCAATCGGTGAAACGGCCGAGGAGGAGTCGCTTTCCAACCGACATGTATGAAAATGATTGCGGATCATTTTTACATTTTGCAGTGAAATTTATGGGCCTCCTGTTTGTCAGAGGGCGGAGCCATGGTAATCGTATCTTGACTTGAGGAACATGTGTACCGAATTTCATGGCTCTACGACAAACTTGATGTATGAAACTCCCATTGGCTGTTGTAGGTGGCGCTGTTCTGGCCTTTTTTGAGTCCCATAAAAATAAACACCCAAATATCAAATTTTTCACCAGGTGTGATGTTTGGGCAAAATTTTACAACTTTTCATGCATGTTCAGGGGGTGAAATTAAGGCTCAAAGTGCAGAATTTGACATCTCTCGAGCAAAAACAATAGGCCCTTTCCCCGTTCGGGGCTCGGGCCTAATAATTCTCTGTTTTGTTTTTTTACTTTATAGCAATATCAAGTTTTTACCAATATTTCTAGAATGAATAATACAGTGGCACAAAAAAAAAACATGTATATTATATTGTGTAGTCCCTATACTAGTATTTTTTAAAGCACTGTAAAACATTAACCCCACTATAACACAACTATCATAATTTAGACTGACAAAGTTAATCAGATACCAGACAAACATTCCTTGTCCCCAAATCATGCAAGTTATCTCACTTTTATTTGGCGTGTGTCTAGTGTTTACCAAAGCAGCATGGCATCTTACCAGAAAGGTTGAATGGGATCCCACAGGGGCTGTAATGAGGACCCTGCAACTTCTCCCTCTTGGCACAGACTTTTCCAAACAGGTGTTTACAGCGCTCTTCTGTTCTTCCCTGATGTTTTGAGTGAAACAGCAGCGCAGAGTAGGTGCTGCCCCATGCACAATAGCGTATTTATTTCTGACTTCCTTATTCTCGTCCATATTAATGATAGTTTTTTTTTTTTTTTTTCTCCAGTGCACACCCACACAAACTTTTTTTCCTCTCCCCGCCCACACGTTTCACCCAGTACACCTGACTGTTGTTAAGATATGCATGTAGTGTGAAGTCATTGATCTGTTAACAGCATTCTTCTCTTTGTGAAATTTGACAGTATTTGTCTTCTGGTAATGACGGTTTATCTAAGTGAACATGGGACAGCAGGAAATGCACGACCTGGAAAAATAACTCAAACGTTGTGTTAATATTTACCCTACATTATTAACACAACTTGTGAGTCATTGAATGGCTAGATTTTCATTGTTAGTTACAATTGAATTAGACTGCTATATCACAGTAGAATAGCCCAATGCTACATTACCTACAAATAAGGATTACATTTGAATTTAATCCAATCCATTTTATGTATAAATCAATTTTTATATACAGTGCTGCACATAAAAAGACAGTAATAATACAAATGAAAAACCATAGTAATATAAATTAAAATCAAAGCAATCGTCATCCAATACTCCCAGCTTTTAGTCAAAATAAGTGTGAAAACTATTCCATGCTGTCTTTATCATAATATTTTTACATAATGATAAACTGGTACTTCCTTTTTCCCTAAAAAACCTGTGACAGAGGCCAAAAATAGATGAAAACTAGTGATAAAACCAAGAAGTTTTGAGAGCATGGACCTAATGGCATGTCATTTATTGCATAGTTGCTTTGTCGTGGTTCAACGTAAAGTACCTCAGCTTTAATCATTTCCAGAATAACTGTCTAAACCAGTCTATTTATAGCTCCCCGTAGCAACATGCTTTGGAATTTTTTTTGAAAAGTCCCCGTGGCTCTCTATGAACAAGAATTGGTTGTAGTCTGACACACCACTGCATGATTAGTAAATACTTCCTTGTCTTTATGATTCGTTGAGGTGTAAAGTTACAATGCAGTGTGTAGTCACTTTCCCAACACCCTAAAGCTGTAATGCAACCTAGGCAGAGAAAGTACAAAGAAGGTCTATTTTTGCTTGACGGCAATTAGAGTTTGGGCAAAACATGACAGCCATTGATGATGGATCTGAATGTGATAGATCTGTAACGCAGCCTGCACTATTACAATATAGCTCATGGCTGTTTGCTGTAGAATGTGCAGTGTGAAAAGGTGAAACGGAAAGAAAGAAGATAAATAAAAAAGTAAGAGCGATACTATATTTGATACTGAAGTTAAAGAAACATGTGATTTATATCAAATAGTCAAAGAACCTGTTTCAAATACCAGAGATGCAGTAAACCAACTGGCAATCTTGAGCAATTCATTTTACTCTGCAAAAAACCCCATAGAACACAAGGTATTGAATGGTATTGAATTTTCTCGTATTTTCCAAAACAAGAAATTTCTTGTATTGAGAATAAGATCAATGTTACCTATGTCAAAGAATATAGTCATAATATAACCTGACTTCATACTTTGGGGTTAAAAAACGCGTCTATCTATCTATCTATCTATCCATCTACACTGCAAAAAGGGTTGAAAAATAAGTAAAAAATAGCTCAAATTTGGTTAAAAGTGTGTAGATTTTAGCACATTTTAATTTTTTCTAAAGATACAAGAAATGTCTCTCGTGGAATTAGAAAATAAAGCAACAGTTCTTGAAATAAGACTTTGTATGTTATGTACAATACAATAGTGGCAATAGTAGTGCAGGCTTTTTTATTTTATCTTGTCCTAGTGCAAGTGGCTTAAAGTGACTTGTTGTACAGTCTGACAGCGGTGGGGATAAACCGATTCAAGCAATTATTACCTCACATCTTATAATTTTTTTGCAGTGTATTTACCAATCTATCAATATATTTATCTCTCAATGTTTGACTAATTGTTGTCACTTTTAGCAGTGTCGTTGTGCTTTTTCCATTGCAGTTGTACCACATAAACGGTCTATCACTGAATTCATGTGAACTACAGCCTTTATAAAGATTACCTTTTTCTGATTGGGAAAAAAAGCACTCTCATTGTGAGGAAAAATAAATGAAGGGTCAACATTCGGCCTTCTTCTTTCCCATTTTTTTTTTTGCTCTCTGATATAATTATTTTTGAATTCATAGTCCTTTTCTCCCACACTGCCATGTCACACCAGTGGAGCCTCATATTTGGCATCTCATTTCACGGCTCTTCGTTCTGCCTTTTCAGGGTGGATGTGGGTCGACATATGCACAAGTCCACTGAGGGAATAGCAAAAGAGTGAAGCCGGAGAATGGGACAAGATCAAAGTCAAGTGCACCCTGTGTGAGTCAGCCTACCGACAGCAAAGACATCCTCCCAGACGCGCCAAAAATGTCATCAAAAATACTGGCATTATAGATAGCACCATCTATTTTTAAACAGACAGTCGAGTGGAGGCTTATGTCACCCGCCCAATAATAGTGCTGCTGATCCATTTATAAAGAGGCCTGATGAGGAGTTGCTTTGGTTGTGCTGCGCAAAATGAGTGCTTTATCTGAGGCTCCGGTCAAAAGTTTGCTATTTGATAGGAGGTGGCTGTCGCTGAGCTGTCAGTCTGGAAAAGTGGTCTAGACCGGAGGGGGTGGGGGGCACGCTCTGATGAACAGAAACGTATTAGCTTGAGTATTATGTCTACGGTTGTCCCACATTAGGCCCCCTCTTTCATTAGCTCCTGATCACGACTGTGTGTCATCTTTAATACTTCAAAATGTTGATTAGCGAATCATGTTATGGAGGAAAGAAATCATATTCTATTCCCATTCGATGGATATTCTACACTTTGTCAATGATTTAATCTGGTTTAATCCACTCATGCAACAACTGCATACCACCAAGCTACATTGGCCATTTAGGCAGAGATGGCAACCGTTCTATTAAAGTAGAACCAAACTTTTTTTCCTAAATTATACAATGTATTACTATTAATGGTATTAATATGAATGATATTAATGTATTGTTGTTTTCACTCAAAAAAAGTTGATCATGTATGTTTGTTTCAATTCAATTCAATTCTTTTTATTTACAAAACTCGTAGCCATATTGGTTATACACTTTTACAATGAAGTGTTGGTTGGTGTTTTGTAAAAAGAGAACTCCCAGGAAGCTGCATTAGCTTATAGACAGGGCCCCCACAACACATGACACACATAACACAAAAAACAACACAGCAGAAACAAGTGTAACATTCCATACTACTACACAATCCCAAAACCCACTTACAGTGTTTCCTTCTCATAAAATAATTACATTGCTCTTCATTAGCAATTGCTGCCATTTTTGCTCACATCTATTTGAATATAGGACAGTGTAAAGCAGCCTGTAGGTGTCCCTCTTCCCTCACTTTGCAAACAGCCGGTTCATACACGCTTCTATGTTGAGCATCTTTGGTGCGTAGGCGGTGTAACTGACAGTTATTGACAAAGGCTGTGTGTTACGCATGTGCACTGTACATACAGTACATACATTATGTGCATCAAAGCTGTTAAAAGAACTGATCCACTGTGTGCTCCAGAGGGATGCAGGAGAAGAGGGAACACAAATGGATCAAAGAGACAAATCTGCTCTCAACATTCGGATTATGAGGCCAGGACACAATGAGCAGGTTCAACAGCAGGTATGCTGAGTGTCTTTTCTCTGATGCGCAAAATGCTAAACACATTGTCTATAATATCTACAGTGTATGTCATGATTAAAGGTTTATATTTGGTTACCAATATTTAGTAAGGGCTTATAGATTCACTTTTAATTATTCTATTTACTGTTAAGATGGTGATCAGTCATTGTGGACGTTATTTACAACATTTATTATACAAAATATATTTCATAGCACAAAATATAAAAAAGGGGAAAAAAACGTGAATGTTAAACGATAGTTCTCCCCTGCTGTCTCACAGTTCCAATTAGGCAATGCCAATAAATATTATAACCCACTGTCAGAGAGAAAGCAAGGGAGGGGGCTTCTGTCTTTTTGGCGGCCACTAGCTCCTCCAAGATGAACCTTTGCTGCCCCATGCGTTCAAAAGACGAACCAGGAGAGAGCAGGAAACTCATCGTGATATATAAGTGTTATTCTTTACTTTAGCCTTAGAGGAAATCCATGTCAGAGCACATTTGAAAGCTGTAGGCAGAACATTCCATTTACAGGGAGCATAAGGGGAGAAAACGGCTTCTCTGATTTCCAGGAGGAACTGGCAATTTAGAGATCTATGAGGGCCTGAGATTGTTGAGGGATTTTTAAGTCAATCTGGGTCTGAATTGAGAATCTTAATTAAAAAAAAAGTGTAATAAAAGATCCTTACAGTCTATGGTCAGAACACATATTTTGAATGAGATGCTATATTGATTTAAGATACATACCTGAAAAAGGACATTGCAATACTCTTGTCTAATAGTGACAAATGCTTGTAGGACTACACGTATTTCATCATTTTGGTGGAGAGGACAAAAGGACAATTTAGTTTCATGATTGATGTGTTGATTAAGGTTTAGTTCCAAGTACATGATGACACCGAGGTCTCTCATAAAGACCCTAATTGGTCCCAAAATGAGCTTAGATTTTTTTTTTCTTTTTTCTCTTTAGGACCAATTATGATAGCAGTGCTCTTCATGACAAAAAAAAAGTCTATGAGGAGACTTGTGAAAAAGCGTTAAATGGCAGTCAATTTTTTTTTTTTAGCACTTTTATTCAGTGCTAAAACTAAATATAACTGAAATGCAAGTAAACAAATAGTTTCTATGGTGACTAGCACTTGCTCTGCTCTTAAACCAAGCTAAGCTCAGAACCAGTCCAGAACCAGCACCTCTGACTGCCATAGAATGTTGGTTGCCAAGCAACTGAAAGGGGCTACATCTGAATTTTACATCCAAATGAATGGAGAATGAAAGGAAGAACTCCTCACATTTCCAACATATATAATTACAGATATATACAGATAAAGTTACAAAGTTATGAAGAGCAAAACATTTTAAAGAAATCCATAAAAGTACAAATTAATGTATGGCTAGTTGCACTACACAATCACTTTTTTTTGCCCAAAGTGATCGTGAAAGTGATTCTGCTGAGTGGAAGTGGTGAAAGATAATTTGTATTTGAGTTTAATTTGCTCATTTGAGTTTAACCGGGTGCTACGTAGAACAAGAACAATTCCTCCACGTGCAGCCTGGATGTACTACCCACTAGATTTTTCTGAGCAGTCTGTTACCTTTTCTCACACAGATAGTAAAGATGTCTCTTTTATCTAGAACAACACCAATGCCCCTGATCACGGCAGTCATCAGACCGAAAGCTGCATGAATCTGAAAGGCTGCTTAGTTCTGACACTGGGCACCAGCAAAAGGCCAGTCCCTTTGCTCCTAAGAGTTTGAGTTGGTTCATATGGCACCAACATGTCTGGGATGTACTTTGGTGCGAGGCCATGGAGAGACTTGTACACAAGCAGAGCCACTTTAAAGTCTATTCTCTCTATAGCGTTGCTCATGCCCACTATATTCTCCACAGCCACCAGACTCCAGCCTACACATGGGTTCATCGATCAATGGAGGACGATTACCACCCCGCATTACAATAGTCTACACCACAGAGTAAAGTGGGAACTGGTGGGGCTATCAGCTGCCGTCAGCATGCATTTTCTGTTATCTGCAATTTTATTTTTACTCTTAAATCGCTCTCATTTGCCCACAAAGGCTTTCGACAGACCAATTGACTAAGTGGATACAATGGGACATATTGAGAAAGCATTTTGTGAAAGCATTTTGTAATAGCATTGTGTGAAAGCGTTGCCACCATTTTCTCAGAAGAATCCTAATTTCTTAAACATGGCACATCCATTCACACTTTAGCAAATAGGTTTTTTTAATTGAAAAAACAAATCGAATTAGTAAGAATGTGTTTTAATGGACCGTGACTTACAAATACGCTCCATGAAACCCAATAAAATAATCAATCTGAATGAGTCGATATACATGCAAGGCTAATAAGGTTCATTAAGCCAGCTTTGTGCACAAATAAATCATTTTTGCACAATAATAATAATTAGAATAAACTTCTCGCATTAATTATTTCTGCTCTTTATTCCTGCTGTCCAAAGAAGTGCAAAGAACAGTTGGTAAAGATTTATTTTCAATCAAAAAAACAATCGGCGCATGTTTTATAAAGCCCCTGGATAGTCTGGATTCCTATGATAAATTATTTGATGAAACTTTAACTTTAACTTTGATGAGGCTCCACATGGTTCATTTCATAGTAACGGAAGAATGACCATTTGTTATTTTATTTTAAGGGACTGTATGTAATATTTTCCCCAGATAATACTGTAGGTAAACATGTACAGTTCTTATTGACCTTTCCTGAACAAAAAATCCATCAGAGACCAGACTGAGGCTCTCATTTGGGTTGCCATTTTGTTAGGTGAAATATTTATGTAAACATTAACAATATTCACACATATATTTATCGGATAATAAATAAGTAGTCTTACATAATACACAGGGTATGTACTGTGCATTTCTAGCTACACCTCAGTGGATTGCATTAGTAGTTGGGGTTTAGGAGCTAGTGTAACAGGCATGAAGATTCAGGCAGCAGCTGTGGTATTGTAATTATGATTATATTATTCGACCACGAACAGTGCATATAACTAGCCCTGAAATTATGTTATGGATAAATAGATTAGACACTATGCATTTGCTTTGGTATTTGGTGCAAAAAAAAATATATATATATATATATTTATATAATACACACAATAGAAAAGTATCAATGAAGGCTATCAATAACTGTTGAGGGAAATTTAACTGGACTTAACCTTGTGCAGACAACAGCTCTTTTTCCTGTTTCAAATTTTAAATGCAACCCATACCAAATATAATTTCTGTGGTGTCTCAGTAATAGGTAAAAGGAAGTGTGTGAACATTTTGTTGTCACACAAAATAGTCATAAAGCCGCTGTTTCCTGGATGATTTTAATATATACTGTAGGAGCTGTCTATAGGATGAATACAGTAGATATGAACTGAGATACTGCACAGGTGTGATTCTCTTTGATAATGATCCATTCTCACAAACTCACGATGAGAGCATTATTAATTCACTGATTCACAGTCCGAGCATCCCGACTTTGTTTTTGCAAAGTGAATCAATAATTAAACACAGAATCAATGTTAAGTGAGCAATGCTAAGGAGAATTATAAGTACAGTGGCAGTGCAAGCTTTTAGGTGAATTTTGTGATGAAGGAACAGCATAAGTCAAAGTGACACGCTGTATGCGGCCTGTCTGATTTCATAATTAGTATCGTTTAGCCTGTTGCCTTGGAAACACACAGCTTTTATAAAATGGCGCTCTCTCTCTCTCTTTCTCTCGCTCTCTCTCTGCCTCTTTCCCACAGGTTGTCTTCTATCAGCTGCAGAATAGGGGCTGATGAGAGAATGAAAAGCCTTCCAGCAGTTCCAAAAAGGTCCAGACGCCGGAGCCAGCTGACCACCTGTGTCAGCGGGGGGGCTATGGCCGGTCCTGCTCCCTGCAAATTAGCCAACGTGTGGCGTTGGCTGTCTGAAAGTCTCACAAATGCTGAAATGCCTCCTGGGGCGTCCATGTGATTCCCTCAGTGTGATCAGTTGAGTAAAGCCACAAGGTGCAAGACTTGACAAATCGGTTTTGACTCCTCTCCACTGCGTTAAACCTCCCGTCGAACAACCTGGGGTAATATTTTCACTTCAATTACTTCCTTCGATTAATGCAAACATGAAGTTACAGGAGGACGGCAGCAGCAACGGCAGTAATAGCTGTAATATTTGCACTTTGTCATGTTTTATTACAGAGAAAAAACAGACAGCGTAGTTCTTTTCATTTATTGTCTTTGTGAGCACTATTTATCATCACCCATTGGGGATGGTTTTGAGCCTGTGTGAGAAGAATGTGTTCAAGGGTCTATTTTTAATGATGTGTTCAAATCTACCGTGCCTTCTGACAGACCATAAGTCATCATGTGAAAGCAAAGCAGTGCTATTTACACGTATCCAAGCATACAGTTTATTTATGAGGCCCATTGTTTGACTTCTCTGCTGAATATTAAAATGTATATTGCTGTTTATTTGCATCTTAGTAGTATAAGGGTCACAGCTCCTGCGTACTTCATAATTGAAATCTTGGGTATGATAGGTTTCCAAATATTTGAGCCTAGTTTCAAAGTGCAGAAAATACAAACTTGTGCAAAACATTGGACTTAGATTTCAACCAACGTTTAGGCACATTTCACACATAAAACATGCTTTATATATGATAAAATACACATTCAATTAAATTCATTTGTCAAACAATATTTTTGGTTTATTTCACACAGAAAAATCAATCACATTTACTTGTCTACACCACAAGGGTAAAAAATATACATGGAGACACATTAGGGAGGGGCAAACAATCAACAAGACAGGAAGTAGAATGCAAAAAAGACAGGACAACAGAAATAAAAAAAACATTATTCAAAGTTCATAATAATACAAATCCACATCATGACATACACATTGCAAAACTGCAATATGTATCAAATGTCCAGCAACATTTGAATTGAAAATGTTACTTCATTTTCACGGTAGGGGTTGCTGTTGTCATGCTCACTAATGCTGGGCTGTCAGGAACCTGTCAAGAGCAGTGGTCGCCATACTGCAGCGCTCTGGGACCCAGATCCAGATGTTGATGCTCAGCTTGGTCAGGACATTCCCTGGAGGATAATCCTATGGTGCACAGGGAGAAACAGCCCCACACGGAACGACCATGCTATTCACACAGCCACCAATGCTAACAGCCCCATTGGAATTCATACAAAAAAAATATGGTTGTTAATTTGGTTGAAAGAAAAAAAACAAAAAATGGTTGTTCATTTGTCAATACCTTGGTAGATGAGAAACAACAAAACCCAACTCTAACCAGAATCACCTTCGAGCATAAGTAACACATGCATGAATATGTTTGTGAAAAGAAAGATAGAAGGGCATCTTTTCAAGTGTCATTAGAGCCTCTCAATCCAAGCCCCAGTCATTGCCTCACTCCGTCACTATTTGATAGTTAATTGGCTCTCAGTGGGGGAATTTAAAATATTTGATATTTGAAAGCCTTCGTGAGCAACTTTGACAGCCTAAAAGTGGCACACACTTTGCCACCTGCCGAGAGAGAGACAAAGAAAGACTCCAGAAATGGATGTGGAATATGCGTGTGGGAAAATGGTGAAGGACAAAAAAATAGAGTTAGTGAGGCTACATGTAAATCTAATTGCAGTGTGTTAGTGATTTTAGGGAAGTCTGTGGTAATGGCTTCCCTACTGCTTAATGAACATGTCAGCAGCTTTGGTCAGAGCTGAGGCCATCAGACAGTGTTTGATGGCCACAATATGGGCACAAAGCCACACAATGACAAGGCCTGTCCCTTGTGTTGGTGCAAAAATAAATCCTCAAGGCTCTTTCTCCCATCAAAATATAGTGTTTTTCTGAGAGTGGGGTTGTGCAAAAGGATCATTGTCATTGTGTCATTAGGCAAGACTCTTCACCCACATTGCCCCCAATCTACTGTGTGTGTGTGTGTGTGTGTGTGTGTTTATAGTCAGATGTGAACAGACTGGCCTCACTTCAGGCGGTCTAACCCAGGGCAGCTATGGCTATAGTAACAGTCTACCACCATCTGGTGCACAATAATTGAATAAATACTTGAATCTGTATTGCTCATATAATATCTAATTGATCGATGCATCGTTTTCTAAAATTTTGCACTACAGAATGTGCGTATATATATGTTCTATGTCTGCAGAGACTATTGGACTCCAATCTATATAGATGATGATTGTTAATCAGCCCTGTTGAACGGGCCTCTTGCTGTCTTGTTATAATCAATAGCAGTTGCAATGTTTGCATGCACAATACAATTGTATAAAAGCCGTGTGGCGTGGCAACAATACTGAGGCATAACTATGGCAGCAGAGATCACTTTTAAAATACATCCTTCTTTTTAATATAATTCACCTTGAAGAAAGACAGTCTGAGGAAGAAATCACTTGTTTGGATGTAAGTGTCACATCCTCCTTTAGAGATGATTGTGGTTCCTTTGTGGCACAGACATATCTATAGTGGAATTCAGTGAAAGGTGTAGACTGTAGAGGAACTAAACCTGTCTAACCTAGCACTACTGGCTAATTTGTTTTCTTGCACATATTTACAAAAAAAAAAGATGTTTTTATATGTATCGTGCTATCTTCCAAGTGACATTATTGTTGGCCAAATCCTTACGCAGATTGATAGTCAGTACAAAATACAATGAAAGCATATTGTATGTTTACATTTGTATCTAATAAATCAATCCACACGTATATATTTATATATCCTATTTAAATCCTACATTTGAAAGACAGCAGATTATACATGATGGAAATAAAATAAAGCAATAGAAAAAGACCAGTGATCAAAATATCACTCGCATATTATTTTGACTGTACCGACAGAGTTTTCTGATGAAATAATCTTTTGCAGTAATCAATCTCCTGACAGGCAACGCTTTTCTGTATCACTCAGAAAATATAATAGATCTTACACTTCCTACCACTTATCTGAGAATGTGTCAGAGCTCAGACTGTCACATGTCAAATGGCTTATATTTCATAAAAGCGTTGCAAACAAGTTTTGTCTTCACAAGAAAGCCATTTCAAATGCCATGCAAAGTTCCTCTGCAAAGTTTGAAGATAAATACATTGTGCTGCTATCTAGTAAAGTGTATACAATGTTGGAACACGTAAATAGAATTAAGCTGTAACACACAGTTGGAGATATATTTTTGTCTCACTCATCTGTGGTCTGTTTTTTGTGTCTACTTGAATCCAAACTCTATTTGTGCTGCTTCTGTTGCCCCATCCATCGCCCTTTGAACAGCTGAACAGTCTGCGATACATTATTGGAGTTAATCAGAGCCGAATGAGGAAAAGCGCTGAGGTGAGACAGCAGAAATTACCTGGCGCTGGGCTGCCTGCTCGCGATGCCCTCTTTAAACCCAGCCGCCTTCTGTACTCTGCACAGTCGTGGAATATGTGTATATAGGAGACTGAGGCAAACAACATCATGTAAAGAGTGCTATGAGATAATTGCTGTATAACCACATTTGTTTAAAAGCTCGCATTTATTTTCATTCAATTAATTATAGGGTAGCACATGCAATAACATTTGAAGTAGTAAGTAGGTAATCTTTATTTAGATAACGCCTTTTCACTGCAGATCTGAGTCTCAAAGCGGTTTACAATTGTTATTTTTTGGGCATTTGTCTCTCACTCCACACAGAGATAGAAGCAGGGTCGCCAGTACAGGAGGCGCATGCCAGATCTATTGTACATATTTTTTGTGGCAGGGGAAACCGGAGTACCCGGAGGAAACCTACGCAGACACGGGGGAGAACATGCAAACTCCACTCAGAAAGGCCCTGGTCCGACCGGGATTCGAACCCAGGACCTTCTTGCTGAGAGGCAAGAGTACTATCCACTCAGCCACCGTGCCGCCCAAAACATGCATTGTGGGTAAAATCGTCCGGCGAAGGTAATCCTGACCAGCCAACAATTGAAGATGGGTCCCAGGCGTTGCACTGTGCCAATCACAGCTCCTGACAGGGGCCTTATCTGCAGTGATCGGGTCAAATGCAGAGGAAAAATATAGGGACAGTATAAACGAATCCCTAACCATATTTTCAATTGCCTCTAGCACAAGTATGGCCAAAAGAAAAGTGTTTAAGAAATTTCAAGATTTACACGCAAAGCAATAACATTTCCATGGCAGAAAAGTCAGTAGTGCAATTGATTGGACTTTTTAATTATTTATAACCTATTATGGCAGGATTTGAGGTGCATTTATTTATCACAAAATAACAACAAACTGCGCAAACACTTCATTTGTTGTTGTGTACTGATTTTCTGATAGGCCATACATTTCAAACACACGCATCTCCTGCTAATGTGCTGTGATGTGTGTCTGTTGTTAAAACATAGACAGTTTTCCTTTTAATCACTGCCATCTGAGACTCTATTCTCCCTCTCTGCAGACGTGCCTTTTCTTCAGTTGCGTTTGGGGGTTTGTTGCTGTCTTCCTCTTCCAAAAAGAGGCTTTATGATGCTTAGAGATTAATACGCAGAGTGGAAGAAAACAGATAAAGGGTTGAACTCAAGGTCTAAAAGCTGATCGCAAAAGGCTGAGATTGAGGAAAAGTTTGCGGGTTTTGAAGTTTGGTGCTGGCAGTCAGGTTCAAGAGGCTGTCTGAACGAAAATGAAAAAGAGAGGCAAACAAAAAGGCCTTAGTCATACTTGGAATTTATGAGAAAAAGCAGACCAAATTGATTAGAAAGTGCAAACTCTCTGTTGGAATGATTTTACATATTGTTCTTATACTGTGTGGCCATTGTGTGACAAATTTGTCTTGAAATTGCAATGTCGGCTTTAAAAGTAAGTGGTAACTTAACTTAGAGAGTGAGCTTGTAGATCCAGGACTCAGGCTGTAGAACCAAGACTGAGGCTGTAGTTCCAGGACTAAGGCTGTACAGTAGATCCAGGAATAAGGCTGTAGATCCAGGACTGAGGCTAGATTCAGGACTCATATACAGTACTGTAGAAGCAAGACTGTGGCCATAGATCTAGGACTGAAGGCTCTATGACGGGGAGGGAGCACAGATATAGTAAAAGTTGTTAAGTTAAAAAGCTGAAAATTATGGATTTATGGACAAAAAGAAGCTCAATACATGTCTAGTAACTAACTATTTTCTTCTCACTTGATCACCGCTCTGACAGTGTTTGTGCCTATAGCCATTGTTCCCTCGCATTATCCTCTGACACATGGGGCTCGTAGCCACTGGACCAACACACGGCCGCCTATAAGGTTGAGAACAATTTATTTGTGTTCATATCTGTGCTTTGCGTACAATGTGTTATGATGTGTCCACAGCAGGACCAACCCTGCGGTTCAAACGCCGCTATTAGCCCATAAACTTAGACTTGATACGCTGGATGACAGGCTGCCACTGGCTTCATCTGTGGCTCACACCAAGCCCCTTTAAAGAGGTGTCTGGGGTGCCATTGTCTCCGAGGGCTGCCTTATGTGGAGGTGCATAATAGAACCAAGACTATCAATCTGGACATAAGTGGCACAGGATCGCCCGCGGCCAGTTTTAACTTTGAAGCTACATTTCGTACAGTGATGAAGACGCATTTGGATGATATGAAAGGATATGAGGCGCATCAATCAACATTCCAACAGTGGGGGTTGCCCGGGGAGACGATGTTTTGTTCTATTGTTTGACTTTGGTTATCAAGTAAGAACTAAATGTTTGAATTAGATCTGTTATTGTGTCCTCTATCTCCAATCATGTTATATTTGTTTAACTTTTTTTTATCTGTGCAGCACTTTGGAAACATGTTTTATAAAATGTGCCATATAAATAATGTGTAATTTTTCTGTTTCTTTAAGTAGTTTATTTGTATGTCATGACCTTCATAAAATGATCTTTTAATTTTGAAATAGAGTTTAGAAGTTAAGAAGAGCAAGGGCTATTAACCATAGAAACATACTAATGTGTTTAGTATGTATACGAGGCACCTCAAAGTGCTGAACAGAATAAGAAGTAATCAGATTACATTCAAGGAGTAAAAATAAAATCCCTCAGTTGTACACAGCTAAACAAAACTGTATTTAACCTGGATTTGAAAATTGTCAGACAAGAAATCTGTCTCACATTTTCAGGAAGACCGTTCCAGATTGTGTTTTGTATTTTCCGTGCATAGGTAAGTAATGTAGTTATTTTAACCTGGAAAGAACATGCAAACTCCACCCTGTGTGAGGCAAGAGCACTTTGTTTTGGCTTGGTAAAAATAGACTCATTAGACTGGATTTCTTACACATGTTCCTTTTGTTCTAAATTTCTAACAACCAAGTTGTCAAGGTGGCAAAATAAATGAACCCAAAGTGCAGAACTGTAAAAATGGCTTTAATGACATTTAAAACATAAAACAAAATCCAGAGTAAACCCAAAGAGTAACCAAACAGGGACTTACAATGATAACTATAACAGACGTGTGATGACAATGACGGCGCAGGGAGTGAAGGAACACACGGGGTTAAATACACAACGTTAACGAGACACAGGTGATGCTAATGAGGCCAGGGCACGCCCCGGTGATCCAAGATGGCGCCGTATTCAAATGAATGGCTTGTGCTCAGTAGCCATGGATGTATTATATTAACTGGATAGGGTATTACTAGCTTCTAGCTGAATAACTCACGTGCTCAGGGGATTCTCGCGGTACTGCAGACTGAACCAGACTAAATTCACGTAGGCTACCCAGAAATGTTCCCCATAGGACTCAATGCATATTTAAACAGCTCGACCTCAGCTGACAGAGAACCTACAGCTTTAATAAAGATCGGATTTTGTGGGGATTTTAGTGTCCCTTGTCATCCTGAACTTTTTTTCTTCTTAAATCCTTCGGTTTTGTTTAAATCCACACTTTAGTGCCACAAACTCTGCTCCTCTGGCTCTGGCTCTAACTCCCGCTCTGATGAACTGCTCTGATTGGTCAGAGCGCGGCAGAGCCCCTCTGTGCACGTGCGTGAGACCCGGTGTGAGACCCACACACGCGTGTTTGGCGCAACGCATTATGGGAGATCATCCACTGCACAGAACCGGGAGGACCAGACGATGCCCAAATACAGGCGAGTTTCCCATAGATCTTTGCGAGTTTCAGGCAACTTCCGCTAATCTTTTCAGCCCCCATGCCGTCACCAAGCGCCACTGAGCACAACCATTCATTTGAATAGGGCGCCATCTTGGATCGCGGGGCTTGTCAGTAGCGCATTGGCATTCACGGGGTCCAAAATATTAGCGGAAGTCAACTATATTTGGGCATCCTCCCGGTAAATACGCGTGTGTGGCTCTCATGCACGTGTACAGAGGGGCTCGGCCGCGATTGGAGTGGTAGAGCGTAGTCAGAGCGGGAAGGAAACGAGCAGAGCTTGTGGCAGTAAAGTGTGGGTATAAAGAAAACAGAAGGATTTAATTAAAAAAAAAGTTCAGGATGACAGTAAAATACTCACATAATCCGATCTTTATGAAAGCTGTAGGTTCTCTGTCAGCTGAGGTCAAGCTGTGTTAGTTTACATTGAGATCTATGGGACTTTTTTCTGGGTAGCCCACATGATTTTAGTCTGTAGTATCACGGCGCCCCCTGTGCCCATGGGTGGGACAGCTATAAGATAGTAATACCCTATCCAATTAATATTACAGATCTGTGGGGCAGGGCAGGTAATCAGGAAACAGGAAGTAGAACTAATAAAAACACAGGGTCAACAAAATACAAAATAAAACAGGATATAAACATAAACCATGTCACAAGTGGTCCACACAGGTATAGAATCTTGTTTGAATCACAGTTTGAAGGTTTGAAGCTATGGTGAGAATACATTTACATTTTAAGAAACTGGCATTTAGATAGAATTCTGTAAACCAGCTCAACCATCCAATGTTTAGCTTAAATGATTCAGAAACTCTCATGTTGGTAGGGAACTGTAAATAATCAAAGTGCTGTGTTGTATGCAGCTGTGACCGTAATAAGTGAGCAGAATATCTAGGTATAGAGAGTAACTTTAAATGCATAAACCTTTTGATAAAGCACAGTCAGCACATGGCAGCAGGAAAAAATGGCCCTGCAGCAGAGCCAGAGCAAACAAAGACTCAGTGGCGCTTCTTCTCAGGAAGCACAAACAGCAGAGAAGATAATTCATACACAAATGTTTCCATCTGCACTCCAATTGAAGCATAATTCCTCAATTTCCTCATGTGCATTTACTCTGGCATTTAGTCTGCATCAACCCTGAACAACTGTGGAATACAAATGCCTTTAGATTGTGTATTTAATCATGTCTGCTATGCTGGGGTGCATGCTAAATATCTATTGACTTCTTGGAGTAAAGATATTTTTATGTTAAAAATGCACCATTATCACACCATGTAGGCAATGATGAACTACAGTAATACAAAGTACGAATATGACCACTCATCAAAGTGGTGATAGGCGGCTAAACACAAAGCATGTGCCGTCGATGTTACACAATGTTGCATAATTGTGCTAACAGTGGCGGCTTAGCTTCATGCACAATTCGCTGTGTTTGTGTAAATATACTTTCAAATGATCTGTGTGACTAAAAAGCCACTGTCCGTAGTGTGAGATGGAGTCCAGTTGTTTCCAGTGGACTGTGGGCTGTAGGACCAAATGCGTTGCAGATGCTAAAAAGCTAATGACATTTTTCAAATGTAAGTCTGAGTGCATTGTCACCCCTAGATTTCTTCCCTACTTTGGTTTTAACTCGCGGTTCAAATGTTTGAGGTCAAGCTAACATTGAATTTCAATAATAAAACAAACATAACCAGACAAACATACAGAATGTTGATGTGGTAAATTATGGTGCTAATACATCACTTTTTGTAGGAATCAGTGAGATATAAAATGGCTGAAAAGTCCACTAGAATGCTAACGTTACTCCATTATGCAGTGGGTGCAGCGGGGGAGTCTGTCGATAGTGTGCCCAACCATAAAAGAACCTCTCCATTCTTCACAGTACTCTTCCTGTGTTACTTGAATTTGATTTTTTATGTTAATATATGTTTGTGCATGTTTTGCAAAGATGTGTGAAGCACTTAACAAATAAAAAGCTGCTATTTTGATCTATACTGTCTCTATAGATGCCCTAGCAGTCAAAACATTGCAGATCATTTTGTGTAAAAAATATTGATTTCAAATATATTGTGACAATATCATTATCGGGAGTTGGGACAAAAATATTGAGATATTTATTTTTACCCATATCGCCCATCCCTAGTTTAAACTTATCTGGTATGGTTTATTTTATATTTTTCTACTTTTAATACGTGATTTCCGCCATATATTATGTATATGTGCAGACACCAAAAGCCCAGGCATCGTATCAGGACTGGAAAAGCTGAACCAGTGCATCCGTTATCTTCTTAAATGGAAGCTACCATTACTCCAGTGTCCTTTTGTTTCTCCGTATACTATTGTGTTAGCTAATTGTGTCAAAGGGCTAATTGGCCGTAAGAAAATCCTTGTGCAATTATGTTAGTAAATTAATCAAACTGTGTGGAAAACACCCGATTGGCTGACCTCAAACAAATGAATTGCACCAGGTCTGCAATCCATGAGTAAAAAGAGCCATCACTTCCAGCAACATGTGCCCCTTTGTCATGTGTTGCCAGCTATAACCTTGGGTATTCTTCCCTTCACATCATTGTACAAATATATGTCTTTCACAGAATTGAGAGAATGCCATCCCTTAGCCGGATGCTGAAAAGCCCTGATTACTTCTGTTGCTCTGCGGATTCGTTGCAAGAGTCAGGGTCCACAAGTCGCCTCCCTGGAGATGCAAGAGGGGACATCAGAAAGCATGCTGCCTGTCATCTCTCATCCATTCGAGCCCATTTCAGTTTCCCTGTCATCTTCCATCGGATCAGGCGTAATGACTCTCCCTGGGACCCTTTTCATAAGAAGATGGTCATTACGAAGGTAGGTCAAAAGAGCAATGCCTATAGCGCCATACTCTGCACTATTAGCGATACATGCGGCTACAGTCAAAAACAGCTGGTATATGCATCATGTTCTTTGGCTATTACACAAAAAAGCAAAATAAGGAGAATTGACCAAAATCATTTGCTCCATCGTCAATCATTCATTATTTTGTACGCTTTTGAAACCCTTATGTTCATAAATCAACAAGGGACCTGCTGCCATGCACTCCCCCATCCCATCCCATGTGACTTTCTTATTTATTATTTAGCCGGCCACTTGCATCCATCCACCCAGATCTGAAGGTCACGACACAAAACATCTTAATGAAAAAAAAAAGATGTCAACATACTGCATGCAAAGAAACAGATAGCGACAATATTGTGGGTGATGAAGGCAGTCACCTCGCGGTTCTCTCACACAGATCATTCAAGAGGATATGAGAGTTACGAAGGCTAAAGGTAAAGTGTCTTGTATATACTCTATCTATACTGTGAGCAGAGCTAATATCCCAATTGGCCTTAACAGTGAAGCCTAAGAATAACTTGGGAACAATGCTTAGTGGTTTGAGACTTCTGCCACACACACTTCTGATAAAGATCTACATCTGAATGTGAAGTGTGTTGGCAATAGAGAAAAACATGCAAATAATTCGGCACGGTGGCTGAGTGGATAGCACTCTCGCCTCTCAGCAAGAAGGTCCTGGGTTCGAATCCCGGTCGGACCAGGGCCTTTCTGAGTGGAGTTTGCATGTTCTCCCCGTGTCTGCGTAGGTTTCCTCCGGGTACTCCGGTTTCCCCTACCACTAAAAATATGTCCAATAGTTCTGGCATGCGCTTCCTGTACTGGCGACCCCGCTCCCATCTCTGTGTGGAGTGAGAGACAAATGCCCAAAAATTAACAATTGTAAACCGCTTTGAGACTCAGATCTGCAGTGAAAAGGCGGTATATAAATAAAAACTTACTACTTACTAATTGATTGACTAATCATGCAATGGTTTTATAGAGCACCTTATTGGGAAGACTTTGGGAAGAGAAGCAACCCTTGGCCCCTCCGACCACCACCACCGACTCACGCACACTAGTAAGTAAGTAAGTAAGTCATCTTTATTTATATAACGCATTTTTAGAGACCAAGGTACCCCAAAGCGGTTTACAATGTTTCAGCGGATGCAAGAGATGAACATCCTCGCTCCACACATGTGCCGCAACCAATTAGAGAGCAGCAAAGTGGTCACAAGGACTCACGCCGGTCAAAAACAGACCCTCAAAAACAACCAAAACAGGAGCTAAACCAGGACTAAACCAGGACTAAACCAGGACTGAGGACGGGGACACAGCGCTTGTGAACATATGTATTGTGTCTTCACCTTGAGTTGACATTCTACTGTGACTGTAAACAAGTGCTGCTAATGTGTTCGCTGATACGGAAGTACTAGGGTTGCCAACTTGAGAACAAAAAAATAAGGGGCACCATTTGGGTGGATCGGGTTGAGCACTTTTTAGTCCTAATTTCAGTCTACACAGTAATCATGGAATTTCATAATCGCAGTTTTTAGATTGTAATTTATTGACTACTTATTAAAAAAAACAAATCCTTAGTCAAAAATGAAATTGAATAAATAGGTGGAACTCTTTGGCTGCAAGGACTTAATGCATTCTTATTAGTAATAAAAAATATATAAAAAGACAAATACTGTAACATACATTATGAATGTTACAGTAAAGCCCAATTTCTGTAAAAGCAAATAAAAAAAGAAAAACATATGTATTCATTAAAAAACTCACAAATCAAAGTCTGTAGCAGTTCGATATGGTTCTCATTATTTATATTGTCTGAGTTTTGTGCAGGTACTGTAGGTTTGTGGCTTCAGTAAAAGCTATTGTTCGTTTACAAAGCTGGTCTGGATATTTGTTGACGGTCCCTAAGTGCTTTTCTCGGCGCTTGCAGTGCATTGGATTCAGAGGATTTCTCTGCATTAAAACGGCGCATTGAATTTGTAAAATCAACGTAGAGATGATCATTTTAGCACAATTACTTTTGTTTAACAAAGTAGCTTTCGTGAGCTATTGACCGCGGAAGTCCGAATCTAGGAAAATTACGCTACTTTACCAAACTTCTGCCGTGATGGTGCTGCGGGCACGGCCCAGGCTGGCGATTGTCAACTTTAAACCAACGTCTGTGATCAAGCCTACGCCACTTTGACACTGATAGGCCGAAAGGTAGACGCTTAAACTGTGATCATTACTGTGTTGTGCGTGTGTCGCCCGCGTGTGACATGCAGTGAGTGAGTGATGCATTTAAGGTGGCTCTGAAAAAGGGGACGCACATAGTTTTTCTATAGTACGGGACAATTCCGTATTTCAAGGGACGGTTGGCAACCCTAGGAAGTACCCACCACTTCAGATTTGACTAAACTTCAGATTAGCTAAACTCATGCAGCCGATATTTAGTGAACGTGCGTCCATGCCTCCATCTATGCACGTCCATGCATCGGCGGTCTTAACACAGCTTTTCAGTTTGGCATTTTTCAGCTGCCCCACTGTGGATATTAAACAGATTGCTGGTACGTGTTGTCCTGATAATGTAGAATATTCCATTGATTTTCTTTTTATCTATTCCCAAGGTTTGTATTATTATAACACCATTTTTCTCTCCATAATGGGATCACTCAACCAGTGGTTTTATTGATTTTAGTTTTCACTCGGACAAATTTGAACTTGAAGTCATAGCGACCCGTCAGAACAGCACTGTATACTCTGGCATCCCCGTCTTTTGGAGACGCAAGACCTAATAGGGGATTTAGGTCTTGTGGCTCATAAAACAAACGCACAAATCCCTTCGCATCAAACACATTATGTTGCTTTCTTTACACAGTGAACAATGTTTACTTGCAGCCTTTTTAATGGGTTGAAGCAATCAAACTAAGCAAATACTCTTCAGTGAATGTGAAATACGAGTGGAAGCTTGGGTACCTAACATTATTCTTTCCATAAATAATACATTTTGTTTGTCCCACCAGAAAAATAGAAGAAGAAAACAAATACATTTTTTATTTTTACAGTAAGGATCTAGTTACAAGTGTGTTATGTTTGGTGGTTTGGAATATACAGTAGGTGCCAACTTTAATTAAAAACAAAAAGAAGAGATTCATCAGAATATTTTGGAGAATGAGTCATTTCGCCAGTACACGTTCACCCCAGAAGAGCAATGTTATAGTTAATGATAATCATACTGTACATGGTCAAAATTGATTTTTGCTGGATTCTGCTCAAAATTTCCAAATGTGACCTTTTTTCCTATTAAGCTAACTCCATTTCTTTCTTTTTATTCCACAGAGTTTTCACATTTCATTTATTGAATGTGAGAGACTACGGCTCCTCTCCTGCCTTTTCACAGGAGCCTTTTGCATTCTTTGTCACAGTCATTAGGCAGACAGAGCTTTCTGCGGATGATTGGCTTACTCTGCTCATCAGCGTGCACAAAAACACTCCTCTTATCGGAGATGTCTCTATCAAAGCTGCCGATCAGGGAGTTTAGCCCTGCAGAAAGCCATATACGATATGAGTGCTTAGTGGCATCTCGGCAGATTAAGCCTCTGAATAAAGCCCAAAAACTAAGAGAGGAGATAGAACAGGTGTGAGATAAAACGGCGCCCCAGAGGAACAGCTCCAGTAGGCCTTGACAACTATCATCGGCACGCACAAGAGCATGCATGAGCCCTTCACAGAGACTGCCTTTGAATGCCATCACTACTAAAACGCTCGCATGTGTATTCAGAAATGCATGAAAAAGACCACGTGGCAAACAAGCACACATGCAAGGTGCTGCGTGAGTTAACTGGTAAGGGAAATGTGGAAACAAAAGGAAGAAAAATAGAATATTTTCAGGCTGCGTGACCTTCACAGAGACATTGCATTTTCCCCATCCGATCAAAGCTTTCAGCGTTGTAGAATATTAAACTTTCAAGCAATTACGTAATAAGGTTAATAGTTACTTGTGCTTTGACACGACCACGATTACATTGCTGCTGATTCAAAATATAAAAGACTAATAGGTTGCCAGGCGATTAGCTGCACCAGTGATAACCCTGAGGGGCCTGTGCAAGAGATGGTGTGTTGTGACAAGTGAAACATGATTAAAACATGCACGCTGTCTGTTTGTGCTGTCACGCTAATCAAGAGCACTGCAATTTCTAGTTGAACGAATGTGATAACTTTCCAACCATGAGACTGACATTGGTGTTTACGCTTTAGAGACTATTACACCCAGTTTGAAAGCTTGACAAGATTCTCACATTTCTGTTAAGTCATTTTTAAAGGAAACATATTATTGCGCCTCTGTCTAATTCCGACCCATATGTTGCATCAGAGATATTTTGTGAATTTTAGAGCCAATTAAATTCCCCAAATTGGTTATGAGAAAGGTAGCTGCTAGCTGTCAAAGCTTTGGGGGTTTTTAATACTTTCTCAAACCAATGTATAATCTCAAAATTGTTGCTATGCATGTTTTTTTTTGTGTCGAGTGTCCAAATATAGTTGACATGATTTAAATTGCTTGCCTTGGGTTGTAATTCCAACTGACACCAGCAGATGGTGGTACTGATACCAAAGTGCAAATACTAATAGGAACCCAATGATTGCACCACTCAGAAAACCTAAAGAAACATTCCCAAAATGCATTTACATCACACACATATTCTGGTGACACTGCATTTAATAAATATGTTTTATTTATTTAATTATGACAATCGTTCTACCGCAGGCTGCTTCATTTCCCACCTCACACAACCCTGCTTCCAGATCCCAACTTTCATCACTTCAACTTCTAATCAAGTATGAATCTACCACGCTGGGTTTCTACAATAGGTACATGTCCAGAAGCCCGAATTGACAATCGCACAACATTACGCAAACAGGTCAGTGATTTATTAGCTTTGTCTCGTCCTTATCGCGGCTTTGAAGACTGCATGATGTATTGCGTTTTATCCTCTCCAGAATTCCATTGTGTTGTAATGTGGGCCATTGTGCACAGGTCGTATACGGGATGGCTCAAGCTGTCCTTTATTTCACACGTGGCTAGTCTCGACGCCTTCGGTATTACTGGCATGATGCGAATGGTTTTTTGGACGCATGATATATTACAATGACGGCAGATAAGGGAGCAGCGCATTGCTATATTGGCTGCACATGAAAGATGATTTACCTATTATGTCATCAAGAATATGGACATGTGTGTTGTTTCACATTCGAGACTCGCCCGTGTTGGGGGAAAAAAATGTGCCGGTGTAATATTCTATTCACAGGAGAATGGGGTAATTGATTGCCTGTTGCTGTCTGTACGCCTGGATGAGCACAATAAATACACATATACAGGTTTAGTTCAGCGTAAGGTGGGTGTCAGAATTCTGCAACAATCAAGTGTGTTGTGAAAGTGTGTTGGGAATATGCCCAGGAGAATTTACAAGGTATGGATATGACTGTGCTAATACAAAAAAAAAACCATATATCTAAAAACAACATTATTTTTACATGGGGAGTCAGTATTTCAGATCCATGCGGCAAAAATATGGAATTGTCTTCATGGGGTGGTGAGACCAGTGGGTCCCGGCTCAAAAGTGGCCAAAATGACGTGCGCTGACATGCTTGCAATACCACCCCTGGCCAATGGGGGTGGACCCGGAATAAGAATTAGCCAATGCTAACATATAGCATTGGCAGACCACTCGAAAACGTCTTTACAGGATGGTCCAAAAGTTTAGACTGACTCTCGCCAGACTCATGTAGTTTGCTGCACTTCACACATGAGTCTGGTACTGAGCAATAGTGGTTGGATTTCAGAAGGCAGGGCCTTGTAAAAAAAATCCTTGTATGTGATTGGATAGACCACTTGTCCGTTATCTTGAATGAAGTCTGCTTTCAACCACTCACATTGAAGCACACGGCTCCCATAGGTTGCCAAATCCCAGCAAGATTTTCCAATCCAAAATCCGCGAGAATACCCAAAAAAAAAAAAAAAACACTCACAATGATTTTTTGGCTAAAAACGTAATGTAATCAACTTGGGCTATCATGATTCTGTTTATTGTCTTTCTGTTTATTTAATACCTACAAGTCTCTTGGAAAAAAATATGCGGGAACCACCAAACCTGGCAACCCTGCTGCATAGTGTGTAAACAGGAACACTGAACCAGTGCTTCAACCAAACTTTACAGGAACATTTGACTCTTAAAACACACATATATCAACATAGAACCATCTACATCTCGCCTCAAATTGCATTAAAAGTGACATACTTGTCTTAATTCGATCGTATTTACTCTTTTAAAAAGATTCGCGGACTTTTCGTCCGCCATCTTGGATTCCTCTCGCTGCTGCATGAGAGAAGCTTGAGAAGGCAGCGCAAACCCCACGTAACACCGGCAATCCTGATTGGTTGATTAAAAAATTATCTGGGGAAGGAGTTCGCTATGGCGTCGATACCAGACCCATGTGGTTCAGCCAAACGCCTCTGGTGGAGCATGGCGGAACTACAAGGGTCTGGCAGAGCCAGGCTACCAAAAGTTGGCTCTTGGCTCAAAGCTCCGTTACACGTGTGTGCCAATGCTGAGGGGGGTGAATTTTTTTGGACCACTCTAGTTTACTCGCTGTGAATTTTTGAAGTCTCTTGTTCAAATGAATGGAGCTGCGCCGACTGATGCGAGCACTATTTTTGGCCCATTTGTTTGAACGGCGGAGATAGGCGTGACTGTGTCCATTATTATTTACAGTCTATGGGTGAGACAGGCCTCTACCCTGACCGAGGTTGAAAACATATTTATTGAGCTGTGCATACAACCAATTTTCTGATGTACTAATTTTTTTTTTGGAAACTCCCATTTTGAGTTTTAATGTCCAGTATTTGTACCTTTTTTATCTGTTTTTTAATGTGTTTTCAATAGCCATCAATGTTGCCATTACACACACACTATAACTTAGAAATGAGTTTTTTTCCCAAAATTGTATGTGAAACAGACAAACGGTGGAGACCTGAAACAGTATAAGACACAGATAACTACTAAAACCTATAACTGAAATACATGAAGGAAAACTATGTAAGAAATATGATGGGGGATTTTTTTGTGGAAAAGCCAGTTTACTTTATTTTACTTTACTTTATAAAATGGACTCATGTGGACATTGGGGAAACAAAACATGTTGCCAGCCCCTCTGATATGTGTCTTATATCCCTGTATTAGCAACATTTTCAAGTTATGTGATTCTTCAATACCAGACACATGTAAGATAGCAATGTTATCAATCAATCAATCAATCTTTATTTATAGGGCGCTTTTCCTGCACAGGGCAACACAAAGCGCCTCACAGTCCACACCACACAATGCACAAATCATCACCATTAAAATACAATTAAAAACACATATGTAATTAAAAAGCATTAAAATCACATAAGTAATTTAAAAACATAAAAATCACACAAGTAATTAAAAACAATAAAATAGTTAAAAACACAAAAAGTTACAACAATAAATAACAAGGTGTGTTAAAAAGATTAAATTCTCTAGTTGTATGCACGGGAAAAAAGAAAAGTCTTTAACATGGATTTGAACATTGACAGAGAGGCAGCCAGTCTCACATCCTCAGGAAGACCGTTCCAGACTCCAGCTGCATAAATCTGAAAAGCAGCCTCCCCCTGTCTAGTCCTGACTCTGGGCACTAACAGGAGTCCCGTCCCTGCGCTCCTCAGAGTCCGGGCTGGTTCATATGGGACTAGCATATCATGGATGTACTTTGGTGCAAGGCCATGGAGAGACTTGTACACCAGGAGAGCTGCTTTAAAGTCTATCCTCTGGGCCACGGGAAGCCAGTGCAGAGACCTGAGGACCGGACTAATGTGGTCGTACTTCCTGGTTCTAGTCAGGACTCGGGCTGCAGCATTTTGAATATACTGCAACTGTCTTACTGCATGTTTGGAGATACCTGTGAGCAGGCCATTGCAGTAATCCAGCCTACTGGAAACAAAAGAATGGATAAGAATCTCCAAGTCTGCCCTGGACACAATATTTTTAATTTTGGCAATATTTTTCAGATGATAAAAAGCTGCTGATGTTACCGATCCAATGTGGCTATTGAAGTTTAAGTCAGAGTCCATTATTACTCCCAGATTTCTGACCTTATTTAAGGGCCTTAGGGAGAGAGACTGAAGGTGACAAATGACGGTCTCTCTTTGTTTCTCGGGACCAAAGACAATCATTTCGGTTTTGTCCGCATTTAGCTGGAGAAAATTGCATTGCATCCACTCACTGATCCGCTGGATACAGCGAAGGAGTGAGTCCACCGGCCCATGCTCTCCTGCAGTCAGTGAGACATAGATCTGAGTGTCATCAGCGTAATTGTGGTAGGACACTTTCATACTTTGAATTAACTGACCTAATGGCAGCATGTAAATATTGAACAGGAGAGGTCCCAGAATCGACCCCTGTGGCACTCCGCAGGTCAGGGCCATATTATCTGAGACATAGTTTCCAATCTCCACACAATACTTCCTTTCTTCTAGATAGGACCTAAACCAGCTTAGGGCGGTACCAGCAACACCAACCCAGTCCTCCAGTCTCTGCATGAGAATCTCATGGTCAACGGTGTCGAAAGCGGCACTCAGATCTAACATGACTAAAACAGAGACTTTTCCTGCATCAGTGTTAAGCCGAATATCATTTGTTACCTTGACTAGAGCGGTCTCAGTACTGTGGTGTGGTCTAAAGCCAGACTGAAACATGTCAAATGAGTCATTAGATATTAAAAATTCAGTAAGTTGTTGGTAGGCAACTTTTTCAAGAATTTTTCCCATGAAAGGCAGATTTGAGATGGGACGGTAATTTTCAAGTACCGCAGCATCCAAACTGCTCTTTTTTAGGAGGGGCCTAATGACTGCCTTTTTCAGGGCCATTGGAAATGTTCCAGATAAAAAAGACATGTTTACTATTTGTGTCAATGAGGGTAATAGACTACACATAACAGACTTCAGAAATCTAGGAGGTAGTACATCCAGACTGCAGGTAGAGGAACTAAGACCTGTGATTATCTTTTTAACAGTTTCATCATTGACAGGTGCAAATTGAGCTAGCTCACAAAGCCTCACTGGATGTTGCATTGTTACTTGTGTTGTAGAGGTGATGGCATTTCTGATACCCTGAACCTTGTCTCTGAAGAACTGTGCAAACTCATTACACCTGGATTTGGAGTAGTGTTCTAATGGCAACTCAACAGGGGGGTTCGTTAATCTATTGATTGTTGAAAATAGAACACGCAGATTGTTGCTGCAGCCTTCAATAGTTTCAGAAAAGTATAATTCTCTTGTTCTACGTAGTACTCTGTTAAACTCACACAACTTCTCTTTTAAGAGTCTATAATCACCCTGGAGGTTGGACTTTCTCCACTTTCTCTCTGCTCTCCGGCACTCTTGCTTCTGTGCCCTGACCGGGCCTGCTTTTATCCATGGGGCTTTTTGCTTATTTGTGACCATTTTTACCTTCACAGGGGCAATGGCGTCCAGAACATTCAACACACTAGAGGTGACAGAGTTAAGCAGTTCATCTACAGTAGAACATGATGTGTTCTCAAAATGGATCATTCCCATAAATAGTTCACCCGTGTTTTCATTTAAGTGTCTACTTCTAACAATTTCATATTTAGCGGGTGGTCTGGTAGCAAAACACATGTTAAAAAATACACAGAAATGATCCGACAGAGCAACATCAACTACATTAACTTTTGAAATATTCACCCCTTTCGTGATAAGCAGGTCCAAGGTGTGTCCTCTGCTATGGGTGGGGCCACTCACATGCTGAGTGAGGCCAAAGGATTCAAGTATGGAACTCAGCTCTTTTGCGTATCTGTCATTAACATTATCCACATGAATATTAAAATCGCCTATAATGACTAAACCATCAAAATCTGTGCACACAACTGAAAGCAACTCAGTGAAATGATCAGTGAAACTATGGCATGACTGTGGCGGCTTGTACACAACAATAATAAGAATGGAAGAAGATTTCTTTTGTTCTATTTTAAAAGAAACATACTCAAATGATGAAAATTTCCCAAGAGACACCCTATGGGAGACAATAAGATCTTTAAAAACTGCTGCTATGCCCCCCCCCCTTTTATTTTCTCGTGTTTCATATTCAAATTTGAAATTTGGTGGTGAGGCTTCTATTAAAACTGCATCTCCTGTATTATGGTCAAGCCATGTTTCAGTCATAAACATAAAATCAAGATCATACGAACAGATAAAATTATTAATTAAAAATGATTTGTTGCATAGTGATCTGACATTAAGTAGAGCAAGGTTAAAATTAATATCAGTGTCAGTGGGTTTAGTTGATTGATTACAAAGAACTGGAATTAGATTTCCAGAGTTGGACCGTCTAACTGCTGTCCTTCTTTTAAATTTGTGTTTATTCAAGTTAAAACACATTTCTGAGCTGGTGCGAGGAACACACACAGTCTCTATTGGTTTAAAAAGTGAACTCTGTTGTACTTTGTTAAGTTCCAGATGCATAACTGAGTCAGCACAGTTCAGTGGCAGGACTGTCGTTACACTGCCAGACGGACAGGGGTCAGTGTTTGCACCACAGTACTCACCCGGTGCTGGTAAGGAAGAGGAGGGGGGTAGTGGGGGCCGAGAAGCCTCGGATGTAAACAGTCACGCCCCCCTCGGGGAGCACTGAACAACATGGCGCAGGAAGTCCGTCAACAAACTGGTGCCGTATCTGTTCGGGTGCAGACCGTCTGGACGATAGGCCACGTGACGCTTCCAGAACAGGCCAAAGTTGTTCACAAAAATAAAGTTAAAAGTGCTGCATGTAGACTGGAGCCACATGTTGAGCGCCACAACGCGACTGTAGAGGCAGTCACCCCGGTTTACAGTCGGGACTGGACCAGAGATAAAAACACACAACCCGGAGGACTGGAGGAGGCGGAACAGATTCATAAAGTGCTTCTTTGTGACCTCGGACTGCTGCAGCTTCATGTCGTTGATCCCCACATGCACGATTACCTTGGATATGGTATCGGGCAGGGAGTGAAGCAGAGGAGGGAGACGGATGAGCAGATCTGGGACTGTAGCTCCGGTAATGCAGTGAGTGACCGCGTTAAAAAAGCGGACGTGCCTCACGATGGAATCTCCAACGATCAGAGTAGTTGGGGCGAAAAGTGGACGCGGCCGCGGAGAAGGCGCTCGGTGTCCATGGCCAGAACCAGCGGGCTCATCCAGGGATGGGTCCGAACCAGGGCGCTGCTGAACACATGGAGAAGAGTGGGGGTGTTGATTCCCAGCTCCGGGCAACCCACGCTGTGTGCACGGAGACGCTGGAGCGGCGAGAGGAGCAGGCTCGGGTCGCTGCTGCTGACCCGGTGAAGGTAAGTGGTGGTGATGCACTGGGGTCAGAGAAGGGGAATGACCACTCTTTCGTCTGAGGACAGCTTCCTTTAAGAGTGGCTTTCTCGCAGTGGACCTGGATCCACGGACAGCAGTAGAGTTTGCTGCAGAGTCCAGGGGTTCTGCTGAGGGGGCTGGTATGTCAGCGGAGAGGGCTGCATAGCGGTTTGACAGGCTCAGGACATGGGCCACGGCGCTGGATGGCTCCTCGCAGTCCGCAGGCTCTTTATTCCGAACCGGGCACTTAGGTGTAGAACAAGAGGGCCCAGAGCTGACAGACCTCTCCCACACGACAGTGTCACAGTATGCAGCGCTCAGTGACATAAGCCGTGAGTGCTGCCCGCCAGCGACATCAAAAAGTTTGGACACGAGTGACTGTTTATCCTGCAGCTCTGCAGTGAGGCGAAGGACTTCTTTACGGAGGTCTGCAATAGTGGCACGGTCCCTCTCACGAAGCTCCAATGTGAGGCGACTAATGTCGTTCGTGGTCATTGCAGTGTCACTTTCCATGTCTGTGGTGCGCTCGTGGTAGCCTCCGAGCTAGCGCGTTTCGATTTGGTCTTTGTGTTAAAAGACGTAATGCTCTGGAACCATTGCATTTAAGATAATAAAACACTAGAGTGTACAAAAGACACTAATACACCGTAAAAACGTGTTTAAAAGGCTTTAAAAGGCTTAAAAGGGTAAACAGAGCAGAGACGTCAAAACGCGTGCTCACTCCACACGCGTGCTTCGATGCACAGTATGAATATGAATGACTTTATGTTATTACCTTGACATGTTTCGATGTGGTTTCTGGGCTGATTTGCGTCCTCCACTATTGTTCCTGGGGATTGCTGTCCTCCAGTTGGACATTGCATACGCAGTGTGTTTAGCTCCGGTGTGGGGGAGAGCATCTGGACCAGGCTCCATCACCAGGGGAGCGCAGGGGCACAGGGGCTTAGCGGGTCACCGTGGGCAGGGTGGTGGCTCTCAATCATCTCCATACCCCACGGACCCCTCGGAACTGCAGCTGTGAAAAGACTCATCGGGGGAAATGCAGCCCATATACAGAAAACACTCTGTGATGGACCAGGCATAGATCAGCACATATTTTATGCAGACTCAAAATGCCATTTGCAAGCAGGAGTAATGAGCTGATTCTATTAACATTGACCCTTCCACAAGAGACATGATCAAATAAACTGTGTGAGAAGTTTGGTCCCTCTAACATTCAGAGGGCAGAAAAAAATAAAGAACATATTTTTGGAAGGTAGGCACATGGACTGTATGATGTATCAATGCATTTGTTATTCACACATGCATTGTTTGGGACACGTCAGCGGTCTTTTATTAATCTTTATGTACATAGAAGGATTTGAAATATATTGATATGAATGTTATTCTTGTATAATATTAGTAAAACATGGGATATGTCAGAAAAATACAGATTGATTATGTACTGTACATATCAATATTGCTCAAAGGTGAAATAACAGATATCTATGGACCTACCCTGCCTTACAGGAGAGGAGTTATTTTGTATTCTGAAGCCTTCACATAACTTTGTATGCCTCAAAACAGTATGCCACAAACTGGGTGTTGTGAGGTTACAGCCATTTAGAGTACATTTGGAAGACGAGGATTGCTTGCGCTAGAATACTTTATTATGCCAAGGGTAGAGATTTTATATTTTTTCATTATGGTAAAATCAGTTTTTGTACTCATTATGCGAAAGATAGACATTTTACACCTTTTTCCATGCTCGAGTTAAAGATTTTTGATTTTATTTAGCATATGAAGAGTTTTTGTTCATTCATTGTGTGCTGTATGCTCCACATTCATACTGTTCTGTAACTGGTGATGCAACACTGAAATTTCCCCACTGTGGGACGAATAACGGATTTCTTCATCTTAATTGATGAAGAGGAGGTGGATTAAAAAATTAATTTTGTCATTATAAACATATACAATATCATTCTATATTACCCCAACCAGGACACAAGATTTTCTGTTCAGCCATTACTCAAAACACATATTCTGAAACAAATATAATGTATTTATATTGCATGGTTTCTCGTTTCCTATACATGTCTTCCTCATATTGACCTTCTGCCACGTAAGCTCTTACCTCTTCATTCATTTTTATTTTCTTGCCCGTGTGTCTGTGTGAGTTCTTGACGCCGGACTGGTAGTACCCGGCTCGTGCCATCCATTATTCCTGCAGGAGGCCATTAAAGATTCATCCGTGCAACTCAACCTCAAAGGAAAGACTACGACCCCTGGTATAGCTGCTGAATTATGGAGACCAGCAATAAAGTTGTTTTCCTTTGATCTGGTTTCCTCTTTCCGTCTTTGGTGGGTACACAAACAGGTGGATCCACACAAGAAAAATATAATTACACAGAAATACATGCCTTACAAAGTATAATCATATTCTCACTGCGCTTTTGATCATTTAAACTGTTCGTATGCTCTTTATTGCGGTGGTTATCTATAGGCTCGACAAAATGAGGTTAAATATATAGAATAATGTCATCTCAAGTAGCGACAACGTAGATCTCATACATTTATTTATTTGACAGGGACATTACAGTCGGACACAGTTACAAAACCAAGCTTGCAGCTGGTGTGGTGCACCAGGTGGTGATTTAGATATGACTTCACTTTCAGGCTCCGATGGACAATATTCCATGGAAGTTCTGGGTTGCTGATGGTTTAGACACTCGTTATGTGTAGCTTTTATGACTTGTTTTTGATAATAATACAATATAAACGTTACCATTTGTTTTTTATTGCATATGAAACTGATTCAACTTGGAAAAATCGATCAGCTTCAATGTATTCTATTTCCTCACTTGCAATTGTTTAAACTCTATTAGTTACTCACCTTAAGACACCATGTGATTGCTATAAGTAGCTTTAGTGTTAACAATTCCCAAAGTTACTGTAGGAACGGAAAGGGAAAAGGGTTTGAGATGGGCAAACTTATGTCTGCGTTTTTTATCTATGCTTTTTTGTTTTTATATACTGTGCATATTGCCTTCTGTGGCTTTATTTTGTACTTTGTCTGTGGTTGTGTATGTAGCTTTTGTTTTTTAACCGTATGGCTGAACAAACGGACGATAAGGACCTCCTCAGGAGATGATTCACAGGGGAATCCCTAATAAAAATGAAAACATAAACTTAACTCTGGATTTCTTGCCAGTTTTTTATTTATTATTGGATCCATATATATATTTAAAAAAAACATGTCTTATAATGGAACAATTATTAGAAAAGTCACTTTCTTCTCCACTGACTCCACTGATGTCTGCTGTCGTGTCCTTGGGCAAGACACTTAACCCACTTTGCCTATAAGGAGCGTGGAAGTGATGTTCGCTGCTTACCTTGATGTGTATGTGTATATGTATACTGTATGTGTGTGTGTGTGTGTGTGTGTATGCATCAAACTGAAATTTCCCCATTGTGGGACGATTTAAGGACCTTCTTCTTCTACAACACCGGTGATTTCCTGCCATAGATCCCCCCGTATGCCATTCAGTGCAGCCTCTACCTCTCCCATCATGTTCAGTATTGTCGCCTGCAGCAGGGCGTACGAACACATATGCTCACATATGCAATTTGTTTATATTTAATCAATGACTTGCGGGTCCCCTTAGATGGCAGTCATTTGTCTAGTATTAATAATTCACTGGCAAGATCACATGACACATAAAACCATGGCGGTTGTTTCTCACTCTGTGGTGGTACCTCACCTGAAGCTGGGCTGCCTTACATCAGGACTGTGATGATGGAAAGATCAACACCATGAGTGTGAATCTGCAACTCACATGTCCACACAACACCAACATCCACGCCAAACCCCCTCCTTCCAGGCTGTCAGTTGTAAAGGTGCACTGTATATTAGTGCTGCACGATTTTGGAAATTAGTGCGATATTCGATGTTTAGTATTTCGATAACGATATTATTGCAATATTTTTGTCTTTAACAAACAACACAAAATAAGCACATTAATGACATTCAAATGCATATATTTATTTACTTTTTGTTTGTTGTTGAATGTTGATGTGTCTGTTTGTTGTCTTTAATAGAGGAAAAACTATATACTTTTTTTGCGGATATTTTTGATATGGATATTGCACGCACCAATATCGCGATAACAATATTTTTTTGATATATCGTGCAGCCCCACTGTATATATAAAGAGAGAGACCACAATGTTCTCTGATGATACACAACACTCTGCTGATTAATGCATACACAAACACTTTATTTCAGTCTTGGAATTACAATTCTTAGCTTGCTGTGCAGATGAATTGAATGCCTTGACCTGCATGTATACTGTTTGGGACTGGTTTGAGGGCAAAGATTAATTGGACATGTTACCCCTACCTTTACAATATTAACTACCTGATGCCAATTCTCTTTGAGACTTTTATATAGCATTTTGTTTTCACATTTCAAGATTTTTATGCATGAAAAGGTGCATTGTATTCTCTCTCTGTTATGAGATATGTTGTGATCCATGTATTTTTAAATGCATTCTATTTATTTTCAAAGGCAAAACACAGATACATTTCTCACACTAGGAGTAATTTACTTGTATAATTAAAAACAATCGATCAACATGCGGCAGCCGCCATCTTTTATATTTAATGGAGGTACTTAGAACACTGCGAGTCCCAGACATTTCTGCATTTGAAGAGAACAGATGGGCCTGGCTGGTCAGGGAACCACACTGCACACAATCTCAGATCATTTACTGTTGAACTCAGATCAACCTGTACCGGTGTTTTATGTATTGTAATCGTTAATTTGTTGGAAAAAGCCAGACACAGTCCCAAAAGACACATGTGTTGGTTGAAAAAAAAGAAAAAAGAAACATTGTATTATATCACATCCTTGTTTTTGCTTATGGTTTCCCTTTAACACCGTCTTCCCACTCCTTTTCAGGCAGAAATATATGGCCATGTTATACCATAGATTTTTGTTTATACATTTTTTGTTTACACTGTTTTTTTTTTGTTTTTATTGTGTTTGTCTGTTTGTTTTTTGCATTATATTATTTATATTACTTAATTGCATTTAATTACCTCGTTTTCTCACTTGTGCCATTGCCTGAAATAAATTAATAAATGAAAAAAAAAAATGAATACGCTAGTGCATCAAAATCATACCGTTTGTTGTTTCAGCGCCAGCTCCATCCACGAAAATATGAGTAACCTCTTAAACAGGAATTTGTACGGAGCCATTTTCTACCTTTTAAATAGAAAGTATTGTAAAAAGTATTTATTTGAATGAGACAGTGTATGTCAATGAACGTTTGGGTCGCAAGGTGTTAAATAGGGACAAACAAAACCTACCACGAGTCCACAATATTCTGGTCCACATCATTGCACATACCCCTTTAATGCGTTTTTTCCCCTTTATTGTTGCAGTAATTTCTCCATTCAACTTACACTATTTTCTTCTCCTTCAAACCACCATGTTAGATTTCACTCTTAAAGCAGACTATGATACACTAGCCAGGAATGTCTCTATGGTACTGTCTGCAAAACCAAAATGTCTCTCTTAAAGTATAACATAACTGTGCGTGTATACTATAAAAAGCAATACTCCAGAAATATTATGAAATATGTCTGAGTTCTTGTCCTTTTCTACTGTCATAAAGAGGTGACATCAAAGGCCTATTGGACCATACAGTTCAGTGCTCAGACAAAACTTACAAATAGGAAAGATATAAGAGGGTTGCCCGGCAGGTAATTTGCCTTGAACTTTCATTTGCCACCGCTTGGACACATGCATTTGATCATGTTTATTGGTTTAAAGGCCACATAATAGCACATTAGTTGTCCTCATTAACAAGTTCACATGGCAGTAACTCGGCCTTGAAAACGACAGCGGTATAAGAATAGGTGAAGTGTGCTCATAGGGGTGTCCCATTATCCATGTTCCCTGTGCCACCCTGGACCCAATTATAAATCTGGGTTGACCTGGACGCTACGGAACAAGGACAGAGACAGAGATGCTGTAGTTAAATCAAGCTTGTCTCGTTTCACACCTGACTGACCATTGATAGATATGAGGATACAACAGATACAGGTGTAAAGTGGCAAAAAAAAAACAAGAATCTTTTGATTAATGAGGTGTGACCGGCCCTCAATGTTGCATTCTTTTAGAGCTTTTCCTCTCGGGATTTTGACAGTAATGGAAAAAAAAAGAGAAGACAGACACACTTTGAGAGGAGCTAATTCCCCTGGGAACGAGCCTGCCAGCATTGCGAAAGTGCACATGCCGCCTGGAGACCGCTAATGGCACGTTGCTTCCATGCAGAGGTTTTCAGACAGTCAAGAATGCAGCCCTGACATTGGACGGACTACAAATGGCAAGTATAGATAGGTTCAAGGGTAGGTGCCTGATGAAAGAGCCCAGGTGCAAGAAAAGTTTTAGCAGTGATGAAGAAAGGGCTAAAATAGACTACTGAAAAAGTGCGGAAAGGGGGGAAGGTGGCAAAAGGAGTTCCTCAAAGTGATAGAACATTGGCACCCTGAGGGAATCAGGAGTTGTTATTTTTAAGGATGGTCTCAAATGTGCAAAAGTAGGAGCAGAGTGCATCTATATGGCAAGATTTTACAGACTATGCTACAAAACCGGACTAAATTTCTTCTTTGTCCCCAAACCGGTCAAAGAACTCGAGACACTTTAAGTTAGTACAGGGGGCTTTAACTCTGGCCTATAAGTTAACTTTGAAATTGTAATTGTAAATAAAATTGGTATTATACATATATTGTATATGAACACCTATAGCAAATGTAATCATGCATTATTTTGTTTATTTCAATTTTTGGTAGGCTCAACTGTAATTAATGCATAAGTCATTCAATTACCATGCACCCTAACCCTGTGTGTTTTGCTTCAACCAATCAATGACATCGCGGCAAGGGACTGTATGATTTACAACATTTGTAGCCAATATCCAGTTACATGCAGCATCACATACATACAACAGTATTTGCCAACCCACCACATAAACCATGCTTTGTTTTAACGTTTTCTTGAGTCTGGCATTCCCCTACTCTTTGGCATACCTTTAAAGTAGATCTTCTATATGTTTGTTGGCAAAAGAAAAAAAAAGCCATTGCATATCATACAGTTGATCATGTCTTTGATATTAAATGTAGGGGTATATTTCTCAATCCAGGTATTAACTGTGAGTGCAAAGTAAAATAGCATTTCTCTAGTTCTATCTGCAATCATAGGGGGTGCAAACCGTTTCTGCACACACGCAAACTGTTGATAGATATGCCCTTTTGCATAAATTTGACCATAAAAAAGGCTATTATGCCACTAACACCAACATGGGAATCACTCACAAATGGCCATCCCTTTTCTTCGTTCCTAATGTGCCATAAACACACAATCTCAGTCAACGTTTATACCCTTGACTGCCACGACGATCCTGCAAGCCTGCTCATGTTTAGAGTGCTGTCATAGTCACGCCCTGCGCTAAGATGCTAACGTGCTATATAGCCTCAGCTAAAGGCAACCCACCAGCACAGTTTAGATATATTCCTCCTTGAACGAGTGTGTAAGTTTATTCCATTAAATCATATCAACACAATCCTGCATATTTTCTAGAGCCACCGCAATATTATTAGAGAGAGCGAGTTTTGTATTGTGAAAGTGGGTCATCCGCAGCCCGGCTATGGAGCTGCCTCATCTGTGCAGAAATGAGGTATAAAATACAAACAAATGAGCTTGCAGTGCAATAAACCAAGCGTCTCGCATTGCCCCTCGCAAAAAAAAAAAACATTCACATTTGAGCTGGTGCAAGACTCCATCTCAGCATCTTAGTCAATCAAATCCTCCCTGTTCCCACCCCCTGGTTCAATCTTTAACCCCCTGTAGGGAGGAGGCGGAAGTGGGGGAGGAGTCTGGAGTAACAGGTTTTGGAGAAGATAAGGGAAAGTATCCATCCAATCCTTGCAACGTCTTCTTGGGATTGTTGGTGAAAAAAAGCCAGACTATATGTGCTGGTTCTATGTTAAGATGAAAGGACAACATTTCTTTCGCCTACAACATTCAATTCCATCTGCTTTTAGCTTTTATACATTCATAATATAGTGTTGTTTCCATTCTCTCTGCATATATGTAGTTATAGTTGAATTACAGTTATTGAAATGGTAAAAAGAAGAACATTCTGTAATAACCACCAGTTGCACTTTGCATAGTTCTCCAACCAAATATATTATTGTCTATAAATAAAGACTAGGCAGAAGCCATTAGAAATCTCATATAGTTAGCAATCAAAGAATTTACATACACTTCAAATGTATGTATCAAGTTACATGACACAATGTTGAATGGAACCAACCACTTCAAACAAATGATCAAAACATTCTACAAACGTATACATATGGGCATACACTACACAAATATAGGTTGAATAGATTATGCTAATAGGCTAGTTTCACAGAAGATCCCTGGAGATTCGACTGACAAAGGGAATGGTGTTCAAGACAATTAGACAGTCAGATGCAAATGTGAGTTGTATTGAAGGTATTCGCAAAAGAAGAGGATATTCACAATAAACGGCAACAATTGAAACCAAAGTGTCCATTGATGAAACATGTTTCTTTTGTTTTGTAATTTAAATAGTCCCGGTTTATTGCTCTAGGGCAGGGGTGTCAAACTTTTTTTGGTCAGGGGCTGATCAAAAAAATAGGAACTGGTCGGGGGCTAAAACAATAGAAGAGATTCACTTTTCTTAAAATATCTTCATAATGTAAAAAAATATGATAACATGACTTTAATGTGACATGATTTTCACTGTTATTTTCTGGTTTATTTTTGTGAAAACAAAATTTGTTTATTGTTTAGATTGAACCAAAACTGGATCAAATATAAAGTAAAAACATTTTATATTGAACTATTTAACTTCTAATTATGTGTTATTGGGTTAAAATGTTAGAATACAGTAAATGTGGTTGTTTTCCTGAGAAAATTGGTGATTGGCCAATGGGTGGCCTTGGTCACCCATTACCATCAATCCTGCTAGTTAATAATAATAAAAACATATTTGAGGGGGCCACTAAAAATAGTCTCGCGGGCCGGATCTTGCCACCGGGCCTTGACTTTGACACCCATGCTCTTGGGTAAGGGGCAGACTACCCACATCGTACTGCTCGCCATCAGAAGGTGGACCAACACATCAGAATCAGAATCGTTGATGTGTCAAGAGGCGACTGTAGGAAGCGCCTGCAGATGGTCGTTTGAACAGCAGACATGTCACAGAGTGGAGCGAGTGCCATATTTACAGCGTGTTTGCGTGCAAGTGCTACAAAGTACTGTGATCCTTGACACCTAGACTTTTGCGGAGAGATGGCAAAAATAGAGAGTGGTGCCGAGGACGATGAAAAGTACCCTTGCTCATTCTATACCCTTTTATTCATACACCACTACACAATGGTTTTGTGAATCTTCAAAATACCAAGTGCCAAGGTGTGCTCAGCATCATAAAGTGCCCGGTTGTCCAACTGAGAGAATAGCCCAAATCCTTTTTAACCTTGATTCTGAAAAGACGGTTATAATTCTAAAAAGACTGTTAAAATTTTTCTTTGAGATGTGTGGCGGGAGAGAATATTATGGAAAGACATCGACTTTCCATAAAGAGAAGTCTGGAAAAGACAGTACATCAACCTGGGGTCATTGGAGTATTTAACCATTTTATTGACAAACCACTTATGGTCATGTTAGGAAGAAGAAGCTGGAGATGTCCCTGATCCAGACATTGGCCTTGTCCCTGAGGTCAGAATGATTCTTTTTACTGACACACAAGTTCTGTCAAAGCCAACAAATAATGTTTCATGCTTGTGTGCACTTGGTAAAAGGTATGCAACAATATTATATCGACTCTTTCAATACACCCTCTTCAAATCGGTACTTGGACATGTCCAGTATGAACGAGATTGTCCACGGCTCTGTTTCCTGTGCGCGCTCACAGGCCCCTCCAAAAAGCGCCACTGTCCTGTACAGTTTGTTTGCAGCACTAGTTCACAAACACACACAAAGTTGTGTGTTTGTTGTTGGCAAGCAACAACAAGACTGGTCCCGGTTCAGAGCTTTTCCAAGAAGGGACAAGTCGAGCGGACTCTACACACAACGCTGAAGTCACAGCGAGGAACAGAACGACCGCAATGAGGCTACTGCTCGCACTCATCGCATCAGCTGTTTGCAGAAAGGTTGGAGGGTGGCTCTTATCTGGAGACAAGTGGATTAATGTGGGACTGAATAGCAATGTTTTTAACTTCCCTCCAAATGTGTGTCCTCTGCTTGTTCTGTCCGGCTGCTTGCACTGAAGAAGGACCCGGAGGTTGTGGTCTTGTGAGGAGGATGGAGGAAATAGAAACACACAATTCCAGCATCCAGATTGGATCACCTCCAAAATGGAATCACTTGTTTTTTTGATGCCACCAGCAAGTGAGAACAAACCAAAGAAACACACCCTGACACTTAAAATACATTTCCCCCTTTGAGGTATTAAGGGGGAAATATATTTGATGCACGGATGATATTACATTGATTTAGTTCCAACAATTATTTACTCATGAATTATCCTGATAACTCGATTATTCAGACCATCATGGCTCTCTCTGCGACTGGCCTTACAAAATACAAAACACACATCTGCCTCCCCTATAACAGAAATAACTTGAGTGAGTGGTTGTTTGTTTTTGCGCCCCAATTCTAATGGATGGAAAACAGAAGGTTATCATTTAGTATTACAAAGTATTCTCTAATAGAAAGTCCCAAGTCTCATGCCAATAAGCGTGAAAATCTTCGCAATCCCACGTTATCGTATTCTTATTATCTTAACTCCACTGCTCTCGCCACACCTCTGGTTCCCCTCCTAATGCTTCTCTCAGGGATTTGGTTGGGGCCTAATTAGCCATGTTGATGGATTGTATAGACTTTGTGCTATGCTCTTTACGCTGGGTGGCGGGCTGTGCTAGTCTCTTGGGCCTACAATGCGGTCGCCTTTTGGAGAGTGCTTGCCATTAACAGCCTTCTCACCCAGCCAGCATAAGGGATTATGGGAATAAAGGAACGAGACTACATGCCCTTGGCCTCACTATATCCTCGCACGTTGTGGATTTGTGCGTACTTGTCAGAAAGTCTGTTGAGAATGCTGTGATCTGTGAGGGGGTGAAAAGATGTCCAAAGTCCACACATAAACACCTCGTTCAAGGGCAGACCCTGCAACCCAAGACCACCTATTGGCTGCGACTGGTGTGAACTCTCTGGCAACAAGTCAAAGAAGGGGGGAGGAAACCGAGATCAGAGAATTATCAAGACATCTTGACTTATACGGCACACATGGAGAGACTGACATCCTCTGGGGAAGAAAGCAGGCGTTGCAAAGAGGTAAGGAGACACACAGGCAGGCAACGGCAACCTTGCAGTACGCAGCAGGAAGCACATTTTTTCTTCTGGTCTCGATCAACCTATCAATTAAGATCAAAAAGCAGCCCACGATAGCTGACAGTCCTGCTGGCATGTACTAAGAAAGAGCCTTCAAAGCATTTTCCGCAGTCTTATGACAAAACACTCTCATAGTGGGCCTTGCGCTACAAAAGAGGAGACATTTTTTACCACTCAACCTGTCTCTGAGATACTCTGAGCCTCACAAACATTACATAACATGGTTTAGGAGACATTCCGATTTGTTGACATTTGTTAACATAAAGTTGTCCGTCTATTTCTTAGAAGGGAAGAAACAAATAGAAAAAAATTACGAGACCAACTCATAAATAGTACTTGGTTGGCAATGGTTCTCGAAGTGGGGCACTGAGATGGAGGTCGCATTGTAATTTTTTATACATAGATATGTTCAATAGCATAATTCAAATGCTCTGCTCAAATTAGCTCTGGTACAAACCTTTTAATCAAGCAATCAATCAATTTTATTTATAATGCGCAATTTATGCAGTGCAACCCAAACTCATACACATTTAACCACACAAGAAACCCAATAGTAATACAAAAATGTTGCTATGAAAATAAATATTCTTAAATATATGGATGAACAGGGTTGAAACAGAAACATTTAGCCACAAAGGGGAAGAGGGTTGTGTTTGTGCCCGACATTCCTGATAATATTCTTGAAACACATAACATGGTTCCACACAGTGTCTTTTTTCATTATGAGGAACCTATGTTACAGTGAAAACAGCATTTTGATTTTAATACTAGCAAATGAAATACATCTGAAACATGATTATTCTACTGCACTGCGTTCACCTCACAACTTGTTCTCGTCTTTGCACTTTCAAACCACTTATCCTCCTCCTCTGTGATGCTTCATTCCACTGAGTTAACTCTAAGCTTTAAGATGCAAATGCGGAATGCCTGGCTGTCCACTGCAGATGGTACTTTCTCCAGTGGCCAATAGAGGGAAACAGAGGGCTGCTACACAAAGCTACAGCCAGTGTACAGTATGAGTCCTCCATGATATTTGTTTGCAACGCATAGAAAAAACACCCCGATGTGCACCCTGGAACCAGAAAAAAAAAAAAAAAGGATATGGCACAATTGTAGCTTGCTCAAACTGCTTTTCTCATCAAGAAAAGGGGGCATATCCTTTTCATATCTAATATAAATCAATAGTTGTAAGTCAAAGTATGATTTGTCTGTCTTTTGGCCTCTGTGATCATATTAGCCGTGCAGGTAAAAAAACAGCTGGTAAATTGTGTAACACGGTACACTAATAACTAATTTATTTTTTGTGTGGCAAAGTGCAAAGATAGTTCATGTGCAAAAACAGAAAAACTAAAATTACAAAAAACATCAGAAAGGCTGACAAATTGCTCTTAGCTGAGTCATTTTGTGAAAAGCCAGATCTTTTTAAAGTGCTATTCCAAATGAGTTTCACCCCTTCTTGAGCCAATTCGTTCAAATTTACAGCCAATAAAAAAGTGTGTGGAAAATTGTTGCAAGAGAAACACAGTTTTTGACAAATATTCAAAATGGAGATGCCTGTTTTTCATTTTGTAAAAAAACTTGGATCATAGATGGATTGTCCGTTCATGGGAGCGGATCCCTCTTGTGGGCCTCCCTGAGTTTTCTCACTTTTTCCCACTGAGTTTTTGAGTTGTTTCTTTCCAATGCAGGAGGGTCTAAGGACAGTGGTGATGATCCAGAACATAAATAGACATTTATTAACATATTTGGACCAATGTTATTCTTGCATATTTGTATTTGTGCATACATATTACTAAATTCGGATAATTTAGCTGCAGACATATTTATGCAATGTCTATGTAATAAAGTCATTTTTTTATATACACACATGGATATCGTTACTATTTACATATAAGGTTGATTGTTGGAACATCTGTGGATTAAAAGCGAAGTGAAATTCCGTGCCACAAAGCGATATCAGCCAATTGGGATTCATGCAAACAGCTGTGATTTCATGTTTTCTCTTTTTGTTTTCAATGCCAACACATTTATTAAGAAGGAGGTACAGGGAGTAGCAGCACGTGTGGAAAACAAAGAAAATGTTCCAGGCACATTTTGATGAATACTTTGAGTTTATTGAATATATCCATGTGGGTCTACTAGTGTTTTTATCAGGTCAAACCTATATTTTATGAGCCACATATTTCATGCGGAGGTCATAGCACAGCAGATTGGAGCAGTTGGTCGCCAGTTGTTCGATAGTATTCATGGGCCAGTATAGTTCTCGATGCAAAGTGGAGGGATGATTTATTCATAAGCACATAACCACAGAAGCGGAAATGATGAGCTTACATTGAGAAAACTCATTCTGCACTCTCAGAGATTCAACGGAGTACAATGGAAGAAGAACCAATTCATTACAGTTATCTGCGGCATACTCTACCAATATCATAATTATTACACATCCCTCCATTCACAGGCCAACAGTCTCTACAATCTAGGCTACTTGTCAAAAAAGTACTGACCCATAACCCGGATTTGTGCACGCAAGAGACACAAGCTTATCGTCTGGTGATAACTTTAAAGTCAGACTACACATCGTCTAAATACATTATTCATATAATCAAGTCGCTAATCATCTTTTCCAGGGCATCATCTGGGGAATGGCTATTTTTACTAAGCTCATTTTGATGCCTTGTTTTTATTCACTTCCAGCTGAGCAGCGAGTGACAATAATAGCAATTAGGTTGAGGCACCGCAGCAAGAGAGCAAACATGTTCGGGGAAAAAAAAGCGCTGAAGAAGATATGCAGATATAGTCCTACCTTTAAATCTAATTGAATAATACCTATTCTTATCTGGTTTGACAACGGTTCTGTCACTTCTTGCACCAACTACGAAAAGACTAAGATTACTAAGACTGCAAACTGTTCTGGTCCCGAGTACAGCCACTGCTAAATATTTTGTGTTGTTACTAGCAAAACACATAGACCGGTGTACAGGCTAAAAATAACCTCTGACTACATTATATATAACAGTTTTGAATTATTATTAACGTATATTAAGAAAAAGATATTTTCTTATTTGATATTTGTTTCTGAGGGGTCCTTTAAACTAAATACAAAAAATATATATGGTAGCAACAGCAGCAGCAGCAAAGATATACAAAACAAAATAGATTACCATAAGAACAATATGAAGAACAGAACCTAAGGTCAACACATTTACTTCACACACACACACACACACACAAACAAATGTTAACATGTTTTAAAATCATCTGATAATCGGTTCCAAAGTGCTGCTATGTGCACTGAGATACACATTGATTTGAGAGAAGTTCTAACCACATATATTTGTCTGCTTCCCCTTAAACTATAATTATGGAGAACATCTCTGTCGTCTTGTAAATTCAATTAATTGTGTTCATTTTTGTGTAGCCCTAAATCACAACAGTGGAAAATCTTGGAGGACTTTACAAAAACTGTGGATTCGCCCACACAGATCAGAGAATTAAACAGTTCAAACACAAGAGATGCAGTGATGAAAAACACATAGAGCCATTGGTTCAAAAGGGGCGGATGACTAATGTCTATATTGTTAAAAAAATCCATACATGTAGTTGAATGTCAAGGGTCCTGGTTCTTTTTTAATTTTTAATTTTGTATTCATTTTTTCATTGTAATGCAAAAAAATATCCCAATAATCCAGCAAATAAAACAGTAATACGTGCCATGAAAAAAAATATATATCATCACCACTTCAATAAAACCAACACTGGAATTACCTTAGCTCAGGTTTCACCATTTGTTGTTTTTTTAAGCCTATTTAAAACATTTTATTTCATTTTCAAGCCCTTTATTGTCCATTTCTGGGTCGGGGGGGGGGGCAATGAGAGCTGCCACCCAATGCTCATAGCACCGCTGATCCTCTGCAGGGGGTGAGTCCACAAGAAGATGGCTGCTCTGTCAGTGGTGAAACAGCCTTGGTCTTTCAGGCAACGTGGGGTTAAGTGTCTTGCCCAAGGACACAACGACAGCAGACATCAGTGGGAGCAATTGGAGTAGGTCCCATGGTGGGAATCGAACTCATGACCTCCAGGCTCAAAGGCCACTGCTCTACCAACTGATCTACTGTATATACGCTAGTGCACAGATGTGATCAATTCAAATTGCATATCACAATTAAAGGCACACTGCTGCTATATTAGTGCAGCTGTCAGTTTCAATCAGGCCGGTACGCTGCTGCGCTGAGCCACTGTGTCTTGTCACGGTTTCCATTCCACTAAAACTGACCAATCACTCACCGCTGACAGCTCAGAGTGGCCTTTTCAGCACAAATCGGTCCAGTCGCACTTCTCTCATTGAAGGGCAAGGAACTCAACGCTATGATCAAACATCCGACCACTGTACCTCTTTTTTTGTTCTCTCTTTATTCAATATTGAAGAAGAGAGAAAGAAAAAATAAATGTGGGATCTTGTTTTTTGTCAGTCGGCATGTTTCTCTGATTGATTCGTGTTTTTAGGAGTTTTCTATAGACCTATATAAAGTACAAGATGTTATACTGGGACCAAAAAGACATGAAATATAAATGGTGTAGGTTATGTTCTTGGTTGAGATTTATATTTTAGCTGGAGGGCAAGTGTCAATACAACTCTAAAAGAAAGAAAAACATTTTTAAAAAACTGTTTACAACAAAATGCTTTCCCAGAGCAAGCAAGCAAGCAAAGTTTATTTATATAGCACCTTTCTCAGACAGAAGGTCACAAAGTGCTTCACATCAACAAGCAATAATTAAAAACACAAGAAAAAAAAAAAAAAAAAAAAAAAAAGCATTATTTAGTTCACAAACTGCCATATTATTCTCATGCCTGAAAGACATCTCTCCTGGCCAACATCAAGAATAGTTTTTTTTTTTTTGTTTCTTTTGTATTCTCCATCCATACATCCATTTTCTTCCAGTCTATTTGTTGCCAGGTCTTGGTGGCAGCAGTCTAAGCAGAGACACCCAGACTTCCATATCAACACAAACTTCCTCCAGCTCATTCAGGGGAATCTTGAGGGGTTCCCAAGCCAGCTGAGAGAGTTACGTAATCCTGGATCTTCCTTTGGCTTTCCTCTGGACGTGGAGATGCAGTGGCTCTACTCCGAGATTCTCACCCTATCTATAAGAGGACGCCCAGGCAATCTGCGGAGGAAACTCATTCAATATTATCAACACTTTACATATTTAGACCATTGTTGGTGCATGTACTGACAAGAAAGATGAGGACCTTTGTGACATGTGATCGGCCCAGTGATAAGATGACTGGGCAAGATTCATGTGATTTGCCCAAAAAATTGTATGCAATTATCCTTAAACTAAAACTTGAGGTCAGATTTTTCACAATTACAGAAATGTTTACCGTGAAAAATAGCTGCATTTTTAAACCATCGGTCAAGTTGTTTTAAAGCTCAGAACCTCTGAAATCTGGTAAATTATTTGTATAGAGGGACCTTTGTTTTTGATTGTTTCAGAACATTCCATATATGGCGCAAATGAAGCTGTGGTGAGATTGTGAATGCTAATAAAACTCAGCTGTCAAATATGAATCAATATAATAATGCATCGGTTTTATATAGCGCTTTTTTGGACACTCAAAGACGCTTCACATGTGTCATTATTCATTCACTCCATACACGGTGGTGATAAACTACTAATGTAGCCACAGCTGCCCTGGGGCACACTGACAGAAGCGAGGCAACCAGTCTGTGCCATCGGCCCCTCTGACCACCACCAACCATTCACACACACACACCAGACTCATTCTAGGCAATGGGGGTGAAGTGTCTTGCCTAAGGACACAACGGCAGTTTGGCACTTTACAGCCGCAGCCGCCCCACTGTATGGACCAATATAAGCCCAAATCCAATGAAAAAACAGTTTCAAGATATGTGTTGATGGCTCCTTGACTAGTCTGGTTAACCAACATGGCTATTTGACTAAGAAGTTTGGACACCTCTGCAATAGGCTCTTTGGAACAATCACCTCAATAAGAGAAACAGCAGTATTCTTTTTCTCCCCTTTTTCTATTCACACAAACTTGCATGATTGTGTTCTTCAAATTGGGTTTGGATATGTCATATTGCTGTGATGTTACGGCAAAAAGAACATGCATTATACATGATTATGTGTCTCCCCGTTTTTACAATATTACGAAAGAGCACATTTTCACTCCAGTCGTAGAAATAGATCTCTTCAAGGACAGGTTCAAACCTCCTATTTTGTTGACGCTGATGTAAGTGGTCCATTTCGGCGGCGAGAATACACAAGTGCGCGCAGAGAAGCCTTATTTGGAAGAGACGCAAACAGCATTGGCAGAGCACGATAAGTCAGATAGATTGTCTACTGGCAAAACTCTCCCTCTGATGTGAGTCTCTTTTATCACTTATTTCCAAATTGTTTTCCCCTCATTCCATTTGCGTCTGTGCCAGAAGGAGGAATACTCATTAAATCTCATTGATGGTGGAAATACAGGGTTCACGCTGTTTTGCATTTTCGACTCATTTGATGTTTTCGTTTCCTAGACACTTTCGCCGTTTCGTCTTTCTCCTATATCCTGCCGTGAGAATTTTCTTACATGTAAAAAAAAAAAAAATATGAAGGCCTGCCTGGTCGGAAAAAGCTTAAAACACACTCTGGGCATGACAGATAGTGGAAGGGAATTAGGTGTGATTTCATGGTGGCACCGCAGTGACCAGCCGGGGCATTTGGGAGAGAGAGAGAGAGAGTGAAGCAGGCTGCCGGGTTCCGTGGCCCCCGAGACACTCTGTAATTGTGCGGTTGTGAAGAGCAGGTAGGTGTGCAAATTACCAAATGTGCCGTGTAAGCTTATTTCAGCTCGCTCAATCACTGTCAAGCCTTTCCAAGTTTTTAAGCAATTTTCCCTTTTTTTTAGCTCGTTTCTGAATGTTGCGTTTGCGTGTTGTCTTTCAAATAGTATTAGCACAACAAGATGATTGAACAATAACTGTATACTAACATAAAATATTTAGTTTATTTAAGGAAGCAAGTATAAAATCTCCAACTTTAGCATAATGAAGAAGCAAGGATTAAGTATAAGATATCTGATTTAGCATTATAAAGAAGAAAGTATAAAACGGTATGTTCTAGTGCAAAGAATATAAAGTTGTATGTATACATCTGCACCTGTTAGCATGAGGACACGTGATGATGATACAGAAGAAGAATAAGAGGGTCCTTTATTTGTCACACAATGGGGAAATTTCAGTTTGATGCACACACATACACATAAACATAATCACATCATACATTATATACATATAATGCAATTTCTGACATTAGTTCAAATGATTGCACAGAGAAGATAAGATGAATTTTACATGTGAGGTCTGGTCGGCAGTGTTTGTTAGTCCTCGTTGTTCGTTGTGCAGTCTGACAGCAGCAGGTATTAGATAGTTTCAAAAATGTACTCTTGACTCTATTCAATTCAATCTATTCTTGTATAGCCCCAAATCACAACAGTAGATTGAATTGAATAGAGTCAATCTATTCTTGTATAGCCCCAAATCACAACAGTAGTTATCTCAGAGGACTTTACAAAATAAAACAGAAAACACATTGTTATTGGTCCATAAGGTGCAGATGACCAATTTCCAAAAGTGTTGATAAATGTCCATATTCTCTTGCCTCTATAAACATGCAAATATACATTTTCCTGTTGAGGCCAAGTCATTATGCAGGCATTTATGAGGATGGTGTTTAGAACCTTTATGTCTGCAATGTGCCATATTAACAGAAGAGAAACTTGGCGGTGATAACTGCATTGTCTGGTATTGCATAGACTTTCATAGTATTCAGAAAATGTGCCTTTCATTTCATCAAGTATGCGGAACATATCCCTCTAAATGGTAAGAAAAATGAATGAAGAAATAGCTGAAGACTAACAAAAAGTTTTACCAGCGTAACTTGACAAGATACTTTAAACAGGCTGCACTACACACAAGGACAAACTACACATATAATTTTTGTTATGGTACTTCGAAAACAGCCTCTATGTCAGTACTCTTGGTAAAAAGCAAAAGAAAAGTTATTAGATTACTCAATTGAAGGAAAGAGTCGATAGCTACAGCCCTGAATTATTCATAAAATGTTCTGAACTGACAAATATATATAAACAATATATGGTTTAGAAGTCCTATTTTCTTCTTCTTTAATACGTCCAACTTGTCTTGACATGGTTTTAGGAAAATGTCACTTCACATCAATACTGTACAATGTGTGAATTTATTTTCATCTGTAGAATCGGTGTATTCGTGCTCAATAAGTGCCTCCCCATTCTCCTCACACCTCTACCACATAATATTGTACTTTACCATTCTTTAGATTTTTTTGGCCAAAGCGACATGTCCTCCCTTGATGTATTGCCTTTATATAAAAAGGTGTCAAACCTCAGAGAAGGTGAAGAATTGCCGAGTGGCCTGGGAGTGCCGCGGGGTGGGCAAAAATACCAGCTGGTGTCACCCAGGTTTCCGCTGTGGGAGCAGCAGCCTCTCTGGGTGGTAGAGGCTTGGAACAAAGGAAATGCTGACCCATGGGTGCTATGGAGGGGGATAACGTGTTGCTACAGCTTGTGTAGCTCAGACTGGCACTGTGCCGTGTCATTTGGCCGATGGTGGGGGGCAAAAGGCAGAAGGACCAGGGCAGGGGTCTGAAGGAACTGTCAGAGGGTTAAGTAAGAACTGGAACACTACCAAAGAGAGCTTTGAAAAATGAAAGACTTTACCCTTTATATTACATTGTGAGATAAGAAAGAAACAAGGTCAATTCAATTCAATGTATTTTTGTATAGCCCTAAATCACAATAGTAGATATTTTGGGGGACTTTAAAGGTGCACTTCATTTTCCTGATGCCACTGGGGCTTATATCAGGAGCCGTGGTTGTCGTACTGCAGCGCCCGGGAACCCATCTCCAGATGTTGATGCTCGGCTTGGTCAGGACCATCGCCGTGCCGTGGTGGCTGAGTGTCTTGCCAACACAGATCAGAGAATCAAACATACAAAGAACCATCAGTCCATAAGGGGCAGATGACCAATGTCCATGAATGTTGTTGAATGTTAAGTGTCCTGAATTGTCACCACAGTCCATAGAGGTCCGAAACAAGAGCTATTCAAGACCTTATCATCTTACAAATGTGTGAATTGTGATCTCAAATGTAAATATGCAAATCAAGAGGTATAAAAGTACTTGTTTCAAAGTGAAAAGCCAAAAATGCATGCTTGTATCTTATTATATAGATACATTTAAGGGTGTTTTGAAGCCTTCAGTATAGGTACCCCAGCTATGAGATATATGCATACTTTGCAATCGTGTTATTGTTAGATGGCTGAGACGTTTATTTAAAGCTACATTCTCCTTGTTTCTTTTTTTTTTTCTCCCTTGCTGTCACATTGCAACATTACAAATTTGAATGTCAAGTCACGTTGTCCTGATGCTTGAGCAAACACCAGGGTGCTAACAACACCATATTGGACCATACAAGCAGGACAAATACACACCTCACCTCGAAGCTCCCATAACATTCTTGTTTTTCGCCTCCAAGTGCCAGTCAAGTGACATCGCATTTGCACCGCTGCATGCACCATCACAACTACCATCGAGGCCGACAAACTCACCTCAGCTGTAAAATTGGGCAGGCGGGCTGACCCCTTGTGCTTCCCTCTTTTCCATGGGTCCGAGTCTACTCTGTATTCAACTAGTCAACCAGATCTGAGGCAACAACGTCACCTCCACTCCAGTCACACAGCGGAGTGCGGAAGATCCTTTCTGTTCATCTCGCTCAACGGTCCACGGACTCTGCAACGAAAAGACAACCTGTTTACGTGCGCCACCTAACTCTATGTGTCATGCTCTAAAGTGTTTTTTCATTCGCCGCTTGTCACTGTAGCCGGTGGCTCGTTGGTACACTCCATTGGGCATGTGAGCGGACAGAGATACTTGTCGAGATGCTCTGATGGCGTCCCAAAGAAAAAGGAAAAGCGGGGGAAAAAAAGGAGAAATGTTAAAATTCAGTGAGTGGGGGATGTGCCTGCGGTGAAGAATGCTCTATTTCTCAGCTTAACTGTCACACACTGCCCAGAGGTAAAATGAGGATTTGTCTGTCAGTTTATTCAGAAAATTGTTGTAAAGTTTAGGGGCGATCCTGAATAAAGTAAGTGAGTGATCGGAGATGATCCAGGATAGTCTGAAATCTACGATATTTATGGACTTTATCAACATTTATGGGCATTGGTCATCTGCCCCTTATGGACCAATGGCTCTATATGTTTTTTACCATTGCATTTCTTGAGTTTATTAATTTTCTGTGATCTGTGTTTGCGAATCAACGGATTTGTAAAGTCCCCCGAGGTAAATACTGTTACTGTGATTCAGGGCTATACACATAAATTGCGCTGAATTGAATTGAATTGAAGTTGATATTATGTGTAAGATTAAAGTAAACGTTGAGGTGTGACATAATTGGGGTCTGATTTTTATCATTGAGACCCTTCAGCACATAAAGCATAGTGGCAAGTAGTAGAAAAAAACAAATAGGGATGAAGGATTGGTTGGGGAAGAACCAGGACACGCTGGAGCGACTGTTTCTCTCAGCTGACCTGGGAACGCCTTTGGGTCCCCCCGGACGAGCTGGTGGAAGTGTGTGTGTATGTGGAAGTCTGGGCGTCTCTGCTTCGACCCTGCAATGGATGAAGCGGAAGAAAATTTATGGATGAATAGAATATATAGAATCACACTCACTCTAAGCAAAATGGACAAAAAAGAGACAAAAGAAAAACTGTGGTGGATTTACACTATTATTATTAGTTTTTTTGTAGAGCAGGGGAAGATGTTGAAGTGAAAGATTGTGCTGCAAATAGAATCTTTGTAATATAATAAGTGTGGTGAAGCTGGGGTCTGGATCCAAAATGTGTTAATTGTGTTTTTTGTTTTTTTTACTTATTGCTCGGATTCATGTGAGGCATAAATCCAGTCCCGACAAATGTTTTACAAATCACATGCCGCAAAAGTAAAAATATAAGTTTTAGTTGCAGACTATGTATAACTTTTTTGCATTGGATGTGTGATAGGGCTGTATCGGCTTCTCTCAACCAGTGCGTGCCGCTTGTTGTCCCATCTTGGCTATAATGAAGTGGGGACAATCTTTGCAGTCTTGTGAGTCCTATTGTGAAAAAAAATCTTGGTTCAAAACACACCTCTTGGCCCAAAAATAAATTCCACTTGACTGACTGACTTTTGTTTTAACTAAGTCTTATAAGTCGCTGTGGATTTTTAAAGTTCACAACAGCAGTTCCAGCCTTGTGTGATCCCTCCAGAATTTGAGCTGCTTGGTTCATCCAGCAGGGGGAGCCGAGGGCATTTTTTCTCAGTTTTCCAGTGTGATTGAATGTCTATTAGTTTGAATGGGACAGATATCTCATTAGCGATGCATGCTATTTACTGTCTATGGTCCCAACCTCTAATAAAATACCCTTAGCATTTTATTATAGTCACAGTGGTGCAGTGTTTAGCGTTTGAGCTTCCCAGCAAGACGATCTTCAGAATTCGATTCCAACTCCAGACGGGGCATTTCTGTGTGGAATTTTAACGTTCTCCCCATCTCTGTGTGGGTTTCCTCCGAGCTCTCCAGTTTTCCCTTCCACTAAACGAAACCAATGTACAATAGCTATGAATGTAATTGAGTAGATGAATGGATGGCAATGATCGAAGACTTTAATGGTGTTCGGCGTCTCGTTTCTGTTATCACCGTTTGTGGAGTGAATGGAAACATATTTGTGCTCCAAAACATTGTAAAGCGCTTTGTGTGACCTTGGTCTGTGAATGCGCTATGAATAGAGATTACTTACTTATACTAGGCTGTGTGTGCAGGCATAAACAAAAAAAGGTCTGATATAGTTTCATGTTTTTTATTTCCTGATCTACAAGCTGTCTTTGTCTCTGCTAATCAAATGCCTGTTGCACATTCTCCCTGTGTCTGGTTTTATTCAGGGAGGACAATCCACTCCTCCCCAAACTCACCTTTAAACCACGTAGGAAGTCATTCAAGCCAATTAAAATCCCTAATTCGCCCAGTAAATCACGATATAAAAAGTTTCAAAGGAATCCATTTGACATTGCAACTTTTCAACTCCCACCCAGAGTCATTTTCAACTTACTTTTGGAATAAAACATTTTTGCTTGAGAAAAAAACTAAGACAGAGATGGCTGCATTTGGTGCTCTGGGACAACTGTCAATCATCTGCAGGAAGTGTAAGTGTCTATGGAGAAGCAAAAACTCCTGTACCTTCAGCCTGGCCTGGCCTGACCTGGCAACGCAGACGTCACAATTGAAATCTATTAGAGCTAAGTGATATCGCATGGAACCGTCAGCACAAATCCCTTTTTATTCGTTTTGGGACTCCATTTTCTGATTGGCTTAAATGAAAACACAAACAGAAGACAGCGAACATAAACCCAAACCGCAGAGAGGGCTATTTCCAACCACAACAAGTTGACATTTGAACCCATGTGTGATATCACAGGGTATTATGTCTTGAGCTGTATTTAGTCTTGAGCTGCCAAAATCAGCAGTCATCCTGTGCTCCCAGAAACAGCGAAGGGAACCATGAGGCTTGATGAATAATATATCAGAAGGAAAAGGAGATACGACGACAGGAAATTAAGCGCACTTAGGCTGGCAGTGGTTGACGGCACCATCACAGGTTAATTAAAGACTTGAGAAAAATGGTGCAACACAGGGACGTGCGGTGAGGTTTGTGATTGGGGAGGCACTGACTTTAAAAGTCAGATTTACAATCATTATTCAAATAAAATAGCATTTAATCACCAATGCAATGACATCCACAAACTTTATATACTGTAAAGATAAGAGAACCAGCTTCTTTTAATAATCTCACAACAAATCTAGCTGCTGACTCTGCTCCGCATCAAACAACATCTTTAAGAAGCGCAGGTGCGAGAGACGCGAGGAGAGAGAGACGCGAGGAGAGAGGAGCAGAGAGAGACAGAGAGGAGCAGAGAGACGGAGACGCGAGGAGCAGAGAGAGACGGAGACGCGAGGAGAGAGGAGCAGAGAGAGACAGAGAGGAGCAGAGAGACGGAGACGCGAGGAGCAGAGAGAGACGGAGACGCGAGGAGAGAGAGACGCGAGGAGAGAGAGACGCGAGGAGAGAGGAGCAGAGAGAGACGGAGACGCGAGGAGCAGAGAGAGACGGAGACGCGAGGAGCAGAGAGAGACAGAGACGCGAGGAGAGAGAGACGCGAGGAGAGAGAGACGCGAGGAGAGAGAGACGCGAGGAACATAAACAATAATTTAAACAAGTTGCAGAACTCTTGAGCAGTGTTTGAATCAGTGTTTTTCGGAAAAGCACTACTTTGCCGGTATCTGTCAATGTTCAACATAAAACACAGATTAACAAACTCCTCCCCCGCAGCCGGACTAACCTCGTAAGTCCAGTGGTGGTCTCCCAGTCTATATTAATTCTTTCTTTGTTTGAAAGTCCAATTGAGAAAAAAAATCTTCATTCAAATCATCCATTTTCCAGCAAAAGAAATAGCATTTTGGGCTGATTGTTTGTTAGCAACTCTGGTATGAACTTTATGCTCACTATCACCCCTAGCGGTGAGGCACAGATACCGCCTGCCTCACGCCAAGCTTTTTCCTTGTGTGTTCATCTACGATCAAAAGACTTAAACTAAATATAAATTGTACACACATACGTGCAATACACTACTAAACACTAAGAGGAGTTTAAAAAATGTTTTTAAAGCAGAATATTTGAAACAAACGGTGATATATCAACTGCACGAGCTGAGTGCACTCAGACACACACACACACACACTGTGAGGGAGCGGTCTGGGGTGAGGCACGCAGGAGCGCTGCCTCACCTCGTCTCTTTGAATAGGAATAACGGGATTTCGGCGATTTTGACTTCAGAAATGATCAAAACTGATGGGAACCGTGCCGAATATACATTAAAAGCATAGGACAGTGGATATAAATTATATATTTAAACTAAAATAATTATTAGTTTCCAATAATGGCAGGTGAGGCTCTGCCTCCCCTGCCTCCCCTGACTGCACGTCCCTGGTGCAACATCGTGTGGTCAGAATATGGTCGCGGTTTCTATTCTTTGACTATATTCAATTCAATGTATTATTGCGTAGCTCAAAATCACAACAGTAGTTATCTCGGAGGACTTGTAATGTAACAGTTCAAACACATTGGTATTGTTCCATAAGGGGCAGATGACCAATTTCCATAAATGTTGTTGAGTGTTCAGGATCGTCCTTTAAGTTAGGCCTCACGAGGTTCTGACAGACCCTCCAGTATCAGCAAGGAAAAACTCTAAACCCAGTGGGAAAAGTGAGAAACCAGGGTCCACTATACGTAGGGGGGAATGTAACTTTTCATCTTCATGCATTTTGATCATCGGACATGGTAAAAAAGATGATCAAAAGATGTGACAGGCCAAACACATGTGCATGAGAAAACTAGTGTTAGAACATTTTACATTACATCGTTTTGATTGTGTGGTTTCAATGTTAGCTTCACCAGCTCTAAGCCTCTAATGGATTCGTAGGAACTTTTACCCATTGATGTAAATATTAACAGACGCAGAGACGGCCATTTCCTTTTTTGAAATCGATGTTCCACAGACATGGGCAGATTCAAAAGGGCCACGGGCAGCCGCATGCTTTAGCCGGCACGAGCCCCATTCATTTATCGAGTTCTTTCAAAAGTCAAGAGCCAACTTTTGGACCATCCTGTAAAGCCATTTTCGAGACGAAAGAAGGAGGTATACAAATGCATTGGGTAGTTCTGTTTCCGGGTTCGCCACCACCAGCAAGGAGTGAGATTGCGAGCCTGTCTTTGACCTTTTTGAGCCGGGACCCAAGCACATTGCTTTTGTGGGATGTAAAAAACTATGAATTTTCATGAACGACCACGGGCCTCATTAACCAGTTGAACCGGTTAACCGCGTAGTTTAAAATAGTCCACGTTCTTTGAAATAACAGCCATTTCGAGCCGCGTACTTTCCATAAGTGCAGCTCTGCGTTCTAATGGATCAGAGCCGAGACAGTGGCGCCAAAACCAGCAACAGCTTTGGCACCTTTGCGCACAGAGAACTGCTGTTTTAATCTTCCCATTCTTCTGTGCTGCGGGTTAAAGCATTTTTAAGCTAAAGACGGCTCGTTCACATGGTCAGAGCAGCGAGTGACGCGTCTCGCAGGTCTCTGCTAAAGTTTAAAAGTGATCAGTGTGGAGCTGATGCCAAGGACCAGCAGCACAAACATGTTTAATGTGGTTTGACTGGAGCCGCGTATTTGCGAGGATCCTTTGGGCACCGTAACGTGTACTTGTATGTATGTGTGTGTGTACAATAAATATAAGCTCCAATGTAGTTCTGACCCGCACCAGTGTGCAGCTAGCAGGCGGTAACAGAGGGGAGAGATGATGTTTGAGGATGCTACGTATCAATGGAGGGGGGGAAAGTTTGTGCGTGTGTGTCTGTGCGCGCGTGTGCATGTGTGTGCGTGTGCATGTGTGTGCGTGTGCATGTGTGACCGTTTAACCACCGGTTAAACGGTTAAACTGACAGAATACTACAGTTTGGGCTCTGAAACTGTGAAACTTTTACATATATTTTTGTAATGTGATTCTATGGGAGTCACATGACCACACCGTTTCCTGCAGGGGTGGAAATAAAATGGCCGACATGCTTTATGTATAACTGTTGTTTATAGCATTATTTAGAGAACAAATATATTTAAACTTTTTTTTTTTTACTATTTTGAGCAAGAAATAGGTTCAGTAAGAGGTGGACCAATGAGACTATTACACAGTTTTCTGAGTGAATGGGTTGGTTGGGCAGCACACAGTCGGGGTGGTTTATGGGTAAGCTTGAGGGTGACTCATGAAACAATGAATACATAATTAAGAAGTACCTGTACTCTATTACTTACAATAAATTAAGAAAACGGGGCATAAAAAGTCCCATAGCTTGTAAGGCACTATCATACATCTCTCTCCGGACCTGGTGGAAAGGTGACATGCTCTGCAATTCATCTTTAATGACAAGTTTATTTTTATTTACTCATTCTGTCCCTCACTATTGTGTGCAATTTTAGTCTGCAGCATGTGTGAGCAGTTATGACATTGGGAAGTTTGTTTATTTGTGTATGTGTGTAAGCTTCCTACTCACTCTTATGTAACAGTGCCTCTGACTTTTGCATGTACATTTTTCCATGCATAGTCGATGACATTTTTTGCCTCGTCCTTGAAGATAATTCTTTTTTGAACCCACTGCAACACTTACTCTCTTAATATATACTGTAGTTTGCTTAATATTTTAGGTGCTGGAGTGACACCCACTTTTGAGTGTTCTCACCAAGTTTAAAATATATTTGTGCAGTAATAAAATCAATCTTTAAGTATTCCTTCTCTAATCTAATTTCAAGAGATCCTTTTGCCTGATTTCCACATTCAATACATTTTGGACAGAACTCCGGTGAACATTAAAGGTATATCGGAGGATTTTTCACTTCCGGGTGGATCATCAAGACTATTGGTCCTCCTAATTGTCAATCATTCTGGTTATATGTGCTCGTCAAACAAGACCAGAGAGTTTTTTGAAAAAGTGGAGAGGGTGGTTCTTTCCTATAATGTGGGATAATCCTACATACCTAATGCTGTTATAAACGCCATTAAAAATGAAAAATATAAATTCAACAAATATTGCTTGACCACCAAACAATAATCGATGATGTGTGTTCTTAAGTTCATATGCCATATTCACAAATGTACTAAGCCGGTTCTTGCTCGGACTTGTAGGAGAGGGGATTTCTGTCATGTTAATACATTGCACAGCAGTGTTGCATTATTAATATATAGTCTCAGACGTGTGGAAATATGAAAGAATTTGTTGAAGGAAAATGAATAATACCCCGCTGTTAAACCCCACTGTGATGCTTCTGGGCAAGGCGTTCCGGCACCTTTTACAAACATTTCAAGGAAACATTGAGGTTTCAGTTTGCCATCCGTGTGTCATGTTTTACAATGGTTACAACAACATAATGAATACCAAATATCTGTCAATGCATTGGGAGCTGTTGACTCACTTCTATTCATGTACTTAGTTTGTGCAAGGAAAAAAACATGTCCCTGTAATTCTATGAAACTATAATCTGTGGTATTTTAGAGGATGGGGACTGGGTATTGCATCTTGGTACCCACTGAGTACCTACATCATTTTGAATTGAAGAATAACATATTCTTTTGTCCAAATAGCAAGTAAAAGTTACATTCAGTGGAGCAGATGAGATGACTGCCTGCTGTTTCCATCATATTAGAAAGCATGTTCATACTTGTAAGGTAGCAATAGTTACTATTTGATGCTTTGGGCTGCAAGCTGATTGAGTGGTACTCTTTTTTTTTTACTTTATTGTCTGGAAGATGTATGGAATTACATTGTTATATTGTATATGCGTTGTGGTTTAAAACTTGTGGTTAAAGGGCGGCATGGTGGCTGAGTGGATTGCACTCTCGCCTCTCAGCAAGAAGGTCCTGAGTTCAAATTCCAGTCGGAACGGGGTCTTTCTGAGTGGAGTTTGCATGTTCTCCCCGTGCCTAGGTTTCCTTCGGGGACTCCAGTTTCCCCTACCGCTAAAAACATGCACACTAGGTTAAATCCTCCAGCTCCGGTAGTCCTGACCAAGCCGAGCATCAACATCTGGAGATGGGTTCCCGGGCGCTGTTACTACGGCGACCACTGCTCCTGACGTAAGCCTTAGTGGCATCAGGATGGGTCAAATGCAGAGGATTGAATTGCCCTACTGGGATTGATAAAGTGCACCTTTACCTTTACTTAACCTACCCCAGATTAACTTTATTCTTCTTTTCAATAAAATAAAAAAGCCCGGCTGTCCTGGCAATGTGGGTAAAGTGTCTTGCCTAGTTCTCCCATCAGAGTACTAACCAGCCCTTTACATGCTTATCTTCTGAGAGGCCGCTGGTGCTACGTGATGATATACATACATATTACATAAACATCATCGTTGAAAATGTTACCATTGGTCAATATTATTCATATCCCTCTTGACACAGATGCTGTTTCACCACATTTAGGCTGAGTTTACACAGAGACAATGTGGCAGTAAAACGGTATAGTTGGATGTCAGTTGCTACCAACCGTTCATACGAAAACTGTGTTCCAGGGGGGTGAAAACGTAAGTGTTCAGATCCAGTCTGCAGAGTGGGACAACTCAGAAACGCTGCACAGCAGTGAGCTCTTTCACACCCGCGAGAGGGAAAAGGTGTGAAATCCCCCTCTGCTCTGACCCCCGCCTCCGCGCTGCTCCCGCACGTAAATTTGGACATGCGCAGTAACGGAGAACAAACATCAACAACAATGGCGCAGCGCACACAAACTAGCTACGTGGGCTTCGAGCACAGCACAGAGGATAATTCTACTCCTTCGTTCTTCCAAACGAGACCACGCGAAGCTCTAGGTTCAGTTCCCATTTTCACAGCTGCTGTTAAAATGCAGAATGATGTTGGTACTTTCTGAGGGTCTGGCACAGGAAGTGAATATACTGCCGAGAGGGGGGCTGGGCAGGGGGCTGGGGGTCGTGTGAGTGTTGTAAAGTTTCTCTGCCCACTACTGGCCGGGCGCTAGAACTACATCGTTTTTCAACCTCATGTGAACGCTGAGAAATTTGCATTAGGAGCCAGGTCGTTTCTGTTAATAGCCTGGAAACGTCTGCGCAGCGTCTCAGTATAAACAGAGCCTTACTCAACAGTGGAAAAGTTATGCAATTAAACTACAAATAGGATCAATCAGTTTTCTCCTTGATCTCTCCCCGGCATCCGCTGTTTTCTTTCCTCTCCCGTTCTACCCGCCTACCTCAGTTAGCGGATGTAAGGTTGATGAATGGAGCTAATTGTTTTATGGCTGGCCCAATCCTAGCAGCACATTCAGGTTGAATGAGGGGGCCTTGGGGAAGCCATTACCCTTCCTATTGTTTCAGAGGACAGCAGGACGACACTGGACCAGCGCACTAGTGAGGGGGGTTAGCAGGTCAGTGACAGAGAGCCTCCGGCGTGGTGCACTGTGGCAACCTTCAAAACACACATGTAAACACATAATGCTCGTGTACACAAACCCACAGCACTGCGGTAACTACAGTAAATGCGCAAGATGTATGCGTTCTGCTTTCAAGCCTCCATCTCTGCACTGACAAACAAACAAGAAGCATCATCAAACCTCCAGAGGAAAGAGCCCACACTAATTTATGTACTTTCGGCCCAGGATGTGCGGCCCCCAGTGGCCAATGCAATATACCATGACTCCTTTCAGAAATGGAGTTCGGAATCATAGATTGTCGGAATCCAATGTACTACACTCCTGTCATAATGTGTTTAACAGATACATTTTCAAATTCAATCTAAAACTTAACCCATCATTGGAATTTGTAACTGATTAAAATGTGTATTCAATCAGAATCAGAATTATAATTTTTTAAGTCACAAACAAGAAAATTGCTTAGGCTCTCGGTGCAAACAAGTTAAAGTAGAGAATAGAATAACGTATGTGTGAATACAAATCTACATCAGGGAAAAGAAAAACATTACATATTACGTTTGGCATCTAACCCTCTCATACTATTCCGTGTGTCTATAAAATCCTTTGCCTGATTAAAATATATATTAAAAAGTTATTATAAAGTAACAATTAAAAGAATCATCTAAAATGAATGCCTTGCCTCAGATGCTTTCTAGTTCACGCTGAACCATTGTAATTGGACTGAGCAAGCCCCTACAGACACATTTGAGAATATTTTTGTTTTTATTGTTTTTTTGGCTCTCAATTCCAGGGGTATTGCAATCTCGTGTCCTTCCAGCCTGGTCATTAGTGCTCCTCTCTGCAGTCTTTCGTCCATGTTCCGGCGCTTTAAGCCCAGACCCCATGAAAAAGAAATGGCGTCTGCCCATGCCAAAAAAGGAACTTGTATAAGTAGACCACCTTTTCCCCCACAACAATAGAACAACTCAACTCCCTTCAGATATCATAGCCTATCCAAATCAAAGCCACTTTAACCCCCCTTCTCCATGCAGCCTTTTTGCCAATCACTCGTGCCGATTACAGACATAGCTCATCAGTTTCACAATAGCCCTGGATATGAAGCGAGTTGGTTTGTCAGGAGCCAATCAGCGCCAAATGGGACCTCTTCACGCTTTGGTACATCCTTGCACACAGTTAACCGATTGTCTGCCTCTGCCAAACAACTTCCACGCAACAGTTTGATGCTTTGAAAATCTAAGTATAATTTGAACCCATTGACAGTTGTTGTGAAAAATATTTGACATGCAAATAAGAGGAGATCAAGCAAGGGATACTTCAGATGGAGTGGGGTTTGTGCCACGTAGCCAGGGCCAGCATCGACATCAGGGGTATGAAATGATATCAAGACAGCTGGAACATCTGGATTATTTAGCATCCTAGAGGGTGAATTACGTTTATGCTTGGAGATTTGTATGTATTTATTTTATCCACAACATTCCATCTCTTGATATACTGTATTAAAGTCTTCTATTATCTTCTCAAATTAACAATTTGGGGTTATAGGTTGAAATGGGGTTATTAGAGTAGGGAACGGTTTATTAGGGATATGATAAAGATTTCTGCAGGACAACATTCAGACGATATAAAGGTTTACCTGCAGTGTTTGGAATCTCTCTTGTTGTTCTTGAGTGGATTCTCTTCAGGACTTTGGAGTCCTGTATCTAAAGCCTGGGAGCAGATCCCGCTCTTAACATGGGTTTACCCGAGGATTATCACTTTTTCCCCATTGGGTTTTTTGGTTGTTGTTTCTTGTCGATACAGGAGAGTCCAATGAACATTAAGACATAAACATTAACATGAGAATATTTAGTTAGGTGGCACAGTGGCTGAATGTATAGCACTCTGACTTCTCAGCAAGAAGATACCGGGTTTGAATCCCGGTCGGAACGGGGCCTTAAATTAAGCGCTTTACTCTGGTCTGGTGCTGAAAGATTACTTACTTAATTATTATTGAATTTCCTGTGTTCGAACTGTTTGATTCTTTGATCTGTCGTTGGTGAATCAACAACTTGGGAAAGTCATGTTTACAAAGTTGACATAAAGTTGTCCTGCTGTGGTTTAGGGCCATACAAAATAATGTTTGTTGATGACGAAGTTTCAGGTGTGTCAATTCTCATGAAAAATATCGATGTCCGTTTTGCAGTAAGTAACTATCTGTAGTCAGTGAAATAAAAGAACAATGCATGAACTATACGCTCCACACCCACACAAACACACACACACACCTACAAACACACACACGCGCACACCTGAAACAGCCCATTCATTTAGAGAAAAGGTCTCTCGCTCATGCTGCCTACGGGACAAATTACCGTTGAAGCTGGCTCTCTGCTTGCTCTTTGCACAATAAATGGTGAAACAAGAAGAATCCTCCTGTGTTCATTTAAATCATGCAAAACTTCTGCCACACGGAAACAGTTAGTTCCAAACAGTTTCACATTGTTTTAAGTAATTATGAAAACGAACAAAAGAAAAGATAAGTATGGGAATCAGACCTTAGTTGTGATTGAATAGTTAAATGAATAAACCATTTCCATGAACATGTACAAAGAAACAAGTAAAATAATATTATTGTTCAAAAATCAATTTAATTTTGTAACATATTTTAACTTATTTTGTGAAACTAATACTGCATATGACAGACTCAAGCCTTTATTTGTTATGTTTATAATCTGCTCACAACTAAAAAAAAAAAAAAAATCATCTTATTTAATGGTCTGACAAAACTTGAATATTTTGAAAATGGATTGTAAGCCAAAAACATTATACATAAACATTATAACATACAAAGGCCTGGCTTAGGAGACTTTGCATGTTATTAGTTTGTATCATAAATTGCTGAATCACGGAAATAAATGAACTTTACGAGTCTCACCTATGTTTTATGTTTAGAATGTACACATGAGAGACTTAATTATGGATGGATGCTCCCTGTGTGGAGTGATAAGGTGTCCGGGCTGACAAATCGCTGCGCTCTGCATACCTATGCTTGGAAACATTGATCTCCAGGATTAATGCTGGCCCCAAAGGAGTAGATGGCAGTCAAATAGTGTTTACATGCAAGGCTACATCTAGAAACCTGCTGACATGCTTGGTTTTAATCCCGTTTGGTAACTCAGAGCGGGAAAAAAGCCTTATTGCTATATTAAACTACAACATGGGAAATTACCACATATTATTGATGATGCGCTCATTCCACGGCAAACGACTAAAACATGTATACGCACATATGTCTGTATTTGTACGCAATAAACACATGGCATTTTTAATGAATCTGCAGCCTTATATCACCGCCTAAAGAAACATTGTTTAAGCCATAATGTATTGAAAATGAGGTGATATGAGACACAATAAAGTATATATAAAAAAGAAAATAAGGTGCTAAAATTAATTCCTTGAGGTTGATGCAACTATTTTGTATTTCAGGGACGGCAAGTTTTAAATTGTGAGGTTTCTTATATAATACAAGTGAATATAGAGATCAGCTTGTGCAGGATTTATTTCATAGTGGCATGTTTGTATGGCGTTTAAAGCATGTGTCGCTCTGGGTGTGTGCCTGTTGGAGAAATAATCTGTTGTTGAGTAAGTACATATGAAACACAACTGGAGATTATGGATGGTGCATGCTGAACAGCTTTTGTGTCCTTTGGAATCTTTTCAAATCTACAGCAGTACGTGTCAAATGCATCGACCAAGTTCGACATGGTTTCTCCAGTATTTGTCTTTTTTTACACTAAATATGAACACACAGGTGAAAATTGAGGCTTTTCAAAAGGTAATCCCTAAATAGAGTTTGACATCTCCACCGCAGGCTATAACCTAGGTGTCAGAAGAGAAGGAGGTCATTCCATCCCCAGAGAAGTGCAGCCTGACAAGACAGAGCGGTGTTTCCAGGAGAGCAATGAGAAATAGGGTGGCATCTGAATAATCCAAGTGCAGGAAAAGAAAAATATGTTGAACAATATTATTGCAGAGTATCTGGATCTTTGTACATTTGTATTAGCAATACCAGCGCATGTAGAAGACAAGGAATTCAGCAATGACAAACATAAACAAACTCTAATTCTGGACTTATTTGGACGCCCTCATCAGGTCAAAAAAGTAAAATTTTCATCATTTGTGATTGGTCTCACTACAGCAGTTTATGCAAATGTTCCCATGCAAATCATACAATTTCATATTATAAATGTAAACAAAATGTGCCAGGCTGCAGTAACGCAATCTAATATGAACAAGATGAATGTGGCTGTATTATGAATATTTTTTTTTGCAGGGGATTTTGATAGAATTGCCTCCTACACAGCAGCTGCTTAAGTTCTTCTGAACATTATTTTTCATCTTTTGGTTTGGTTTACACAGTTTATGTTGGGCTAACTTCACATTCCAGCTCAATGAAAGATGCAAGACCCACCTGTCCGGCCCCGCAGGTGACCCAGGTGTACCCTTGAACCACTAGGAACATTCTGAGGAGCCGAAGGAAAAAGAAAACTTCTTTAGAATCTCCCTCCTAACTTTTCCTATATTTCCATTATAACATCTAAATGCTCCTTGTCTAGAATCTGGGTCACTCATAAGAAACTGAAATCCATAGTAATTGTTATTGACTGATTCTTAAGTCCATCTACTTTAAAGTCTGTAATTGTATACTAGTGCTGGTACTAATTGTGGAGATATGTCTTTAGGGTATGGTCTTCTCTCATAACTTACCCCTGACAGAATCATCTATCACTGGTACAATCAATTGGCACACTCGCCTGTGGTGTAACTGCTTTGGGGTAGAAAACTAAGTGACCATCTACACACTGTAAACCTGTACTGATGTAAACCTGCTCATCAGTACAACAGTAGATCTCTTTAAATGCATATTTCTTTTCATTTTTGCTCATTTTCTTTGATTTAAAAAGGTGACATTTGGAAGTTAATTACTTTCTTTTATGATCAGACATCCCACTCGTATATTATCACATATTCTGATTGGGTTGTTAGTTCTCATATACCTTCAGAAAGCACTCACAGCAAAATACATCAAATGCTGGCACCAAAATGCAGATAATATTTGTGTAGCTCCGTATGTTGTGCACAGTTGAACAGAATCCATCTGGAGTGTTTGGTCATTATGTTGTTAAATTTCTGCTTGGGCGGACAGACCATCCTCGCAGCTGGGCTTTAGGTAGTCCGCAGACCACCAAATGATGGGAAACTGGAAGCAGCGAAGTGAAGTGACTCACATCCCGTTGAGCTGAGGGGCCTTTTCCTGTCAGCCTGGATCCACCATCATCTGTCGTACAAAGAGGTATTGTCATTTATTCTGGCACACATGTATGGATTGGACATGAAAGTGGTATTTGAGGTTTACCAGCAAACTAAAACGATCATCAAAATTCCTATATGATGAAATGAAATGGTAGTTAAGTTGTTTTGTGATTACATAAACTAGAAACATGCTTAAAGGGGCTCTCCCTTTACTTACCCTTCACATTCATGGACGACGTGATGTCAACACATACTAATCACCATATGACCCTGGCCCCTACCATAGGAATAGCACCAACTGAGGAGAGGAGGCTGGGAGAGGCTGTACAAGCATTACAGCTTTGGCTTTCTCCTTGTAAGAGACCACAAAACTGCTCCAGAAACCTGAATGAAATTTAAAACCATGTCAGGTATCTTAAGTAAGTAAGTAAGTAAGTAAGTAAGTTTTTATTTATATACCGCCTTTTCACTGCAGATCTGAGTCTCAAAGCGGTTTACAATTGTTAATAAAATTGTTAAAAAGATAAAAAGCTTAAAAAGCGACTTGGCTAAGTTGTATCTGCAAAGAGGAGAGGAAATGTATCTTTAAGCATGTTGAGGTACATACAAGAACATAATAACATATTCAATAAAAACAAGAAGGTCGCAGGACACATCCGAGATGTTGCACAATGCACCTTTAAGTTCCCTTTCCCTTTGGGCTGTATGCAAACAGCTGGCTTGGTGCAGGAGACCGTATGGTGACATTTCCACTGATCTTTTGTGGCGTGAAAAAACTGGTTCAGGAACACCCCTAGAGTGACATTGTCTCACGCTGATGTGAGGTAAGAGACAGCCAAACACTCAGGAACAAAAGAGCTGGCGCACACCACGGCCACGGTGACAGCTCTCATGCTTAGCCCATGCAGCAAAAAAAATCAAAACATACCGGCAAATGTTTAATATAATATCATCTGAAGCAATGTGTCCAGAGATGCATGAGTTGCATCCGCCCAATCAAACACAGGGTCCTTACTTGTCAGCTGCAGTGTCATCACAGACGAGGACATAGCCCTAGGGGAGAGCTCACACACACAAACACATTATGCAGTAGACAACAGTATACAAAAACATCATTCAATTTGATAGTTCACGTCATCACCGGTGATAAATTCCTTGGATTGAACATTTTGAGCACCAACCCACCCTCGCAGAAAACTATAATAGTCGCATTAGCAATACATGTATTCTGTATTCTTTTTGTGTTTTAACTGTTGATTCTCTGATCTGTGTTGGTGATTTCAATGGTTTTGTTAAGTCCTCTGAGATGGCTTCTGTTGTGATTCAGGGCTATACAAGAATACATTGTATTGTATTGTATTGTATTACACTTTTGTCGAAGTTCAGATGGAGAGCAAGTGCTCAAAAAGAGTATGATATTTTTTCATTCATTATTTTAATGAGTTCCCACTAAACAGAGTTCCCACTAAACAGAGTCGATGTTCACCTCAGTGTCCTGTGGTCGAGGAGCTGAAGAAATTATATTTTGGACGTAAACAACAACCCAATCAAAATTCAAACTACAAATATGCAGGATATGTTTTTAATTGCAAAACCATCTGGAAAGGTTTTCAAACATTTAAAAATGTATCCTTTTTCTAAATAATGAAACACTATTTCTGTGCCATGTTTGGATTTAGTTTGTGTTTTTTCTCAGCTCGGTGATGATTATAGCTTTAAGTACCATTGTAAAGAGTGAGACATATGCTTCCATCAAACTCTCATTAACCTTGTGCCTGATTACGTCCTACGTGGTGAGAGGACTGCTCTTGTGCAGAGTGGCTGTTCCAGCTCCATGGTGAGTCGCTGTGGAAACGTAAACAGTCAAAGTGATACAAAATGACATTACACAAACATTTTACAAATGTATTTCTTGTACAGAGTGAGTTCATGTAGCAGGATTTTACCTTGTTTTAAATGCATTCAATACAAAGTAAAATAATGCTTGTGTCGTAAGGACCTTTCAAGCTGTTACGGTTATAACTCTAGGCCGGTATTTAGGTAGTAACTGTAATATTATTATATTATATTATGTCATAAATTTCATCAGCGTTACACCACTGCGAGTTAGACCCAGCACTGGTTAGATCCATCCATACAAACAAAACAATCAGTACATAATTCTAAAAGCAGCTACTGTAACAATAGTAATAAAGTGCAGCAGCGCTACAGGCCACAGCAGCAGAGGTGGAGTAGCCTCTGGGTGGAGCAGGACGGGTCACAGCAGCAGAGGTGGAGTAGCCTCTGGGTGGAGCAGGACGGGTCACAGCAGCAGAGGTGGAGTAGCCTCTGGGTGGAGCAGGATGGGTCACAGCAGCAGAGGTGGAACAGCCGCTGGTGATGAGCTGATTATCCTCAGGTTGATGTCTGCAGAGTCTGCTTGGTTCGGACCATTTTCTCTGCACTGGTCCAGAGTGAAATGCTGAATGCTTTATTAGCATTTAAAAAACAAATTAAAAAGAGCATTCTTCCAGTGGATTTCAACTTGTTCTGCTTGGTTACATTTACAGGTATAAAAAAGCAAGAAAAATAACAATTGTAAAGCACAAAACAACAACTGTTTCTGCACAAAACAAGCACACTCAAAAGTGGTTGTATATTTCTGACCAATATTTGTCATGTGGTTTTCTGAAGCCAGCAGAATAGAATCCTATATAATTCCCACAGTTGGAACAGGCCCAAGCTTAGACTTGCTAATGAAATGGATTCGATGCAAAGGGAACTTGGAAGATGAGCTGACTTAACAATTTTACTTTATGTGGAGCTGCCCTCAAAGTCCAAGGTTAAGTAATGTGGAGGGGAATGAAGTGAACAATGCGCTGCTGGAAGCCACAGCATATTGCACATTATGATAACTATATTCTTATGGTGATTTGTTTTTTTATGAGACCACCAATCAATTGGCATTACAGGAAATAGCAAAATACACAACAAATGAAACAGACAGCTATATCAGCAAACTCTTTCATACGAATTGGTCTCCATTATATTGTTTGTAATCCAAATATTTACAAAAGCTATAATCTCTTGCTGTTTTGTACATTATAAAATCTGAATGTTCTGGACTAAAAGGACCAGAGTATTTCAGACAAATCCTTTGAAAAACAAAACCGATCACATTTCAGATTGCTGCTGATTAATGGCATTTTTGGCATATTTAATCATGAATGTCCCACTGACATTTCAGAATCTCTTTTTATCAGGAGTCCTGCCACAGACAAAGGGTCAGAGTGGGGTTGGGGAAGGTGTTACGGAGGGCTATTGTACATAATCTTAGTGGTAGAGGAAACCTGAGCGGCCAGAGGAAACATACACAAACACAGGGAGAACATGCAAAGTCCACACGGAGAAGACCTGAAGGGGAATTGAACCCAGGACCTTCTTGCTGTATATCACAAGCGCTACCCATTGCGCCATTTAATAACAAGAGAAAGTTGAAGAATTGCGTTATATACAGTGATGTTTTTTTTTTTTATATATATACATAAATAACGTAAGTCTGAAACTGTAATAAATGTTTTGAAATAAAATGTCATCAAACTGTTGAGTAATGGTGTTGATTGACTTTGCAGATCTTATGCAGTTTTATTTCATCTTTTTGAAACGGTTCATTGGGTATTCCACTTGAATAAGATCCAATGCCTGAGCAGTTTTGCAGCAATGTCAAACTAAAACCACTATAGTTACCCTTTAAAGAGCCATTTTTCACTTTGTCACATGGTCCCTGGAGGAGACAGCAGCAGATGACCATTCCACACTGTGATTCAGGCTTTAGTGTCTAAAGTTACCACTGAGAATGGATCCTGGGGGTTTTGTCTGCACATTCCCTTTGTGGGGAATCAACGACAGGTTAACCACACCTCCAGGAAGCAGCAGTGCGATGGACAGAGGAACTGGTCCACTGTGAAAAATTTATTCAGACCCCTTTTGAGGTGATATAATGGAAATGGTCGTGTGGTCCAGTTTAAAGGCTCTGGCTCTTCTAAATGAAATCGCTTAGTTTTAGTTAGGGTGACAGTAGCTCAGTTGGTAGAGCATTGGCCTTCAGGCCTGAAGGTCGTGGGTTCAATTCCCACCTCTACACCTTCTCCACCGACTCCCACTGATGACTGCTGTCGTTGTGTCCTTGGGCAAGACACTTAACCCCACTTTGCCCAAAGCCCCCACTGAAAGATCAAGGCTATGCTCACACTCAGAGAGCAGCCGTCCTCCTGTGGACTCACCACCTGCAGAGGGTCAGTGAGGGGCTGGTGCTATGAGACTTGGGTGGCATCTCTGACTGCCACCCCCCTGACCCAGAAATGGATTAAAGGGTAGAAGATGGATGGATGGATGGATAGTTCTAGTTAATGCGCCAAATTCATGTAGTATATCGTATGTAGTAAATGTTCAGACACTTGATAAATTGTGATGAATTGAGTATTATTTCATTGCAGTGATCCCTCCTTTATAGCTGGGGTTACGTTCTAAGAGTAACCCGCATTTAGCGAAATCCACAAAGTACAAGCAATATGTTTTAAAAGGCTATAAAACCTCTCACCACATACTTTTACACTTTTTTAACCACCTGAACTCATGACTGAAGTGAGATCACTGTGAAAAGTTGCAGAGGACACCGCGCTGGGGTCCGGGAGCAGGACTGAGGACTACAGGGAGACCGCGGTATAGTCCTTTGAACCAATGGATTCCGCGATGCGCACAAGCCACAAAAGTGTTCTTATGACTTTGAATAAGGATAAATGTCATACCAGATTAGCGATTATTTAATGTTGTATACATGTGTGACAAAGCAGGTTACATTGTCCCTGTTGAATGCCACTTTGTTTAAATATATTTTTGAAAGAGACGCGTGTTTTAGTTGGCCATTTTGTACCCTGTGGGCGGGGCCAACATGGTCAAGAGCTCACAGATGAACCTCGTCAGTGGGAGACACACCCAAGGGTCGGCACTAAGCGGAAGTAAATATAACCAACTACCTAAACTAATAGATCTATGCCTAAACTTAACCAGTCAACCTATAAAAAAACCCCAACCCACCCTTAACCCTCACCTTAACCATCGTACTCAGACACCTAAAACTTAACCAGTCACCAGTTACAGACTTATTAATCTAAAACTAATTCGAAAGTAGTATTGTTACTTCTGCTTCCGTCCCGATTCCGTGTATGATCTAGTGCCAACCCACACCCAAACAAATCTTCCGATGAGTTTTGCGGTCTCATATTGTCACTCGGACTAGCTTCCTCACTATATAATGTTGTTGGAGTATACACGTGGCACATGAGAAGCATACCGTAAAAAAATTCACGAATCTGCGACTTTTATTTTCCTGATGTTGCGCAGAGCTTCACTCTTGCTTGAAGACATGATGCGCTGGGTCCCGCGAGAATTATGGAATTTTATATTAATCTTTGTTTCGTTAGATTTTCTGTGGGAACCGTGTGTCACCACATTCTGCTCAGGGAATTTTCCAGCAGTCCAAACATACTGTACGTGAGTATTAGGAGAATATTATCACTATGGTTAGGCCATGATTAACCAAGTAAAAAGTAATGATTTTTTTTTTTTCCCACAACTTTTGGACAGTGCATATAGACTTGTAACAACACAACACAAGAGAGACATGGGATATGTCATCAACAGTTTAAATGACTACACTGTAAACTGGTCCCCAATTGAAAGTGGAAGTGACTGAAGACACTAGCAGCTGCTTCACGACAATATATTACACTACGTGGAGAAAAGAGACCAGCGACCCATGTCCTCACCTTTCAAATCCCATCTCTGTCAATGAAATCAGGTGTCAAAGTTTGCAGCAATGCAGCAAAAACAAGCCAAACTCGATCATGGTCAGAGCTGTCACTGCTGATAAAATAACATAATAAAGAAGAGAAGAGTCTTCAAGTCACTGCTGCCATTGTGGACCAACTATAAAAGGACTTTCTCTCCATCATCACAGCACTGGTGAGGCTGATCAAGTATGTCACCGCATGAGATGGATCTAGGTTGACCCAAAAAACACACACTTGTTACTTCTAATAAAGTCTTCATCACGGAATTTAAAAAAAAACACCTCTTTGAAAACTGATCATCTCTATAAATTTCATGAAATCTTTATGGCAAAACAGCTTGCCAGGATATGACATGGCGGTTTTTAAAGAACTGTTTCAAGCCATTGGTAAAATATGTACGCCTAGACAGACGGCGCGCTGATTTGGGATCAAAGTGAGCTGAATTGTACCTATTAAAAAGTAATGAGCCGAAATATTCAACAACCTCACAATGCAAATGTTGTAAACACGACCTAAGATGTATTAAATATAGTGTGCGAGAAATTGTAGGGATTTTGTCGCAGAGTTGTCTACAGCAATAGCACTCTGATCATGCATTTTCACACTTTGATATACCATAAACATGTCCTTGCTGGGTGAATTCCCTTCTTTGTGAAATGACAGACACTATAAATCACAACGGCAGAGTAGCAATTCTCTGCTGCAGCACAATTCCAACTGTCACTCTACAAAAATAAAAACAAGGAATCGCTTCTTTCTCATAGCCCTCAATTATGGATAAAATAGACATGTATTACACTGCAAAAAGTGCAAAAATATGAGCTAATAAATGCTTGAATTGGGTGTTTTTTTATCTCAATTTGAGTACATTCTGACCGTTTTAAAACAAGATTTGACAATGGGACAAATTTTCAAGAACTGTTGCCTTTTTTTCTCACTGCAAGAGACATTTCTTGTTTACTTCTAAAACATGATCTTGTTTCTAGTCCCATTGGAAATTATTGTTAAGGCAGTCAAAATGTCTTCAAAATAATATACTTTTTTCCACAATTTAGTATATATTTTTTTCAGAACTTTTTGCAGTATATTTATTCAATTATTTTCAATGTATTGGTAATTTTGGCTGTAATTAGGTATCAATAATCCACAAATGAATGAATGTGGAAAAGGAGCCATGAGTCTAGTATATTATGATAGAAATGCAAGTTTTTCTGTTCTTTTTTGGCACTAATTTATAAGAAGGAGATCAATGACAAACAGATATGAGATTCCAGTGTACGCCCAATGAATTGGTTGTGAGAAAAAATATAAGATTTAGAGCATGCACACCTCTGCGACGATTTCAAAGATTAATATTCCTTTAAGTTGTTTTATTTTATCTGATAGATTTTTGGCCCTCGCTGAAAGATCAAGACAATGGCATCTTTGATAGAGCAGCCGTCCTCCTGTTGACTCACCACCTGCAGCAGTGAGGGGCTGGTGCTCTGCGGATTGGGTGCAGCTCTGATTGCTATACCTCCCTGACCCAAAATAAATGAGAAAGAGGAGGAAAATGGATGGATGGATGGATTGTTTTTGTTTTCTTGCTATTTTTCAATCCACAACATACAGTACAAACAGATTTATTTGAATTGAGAAGAAGAAAGAAAGAGAAGACATTGGAGCCACAATGTCACAACACAAACACAAAAAAGTGAAAAAAATAAAAATAATATAAAAAAACAGCTTGAAGGAGGAGTGCTGAAGTCCATCTTAAGTATGTGCTATTTCATTTGGAGATTTTTAAAGAAAGGGACAGGCAACCTAAGATTGTTTTTCTTCTTTCTGCTTCTTTCTATTTGTGTGACAAGACTACAATTATTTGAATATTATATGAATGATATGTCCACAATTGAAATAAATAAATACATAAACACAACATAACACACTCAGGTTTAGGTCTTACTGACAGCATGCCTATAAATGCACTCAATATGATCATACTTCCGCAAAAAAACAAGATACATAAATAACTAGTAAACTTGACAATGTGAAAATCATTCTTTTGCTGCTTTAACAAAGTGTGCTCTTAAATGTCCCATGGCAGAGTCATATGGACCCCTTCTGCTATTGTATCTGGGAACATTAACTCTCCCATGGGGCAGCCACTTATGAAGTCACCCCAAATGATGCACTGAATCTCCATCTGTCATCCCCTGTCACCCCTTTTGTCCTGCTCTGTGACGCAGACGTTTACCTCCAAAGTGACACCCACCATTAGATGTCACCTTAGTGATTAAAACGCACTTAGCTGTGGCCGCCATCTCTGCGCGGATCGATCATCGCCGCGGCTCGAGACGTATGAACCGAATAGTCCGTCTTCATGGTGCGGATGTGAGAAGTGAGAACAGAATATAAGCAGGAAAAATTTTATATATAAAAGATTTGCAGCGGGGTATTTAAAGCCTAGACCATATACAGTACTGCTGGTTTCAAAACAGATTCAACAATTGACAAAAAAATAAACTTTATTTTTTAATCTTAATTCTCGGGCTATTGTACTCACCTGTATACAAACTTAACCAGCTAAATTTAAAACAAAAAAACAATGTATGTATAATTATAAATCACAGTGGATCCCTCCCTCATTATGGACATCCCGGAGGTTTTTCTCTTCTTCCCGACTGTTTTTTGTTTGTTGATGTCGTTGTTTCTTGTAGATGTCATATAAAGTAAATTACGATGTGAATATTCGGATTTCCCTTTAGCGTTAATGCAGAAAATAACTAATTAAAGAGCACATGACAAGCTTCCATCTGCTGTATACTATGGCACCTGTGGCTCATTATCGCATATGTTTTAAAACACTGACAACTATGTAATCAACTAACAACATTATATGCATTCATTTATTAACTCTAAGTAGAGACAAAGCTGAATTCCAGTGAACCAGGGAGGGAGCAGCTGGATTTTAGATTGTACCAACATTCCTGGACATCAAAAAAAAGTATCCAATTCATTTTCAGGCATTCTGGGAAGAATCTGGATCAATTTTATATAGTCCAAAAAAATGCAAAATCAAGTTGAGATTTTACATTTTAGAGATTTAGAGACCAGATCTAAATATTCATTAAAAAAAACTTCTGCTGAGAAAGGGGAATTGATACTCATTTTACAGCCAATTAGAGTTAAAATATCCCCCAAAAATTGTAGATGGACTTTCTTATTCCTCTTATAGAGTCATCAGAGGCCAAAACTACTGGGCCTCAGCTTCACAAAAAAATGCCATTTGTTTTTGCTCCCAAGGGTTTGAATTTAGTTTAAATTTCTATAAATCTCTCAAGCATTTTGGAGAACGAACATAGATCGGACTCAAAAGGTTAAAAATCACTGCTAATTTAAAACACATTACCATATTGTATTTATTCTGTGATCTGTCTGCCCCTCGTCTATTTTTAGGTTTCCCCTCTCGCTCTCTAATCTTCCTTCCTGCCATGAGCCTTTTAAACCAATCCTTCACAAATCAGACCTGAGTGCTATAATTAATTATAAGCCAACAATCAGTTATCAGAAACTTATTTTACCTTCTCTTCAGCATCGAGCGGCGAGAGGTGCTTGTGGCGGCCAGAGAAGATGACACCGCGAGGCCATGACGACTTGTGGCGCCCCCATTAATCAATGCCTTCCACACAATTTGCTGCCTGTGAATTGGGGCTGACCTGTCCTGAGGGTCACTTGCCAATTTTCAGGGCAGCAGCCAGACCGCATGGCGCGCTGACTCTCTGCTCATGTCCACTGTTCCTGCTGACTGATTCCATCTTGAAGATCAGGGCTGCGGCATTTCTCAATCTGTCTAAGCCTGATGTCATTCTCAACCGCAACACTCAGCCAGAGGTCTGCAAGGCTCAAAGGGGAAATAACATGCAGAATCTTATACTTGTTTGTTCTTACTGAGTGTTTTGTTTTTGAATTTACTTGTTCTTACTTTGTGATCATACCTGCACTTGAAAGCCTGATCCCTCCAGATATGAAAAACTAAGCCTGGTTATGTCGTTGATAGGAGACTCATATAGTGCGGCTGCAGCTTTTAAAATGTCAAAATGTTGTTGTATCAGGCATCTCACTTTACCTAGTGTGTGGTTGGTGTGCACATTGTTGGCTGTGGTTTGAGGCCTTATGGGGTTGCTTCTGTCAGTCTGCCCCATGTCATACATTAATACAGTATGTATTTTTATCTTGTTTACCAATTTTTGAATTGATGATGCGCACATGATTTTTTTTCTTCATATTTGTCCGAAAGAAAAATGTATCTGTACATCGCAACGTGATCTGAGATGGAGCAGGGCCTTTGAAGCCAAGTTTCTTATATCAATATGTCCCATTTAAAGACAGATTTCACTTTTTTGGGATTCATTTGTTTCACATTTTGTTCATTGAATTATTTATTATACAATAATAATCTATATTGTCCCTTGGTGTATTATATTTCCTTACTTTAAATAAAAACACAAATCATTTTCATAAAGCTGTTTCCTGAACCAAGTACGCCTTTACTTTAAACAGAACAAAAAGGAATATTCTAACATTTTACCATAAATTTAATCCATGATTGAGCAAAACAACCTAAATACATATGATCATCAATTATTCTGGGCTGGTGCGTTTATGGCCACTCCTTCACAAAAGGACTGCCGGCTAAAAAAGATTATCCACCGGTGCTAATGGTAAAGTGGATAGGCAGGAGATTGCATGTTGGTTTGATGGTTTGGTTCATTCATGCGTTGCTCATGTCCTGGATGTAAATGCCTCTGGGTCCACACTATACCTGCTGCTTTCTCTCTCCTCTCTCTGACCCCAAGCACAAAGGAATTACAGAAGCAGCATCAGAGAAAACGTCTTGAGAGAGAACTTCTACAAACAATCCCACAATACAACACATATAAGTCATAATGTAAGAGATGTTATCAAAAAATGAACTATTGACACACTTGAAAGGAAACCATTGATGCCCCCACACCCAATCCACAACCCGCAATCTGTTCATATGCCACGAATCAGATAGATGAAGTAAAAAAAAAGAGTTGCACAAACACAACGGGAAAAAACAAGAAAAAAAATCTAAAATGGATAGCACTCTCTGTTCTAAGCAAAAAGGTCCTGGGTTTAAATCCTAGTCGTAACAGGGCATTTCTGAGTGGAGTTTGCATGTTCTCTCTGTGTCTACGTAGGTTTCCTTCAGGTGCTCCGGTTTCCCCTACCACTAAAAACATGTACAATAGGTATGAGTGCGTGAATGGATGGTATTGGTTGCGCCAGCGTGTTCGGCGTTTCGCTTCCGTCATCACCGTGTGTGGAGAGAATGAAACAATATCTGACGTCCGAACATTGTTAAGCGCTTTGGGTGACCTTGCCTGTAATAAAAATGCGGCATATAAATAAAGTGCTTACTCACTTACTTATACTGAATCATCTAAAAAGCCTCGTCTCCTGATCTGATGTGGCTTGAAAATAAACCATGTACAGGTGCAATCGCCGCTGCCTTGTCTTTCATTTCTGCATGAGATAAATGAGTTGTGGGTTTTAATCAGCACTTCCTTAATAAGAACTGCAGAGTGTTTGCAACAAGATGGCATGGATTAATATTTAATTCACATAATTGTTTTCCCGATAAGAGTGGCATTCTTGTTCTTGGACGGCAAAAAATGTCCAAATCAAACTTCCACTTCTCTCCCTGTGTGGATTTGGGCTTACCATGACTGAGTGCAAGAGGACAAGCTGACGCGGAAACATTTAGAAATTTAACAAACAAACAGATCCATTTAGGCTGATACACTATTGCATAACTTTCATACGCATATTTAGGCATCAGGCAAAAACGAGTGACCCTGTTGCAAATTAGCGATAATTAGATTAGAAAGCACAGCACCTGCCAAAGTGATCCATTTCACACTCTCTCAGTTACATTTGGAGGCACCGGCTCTCTCTCGCACTGGCCTTCTGGCGCATGCTTTCACTTCATCTTTGCAGACACTTTTAGTTCTCCTTTGGCACAAACAAAGTTCTCTCACAGCAGTAGGAGACAGCGAAGCGATCCAAGAGAAAAAAAAGATAAGTGAAACAAAGCACACAAGCAGTAAAGACTCTGATCTTTTCCAACAAACAGTGTGAGGCTTTGGCTGTTTGTTCACTTTGGATGGTATCTATAGAGTATAACTATATGTTTGTGGTGGGGAAAAGTACACAGCAGAAGGTACAGCGTGCAGGTCCAATTATGGGTATTACTGTTGTGGCTACTCATATTTGTATTATTAATAAAAGTGGTGGGGAATGACAATAATATTCAATCATAATGGAAAGTTTGTATTATCTGGTTTGCGCTATTTTCATATTTTTTCATCGGTTTGGCCGTCTAATTGTAAATTTCTTCATGTAAGAATGGGGTAGGAGTTGTTAAGATATTTTTTTTCTTCATCCTACTCCCGGTTTCATGGAAAATAATACTGTTGGACTTAAGGATTATTGTGGTATTTTGTTGCATTTAAGGACAATTAATATGTTTTTTCTCAGTAAGACTTCAACAGATTGCAATAGCTGAATGTAATCACTTATTTATTGACCTTTTCAACTGAATTCCTAGTTCCAAGCAGACCTGGAGTCATCATATTTTGCCCCTTTGCTAAAATGAACCTCATATTACATGAGGCTCATTTCAACATAATGTTACATACATATTACAATTCAATTTAATGTTTTCTTGTAAAGCCCTAAATCACAACAGTCTATCTCGGAGGACTTCACAACCATTGAATTCGCCAACACAGATTAGAGATTGAAACAGTTCAAACAATAAAACAGAAAACACATTGGTATTAGTCCATAAATGTTGATAAATGTTGAGTGTCCTTTTAGTTAGACCTCACAAGTCTCTAATTGACCCTCCTGCATCGGCAAGGAAAAGCTCTAAACCCAGTGGGAACAAATCATAATTTTTATACATTTATGAATTTGATAGGGAAGGCAAGGCAAGGCAAGGCAAGTTTATGTGTATAGCACAATTCATACACAAGGCAACTCAACGTGCTGAAAAAAACAAGAAAGCATTACAATCATAAATAATCACAGTACATTAAAAAAGATAAAAATCTCTCAGTTGTATGCACAGCTAAACAGAACTTTTCTTTACCTTGTTTTAAACATTGTCATTGAGGAGGCCTGTCTCACATCTTCAGGAAGACTGTTCCAGATTTTAGCAGCATGAATCTGAAAAGCAGCCTCCCCATGTTTAGTTCTGACTCTGGGTACTAACAGGAGTCCAGTCCCTGTGCTCCTCAGAGTCCGGGCTGGTTCATATGGGACTAACATGTCACTAATATAGTTTGGTGCGAGGCCATGGAGAGATTTGTACACAAGCAGAGCTGTTTTAAAGTCAATTCTCTGAGCCACAGGAAGTCAGTGCAGAGACCTGAGAACTGGACTAATGTGGTCGTACTTCCTGGTTCTAGTCAGGACTCAAGCTGCTGCATTTTGAAACCTGCGCTACTTATTCTTCAAAAGGACGTATATCCCAAATGCACTGCATGGATATGGATTGCATTTTCGTAATGAATATAAAAATAAAGTCAGTTAATGCAGCTTTAATCTACTATGAATAGTATTTCTGTTTGGTTTCAGTGCTGATTTCAAAAGGTCCATCTGCATAATTGACAAAGTACCAAACCTTGACACACTCTTGAAAGGAACACATAAGAAAACTCAAAACAGAGTAAAGGTTATATGCCTTTGATTAATTTATACACGGGACACTTATACTAGTGCTTTTAAGTCGCAACACTCTAGACTTTGCTTGAATGCGATCTCACCCTCTACTTTGCAATAATTTTTCCAGCGTCAAAACACCTCATTCAATCCTGTTGCTCACACTCTACACAAATCAATGAAGGGATCGATGAGGTTCATTAGGTTGAAATCTCCTGGGGAAAAACAGCTCTTGCATGGTCACCGAGAAAACAAAAATACAGGGGCTGAGCTACTCTGTCACTGTAACAGGCCCAAATAAGGAGTGACACAGCACTAGTTCTGCTCCTTACTAATGGATCTAACCACATCCCAGAAGACACAGGCCGGCCCAGGCAGACGGACTAATTTCAGAAAACTCTCATTGATTTCAATCCTGCCTTTATAGCCTTATTTGCTGTTTGCCATATTGTGCTCTTTTATCCTGATGCTTAGACTTTCTAAGTGGATTTGCTAATGATTTATGCCATTGTGACGGTATACGGACACAAACCATATTTCTTTTTGCTGAATGTCACAATAAAATTTTTAAATCAGGGCTAATTTTTAAATCGGGGCTAAAAACTGTTCTTTTTAGCTGTGCATACGGCTGAAGGATTTTATTGATACATACTCTTTTTTTTTAATGCATTGTGGTTATTTATTATTTTAATCCCGTGTGTGCTTTTAATATTTTAATTTTATTATTATTTTTTTTTTTTTTTTTCCATTACTTGTGATTTTATTCTGTTTTTAATGTATTTATTGATGTCTCTGATTTGTGTGATATTATGTGGGTTGTGAGGCGCTTTGAGTGGCCTTGTGTTGGAAAGGCGCCATACAAATAAAGTTGATTGATTGATTGATTGATATTCACAGAGGTATTTTCTTTTTCAGATTTTTGGGTTGGCTATTGCAAAGCCCTGATCTCAATGCTTCCAAGTCATTCTGCACCTTTTTACCCATCCGCAATCAAGCCGTTCCACAGCCGGTATTGGAATGAATTTTTTTGATGTCCTGCCGTCAATGGTCCCTCTCCATGGGGGGCCACCACTGTGTCCTGAACCCCCTGACTGACCAATCAAGTGTGATATGTGGGTGACATCACGGCTGATACATATGGGGGTGTCTCTCATTGACGGCTCTCTCTGTCTGTGGACCATCTCTCTGACAACATGTAGCAGAATTCCTGCTGCTGAGGGCCAGAACTCTCTGTCTCTCCGTATGTGTCCTCATCTGTGGCATTTTGAGGTTTCCTGGAAATTTAAGTTGCAATATAATAAATATGTATTATTATTGTTATTATTAATATTATTATGTGTATAGGGAAGTCTGGGCGTCTGTACTTAGACTGCTGCCCACCCAACCCGGCAACGGATGAAGCGAAGACAATGGAAGGGAATGGTATTATTGTGGATGTATGGTTTATTTTCTGTTACCTCTGTATGTACGTATTTTGCAAATGTCCAGTCTCATTAAATGTCCTCTTTTATGTCAGTATCAGAATCGGAATCATTTTTATTAACAGGAAGTCCCAGACTTGGAAATTGCTTTGGCTTGGTGTAACAGTCAGAAAGAGAGGTAAGGGCAGAGAATGCATAATACAAAATAAAGAACAAAAAACACTTCTAAGGAATACATTTAAAATAAAATTAAAATAGTGTTGCAATTACTATATACAAAATACTGTGCACATGGTGCACACAATGTACTATCCAACCACTAGATCCCCACCCCTATTGCATTGCTTTTAAGGGCATTTTTGCCTTGACACTGAAAGACGTCTGGCCTAGGGTTGGGTACGGAACAAAAAGGTATGAACTGATACCACCTCAATCCCATAGAATCTTTTGGTGGTCTCTACGCATGTGAGGGCAAGGTGGCCTACAATCCTCTTCTCTCAGAGTTCCAGCCAGCTATTGTGAGAAGCTTGTGGAATAGAATATTAATTTGTACACTAGTCAAACAATAGGAAATAAGCAAAAAAGCTGTGTGCTTAATTAGCTCTTGTTTTGGCGTTAAGCTTCACCAGAGATGATGCGTCTTGTTGTGTGTTGTTACCGGATGCTGCCAGTCTGACAACAAACTTTTCGTCTTTTGTATTCCTCAAAAAAGCGGGTGGTTAATTACTGGACTAGTTTCAGCATGTCAGGTAATGAAGCACATAGCTACAGTAAGTTTGATTACCAATAAAAACATAGTGAAATCATGATAGTAATTTCAAAGGCAACTCTACCAAATACCAAAAAGTAACTGTATGTATGTATGCCTTTGTAGAAAGTATAACAAAAAAGTAATCTAATATCCATCTGTCTATCTATTCATTTTCTTCCACTTTATCCCTTGCCGGGTAAAATGAATGTCAATATTATTGTGACAAGATGCAAATATAACATATTTACATAATAATAACTGTAACTAACAATGGACAGTGAACTTTTGTATTATATAGAAACACCTTCTTTTTACTGTTAAATGCATTGCAGCTAAAAGTTCCAGCATTTTCTGGATTGTCCAACATGCTAACACATTTCTTCAAGCTAATCCCAAAAAAAATGTCCTTTTTCCCTCATCTTCTAAGTTGAATAGAGTTGACTAAACGAGACTTCTTTCAAATCAGAATAGATCCATGCTATTTGAAAAGGGAAAATTTAGATAACATGAAACAGACAATAAGAGTCTTTGTAGTTGTCTACAGGGAGTCCGATTCTACATTCTGTTTGATGCATAGGTCTTACACTTTGCCTGTAAACCTGTGTGTTTTTAGCATAAAAGGCAGGATTTTCCATCAAACAGAACATTTACAGTTTCATAACCGTTTTCTTGCCTGACCTGTTTTTGAATACTGTTAAAGTGATCCTGCACTTTTACTTCAAATCTACTGTAGATAAAATAACAGCATGGTGCACTGTTGACCTGCTGCAGAACCTGGTGAAAATTGAGTTCAAAAGTCTATTTACTTCTGTCATTCAACTTGCAATGTGAAACTAATGTATAACAGACTCAAAACACGCACACATATTCATTATCAAGTTGTGATTAATGTATCTTTTGAATACTCTAAGTAGCATCTGGTTTGTCGCTTGAAAAGAAAAGAACACAATGCCAATGGGCTGTCATCTTCAGTTCATCACGATAGCAGGATGGTATTAGCCCTGTCTGCTCCACCAAGCTTTGCAAATGTGCCCTTTATGCTCAAACTGGCTTGTAAAAAAAAAAAAAAAGAAAGAAATATTGACAATAAAATGGCAATTTTTAGGACTTTCATGAGCAATATGTAGTCAACATTTCAAAATAGCAACAGGTCAAAATAGTCAATCAAATTAAACAAAAAGTTTAACTCATGTGCATATTTGTTGGATTGTGTGAACCGAGGATCTATGTGTGTAATACATTGAGTGCCAGAATTATGAAAATATGAGAAATCCCAGAGATTAAATTTTGACTGATCCCATTCAAACCAATGGAATTTCAAGGAATTCTCTCCACAAAGTAACATTTTCCACTTTTTCTTTTTTACCGTAACTCACTTTAAGACTGGAGCTAAAACTGGTGAATATAACTTGAAAACCAGCTAATGCAGTTTGAACAAAAAGGCTACCAAATGCTGACTGCTGTCCATAGAGTGTCCCTAGGGTAACTACAGAAACAACACTGTTCAAATAAAAAAGAAATATCACAAAAATTAAATATATAATATATAATGATAATGTTGTAGAAATAAACTACATATAGAAACATAAACAAAGTTTTCACGACCAACGCTGTACGTAAGTACACTTCCTAAACTAAGGGCCTTCAAAATGACTGCTGTGGGAGTTCTAGTGTTAATGCTGAAGTCTTGGTGCTGCTGCTCTTTCTTCCCGTCGATGCCATCCTCACTTCTACATCCAAACACAAACAATCTTATTTAAAATGTACCGAGACTTGCCACAATCTACAAAGTCAAGTGCAGAAGACGCGCAGCAGTGTCTGAAGTGCTGTAGCCTATATTGCCTTTACATCACACGCGGGATGAGACTATCTAACGGAGCAAGAAAGAAAATCACATACTGGTAGCAAGGAGTAGAGGCTGTAAGCTGCCCTAAAGTTCACTGAACATACATCACATTGGAAAGCCATTTATAAAGCTGTCAGTACACCCAGCAACCTCCGCCTGACTTTCATTACCACTGTTATTTTAAGTTCTGAGCTGCTCTGTGCCATCGACACTAAAGTAAACTGTAGCTCAGGCCTTTGGTTTGAAAGCATGAAGACACATCCAGGTCTATATATACTTACTGTTCCCTTCTAAAGTTGAGGCGCGGGTTTGAGTGATGAGTGAAAAAATAAAAATAAAAAACATAGCCATATATGAGCTGAAGGTATAAGACGCAAGATGCTGCTACATATTAATGTGAAGGGTGCTATAGAAAGGTCAGGAATTGCATATATAGGGAGTTAATACAAGGTCTTTCTTCAGAAGGGTCCTCAAGAGCCTGCCTGGCTCTTATCTAGAAATATCATACCCATTAAGGTTTTTGTGCAAAAATGAATGCAAATGAACTGGTAAACGAATGTGATTAGATGGAAGGAAGGATCAATCATGCATTATGTTATTTATATTAAGTCTTGCAGGTCATAAACCCAGAGAAAATTCATTTTATAGCAGTATTCAAGATTAGAAGAGTCATTCCCAACAACAAATGGGTCACTAATTTTCTTTTGCAGTGTATGTACGCAAACATCTTGCAAAGGTTATATTTAGGTGTTCAAGGCTTTTTCTCTGGCATTGATATCCTGTAACTTTGTGTCTTGCGGAGTTGTTCTCTTGCTTCGCTCTCACATTGATAGGGCTAATAATTGGAATTCCACTCTTAATAAATACGTAGATTAATATGTCCCATTCTATTGTTTTTTTATTGTGACAATTTTAAATTATAACAAAATCAAATATACACTATTTACCATATTGACCAAACTTTTTACAAGGCATAACTGTGTGTGGGTGTGTGTGTGTGATAAATAAATAAAATAAAGTTGTATTTATTGCAATTTAAAGCTGGGGTATCCAACTTTCAATCCACATAATAATGTAACAATGAGTTAAAATCCATGTAACTCCTTACTCTCAAAACAGTTTGGTTCTTTCACTGGATTTCACATGTGTGTGACTCACAGGGCTCGTTCTTATGCAAACATAACATGTTTTAAAAAAAAAAGAGGAATACTCTTTCTGTCAAGACGAACAAAATGTGCTTTTTAATGGGCGACAGTAGCTCAGTTGGTAGAGCATTGAGCCAGAAGGTCTTGGGTTCGAGCCCACCACAAGACTTTCTCCACCGACTCCCACTGATGTGTTGTTGTGACACTTAACCTCTGGGATCACCTGATGCCACAGTGGGGCGGCTGCGGCTGTAAAGTGCCAAACTGCCGTTGTGTCCTAAGGCAAGACACTTCACCCCCATTGCCTGGAATGAGTTTGGTGTGTGTGTGAATGGTTGGTGGTGATCGGAGGGACCAGTGACACATACTGGTTTACTCGCTTCTGTCAGTGTGCCCCAGGGCAGCTGTGGCTACAGTAGCAGTTTATCACCACCGTGTATGGAGTGCTGAGTGTCCAAAAAAGCGCTACATTAAACAATGCATTATAATCAATGATATCTTCAACCAGTGGATCAATCTTGCTCATTGGGGCATCTCTACCACTTGTTTTTAGGTACCTTTACCATCAAATTGCATTTCATCAAGATAATTAAAACACTTGGGGGTCAAGAATGAATTACACTTTTGTCATTATTATTAGTGCTCCTCCATCTTAGAAAAAAAACAAAAACATAATTATTCAAAAACTATATTGCTTCCTTTAAGGACTGAACATTCACCCTTTAATGGTTTTCTAAAACATTTGATGGGTTTACCTTTTGAGTCACTACATCTACTTGAAGCTTGGAACTGAAATCTATTCCATTAAGCCTAGCGTACATCGACAGAGAAACTGGGGACAACTAGTTGTAAGGCGGCTTTTGGCAACTGAGAGGAGATGATGGAGATGATCAGTTGCCGAAATCGGTCGATGTGAGCGCTCTTACAACTGGAGATGATCAGTCGGTCTCCAGTTTCAGTCAGTTGCCCGTGTTCTACTTTTTGGCAACTAGTTGTCCTCAGTTTCGGAGATATGACCCGATGTGCGCGCTCCATGCGCCGCTCCAACAACATGTGTGTATTGCGTGTATTGTGCGACCGCAACAGTTTATGTCAGAAAACACACTGTAGTTGAGGCCAGTTGCTGTCGATGTACGCGCTGTTATTCCCGAGACTGGTCTGCTACTAGGAGTTGCCCGCTTTCGTCAGATTGTCGATGTGTGCGGGGCAGCAACTCATATGCGACAGATATAATCAGTTGCCAGTCCAATGTACGCTAAGCTTTAGGACATCTCTATCACTCGGTTTTTGGCACTTTTACCATCAAACTTCATCTCACCCACTTGGTAAAAGCCTATAATAAAACAAACTATGTTATTTGTGTTATTAGTTCTCCTACATGTTCCTACAAAAAAAAAAAAAAAAAAAAAAAATCACATTGTTTTTTTCAAGGAGTTTACATTAAAGGGTTAAAGGGTTGATGAAAAAAAAACAATTAACAAAAGTATGTTTCCTTTCTCGGAGCATCGGCAAAAACAACAGCTATAACGCGCCTGTATGTCCAAACAAACAAGTAGATCCACTGTTTGACCACCGAGCCCTGGGCGTACTCTTTGAGGTGTTTTACAGCAGCCTGTCACTGCTCAGTTTATGTTAGGAGCTAGATCAGGACCCCATTACCCCGCTCATTCGCCTTCCACCCCTTTTTATTAGTCGCTTAATGGCACAGATACATTATCAGAGCTAATAAGAGTCAAATGAAGAAAAGTAGTGAAGTGAGACTCCAGGAATTGGCTTTTCCCTCCACTGCACCACGACCTGACAGCTACCAACCCCAAATACCCCACAGCATCGCAATGCCTCTTCATGCAACTCAGATCTCCTTCCTCCACTAACATCTCCTGTCTTTCTTTCTTCCGACGTTGCCGCACCGACCCCCTACATCTTCCTTTGCTCCTTTCCGGCAAGGGGGTAGCCTGTTTGATATTCCGCAAGTACGACAGGGCCAGGAGGATGGATTTAAGCACGGACAGGCCCCACAAACCTGGACTGATCTATGGACAGCTTTTCAATCACTAACCCTCTCTCAGCCAGCCGCGGAGACTCCTCCAGCTTATATACTGTACATACACGTAGTTGCACTTGCAGAGAAGTGGTGGGGGTGTGTCAGAACAAACAGGGAAAGGGTTTCATGTCAAATGTTACGATGTGACAATCTCCGTGTTCCAACATGGTGTCCCAGAAAAATGACTCTGTCTGTGCTGGCTTCAGACAATATTTGGAAGAGAATGTTCACACGGCACCATTTTAATTGGATATTGCCTACAGTCACATTTTGAGGATAAAAACACACACTACACAGTAATAACATAATATTTTGTTTAAAAATAGCTAAATTTCTTGCACTAATAATTTAGAAAATGTGTATGGCGATTTGCTTTGCTCCATTCAGTCAGTCAATAATCAAGTTGGACTAAGCAATGTTGTTGAATTTCTGCAGAGCGTGGATAGTAAAAAACATCAATTAGATTAAAGTTATCTATTAAAGCTACAATATCATGAGAACAGACTGATAGAATTCCAGTTTGATTCAGTTGAAGTTGAATAATATGTCTTCCACGGATTCCTTTAGTTCATTTCTGTGGGTTACTTGGGTCCTTGCAACCGCTTACTTTTAATTTTCAGATATCTCATGTGGCAAAGTCTGAGCTTCTCCAAGCCCTAGCTTTTTATTGAATCAATGATGTGGTCCACTGAGGCTGACGTTAGGGGTATTACATAACTGGCTACAAGTGTGACTTTTACAGCCTCTCAAGTACAATCTATCTATTGATCTAGTGTGGCTCATCAACCTGTTTCTTTCACGAGTGACGCCGAGGTAATCCAATCACACTACAAGAATATTGGTCCTGGATTATACATATTTTTAGTGGTAGAACGCTGACTTGTGAAAAGTAAAGAATAAATAAATAAGGTCATAAACGCATACATGTTTTTGGCCTCTGTCACATTTTAGATTTTTTGGGAAGTAAAAAGGGAAAACAGAGAAGGGAGAATCACCCTCTGGTCTCAGCCCAAAGTGTTATAGTGACTCGAGCTACATGTTGTGGTCAAAAATGTTCAAATTTGACTTTAAAGAGAATCTTTCTTTTCAACATTGAATATTTATTAAAAAAACAAAACAAGTTACTGAATTTACCCCCGCTTTTGTTTTGTTGTACAATAAGTCACTTTAAGTCAATTGCATTAGGACTGAAAAAAACCTGCACTACTTATTGACACTGTTTCTTGATTGCCACTTTTGAATTGCGACTTTTTATTGTACATAATATATCCTGCATTTAACATGTTTGCATATTTCTTTCTTTTGCACAATCTTGAGTGTTTCTTTCAATGCCAGATGTGACATGTACATTTCTCCTGCGTGAGATCAATAAAGTCTATCTTATCTTATCTTATCATTTACATTTTGAATTGCTAAGGTAACCAGTGACATGAGCCGAACAAAAGATTTAAATAAACTGCAAGGAATAAACTGAATCCATGGTCGGATGTGGCTGCAGTGGCTCCGCTCCTGTAAGGGGGGCAGAGCGGCTGTACATGCCCATCTCCTGCAGTCACAGGGAGGACCTCCTGGGCCTCATTGATGATATACCTGATCCATCTCTTTTATTGTGTTATGAGAAGATGATATACCCAAACGTTATACATTTTACAGTGTAAAGGCTGGAGGAACCACAGCTGCATGGAGAATAGCAGCGGAGCAGGAACAAAGTGTGAAGGTACAGAGGAGCAGGAACATAGTGTGAAGGTACAGAGGAGCAGGAACATAGAGTGAAGGTACAGAGGAGCAGGAACATAGAGTGAAGGTACAGAGGAGCAGGATCATAGAGTGAAGGTACAGAGGAGCAGGAACAAAGTGTGAAGGTACAGAGGAGCAGGAACATAGAGTGAAGGTACAGAGGAGCAGGAACATAGTGTGAAGGTACAGAGGAGCAGCAGCATAGAGTGAAGGTACAGAGGAGCAGGAACATAGAGTGAAGGTACAGAGGAGCAGCAGCATAGAGTGAAGGTACAGAGGAGCAGGAACATAGAGTGAAGGTACAGAGGAGCAGGATCATAGAGTGAAGGTACAGAGGAGCAGGAACAAAGTGTGAAGGTACAGAGGAGCAGGAACATAGAGTGAAGGTACAGAGGAGCAGGAACATAGAGTGAAGGTACAGAGGAGCAGGAACATAGTGTGAAGGTACAGAGGAGCAGAAACATAGTGTGAAGGTACAGAGGAGCAGGAACATAGTGTGAAGGTACAGAGGAGCAGGAACATAGAGTGAAGGTACAGAGGAGCAGGAACATAGTGTGAAGGTACAGAGGAGCAGGAACATAGAGTGAGGGTACAGAGGAGCAGGAACATAGAGTGAAGGTACAGAGGAGCAGGAACATAGTGTGAAGGTACAGAGGAGCAGGAACATAGAGTGAAGGTACAGAGGAGCAGGAACATAGTGTGAAGGTACAGAGGAGCAGGAACATAGTGTGAAGGTACAGAGGAACAGGATAGAGTGAAGGTACAGAGGAGCAGGAGCATAGTGTGAAGGTTCAGAGGAGCAGGAGCATAGAGTGAAGGTACAGAGGAGCAGGAACATAGTGTGAAGGTACAGAGGAGCAGGAACATAGCGTGAATGTACAGAGGAGCCGGAACATAGAGTGAAGGTACAGAGGAGCCGGAACATAGAGTGAAGGTACAGAGGAGCAGGAACATAGTGTGAAGGTACAGAGGAGCAGGAACATAGAGTGAAGGTACAGAGGAGCAGGAACATAGAGTGAAGGTACAGAGGAGCAGGAACATAGTGTGAAGGTACAGAGGAGCAAGAACATAGTGTGAAGGTACAGAGGAGCAGGAACATAGTGTGAAGGTACAGAGGAGCAGGAACATAGTGTGAAGGTACAGAGGAGCAGGACCATAGAGTGAAGGTAGGGAGGAGCAGGAACATAGTGTGAAGGTACAGAGGAGCAGGAACATGGAGTGAAGGTACAGAGGAACAGGATAGAGTGAAGGTACAGGGGAGCAGGAGCATAGTGTGAAGGTACAGAGGAGCAGGAGCATAGAGTGAAGGTACAGAGGAGCAGGAACATAGTGTGAAGGTACAGAGGAGCAGGAGGATGTGAAGGTACAGAGGAGCAGGATCATAGTGTGAAGGTACAGAGGAACAGGAACATAGTGTGAAGGTACAGAGGAGCAGGAACATAGTGTGAAGGTACAGAGGAGCAGGAGCATAGAGTGAAGGTACAGAGGAGCAGGAACATAGAGTGAAGGTACAGAGGAGCAGGAACATAGAGTGAAGGTACAGAGGAGCAGGAACATAGTGTGAAGGTACAGAGGAGCAGGAACATAGTGTGAAGGTACAGAGGAGCAGGAACATAGAGTGAAGGTACAGAGGAGCAGGAACATAGTGTGAAGGTACAGAGGAGCAGGAACATAGAGTGAGGGTACAGAGGAGCAGGAACATAGAGTGAAGGTACAGAGGAGCAGGAACATAGTGTGAAGGTACAGAGGAGCAGGAACATAGAGTGAAGGTACAGAGGAGCAGGAACATAGTGTGAAGGTACAGAGGAGCAGGAACATAGTGTGAAGGTACAGAGGAACAGGATAGAGTGAAGGTACAGAGGAGCAGGAGCATAGTGTGAAGGTTCAGAGGAGCAGGAGCATAGAGTGAAGGTACAGAGGAGCAGGAACATAGTGTGAAGGTACAGAGGAGCAGGAACATAGCGTGAAGGTACAGAGGAGCCGGAACATAGAGTGAAGGTACAGAGGAGCCGGAACATAGAGTGAAGGTACAGAGGAGCAGGAACATAGTGTGAAGGTACAGAGGAGCAGGAACATAGAGTGAAGGTACAGAGGAGCAGGAACATAGAGTGAAGGTACAGAGGAGCAGGAACATAGTGTGAAGGTACAGAGGAGCAAGAACATAGTGTGAAGGTACAGAGGAGCAGGAACATAGTGTGAAGGTACAGAGGAGCAGGAACATAGTGTGAAGGTACAGAGGAGCAGGACCATAGAGTGAAGGTAGGGAGGAGCAGGAACATAGTGTGAAGGTACAGAGGAGCAGGAACATGGAGTGAAGGTACAGAGGAACAGGATAGAGTGAAGGTACAGAGGAGCAGGAGCATAGTGTGAAGGTACAGAGGAGCAGGAGCATAGAGTGAAGGTACAGAGGAGCAGGAACATAGTGTGAAGGTACAGAGGAGCAGGAGGATGTGAAGGTACAGAGGAGCAGGATCATAGTGTGAAGGTACAGAGGAACAGGAACATAGTGTGAAGGTACAGAGGAGCAGGAACATAGTGTGAAGGTACAGAGGAGCAGGAGCATAGAGTGAAGGTACAGAGGAGCAGGAACATAGAGTGAAGGTACAGAGGAGCAGGAACATAGAGTGAAGGTACAGAGGAGCAGGAACATAGTGTGAAGGTACAGAGGAGCAGGAACATAGTGTGAAGGTACAGAGGAGCAGGAACATAGAGTGAAGGTACAGAGGAGCAGGAACATAGTGTGAAGGTACAGAGGAACAGGATAGAGTGAAGGTACAGAGGAGCAGGAACATAGAGTGAAGGTACAGAGGAACAGGAACATAGTGTGAAGGTACAGAGGAGCAGGAACATAGTGTGAAGGTACAGAGGAGCAGGAACATAGAGTGAAGGTACAGAGGAGCAGGAACATAGTGTGAAGGTACAGAGGAGCCGGAACATAGAGTGAAGGTACAGAGGAGCAGGAACATAGTGTGAAGGTACAGAGGAGCAGGAACATAGAGTGAAGGTACAGAGGAGCAGGCACATAGTGTGAAGGTACAGATGAGCAGGAACATGGAGTGAAGGTACAGAGGAACAGGATAGAGTGAAGGTACAGAGGAGCAGGAACATAGAGTGAAGGTACAGAGGAGCAGGATAGAGTGAAGGTACAGAGGAGCAGGAACATAGAGTGAGGGTACCCTTTAAAGCAGTATTATGTAGGGTTTTAAGTTTAAGTTGAGTTGGAGTTTGGAAAAGGGTCATTTTTATCTAAAATCTCGGTAGTGTAAGTACAGTAGCAGCACAGCACATATCTTGCACAATTGAGAATATACAGTATGTTAACCGTTTAACGTGTTTGCACACTTCTTGTATTTTTGCACACCCTGAGTGATTCTATCCATGCCAAATGTGTCATGTAAATGTCTCCATTGTGAGCTAAATACAGTTTATCATATTTGATCTTATCTTAGGTGTGAGGTACAGCTCCTACATTATTGAACCAGATAAATGGTAAACTTGATGAATGCACAAGTAAGATATGTGATTTAGTTTATGGTATGTATACGATAATACCACTGCAGACACTATTGGAACCATGACACCAAGGTCAAACATGTAAATACACCCTCACATCACATGCACAGAGATGCATGTAAGGTTTTGTCGCATCTGAGTGAAATGAAAGAATGATCAGCACTGAAACGGCTCCTGTGATTCCATGGCACACGTCGGTATTTCCACCCTGCCATGGTAAAAATTTCTCATTTTCATGCCCTGTAAACACAGATGGCTTCCTGATTACTCTGTGTATATAGCTGTGTACTTGTGTGGGCATGTATATACATAAAGAGCTTGGCGGATAATTCATATTTTATGGACAGAATAAGTCAAGTGTGAAAAGTTCAACAGAAACATCAAGGAGAATGAAGAGCCAATGACATTATAGGCGGCCATGTGAAGAAAAAAATAAACAGATGCGTATTATATATTCCCCCATGCGCAAGCCACATCTATGCAGCGTAGCAATGGAAACAGAAGTATTTATGTCATGGGGAAGTGATAAAAAGCTGTGATGACCGTATGTTTAAATATGTATGTTTTTATATATTCATATTATTTTATCCGTCAGTTTGGTTTAGATTCTTTAAAGGAATATTACGTTGGAAATGTCTCTTTAAAGAACACATAATGTATGCAATATTCATTGTCATTTTGGCTTTTAAACATCGAGATTATGTACTTTACTTCTACTTTAGAATGTGATTTTTATTTCATTAAATTAGACATATATGTGAATAAGCATGTATGATGCATAAAGCAATACAACAGGTTGTGAAACATTTATCTGGAAGTGATAAAAGGCATTGGTTTAAATGGTAGAAAATGGCTCCGTCCATGACATCATCCCAGAATTCATATTGTGCATTTGAATAAGGAGAGTTTGTGTCAATATGTACACAATGATTTACTGTATTAGCAGACTAACAGGTATGTTTTTGAAGAGGTAACATCCATCCATCCATCCATTTTCTTCCTTTTTATCCATTTCTGGGTCGGGGGGTGGCAGTCAGAGCTTCACCCAGTCACAGAGCACCAGCTCCCTCACTGATCCTCCTGCATAGAAACACATTTAAAAAAAGATGTGTCCACTAAGTGTTTTAGACAGTAAACATCTATAGTGAGTATAAGTAATATTTATATAAGTAGTGCCTTTTATAGATCAAAGTCACAAAGCACTTTACAATTGTGGGTATTTGTCTCACTCCAAAAAGAGATGGGAGCGAGATTACATAGAGGAGGCCCCGGAGGAAACCTACGTGGAGAACATGCAAACTCCACTCAGAACATCTCTTTTCCAACTGGGGTTCAAACCCAGGACCTTCTTGCTGAAATGGAGTATCCACACAGCCACTGAGATGTCACAGGTGACAGTGGACACATGTGGTCCCGTATTGCACATTCTGACATTATTTCACATACAGTACGCACGTGACATCAGCAACATCAGTCTCTAGAGAAATAGTTTTAAAGATTAAACAGTCAACAATACAGATAGAATAATGAAATATGCAGAATTAAATAACTAGAATTAATTCAAAATCCACGAACAGGACACGTTTCTTCTCAGTGGACTTTGCCAAAATAAGTGATCAGTTCTTTTACGTCTTTTGCTCCTCACCACTTGCATTAATTAATGAGAGGTTGTGTTTGTAGATTACATTATGCACATCCCTTTGAGCCATGCACAAAGCGATGGCTGACTTATTTTATTCCCGATTAGAATGCAAAGGTGGACTTTAATATCTCCCAAAGGTGTGATTTATTAATTTTATTCTAATATAAGAGACTTTCATTTCACATCTGAGAGGTAGGAACATAGCGGCACATAATAATTATTTCATATCTCTTCAAATATCACTTTCATATGGAGGCGGGGGGCATTGATGGGATGCCTTTGGGCTGCTCTGTGAGTTGGTTCAGGGGTTTTTTGGACCATTCTTTGAACATCGATCAGGCTCTGACACCGGAGGAGAAGGGGTGCGGCCTGCATCAGTCACTGCCTCTCCTCTCTGCTCCTCCCTGCTCCTCTCTGCTCCTCCCTGCTCCTCTGCTCCTGCACAGGATGCTCAGGCTTTATCAAAGTCACACACAGAGATGCTGACGGCAATGGTCCTCAGAAGGCAGGGAAACATGTAAGGGAAATATATTAAGACGTTGCCCCCTTGGACTGCCACCTTAACGTGGTGGGGGAGTTTGAGCACTCGGATGATCCTGGGAGCTATGCTGTCTGGGGCTTCATGCCCCTGGTAGGGCCTCCCATGGCAGACAGGTCTCAAGTGACGAGTCAGACGAAGCGCAGTCCGAAGCTAACTATGGACAGCACGACAACGAAAACCGTGACGTCGCCCGGCATGGCGCAGCCGGGGCCCCACCCTGGAGCCAGGCCTGGGGTTGGGGCTCGCAAGCGAGCGCCTGGTGGCCGGGCCTTAGCCCACGGGGCCCGGCCGGGCTCAGCCCGAAGGGATGACGTGGGCAGTCCCTCCTGTGGGCCCACCACCTGCAGAGGGGTCCGTGGTGGCGTGGTGCAGCGAGGACTGGGCAGCGGTCGAAGGCGGAGACCTCGACGACCCAGTCCACACACCCAACATCTGGCTGTTGGGACGTGGAACGTCACCTCACTGGGGGGGAAGGAGCCCGAGCTTGTGGGGGAGGTTGAGCGATACCGACTAGAGATAGTCGGCCTCACCTCCACACACAGCTTGGGCTCTGGAACCCAACTCCTTGAGAGGGGTTGGACGCTCCACTTTTCTGGTGTTTCCCGCGGGGAGAGGCGGCGAGCTGGGGTGGCCATACTCATTGCCCCCCATCTCAGCCGCCACGTGTTGGAGTTCTCCCCGGTGAATGAGAGGGTTGCGTCCCTCCGCCTCCGGGTGGGGGACAAGTCTCTCACTGTTGTGACGGCCTACGGGCCTAACGGTAGTGCAGAGTACCCGGCCTTCTTGGAGTGCTTGGGAGGGGTACTGGACAGTGCACCGCCCGGGGACTCCGTTATTCTCCTGGGGGAATTCAACGCCTATGTGGGAAATGCCAGTGACACTTGGAGAGGGGTGATCGGGAAGAGCGGCCCCCCTGATCTGAACCCGAGCGGTGTTCAGCTGTTGGACTTCTGTGCCAGTCACGGCCTGTCCATCACGAACACCATGTTCGAGCACAAGGGTGTCCACCAGTGCACGTGGCACCAGGACACCCTAGGCCGGAGGTCGATGATCGACTTTGTTGTCGTATCATCTGACCTTCGACCGCGTGTCTCGGACACTCGGGTAAAGAGAGGGGCGGAGCTGTCAACCGATCATCACCTGGTCGTGAGTTGGATCCGCTGGCAGGGGAAGAAGCCGGTCAGACCTGGCAGACCCAAGCGTATAGTGAGGGTTTGCTGGGAACGTCTCGCGGAGCCCCCTGTCAGACGGACTTTCAACTCACACCTCCGGGAGAGCTTCTCCCAGGTCCCGGCGGAGGAGGGGGACATCGAGTCCGAGTGGACCATGTTCTCTTCCTCTATCGCCAATGCGGCGGCTCGTAGCTGTGGTCGCAAGGTCTCTGGTGCTGGTCCCGGCGGCAATCCCCGAACCCGGTGGTGGACACCGGCAGTAACGGATGCCGTCAGGCTGAAGAAGGAGTCCTATCGAGCAATGATGGTTCGTGGGACTCCTGAGGCAGCTGTCCAGTACCGGCAGGCCAAACGTGCCGCGGCCCGGGCTGTTGCAGAGGCAAAAACCCGGGACTGGGAGGAGTTCGGAGAGTCCATGGAGCATGACTATCGGTCGGCCTCGAAGAGGTTCTGGCAAACCGTCCGGCGCCTCAGGAGGGGGAAGCAGTTCTTTGCCAACACCGTGTATGGTGCGGGTGGAGGGCTGCTGACCTCGACTGAGGATATTGTCGGGCGGTGGAAGGAATACTTCGAGGTTCTCCTCAATCCCCCCGTCAGGTCCTCCGTTCAGGAGGCAGAGGCTGAGGATGTTGGGGCGGACACTTCCATCTCCCTGGCCGAGGTCACCAAGGTGGTTGGCAGCCTCCATGGTGGCAAGGCGCCGGGAGTGGATGAGATCCGTCCTGACTATCTAAAGTGTCTGGATGTTGTAGGACTGTCTTGGCTGACACGTCTCTGCAACATCGCGTGGCGATCGGGGGCGGTGCCAATGGAGTGGCAGACCGGGGTGGTGGTCCCTCTCTACAAGAAGGGGGACCGGAGGGTGTGTTCCAATTATCGTGGGATCACACTCCTCAGCCTCCCCGGTAAGGTCTACTCCAAGGTACTGGAGAGGAGGCTACGTCCGATGGTCGAATCTCGGATTCAGGAGGAGCAGTGTGGTTTTCGTCCCGGTCGCGGAACACTGGACCAGCTCTATACTCTCCATCGGATACTCGAGGGTTCATGGGAGTTCGCCCAACCTGTCCACATGTGCTTTGTGGATTTGGAGAAGGCGTTCGACCGTGTTCCCCGGGGTGTCCTTTGGGGTGTCCTCCGGGAGTACGGGGTCCGGGGTCCTCTGCTGAGGGCCGTCTGGTCCCTGTATGACCGGAGCCAGAGCTGTGTTCGCATTGCCGGCAGTAAGTCAGACCTGTTCCCGGTGCATGTTGGCCTCCGCCAAGGCTGCCCTTTGTCACCGGTTCTGTTCACTGTATTTATGGACAGAATTTCTAGGTGCAGCCAGGGGCCGGAGGGGGTCCGGTTCGGGAACCACAGGATTTCATCTCTACTTTTTGCGGATGATGTCGTCCTGTTGGCTCCAACGAACCAGGACCTGCAGCATGCACTGGGACGGTTTGCAGCCGAGTGCGAAGCGGCTGAGATGAGAATCAGCACCTCCAAATCCGAGGCCATGGTGCTCGACCGGAAAAAGGTGCCTTGCCCTCTCCGGGTGGGTGGAGAGGTCCTTCCTCAAGTGGAGGAGTTCAAGTATCTCGGGGTCTTGTTCACGAGTGAGGGAAGAATGGAGCGTGAGATTGACAGGCGGATCGGTGCAGCGTGCGCAGTGATGCGGTCTCTGTATCGGACCGTTGTGGTAAAGAGGGAGCTGAGCCGAAAGGCGAAGCTCTCGATTTACCGGTCAATCTTCGTTCCCTCCCTCACCTATGGTCATGAGCTTTGGGTAATGACCGAAAGAACGAGATCGCGGACACAAGCGGTCGAAATGAGCTTCCTCCGCAGAGTGGCTGGGCGCTCCCTTAGAGATAGGGTGAGGAGCTCAGTCACACGGGAGGAGCTCGGAGTAGAGCCGCTGCTTCTCCACGTCGAGAGGAACCAGTTGAGGTGGCTCGGGCATCTGTTCAGGATGCCTCCTGGACGCCTTCCTGGGGAGGTGTTCTGGGCACGTCCCACCGGGAGGAGGCCCCGGGGAAGACCCAGGACACGCTGGAGAGACTATGTCTCTCAGCTGGCCTGGGAACGCCTTGGGGTCCCCCCGGACGAGCTGGAGGAGGTGTGTGTGGATAGGGAAGTCTGGGCGTCTCTGCTTAGACTGCTGCCCCCGCGACCCGGCAACGGATAAAGCGGAAGAAAATGGATGGATGGATGGATGGATGGACGTTGCATGTGGCTTTTCAAAAGTCCAAATGTAATGAAAGCTTAACACATGATTTTAAAACCCTAGATAAAAAATTAAAAAAACAATTCCAAATGCCCAAGTTTTTAATGTAAAATAATTAAAAGCCAAGGCATGCAAACGTGTCTTTGGACTAGATTTAAAAATGGAGCTGCTCTAATTTAATGGAATTTCTATTAATGTACACAGATATAGGTTTATGTGTAAACTATAATAATGGTTAATAATTATAATTTTCAAAAAAATAAAACTCTCTTTCTCCATGTCCCCTTTTCTAACGTTCATGATTAAATTCTGAAAAGTTTTATATTATGTCGCTAATTAACTAATTAACAAAGGAACTAACAGACAGATAAACACACCCTGGTGAAGACATTACCCAATGGTGGCAAGAACCACAATATAAACGAGATAACAGTGTTGTGGCCATTTTTGAGTTTTCCACTTTGTCCTGACTCTTATAACTCTATCCCATAGGCTTATCTGTGATAAAAAATAAAGCCATATACTTATTCATGCTGTTGTTTTTTCGCTGTCAAACCCTCCTTTCAGCCTGACCCTCTCACACACCGTCTGACTTATAAATCCCGTACAAAAAAGTTTGCCCTCTGCCATCTCTCAAAGGTTGGATGGAGTAAATGTCCTAATATTAATAAGCAGCCTTCATATATTTGGGATTAGAGGTTATCACGTCACTCTAAAACATCCCATCTTTCATTAGGCCTGCAATGCTCCAGGGAAGAGCACCAAATGTCATATATGAGCTGTCACTAAAAGAGCGAGATGGATTGCTGCTTCACGCTCCATAGTTCCACTGCTCAGTAATAAATAGTGTCAAGGAGTCATTGGTAGTCGTAAAATAGACAGAAAAAGTCATATAGTTAGGGGGTTTGCATTAGAGTTATGGGGTTGAAAAAAACACATGTTTGTAACTTTGGAAATAGTCAAAGAAGTTTGGATTAAAGGGGGTCAGGGTCATGCAGCCTCTGTCTCTGAGCTTTGTGGAGCTCTGAGTATTTGTATACTGTACAAGTTCGAGAGTGTTAATATTCAATTATCTGTTGCAGTGAATGAGTGAAGAGAATACATTATGTTGGAGAGAGGGAGCTTGGTATTAGCTAACACTTAAGGAGGAAAAGTCAAGAATAAAATGTGATTAAAGTCCTAAAAATAAGTTCTCAATCCGACCTTTGTAAAAGCTGTAGGTGCACTGTCGTCTGATCGTAGGAGCGTCATTAGAACTTACAAAAAACAAACGGTGTGTCTATATATGTGAAAGTGTGTGTGCTCAGCTCGGGCGCAGGTGTGGGGGTGTACCTGCGCATGTGTGTGTGTGTGTGTGTGTGTGTGTGTTCAGTCAAAGCACTCAGGCCCACTGTCTGTGAGTGAGCAGCTCATTAACACTGGGGTCAGCTTCATTGGGGGCTCCAAGCTGTCATCTCCGTGGCTCCTATGAATGTACACTTCATCACACGTTCTCCAGCTCCGAGCAAAGGCTGTGTCGCATCAAAATGGTTGATAATTGACTGCTTCCTTTTTTATAGAGGCAGGTGGGCGAGTGATTTCCAATATCTTTAACATAATTAGTTTAATGATAATGATAATGATTTATGATAATATAATGTGTTTGACTACAGGTTGCCAGTGTCGCCATGTCAATGTCAATGTCAATGTCAATGTCAACTTTATTTATATAGCACATTTACAACAACACCAGCTGCCCAAAGTGCTTCACAGGCACGAATGATAAAAATAAAAATAAAACAGTATAAAATACATACACAAAGTGGTAAAACCTCAACTGGTGTTAAAAGCCAAGGTGTAAAAATGTGTCTTTAAACTAGACTTAAAAACTTCCAATGAAGGAGCTGCTCTGATGAACAGAGGTAGACTATTCCACAGTTTGGGGGCAGCAACAGAAAAGGCTCGGTCTCCTCGAGTTTTGAGACGAGACCGGGGCACGTTCAACAACATCTGGTTTTCAGACCGCACTGATCTGACCGGAGCATACAAAGATAACAGCTCCGACAGATATACAGGGGCCAAACCATTCAAACATTTAAAAACAAGCATCAGAATCTTAAAATCAACCCTGAAAGTAACAGGGAGCCAGTGAAGTGAGGCCAGCACGGGGGTGATGTGCTCTCTCTTACGTGTCCCTGTGAGTAAGCGAGCAGCAGCATTCTGCACCTGCTGAAGGCGCTTTAAAGAGCCAAGGTCCAGACCACAATACAACGAGTTACAATAATCTAATCTTGAAGAAATAAAAAGGTGGATAACTCGCTCAAAGTCAGTCGGTGGGATGTAAGCCTTCACTTTGCTCAAGACCCGGAGCTGATAAAAGCTGGCTTTGATTACTGAATTAATTTGCTTGTCCATCCTAAAGGTGCTATCAAAAATAACTCCTAAGTTTCTGGCAGAGGAATGGACATGAGCAGAGAGTGCACCAAGTGCATCAGTGAGCTCCACAGGGAGGCTGGAGCTAAAAACAACAATTTCAGTTTTATTCTCGTTGAGAATTAAAAAATGTTGGGCCAGCCATGATGTCACTTCCTGGAGACAATCTAGCAGTGTTGCAATTGACACTGAGATGGGATTTAAAGGCAGGTAGATCTGCAGGTCATCAGCATACGCATGAAAGGAGACATTGTGTTTCTTTAGAATATCTCCAAGTGGCAGCATATACAAAGAAAAAAGGGCGGGGCCTAAAATGGAGCCCTGTGGAACGCCACAATTAAGGGGTGCCAGGCCAGACTTGTAGGGCCCAAAGTAGACAGAAAAACACCTGTTACCAAGATAGGACCTGAACCAGTTTAATGCGGTGCCTTTAAAACCAGCGTAGTGCTCCAAACGCGAAATTAAAATGCTATGATCTACAGTGTCAAAAGCAGCTGTCAGATCTAAAAGAACTAAAATGGCAGGAGAACCAGAGTAAGCTGTTAAAAGCAGATCATTAAAAACTCTGAGCAGTGCAGTCTCTGTGCTATGTAGAGCTTTAAAACCTGATTGAAACGTGTCAAAGATGCCATTTGTGTCCAGATGCTGTTGGAATTGATTAAGAACTGTTTTCTCCAATACTTTGGCTAAAAAAGGCAGCTTCGAAATAGGCCTGTAATTAGCAAGAACAGTGTTGTCCAAGGTGGGCTTCTTAAGAAGTGGCTGAACTACAGCTTGCTTAAAAACACCCGGAACACAGCCAGATAAAAGGGACGCATTGATAACATGCGTGACGTAAGGCCCAACAACACCAAAAACACTTTTTAAAAAATGTGCGGGAACAATATCCAGTGGACAATTGGACGGTTTAAGATGCTGGACAACTCTGGACAACTCAGTGAAAGATACAGGCGTGAACTCATCAAAGATATCAGACACAGTGTTCACAATGGGCTCAGAGACACTTGAGAAAACAGGTGAAATCCTAATGTGCAATATTTTGTTTACAAAAAATGACAGGAAATCATTGCACAAAGGTTCACATTGACATTGACAACACTAGGTGGCGGCCAGTGGGGCAGCTGCGGCTATGAAGCGCCTGTTCTTGAGTAAACACTTCACCCACATTGCCGAAAATAAGTCTGGTGTGTGTGTATGGTTGGTGGTGGTCAGAGGGGCCAATATAAATAAATAAATGAACAACACAATTCCACTGTATACGTGTGATAAACCATGCAACATTTGAACATAGCAAAATAATCTACCAGTATTTTTATTCATAATGTGGTGATCTGACCCTTACTAACCTCAGGCAGGTCCATAGCAAAAAAATATTTCAGCATTTGACAGTAAACGTCTTTTCACCATGAGTTACGGCAGGCAGATAACAAGTCGACAGCATACAGCCATATTCGCGGCCTCTGCCTCCTTTCAACTGAACTGTCAAAACCTCGGAGACAAAAGGGCTTTTATAACTGTTCCCAGGTGAATTTCGCCGCTCTATTTGTTTGCACGACAGCCTGAACCTTGCCTCTCTTTATCACCACTCAGCCTCTGCTATACTATACACACTATATATTCTATACTACACTCTTTCACTTTGAGCCGTCTGATTTATAATTCATCCTGTGACAAATCCTCCACTTTGGAAGATCGTGTTGTGGATACATCGATGCTGCTATTTCCTGTTTACAAATTACAGTAGAATAATTCAGTCAATTGTTTATTTAGCCATTTATTTGAATAGGGATCACTCACATTATCACTTGGACTCCCACAATTCGGAAACTACTAGAACACCCATAGACGTCTATTTGACTCCTCCCATTCAAACCAAAATAATTCTGAGAAATTCACCCCAAAATGTTTCGTTTTCCACCTGATTTCTTAAAAGTATGTCATTCATGAGATTTGTACCTTTAAAAAAACAGCTGAATATAAAACGATACATTAAAAGGCTAAATGCTAGTTGCTGCAAGAGAACAGTGGGTTGCTATGGTAACTTGCACTTCATATAGATACAGAAAAAGTCACAATTATGAAAACCAAATATGTACCTACGCTGAATAATTACACTTCCAAACTCAGGTCAGACTGTGCCTTCTGTTGACATTGTGGCGGTAAGGACTGTGTGGTCATGTCATGGCAAAATTAAAATACCCCAAAACACAGAAGTGCAAAAATAACGTATTATGTAATGAATTTTAATGCAATAAAATTGAATGCAAAACCAAATCCAGTGAAAACACAAAAAGTGACCAAGAACTGAAGTAGACATGGAATGACAATGACGGAACAGGAAGTGAGGGAATACACAAGACTGAGACACAGGTGAAACACATGAAGTAATCAGGAAACAGGAAGTAGAACTAAGGAAGACACAGGGGTTAACAAATTACAAAATAAAACCGCAAATAAACCTTAACCATGACAGGTGGCAGTATGTGGCAGTAAATGTCTTCTGGTATAATTATGTATACAATAATATCTTTAAAAAAAGCTACTCATGAACTTTTTGCCTTCCTCCCCTTATGCCTTACCTGTGGTGTTCCAGAATGCTCCGTGCTATAGAGGCCATTCCACTTGTTTACGCCCTTCGCTTTCAGTGACAATACACGGCAGATAGATTTAAACTCTGCTCGACAATACAGTCAAATCCACTCTATTGTGGATCCATCAGCCTCAGAGTGTGTGGTGGCACAGGCAGAAAACAATGCCTACAAAGAAATGAGTTTAGCGCTTTATAGTTGGTGCTATATTTGATCATTCTGCTGATATTGCCATGAATTTGATAAATACTAAATCATTATAAATAGTCACCAACTTCTACATAACAAACTGACTGCAAGTGTGATTATATAAATACCCTTTAACAAAAGATCAGCATGTTTTATTGTGTTTGTATGTGTGTATTTTATTAATTGTATGTAACAATATGTGTAATTGTATATAATGAGTTTGAGGGGAGGGTAAAGAAGAATAGCCACGCACCTCATTGGCTAATGGGGATCTGAATAAACAAAACTAAACAAACCAACAATTATTCAATACATTCTCATTCTAAAAAAAACATACACATTAAACTGGTATCTGCATGTAAGTGTTAATCAATTAACCTTCATTATGGCAAAAATAATTGTGTGACCCCTGGTAGAAAAAAAATGAATTATTAAAATGTATTGTTAAAGTACTATTGTTTCCAAGTATTTCTCATGGCTCCATTGACTGTGCAGAAATCAGATTTTTGCTACTCTTACTCCTGAGGGTATAGGCTCTCAACGCCATATTGCCTTTTAAATGGAACGTTTATTGTGTTTCATGTTTATTCACAAGCCACAGATCAGCAGCCTCCAATAATCGTCTGTTTCGACCAAGGACAATTTAGTGATATCATGAATAAAAATGATCTTAATAATAATGGCGGTGAAAAGACCCATGGCAACTATGAATATCATTATAGGCTGATCAGAGGCCGTTAGTGTCATTTATATGGCCAGTCATACACTATAGGACTTGCTTCAGCGCCTGGGCTCCATTTACAATCGCTGAGGAATTCTAGGACCCTAAGGCATAAAATGGACTGCTATAAACTGCTGCTATTTCATTGGCCAAATTTTCTTATTATAGTTATGTTGTTATTGTATTTTTTTGCACAAAATAATTCAACTATTTGTAAACCTTTCTCCTGTCAGATGCAATTAACTCACTCTCACCTGCCGAGGGATACAAACATACAATTTTGGAGATAATAGTTTGGAACCCAAGGACGTGTAGACTAAAGTAAAACACTTCACTGCAAAAAGTGATGAAAAATAAGTCCTCAAATTAGGTAAAATGTATCACCTTCTGACTGTCTTAACAAGAAAACAAGATTTTCCAAAGGGAGAAGCAAAATTATCTTGTTTTTAAAAAAGAGGCAAGAAATGTGTGCCTTTTGAATGAGAAAATAAAGCAATAGTTCTGGAAATAAAACTAAATGGCTTAAAACCACTTGATTCAAGAAATTATTACCTCATATGTCCTCATTCTTTGCAGTGTAGATTAAACTGTTATTTAAAAAGTAAACTTTACCACATGCTTCAGCCCCTGGAGCTATAGTAAAGTAATGTTGTCATTATGATAATCCTGAACAATTTATCATATTAACATGTGAGAAAGTCATGGCGTCTTTGTCCGAGCATATATACTTTAAAGCAAGCTTAATAGAACAGCCACAGTAATTTGCCTCCCTTCCAATAACCTTGACCTAAATGGCCAAACTTCCTGGGGAGTAGAGAATTAACAGAGAACAAAAAATGTTCTGGATGATGAAAAAAAGGGTTGGTAATGGTGATCAAATATAGTATTTTCCTTGAACTGTGGGCTGAGGGGATGGCTGGTTCTCATAATATTAACATTCAGGACAGTAAAAAAAACAAATCCCAAAAGGTTTGCGACTGCAGCTTTTTCATCCAGGTAGCAGAGATCAAACTAATTACACCGGTAAGTGTCATTCAGTCCACTATTACAGAGATGAATGCTAAAATGTTTCTGGGTCCTAAGGCAAGACCGTCACCAACACTATCTATGGTGGTTTGTGTGCGTGTGTGTGTGTGTATCGTGTATGGAGTGGATGAATAATGCAGGTTTTTTGGGGATGCCCCGGGACATTATGCAGTTACTCAATTATCTGTGAACTTTGGTTAACCTGTCTGTCCTCATGGACCAATGACTGTTCTATCGGTTTTATTGTTTGATTTTCTAATCAACAGGTGGCAAATCAACAATCATGTGACACCCTTTGAGTGACTGCTGTTGTGTTGTGCTGCAAAAAAAAACTGACTTGATTTGGAATGCTATAGAATAATGAGAATTTGAGATATTGTCATAATTACGAGATAATATCTTATATATATATATAAGACCTCAACAGGTTAAGCTGCAGTCCACTGATTCATCTGCAACTTTCACCGGCAGTACAGGTAAATGTTTGATGTTTGATCAGAGAAACGCTTTGATGATTTTAGTTTAAACCATTTATTAGGAAAATCTTCCTTTCTACATTACAATGTAGAATTAGAAGTGACACAGCTTTCCAAAAAACCAAAATCAAATAAATATGTTTTTTGCTCATTTCATTAATGAACAAAAGGATGAGGTGGAAAAGGAAGACAACAATTTGTGATAAAGAAAAAAAAAAACTCTTTGTGCAGTGAATGCATTCTTAATCCTCTTTATAAATATTCCTTCCTGCATTGATACTGTTTTAGAGTTTTAAATTCACTTCACTTTGAGACCTTTATTTTAATGAAGCAAGGTGCAGTGGGCACAGCACAGCCAAGTGTGCCGTGCAACAGGACGGGATGAGAAGGAATGCATTAGCATACATTAGATGTGGGAGTGTTCAGGGCTGTAACTATCGTGACCAATCACATGGCCTCCTCTTACAGCAGCTGGCCTTAGCATAATGCACAGACAGTTGGCTGATGGAGAGCGGTCCTGGTCTGCTCCTATAATCTGTGATGGACAGAAAATAAAAGCACATTATTTTTGTCTCAACTCACTGTTTGTATCAGTTATATGATATTATAGTAGCACAGGTTGAATAGAACTTAGAGTGTAACCCATGTTATTTATTTATCTCTGCTGGAGGGTTGGTCAAAAAATGTCTGCTATGTGTTAAACCATGATTTGGAGTGGACATTTATGTAAACATGTTTATACAATATGTCGTATTAGCACAATATTTAGCATTTGGACTAATTACCAGCTCTTTAATAAATCTGCACAACATTAAATGATTACACATTTCTCATTATCATCCTTCTTGTCTTTCCAAAGTGAATCGCCTAGATATACTGAATACACAATGTTTGCTGTCTTGTGTAGAGCTATGCTGTCAATGTAAGCAGCTATTATTGAAATGTGTGGTAATAAAGAGATATCTCTGGTGTTAACAGGATCCAGAGGTTTGTGGCTCAATCACTGACAAACAGAAGATCCACTTACAGCTGTTTGTCTAATGTTTATCTGGAGTTAAACTCGATTACTGTAAATGGCCTCGCTAGTTACCAAACTAGCTATCCAAGCAGCTAAACATAGATGCAGAAAACTCTTCAGGAGAACTTTAATGATCCAATATTGTGAAACTGTAACAATGAAACAGATACATATACAATTATTATATGTGATGACTAAAATTAAAGACAAGAAATCTAAAGCCAAGACAGGTTGTACATAGAATTGTGAATAGCAACGGTTAGCGGTTAGCTCCCGTAATTAGCATATGAATCTAATTAGCATATCAATACAACAGTAGATACAACCCAAAACGTTACTATAAAACTCATAAGCATTACAAAAGAAAGGTGCTTAAGTGTCACTGTATGATACTCACAGACAATGCTTTAACAAACACCAAAGTAAAAAAGACCAGGAGCAAAAAACGGGCTGACAGTTTGCTGTAGTGAGGACTGAGCTACTTCCTGTTAACTTTCTTCTTCTACTATCACAAAAAGGGTATTACCATAAACGGCCAGAAGAGGGCGGATTAGCAAGAATGAACATACAAAAAACTAAACATAACACTCCCCGTCTGGGATTAACCCACATTCAAATACTGTAATTAGATGCTAGACTGCTCGGGGGACAGGAGCAAAACCACCTCTGTTACGGGGCGAGAAAAGGTCTTTTTTGTTCCTGCACGAGAAGTGGTTACTTCTATTTTCCTGACAAGTCCATCTTTTCCCGGAAAAGTTTTGGTGATGATTGACATTGGCCACTCGTTCCTCTTCAATTGAGAGTCCTTGAGTAGAACAATATCTCCTTCTTTGAGATTTTGTTTCTTGTCCTGCCATTTGTGGCGCAACTGCAGTGTGTGAAGATACTCTCGTCTCCATTTAGACCAGAACGCTTCGGCAAGACTTTGGACTCTTTTCCATTGTTCTTTTAGATGTATCTCATTTTCAAAGTTGCCAGGAGGGGGTGCTGCTGATCCTGTTTTCATTGTGAGCAGCATCGACGGTGTGAGGATAAGTGGCGAATCAGGGTCAGTGGACACGGGCACTAGAGGGCGAGCGTTCATGATAGCAGACACTTCAGCCACAAATGTTGATAACAGTTCATGTGTTAAGAGTGCTTTTTTATTGTCCTGGAACATGGAGTCGAGGATGCGCCTGGATATCCCAATCATCCGTTCCCAGGCCCCACCCATATGGGAAGCGTGTGGTGGGTTGAAGACCCATGAACAGTTTTGTTCACTCAGGAAAGGTTCAAGATCTTTGACAGAGAGATCTGGCTTGTTCATTTTCAGTTCTCAAGCTGCGCCGACAAAGTTTGTGCCGCAATCAGATCTTATTTGTTTTGCGGGGCCTCTAATGGCAAAAAGTCGCCTCAGAGCATTGATAAAACTGTCCGTGCTCATTGCTTCAATTAACTCGATATGAACTGCTCTTGTTGACATGCATGAGAACATTACAGCCCACCTTTTGGAGTTAGCTTGACCTCCTCTTGTTCGACGGGTAGTCACATCCCACGGCCCGAACACGTCTACGCCCACAAAGGTGAAGGGGGGTGCAACTTGTAGGCGTTCAGAAGGTAAGTTTCCCATTTGTTGACACTCGGTTTTTCCTCGTAATCTCCTGCAGGTGACACACTGGTAGAGCATCTTGCTGATGCTTCGTTTGGCTCCTACCAACCAAAAGCCTGCTACTCTAATAGCACCTTCTGTGAAATGTCTCCCCTGGTGTTTCACAGTCTCATGGAAGTGGCGAATTAGGAGCGTCCCTAAGTGGTGACGGGCAGGGATGATGAGAGGGTGGGTAGTTTCGATGTCTAGTCCAGACAGTGAGATACGACCCCCAACCCTTAAGAGTCCATCATTGTCCAAAGTTGGATGCAGCTTTCTTAGGCTGCTCGAGAGGGAAATTGTTCTTTCCTCCTGAATACATTTGATTTCTTCGTTGTAGTACTCTCTCTGAACACTCTTTACGATGCATATCTTTGCCTTTGCCCGTTCTTCTTCCGTTGGTCGACAAGAGTGCCAGCCGCGACAACTGGAGTCACGGACAGAGTGATTGAAAGAACGAGCGATGTGGATCAGAGAAGCTACGGCTCTAGTGAGAGTGCTGTAGTTAGAGAATTTTTCCCAATGCATTGTATTTATTGTTGTCTTTGTAACATGTGTCAAGCTTGTTGCCACAAGAGGACGTATCTCTGTATCTAGCGGTGGATCGATGAGCTCATATTTCTCTGGAGATGGATTCTGCACTGAAGGTTTGAGAAGAAATGTTGGTCCTCCTAACCACGTCGTGCTGCTCAGTTGTGCTACTGTGGTTGAACGGGACCCGCAGTCTGCTGGGTTGAGTTCAGATGGTACGTACTTCCACTGCTTGGAGCTTGTTGACTGTAAGATACGTTGGACTCTATATTATGGACGTACACATAGAACCTACGGGACTGGTTGTATATGTACCCGAGCACAACTTTGCTGTCGGTGTAAAACTCCATGCTATCAAAGGTAATGTCCATTTCTGCTGCTATCAATTCTGCTACTTCAACTGCAAGCACAGAGGCGCACAGTTCTAGTCTTGGAATTGTGAGGTCTGCTTGAGGAGCTAACTTTGTTTTTCCAAACACAAAGCCGACTTCTGCATGATCTGGTGTGGATAGTTTCATGTAGGCAACAGCAGCGATAGCCTTCACAGATGCATCGGCAAACACGTAAAGGTCCCTCTTCTGAGCATTAGAAGTGGAGAGGGAGGTATAAGGACGTGGTATTTGGATACTTTGCAAGTCTTGCAGAGAGTCCTTCCATTTACACCATTCTGCCTTTGCGTCATTTGGAAGAGGTGCATCCCAATCGTTTGATGAGCTGGTGAGTTCTCGGAGTAGAAATCTGCCTTGAATTGTGATAGGTGCAAGGAATCCGAGGGGGTCATAAAGACTGTTGACTGTTGAGAGGACTCCCCTACGTGTGAATGGTTTTTGGTCATCATCAACTTTGAATGTGAAAGTGTCCATTCCAACATTCCACAGTAGCCCTAAACTGCGCTGGACTGGCAAGTCTTGAGCGCACAAGTCTAAGTTCTCAATATCTTTAGCTCTGTCCTCTGGAGGAAAGGCTTCCAGAACCGAAGATCTGTTTGAAGTGATCTTGTGTAGCCTGAGGTTTGAGGAAGCGAGAGCCTGCTGTGCTTGCTTCAGAATGTGAATAGCTTCTCCTTCCGTAGGAAATGACTTCAAAGCATCGTCAACATAAAAGTCTCGCTCAATGAATGTGCGCACATCGCTTCCAAAGTCTGTCTCACCGCTAGCTGCAGCTTTCTTTAGACCGTACATGGCGACAGAGGGGGATGGGCTGTTCCCGAAAATGTGTACACGCATGCGATACTCGATTATATTTGACGACATGTCATTATCTTTGTACCATAAAAAGCGGAGGAAATCTCTGTGATTCGCTTTCACAACAAAACAGTGGAACATGTGTTCAATGTCTGCGGTTATGGCTACTTGCTCTTTGCGAAACCTCATGAGTACTCCCACCAGGGCGTTGTTGAGGCGTTGTTGAGGTCTGGACCGGTGAGTAACACATCATTGAGAGATACCCCTTCGTATGAGGCGCTAGAATCGAACACGACTCGGATTTTCTTGGGTTTTTTAGGATGATAGACTCCGAACAGAGGAAGGTACCAGCACTCCTGATTCCGATCCAGAGATGGCGCAACTTCAGCTTGCCCTCGAGTAAGCATGTTCTCCATGAACTCGAGAAAGTGTTCTTTCATTTCAGGTCGTTTCTCTAGAGTGCGTCTGAGAGACATGAGTCGATCGTAAGCCAGTTGCTTGTTGTTTGGCAGCCGTTGACGCGGCGATCTGAAGGGTAGAGGTCCTACCCAGCTGTTGTCGCTGTCTTGGTAGAACTCAGCGTTCATAATTTGGAGAAGCTGCATGTCCTCGACTGATGGTGCTAGTTTGTGGTCGTCTGCTGTGCGTGCAAAAACTTGCTGACCGATACTGTCCACATTACGTCCCAACACGTGAGAGCTCTTGAGGCTGTGATTGTAGTTAGTTTCTGTGAATGTCTCTTTAACAGATATTTGACTGTTACATGGCTGAAGTTGACTCGGACGCCTGTTCTCTAATATGAAAGTTTTGTAGCTGTTTACTTGTGTGGGTGCGTGTGCTCCATCAAGACAAACGTCACCTACCACCACCCATCCTAAATCGAGTCTTTGAGCGAATGGGGCGTCTCCGGGGCCGTTTATTTGTTCTCTGACTTTATGAACCCTTAACACGTCTCTTCCCAATAGAAGCAGTATGTCAGCATTGGGGTCCAACGCTGGGACCATGTTGGCGATACAGGGTAGATGGGTGTGGTAATGAGCAGCTTCAGGGGTTGGTATTTCAGAGCGGTTGTTAGGAATGTCATTACATTCGAGGAGAGTTGGCAGAGGAAGACTTAGCTCTTCATTTATTGACTCCACCATGAAGCTACAAGCTCGTCTGCCTGTCACTCCTGTGAGTCCAGAGCATGTCTTTAGTGTGTAAGGGTGGCTTTCCCCTTCGAGTTTGAACAAATCAAAGAACTTTGAGCGTGCAAGAGAGCGGTTGCTCTGTTCATCTAAGATGGCATACATTCTTTTGGTTTGCTCTTTGTGGCCTGCGGGATACACATTGACAAGCGTGATTTTAGAACATTCTCTTGCGCTCACTCCTTCTCCACACACCTCAGTACATCGGGATGTGACTTCTTGGGAGTCTGTATTGTCACTCTCCCCGCCATGCTGTGGGGGAGGGGGCGATTTAGACTCCTGTGGTGCTGGACCTGGATGGAGAGCAGAAATGTGATTATTGCTTTCACACTCTGTACATGCTATTTCCATAGTACAGTTTTTAGCGAGATGCTCAGTAGATGAACAGCAGCGATAGCAGATGTTGTATTTTTTGAGAATCTGTTTTCGCTCTTCGAGAGGTTTCTCTCTAAACCCTCTGCATCGCTTTAGGGGATGCGGCTTGTTGTGAATCGGACACTGTTTGTTTGGACTCACAGTACTTCTTGTCTTTTCTGTCTCCTTTTTGTCTTGTACTTGAGTTTTGTGGACAGATATAGGTACTTTGGTAAATCTTTCGTAAGCTTGTTTTCTCTCCGTTGTTTGAGAGCTGTGAAAGTTGAAGCTTGGGTCATTTCGTGTTTTGGCCTCAATGCGTACAAAGTTGGCAAATACAGTGAAGGGGGGAAAGCTGACACTGTAATTGCGCTTGTAGTTTGAGCCATAGTTCATCCATTTCTCCTGTATATTGTAGGGCAACTTGTCAACTATTGGCTGAATGCCTCTTGATGTGTCCAAATATGATAAGCCGGGTAAGTAACCGTCTGACTTGGCTGCTTCTAGCTCTAGCATTAAGTCAGCTAGATCACGGAGTTTAGATGGCTCTCTTGGTGTGATTTTGGGAAAGCTCTCGATTTTATGAAAGAGAGCTTGCTCTATCGCCTCTGAAGAGCCATATACTTCTTCTAGCCTGTCCCAAGCCATAGCTAAACCAACTTCTGGACACCTTATATTGACAGCTTTCATTTGTTTGGCCTGTTTGGCTGAGTTTTTACCAAGATATCGTACCATCAAATCAAGTTCTTCTACTGCAGATAGATCTAGTCCTGCCGTTGCAGTTTTGAAAGATGATTTCCATGCCCAGTAGTTCATGGGTTGGTCATCAAAGCTGGTAAGACCTGTGTTAACAAGTTGACTGCGGGCTAGGTACTTGGCCAGATCATAGGTTGCTTGGGTCGGAGTGTAGTGATTGTGAAGTTGATTTGGTTTGGATGTTGATTGTAGAGAAGGAGCTAACGGTTTAAAGCTGGTTGATGGAGGCTCACATTCACTTTCAGAAGTTACATATATTTTTCCGATTTCTTTTCCTTTTGAAGGTGATGTGTGGCTTTCTTGAGTCATTACTGGTACTGTTTGTTCTGCTTTAGCGATAGCTGTGCTGGCTGCTTGCTCTAAAACATATTGTGCAGTGCGTTTTTCTTGGTTTTCAACAAGGGATGGACCATATGCCACACTGCGTGTTTCATAGCCTAGCTCAAGAAGTCCCTCTTCTAGAGAATTAGCTTCTGCTATTGCAGCTTCTTTTTCCTGCTCTGCTCTGAGAGCATCGAGAGTAGCCTGTAGACGTGCTTGCTCTACTTTAATTTCAATTTCCTTTTTGGTATATGTAGCTCTTGCTTGTGCTGCTTCAGCCTTTGCTTTTGCTCTGAGTAGTTCAATGCTAACTGTTGACCTTGCTTTAGATGATTTGCGAGACTGAACTGACTGATGGTCACTCTTTCCAAAGGCATGTTCAGACATTTTTGAGTTTGTGATCTTATTGTGAAGAAGGAAGGTCTTCTGGCTCTTCACAATGGCAGCTGTTCTACGTGGTGGTCTTTGTAGAGTTGATGTTCGTTGAGATGCTGTCTTTTCACTGTAAATGGCCTCGCTAGTTACCAAACTAGCTATCCAAGCAGCTAAACATAGATGCAGAAAACTCTTCAGGAGAACTTTAATGATCCAATATTGTGAAACTGTAACAATGAAACAGATACATATACAATTATTATATGTGATGACTAAGGCTGAGTTTACACGGAGACAATGTGGCAGTAAAACGGTATAGTTGGATGTCGGTTGCTACCAACCGTTCATACGAAGACAGTGTTCCAGGGGGGTGAAAACGTAAGTGTTCAGATCCAGCCTGCAGAGTGGGACAACTCAGAAACGCTGCACAGCAGGGAGCTTTTTCACACCCGCGAGAGGGGAAAAGGTGTGAAATCCCCCTCTGCTCTGACCCCCACCTCCGTGCTGCTCCCCGCACGTACATTTGGACATGCGCAGTAGCGGAGAACAAACAAAAACAATAATGGCGCCGCCCACACAAACTAGCTACGTGGGCTTCCAGCGCGGGACAGAGGATAATTCTACACCTTCGTTCGTCCAAACGAGACCACGCGAAGCTCTAGGTTCAGTTCCCATTTTCCCAGATGCTGTTAAAAAGCAGAATGATGTTGGTGCGTTCTGAGGGTCTGGCACAGGAAGTGAGTACACTGCCGAGAGGGGGGCTGGGCACGGGGCTGGGGGTCGTGTGAGTGTTTTAAAGTTCTCTGCCCACTACTGGCCGGGCGCTAGAACTACATCGTTTTTCAACCTCATGTGAACGCTGAGAAATTTGCATTAGGAGCCAGGTCGTTTCTGTAAATAGCCTGGAAACGTCTGTGCAGCGTCTCAGTATAAACAGGGCCTAAAATTAAAGACAAGAAATCTAAAGCCAAGACAGGTTGTACATAGAATTGTGAATAGCAACGGTTAGCGGTTAGCTCCCGTAATTAGCATATGAATCGCGATCTAATTAGCATATCAATACAACAGTAGATACAACCCAAAACGTTACTATAAAACTCATAAGCATTACAAAAGAAAGGTGCTTAAGTGTCACTGTATGATACTCACAGACAATGCTTTAACAAACACCAAAGTAAAAAAGACCAGGAGCAAAAAACGGGCTGACAGTTTGCTGTAGTGAGGACTGAGCTACTTCCTGTTAACTTTCTTCTTCTACTATCACAAAAAGGGTATTACCATAAACGGCCAGAAGAGGGCGGATTAGCAAGAATGAACATACAAAAAACTAAACATAACAATTACAGCAGGATATTGGATGGTTCAGACTTACTTGATTTTTCCTTTTAGAAATGAAACATGTCGCAATGGTTTATGAAGTCATAATTTAAAGCTAACACTGAAATATAAAGTAAGTAGACTGCGGGTTCAGACTGTTTGCCTACCTGACTTATTTGCTTGTTGCCTGTCATCATGAAGCTGAAAACGTCTCCCGTGGTCATAGTTGTTTAAGGTCATTGACACACAGGTGTGGAGTAGATTAAAATATTCAAGCTATATTTAGCCAATAATTATGATACGCTAATGTTCAATATCTCTGCTGTCACTGTTTTTTACTTGCAACCAAACATGTGGACTGGTGTCAAACCCTCTGCACACACAGTCTCTTTTTTACATCTGGCCATTGATGCACTGTCTTTGCTCGCTTAGACCTTGAAGTTTGGCTTAGATCTCCTATCTACAGACTTAGGGATACGAGCGCGGTCTGGAGGCCAAATAGAAATGGCTGATTATCAGCGGCGCCCTGAGACGATGGGAGAAACTGCAGAGGCAGGGAGCCCATGGAGAGGAGATAAGCCAGGGTTTATAGGTAAGACTAGCAGTACAACGCAGCCTTGAACAATGTGCGAGTGAGGGATATGAATGTCCATTCAGCTTCTTAAAATAATAGCTACTGCCACTGTTTTCATGGGAGAGGGGAAATCATACACTTCAAAATATTTCTATCATAAAATCGGAACAATAATTCTAATACATTTCCAAAATGTTCTCAATCTGTTTCCTGAACGTCATGGATGAGTATAATGTTATGTTCTCATCCGCACACATTGCGCCTGCATCTGTTGTCAGTTCTAAAGATAAAACTTTATTATTGCAAGTGAATTTAAATCAAAACAAATCAAAAGTTAATTTGCCAAAACAGAACAAAATTGGTCAAACTCATCTCGTCACAATCTTTAGCATGTTTATTTATTGGCACTGAATTTGACAGGATTTGTTCAAGAAGAGGAGAATTGTCGTATGGCACTAAAACAAATCTAAACTAAACTGAAACAATGTCTTTCAGATGCACATTCAGGTATATTAACATTAAGATAAGATAGACTTTATTGATCTCACACTGGAGAAATGTACATGTCACATTTGGCATGGATAAAATCACTCAGATTGTGAGAAAGGCAGAAGTGTGCAAACATTTTCAAGGTTAAATGTTAAAAATACAGTCAGTGCAGTACGTACAGTAAAAACATGCACATTCTACAGTGTGTTCAATCTATATCTTAAACACTTTTGGGGCAACTAAGTAGACGTTTTAAGATATTAGAGGGAGGTCCTGCCATTGAGTCCTCAGGCTGGGAGTTCCTGGTTCTGCGTGAATCATATAATGTATAAATATTCTCCAACTGTGCCCATTGTTTACCTCATTTATGATTATTGCTTTAATTGTACTTAGTCTGGTGAGTGGGTAGCTCAGTCTGCTCAGCATAGATACAACACCAAAGGAAGCTCTGACAATCACATGGAAGCTGATGTGAGAATTTATCGAGTTTGACTAAGTTTCTCTTAGTATGTAATAACATCAAAGGTAACAGCTCACTGCCTCACATTTGAGCCGAGTTGGCAGTAGGATTTAGAACATTATGCCTTCAAGTGATTGCTCTTAAGTACGGGATGGAAAAAACAGCAGGGTGACAAGTAGGCAGGATTCCTCAGCCAAATCAGGCACGTCACATTACTTACCTCATGACTTGACAGGAGATTATGTACAAAAAATTAAATAAAAAGGAATCTGTGTGTATTCTGTCTGAAATCTCGATCGCACACACCACACCACGCTCTTGTTTAAGGCAGAGATTCAGCAACTTGGTAGCACTGGGGAGAATGAAGCCTGCAGATGAGACATTATTATTAAGTCCTGGTTTGGTGCATATAGAAAAAACCAAAATGATCTTCAAAAAAACAAAATAATTTTAGCTGTGAACTGAAAAAGTGGCTGTTGAGAGGCCAAACCTGTCAGCACTGAGCGAAGAATGCGTTTTTTATCTGTTTTAATACTATTGTTAATCCTTTGCAAATTTAACTGGTGCAGAAAGAATGAAATGTTGTGAATAAGGTAGAATACGATTAACATTATTGATCTCACAATTGAGAAATGCACAATGATAAAGTGTTCTGTGGTGGAACAGATGGACGCACTTTCTTCTTGCTTATTGTAATTCATTTCTCTGTCAATCAATCAACTAATCTGAATTGGTAAAGCGCTTTTTCTACACAGGATGTGCTTCACAGTTCCCCTCACACAAGGCACAAATCATCACATAAAATATAAACACCAAAATCACCATTAAAACAAAATTAAAATCACATAAGACGAATTCAAATTAAAAATACAACAACAATGCATTAAAAACAGTAGATATACAATACTTCAGTTGTATGCACCGGCAAACAGAACCTTCTTTAAAGTGATAGTCTGTAACTCTAAATGAATTACAAATTTTAAGAATTGTATTAAATTGACCTCCTGGCCTTAAATGTTGATATAAAATAAGTCATTTTATGAATTCTAATATTGCAGGTAAGTCCCGCCTTCCCTTCTCTTAGCTATAGTTCAGAATCCACGATGCCGTCCACGTTAACCAATCGAGTCATGCCAAGGGCTGTCAATCATCGGTGCTGATGCTCGTACTGTAGCTGCGCGCATGCTCAGTTGTTTGTTTTTGCGGAGCCTCCGAATCAAGGCTCAATTAGGCTCTGGAACTACATGAAAACTGAACAAAGAATTCTGAACACCCGCTCTGATTTATATACTGAACCTATATCCATAATCAGATCCTCTGCAGATGAGTCCTATAATATGCAATTAAGGATAATAGCTACTTCTAGGTTTGCTGCAATCTTTTTTTTTTGCATTAATGAAAACGTTAACGAATAATTCTGAAAAACTCCGTGCATGTTTATTAATAATGTATATGTATAATGTGTTCTCTCATTAACATTTAAATGTGTTACGGAAACGTAGGTGTAGACCAATCAGAAAGGAAGGGGGAGGGAGCTTGTGTTGTTTTTTTCAAATCAAGTACCTCTCTTTCTCTCTTTCTGACAAACTGCAGACAATCACTTTAATATGGATTTAAACATTGTTGGAGAAGAAAACTGTCTCACATTTTCAGGAAGACTGGTTCAGATTTTAGTTGTCCCTCATTACCAGGGACTGCAGATGGAAACTAGCGATCTAGCCATAATCTGTCTCTGTCTCTATGAGTGTAATGTCTCTGTACACTGTCCCTTCAATACAGATTCAAGAAAGTAAAATATCTAAAAATGGGAAGTTTACTAAAATGGTCTAAAATCATGCACTTGAAGGAACTTTGCCAATGTCCCTTTATAAACATGTAGACTGACAAAGTTCATGCAAAATGCTGCATTTTGAGTTCAGAGCAACAGCATGGTGGAGGATTATTGGGTGACCTTACACTGAAAAAAAATCCTGCTGCTCTGTTTTCACACCATTGTCACAGAGATGTCAAAGAAGCCAGCGTGGAACTTCGACAAGGTCAGCTACAACCTGGAACAAAGAAACAACGGTCCGTTTCCGTTGAAAGGATAAACTGTACAGCTGAAAGTCAATCAAATACAATGCTTACTATAGCTTACCTAACCTACTGGAAAGAATATTGGGTCAGAAATACAATCCTTCGACGAGAACCGAAGCAGGAACAAGTCAAAATCAGACACAATTAACATCCTTGTATTGATACAATCTTGCGTCGCCCATTACACACCTGACTTTTTGTATTAAAGCTGCACTAACTGACTTTATTTTTGTAGTCATTACGAAAATGCTATCCATGTCCATGTAGTGCATTGGGATATACGTCCTTTTGAAAAAAAAGTAGCGCAGATTTGTGCTGGCGTGACATATTTTAGATCGAGTTTTGATGAAACAAGGAAGAGATGTGTTTTGGGTCGCAGATTGTGACCAATCACTAGCCCCCACTTACGTGAGAAATCTACAGGTCCGTTGGCACAGACAGCTGAGTTAGCACAACAAGCGGCTGAGCTAACCTGAAGCTTCCTCGTCTTCGTCACCGGTTACTGCTTACACAGCGAGACAGCCATCCAAAAGAAAGTCCCGTTCCTCCGCGCTTCCCGGTTCTATCGTTCTATGGTCACGCCATCCACGTGAAAATCCATATCCATGTATTATCCATATTGGGAGACGCTAGCTCCGTCTCAACACTGTGTGTGTGTGGGGTGCGATAGCTTCGTGGGTGCGGGGAGGGGAGCAGAAAGAGAGAGGCCAGCGAGTCCGCGGCTTCAAAATCCCAAAGTCAGTTAGTGCAGCTTTAACTCTGAATTCTGAAACTTTGACTGCTCCTTTTCTACACGATCACATTCTGATAAATTCTCCCCCATTTCTGTAAATTTTCCACCAAATATATTACTTTTATTAAACCAGGAAAGTACAACTGAGGTTCAGAATATATTTTTCAGGGGAGAGAGGAGGAAAGGGCGGGACTGCATGAGGCATGGTCATTATCTTAAGGTACATAGGAGGATTTTCAAATCCTCCTATTAAGGTTGCAAAATTCTCACCTAAGCAAGAAGGTCCTGGGTTCGAATCCCGGTCGGAATAGGGCCTTTCTGAGTGGAGTTTGCATGTTCTCCCCGTGTCTGTGTAGGTTTCTTACGGTTTTACCTACCACAAAAAATATGCTCAATACTGTAGGTAAAATCCTTCAGCTCCGGTGGTCTGACCAAGCCGGGCATCAAAATCTGGACATGGGTTCCCGGGCGCTGTACTACGGCGACCACTGCTCTTGACGTAAGCCTTAGTGGCATCAGGATGGGTCAAATGCAAAGGACAAATTTCCTTATAGGGGACAATAAAGTGCAAATGTATATTTTGCTGAAACTATGACAGCAATTTCCCTGTCAAATAAATGCATAACAAAAAGTGCTTTTAGAGCATTGCCATTTGACACTGAGGAACAGCCAAACTATGACATAAAATCCTGCAAATTTGTAAGCGCGCAAAAGACGGAACTAATTTGGTTAGAATTTTTAGTGGTTAACATATTGTAGTTATGCTTTTGCTTCTTAGAAATATGTTGCCTGAATTAATTTGAATCATAAGTATAGAACCATAAAATGATAAACTGTTTTATAACAAATCATATGTTCTCCACTCGAGTCCTGTGATCGTACCCTCTTCACTATGCAAGACTTTCAATTATATCTGACCCTGTTGCTTAACCATCGTGAGTAGATCTATGAGCCTGCTGTCCCCCTCCCCGGCAGAAGTCACATCCGAATAAATGTGTGTTGTGAACTAGATAAACAGGATGAAATGGGATCACAATGGCCTTGATGTCAAACTGTGGGATTTACTGAGGGGAAGAGCGTGGCGGGACGGGGGAGGACAGAGACAGCTTGTACCCTCAGCGGCCAAATCTCGACCCCTGTTGTCTTTCCAAGTTAGGAGCTGTTCCAGTTGACAGACACTGTTGTTTGTGCCCTAGCTGGCAGACCAAAGCCATCCTTGTAAAACACTTTTCTGAAGCTATTTATGCTCCATTTGCCATGTTCAATTTTGGGGATTTTTGGTCTGGGTAATTGCAAGTATGTTGCCCAATTGCGACGTCTCTTTGTAGTGAAATTCTCCCCATAGTTTTGGTGATTTCATACGCGTTTATTTTAGTAATACTCGTTATCCAATAAAAAAACGGAAAAAAAAACAACACAGCGTCATTCATGGCGTTTTGTAGCGCTAAATAAACTGAATCTGAACTGAATCTAATAATGGTCTGTTGACATGCACACAAATTATTACATTGTCGGAAATGATTTCCAACGGCACACTCATGCTCTGGTGCAACACTTTGCTGACTCTCAATTCAAATTATTGTTATATTGCCTTAAATCACAACAAAAGTTATCAGGAAAAAATACAGGAAAAAAAACCCCCCGGGAAAAACAACAAAAAACAAAAAAAAGACAAGAAAAAAACTTAAGAAGATAACACATAGATCCATTGGTCCATAAGGCGCAGATAAGCGATAAATGTTGATAAAACCTGCAAATCTTTTCTTTGTTGTTGACGTTTGCATTTAGTCAAATATAATACAAGTTTCAGTGGTTTAGAATACCTTCAGTCTGTAACTGGGTCATGGTCTGGTGAATGTGCCATGCCCCTGAAATCAGAGAAGAGTATGTCCGAACTTTCTCAGGTGTGTAGATTAAACGCTATGAATGTGTGGAAGTGTAAGATGTCAGATAACTGTTGTAAACATGTATTCAAGATGTTTTCTTTTTCTTTTATAAATGTTGCATATTCCGCTTAGGGAAAAGCTCAACCAGGAGAATGAACATCACTCTGTATGCATCACATTGTTTGCATCTTTTGCTGTAACTATGACAGCAATTTCCCTGCCAAAAATTAATGCATAAGTAATAGGAACTTGAGCTATAAATGCATTGACACTGAGGAACAGCTAAACTAAAACATTACATCCTACACAATTTTCAAGTGCACTAAAGACTGGATATTAATTGTAGAGCTTGACATCTTCTAGCTACAAATTCGAAGCAGAAGCATAGAACAATATAACCATAAACTGTAAGTATATAGCAAGTGATACTTAAACATAACTTACTTACATATGTGTGTATCATTTAACCATTTGTCCATTGTCTCATTGTGTTCATTTAATTACATGTGAGTGGTGCAGCTCCGGCCGTATATATTCCACTTATAATGGCTGCATGTCCTAGAACATTACAGTCGTTATACCGGCCAGTGTCTCATTACATTTTAATGATGTGGACTCACAAAGTGTCTTAAAAAGCTGCCCGTCTCTTTGGAGCTGCATGGTAATTAAAAGAGGTTTCAATCTGCTATATGGATGTCGTTAGGGGGATGCGTCTGAAAATAACCCCCCTTTTTAATGAGTTTGTTCATTAAAAGTTTAACAGTTTTCTAAATAAAAATGCATCCAAAGTGCAATTTTACATTTAGCACCCTATCAATCAAAATGAGTGGCCATTTTGCATACAAACGGTTAGAATGGGGCAGGAAGGACACGGGCAATCAACTATGATATGATATGGTAATTTATTCAACGTACAATGGAAATTATTTGAAACGAGAAGTATGAATCAAATATTACCCTGCACGGTGCTTTTCGAATACCCTTAAATTAATCATCTATTATAATATGGAAATGTAGAGTGGAACAACCCCAAACTGGTTCGAACTAGACAGGATAAGACCTTGACCAACTTGAAATTTTTAGTGGAATTGGTTTAACTTTAACTGGGGCGACAGTAGCTCAGTTGGTAGAGCATTGGCCTTTGAGCCTGAAGGTCGTGGGTTCGAGCCCACCTCAAGACCTACTTCACGACTCCCACTGATGACTGCTGTCGTTGTGTCCTTGGGCAAGACACTTAACCCCACTTTGCCTGAAGCCCCCACTGAAAGATCTCAGCTCCTGTGGACTCACCACCTGCAGGAGGATCAGTGAGGGGCTGGTGCTCTGTGTTCTGGGTGCAGCTCTGACTGCCACCCCCCCGACCCAGAAATGGATTAAGGGGAAGAAAATGGATGGATGGATGGATGGATGGATGGTTTAACTTTTACCTGGTCTTATCATACCATCATACACATTTCATTTCTTACTACGGTCTGTATTTTGTTAACAGGTGGGAGGTGCTAACTCCTTTGGCAAATTGAAACGACTGTATCTGAGTCTACCGTGATGTATGCATTGCGCCCGAGTGAGTCGCTAGCATTCAGAATTTAGCCTAGCTTTAGCCATCTCCTTTGGCAGTAACGGCGCAAATTCTTGACGTCGCTGGCACCAACAGTACCTACAACACCCGCCTCCTCCGCTCGCTGATTGGTCGGGATTGGGTGGGATACAACCGAGATAACTACAGCCACAGGGACCAGACCCAGACGTACACATGGGAAACAATAATTGCCCTGAGTTTACGGATGGCTAAGACATTTTTCCTTTTCTCACTTAATTATTCCTCACATGTTTCCGTTCATTTGTCCTGTTTTGCTCCTTCTCCTTAGGACATATATAAGCGATGTTGTGAAGGGAATATTAGGTTAGTTATCTACATTTAGAGAGCTTACATCATTTTTCATCATAGGTTTCATTACACAAGAAAACAGGCCCTTCTGGACTTCTCTGGGAAAGATAATTGGAGTGGGGTTTTCCTAATGGAACAGAAGGTTAATAAAAGAGCCCTGTGAGTATATTTACATTCAGAGGAGAATTTCTTATCACTGATTCAAGTTGAGTATGAAAATTGTTGTGGAAAGCAGCCTTTTCTAATTCCATAATTGTTTAAGTTGAAGAAAGACACTGTTTGCCTTGAAACTTAATACATAATACACACAAACTTCACATCATTGCACAGAGATGAATAATTTACCACAAGAGCAGTAATTAGTCAAAGCCTTCATAATAAACTGTAAGAATGCACTTACTTTGGATTCAGAGTGAAAGAATGAGACATTGGCGCTGCATGGTGGCACGGTAGTTAGCACTCTCACTTCCCAGCTAAAAGGTCCAGGGTTGGAAGCCCAGGGCCTTTCCGAATGGATGTTGCATGTTCTCCCTGTGTATGCGTAAGTTTCCTCTCGGTGCTCCGGTTTCCACTACCACTAAAAACATGTACAATAGGAAAATCCTCCAGATTCCTAACCAATCCAAGCATCAATGTATATACTACAACGACCACTGCTGATAGAGGCCCTGCAAAGGCATGGCTGGATGGGTCAAATGCAGACAACAAAGTTCCCTAAATAAAATGCGCATTAAGATTGGGGCGCATTTACGTAGTGGCTGAGTTGTTCTAGCCGAGATGGTCCTGGGTTTGTATTCGGCTACCACTGCCACTGAAAACATCTTGATCTAAAGATGAGACTTGGACACTGCAATATGGCGACAACTGCCACTGAAAAGGGCAGTAGTGGTATTGCAAGATGGGTCAAATGCAGAGGACACATTTCTCTATGGGGACAACAAAGTATTATATTTTTGATTCTTCAAAATTCTTCACATTCTCTATTTTCACTGTCTCACTGACACGATCACAAGTGTAAACAAGTTATGGGGGAATAGTATGTTATTATGATTTGGATAACTGTCTTTTAAGGAATGGAATTGTGCCTCTTGGCAGAGGTCTGTGCTCTCCTAGTGCTTTTCTAGTTTGTAATTATGATCACCTGCTGCATGGTTTAAATGATTAAAGGATGTTGATAAACCTCACACCTGAATCAATATGCCTATGTGAGCCACATGGGGCCAAGCAAGATGTCCTTTTAAGGATTATGGATTTAGCAGAAAATTCTCAAAGGGAATTATCACATTTATTCACACATTCCCTCCCTGTGTCTATCTTCTAAACAGACTTTAATTTGTTGAATGTTCTATGTGCTATGGCCATATATTTTATTTTGGTAGATGATAGATTGTTTTATTACAATTTAGAACATTGTACTGAATAATAGTCGAGCACTAAAGTCTGAATGTTCAGTATGGGACCGCATGTGTCCACTGTCACTTTACTTTTAGTCTAGAGCTAACATGCTAGCATATACAGTAGGGGTCTCCAACCTTTTTCCAATCAGAGAGCTACTTTTATACTAGAGAATAGGCAGAGCTACTGGTAGCACCCGAACTTCAGGTTGGAGACCTGAAGTATCATCACTGTAAATATTTGTACCCACAGAGCTAACAAGTTATTAAAAAAAATTCAAACTAGAGTTAAAGATGTATCTATATATCAAAAATCAAATATTCAGTGTATATAGGTAAGTTTTACATTACATATTTAAAAACAAAACAAATATTTATATACTTTGTGACCAGACCTCATTGTGCTTCGGAGTATCTCGGTCACACTAACCCAGATAAACACAGCTCATTTTGCTCCAGTAAACATGTGCTAATGACTGCCTGTGGACTGACTTGTGGGCCGTTGGTTTTAGAGAGCGGACTTCTCATTTGGCCTCATCACCGCCTCAAGCTCTACTTCACAGCAGGCCTTTTTTTGCTCTCCCAGATAATGTGGCATTTATCTATAATTACACTCTCACGTGTTTTAATAGGAAACGACACCCCCGAAGATCTCCCTGTCATTACACTGTTAAATACAGACAGGTCTGAGCAAAGTGACCTGCTCAAGAGCTGCTAAAATCAATCTGAAAATGTAAAACTATTTTGATAATAATAATAATTACAGCACTCTGCAATGATCAGTGTATCCATCTCATCTGCTGGCATATTAAATGTGGTTAAACCAAAAAAAAAATTAAGCGCCATAATCATTTGGGCAGCTTCATGCAGTTGCTAAGGTAGGTCCCAAGGACACTGTACTATGGCAACTACAGCCCATGATAGACGCCTCGTGAATGAAATAAAGTCCACCTTTACCTTAACCATAACCTTAAATTCCGACTATAAAACCAAGAGACATGCATGGTTCTAAGTGCCCACTCTGTCACCTGCCATTTTAATGTATTATATTATAACTTGAATCATTTGGATTGGATTAGATAATCATGTATTACTGTAGTTTTCAGCGCTTTTAATTATTTGCTTCTCTCACCAGTATACATCGCTGCCCCTTCTGAGTGTCCCTGTGTCCATCCGGGGAATGCTTGGCTTAGGAATGAGATTAGATGAGTAAAGTGCCCCAGTGTGGCAGATTGGGACTAAAATGTGAGACAAAGCAATTGCCTTTCATATTGAATAGGGAATAAGGGACAGAATGGTCAGCCTCCCGCCTCTCCAACTCTAAAGTGGGATCTTTCTGCCATGACTGAAGTCCATTGACCTTTTATGCAGCAATCACTTCTGCTCTGAAGATGCCAATCCACTGCATTATTATGGGAAATCATGCAATACACAATATTTGGTTGTGCAAATTTTGTCTATTTTATCATTGAAAAACGTTGCAGTTGTGTATAGTGTGAGAACCAAAATCACTTATCAGAATCAGAATCCCTTTTATTGCCATGTGAGTAACAGGAAGTCACAAACTAGGAAATTGCTTTGGCTCTCGGTGCAAACAAGTTAAATCGGAATAAAAACAAGAAGGCATGCATCAATAAAGATCTATAAAAATGTATTCAATTTACTATATACAAGTGCACTAGGTGCACACAATATACCCTGTGCGGTAGAGTGCAGTAAAGTGACAGTAGCATAAAGTGACGGTCATAAGGTCAGAGTTCAGAGGTGGATTATAAAGTGTTCATGAGTCCAACAGCAGAGGGGAAGAAACTATTCTTGTGGGGTGAGGTTCTGTTCCTGATGGACCGTAGTCTCCTGCCTGAGGGGAGTGGTTGGAATAGTCCATGTGCAGGGTGAGAGGGGTCGGCTGTGATACGACCAGCCCGGCCTCGAGTACGGGCGACGTACAGGTCCTGCAGCGATGGAAGGCTGCGGCCGATCACTTCCTCTGCAGAGCTCACGATGCGCTGTAGTCTCTGTTTGTCCCTGACTGTGGCTCCAGCGAACCACACGGTGATGGAGGAGGTGAGGATGGACTCGATGATGGCCGTGTTGAACTTTACCAACATCTGTGCAGGCAGCTCGGCTTTCCTGAGCTGCCGCAGGAAGTACATACTCTTCTGGGCCTTCTTGATGAGGGAGCTGATGGTCGGCTCCCACTTGAGGTTCTGGGTGATGGTGGTGCCCAGGAAACAAAAGGACTCCACAGAGGTAATGGGAGAGTCCACCTGGGAGGGTGGAGGCAGGGGGACTTTGTTCTTCCTGAAGTCCACAATCATCTCCACTGTTTTCTGGGCGTTCTGCTCCAGGTTGTTACCACTGCACCAGGACACCAGCCGGTCCACCTCCCTCCTGTAGGCGGACTAATCGTTGTTGGAGATGAGTCCATAGAGGGTGTTGTCGTCCGCGAACTTGATGAGCTTCACTGAGTCGTGGCTGGAGGTGCAGTGGTTGGTGTACAGGGAGAAGAGCAGGGGAGAAAGAACACAGCCCTGTGGGACTCCTGCATTTATAATCCTGGAGTCCGGGACATTCTTCCCCAGACGCACTCGCTACATGCATCCGATCCTGTCTGTCAGGAAGTCAGTGATCCTCCGAGAAAGGGCAGGCTCCTTTTGTGGCACCGGCACCTGCCACAGCTGATCAGTGGCATGTACACAACAAGTGGCATTTAAAACGGCATGTGGGGAATAAATGGCGTGTAAAGCGGCATGTGGGCAATAAATGGCGTTTACAACGGCATGTGGGGAATAAATGGCGTGTAAAGCGGCATGTGGGCAATAAATGGTGTTTAAAACGGCATGTGGACAACAAGTGGAGTGTAAAGCGGCATGTGGACAACAAGTGGCGTTTAAAACGGCATGTGGGGAATAAATGGCGTGTAAAGCGGCATGTGGACAACAAGTGGCGTTTAAAACGGCATGTGGGGAATAAATTGCGTGTAAAGCGGCATGTGGGCAATAAATGGCGTTTACAACGGCATGTGGGGAATAAATGGCGTGTAAAGCGGCACGTGGGCAATAAATGGTGTTTAAAACGGCATGTGGACAACAAGTGGCGTTTAAAACGGCATGTGGACAACAAGTGGCGTGTAAAGCGGCATGTGGACAACAAGTGGCGTTTAAAACGGCATGTGGACAACAAGTGGAGTGTAAAGCGGCATGTGGACAACAAGTGGCGTTTAAAACGGCATGTGGGGAATAAATGGCGTGTAAAGCGGCATGTGGACAACAAGTGGCGTTTAAAACGGCATGTGGACAACAAGTAGCGTTTAAAACGGCATGTGGGGAACAAATGCCGTTTAAAACGGCATGTGGGGAATAAATGGCGTTTAAAACCGCATGTGGAAAATAAATGGCATTTAAAACGGAATGTGGACAATAAATGGCGTTTAATACGGCATGTGGGCAATAAATGGCGTTTAAAACGGCATGTGGGGAATAAATGGCGTTTAAAACGGCATGTGGGGAATAAATAGCGTGTAAAACAAATACAGTTGAAAGCAGCCTGTACAAAAGACAACAAGCAGCAGTACTAGAGATAGTGGTCCAGTGGCTCAGATGGAAAAGCACAGGTCTACGGTGTTGATGGTTGCTAGTTCAAATCCCCAGTGACTACCAATGACATTTGCTGATGTTGGGTCCTTGGGCATAACACTTCATGGAGAATGTCAGAAGTGCCATAAGCTGTTTGAAAAATGTAGTTTGAGTTATAATAAATTAAATAAAAAATTTGTTGAAAGACTTAATTTCATGTATTATATGTGGTTTAGATTCTGAAGAACTGTACATTCCTGTGGTGCACTTGGTTTATAACTTTCACTCATGCGAGAGATACCTGGTTCAATTCCAGGTCTGGTCTTTATTTTTTTGTTGTCAGATTAAATACAAATTGAATATGTATGAATATATATTTCATACATATGGTTATGTGTTGTTCCAATAGTAATCTTGCATTAGGATTAATATTGCATCATCGTTAGGGTAAAACTAAATGATGTGTAAAACACTCAAGACACAATTTTACTTAAAACCACCTGGTGAGTGGTATAGTTGGTGTGTGTCCGCCAATCATGCAAGAGTTCGCAGATTCAAATCCAGCCAAGATCAAAAACTTTTTTATGACTGTTATTTCTTTATACATATATATATCTATAAATATCTATATATATCTTTATATATATATACAGTTTTTATATAACTGCCATAAAATAAAAAAAAACGGTACTTTGATTTGATCTGCCAATCTCACGCACTATAGACAAATGTTTAATGACTGCGCCACTTATTTTGTGTTTTGGCAAAGAAAAAAACGAAAGATTCTATTGTTGTTTTAGGACATTTCATCAAGAATGGAGCGAACCAAAGATGGTGAAGAGTGATGGATTGAAAAACACAAGCAGAAAGTTGTGTAATTGGAACATGAGGTTTCATCTCTATATTGTTCAAATCTTAATTTCTGTTCTTGGACCGTTTAAGCTGTGTCTTATACTTTGCATTCTTTAATAAAAAATATATGTATTAATGCTCTTAATATGGTTTTATTAAAGAAGAGAGAGAAATAAAATGATTTTTTCTTTTTTTTTTATATATATTATATATATATATATATATATATATATATATATATATATATATATATATATATTGTATTTTATTGTATTTAATCTGACAAAGAAAAAATAATGACCTGTCCTTGATTTGAACCAGGTATCTTCCGCTTGAGAGGCAGTTATATAAACCAAGTGCGCCACTGGATGACACAAGTCATATGTAATTTAAACTATATATAATACATGAAATCAAGTCTTTCAACAAATGTATGCAATAACATATATTATTATTACTCAAACAACATTTTTCAAACAATTTATGGCACTTCTAACATTCTTCATGAAGTGTTAGGCCCAAGGACCCAAAATCAGCAAATGTCATTGGTAGTTTCTGGGGATTTGAACTAGCAACCATCAACACCGTAGACCTGTGCTTTTCCATCTGAGCCACTGGACCACTAGCTCCAGTAATGCTGCTTGTTGTCTTTTGTACAGGCTGCTTTCAACTGTATTTGTTGCCCACATGCCGTTTTAAACGCCAGTTGTTGTCCACATGCCGTTTTAAATGGCATTCATTGCCCACATGCCGCTTTACACGCCATTTATTCCTCACATGCCGTTTTAAACGCCACTTGTTGTCCACATGCCGCTTTACACGCCATTTATTCCCCACATGCCGTTTTAAACGCCACTTGTTGTCCACATGCCGTTTTAAATGGCATTCATTGCCCACATGCCGCTTTACACGCCATTTATTCCCCACATGCTGTTTTAAACGCCACTTGTTGTCCACATGCCGCTTTACACGACACTTGTTGTCCACATGCCGTTTTAAACGCCACTTGTTGTCCACATGCCGCTTTACATGCCATTTATTCCCCACATGCCGTTTTAAACGCCACTTGTTGTCCACATGCCGCTTTAAACACCATTTGTTGTCCACATGCCGCTTTACACGCCACTTGTTGTCCACATGCCGTTTTAAACGCCACTTGTTGTCCACATGCCGTTTTAAACGCCACTTGTTGTCCACATGCCGCTTTACACGCCATTTATTCCCCACATGCCGTTGTAAACGCCATTTATTGCCCACATGCCGCTTTACACGCCATTTATTCCCCACATGCCGTTTTAAACGCCATTTGTTGTGTACATGCCACTAATCAGCTGTGGCAGGTGCCGGTGCCACAAAAGGAGCCTGCCCTTACTGGAGACACTTGCAGGTGGAATCGGGCACGTTGAGCTGTGAGAGCCCCAGCTTATGCTGACCAAGTGGTTATGTTGGAGCAATTAAAATAACTAACTTCCTGACTTTTTATATTTAATAAATAACACAAATGTTGAAAGAAATCATACCACAACACAGCATGCTGCTTTGTTATCATTTACTTAAGAAAGAGCCCTGTGACTCACGCTTTACGCTGGAATCTCAGTGATGCCTTGTGGTATGCTTACATACCACAAGGCATCATAGCATTAAAAACAGATAATCAAACACAGGAAATGCAATAATACAAAATATATAGAGCCATTGGTCCATAAGGGGCAAGATGGATTTGGTTTAGATGGATTCACTTGGCGTTAACATGTGGATGGAGAGCCCTCAGTAAGGTCGTGTGATGGAGAGCTGCACTACAGTTAAAGCTGTGGGACATTTCAAACATGAAAACAGATGTTCTGCTTTACATAAAGATTGCCTTTGGGATCATCTTTGATTCTTCTTCAAGTGCAGCACCAGTTCATTCATTAATAGATGCTTTCCAAACTTGCATGTGCAGATGGGATACAACTTGCCACAACTTACAGTATTGTCAAAACCAATCTGCATTTTCCAATGGGTAAATCATTTCACGATAATATAATTACATGGCCCAGAGATATTACGTTTTCTGGTCTGATGTTAATGTAGTGCCATCCACACAACCACAGTACTATTAATATTTTCATGCTTTTGCAGGAATTACTGTATCAATGTATAGCAGCTTCCTTTAAAACACAGCAGGCAAGTTTTTCTCATTAGCTCCACCATTTTCCTTCCTACCTGTAGCTCAGGCAAGCACAGTGTGTGTCCAGACCTTTCACTTATGTATTCCGATGTTTACCTGGTAGATTCTAATTAGTTTAAAATGTATATACAGTAGGTCAAGAAAATATAGTGTCAGAGATTAAAGCTGGAATTCTAAATAAATGATGAGCGGGTGCTAAAAGTTATGCATTTTCTGGATTTTCTCACATCTTTAGTTCAGATTTTTAAGACAGAAAAGTGAAAACTTTTCTGAGAACGAGAGAGGACCAGACCTGTGTTATTCATGAAACAAAAACGTTAGGCATCCCAGTTACATGTATGCATTAATTGGTCCTCTGACTTCTTCATTGAATGTTTTAGCAGTGGGAATCATTGGGAATCAATGAATTTTGTTTTGCTGTTTTGACTGTTTTCGCCTGATAAAAAAAAAAAAACCCAACCCAAACCTGATCACATTTTTGTATTTTTTATTTCTCGACAATTCTCTTTAGAAATGCAGTGACTTTTACTAACCTTCATTGCCATCACACGCTCTCCATCCTATTCTTCTCCCTCATTTCTCTGAGGCCTTGTTGACCTTATTATAAATATTATGACCTTTTCGGTAACTGGCTCGCCCAGTCGCGGACAAGGGCACATTCCAGGTAAGTGATCAGTGCAACAAGATGGCTGACAAGTGCTTGGATGGACAGGTCTGTGGGTGGTCTGCTGCTGTCAGAGGGGGCGAGGGGGGGGCCAAGAGGCTGTTGAATGTCAGGCCCGAGAGCTTGGCCGAGTGGAATAAAGAAGTGGAGAAACGGAGTGGAGTGGAGGTTAGCCGCCGCGGTGCTCGTTGTCCAGATGACCTCTCCAACGTGCCTGCCAACCACTCGCTCCATCATGCAGACTCCAGCGGCTGAGCAACATCTGTTCATTCCACTTGACAGATGAGAGCCCAGCCACGGAAAGCAGGATGAGATGGACGCTTGATGTATCAGGAAAAAAAAAAAATATAACACAGAGACGTTTTTGTGTGTTTTTTGTTGTTGTAATATTCATACTTTCATTTTAAAAGTCTATATTATAAAAAGACATGCTGTGTTCCATGAGTTCAACAATCACAGTACCATGGTAGCCAATGACGACAAAAAATATAATTGTATAAATGTGATTTGTCTATTTATGGTCAAATTCGGACGTTTGTATTAAATACTCAGGCAACTGTGTATGTATGTTATGTTTCGAAGCTGATAAGTGCAACAGAATTTTCATGAAAGGAATAAATACAAGTGAAATGAAATGAAACTATTTTGATCATCCAGAATGCCCTCCATATTGCGTATGTAATAAGATTAGATAAATAAGATATTCCTTTGTTCAGTGTCAAAAAATATGAGCACTCAAATTGCATACATATTGTTTGAACATTAAAAACAAACAAAAAGTGTGGTCAAACTAAAGCCTAGTCTACGAAGGTCCATCTTGTCTTTGTAGTCGATAAAGTGATTAAATATGTTGATATCTTAATTGTCTGTATTTGCTTCTTCTATACCGGACAATTGTAAGATTTTATGACCTTAACATGTTTCAATTATATATTTCAGTCTTCCTCACACATGATTTACCTTAACCCAAAGAGGAGCAGCTGATGAAGAAAAAAACTACTCTTTAAATTCAACCTATATTTAGTTCCTCAAATATCTTTAACTCCTGGTTGTTAGCGTACATCCATACAAGCATACCCAAATTTGCTAGTGCTTTAAATGTAGCAGAAGTTCATCTCAATTTGAAGGTGATGTCGGACACTTCATTTTAATAATATTCTTATTTTTTACCATATGACCCCTTTTTCAATGTAACTGTATATAAAACAGTACCTCACCAGTGCTATTAGCTGGAGGAGATTATCTGTGCCTTTGTTACATGTTTTCAAATCCAAACATAAATGCCTTTGAACATAGACATTGATATAATTGACCCTAAATTATTTGGTAATATATTGTGTCAGTTTTACTTAACCTTTATTTCAGTAGAGGTTGATTGTGAAATTGACCGACAGCCTGCACGGCACTGGGAGAGGGCCTCGTGAACAGCAATCATGGCGTTCGCTTCATCAGTCATGCTTCTTTCTGCTCTATTGTTCCGTGCCGAGGATGCGTCTCTGCATTACATGCTTTGGTTGCTGTTTTGTCAGCTTGTGAAATGTCATAGGTAAATGAGCACAAAGCATTGACAAGGATGAGAACCAACACATAATAGAGCATTCATTACCCAACAGCAGCACACATGGACGACATGCTTTCTGCCTTCACTTCTATGAGCGGCGTAATGCTTGTGCAAGCACCAGGGTACTCAGCATTGTCCCATTGTACGCCCCAGGCACATTTGCTATGAGACATGCATCATTTTCGTGGGGGATGCTTTCACAAACTTTCTGCATACACAATTCCCTCCATGAACTCTATCCAACTTATTCTTTATAGCATCTGTTGTATTTGCTCTTATATTCTTGGGTTATTGCATGCGTTTGAATGTATTCTGGGACAATACTATGAGGCCGATGTTTAGATAGCACATCTGCATTCTCGTGTTGGAATACCTTGGACAAAGCCTGGTCGTACCACACCATAGTACAAATTTAATTTAGTAAAAAGGTCTGGAGGTGCTCATTATAGCTCCGTTAACAGGTGGGAGGGGTTTTCTCCTTTAGCAGATTGAAACGATTGGCTATGAGTTTACCGTGACGTTTGTAATGCGCCCGAGTGAGTCGTTAGCATTTAGTCTAACCATCCTTTGCCGCTAACGGGGAGTAGCGCCACAATCTTTGCCAGCAATGACTTTTGCTATGCATTTCTCTTGCTCCAGCTTCATTTTCCTGATAGAACTTCTTCACCATTGCCAAAGTAAAACCAGCCCGTTCGGCGCAAACTCTTGACGTCACCCACATCTAACTACAACACACATCTCCCGCGCTCGCTGATTGGTCGGATGGAATTCTACCGATGCAATAGCAAACACAGGGACCAGACCCAGACATACATGCAGGCTACCTTGGACATAGATGGACGCAATTTCCACAAAGGTCAATTTTTGTCATCACAACTATAAGGAGGCCATTATCTTTTGTTTTGACCCATGCTTTTGTTTCTGCTTTAAATCTCTACTCCAGAGTGCATTCCTTCTCCAACACTTATTGCCGTTGGTGCGGGAAACCTGATCCTCTGTAGGGAGAAGATACAACAAATCATGACATTGACATATTGCACTGTATTGATAATTTAATCTTGTCATTTATAGATTGAAAATTATGGATTTTAATTAAAACATAGTTTAAAAATTCATCTTTATTCATGACATGCCATGGACAGACAGTAGTTCAGACGGTCCCACTAAAGCCATGCACATACCTGAGGTGAACGCCCTGACCAGCAGAAGAAAAATATACATACAAAATGCTGTCCACAGTTTTCCATTGGTTCTTTAGTGGCTCCACACATTCTTTATAAAGGGTCCTGTGTCATGCCAGGCCTCTCTTTGTGGGTTCCTCTGTGTTTGAGTGGGTTTTCTCTGGGCACTACAGTTCCCAGACCATCCAAAAAATGCAGTTAAATTCTACTGCTGCAGGTGCTTTTACTTGGCCTAGGCCAAAAATTAGAAGGTTGTGAGAAAGTTCATTCATTTTTATTCCCAGTCTTTTCAGAAAGTGAAACAAGTTTAAAGTCCACAACATTTTACTCAGTGTTTTGAATTCACATAATAAATAAAACAATTGAAAATCACACATTCTTCATTTTATATTTTGGTGTGCATTTGTATGTATTTGGTTAAAAAATGGCATGAGATGTATTTATTTTTTTCCACCATAGATTGATTTAATGAATAAAAAAATAAAACACAAATTTCCAATAATTAAAAGTGCCTCCAGATGGCATTGAATTAAATGAGTTAGATTCTATCAACATGGTCACACTATTTGCAGCCTTTGACACATACTGTGGTCGTGGTGGTGGAGGATAAGATTTAAAGGTCAAAGCGAGCGTGGCTGAGACAGAGCAGGCGAATGAAGTCATCAGCAGTTATCTGGACTTCAAACACTCCGCTCCCACTGCCGCTACCTTATCTCCCCCGGCACCAGCCCCTTATGTGTGGACACTAGAAACGCTTTTCTCTCCTTCTTACAGCAGTGTTACTGGCATTTGAACAACAGCGATAAGGAAACATCTTTTAAAGCACAAAAAAGTTGTCATGGTGAACGCACTTGTGGAGTTTAATTAAACATAACTTCCGGCTGGCGTTATCTATGCTTCATTAGGACAGCGGCCTTGCTCCAGCAGACAGAAACAAGAGTATCACTCAGATCGGGGCGCAGCAGGGATGGTTAAATGAACCCTATTGTGTATATGTTCTACAAACAAGATACCATTTGGTCATGCAAGCCTATTGACATTTCCCAGACTGTTTGCTCTGTTGAAACAATATGTTGGTCTTTGGCAAGAGATGTGTTCATAAGTAAATTGTAATTATAACAGCTACATATGACTAATTAAGTCTTCCAATCTCTCCAATCTCTCTCTTTTGTAACAATTTAATATGTTTTAATGCTGTCACCCAGATATGATCTTGGAAACATTGTCGTTGGCCTTTCAGATTGTCTAATTTCTCAAATATCTATAGAATATATACTTTTGTCAATTATATATGCTTTTTGTTATTATTGTATTTATTTCAAGCAAATTGCACTTTGCTTAGGGGTGACAGTGGCTCGGCTGGAAAAGCATTGTCCTTTGAGCTTGAAGGTTGTGGGTTCGAGCCCACAACAAGACTTTCTCCACCGACTCCCACTGATGTCTGCTGTCGTTGTGTCCTTGGCAAGACACTTAACCTCTGGGAAGTTGCCACAGTGGGGCGGCTGCGGCTGTAAACTTCACCCCCATTGCTTAGAATGAGTCTGGTTGGCTTGCTTCTGTCGGTGTGCCCCAAGGCAGCTGTGGCTACAATAATAGTTTTTTACCACTGCGTATGGAGTGAATGAATAATTACAAACGTCTTTGAGTGTCCAAAAATGCACTATATGAAACAGCTGCATAATTATTATTTCTTGGTGATATGACACCATGGCTAGTGAGGATATAGTTAGTACATGTGAAATGCAAACAAATAAAACCTCTCACTTCAATCAGTGCCGGAACAAGGTTGATTTCATTTCAATTCATTTGTGTATTGCCCTACATCATAACAGCAGTCGTCTCAGAGAACTTTACGGTTGTCGATTCCCCAACAACAACAACAAAACTAAAAAAATACTGTAGCAATGATAGAGGTGAATCGACTTTCGGTTATGACCATTTTCAAAGGCATTTTTTATATTCGCAAAAATTGTGGTCTATGTTATTGCACCATCTCTTTCTAAAGTGTACCTTTGATATGGGGTATTGAAAAAGCAGAATGGAAAGTAGAATGTGTCTATGTGTCAATGTGCTTTGTGTCCCCCAGAGCCAGGCTGCCATCAGAGAGTGACACAGTGACAGGGCTTTCTCCTGAATGATGTGGGAGTGCATGAGACAGCCACTGATCCGGCCTCCAGTCTGCCCCAGCACCACCGCCTGACACAAGAGTTACTGTGGAGGTTAAACATTTAGCTGTGTGCAGGAATAGAAGTGGTTCTGCTAAAGACCTAAATCAAGTATGTCATGAAGAGAAGGCTTGTTTGCCCAGGGAAACATGCCAGCTGGAAGGATGTTTCACGAGCACAGCCCTCCATCCCTCTCACATTAGCTTATTCTGGCTGATGCTTTCAAATTGGAACGTTTGCGAGCAGCTGGTTTATAAGTTGAGGCGTTTTTCTAGCATTGATCGCATTATGACTGAGTGCTAACAGGGCACGTTTAAATATTCCTATCACAGAAAGCTGCGCTAATAAAAGTGTTTAATCTTGATATTGTTGGTTAATCTGTTCGTCTTTATTTGACTAATGACTGTCTTTTCTTTGTATCTTGTATCTTTCTGTTGGTGATTGAATAATCAGTCATCTCAGACAATGGTGATGTGTGATGCACTCTACACAAATTGTTGCAAAATCCTAATTTTGTCTCGCATCGATAAAAAACAAAAACTCACAATTGTTTTCACCCCTGTCTACACAAAAATCAGGAATTTTGTTGCCAGTGGGGCGGGTCCCGGCTCAAAAATGTCTATGTCAGCATGTGCGCTGACATGCTTGCAATCTCACTTGCAAATGGCGACTTCTTTCCTCTTGAAAATGGCTTTTCGCGTTCCAGATGTGTGTCAATGCTGAAGGGGGTATTTTTTTGTTGGAACAGCCTAGTGTAGCTGCTATGGACTTTGAATGCACTCCCGTTAAATGAATGGGGCTCATGGATGCTAACACATGCGCAAATGCGTTTTTTTTCCACATTTTCTTGCCCTCGACTATTTTGAAAAAGCCTGCAGAAGGCAAAACTGGTGGCACATTAGTTTCAACGCCGGAGATAGACGTAACGTCCGTTAATATTTACAGTCAATGGTTGGCACACATGTTTGGAGATAGTTGCAGTAAATATGCATTGCTGCTGATTTTATTTTTTTCAACACAAAATAGTATAAAAATGTGTGTATGTTGATTGTTCTTTATGCCTGGTTACTACTAGCCTAATGCACTCGCTGGTTTAATTTAACTTCCTGGAAACCATTTCGCAACCGCGGCTGCTTTTGTCGTGTATCGAGAGCATAAAAATCATTATCTTTTTTCTGGCTTTAATAGTAAAGTAGCTGGAGTGCAAAAAAATAATAAAAAATGAGACACTAAGTCATGCCAACCTGGATAACCGTCTACATCACTATTTCTTGTGTTTAACCTGCTTGATTCTCTGATCTGCGTTGGCGAACTCAACGGTTGTTTAAAAACCTCTAAGATAACTACTGTTGTGATTTACTCACTGTATAAGAATACATTGAATTGAATTGAATCGCAACTAGTCCAATAAATCAACGTGGACAAATCTTAAATCATGAACAACATCACATTGATATGTCATGGTGGGAAAAAAAGCTGTCCATCCATTTATCACAACTTCTGGCCAAAGTACAGTAGTTCTCTCGCTTCGGTTGATCAGCAGTGTTTTTCGTGTTCTGCTCCATTGGCTGCTGTCAGACTGTTGACGCACCACATTGTTACACCTCCATGAACTCAGAGCCATGCACTCTTGTCCACATCTGTCTACATTTGGCTCAATGCAAACTATATCAATGTTTGCCTTGTCAATTAAGCAGCAGACAGGGACACGGCTGGTATTTTTGGATAGCTTCTGCAGTGTACAAAAGCAGGGCGAATTAAGCGACCTATAGAGATTCACTAAATAGAGCTGTTGTTTGTATTGTTTAACCTTCGATTTGGCTTGGGCCGTGATTTAACAGTTGAAAAATCCATACAGAACTGCAGCAATGTGCGGTAGAGCAAACAAACAAATCTCTTAGCTTGTTATTGGGACAACCTCTGTGCATTAGCGCTGTAAAGATGAGTCCATTTGCAGAAAAAGCATCAAAGGCGATTAAAAGCAATGTACGCAGATCTTTATAGGAATTCTCTTTATACAGAACATCCAACACCAAATATTCAGTATTCAGTGCAAAATATAAATAAGATAAAACAAAAAATCCACTCAAAATCTCTTCAGAAGGCATGCCGCACTGGATGAGATACGGGTGTATGCAGTGTGTTGTGAAAATTGCCTTGTAGTGGCTGAATCAAGACCTATTGTGCAGCTCGGAGTGGCCAAATCACGAAGGAATACATTTACATTCAATTATCGCCGGCGTAACCCACAAAAGTTGTTGCCAAAGTTTGGATGCAGGTTTGGAAGATTCGCTAAAAGCGGAAAATTAATGTTTTTGCGGACAAGATTTGGAAGGGGGGCAGTAGCAGACCAGCATATGCCAGGAGAGCAGTGCCAAGGCATCAGACGCTTTGAAGCAGAGCAAAGTGAGATAGCTTCAGAGGAGTACATGATATTGCCTGCCATAATGCAACTGAAGGAAATGCTAAGAGATTTGGAGGGGAAATGGAAAACCTGTTTGACCAGAAAGCATGAATCATATATGTTTTGTCCAACCTTACTCTGTGGGGAGGAGCTTGGCTGTATAGGGTTAGGATAAGCAACAGAATAGGCTCAGAAGGTTCACTTGGAATTCTGAGCCCATGAGTGTTGTAGGTTAGGGTTAATATTAAGGATACAAAAGAATAGTCCTTCCGCTTGAATGATTATGGTTGGTTGAATTGGCTGGGGGGCCTGTGAGCTGACATTTGATGAGGGCCCTGAAGAAGCGGAGATGTGGGTTTGCACAGAAGTAGCCCAAATATACAGTATGAAGCTGATCAAAGTGGAATTTTCCACTTGAATAATTTTCTGTTAGTCTGATACACACCTAACATTCACCAAATCAATAGCTTCAAACATCTTGGTTTTATCTTCAAGTACATTTCATGCAATACAAATGTGTTGATCTTTTCAGCGTGTTACAAAATCATTCCTGGTTCAACAAACATGTCTGGAGTTGTTAATGGAGGACTGTGGTGATGATCCAGGACACTCAACATTCAACATTATTTATTGATATTTATTAAACAAATTCTTGTTTGATTCTCTGATCTGTATTACTGTAGCTTGTTCAACGTCCTCCTGACAACTATGGTTCGGATTAAGGGCTATACAACAAGAAATTGAATCGAATTGAATTTGCTTTGTTTTGTTATGAGAACCCACTCAGCTGGACATGGGTATTATTGTCTTTTTTACTTCTGTACTGCGCTTGGGGATTTTATGTTAAATGAAAGGTGCATTACAAATAACATGTATTGTTATTAGGTGCCATGGAAAGCCCCTCCCATAGGAATACTGAAAAAAATGCAATCCCTTGCTCATGTGCCACAGTATCGCAAAGTGTTTCGTGATTACAGAGGAAGTGCCTGGAAGTGCTGCTGTTGTGAGGTTGTGACCATGGCAGTTCTGTGTCGGCATAAAATGGCGGCAGTTTCAGCAAAATGTAAAAATACACAATGGCTAAACAAACGTGGTTTAAGAAATATCCATCCCCTTGAGCCGTGGATTGAAATATGCTCTGAGATCGTTTTTGGACCATGACGGTCACCCCCCTGCAGGACACTCTCTGGAAAGCAGTTTTAGTGACAGACTTATCCACCCTCGCTGTGTCTGCTGCTGTCAGACTGCACAATGAGAACTACCGAGCCTGGACATGTGCCATTCCTCTGTTATGATGAAGTCAGGTTGCTAGTCTCGACTCACTTTTATCTGTCATTATGATTACTTTAGTACATATTCCACTCATGTGTTTTGATACTTCACTAGCGACCTTACCTGCTGCTATCATTACTGGTCATATTCTCTGCTGCTAGTGTACAATACCAACCACCCGTAAATGTCAGACCTCATGTCCTGCTGCTCACTACAGTGTGTACTTATCCTTGACCCAAGTTCAATTATATCTCCAGAGCTTATTATTTTATTATTGTAATACCTATAATCTTCAAAAATAGATCCGGTTTGATGTGTGTATAATCTGGGTGGCTGAGTGGATAGCACTCTCGCTTCTCAGAAGGTCCTGGATTCGAATCCCGGTCGGAAGAGGGTCTTTCTGAGTGGAGTTTGCATGTTCTCCCCTTGTCTGCGTAGGTTTCCTTCGGGTGCTCCGGTTTCCCCTACCACTAAAAACATGCACAATAGGTATAAATGTAAATGAGAGAGTGAATGGATGGCGTTGATTGGGAGCTGATGCGCCAGTGTGTTCGGCGACTCGCTTCCGTCATCACCGTGTGTGGAAAAATTGGAACAATATCTGAACTCTGAACATTGTAAAGTGCTTTGGGTGACCTTGGTCTGTAAAATGTGCTATATGAATAAACATTACTTACTCACTTACCTGAAATCTTAAAATAATTCCAGCTTATATTAACCTAGCCTGGTCGTACCACACCATAGTGCAAATTGCATTTCGTACTAAGGTCTGAAGGTGCTTCATTGAGCTCCATTAACGGGTGGGAGGGGTTAACTCCTTTAGCATATTGAAACGATTGGATCTGAGTTTACCGCCACGTATGTAATGTGCCCGAGTGAGTCGTTAGCATTTAGCATTTAGCCTAGCCATCTCCTTGGCCGCTAACGGAGCCCGTGGGGAGTAGCGCCACAATTTTTATCTAGCGATTACATTTGCTAAACAATACCCTTGCTCCGGCTTCAATTTCTTGATAGAACCAGACCGGATTACTTTACTATCGCATTTTTCGGCATTACCAAACTACAACCTTCCCGTTCAACGCAAACTCTTGACATCACCCACAACTAACTACAACACCCGCCTTCCGCGCTCGCTGATTGGTCAGTCCAAATTCAAGGGATTGTAATCGCTAACCCAGGGACCAGACCCAGACGTTACATGCAGGGAAATGATGATTGAGCGGTGTACGGACGGATAAGGCCAGGCTATTATTAAACTATCTAAAGACTTTTTAAATGGCTTGCATTGGGGTTGTTTTTTCCTCAACAGAAATAGATGGTGGTCCTGAAGTCCTCACTTTTTGAATTCTGACTATTTTCCGAACATATCTCTAAAATGAAATGCCAACGCATAGGGTACTCAGAATCATCCCAAACGACATTTGTTCTCATAATTTTCAAGCATCAAATAACACAACACTGTTTCCGAGCAAATAAATGTCACTCATTACTCCTTTTGCAATAAAACTGAAGTATTTGCTCACTTTCATCTAAATTTGTGCTCATTTGGTTGCACCTTTGAGGCATCTGCATTTCATCATCATTACTGCCATCATAATTACCATTCACATCATCATAATTCTAAAGACATTAAACAAGCTGCTGCTAATTTCTCATGACAAAGAGCCAGTGCACTCATCCACCGCTGTTGCTTTAAATTGCTTTTCAATCTCCAACACTTACTGAAGTCCCAAATGAGGCTAGCACTGCTGACAGCCCCTTCAACTGGCCTATTAGAATGAGAATATTTTAAAAAGTACAATGCTCTAATAAGTCATCAATTTGACACACTTTAATTTCAAGGGTGAGAAATGGTGTATAGAGAGGGTTTACATTAAAGGTTTTATGCCAAATAAGCAAAGATGTCAAGGTTTGATAAATTTTGCATCCAGTGGATTTGCAAATGGCTTTGTCAGGTGTGAGGTGGGTAAGGTAGAAGTTATGGTCATGAAAATGTAGATGTGTTCGCATTTCATTATGATTAGAATTTTTTTTTGTCCGGCCTCGAAAGCGTGAAGACTTTTTAATAATTACTTAGATTTGTATCTTTTTTTTATTTTTATGTATTGGATCACCCATCTTTATTTCCCTGTGTGTATTTTTACCCTGTACTCCTCTTGTTGCTTGGTCCATTTTTTCTCCCCTGTTTCATTTTGGATTTCTATTAAGTTCTGGATGTTTTTTTTTTATCAAATTGGGTATTTTTTGCAATCCTGCGTTTTGAGTTTGTTCCATATTCATGACAAAACCATTGATTAAGGTTCAAAACAAGTCTACACATATTTATCATAAAACAATACACACTTATTGCCTTTATTCCAACTTCCAAATTGTGTATATGTTTTAATGGATTATGTTCTAAATTCATTGGTTTTGGAAATTCACAATCCAGCACATTACTTAGAAGATGAATGCCTGATACAAATATCCAACTTTCCGCTGGGCAAATAAAATAATGCTATGTTTATTTTATCGCACAGTTGTGCTATGGCTCTACAAGAAGACCATTCTTTACAATATTAATATTTTGTCATTGCAGGGCTTTCAAACTCCTCTCCCAAATTCTTCCCCTCCCCACCTGACCCACATGCAGTCGAAATACCAAGACAAAGAACACAATTCGCTCTCATAGTGGAGTGCATCATTCCATCGTCACGGCGACAGAGAGACTTGTGCCTTGTCTGTTTTTGTTGCCTTGTGTATAGCGGGCCGCATCAGACCAAACCGAACGTGGCAGCTCAGAACTGTGTTGATTTACGATGCCCCCCGCGCCCTCTGCACCTCGATCTGTCTCCACCATCAGGCTGCATTTGCAAAGTTTATAGTCGATATGAAGTGTCAAGCAGCCCTGCACTCTGCTGTCTCTGAGCACAAGGAGAGACGTGTCAGTCGGAGATGTCTACCCGGTTTGGGCTTTTATCTGATTTACCACCACCAGCAGAGGCCAAACACACTATGATTCACTGGGTTTTTTCATATTTTCAAGATGGCCTGCATAGTGTGAGAAGTACGGATCAAGATGTCAGGATGGCTGAGAGAATGAAATAAATAGAACTACCGCATTGGCTACTGTACATGGACTGGTCTGTATACACAGAATAAATACATAATACATGAGTGCAGTACAGGAGCAACAGTCTCTCAGGACATGGTCTTATTCCAGAGGGGCTTGATCCCAGTTCAGAGTAGTGCATAATGTTGTTGCGCCCTTGAAAACCAAACAAGAAAATCTTCACCTACATTGGTATGTCTGTTTATAAGCAATATCTATATTATATCAGTTTGTCCCGTGTGGGTAGTGCTGGCCAGAGTCTTTGAGAATATTGTTATGTAATATGAATCGTGACTGAAAGGATGGTCAATATGTGACATTAACATTTGTTATATTCTCACATATCACCACCAGATGCATGTACAATGCCTTTGGTACATACACATGCTTTTCTCAGTATCTGCTGCTGTCACACTCACATATGCTCTGCTTTCAATGTTCAGGCTTTAGTAAGTAAGTAAAAGTTATGTGTAATATATATTACATAACCTACAGAATGAACATAGACATGTGTATGGATCCACCTCTGTCACACACTGTTAAATAAGGTGTCTCAATCTGTTTCAGGGAGCACTGAGTTTCTTTGCTGAGATAATCCATCCCATGTCACAGAGGTGGCGTGTCCAGATGGTGATTAGAAGCATGAATACTGCACAGGGGCCCGAGGCCGACCACAGTAAGAGGACGCTATCACATGTAAGGGTCGGGAGTCTGACCACACACACATTTTGTATGAAGTTCCTCCAGTTGTGCAGTTATACGTCTGAATGTGAAAGCCGAATCATTACAAACAAATAATTGTATGGTCATAATTCAAATATATTGTAGCTAAAGTAAAAGTGTTTGAGCTGTTTGCTTTGTGGGTTTGTATACTTTTCAAAAGTTCTTACGTTGAAGCTGCATTTGCTCGTTCAACCTGTGCTCGTCGCTCAAGTAGCTAGTATAGTAACATAATACAGTATTTTGATAGATATAAATATTTTCACATGAATGCGTTACACTACTTATTGACTCAAAAGGTTTTCTAATTACAGTAAGTCATTTCTCATATTATGATTTAGGACCACATATGCAAATGGCCTAAGTCGCATTCGAAGAATTTGTCTCTTCCAACTTTCACATACAGATCGGAGGAAAAGCGATCAGAATTGGGTCATTTGGCCCGCAGTCAGACTGTACTGAGTAGAGCTGGTATTTTCTCCTTTGTCAGTACAACATGCTTTGACCTAAACCTAACACCAACTCGTATTTTTATTTACTCCAAAGTTAAACTGCAAATGCTTGGGAAATATTTTCTGCACCTAAAACTTTAGTGAAACTCAAAGTCTATATTCAAAAGAAATGTGTCATGTTTGCATACTGCAGTGGGGTAGATTAGCAAAGGAGTGACAGTGTGTCGGAGTCAGTATCAGCACATACTTGGCAGCCGAAGCATTTCTGATTGGATTACTGGCAATACACACAACAGCCTTTGGCCCGTTTTACAGTAAACAGTAAAAAGTCAAAGATTTTACAACATTTAATACAAGGAGCAAAGCATATCCATAACCCATTTTATTCCTGGGTCCGCATTCAATCTGCAAGATGAAACTGGGAAAACGATCATTGTGTACATACTCTGGTCTTCCTGCACAAGCCCTAATTTTATGAACCAATTGTTTTGTGGACAAATATAGCTGAAGAATCACTTGCATGTTTACCATTCATCATAAAAGTCTTAAAAAATTGGGAATAAAATTGTCTTTTAACTTTTATTGTTTTTGCAGACTAATTCAATGACCAATTCAATACCTGAACCGTGAGGGGGGCTTGATTTTATTAGATTTTTTACTATCAAAACATTTATAGTAAGTGTGGGCTATAATTACACGTTAGATATATTTTAAAGCTAATTCTCTCAAGAAACCATCTTGTAATTTAGTTTATTCGCTTCATATAACCTAGAGTGCCCTACTTGTGCCCTGTCTATACTGGCGAGGGAGTACACAGGACAAAAAAGTTGAATACCACTAATATACAGTATACGATCTGGAGTATTTCAACAACAATGAGTATTAATACAACTGCGGCATGTATGTCTTAATGTTATTTAATTTAAAACAAGAATCAAAGCTGTAGGCGGATTTTTTTAGGAGTCATTATGAGCAAGATGGATTTTCTTAAATATTGGAAGGTGTCTTATTTTCACTGGAAGTAGGAGCCAGGATTAGTTTGTCTATGATAAAATCACATCTCTGATTACAAGTAGAAGAAAAAATTATGCTTTTGAAGTGACTTATTTTTAAATTCACCCGAGCTCAACCTCGTGAAGACAGAACAAAACAGCCAGGATTTGTGTTGTGTTCAGATGTTGTGTTATTCTGGTATTTGCTGCTCGTTGCGCTGCTGCTGTCAGACATTTGCATTTTGCTTCTCTATCGGGAGCAACTATTTTATGTATTGTGGTGCGTTGTAATGTGTAAGGGCAAAACCTGGACAACACAGCCTTCATAAAAGTGTGCAGTGGCCCCCAACAACCCAACCTTTTTATTCCAGACAGTACATTTATCCTTGAAGTTTCAACATACATGAAGAATTGAAAGCCTACTGCATTCTACAAGTTGATTCATTCTACACGACCAGTGCCCGTTTCCACTGCTGGTGCACAACAAGGCAGAACAAGAGAAACTCAAATCCGCCATATCTGACCACTGGAAAAGAGAGAAAACCACATTATGGATTGGGACAAAGAAACTATCAGGGGCTGAGGACAACAAACACCAATGCTGGATCAAAGGGGCAATAGAAATACCAAAACGTGCCCAAAGGACGATAAACCGGGATGAGGGGGCGTTTTTACTCTCACACCTGTACTAAAGATGTCGGCCTGCTTCTAGTGGTAAGATAACAGCGGCAAAAAACCAAGTAAAACAGCTGACAAAACACGTCACGGGAACATCACAAAAACCACTCTGAGGAAGACTGAGCAGCAGCAATCCAAACTGTCATGTACAACAATAAAAAAAAGTAATGAACTTGTAGAATCTATCAGAAGACCAATAGAACCTTGTTTGGGCTCAATGCATTGTTGAGAAAAACAACAACAACTTTTCTGGTAATAATTCAGCTTTATACACATATTGTAATATTGTTGTGTCCTCAGAGTGCACACTGGACTTAGCTTTCATGTATGGATGTGTTATGGAGATGTATGTATGTAAAATGTCAAATGGCAACAATATAGGTTTCTCTCATGCAGAAATCTAAAATGAATAAACATAAACAAGGGCAACCTATTGATTTATCACTGCATTTATTACTGAATCGTTTGTTTATTTCTATTCAAACATTTTGTGTGAAATTGCAGAAGAATCATAGTCGGGTATGAATAGGGATTTCTAGGCTGTTTGCTGTATAAGTGCCAGGAGCTTTGGCTAAATTGGATACCGACCCTTTTTATTTCATTGATAAGGCACAAATAGACAAACGGTAGTGCTAAAGCCAAGTCTGTGTGAACATTATACTGTTTTAATGTATTCTAGCAGATGTGTAAAAATATGCGTGAAATAATATGATATATGGCTGAAAAAAAGTAGTGGAGGAGAACATAAACAAAAACATTAGTTAAACAGTTTTAAATAAGTTCCACCTTGCGCTGTTATGAAACCCTGTACCCCAGTTAGAAAATATTGAGGACCATTGCCGATCCCTGTGCTATCTCATCACAATTACAGTTCCATGCTGTGACAGTGGCCCACTCTTGTCTGCTGCAGAGAGCTGCCTGGCCTGTGTGTGCCCTCCCAGTAGGTAGGCATGTTAGCTGCCTGTAGTTATTCATGGGGCCAGGTGCTCTGCCTGACATTAGTGGGGCGGGTCTTCAGCCTTTGTCTCGCGGGCCCTGGGGGAGAGCTGCATGCATGACTCCCCTGCACCTGATCCCCTTCCATGGCATATGCGAGGGGGCCATTAGTCTCCCACTTCCCCGGTGTCGCTAGCCCTCCACAGGACACAAGTGATGCAGATCCAGCCACAGACCATGGAGAGCTTTTGGACATTTTCAGGCACTTTGCAAAGTAGTGGGTCAAAGTGAAAAAAAATGGGTAATATAAGTCCAGAATGGATATACAGTACTTGCCGCTTCTTCTTTTAACTCTGCAGCCAAATAGTGATGTATGGAGTGTAGGAAGAGAATTTGACAATCAATTGGTCAATCAGTTGTTGATCTCCAGAGCTGATGCTTTAGAAAACATTCCTGCTTCAGTGTGCTTATATGAACAGCAGAACTACACAGGACTTGGGTTTTTGGATTAGATTTCATGGCCTTATTATTTGGAGTCTTATATTTGAGTACGACCTATGTGGGAACTTCATGTACTTTCTGTAGCTCTAGTGTGGTCTATATACAGCTGAGCCTAATAGTCCAAAAAGTACTAGATACATGATCTAGTACTGTAGGTAAATTGTTGTAAATTTTTATTTGAATTAATATTAACTTTACAACATGTATTGAAGCATTAGATTGTTGTCACGGTAATCACTTTATCAACTTAATAATAGATGGATTGTACAATACACCTAATGGCTCAACAATCACATTTTCTTTACATGAGTGATACCATTTTTGCTTTTTTCTTTAGACAATAAAATGATAAGATAGTTGCTTAAACAAGTCAATTTCATGGATATTAATTGGTGTGTTTATGCAGCAAGGGAACGTATTCTGCTTCTCTAATGTAATGGTGTCAGTGGCATAAATTAGCTTCTCTGCGTGACAGAGCTACACTCACAAGTAATTATAGTAGCAAGAAATTATGAAATAAATGTTCAACAAATGCAACTTTAAATTGGATAGGTACAATTAATTATGACACATTTTATTGAGGATGTTTCAATAGTATCTGTGTTTTTTATGTATATTTTAATGAATGATGACATAGACATACAGACAAGAATAATATTGATGTTACCATGATATTTGTTGACCCGGCTCCCATCTCTGCATGTGAGTGAGAGGGCAAATCTCAAAGCAACAATAGTAAAACGCTTTGTGACTCTGGTCTGTGAAAGGCGCTATATAGATAAACATTACTTACTTATATGTGATTACACAAGTCACCTAAAGTGTACCCGGTGCCAATAGACCGTATCCCATTTTAAGCATTAACTTGAACACTTAATGGCTTCGTCCTTGGTCCATGGCCTCTTCCTTCATCAGTTAAGCCTCATGACAGACACACAAACAAATGGAAGTGATCACATGACCTCACAGGTGGAGGCAACCGAAGGACGCCCGTCAAGTACGTAGCCTTGTCTGGTGTCATTCAAAGTCAAGTGAAAAACAGGTGAAAAATTGACAAATACGGCCATTTATAACACAACAGGGCATACTTCCATTTCTAACTTTTATGGGGGATATTGTAACCAAAGTTAGTCTGTTAATATGCCAATTTATTTGATTAAACTTCTCTCGGTTCTTAGTGAAAATACTATTGTTATTATATCTTATAAAAATTATGCTATTCCCGACCACAAATTAGAATTATAATGCTTTGAAACTCATCTCCAATTTTACTGTAGCTTAATAGCCCTTTCATTTTTCCTCCGCTAAAGAATGGTTACGTTAAAAAATATTAAAGCTGGGGTACCTAACTTTCCAAACCACAACAAATCTTAACTATGTACCATTCATGTAGTCAATTCCTGGCTCTCAAAACAGTTTGGTTCTTTGGCAAGTTTTCATATGCATGTATTTTGGGTCACCCCCTCTCAGCCAATCAGCTTTCAGCCCAAAGCATAAAATAGTGTCTCACAGGGCTGCTTTCTAACCCCTTTTTTTGATACCCTTTCTGTTGGGACTTAAGTCAGGTACCCCATATATTGATTACAGAAAGAAACAATGTATTTATAACAATTTATGCAGCTATATACAGCTCATACAATTTCAATATGTCATTCATCAATATCGACCAACCCCCGTACATATGTCTCGTTCCGTAAATGACTTTTAATTTCTACACCTGAAATTTATCTGCGGGCCAATCCATTTTCTTTTCACCTTTGTGCCTTTAAGTTATCACCCTTATCTGTTCCTTGCCACGTCCCATCTCTCTTGCTCAGTCTCCTCTCCCCCTAGTGCTGATCTTGCATCTTCGTCTTCTCCCGCACCCCGGCAGCACACACCGCCCTGTCCCTCTCTCCACGCCAGCTCTTCTGACACTCCGCATTACTCCGGCAGCAAAAGGCCGTCCTGTTTTTTGGATTCATTCCCAGATCCGAGAACGTCCTCCAAGGGGTAGAGTCAGCGTGTCACTGCAGATTAATGCATTGCTCATTGGACTGATCAACTCCTGCCGCTCCGCAACCCTGGGTTTAGTGTGCTGTGGCCCATATAGTGAACGATCTGCTTTCCCAAGTCAACGCCACTCAAGGGGTCTGACCCAAGGAAACCAAAAGCCATACATTTAATCATATGGTGTCATAGAGGAGAGACGGTGCAAGGCTTTGTATAAAAAAAGAAATGTGGCGTTGACGGATCAGTTGTGCTTGAGTAGTGAGCAGGAGGTAATCAAGCTAAGTGGCTGTTTATGAACAAAGTAAATGGAGGGGTCATTACTGTGTGATTTAACGGCAAGTGCAACAAACATTTTGGCTTCGCTGTATGATTGACCTAAAAACAATATACGGTTATGGGAGGTTTTATGAGGATAGGCGACTTATAAAGTAATAGGGTGGGTCTTCTTAACACAGTGTAAACAAGGAAAGGGGTTAGCAAAGTGGCTATACGTGGTTTCTATGTACGTCATGTATGTATTTGTTGGTAAAGCACTTTCTTTGATACTAAGATTCCCATAAGTATGACACTCACATAGCAAACCAACGGAATTCTGGTTATCTTAATTCCCCCCAAAAATATTCTCTTTTTCACTATATTTATAAAAAACAAGTCATTTATAAGGTTTTTACCTTTACTCACTTTTAATATAGCTGAAATAAAGAGACAACAGTTAATTGAAAAGCTAAATGCTATCTACTGCAAGTAAACAGTGTGTTGCCATGGTAACTATAACTTGCTCCGGGAGTTAAAGAAAGAACTCCACATTTCAGAAAAAAAAGATAATTTAATAATTATGACATATATTAAAACAACATCTAGAAACAACGTTAGGAAGGCCAAACATTTAAATAAGCTGAGTAGTTGCACATCCAAAATTAAAAGCCGTCAAAATGACTGCTCTGTATAACAATAAATGCATTCTTACATATATTTTTACTTCTTTGTTCTATAATTTCTTTCTAGCACAACTCATACACATTGGGTTACCATGTGTATGAATTGTGAAATAGAAATAAAGGTTTCTTTCTTACCCTGCCATCCTGCATAATGTGTGACCAGCTACATAATGCATTACAATTCACTCAAACACTCAAAAAAGAACGCTTTGGAACCTTGACAGAGCTTGTTTGGCCCTGCAGCAAAAAATGTGGCTGTAATATGCTCAATTAATGCCTTAATGACAAAACTCATTTGCAAACGTTTCCCTCACATTATAAAGACATTGACAGGTATGAATTAACTTATTGCATTCATGCTTTCTTTAGAACTTTGTCCCCGTTATCCTTATGGGCATAAGGATGTCACATGTTGCTTTCTTTCCTTTGTATTTTTCTATTGTTACTGGCTGGCTATACTGTTCAAAGGTATCCAATCACGGCCATGTGTGTGCGTGTGTGTGCGTGTGCGTGTGTGTGTGTGTGTGGTCTTCCTTATGGCGTGGAGAAAGATGAATTCTATAAGATGATAGAACCATGTTATGAACTGTGACAGTACCAAACATTATTGGTACATGGATCAAAGAATCAATTGAAATACAGAAACCTTCCTCTTGAACAATGTCCTTGGATGAGGAGACGTCTTGTACTTCCTTCCAGTTGGGATACTGCATGTAAAAAAAAAAGTTTGAATCCAAATTGCACAAGGGATTTCTCAAGTAAAATCTTCCTCTGTCATATTTTTTAGAATACCAAATAATTCTCATTGGACTATGATGCATGTTGCTTTGAGAACAGCCTCTCCCACTTTCTGTGTTGATTTCGTCAGGCTGCATTTCATTCTAGTGCCGAGTTGTGAATTCTTCCGTGACGTGTTTTCCATTGACATGTTTCAGCTTTAGCGCCCAAATTCAGCAATCCATTTCAGTACAAATTTTGTTCAAATTCAGCAATCCCATTAGATCCACATTAGGTCCATGCAAAGAGGACGATGGTACTGTCAGCAGGCCTGATTGGAATCAGGAGCTTGTCCAACTGCACTGATCCGGACGCATGGTTTAAAGAAAAGAAATGTGTTATGTCTGTAGATGTTAGTTCTTCAGAAAATGCCCGCATCCTCCAACAGCTGGAGAAAATTACGTGGGGGTTTGGTGTCGTGCCACAGACAGAAGACATGTTTTATTGTTGATGGTAGAGACAAGACACAAACAAAGATTTTACAGAATACATGTGATATTTTTGCATGGAGGGATTGATATGCTCCAATCAGCAGCTGCCACGGTGCCAGTAGCTTTGGCCTTCAGATAAGGAAAACATCAAGTGGAAATTCACAGCCTTGTGTATAAATTTAGAATGACGGGTTTAACTTTAACCATAGTTGTGTTATTAAAGATCCATACTACTTCCAAGGCCTTTACTATCTAGGCCTCTCAGAATCTTCTTGTACGTGACATGTCAATGGATGTCCTTACTAATCCCATGGACTCACAATCTTATCCTTCAGTAGGGATTAAACTAAGCGACATAAAAAATACTTGAAAATCCCCATATCTGAGAAGTGCTCCAATAATAAAATAATAGGGGGTGATCCATAATCGTCCCTCACCTCGCGACGATGATGTCTTTTCAAACTCAATTACACATTAGCAGGACAATCTCTTCCTTTATCTATCACACTTCATCAGCCCGGGCTTGGCCGCATACTTTATCCTGCTCATTAGCAACCACTCCATCACTCACTAATAATGGCCCATCAACACAGTGGCAACGAGCACAGGAACAGCAGGGGAGAATGAAATATGAACGTGTGATGTTAACTCAGGGCCTTGTTTCAACATTGTGAGAGTAATACAATTTGTCATTGTGTTGCGGACCTGAGAAGATATACGGTTTGGAATACAAGATTGTCTTACATTTTCCATATCGTGTTTTAAAGTTAAAGGAGACGTACGGTAAATTTAAGAGATTAATTATTCGTCCCGCAGAGTTACAGAACATAGGAATGAGGAGCACACGGCACAATATGTACGCATATGTGTGTGAAAAGTGAATGTTAAGTATTAGAAGTAATACAAATCCTCCATGTTATAACATTATTCCCTCATCTAAACAGATCTGGAGTTGTTTTTTTATCTATCCGCACAAAAATATCAGGAACTTCTGCCACAAACATGTAATTAAAAGTTCCTCCCCATTCTAAAGGCTCCTGTCTCTGTCCTGTATTATGCATTTACAGTTTTTAACTAAACTGTTGAACACTTTGTTTTGGCTTTTCTGTGCTTAATAAATAACATTTAGATTGATCTATTTGTTGAATATTTGACACTTAGTTACCCATCTTTTAAAATAAAAGTTCTGCACTTAAATTAGTAAATTACAGTAAATTAGTTTTGACAATTTCTTTACAATCACTCATACTGTATATTCAGCTCCTTCCTCTGGAGGTCACATAGGGAGATAAAAGAGAACAACTGTTTTACCCTTCATATTTGTTTCACTGTATATTTTCTTCTTAAGATATTATTTATTATATATGAAATGAAAGTTTAAATGAAATATTAAACAGCTAATCTCTTAAATATCTCTTCTTTAATATCAAAAACAGATGTACACGCAGACATAATTGTGAACAGCTTGCAAATGAAGAGGGAGCTACTAAATGCGGTCAAGGTAAATAACAATAAGAATTCATGTATATCGCACAGAACACACAAAATGACAGAACTGGACCTCTTGATGTTCCTCTTCCATCTCCCTGAAGCCGATGCTCTATGGTCATTTCTCTAGAGACAGAAGCAGTTCAGTCCATGCTCCACCCACTCTGAAGTCTCAAAACTGGAGCAGATTTATGAAGTAGGGAAGATCCACTTTGAGGTCACAAGCCACACCTTCCCTTCCACTCCATGTCCATAAAATCAACACAATCTCACCGTCTTGCTGAGTGAGTCAGAATTCCGGGCAGCAAATAAAAGACAGAAATGATAATGATGGACAGAGATCCACAATTAAGTGAAGAAGAAATCTGGATGGAAGTGGTATTTGCACATTGAGTCCCTGAGTCATTGGCTGCAGTGCAAATTAAGTACAGTGACGTCTATTGTTCATCAGCAAGATCTTAAGCTGTTAGTTTTCTTCTGTATGCTGTGTCAAAAGTCGATATAAATGGTCGCAAGGTACAATGTCTGCACAACAGCACTCAGATCCAAAAGAAGATTTTATTGAGACATTGTGACATTCAGACATCCGTGTCCGAAGAAGGGGACTGCCTGAAATGTCATCTGTTTTTGGAACCAACACTGCTGATACCGTTATTTTCCTCTTACGATCTAATGATCTTTATTCATCTTACAACACCAACTTTTTCTTCAAATGATTGCAGAGATGCACAGTGACATAGTACAGATTGTACAGATGGATAGTGCAGTGAGGAAAATCAAGAAACAAAAGCAAAACCCAGGGCAGCAGCATGTTCTGTCTGCTGCACCATTACCATAAATGGATACGACTGCCTGAAGTCGACACCAATACACAATATATAAGGGTTCATTTCTCTCAAATTTACTTTTCTGCCGGTGTGATGGACGATGGCCATTCTTAGCAGCCTAAATCGCTTTACTTTCACATACCTCTTGCTTGGCTATGGGCAGAGGTGCATGCAATAAGTGTCACCAGCCCGCCTCTATTGTCCTCTTTCATTACATTCACACATGCCATAGCAAAAGGCTGGCTGCAGGACAGAAACAAAGGTTTACTGTGCTATATCGATGTCAAGATAGGGAGTATTCGTCCCAGACTGTCGCCACGCAACAACTACAATTTCTGGAGCCCTGTCGAGAGTAATGGCGATTATAAAATGAAGCGCTGACTATTATCTGTCTTCTGCACTCGCACAAGTGCACACAAAACACACAAACACACACCTATACACGCGCTGTAAATCAACACATCTGCCAAGAAAGCACTTAAGCAAGAGTGGCATGGTGCATTTTGATACCACTTGATTAGTCATTTGCATATTGTGATACGCCTTAAATGGGCTCAGGCGGCCAATGTCAAGAAGACACTAGAGAAACGTCTCCTTGAGGGAACCTGGTATGCATTGAAACTACAAACCTATCCCTTTTTAGAAACCGTACATATTGAACAACACAATCCACATTTGTTGTGGATTATGACACCAGTTTGTGGTGTTGTTTCCTCCAATGGGCCATTATCTCGCTGACAAAGTACATAATATACTTTATGAGGATTGGTCTTGTGTTCAATAATGCAAATAAGTTCGTTGGTCGAAGCCCCATTTAAGATGGTAATTAAATGCTTTGCAGTAGAGGAAATGATGCTCTCTCCTCCATGCATCACCTCAGCTGCTGCTGCATAAAGATACTATCAATATTTCCATTTGATGTGTCTGGCTAATATTTCAGTAGACGGCTTCGATTTGGCACAGTTTCTGCTTTGTGCGATATTTGCTGTCCAGGGGTTTGAATGGATGGTTCAGTATTTTTTGTAGATAGCTATTTGCTATTTATTTGCTACAGTAGATACTTTTCAACACACAGTGTTTAGAGAGAAATACCACAGAGAGTAAAGAAGTTTTCTGTAAACAATGCCGGCGAAACAGTGGAGAGCATATATTTAAAGAATGCACATAGGACCAATATGTTGCAATGCATCAATTATGAACAATCATTTTATCTATTATGTAAGTCTGCTATTCCCTAATGGCACGGTAATTCACAAGATAGGACAGAATCATGCCCTAAGGTAAAAGGTGAAATTACACAGACACTTTAGCCATGTTATTCATTAATTTGTATCAATATTGTATGATTTGAGAAATCTGTGCGTGATTAAGTAATCCTTTGCTGAACCAAAAACAATTATGTAGTCTTATCTTGGCTTACTGTACATGAGTACAGTAATCTGTAATCTGTAATATTTATTATATAGTGTATAGTGTAATAGATTTAGTTATTAAGTTATTTCATGTGTAAGACCAACTACCAGATAATAAACTGAAGAATACACACATAAACTCTAAGGATGTGTGAAGGGGTACAATGTTTAGACAATGGCTTAAGATATACAGTAATGTAAAAAAGTATAAATGTCAACATTTTTTTTACAAGTTTTTACATTGCCTATAAGCTGCTTCCTGGGAGTTCCCAGGAAATCATAGGAATCAGTAGGTAGTAAGTGTATGACTTTTTGAATGTTTTGTAAATGAGTGGATTAGATTAAAAATTGAATGTCCCTCTCACAAGAAAATTATTAATTCAAGATGGCTGCTTCATATTTTTAAACAAATTTCTCGTAAAACAATTTCTTGCAATTCCTGTTCATCTAAACTGGTACTTTGTCTACTGTTTAAACTCACCTTGTACTCCATTACGGGGTCAGGGCCTGGCACCTGCTCCACCAGGTGTAAGTGTGTGTGTGTGTGTGTGTGTGCTCTTACACATTTAATAACTCCACAGAAGGAGAGGGCACTCTATGCAGCTGCGCACTTCAACTGTACGTAAAAACGGCCATTACCATCCATCTTACTGTGGCAGAGACTCAGGCTGTATGCTAGCTGCCGGGTACCTCTCGTATGGTAATCTCATCACTGAGAACAGCTCATCTATCTTGTCCATATGCTCGGATTTCAAATGGAGGAAATATTAATGAATTGGTGATGTACAGGTATAATACGTTAAGATGTTGGTTGCATCCAACAAAGGTCATCACTGCAGTACTGTAATCGATGAAGTTTCCTGGAAAACAACACTCCAGGACCGTTTTATGTAGATGAGATCGTAAAAGTGTTGCTACCAGGCCCACGGTGATTTAGAACCAATGCTGCGACTAGCTACTCCTTGATCTGATAATATATTTTAAATGACCAGTAAATTAACCTGCTTAAGAGTGCAGCGTGCGCATTTCAGCTCACACAAAAATAACCAACACGATGTCTGTGCCAAGGAAGTAAATCACTTTTTGAAGTTCACGTGAGGTCTGGATTCCAAATTTACATCAATAAATGAATCAATGAGGTTCAGTAAATACATCCAATTGTCTCACATTGTAAACAGAGATTAGAAGGTACATTAGTGATTACACATTAACTTTAGGCTTATCATTTCTATCGTAGTGTCGCTACTTTGTACTTGCAACAGTATAAAAGGTTGAAAGTGTTACAAGACTAAACCAGAAATGCATTAGCAGACTGATGAGATTAGGTCCTGGATTCTTAGGCGACATTTAAACATAAGGACATTTATTAACATTCATGGACTTTAGCCATCCTCCTCCCAAGGGCTCTTATGTGTTTGTTTGTTTTGCTCTTCATGTGTTTGAATTGTTTGATTCTCTGATTTGTTTTCAGAGGAATCTACAACTTTGTAAAGACCTCCATTTTAATTGCTGCTGTGATTAAAGGCCATACAAAAATAAATTGAATCAAATTGAACTGAAGGTTAGTTTAAAAGTAATGAGATGAATTCTTTTTTTTTTTAAGTAATCAGAAATCAGTAATCAGATATACTTCAGCAAAAAATATACTTGTTAATGAACGTTGCATCCTAAACGCCCCCTAACTTTATGAGTTATGTAGCTTTCAAACAAAATAAGTAACAGACAGACTCTGGGGAACACAATCTGTCTCTGATTGAGGGCGGAGATAAAAAGATGAATGTATTGTGGGACACGACAAGCGAATCAATATCTCCCTGATTGAAGAGTTGTACACTTTACTAATAACTTTTACATTTAATCATGAATAACTTGACCTCACAACTCTTACTGCTCTGAGGGTTTTTATGTCTGTTTTTTTGGTGGGAGAAGAGGAGGAATAGCACAATTATCGAATTCCCATTGACATTCTTTCACGGAACGACAGACAGACAGAAGCCACCTCTTCCGCTTCGGTGGTTCATAATTAAAACCCTTAACAAAATGCCTTACAAATGCGTTGTGCAGCTGTGCTATTTACATTGATGGCAGAAAACTACATTTGTATTTTGTATACAACTGTGTCTTAATTTTGAACTAAAACCAGTGAATCACCTGAAGCCACAGTCACAAAAGGGCCTGGGCTCATGGTTAGTAGAAGAAATGCTTGTGAAACTGTCCCAAACAAACCACTATTCAAATACTTTTTCTGACTCACTTCCAAACTGTGAGGGTACAAAAAAGCTCTATACGTGTTTACTTATTATTATCAATATTATTAGTATCTTATTAGTACTTGATAACATAAATATCATGGTAATATTTAGAAATGTTGCGGCTGTATCGTTTTTTTTTCAATTATTTCTTTGCCATCAGCTAAGCCACGCCCACAATACACCTTTTAGATCTAAAGTAAATAAAACTCTGGGAAACTGAATTTTGTGTGATTTTGTTTAGCTATATGCATAATTAATTGTGTGTACTCTTAACATAGTCCTAATCCTAAACTGTTTTTAATCACACCTGGACGCATGCATGTTTGTATCGTGACGCACTTTGGGTTGTCTTCTGCAAGATTTGTATTTTTACAAATACATTTGATAGATGGTTGTGTTGAGTGAACCTTTCAGACAATAAAAAACGGTACTTAAAAATACTTTCAATTAACTCTATGGGAACAGTCTGGTGGTCCCTCTGCAGCTGTCAGCACATACAGCACAGTTGTATTTGACAATCCCTGACCTTCTCTTGGTCGCCTTATCACTGAACAGAATATGCTGCGGGCGAGAGACACCACATCTATTCTCAAAGACTGTGGCCATACTAATCCCGAGCAGAAAATCGATTCATGAATGAATTGTTGAGCATGTCTTAGAGATCAATCTTTTACTATTACCACAGCTAGGGAACTCCAGGGGGTGCTTGAATTCTCACATGAGGCAGTAGACCAAGCGGGCAAGACTTTTATCAAGCCAATCAAATATAGTGTATGCATGAATCATAAGGAGTTCAAAAGATAACAACAATCAATTTTAGTAACTTAGGTTTCACAAAAATCCCTGTTGCCAGAAGGTACAAACACACACAATTGAACAAATGCGTGTTCTTTTGGGCTACAACTTCAATCCACTTTCCTGTCTTCACTTCTGCCTAACATTGTTTTCATTTCCAAACACATTCAGACACACTAAAACACTAGCTTAATCATTTTAGACATAGTTCCAATTTCTGCTGAAACTTGTCCTTCGGGTGTCGAACAAAGAACAATTCAGCAAACACTTTATTCTTGAAAAAAGATAGCGGATATCACAGTGTTGTAGCATTTATTAATGACACAAGACTAAAATCCCCAGAACAGATGTTTTTGTCTTTTTTGTCTTTTGTCTCTTTCATACAGTACATGCGCAGTATTCAGAAGTTCAGAGCTCTGTTTTTTATCCTCTAGCTGCAGGCCATCCTTGCATTAGGGAATCGCACGTGAGTTCACCAAGTACATGGTTACATCAGGAAGGGCAGGAAGTTTAAAACTAACACAAAATCAATATGCAAATTATTCCCGAGGAAGATGATTGCCTGCTTATGGCAAACTGAGATTGGAGAAGTCAAAAGAAAGACTCCAGTTTGAACTCACCGTCAAATGAACCATGTTTTGGTGTAGTTACCCACACATATGAGATGAATATGTGGTGTCTTTATAGTCCAGGTTTTCTGATGATTCGCAGCTTATACGTGTAGATTATGTAACAATTTTTCTTCTGGATGAAGTGTAAGAAAATGGATGAATGCATGGATGGACAAGACAAACTGCTTATGCAAATGCACATGCAGAATTCCTGGTTAAGTTTATCTGCTTGTGTATCAAATCAATTTACCCAATGTTAAGGGGCCCTAATCACATCAGTAAATACACAAACCATCTATGAGTATACACTTTAGTTATGCCAGGTCGCAGGGTCTGGGAAATGCTTGTTCAAATTAACCTGAGCTGACGGCTTTAAAAAAATAATTAAAAAAATGCAGCTTGCAACCATTTTTTTCATAATCAATGTTGTTTGTTAATCAAGTTTAGTTTTCTCCAGATTTAAACATTCAAATTCATTCAAAAGTCAAAAAGTCAAAGATTAGATTGAACAGTATATTAAGCTATGGAAAACAAGTAAGCAAGTATGACATATTTGCTTACGTGCAAATATTATGCAACATTATGGTTCACATTATGAAAACAAGGTCAAAAGACTTGAACAAAGCAGGTTAGAGTCTTGAAACTAACATGACTCCCTGAACTCCCACTCTCCAGCGCCCTCCTGTCAGTCACAGCACGGTCAGGCTGATTGAAGTCCCCATTTGTTTTTCTCTATATTTGGAATTATCCATCATTTAATAGAGTAATCCCACTGGATTTTTCATCAAGGGAACTAGTACAATGCAAGCTTCCCTGTTGGCCCGCTGAGCAGACTGGCCTACAGCACTCTATTAATTAAGCATAATGTTTGCCTCTGGAGTGACAAAATTTCAGTTTGTTTATGAGCAATGACCTTTAAAATCTCTGAAGAACGGCTACATAATTTAGGCCGTTACAAAAACAGATTAAATCACTTTTTAAGAACGGAATTGTCTTGTGTGATGTTGAATGTTGCTGTCCTATGGGGTCAGCGTTTCAGACAAAGTTTTATCAGACATCTGAAAAGCCATTACCATTGTCTGCTCTGTACCTCTTCTGATACAAGTCAAAACACATTCATGCCATTTATAAATCTTTTAATATGTTTTTTCCAACACAATTATTTTATTTAGATTCCCAAGCACCGGATACAAACCTGTCAAAAAGGATGACTTTTGCAGCAAGACTCTGTCTTTTCATCTGTATTTGGCATTCACCTATTCCTATGCTCTTCGCTCCGACCGTGGCCTCTGTCTTCTCACCATTAGAACTGTTCTTGTTTATTTCGCTGACCCCAACAGTCGCATTACATAGTCCATTTTCTCCAACCTCAGACTTTAAAACACTCTCAGGTCTGGGTGTATCTCTGGTGAGATCACCCAATCGACACCCATGACATCACAGGAGTGCGAGGTTAATTATCACCAACTGTCCACAGCCCACTCCAGAGCACGGTCGGGCCGCAGTGCCATTCAAACTGCCATAGTGATTTTATCACTGCTTTTTTCATGGTCTCCTGTTTCCCTACATATAATATGTATAATTAATTTAGTTACCTGATACAGTGGTACAGTGGTTCCACAATGGGTGGACAGCAAGTCACAGACACAAATGTGTGAAGGTGAAATAAAAATATGAATGTCTGGTGCACCAAGCAGCTTTGGATATAATAAGCGCCTGTAGAACAGTTGTAGATGTACATTAATGTATAGTGAATTGAAACAGTTGTGGATGTATGGAGCATTAGAGCTGATTCATTAAATAAACAGTTGTGAATGTGTGGGAACACAGTAGTCAAGCTTGGCCATTCAAAATGTTTTTCGGCATGTATTCTAAACCACTCCTTTACCTTCCAGATCTTCGCTCTCTCATTTTTTACAGCCTTTGGAGGTCTTGACCTTTTGATTTCCAGACCATACTCTGCACAGAAGTTCCTGTGTACAATACCAGCCACCTGGTTATGGCATTCCATGTATGCTTTGCCTGCCAACATCTTTCACCCCACGGTCATGTGATGGATTGTCCCAGGTGCCTCCGTGCAGAACCTACACCTTGGGTCTTGTCTGGTGTGGCACAAGGGCCTCTATCACTCTGGTGCTCAGGACCTGCTAATGTGCAGTCATGATGAGTTGAGTGCCTTTGTGCTGTCCTGTAGGCCAGCCTTCTCGAGCCTTTTTGAGAGAGGACTTTTTAAGATCAGCCACTTCAGTTATGCTGCAGTGATAGATCCCATATAAAGGCGTGTCCTTCCATGATGGTCCCTGGGTATGTTATCCGTTGGGGTCTTCTCTTTCATGTATTGATGCATCATGGATGTTTTGTCCCACATAGTGGCTTGGCCTCCTTCCTTACGGCTTGTCTCAGGTCTCAAGTCGTTGGATTTGGGCTGAATTTACCATGCATGATGAGGAGATTTTGAGTCTTAACACCTGTATCTCTTCCTTTAGCTACCTGATTATCTCTGCAGGGTACCTGATCACTGGCAGGGCAAAGCAGTATTTTGTCCAAGTCATCTTGCTTATTAGGACTTAGGACTTTGACTATTGAAAACAACACATACAGGGTACGTGGGAATCATTGTCGAAAGGGGTGAAACAAAAACAATATGGTTAAATCTTTTGTGAGATTCTATCATCATACAGAATACTAAACAACAACGCAACTGCTGCTGTGACTCGTGAGCAAGAGCATCGGCCGCATTGAGACAACTCATTCCTTTACAATGGTATCTGTGGCATACAGTATGTTTCATTTGATTCAATTTCTATGGTTCAAACAGCAACTGTGTACTTAACAGAATCCCTTGGTACCTTGTTGACACACTTCAGAGGCCTTTCTCAGCTATGAAAAACTGTATTTGTAATTGGTTTATCTCTATAGACCCTATGGAGTCCCCCAAGACATCCGTGCACAGCTGCTCCACATGTATTTAATGTACTGTCTTGCCTTCTTATCCTTTCATCACAGACAGAACATTGTTGTTTCGGAGCTCTTCCAAATCCACTCTCTGCCTCCAGCTCTATCTGCCTTCTCTGCCCTTGACGTCCATGTTGTGCATATCTAATCCCGCCGCTCCCCCCCCCCCCCCCCCCCCCCCCCCCCCCCCCCCCCCCCCCCCCCCACCTCACGCTGTCAGGAGCACTTCTGTGTGGAATTTTTTACAGGTTCAGAGATCAAAGCATCCAATTTCCGATGGAGTTAAAGACAGGACAGGAAAATGGAAAGCAGACGATAAAGAGGGCTTTGCAGAATCCCCTCTAGTCTCCATATATATATGTTTGTCATCACTTGTGCTTATGTGTTTTACTCCAGCAATGGTAGAATCTTAAGTGTGCTTGATGTGGTGCACCCCGCAGTTTGGACTTTCTTACGTAACCTGACATCTAGAGGCAAGGGGGAGCTTGGGTAAACAATCACTTATTTTTTTACAATCATGTTGCAGCAATAACCTCTAAATATACCCACATTTTAAAGATGTGGATTTAGAGATGTTGAAAGGCTGTTATGAAAAATATGTCTTCAAATTAGTGACGGTGCTTTTGAAAGAGGATTGCGTTCGTCGACAGATAAATGCGGATCTAATCTTGTGGGAGATTTTATTAATGTTAAGTGGTTTTTTGCTTGTCTTTTCTCAAGGTTATCAGTGATGTGCAAATTTCTGCAATGCTACGTCTAACCAAAGCAAAAAGGAACGAGTTGGCATCAGTTTATTAACATAGGATTCCAATTCAAAGGAACACTGTGCAACAATCACATGGCCCTTTAACAGCTAGAGTCCATTTAAAAACTTTAGATAAAAGGGATTGGATATATTTAGATCGATTTAGATGTATTGTTTTCTAAAATGAGTACAGCTAACTCCTATAAAACCTCGTATTGTAGGAAATGTGTTTGTGTAAATGTATATGTTTACAAAAGCTGTGCATAAACTTCCTATGACAACAATCGCCCCACGCTTTTTCACCGCACCATATAATTTGCAGCAGCCACTTGTGCTGCCTTATTTGGCATGTGTGCACTGAAAGTATTCTCAGTTGAGTGCTGAAGGCCGGCTGCATCTCCAGACTTGCTTATAGATGGCAAATGACAGACACACGGCAAATACATGGGTCTGGAAATCCTGGGTGGTGCGGCGCTTGTTGAAAAGGCATGCATCTATGTTGTGTTCGAGTATAGAATAGATTTTTATCCCAGTTCGCTTGACTCGTCCGGGCAAATGCTGGCACATGCACATACAATTTCCGCCACTGAGGTTTGTGTGTTCACTTGATTGTTGAAAAACCACAGTGGTCATTAGGTGGTCAATCCTCTCACAGCAGCAGCAGCAATCAAATTCATTTACAGTCTGTTTTCTGAGTCCTACAGAGGAATTGTGACTTGTATTGATAAATGCTGAATCTATTAAACAGTTTTTGTTGTTGTTTTTTTTTTACTATTGGGCCGCAGAACATGACAAAACGTGTAATATTTTATTTTCATGTAAAATACCTGCAGAGGGCAACATACATTCTGAAGTCATGACGGAAAACAACAATCTGAACTCAATCCCACCAACAACATGAATCTTCTCAATCCTAATTTAGTCTTCTGACCATCGATCCTTGACTCTAAATTGGGACGAACAAAATGAAGACCCTAGCAGCGCATGCATAGTCCTGGGGCTTATGAGGCCAATGCATGGGACAGGGTCCTGACCCCCGACTGTTTCTAAACCAGGACTAAACCAGCTGGTGTGGTCTTACCCGAAATGGCATTATATTCAATCCAATCAAAATATATTAGGCTAAAAAATATTGTCAGTAATTTGTGAATTTAACCAACATTGAGCGTTTGTTTCCTTTATGCAGGCCCGTATCCTCAACAGTAACTTAAAAAAATAAAAATAAAAAATAGATAAAGACACGATTAACATGGAAATGCAAAGAAACATTAGGTCATCTTACCGTAAGATTCCATGAAATACTTCAAATGCTTTATTGTATTGAGTTGCATTGGTTCAGACATTATCTTTTTCAGTTTTAGTTGGAAACGGGGATCAGAGCGAGCATACAGCAAAAATTGGATGCCAGTATGCGTATGTGTGTTCATAAGGCAATGAATTGACTAAATCCGTTCATGCATCTACAATAGAAGAGCAGTTTGTTCAGTTAAAATCCCAAAAGGAGACCAGCCATAAACTTTTAGTGACTGGATTTAAAGTGCCATTCTTTATGAAAACAGAGAAACTGAGCACCATCTGCCAGAGTGAGACAACATAAATTGAGTCCTTGGCCACATCTTTGAGGGGGGAAAAAAGCCATAAAAGTAGAAATATTTGACGCACCGGACTTCCTTTTGAACAACTGTCTCGCTGTCAGCCTTCTCGTGGGAGTTCTCCTGTTTGTGCACACGCAGACATATGGGAATGTTCCCGTTCCAACAGCAGAATCCATGCACTCCTCAGCTCCTCCCAGTGCAGTCTGTTCTCCTGTCAGTGCTGGTATTATACATCAGATGTCAGCTTACGTTCTGCAGGTGCGCCGTAATGCTGCTCGGATCTGCGGGGACTTACACGCGGATTAAGAGTTGTTTTGATTAAGTACGCCACACTGTAGGTAACTTAGGGATAATACATATACTCTTTTTCACCCTTCTCATTAAAACTTTGGTGAATGCTCGACGCTTGCTAACAGCCTGCATTCACTTGTTATGGTTGGCCATCAGTTTAGATTCAGCCGTGAATAAAAAACATTGGAATTAATGCATTACAATAATTAGGCAGTACATCTACAAGCCTGTAATTATGATATTGGTGTCACTTGATGGCTGGGGTATTGAGACGTTTATTTACATAAATCAGCAGTTTCACTTCACTCTCAAATCATGATCTTCAAACATAATAACTTGCAAAAATGGAAAAAAGACAGAGGTTAAAGCAAAGGTAAATTGGTGGTTACCAAATTACCAGGCTCCGGCTTAGTGTAGTTCTAACAAATCCAGGTTTATATTCTTGTGTCATGTTCCCGGGAGATGCACTGCATGCAATTGCACATCTGCTTTTGAGGACTTGACTATATACTTATGAACTCTTGACTCAGAAGTTTGAGGTATCGTGTGGTTTTCATGAAGGAAATGGATGTCAAGTGTTTGTAAAGTTGTGTAAAGTAGCAGGTGCAAACTATACATACTAAATGATTGTATTAAATTAATCAGTCAAAGTTGATGTTGGTATTTCTGATAATGAAAATATAATACAGCACAATTACATTTATTCTTGTATAGTCCTAAATCACAACAGTAGTTATGTCGGACAACTGTTGAATTTGCCATCACAGATCGGAAAATCAAACGGTTAAAACAAAACAAATAAAACAGAAAACACATTGGTATTGGTCCATAAGCGGCAGATGGCCAAGGTCCATACGTGTTGGTCAATGTCCGTAAATGTTGTTTATGTCTTGTAAGACCTCACAAGACTCAAAAAGACCCTGCATCAAAAAGGAAAAACTCTAAACCCAGTGGGAAAAGTGAACATTGAGAGAGGGATCCGCTCCCAAGAGAATTACTTTTGTTTTTTATTTATTTGTTGTTATTTAAGTGCACAAAAGTGCCCAGCCCACATGGGCTTATATGACACTGAACAACAACATCTGATGGCTACAGACTATTCACATACATGAAAAACAGAAACAAATGGGTACAGAATCTGTTTTCTCCTCTCCCAGGCTTTAGCAACAAAGGAAGCAAAGGTAAAAACTGTATTAGTCACTTTCAGTTTTAGTCTTATTTGTTGCTGCTACTAAAAAGTACCTTCCATGATTGTAGAAGCGAGCCGTTTTCGCCTTGTCTGTGCTTCTGAATAACTACGAATTGAGAAATTTCATCAACCTTTTATCAGCTCACTGACAAAGTGCAAAGACCTGTGCAATTCTCCCAAGTTTGGAGACAAGAAACTGGCATTAGAAAAGACAACTCCAGGCACTAAGTCAGGGAGACGTTTCATTATTAAACCATTTTTTATTCCAAAGAGTTTGCTGGCAGGGTCTTACTTTTACTACTTTTTTATTAAGTTTGAAGAAATTTGGCTTCCAATTTATAAAAAATTACGCAACGCCACACAAAATAATATCATTTAGTGTTTGAATCTAAACGTTTTGGCATTTGAACTCTATTTGGCATGGTATTAAATAAATCAGCCTCACATTTATTTTCATTTTATTCTGAAGAACTTAATGGCTATAATTAGAAATCAAATTATTGAATTATGTAACTATATCACATAATTCATATTCTAAATTATATATAAACACAGTCAGATACCTTTCAAGACTGAGTAGTGGACCCAGTGTGATATTTACTGATCTTGATTCCCCATGTCACCTTAAAATATTTTTGTTTTTGTTTATTATTGATATTTTTGTTTAAAAGAATCTAGGAGAATCAGGGTTTGAAGGGTGATTCCACTAGTTTCCCCCAGAAAAGACACAATTCTTCATGGCTCGTCACAGTCGTTAGAGCAGATCGCGGTCAGTGTGCACAATGCTAACCTTCCCCACCACCCCCCAGCCCTCTCCCAGCCTCCCCAGCCCTCACCCACCTGGGACAGCTCTGCCCTCAGGCCGACACTCCAGCAGATCCACTGCGGCTCAACGCTCCGGTAAAAAAGTATACCGTTGATGGAAGCCGGCCTACTTTGTCCATGCTACAAATAGTCGCTCCACGTCCTTCATAAGTGGACTTTAACTGTAGGCCATAACTTCCAGGACACGAGAAGGGGTGAGGAAAGGGGGTAACAGAACAGAACTGTACTTTAGATCTGCTGAGAAAGGTTGCAAATTTTCCCATTGAACGGTATCTGAATTTATGACGACTCCTGAACAGATTCCTTCTTTCCTCCCGACCTTCACTTATTCCTCAATGAGGTCTCACCCACAACATAGGGAGACATTAGGTGTATGGCTTTGGAACAGATTGATATGTTTGGACACCTTTTCTTCCTGGGTGACTGGTCTTATTTTTTTGTCCAGGTATTTTTGTCTTTTTATGGTTTGATGACCTTTCTTTGTAATATGTTTTCTGTATATTTTTGCAGCTTGACGGGAGAATGAGATGATATGTCCTTGTGCGCTCCCGCCCCTCTGTTCTCTCAGCCTCTCGCTCCACCTGCTCTGGGTGAGCGTACACATGCTGGGCGCTCGCTCCTGGTCCTGCTTGCGGCCTCCTCAGACGCTGCATGGTTTGCTTTAGTTTAGCAGTTCGGTCTTTTTTCCTGGCTTAATTATTGTTGACCTAGTGGGTCTGATGGTCACATTTTGGCATGCGTTGTTGTAGGCAGCTGTATTTTATTTTACTTCTTAGTTAGGGTGTCGGCATTGATTGCGGACGGCCCTGTATAGGGTTGGTTCAGTGTCAACTTGTGGCTCACCGGATCCAATTTTGGTTTGGTACTGTGGGTTTTTTGTGTTCCGGACAATGTTGCGATTTTGGTTTCTATACAGATAATAAATAAATAAAGTAAATAAAGTGCTTCTTATAGGATCTTCACCTTGTCCTGGAACTTTAAGGACTTCACCAAGATAGGTCGGAGGTCCACCAGGTCTGGGCAAGCAGATGGAAGTTGGAGAATGCTGCTCCCTCTTCACCACAGGCACTGTTAACAAATTTTCCTTCCAATGAAAGTAACCATATCTTCCCTTTCTTCCTTCTGCATGGCTGCATGCATGGGATTGGATCTGCTTCTGTTCTCAAGGTCTTGCTTTTTCTCCTTCACTTGTCCCGTAAGAGAGCCCACTGTCTGCCGAGTGTCCATTAGGCCTGCCTGCACAGTCCCAATTCTGATGTCCAGGAGGGACTTTAGGTCAGTAGCTACTTGCGCTTCCAATTGCTGTTGCCAATCCCACATGGAGTGGAGCCACGGCAAGGCAAGGCAAGGCAAGTTTATTTGTATAGCACAATTCATACACAAGGCAACTCAAAGTGCTGAACAAGATAGCATGAAAATCATAAATAATCACAGAACATTAAAAAGAAAGACAAAAACATAAAATCCCTCAGTTGTATGCACAGCTAAACAGGAGGCCTGTCTCACATCTTCAGGAAGATTCTTCCAGATTTTAGCAGCATGAATCTGAAAAGCAGCCTCCCCATGTTTAGTTCTGACTCTGGGCACTAACAGGAGTCCAGTCCCTGTGCTCCTCAGAGTCCGGGCTGGTTCGTATGGTACTAACATGTCACTAATATATTTTGGTGCAAGGCCATGGAGAGACTTGTACACAAGCAGAGCTGTTTTAAAGTCTATTCTCTGAGCCACAGGAAGTCAGTGCAGAGACCTGAGGACCGGACTAATATGGTCGTACTTCCTGGTTCTAGTCAGCGAGATATCCACCACGGCGCAAGGCAAAATAAATACAGAGTCCTTAATAACAATTTGTAGGTACGCCTGTGTAATATAGTTGAATCTTTGCTCGTTCACTTGGTCAAGCAGCTGTAAAGATCTCAATAGTTAGCAGTAGTTTAGGCAAGAATTAATTATCTCTATCGCCTATATCTGACGCTTACACTACTGCAGGGCATCTTTTCTGTGGTGTGAGCTATATAGTACGCAAATATAATATCTTTCCATCAAGAAAATATACAGATTCTTCTCCTTTACAAACACATGTCTAACGGTGTACTAAACTACACAACCTAAATCTCAACAACATATTATGCATTAGGGATCCCTTTGTAGTCATATCCATTAACATGAGCAAGTGGTGTTTATGATGTTTAAACACTCATTTCTCCATGCTTGTGCCCGGTGTGTAATGATTTGGGCAATTGTGAGAGATATGGACCTCAGAGGAGCGCTTCATTTTAAACCTCAGCTGTAGTTCCTGTTCATAATAGAATATTTTTAGCTGCTTGTGCAAGTAAACATCTGCCTCCTCCGGCAACACAATGAGGGGACAGGTGCTTCCTAACATTTCTGAATTGATTGTAATACTCAATTCCACGGCTGTGCTCATGATCACTTTATTGTAAATAGGAAATTGCTGTTATGTGAAGGGTCAAATATGCAGACGGGCGGAGATACCATGATGTTGGATGAAATAGGAGAGTTTGCGGATAATATGATTTATTTGTGAATCCAAAATATTGTAAATATGGAATACATACCAAAAAACTGTTTAACGCATAGTGCATGGTGTGTCAGGCAACAACTTAGAGTAAAATATGTATTGTTAAAAAAGTACAAATATTGCTAACTAACATGCAGTGTAATTAATGTTTCATTCCGGAAAAAGAACAGAAAGCCTGGATAGTTGTCAACACGAGAACTCCAAAAGCAGTCAATTTGAAGGCTTTTAGTTTAGGAAGTATAATTACTCAGCTCATGTTCATTGTTGGTCTTCATAACATTGTGCGTTTTTCTGTTTCTATGTGTAGTTAATTTTGGTCAATAATTTTTTATTTTTCAAATATTGAACTAAATCACATTGAAGCCAAAAGTCATTTGTGGTTGCTTGGTAACAAACGTTATATTCCAGTTAAACCAGAGAAGGGATATACAATAATCACCTGGTTTAGCATTTATTAAATGTGAGCAAAGGTAAAAAACATATACATTTATTTTTGGGGGAGAATTTCTCAATTCCATTTGTTTGAATGGGAGCAGTCAAAATTATTATTATTTGTTTTTTTTTTCCCAAAAAGTCAATACCGTAAATATTTCAAGAAAAGGAACCATAAAAGAAGGAAAAGGGTGAGATTCTTGTGCTTCGGGATTAGGGCTGTTGGGAAGTAGGAAAATTGCATTTTTGTGCCAAAAAGGTATTCTACTTACTCATATTATTGTTTGGGATTAATCCAGGCTTTGTTTTATTTAGGGAGAAAACAGATTGTCTGTTGAATTTACATTTGATCAACCCCATGACACTTTCTATACTAGGTGTGTCTGTTAGGGTTTTGCAAAACTGATGCTTCTGGTGTAACAGAAGCAAACTCTGATACTCTTGTATCAAGAGCAGTCACTGGGACTGGGCACGACAGAGGAATGTCTCCAAGAAAGACCCAGGACACACTTGACGATAGGTTATCAACAAACCCCTTCACCGGATTACTCTACAAAATGCATGAATTAATTTAGTATAAATAATAATGCATGTGAAATTGTGTATCTGTCTAGTTTCAACTCTGTTTTGAACAAATATGTCATCATGAATCATCTACAACCAGAGTTCAGCTTATTCTCCCTTGTTTTTCTCCTTTTCTCTGCTCACACTGACACTTTGCAGTGAATTACCCTCTATTATATCTTAAGAGTGCACTCATAAGCATCCTTGTATTTGTGTCACCAGCTCATTGTAGCGTGCTCCAGCGTCCTTAAAACCCTCTGTTGTTTAGATAGACTGTGACCTGTGGTTCTCTGCAGTCCGGCTGCACCAGAGCATATCTGTACAGGCTGCTCCCCAATTGTTAATCCCTGTGCAGAGACATGGAGGTTATCATCACACGCCATTTGAGGGAACAGAGCTAAAGCCTCACGAGGGCATGGTCCACTTGCTCCTCTGCAGCTTTCAAAAGCATTGAAGGAGATAAATACATTGTCATTTTTGTTTTGTGTTGCAGAGAAACAGTTATGGGTCCCAGTATAAACCAACAAGGGTCATATATATAGATTTATGTATAATATATAAATAGGGCCATCAAACGATTACAATGTTTTGACATGATTTATCGTTAATCGCAATTAATAACAAATTTTTACTTTTTCTGAGTGTCTCTTGATTTTGTTTTAAAGGGATCGGATTAAGCAAAAAGCCTATATTAGTACAATATACTCTGAAAAGAAAGAAATTGGATTGTTTTGATATAGGCCACTCAATCTGAATGCTTTTTGATGAATTTTACAGTGTATAGAACCATTTAATGTAGAATTACTTGAATCTAATGAAGGGTACTTTTAAGCAACCCAATCTGGTGGTCTTCATCCTGCTCTTCCTCTACTCTGATCGGATTCTGAAAACTATGGATAAGTCAAAGCTGTTTTAAGATTTCATTCCATTCCTTTTTAGTGGTTTGAAAGTAGGGTCCCTCAGCTTTAAGACATGAGCGTAAACCTCAACTTCAATATTCCCCACTTAAAGCTATACTGAGCTTTCCCCTTGTGACACTAGTCTCTGTATAACGTGTGTTAGTGGAGCTGAATGCCTATTGTCTTCTGTCCATCCATATTTTATAATAACAGGCATCAATATTTACTTTTGCATTCGTTTTTCCATTGCGAAGGGAAAGTGTCTTGTAAGTGCAATCGCGTTAGCTGCAACCACTATAAAAGGGGCCATTTGTTCTTGTGACATTTAAAAAAGGACCGCAGTCATTTCCGCAGACAATGGACTGGATAAATTCTGCCAACGACAAGAACGCAGCTCCTACCGTTCACACTCCTGTAGCTTGTTTGGTGCTATTAGTGCTATAAGTTATTTGTCATCACGTCGGAGCATTAAACAGATGGCTCTGTGAAAGAACTGCTGATTAGCCCAATTCAAATCAATCCTGTTTGAATATGTTAAGTGTTCCGACGAAGAATGTATTTTCATTTTCTACGTGCTTAAGAATTTCTAATCATAAATAAACAAGCATGGCTCATTCTCTCAGCAAATCTGACTATTTTGTGTTGATAAAACAACACTAAAGACGAAATGAATAAGTGTGCGGGCTTGCACAAAAATTGAACATGAAAAATGCAAGAAAATATGGAGTAATGTTGTGTTTAGTGCGTAAGCAGCCTCTTTTTTCTGTTTTTGATTTTTTGATTTAATTGAAAATATCCCTCTAAAGATGTGCAGAACAAAAAATATTAATTTAATTCAGGTTTGCTTGGTATTTAACCACAAAGATACATTGAATGAACATTTAATAGTTTATCTAGATCTCTATCTGCAAGTAAAATACAAGAGTAAAATACACTTTTATAACCTGGCCCTGCGGTTAGAGCTTGTTCTGGGTTCAATTTCACTTCCAGATCTTTCTGTGTGGCGTTTGCATGTTTTCCCCGTGTCTTCTCCAGTTTCTTCCGGGTGCTCCGGTTTCCCCTGCCTCTAAAAACATGAGTGAATGGATGGATGGTGTTGATTGGAGGTTTTTTGATGTGCCAGTGTCTGATGGCGCTTCTGTTAATGAATAAAAAATCTCGGAAGATTGGGTGACCTCGGTCTGTAAAATGCGCTACATAAATAAACATTAAAACATCGTTGTAAAAGCAGCCGCACTCAGATGATATTGTCACCATTTTCTTGCACATTCCAATATATGAATAAATAATACATTCCTACTTGCTTTAAACATTTATTATGTTATATTAAATGTCTTGATAGGATATGTTAAAGTGCGTGACCAAAATACAGTAATGCTTATAATTAAAATTTAAAGCAGAAGATTTCTATAAAAGAAGCAACGACAACAAACCATATTCAATTATTGTCATGTTTGTTTAGTATTGTAAATTGGGAAACACAATTAGCACCATGACAACTTCAATACAGCAGTTATCACACATGCAAGTAAGTACAGAGCAAAAACAGGGCATGAATAAATGAAATGAGCAAATTAAGTGGAACAAAAATGAAACAAGTGAGTTCATACATGGGTGAGGGTAAAAAGTGCACTTACAGAGAGCAGAGAAGAAGAGCCGAGGCACTCTGACTAAGTAGAAGTCCTTCAAATAATCACAGGACATGTTTTGCATTTTATTCCTAAAACATACTGTATTTCAACTCAGAAGCCCTTTGAAACTCCTATAATTTGATTTTATTCCGTATGATCTCTGCATGGAACTATAGCTACCATACTTGACTTCAAGTTTTCACATCACAAATTGGCCTTCCTCTTTGTGTAATACTTATTTTGATACTGCTTTGATTGTGGTATGAAAAAAAGACACTGGCATTTTTGTCTAGACCTCACTCCGCACCTCACTCTCCGGCTGTTGTGTGTTGTGATTGTTCTGCGATTGTGGGCCACAGCGGGGCTTTAATTACATCCATCTGCCTGTGATACAGTGAGGCTGGACACAAACATGAAGGCAGATCCATCAGTCACTGGGCGGATCTTTGCGAGGCTCTGCTGTGTGGTTAAACAAAGGTGCAGTGGAGGGAGCTCGCAACGGATAAACAAGAACTTTTAATCAGATACTTTACAAGCGAGATGAATGAAAAGTCGTGTGCATGTGTAGCAAATTAAGGAGTTGAATGTTTTCATTTACACGCTAAATATGTGTTTGCATGTTTTTGCAATCTACGAGTTGCTACACTGCAAAAAGTTATGAAAAATAAGTCAAAAAATGCTCAAATTTGGCAACATGTATCTTAATTTTAGCACTTTTAAACTGCCTTAAAACAAGATTTCCCAATGGGACAAAGAAAAATGATCTTGTTTTGAAAAGAAACAAGACATTTCTCCATTTGAATGAGAAAATAAAGCAACAACATTCTTGAAAAAAGACTGACTCGCTTGTCCCATTGGCCAAATGTTGTTTTAAAAGAATAACATTGAGTAAGTAGAAAGTTGAAATTGTTGGCATATTGTTGTAGAATTATAATGTTGTATACTAATGATTTCCAGTAGGTGTTTGTATAACATGTCTTTGTGCAATATTAAAGCCTGGATTTAATGGAATTCAGACAAGCACCAAGGACAAGGCTTCTGTGATAAAAGTATCATTTTCAGGAACAGCGTGTCTCTAGCAGCCTGAGACACAAAACTGGACTGGGCCAGACTGGGATCAGCCTCAGACCATGTGACGTCATCGGACATTCTGATAAAACCGTTGGGAGGACACATTGTGGGGAGTTGGAGCACAGGGATAGATTTAGGGAGTAGCTCCAGGAGTTCTGTATCAACATTTAATTGTAAAGAGAAATAAATGTACTATTGGAACTCTTGAAATCTTGGCCTTTTTTCTGTACCAAATTCTGAACACGTCAGTCAAATCATTTTTGACAACAAATGGTGACCCCGACGTGATTTGATACAGAAAGAAGACGCAAGATGAGCTCAGATAGAGAAACCGGGTCTGTGGGTTTGGGGACTCTCTACTCTGCAAAACACTTCTAAAAGGTAAGCAGATCATGTTTTTGAGAATCTGCACATTGTTTTTAATAGAAGAGAGAGAGGTCTCGGCCCAACATGACTGCAGGTGTGGACAGACCCGCCGTGATGGGCGTTTTATCGGACACGATAAAACAATAGTCAGGTTTTGACGTTTTAGCCTTGAGGGAAGATTGGGGTCCCCTCTAAAAAAACAAAAAGGGAAAAGAAAGTCCACAAGGGTTCTAGAAGTGCAAAAGAGGCACACCGTTTTAAAGTGCAGAGAGGCACAAGTGTTTAGTGAAAATAGAAATAGAATTAGAAATAGGGACAGCAATAGGGTCAGAAGTTACAGGGAATAAAACCTTCCATATCCCCCGGGGGGCGGGAAAAAGGGTACATTTAATTTAAACAAAAAAGCCAAGTATTTAAACTGTTGGATTCTGACTATTGAATAATAATGATCTGATTAATGAGAAAAAAAGAGAGCCACTTGGCTGAAGATACGAGTTTTCATGTGGAGAAATGACCAAAAGGATCAGTTCTGGGAGTTCTCTTGTATTGTGATGTAATGTTTTAATAGTTACATAGGTACGAGGAAAATGTAGCAAATTTTAAAGGGGATGTTCATGAATTTGGTGTATTTCAGTCGTACATGTTCTCCTCTGTTTGAGAAGCCACAAAGCCCCTCCTTCTCCCTCCTGGCTCCCTCTCTGATAAATGCTTGATGCATACAGGCCACTCAGCCCCTCCCCTCCCTCCTTCTGTCTGCTGTCTCCCTCTCTCCGTTAAGAGAGATGCACACCAAATATATGTTTAGTAGAAAATTACATTTATACACACGATAATGTTACTGTCATGGAGTCATATGATCACAGAACTTTGAGTTAGATTATAAAGAGGCATTATTTTTATTTTTTGGCCATTTCCAAGGCGTCTAGACAAGTTATTAAACATTTTTCCCAACATTTTGGTGATATAAAATTTAAACTGATCTTAAAGAACATTATACTTTTGGAAAAATAGGGCTTAGGATAGCAGTTGAATACAGATTTGGTTTTCAGAATTTAATGTTTAAAATGTTAATAGTAATTATTTCATAGGTTTATTTAGATTCGTAATTAATCGTTGGTTTTGTATTGTATTAACACACTTGTTTGTGTTTCTTGTTTGTCTGTTTTTTCTGAGAAAACTTCTGCCACAAACCACAACCGAGCGTCATCAAAACGGACCATCAGCGTCTCCCCCGACCCACAGGGGGCACCAACAACAGCAGTATCGGCTGCAGCAGCTAACAAGAACTTTCGAAGAAGACTTCTCCGGCCTCCATTTCCATGGAGAGAAACCACAGACATTTGCACAAACTGAGTGAAGTTATGTGCAGGAAGAGGAGCGGTGTGTGAGCCGAGCAGAAGAGCACGACAACACATTTGTGTGCGTCAAATAACAGACAAAGAAGACATGGAAAGAAAAAGACATTGCAAGAAAAAGAAAGAGATTGGAAGTAGTAAGTAATGGTAGGGGAAACCGGAAGACCCGGAGGAAACCCACGCAGACACGGGGAGAACATGCAAACTCCCCTCAGAAAGGCACTGTTCCGATCGGGATTCGAACCCAGGATCTTCTTGCTGAGAGGCGAGATGCTATCCACTCAGCCACCGTGCCGCCCAGTAAGAAAAAGTAATTGAAAAAAAAAAGAGAAAGAAACCACGAGAGAAGACATTGAACACTTTGAGACAAAGACATTGGACACTTTGAGACAAAGACATTGAACACTTTGAGACAAAGACATTGGACACTTTGAGACAAAAGACATTGAAAGACGCCATGAGAAAGAGAAAGAGACATTAACGGACATTTGAGGAGGACGTGGCTGGGCAAATGAAACAGACAGAAGGTAGTATACACAGACAAACAACAACGCACCGGGACATATAAGACATTTAGGTCATATTTACACATTTAGGTCATACGTTCATAACACTACATTTAACTGCATGAATGATTACAAGGCAATAGTCAAAGTCATTAGACTCTTACTTTAGAATGAGACAAAAGAAGATTAGAATTATTGGTTTGAACTCCCCCTTGGACTGCCACCTTAACGTGGTGGGGGAGTTTGAGCACTCGGATGATCCTGGGAGCTATGCTGTCTGGGGCTTCATGCCCCTGGTAGGGCCTCCCATGGCAGACAGGTCTCAAGTGACGAGTCAGACGAAGCGCAGTCCGAAGCCAACCATGGACAGCACGACAACGAAAACCGTGACGTTGCCCGGCATGGCGCAGCCGGGGCCCCACCCTGGAGCCAGGCCTGGGGTCGGGGCTCGCAAGCGAGTGCCTGGTGGCCGGGCCTTAGCCCACGGGGCCCGGCCGGGCTCAGCCCGAAGGGATGACGTGGGCAGTCCCTCCTGTGGGCCCACCACCTGCAGAGGGGTCCGTGGTGGCGTGGTGCAGCGAGGACTGGGCAGCGGTCGAAGGCTGAGACCTCGACGACCCAGTCCACACACCCAACATCTGGCTGTTGGGACGTGGAACGTCACCTCACTGGGGGGGAAGGAGCCCGAGCTTGTGGGGGAGGTTGAGCGATACCGACTAGAGATAGTTGGCCTCACCTCCACACACAGCTTGGGCTCTGGAACCCAACTCCTTGAGAGGGGTTGGACGCTCCACTTTTCTGGTGTTTCCCGCGGGGAGAGGCGGCGAGCTGGGGTGGCCATACTCATTGCCCCCCATCTCAGCCGCCACGTGTTGGAGTTCTCCCCGGTAAATGAGAGGGTCGCGTCCCTCCGCCTCCGGGTGGGGGACAAGTCTCTCACTGTTGTGACGGCCTACGGGCCTAACGGTAGTGCAGAGTACCCGGCCTTCTTGGAGTCCTTGGGAGGGGTACTGGACAGTGCACCGCCCGGGGACTCCGTTATTCTCCTGGGGGACTTCAACGCCCATGTGGGAAATGCCAGTGACACTTGGAGAGGGGTGATCGGGAAGAGCGGCCCCCCTGATCTGAACCCGAGCGGTGTTCAGTTGTTGGACTTCTGTGCCAGTCACGGCCTGTCCATCACGAACACCATGTTCGAGCACAAGGGTGTCCACCAGTGCACGTGGCACCAGGACACCCTAGGCCGGAGGTCGATGATCGACTTTGTTGTCGTATCATCTGACCTTCGACCGCGTGTCTCGGACACTCGGGTAAAGAGAGGGGCGGAGCTGTCAACCGATCATCACCTGATCGTGAGTTGGATCCGCTGGCAGGGGAAGAAGCCGGTCAGACCTGGCAGACCCAAGCGTATAGTGAGGGTTTGCTGGGAACGTCTCGCGGAGCCCCCTGTCAGACGGACTTTCAACTCACACCTCCGGGAGAGCTTCTCCCAGGTCCCGGCGGAGGAGGGGGACATCGAGTCCGAGTGGACCATGTTCTCTTCCTCTATCGCCAATGCGGCGGCTCGTAGCTGTGGTCGCAAGGTCTCTGGTGCTGGTCCCGGCGGCAATCCCCGAACCCGGTGGTGGACACCGGCAGTAAGGGATGCCGTCAGGCTGAAGAAGGAGTCCTATCGAGCAATGATGGTTCGTGGGACTCCTGAGGCAGCTGTCCAGTACCGGCAGGCCAAACGTGCCGCGGCCCGGGCTGTTGCAGAGGCAAAAAACCCGGGACTGGGAGGAGTTCGGAGAGTCCATGGAGCATGACTATCGGTCGGCCTCGAAGAGGTTCTGGCAAACCGTCCGGCGCCTCAGGAGGGGGAAGCAGTTCTTTGCCAACACCGTGTATGGTGCGGGTGGAGGGCTGCTGACCTCGACTGAGGATATTGTCGGGCGGTGGAAGGAATACTTCGAGGTTCTCCTCAATCCCCCCGTCACGTCCTCCGTTCAGGAGGCAGAGGCTGAGGATGTTGGGGCGGACACTTCCATCTCCCTGGCCGAGGTCACCAAGGTGGTTGGCAGCCTCCATGGTGGCAAGGCGCCGGGAGTGGATGAGATCCGTCCTGACTATCTAAAGTCTCTGGATGTTGTAGGACTGTCTTGGCTGACACGTCTCTGCAGCATCGCGTGGCGATCGGGGGCAGTGCCAATGGAGTGGCAGACCGGGGTGGTGGTCCCTCTCTACAAGAAGGGGGACCGGAGGGTGTGTTCCAATTATCGTGGGATCACACTCCTCAGCCTCCCCGGTAAGGTCTACTCCAAGGTACTGGAGAGGAGGCTACGTCCGATGGTCGAATCTCGGATTCAGGAGGAGCAGTGTGGTTTTCGTCCCGGTCGCGGAACACTGGACCAGCTCTATACTCTCCATCGGATACTCGAGGGTTCATGGGAGTTCGCCCAACCTGTCCACATGTGCTTTGTGGATTTGGAGAAGGCGTTCGACCGTGTTCCCCGGGGTGTCTTTTGGGGGGTCCTCCGGGAGTACGGGGTCCGGGGTCCTCTGCTTAGGGCCGTCTGGGTCCTGTATGACCGGAGCCAGAGTTGTGTTCGCATTGCCGGCAGTAAGTCAGACCTGTTCCCGGTGCATGTTGGCCTCCGCCAAGGCTGCCCTTTGTCACCGGTTCTGTTCACTGTATTTATGGACAGAATTTCTAGGCGCAGCCAGGGGCCGGAGGGGGTCCGGTTCGGGAACCACAGGATTTCATCTCTACTTTTTGCGGATGATGTCGTCCTGTTGGCTCCAACGAACCAGGACCTGCAGCATGCACTGGGACGGTTTGCAGCCGAGTGCGAAGCGGCTGGGATGAGAATCAGCACCTCCAAATCCGAGGCCATGGTGCTCGACCGGAAAAAGGTGCCTTGCCCTCTCCAGGTGGGTGGAGAGGTCCTTCCTCAAGTGGAGGAGTTCAAGTATCTCGGGGTCTTGTTCACGAGTGAGGGAAGAATGGAGCGTGAGATTGACAGGCGGATCGGTGCAGCGTTCGCAGTGATGCGGTCTCTGTATCGGACCGTTGTGGTAAAGAGGGAGCTGAGCCGAAAGGCGAAGCTCTCGATTTACCGGTCAATCTTCGTTCCCTCCCTCACCTATGGTCATGAGCTTTGGGTAATGACCGAAAGAACGAGATCGCGGATACAAGCGGTCGAAATGAGCTTCCTCCGCAGAGTGGCTGGGCGCTCCCTTAGAGATAGGGTGAGGAGCTCAGTCACACGGGAGGAGCTCGGAGTAGAGCCGCTGCTTCTCCACGTCGAGAGGAACCAGTTGAGGTGGCTCGGGCATCTGTTCAGGATGCCTCCTGGACGCCTTCCTGGGGAGGTGTTCCGGGCACGTCCCACCGGGAGGAGGCCCCGGGGAAGACCCAGGACACGCTGGAGAGACTATGTCTCTCAGCTGGCCTGGGAACGCCTTGGGGTCCCCCCGGACGAGCTGGAGGAGGTGTGTGTGGATAGGGAAGTCTGGGCGTCTCTGCTTAGACTGCTGCCCCCGCGACCCGGCAACGGATAAAGCGGAAGAAAATGGATGGATGGATGGATGGATGGTTTGAACTGCATGATTTTGTTACTACAGACATTTAGAGCAGTGTTCCTCAACCTTTGAGCTGTGGCTCGTCACTCATTTAAAACAATCACATGCACAGTTGAAACTGGTGCTAGAAAAAAAAATAAAAGAGCTGTAGCCTTTAATGGACGCTGCATTCAGTACAAAATGGTTTGTTCAGACAATCAAAGTTTGAAAAATGATTTAAAGTATTTCTAAATAATGGCTAAAGGTGATATTGGATCATTTCTGATAGCACACTAACGCACCACGGCCCACTGGTTGAAAACACGGATGTAGAAACATTTTATGAAATCTTTTATGACATGTTTCTCTTCCAAATAGATAAATTAGAAACAATTAGGACAATTATGTCTTTGATATAACTGTTGGCAGTTTATCTGAGACATGATTGGTGCAAGTACGTTAGTACACGTACAATAATAGTCTTTTCTCCACATGAACGTGAAACAAAGGTAAAGTATTAAAGTTTGAAATTAATTTACATTTTTAATGAATCCGAACTGGCTTTACTGAAAAAGGGAAAACATTTATAGCACGTGCACGAGTCTGAAAGTAACAATAAGAGCTCATTAAACTATAGGGGACACAGTCTGTGAGAAGCCCGAGTAAAGACCACGTGGTTTAAACATTAAAGTTTGAAATGGATCCTTTTAGGAAAAAAATCTCTTAAAGCTCTGCAACAATAAAATAGCTCATGAGACAATTGTAATTGGACATGGAAAAAATATAACAAAGTTAAATTACAGGCCTTCTGTGTTGTCTATATGTTTGTGTGTGTTATATGTTTGTGTGTGTTATATGTTTGTGCGTCATGTCAAATACACTACGCTGACCTTAACAAACTCTGGACCAAAATACTAACGTGGGGAGTTGGTGTGTGGCCAGGAGTGTGTTGTGAGTGAGGAGTGAGTGAGGAGTGGTGAACGAAGAATGGAATGACACATGTTTTTCTTTAACGTTTTAATGTGATCATTGAATAATTATTTTTGTCAACAGCGTACAATGTAAGTACTAGAGATTCAAAGATAACAAGCTTTATTGAACAGGTGTAAAAGTGAGAGTACTCTGGGATGAGTACTGTGCTGAAAGTTCTGCTGCTCGTCCTGACAGTGACACAGTCCAGCCGCAGTGAACGGTCATTGGTCGGAGGACAACTTTGGTTTGTAACTCACATTTAGTGGAGTATAAAATTAGAAACATACATATTGTTAAGTCTGTATTTGGCTACAGCCTCTGCCCTGATGTCACACGACCGTCTGTGAATGCAGTTATGTTTGCCCAATTGGAATGATTGACAGGCTGCACCATTCGAGGGCAGGGAAGTGGGCATTTTTTGTGTTCTAAAATTTCTTTTTCAGATAAAAGATAAACTACACCTGCTTCAGGGAAAACACAGTAGTATGAAACGTGAGAAGGGAATGAGCCTCTTCTTTGGCACCATAGCCCACAATACGAATTGAGGACGACCCGGGAGAAACAACTGGAGATAATTGGAACAGTAATCTACACACACACACACACGCTTACATTTACACTTGGCCCACGACCAAGAGAGGGAGTATTGTAATGTTATTGTCATAGGTGGTCATGGTCCTTAACCTTCTAAACATTAGAAAGAAGTGTAAAACATATATTTACAAGAACAAATAAATAATGGAAAGGGCAGCCTAAAAGCAAAATGGAAAATTATTAATTAATTTTCGGAGTTGCCAAAATAAAATAAAAATCTTTATTTGTCCCACAGTGGGTCATTCTAATTTTATTGTTGTGCAAATTCAAAAGGAGAAATAATAGTGCTTATAATGCACACATCAAACAGATCTACTCTTTAAGATAATAGATCATATAATAATAAGATAATAATAATAGAATAGAATAATAGAATAGAATGAAATAGGTTGGAGCTATAGGTTAAAGTGTTGCCAATAAGACGTGTCAGAATAAACAACAGTAATAATAGTTAGACTAGTGAATAATCAAAATAGTTTTATTGTGAAAATAAATATCAATAATGTCAAATTATTCTAATAACTAAAGTAAAAAGGAATCAAATGGAGTCAGATTTTAGATGCTTCTGTTTTCCACATCTGTAGAATCTAGTGCAGATGTGTTTATAGAGAGTAGTATTAAAATGCAGACATAGAACAACAGGCTTTAACATTTTTTTTTTAAATCTAAAAATAGCTCAAATATAACATTGCTCTTGACGCAGCCTCTGAGCTGCTCCATTGGAGAACAGGTCAAATGTTATTGTTTATTACAAACAGCTGATGTATTTACACATATTAAGTTTTGGACAACACTTTAAACAGTTATAAGCAGCGGACAGAAGCCATGAATGTGCTTTTGTTTATTAATTAATTAATTTGATAGCCATATAATCGTAGATAACGTTTTTTAATTAGTTCTCTTCTTCCAGCTCCCTTTCAGGCAACTTGATTTAGATTGATGTCTTTTATACTTGAAAACTACTGTGTTGCTTTTGAATTGTCTGAAATACAATACATAAAATAGTGATTTGCAGAACAAGAACCAGCCAATGAAAAATCATCTATTGCCGATGCTATTGCTACAACTAGAACCACAACTGTGACCAAATGCAATAAAAGTTAAGTATTCAGACATCTGACAGACAAAAACTTTGACTTTTTAGTCTGGGAGACTGAGCAACTGTTAAAATGGGCGCATGCGCACGCAGCGAACAGCAGTTCTGAGAAGCTAGACTAGTCTTTCAACTTTTTAACTTCTGAATGTTCGTTTATGTATTTTTTTTTTTTTTACGTGCTAAGTGCTCCATACACAACATGGATCTGTGCCTTATCCTGTCTGTCGCTTTGTGGATTTTAATCTGTGGATTTCTTATAAGCGACGTTACTTGTGCTATTGGTGAGGCTAGGCTACAGTACACCCGGGATGTGTTGCTGCAGCTGAAGTCTGTTTGCGTGACAGATTTTGCGCCTAACCTACCTGACTTTATCAGAAGAGACTTTATTGAATCAAGGCAAGTTGAACGTGAAGGGAAGAAGAAAAAGAAGCGAGGAAAACGCGGAGGCGTACGAGAGCGTCTTAAAAAGCAGCGGGTGACCCGGCTTCCTCTGCCTTCGGTTATTCTTGGGAATGTACAATCCTTAAAGAATAAGCTTGAGGAACTTCAGGGAAACATCCGTTTCCAGAAGGACTTCAAAGAATGCTGTGTCCTTACCTTTACGGAAACATGGCTTACTGACCGGGACCGGGATGGAGATCTGCGCATTGATGGGTTTGGTACCCCTTATCGCCTGGATCGAGACGCTGATGTGACGGGGAAGACGCAAGGCGGCGGGGTATGTTTTTATTTAAATGAACGATATTGTAAGTCTGTGACTGTTAGAGAGCAAGTGTGCACACCGGACGTTGAACTCTTATCCGTGTCTTTTCGCCCATATTACTTGCCGCGTGAATTCCCACAGCTCTTCTTTACGGTGGTACGTACGCGCATCCAAAAGCTAATGCTGCCCTTGCCACCAATGTAATCTACGACGCTGTGCAGAAGCTTCAGTCAATCTCACCCGATGCGCCCAATTTTATACTGGGAGACTTCAATCATATCTGCCTCAAAAAGTCCCTAATGAACTTTCACCAGTACATCACCTGCCCCACGAGGCGGGGGAAATCTTTGGATCTTTGTTATGGATCAGTGAAGGGCGCGTATAAGGCAGTACCTCTCCCTCCACTGGGCTTATCAGACCATAACTGTGTCCATCTAATGCCCATATACAAGACTGTTCTTAAGAGGGAGAAGGTCAAGACTAAAGAAATAAAAACTTGGACTGAGGAATCTACCCTATGTCTACAGGAATGCTACGACTGCACAGACTGGAATGTATTTAAAGACAGTTGTGGAGATGATTTGGATGAACTGACGGATGTAGTGTGTTATATATGGTTTTCTGTAGAGACATGATTGTGCCATCTAAACAGATCAAATTATACCCGAATAACCAGCCTTGGGTAAATAAATCTGTGAAATCATGTATACAGGAAAAAAGGCGAGCTTTTAAGCAGGGATCAGCCATGGAACTTTACAACGTTAGTAAATCGCTAAAATGTGAAATTTTAAGAGCCAAAAAAAGCTATAAAAATGAGTTGGAGAAAAAGATGGCTGACAACAGACTGGGCTCCTTTTGGTGTAGCATGAAAACCTTGACTGGTCTTCACAAGGAAGGAAGTTGTCAGGTGCTCCTTGAAGGTTTTAAATCTAATATACATTTGGCAAATGCATTTAATGATCTTTATTCTCGCTTTGAAACCTCAGATTTTATGAATGAGGTTCAGGAACTTAAAAATAACTTGAAAAATAATCAACATTTCGAGATTTCACAAAAACAAGTGGAAAAGGTCTTTAAGTCGACCAAAGTTAACAAGAGTTGGGGTCCTGATAACATCTGCGGCCACACTCTTAAAAATTGTGCCAAAGAGCTGAGCTCAACTTTCTTGCACATTTTTAATTTGTCACTGGAAAAGCAACATGTGCCACAAATCTGGAAAGATTCAGTGATTGTTCCAGTCCCTAAATCGAATAGACCTAAAAGGTTGGAGGATTTTCGTCCTGTAGCACTAACATCCATTGTTATGAAAAATTTTGAAAAGCTAATAAAATCAGAAATTCTTCGAAAAACTGAGCATGCACTTGACCCCATGCAGTTCGCTTACAGGCCGAAAAGAGGCGTTGAGGCTGCCACTATAACCTTGCTTCATCTGCTCCTCAAACACCTGGAGGGAAAGGGGACTCATGCACGCCTTCTTTTTATTGACTTCACGTCAGCTTTTAATACGATGAAACCATATGTGCTTGCCAAACGACTTATGGAACATTTTAATCTTGACTTAAACATTGTAGGCTGGGTTCTTGACTTTTTAACTAAAAGAAGTCAAAGAGTGAGAGTCAATGGTGAACTCTCTGATCAGTGCACTGTTTCGACAGGCTCACCCCAAGGTTCTGTTCTCTTACCCCTGTTGTTTATATTGTACACTAGCATGTGTCAGAGTGATCATGAAAACAGAATCATCTTAAAATACGCAGATGACTCAGTTATTGTAAGTCTACTTCACAAAAATGAAAGTCAGCATGGCCCAGTTGTTGAGGATTTTGTCAAATGGTGTGATGAGTCTTATCTTCTCTTGAATGTTGCAAAAACAAAAGATATGATCATCGACTTTAGGAAGAGCACTCTCCCACATGTTGTAACATATATAAAGGGACAACAAGTGGAGTGTGTGGAGTCCTACAAGTATCTTGGAACAATTATTGAACTGAATTTTAATGAAAACTGTGCTGCTGTTTGTAAAAAGGGCCACCAACGACTGTATTGTCTTCGGAAACTGTCCTTCTTTCATGTAGATAAAACTGTGATGACACTGTTTTATCGGGCATTCATCGAAGCGACCCTAGCTTTCTGCCTGGTCGCCTGGTACGGGAGCTCTTCTGTTAGAAACAAAAACGCCTTGAATCAGCTCGTCAAGTGGTCAAGTAAAGTCATTGGCCAGCCTCAGACCAGTTTGGACTTTCTGCATGATAGACAGCTAGAGAGGATGGCACGAAGCATCGCAAAAGACTCAGAGCATTCTTTGCACTCAGAGTTTCGATTGCTTCCGTCTGGGCGTCGGTTTTTGATGCCAATGAGCCACACGAACCGTTTTAAGAAAAGCTTTGTTCCCGCTGCCCTTTCCTTTATGAACAAGTCGGGATCAAACTGCCCCTGACACAGGTTTTTTATCTTTGTTACTGTCAAGTGGCTTAAATTTCAGTTGTTTTTTGTACCAAAGGCACATCCTGTTAGTATGTGGAGCACTTATAAGTTTTGTATTTTATATGTATGATGTTTTATCTTTGAAATGTGTTTTAATGTGTCGACTAGTTCTCAGAATTGCAAAAAGAATTTACCCACGGGTACAAATAAATTAACCTAACCTAACCTAATGTTATAAAATGATAAAAGTATTTTAGCATTTTAGTGGATGTTAAATAGTAGTAAAAAAGTAGAATTTGATCATTGTTCATAAACACATTTCAACGTAAGAGTTAAAATAGTACCATACAATGTGATCCTTCTGATAGAGCAACTGTTAGAATCAGAATTATTTTACAGCCATTGAAAGTGACAGAAGTCACAAATTAGAAATATGCCTTGGCTCAAGCTGCAACCGAGCTTTGGAGTCACAATAGAGTAGAAATAGATAAATGCATCAACCATAGATGCTTTCAAAAATAGAGATTATTTTTAGCCAGTGCTAATATCAAATGGTAAAGGGACCATTTCAAAAGCATTTACTTCAAAAGTAGATAAAGTTCATTACAGTTTATGCACAGTTTTATTAAATACTTGTCAAATTCACTTGTTTCAAACATTGGTGAATGTTGACAATGCAAAAGTTCATGAGTGTAGCCTAGACTAATGTAGCTTAGATTAATGAGATATTTTTGAGAATTTTAAAAGCTGTCGATTTGTCAGCACAGATTAGAGAATGTAGAATAGACATGGAGCAAAATCCCAAAGGCACAAAGCCACTGATAATGAAAGCAAACCACAGTATAGAGAGATTTATTAGATTAAAACATATGTTTAAGAATATGGCTCAGTAAAAGCAAATATGCAAACATATTTGTAAATAGATTAGAATAGTTTTAAACTATAGTGAATAGTTTTAGTGCATACATTACAGAAGAGGTTGATGAAGAATCAGTAATGTGATTTGTAAAGGAATGTTTAAAATGTGGTTGTTAGTTGTGTTTTCTCTGAATTAACGTCTTCACAGGAATCCTGCCTGAACTAAAGAAGCATGGATGCTGTCACTCATGATGTCACGGATGGATGAGAACGTGGATGTGACCTATTTATGATAGGTCAAGAGAGGGATTGTTGTAGAATTATAATGTTGTATACTAATGATTTCCAGTAGGTGTTTGTTTAACATGTCTTTGTGCAATATTAAAGCCTGGATTTAATGGAATTCAGACAAGCACCAAGGACAAGGCTTCTGTGATAAAAGTATCATTTTCAGGAACAGCGTGTCTCTAGCGGCCTGAGACACAAAACTGGACTGGGCCAGACTGGGATCAGCCTCAGACCATGTGACGTCATCGGACATTCTGATAAAACCGTTGGGAGGACATATTGTGGGGAGTTGGAGCACAGGGATAGATTTAGGGAGTAGCTCCAGGAGTTCTGTATCAACATTTAATTGTAAAGAGAAATAAATGTACTATTGGAACTCTTGAAATCTTGGCCTTATTTCTGTACCAAATTCTGAACACGTCAGTCAAATCATTTTTGACAACAATATACACTGCCAAAAACATTTGAAGTAATAATTGCTTGAATCGAGTGTTTTTTATCTTATTTTGAGTACATTTGGAAAGCATTTGTTTGGGGTTGGTGAGTGTTCTGGGCCTGTGTCTTGTCAGCGTGAATAAGTGTGTGTATGTGTGTGTGTTGGTCTTGTCTCTTGCCATTGGTGTGTGTGTGTGTGTGTGTCTGTCTGCCACATTGCTGCCATGTGTTTTGTTGAAGGGTACTGTCGAATATTGATTCTTGTTCTTGTGTTATATGTATGTGTCTGAATGTCTTGGAGGGGATTGGATTAATATAGCTTTTTGCTTCATCCAAACCATGTATTGTTTACTGTATTTTTTATTTGTTTTTCTGTTAATAATTGTTTGTATATCTTGGGCTTTTTTGAAATAGATAAACACACAATAAAAACAATGTTTAAAACGGATACATTATCATTATTGTCACTCTGCATTTGGCTTTCTCCCAGCTGCTAGAAGTTTTGTTTGATCCTAAATCCTGTCGTCTCCGAGGATTTGTATTGAAGTTTTCTATTCGTCAACAACATATCAGAGAATCAAACAGTTTGAACACAGAAAATGCAATTATAACGAACACATAAGAGCCATTGATTGATAGTGAACATCCCTAAATGTCTTGGATCATCATCGTCCTTAGACTCTCTTGCAAGTGCAAGGAACCTCTCAACAAAAAAAAAAAACATGGGGAAATACCAATTATCATTTGAGATTAACATTAACTGGATTTATTATTTGTACTCACCAAAAAAGGCACAATTCCTCTCAGTTTAAATCTGTTTTTCTATAAAAGTGTGAGTCACTTTACCCGCAACTTCTGATAAATCGCACGTATTGTTCTGAAGCTGCAACAGAGGTTCACTTATTTCACTCAAAGCCACGGCACCGCTCTAACCTTAAGCTCTTTTTCTCCTCCTGATGGTACGTTGCAGCAATCCCGAGGCATGCTAACACTTATTGATGACTCAATCAATTGTTGCCGAGACAAATCAAAGGCGGCGAGATCGCATCCAGCTGACATCTCAAGCAGCGTCTCACATAAGCAAGTTAGGGGAGGGGGGCACAATCACAATCCTGTCTTTAAGGGAGACAGCGTATTTGTATTCCGGCTCCCTCTGCGTCTGTGCTCACGTGTGACTGAGCACAAGTGAACGAAGGCGAACGAGAGAAGCTGGGAGGGAGGAAGAGCACGCAGAGGCAAGGATAAATCGAACGCATCGCACCGGAGGAACTCTGATGGACCAGGCGTTTATGTGAGGCTGCTGTAGTGTTGCTGAAGTGTAGAAGGTTACAGAGCTCGAAAACAGATTACCAGACCCAGCGTCTATAAATATGTTTTTTTTTTTTTTTTTCTGGACTAACATTTGAGGTGGGCTTATGTGTTTTTGGAGGCTGGTTTGAACAATGCTGAAAGAACTTTTTTCAGAGGATTTTGGACGGCGATTGTGCAAGAAGAAGGTTAATTTAATTATGTCTTCTTGCATTAAAAGACCAGTTTGAAGTTCCAAATATCTTGGCAAATCGATTGTTGGTAAGTGTAACAAACTTTTTGGGACTAATAGGGCTTGTGTGCATAGTTTTTGTTTGGGCTGAATTGGTTACACCATGTACTACTGACTTTCTAGCGTTTTGAAAGCAATTCCTAATGCAAAGTTGTTTGTGAGTGACCACAACTTTATCCTGAACAGTTAATCTCATGAAATTGGAAATGAACGCTTTAGCACCTATGAATACAACAGTTTTTTTGATGCATTTGCTGTCATGCTACAATGTTGCTAACTGGTGATTTGTGCACTGCTCCACTGTTGTAGACTCTCATCCAATGCATATTCAATGTTTATATCTTTACCATACGTGTATGTTGGCATGAGTCCAGTTTGTCCTTGATGAAAGCTCATTTAATGCATTCAATAAGGCGTAGGTTAATCAGCATACAGTGTTGGCTACACTCTGTGATTTTCTCACAATTGCATTCTACTCTTTACGGTTTCAAAGGCCACAGTTTGTCTCATGCACTCACACATGATCAGCATGTTCTTAGTGATGGGACAAATTACCACTTGGCCTTTGGTGACATGCACAATGTAACGTGTCTCTGTTGAAACACTTACGGCTTGTTCCATCTTATTAACTTCATGAAAAAGGCACAAACTGTAGTCACATGTCAAAGGCTTTCTGCTGCTGGTGGATTTTTTTCAGTTGTATTAACTACTTGGAGTTTCCTTGTGGAAATCAGAAAGCATTTGAGAGTAAGTTCATGGCCCCTGCCATTTTGGATTGATCTGTAACTATTGTGCATGTCTCTTTTCAAGTGCCTTTGGAGGCATAAACAATACCTGATCTATGCAATCAGGGTGTTTGAGGCTTTGGTCAAGGGCTTTACCCGGGAGAGACAGCTGTCTGGTGATAGGGAGTGTAGGAACAACCCTTCATGCCACTTCTCCAAACACTGAGGTGATGATGAAAGACATGTAATTGCAGCTGATTAAGATATTAGGAAAAGCATTCATCCATGCATAATGAAATTATATGCGTCATCGGAATCAGAGCAAACATACTTCAATTAGTTCAATTGAGAAGGTCCTTCTATGGAAACGGCAGATCTCAAATATCCACATAGGCTTGTAGTCATCACACAGTGACTAGCTGAGTGTGTCATTGTGGTAAACAATGTTTTGTGTCTGAGCTGAATACATAAATGATTGTGCTGCATGCAACACTACGGCGACTGTCACAGATGAGACATTATGCTTACTTTCCACAGTTAAAATTTCACTCTGCGACTCCACCAGACAGACCTGGGACAGAATATTTTCACTTCTTAAAAGTGCACTATGGCAGCCCTATGGAAAAGGCAGCTTGCCAGCCTCAGACAAAAGACTGTCAGGCACTCTTTGAAGCTTAATCCAGCACAAATCCCACACCCAAAACAGAGGTCTCAGTAGCAGGCATATGTGCCATATATTATTGAACAAGAAAAACAATAGGCACAGCTTCAAAAACACCAACAGGAAGCAGGAGTGCCCAGGTGAACCTCTGGAGTGTGCCACAGCTGGCTCTACTTTCTCTACTGCTCCTGATTCAAGATGTGCAGCCCCTCTTAGCCAGAAGCTGTGCTATAAATGCATCAGTATGTTCTAGTGAAGGTATGCAGCGCCAGTGCTCTACCTGCTTTTCACTCTTCACTAACAGCTCCTGTCGTGGTTGTATTGTAAGTGTGCCTTTTGTTCCTTTGGTATGGGACAAAAATCACAACTTCTGTTTTTTACACAGATAGTGTACAATAAGTAATCGCCGAAAGGAGAGATGCATTGTACCAGGTTACATCAGAAGTAATAATGTATACCTGCAATCCCTGAGCAGGTTGTTATCGCATACACTATCAGATAGTGGTTACATATTCATTTCAATAAAAAAATAAAATAAAAAAAATACTACTGCCCCAATACTTCACTTTCTCTCCCAATCACATTGTAAAAGTATATAATTATCTACTTATTGTTTTTCTATTTTCCCAAGACCGCTATTTTGAGAGGTATTTCTTCTGAACTATGTTTATTCAGATGCTTATTCACACCATGTATGTTCATTTCTGGTTTCTGCTGTTTATAAAAAAGGCCTGTTCGATGTGTGACTTGTTTACAATAACCTTCTGACAATAGCTGGTATAGTTTTGTGGTGTATAATGTCCCAGAAGACAATGTACTCTCATTTTTATGACTAATGCTTACTGAAGTGACACACTCAACACAGAAAGCAAGTGTTGTATGCAAAAGACCAGTCATCACGTTGTACATTTGCGGATATTGTTTTAATGCACTGCACTGCGGCACGGTGGCTGAGTGGATAGCACTCTCGCCTCTCAGCAAGAAGGTCCTTGGTTCGAATCCCGGCCGGACAAGGGCCTTTCTGAGTGGAGTTTGCATGTTCTCCCCGTGTCTGGGTACTCCGGTTTCCTCCGGGTGCTCCGGTTTCCCCTACCACTAAAAATATGTACAATAGGTCTGGCATGCGCCTCCTGTTCGATCTCTGTGTGGAGTGATAGGACAAGTGCCCAAAAAAAAAAATATATATATAACAATTGTAAACCGCTTTGTGACTCTGGTCTGTGAAAGGCGGTATATAAATAAAGCTTACTTACTACTTACACTCTTTGTGGCCTACATAATTTTACAATTAAATCAGAAAACGTTTAAGTGTCATATTCAAGAGAAATATCTAATGTTTTTGAATAGTGTAAAATGTTTCAAGATTCAAAAAATTATTTCCCATTTGCAGTAAAACCACTTTGGAAAAACTCTGCAAGACTACCCCAGTGTGCACATATACACTGTACTGTATGTATATTTGTATTTTTTTTCTATTGTTTTGTACAATGAATAATATGTAAAAATCTGGCCAAAAGTGGTACTGCAGTCACAGTTAATATTTTATAGTCCTCTCCCACTCTCCATGACTCAGGTTGCCAGATACACACAGAATCCAGCAGCAAACACAGGGAATTATTTTATCAGTTGTTTGTCTGTCTCCATTCACATTGCCATGAGGCATGCTAATGTTGAATGAATGTTGGATTTTTATTTTTTTATTTGGACATTTGAGATAAAAAACACAAAACAAAATAAAAGCAATGTATTTATAGATTATCCAAAATAAATAAGCAATTGATGTCCAAAATAGGAGTGGGAAAAATGGATGTTGGAACATATTTCTTCAGTGTATCAACATCAGGGTTTGCTCCAGAGGATATCACCTTTCAATTTTATTTATTCCCTATTTTTTAGACATGTATAAGTCCCACATCAAATAGAGACTAACATTATTTTAATTGGGTACATGTGGTCTTAAATTATTCTTTTTACAATTAAGCTATAATCTGCAAAAAAACATCTTGACCTTCGTCTTTTACCGTTTTTAGAGCAATCTGTCATAGAATGTGATAACATGCAATTAAATACAAAAAGACTCTACCCAGATTTGAACCCGGGTTACTGCAACATGAACTTGTGGTTTTAACCATGAGACCACCGATTCGCACGGTGAGAGCCAATCTGAAGAACGGACGCAAACCAGCAAATTTTGCATCACACGTAAACTTTTATCAGTTGTCTCAATTGTTCAAAGGCATCCCGATATAAATCCTCGTTTTAGTCTCTGTTTTGTCATTAATTATTTGAGAGTCATAACAAGACCTTTTTTAGTTCTGCGCCACATGTTATTTTACCACTGAGATTAGTGAGCCGCGCGGAGTTCTGGCAACCCGATCACGGACTTACATGACACTTCCTGATTGGCGAAACGGCGGAGGGTAGGACACCAAAATCAAAACAATAACAACTTTTACGGGTCGTAAAACTAATTTTGATAATCAAATATCTTGGCTGATCTACTGTTATCAGTTAAAGATGTATACGAAAAGAGCATGATTTAATAACGCGTTTTGAAATATGGGGGCCATTTAAAGATGACTTGACATGCAAATATTACAGACTGCTGCTTAAATTCAAAATAAAGACTATAACAATATTACCATGAATTACTAGATTCCACAATATCCTGTATAGATGCTAAGGTATAAACTATATAGGTTAAAAAGAAAATTCCTTTTTGTTTTAATTTATTTCTCACCTGTATTGTCACTACTATTACTGCAGCACTTTAAAGAGTACATTTCAGTTATAATCAGATATATTTACATGAATGGAAGACCCAGTATTTACCCACAAGCAGTATTATTATGACATATCAATTTCTCCATTGTGAGATCAATAAAGTTTTTCTTATTATCGTGCAAAAAATTTTTTTGAGACTTTGATTCCCAAACTGTGGTGTAAGACCTCAGTGTGTGTGTGCCAATGCAAACAGGCCTTTAATAGCTGTGGGCCATTCATGCAGACAAGCAGAGTTAAATAAAATCACAGTTGAACTTTTCTCTTCACGTCAGCAGACTAAGCCTACGCTTGAGTAAAGTTCTTATTCCAAAATGCTTGCAGGCAAACAAATTATTTAGTGTTGCTGGATTTCACCACATATTTCACGGTGGAGTCAAACGCTTGCGCTTTAGAGAAACACAGGAGAGGAGGGGAACACAAGTTTCTGTCTTCTATAAAAATGTGTGTATGTTTTGTTTTTTCCTTTTGTATAGCACTTGTAGTTTCCCCACTTCACTAAAACTAAAAGGCTTTGAAGAAATACCAATAGATTTCCACAAACTATTGCAATTGCATCACCTGCCAGTCTATGATTTTCCAGTTTATGCTCCACTGTTTGATGTTTCAGCCAAAAACTGAGCAAACAGGATTAAATCTAGGCGTATTATTAATATTCAATTGAACATCACAGAAAGCCTGCCTTGCCAAAATCATGATGCGCAGGTGTTGGATTTATTTAATTGCAAAAATGTTGAGCTTGTGTTGAATTATGACATGTTTACATGAAACCCAAGAACACATTGTCTTTGCTCACCTTTCCTTACGTGTTACTTATTAACTCTCAGGGCCCAATCAAATTTGAATGACAGGACATTTCTGATATTTGGGGAAAGTTATTAAATGGGGTAGTAATATACAATCATGCCTTTTTTTTGAGAGAGAGCCGTTCACAGGCAATGCATTCTGGGATGTTGCAGATTTGCAACATTGGCCCTGTGTGGTACTCTGAGGAGTAAAATCTACAGTACATACTTGGCATGTGCTATATTCACCTTTCATTGTATGCAGTTTTGGGTTCAAATTATTGCAAGTTGGTAATGATGACTTGAAATTGATGCCTAGAAAATCTGAAGAGTGACACTTTGGAAGCTGGTGAGCAGGTTGAAAACTGTGTGTTGCCATAGATTAACTGAGTCCAGCAGTGGTAAACAATATGGATGTACAGTAGCTAGGTAATATGAACTGAAGTTACACCTACCCAGAGAGGGTTTGCACATGAATATAAGTTAATACAAAATAAAATGCAAATGTTTAAACGCATAATTATTTTGGCATTGAAAAAGGCTTTATTCTAGATTTGCATGCACTTTAAGCTAGGGTAAGAGACGATTGCAATGTAGATTAAAGGCGCTATACCCGTTTCTACAATGTTTGAATGTTTAGCACCGCCCCCCAACTCGCTCACAGGCTTCTCATTTCCCCTACGCTCTCATAACACGGAGCCACCTAGTTTTATTTGCGATCTGATACGTATGCTAACATTAGCATTAGCGCAACTTGTAAGCTGTGCAACAATCACTGATGAAATGGTACTAAAGCAATGCACTGCTAACACAATATATAAGTAAAAGAATACCATTAGTTTCGCGTCCGGATGTATTAATTTAAACATTAGAATATATTCTAATATTTAATTATAATTTATTATACAGCTCCTCACAGCAGCAGAACACTCCATTGACTTGAATGCATTTTTTCTTGATAACAGAACTCTCAATCCAATAATGACCGCAGCCCCAATGCAATCTCTGTTTGTAATTCAGGTGTGTAAAATACTGCCATTACTCTGCAAGTACAACAAGCTATCAGCGCCTGTCACTACACACTTGTCTGTGTAGAGAAGCTAGCGGAGCTAGCCACGCTCGATAAACAACTACATATCTATCAATCAACACCATTAAACGTCAAACGGACAATACAGTATACATATACATCCTTAACACACATGCACGGACGATTTCAGAATTTGCTGTCAACGTTTTCATGACAAAAATACTGTTTTAAAGTGACAAAAAGTGATCGCGAAAAACCCGGAAGTTACCATGAAACAGCTAGCTAGCTTAGCTGTTACCTGCCTAGCACGTCCCGGTGAAACCTTTGGGAGCTAACTATTTTATTCGCAGTCATTAAATACATTTCTAATTATAAGGGTTGTCTAATATTTGTTCAAATATGTATATATTTTTTATTTTAGAATTATATTCGAATTTTGAAGTTGAAGCCCTGGTGTTAAGCAGCGCTGTAGAGACTAGAGGACGCAGGCTGTTCGCTGCTCGTTCTGTGAGCGGAGGAGAACGAGCGGCCCGCTCAGACTCTACTCAGCACTTTTCACTGCTTGAATTTCATACACAGTGGAATCAATGACCTCAAGTTTTCAATTAAATTATGTATTATGATACAACTTGTATGTAGTAAAAAGCATTTTTATGAACTACTTAGAAAAAAAATCGGGTATAGCTTCTTTAACTAACTTACTTATTTACAAGTTGCCAATTCATGTTCACTTGTGAACTCTTTGATTTTACAACTTCTCATTTCTAGCACCTTGGATTTGATTCCAGAATACTTAAATTCCTGCCATTTCTGTTGAAATTGAGGTCAGACAGGCAACTCACAGCCACCTGTAATTACTGTAAGATATTGTAATGAGGCTCAGGAAGTCATTCATTCCTCTGTAGAGTACTGCTAACAGCTTGAAACATATGGAGGGGAAATCGTGAACCAGTGTTGCTGGCAATTCCACACTGATTATTAAGGAACACCTGTTTGGCTGGCTGGCAAGGCGACTCGGGGTCCTGCTGAATAGCAGCAGGCTAATGAAGGTCTTCTCAGCTTAATTGTTTGGGCTATAAATAGTGACAGATAGAGGAATAGAGCACAAAGCCAGGCTCATCCATTCCTATGCCATACAGTGAACGCAGTACCAGCGGTTTAAGAATGGAGCAAAGACAGCAAATTTGGTAATTGCCCACATTAGCAGTTTGAAAAGAGCCATTAGTCTGGACATTGGGGCTTCTTGGTCTACTAAAAAGTAAACAAAATCTGTGTTAACATAAAATGTATGTTTGTAACATGCTGTGGTTTGTGCTGGTTGGTGTCGCAATGGTTAGAGCTGTCATCACCCATCACAAGTCTGAGTAGGTTTTCTCCAGGTGCTCCGGTTTCCCAAACCAAAGGAAACTACAACGGGGGACAATGAATAAAACTAGCCCTGAGCTTTTTCTGATGTAGAAGCAGCTGGTCATTGATACACATTGTCCTATTCCAATATATACTGTTTGAAAGTGGTTCCACACTTCCATAAATTGTCAGATGAATGAAAGACGTTCTTAATGTCCTTATTAGAAAAAAAGTTGAGAAGGAATACTTTACCAGTCAACTTTTAAGATATGTTTTAGTACGGTTATAAAAGGCAAAGCAGCATTTGATAATGAAGGTAAAGTGAAAAGGCAGCCAAGGCTTGTAGGTCTCCTGGATTAGAAATTCAAATTAAGCACAAAGTGAATTATTTTTACATTGGAACTTCCAGAGTCTTTAGTTTACACACTGACAGAAGCTCATTTGAGTGAAATATTAAATGCAGGGCACATCACTAATTGCAACATTACCCACAGCAATATCTCTGAATGACTCTTTGACAGAAGAACTCATGAGAATAATGCTGGATCATCCAGTGTGTTTTTAACGGGTCACTGTAACTTTGTCAGTCCCTTATGCAGAATATGATGAGAAGTTTGTGTTTCCAGGTCAAATAGAGGTCTATAGAAAGACTGTGAGGAGGTGAAAATATGCTGCTTGGGGTCATTTTGTCAGGGTTTAGGTTTATTTTCTGTATTATCTTAACCCATGTGTCTTCTTTAGTTGTACTTCCTGTTTCCTGGTTACCTGCCCCGCCCTCATTAGCATCACCTGTGTCTCGTGAGTCTTGTGTTTTAGCCCCTTCACGCTAGCATTGTCATTCCACGTCTGTTCTAGTTATGTCCTCGACCCCTGTTTGGTTACTTTTCGTTGTTTCCCCAGGATTTTGATTCTGGATTTGCTTTTATTAAATCCATTAATTATAGTTCTGCATTTCGGGTTATTTTACTTTTACCCAGCATGACACAATTATGTTGGGTAAACAAAATAACAGTGGCTCAGTTGGTAGAGCATTGGCCATTGGGTCTGAAGGTTGTGGGTTCAAGCCTACCACGAGACCTACTTAATGACTCCCACTAATGACTACTCGTTGTGTCCTTGGTCAAGACACTTAACCCCACTTTGCCTGAAGCCCCTGCTGAAAGATCTCAGCTCCTGTGGACTCACCACCTGCATGAGGATCAGTGAGGGGCTGGTGCTCTGTGTCCTGGGTGCAGACACAGAGCATCAGAGACCACTTTATGTCCTGTGTATAGTTTCACCTTGCCCTCTGATTGTAGAAGGAGGCAGGTTGTGCTGTATAGTTTATAGCAATCAATTTGACGGCTTTTTGTTTTGAAAGTGCAATTAGTCCCAATGTTGTACCTTTGTGGCCTTCATCACTCCATGCATCCATCCATCCATTTTCTACTTGTTAATCCATTTCTGGGTAAACTTGAAGAGCGCTACCTCTGACTAATTATCCACTGTTCAATATCAAGTACTTGTTACCATAGCAACACACTATTTACTGTCGGAAGTTAGCGTTAGCCTTTTTTGCTGTATTTCAGTTGGAGTAGTAACGACCAGTTTTTAGCACTTATAAAAGGTGAGTAAATGTAAAAACCTTATAAATGACTTTCTGAATCTGGTTAAAAATTAAACATACTTGGGTGGGGTATAATATCTCAGAATTCCGTTGGTTTGAATGTGGGAATTCTGGTAGTTTCCGAATTCTGGAAGTCCTAGTGTTAAAGATGACTTAAATGGGATAATGGGCTTTATCCTGTATTTATTGGACACAGCCTTGGTCACTGCTGCATGTGTGGTTCCATCTGGATCCAGAACCCAGAGCACGGTGTCACCTTGGCTCTACTCTGAAGTGCACTGTATGCAATCACAGCAACCCCATTATTATAATTTATGCACAACTCACCGCTCAACCCACACCGACTGGACCGGGATTAACCAGGACCACAGCGGGTTAGTCTCCAGTGCAAGGTTACACAAACACCGCACTTGTCAATAACATTAAGGCAAAGAAGGGTTCACAGCATTCACCTCTGTGTACTTTACAATACAGTATATTTTATGCATGTGAGAAGAAGTGTTTCTATTTGTTTTTGACTGATATATGTTAAATAGAAATAGCTTTCTTGATATATATTAAATGGTTAGATCCAAATGAATAAATTAGCAAATACGTTGCGAGCCAGGAAGGACATGTTTGTGAAAGGAGACATTTCTTTAAAAAAATACGTTGTGAACACTTTTTAATTGTGTTCATTAATATACATTTTTTTATCCACCCACACTGATATCAAGAACTTCGGCATATATTTGTAACTCTGCCCCTTCTAACTAAAATCAAGTTTTTCAAACCAGTAACGATATGATAAATTGCAATCCTTTGAAATTACACTCTTTACAATTCAATAAGAAAAAAAAAATATATAAATAATGTAATTCCATCTGATGGTAGAATAATAGTTGCAAGCCAATACCGTTATCCTTTATGCATCTGTTACCAAATAATTTCTGCTTAAGATATTATTTCAAATTCTAAAACATAAAGATGTATGTTTATTTTTAATTTTTTTGTGATGTCTTTCTGGACCTCGTGTCTATAATAAAGTGTAATAATAATACAATTAAAAATAAATCTAATCACCATGAAAGAAAATGTATAATATGTCGTCTTGTAATTGCAAATGTTTTATAAACATATTTCTTGGATAATAAAATCCAAATAACACCAGAGCCCACAGAGAAAATTGCTGTAACACACGGTCTTTACAAACACAATACTTGACTTATGTGCAATTATAAGCTCCGGAGTGGGGCTCGTTGACCTCTCTGCTGCGAACGGGCTCATGTTGGAGACCCACTGTGTGACCCTTGTGCCTCATTTGGACGAATAGTGCATACTGCGCAGGTTTTACACAACCCAAGGTAAACATTGATTCCATGTAGATTTGTGTAGTCTTAATCTGTGTTCACACCGCAACGTCAGGACCGCCAGGCGCAGTCAACATCAAAGGAACATCTGGCTCCGTTTAGCGTTCCCTCATTTGATGACGGTTTGATGATGGTTTAATGTTGTCCTTGCAATTTGTAATGGAAAAGCTCACATTTTCATGACACTTGGATTGGATTGTGTTTCTGTGGTTGGAGTAAACCTCTGGAATGAGTCGGCTATACTTCAAGACTTTGCTGAAGAAGAATAATATCCAAACATATTGGTTGTGAATGCTGAGCAGAAAATAATAATAATCATGAAGTATGTGTATTATTTTGATTTGTGTGTAGTAGCCATTTAAGTGTATTGTATACTAAAGGGTAGGTGTCTATAAGCCTTCTGCCTATTCTGTTTTCAATCCTTATTTAAAATCGTTTTTGAATAAAGTAAAAAATGTCTGAAATAAATTGAGAAACTGAACTGCATTCACTCAAACATTTGGGAATCCTGAAAGCTGTTAGTCGTAGCTAAACTTAAGTAATGTTGGAGGTGAATACTAGATGTTCCCACTGTATGACTATTGCTGTGGTTCCGTTTCAAATTTCAATTGGTGAAATGGTAAAACATAGTGGACTCTCAATATAACACAGTTCACCTTTCGTGGCCTTGCTGTTTTCGCAGACTTTTTGTCCATTTATGCCACATGTATACTTCAAAAACATCATACACAGCCTCATATAATAACGTAACATGACAGTTACCTGTTTTTCAGAGTCAGAAGAAAACTGTTGTGGCTTGTGTGCGCCGTTGTAATACAGAAAAAAACAACATGTATCTTATTTGACACTTTGGGTTTTTGGGTCTGAAAAAACTCACCTGGGGTTCAAATATACGCATTTGAAAACCAGTAACATGTTTTGTTGTTAGAAAGTTAAGTACAACAGCTTTAAGACTGAACATGACTTTTTTTTCCTTCTTTTCCCATCAACTTTCATCAGATTCACTTTGAGTCAGAATTACAAACTTTTCAGAACATCAGGCGAAGGCTGTTTGTGCCGACGGAGGTGAGAAGTACGAGTTTGTGAGGAACTTAATTTCAACATTCATTTGCTCGTTCTGCTTTTTAGAATGAATGGCCAAAAACTGCTGTAACTTTTAATATTATTCTGGGTGCAAGCAGCGTGAAACATGGTGTGGAGATGTCAGCAGAGGCAGACCTTACATCGAGGCTGACCCTGAACACTCTCCAACAATCTATTTCTCTGCTTTTACTATTGTATTATGCATGCGCTTTAAACATGCAGGGCTATGTGGAGGAAGCCGACGCTGCCTTTGATGTCCCGCTTTCATTTTTCCTTTCCTTATTCAAGACCATTATTATCAGCAAGATGCGCAGATGTATGTATGTATGTAAACATGCTTGGGCAGTGTATTTTGTATGTTATTAGTTTTATGTAAAGGCAGACATATAGGGCCGCTGACCGGTTTATGATTCTTTGAAATTCTCTTGGAATCTATATAGAATACCATATCAACTGGATGTTTTTAGTGGTTGGGGAAACAGTAGCACCCGGAGGAAACCTACGCAGACACAGGGATAAATTCCACTCAGAAAGGGCGTGTTCTGACCGGGATTAGAACCCAGGATGTTTTTTGCTGAGAAGTGAGAGTGCCATCCTCTCAGCCACAGTGTTGCCCATACAGTAGCGAAGTGAAGTGAAGGGGAGGCGGGTGTTAGGTGTCGGTGACATCAAGAGTTTGTGCCAAATTGGCTGGTCATAGTTTGGCAATGATGGTGAAGGCTATGGTAAAGGAAGGCCAAATGCTACTCCTCACTCACTCAGGCGCATTACATACGTCGAGGTAAACTCAGATCCAATCATTTAAATCTGCAAAATGAGTTAACAGTTGGGAGGGGTTAACGGAGCTCAATGGAGAAAATCCAGAACCAACGTGCAAAATGAAATTAGTTTGATGGTATGGTAAGACTAGGCTATTACGTATGTGCTCTACAATTGCTTTTCCAGTTACAAACTACAAACTTCATACATCTTCAGCTGTACTGGTAAATATGTTTGACTACTGTTATATGTGCACTTCACAAAGAAGGCCTGACAGTTTATACCATCAGTAGAAAGAGGAACTAGTGTATTTACTGCAGTGAGGAGATGGTCGCCAGTGCTGTACACGTGTCTTTCATATCCTTCTGTTTGTCTCCATTGGCTGTTGGCATGTTAAGCAGCGTCTGGCAGGTGGTGGGAGGAATGCTGCCTCACATTTTAAAATGGCCTCTGTCTTCTTTTCCCCTGTCTGAATAGAGGAGTTTGCACAAGTTAGAAAACAGCATTAACTATCTCGAGCTTCAGTGTGGGTTTTTTGTATATAAGCCTATCAGAGCTCAATGTGATGTTGAGTAAAATGCCTCGGAAAACTGAAGATGAGATTTCTGACAGGAGAGTGCAGACTCGATTTACCGCTACTGGGTTGGGACCAATGGTATTACACTAATGAGGCAATGGAAAGTTTCATTTTTTGTTATTTTTTCTGTGGATTTGACTTTCAGCTGTGTTGACAATAGAGAAGAGGGGATTTACAATGCAGGCTAAATTTGTGCATGTTTTATCATTTTATTGCGTGATGCAATCGCAGACAATATTTTCAGTTCAGTTCTGTTCTGTGTTGTAACATTCAAACACTAGTTGCTGTTCAACCGTTGCGACCTTAGCGCACACAGGCTTCAACAATGCTCCCCAAGGCCATTGACAATATTCAAATTATACAGATATAAAAATACACAAAAACCGCATAAAAGAGCTTGGTGTATGTTGTTTGGACATTAAGCCGGATTTATCATCAGACAGGTGGCACTAATACTTCAGACACTGCTACAATTTTTTGAACAACAGTAAAAAATAAAAAATCAGGCTGTACTTGTCATCTCTAAAAAGCACTGTACGCCACAGACTGCCTTTGATAGAGAACACCATGCACCTCGAACAGCACTTTACAAATTTAAATTTGTACTCAGCGGCAACCCTGCTTTGATCAATAGTCCCAGTTTGACTTCATTCTATTCTTTACTACAGTTCAAGATGCAGTACTTTGAACATTTCATAAAAAAGCAAGAGAATAAAATAAAAAGTGCAGACCTGAATGTTAAAGCAACACAGGTCAGCTTCAAGTGCAAAGTTATATCTGCTATTACATTCCCCGTGTCCGCAAGCACTCCTTTCAAGCATTCAAATGAGTTCTTCAACATTACCATGAGGCCAATGTTCAGACAACACATCTGGGTCTTGGAAGGTCTTGACATATTGATGCGTTCCATAGGTGCTTCAAAACTTTGGATAAAGTCCAATCATATACAGTACAGTGGTAGAATAAACTTCCAATAAGTCATCTGTGGCGACCATAACATAGACAGCGCTTTTTTCCTTAGACCCAGGCATCAATTCGGCAAATGTGTTCTGTCTTGTAACCAACATTTTGGACATTTATCAACACTTGTCCCTTATGGACCAATACCATTGTGTTTTCTGTTTAATTTCTTGTGTTTGAATTGATTCTCTGATCTGTGTTGGCGAATTCAACTGTTGTGTAAAGTCCATCCATCCATTTTCTTCCCCTTAATCCATTTCTGGGTCGGGGGGGTGTCAGTCAGAGCTGCACCCAAGTCACATAGCACCAGCCCCTCACTGATCCTCTGCAGGTGGTGAGTCCACAAGAGGACGGCTGCTCTGTAAGTGTGAGCATAGCCTTGATCTTTCAGCGGAGGCTTTTGGCCAAAATGGGGTTAAGTGTCTTGCCCAAGGACACAACGGCAGCAGTCATCAGTGGGAGTTGGTGGAGAAGGTGTCGAGGTGGGAAGTCCTCCAAGATAAATGCTGTTTTGATTTATGCTATTCAAGAAAAATTAGAATGGAATTGAATATTTGTTCATTATTACTGGTTGTGTGGAGGGGGAACCAAGTCAAGCCAGATATACAGTATAGATAGAAAGATACCACAGCATAATATAGAGCGTACTCCATAAAGCAGAGGCCATAATGCATGTGAAGAAACTTGCATAATCTAACATTTAGTTGATTACTGTATAGACCAGAGACTGCATACAATACTTCTTCTCACACCTTTCAATGAAGCTGTTACAATGCATTATCAAACCAGATGGAATCATAAAAAATCCATCATCTTTGAAACCACTCTTCTAAGAAAATCTATTTTTCACAAGCGATGGAGGTTCTGCCTTGCATCTTGTATGTAATATACTTGCTCTGCTGTGTATGTTTTATTCTGTTTGAATGGGGGAAAGTCTCTATGGAAAAGTGCATGGCTGGCACATAGACTGCTAAAGAGTGCACTAATTAAGCTTTAATTTGCACCCATTTCCGCAGCGAATTTACAGCCAGCCCACTCTGGGGATTCCACTGCGCTGCTTTGCTCCGCCAAGATGCTCTCACTCAGCCTCCAGATACGGGCTAAAGAAGAGGCTATCCACCACTCCAACTGCAGATAATTACAAATAGTTAGTTTCACTGCCATCTTTTGGGAGCCCCGAAATGTTTGCAGAATAATATTGTGTGAAGCAATAGTAGTTTGAATAGTCTAACAAGCCTGTCAGGGGTTTCACTCATCCAAGCGGTGATGTCAAACTCTGATCTGCGAGATTAGACGATGCCACTCTTTCAATTACAGAGAAATCTCAAACTCCTATGTGTACTAGTGACCCACTTTATTTCAATATACAGTCTGCATAGAAACAACTCAAACACGGAATACTTTATGTCTTGGTTGTGAATGTAAAATCTTCTTAAACACCCAGAATTTTTAAGATTTTTGTTTTGTTTGTTTACAATTTGTAAACTGTGTATAATAACGTCAAGTTCACCCAAGTAAGTAAGCTTTATTTATATACCGCCTTTCACAGACCAGAGAATCAGCATTTGTCCTCTCACTCCACACAGAGATGGGAGCGGGGTCGCCGAACAGGAGGCGCATGCCAGAGCTATTGTACATATTTTTAGTGGTAGGGGAAACCGGAGTACTCGGAGGAAACCTACGCAGGCACGGGGAGAACATGCAAACTCCACTCAGAAAGGCCCTGGTCCGGCCGGGATTCGAACCCAGGACCTTCTTGCTGAGAGGCGAGAGTGCTATCCACTCAGCCACCGTGCCACCCAAGTGCTTTACAATTGTTGAGAGTACAGATTTTTTCCTATTCACTCCACACACCGTGATGACAAAAGCGAGATGGCGAACACGCTGTAATTAAGTAAGTAATCTTATATATAGTGCCTTTCAGACCAGAGTTACAAAGGGCTTTACAATTGTTATGGGCATTTTTGTCTGTTACTCCACACAGAGATGGGAGCAAGGTCGCCGTACAGGAGGCACATGCCAAAACTGTTGTACATGTTTTTAGAAGCAGGGGAAACTGGAGCACCTGGAGGAAACCAGAGCACCTGGAGGAAACCGGAGCACATGATGGAAACCTACGCAGACACAGTGAGAACATGCAAACTGCAAGATTCGAACCCAGGACATTCTGACAGGGAAGAGAAAGTGCTATCCACTCCATGCCATGGTGCCCCATATGTTGACAATCAGCAACGTCCAGAAGTTTGGATATTAAAGTTATATTAGAAATATTCTTTTCCTGTAACTCAGACTTGTTCTTTCTTCTTTTTTTCTGAGTTCCAGGATCCATGTTTTATACATTTCATTTTTTTATTTGATTTATTTGACAGGACTCTACAGATCTAACATGAATCAATCCTTTTGTGTGGTTTTGGTGGAACACTTTGAGTCTAACCTTGAGTGTACAATATTCGATAGAGAAGCATTGGATTTTTAAATTAAAGGTATAAAAGTCTTTAAAATATGTGTTAAGTTAAAACAGATGTGTGTAGCTTCATGTGCCACTGAAATGTACCACCTGAGACAGAGGCGGAAGGATTTTTGTTTATATGTGGGTGCAGAAGTTACGTCAGTTTTGCATGACATTGCCTTTTCGTCTGAACACTTTTTTCAGGCCCTTATCAAACCAACGCATTACTGTTATAATTACTGTTTGTAAAAATGTATTTATATTGTCAATAATGCAGGAGGGTCTATGGGCAGTAGTGATGATACAGGACACTTGACATTTAACAACATGTATGGACATTGGCCATTTGCCCTTTATGGATCAATGGCTCTATGTGTTTTTTTTTTGTTTTTCTTTTTTAATCATTGCATTTCTTGTGTTTAAACGGTTTGATTCTCTTATCTCTCTGATCTGTGTTGTGTTAAAGTCCTCCGAGATTACTACTGCTGTGATTTAGGGCTACACAAAAATATATTGAATTGAATAATTATTATTATTTCCATAGTAAGAGAAAGCGGTGTGGCTTGTAGATAACTCATATTGCAGTCTGGAGCCTTCACTATTGTCTTTATTACCTGAGACAGAGGAGGAATGATTGGACTTTCCGACTGCATTTACTGCTGTCTGCTGCCTCAACCCCAAGGCCATGTTATGAAGACTTGTGTAAAATTTGGTCCTGGGCAATTCATCTTTGTCTGCCTCCCTGCCAGTCCAGATAGAAGTGTGGCGTGGTGACCTCCAACTTTTTATTTATTTTGTCACTATTCTTTTGCGGTTGAAACTGGAAAGATTGTACATGCAGGTGACGGACCCACCATTAAAAAGCATAATTTTTCGAAAGTGGCGGAGCAGAAAGACAGTATCTGTGTTAGTGGTCCAAGGGGAGACTGACAACCCATTGAGCAAGTTCCCAGTAGGATGAGAATGTGAATTCATGGGGAACCATCTAAAATTAACTACACTGTAAATAATTTCAACGTAAAGAGCTGACAGACCTTTTGCTCTTTACTGTTTTTTTATATATATATATGATATCCTAATGTAAGATACCTCTACAGTAGTATACTATACCCTAAGCAGTTTATTCATGTAATTCTTAGAGCAATGCCAAAATACAAGTTTTTTGTAGGGTAAAATTACTTTGTGGTATGTAAACCACAACCATGTACATATTTCACAGAGTAATACAGTAGTAAAATATACATTATGTTTTGATTATTTCGAGATTACAAAGACATGATATGTATTTTGTTATTTCAACTTCTCACAGACAATAATCAAGCGACGACAACAAAATAGAAATGTAGTATCAGGAAAAAAAATCAATGCCAATGTCGACACCAATGCTACTTTAAATGGAAAAATGAAAGACACATGGACAAAGGTGGACTTTCAGAATAAAATTCCAGGATTTTTAGGGATTATTTATACACACAGGACCGCTGCTGCACCGCACCCATCTACTGACATCGGAACCAATCAGCTTTCACGGCACAACCACTCAGAGAGACTCCTCATTGGCTCCTTTACTTTTGCAGCCCACAATGTAGAGCAAACTGCAATACTTCACTGTTTACTATGAAAACATGTATTTTAGTGTTGAAAATCAGCTTTATGTTCATACCAATTTCTTACAGTGCAGTGACACGTTTACTGATGGTGTAGACATCTTTATTTGTCTTTCTCTCAAGTCAGAATTACTGTTTTCCCTTTGACTCCTAATCACTCGTGTTGTAGACCTCACAAAATATCTCGGGTCGTTTACAGGATAGAAACAAATGCGCGACACTCATGAATTACTGATTGTGTTCTTGATTAGATCCAAACAAAGAACAAGGCCCGACTAAAAACAGATTCCCACAAAAATATGCCTGCTCCCACCGAATACCTTTCTGGCATAGGCTCCCAGTGGCATAACATCTATAGCTGGCAGTGAGCATAGATCCGCCTGTAAGCACATGTAATGCTTAACCCAACTATAGGACGCTCCATGTGTGTTTCTGTGTCTCCATCACTGGCAGTTTCTGTTATTTTGCCAATGACTTATTCAGCATGCAACCAAACAACTACACTCTTGTGAAAGAAACATGGCCCACAGCCTTGTGAAATTTGAATGAAAACAAAACAGAGACCACACTGAGAAGGAGTGCCATGCATTTTACATTGAGACTTGGCAAGAGCAAAACCCTGTATATTCCCTCATTAGGCCTGTCACATCTCCAAAACTGACTTTAAAATGGAAAAGGACTTTTGCAAGAGGAGAGCATCAGGGAAATGTACATTCCTGCAAATTTCATAGCCTTTAATTTTTAAGTAATTATGCAAAAGCTGTCTTCAGTACATTTGTGCCTCAACCCTGTCTGTGGAGCCATTGGGCAGATTGTGATCCAACACACATTAAAATAATAATATAAAATAAGAGAAGATTGAGAGATCGCTTTCAGTGTTGCATCACAAGTGAGAACAGAAGGAGTGAGGAGCACACAGCACAAGATAAGTGAACAATAGCTATACTAATTAAAATAAAACAAATTCTCTAGCATCAAAGGTATACAATCTCTACCTTGAACATAATACTAATTTTTAATAATTAATACTAATTAAAAAATACTTTTTTTCTGAAATGATTGAAGGCTGCAGCAACAATCTGCGTGTTCTGTTCTCAACAGTTAATAGATTAACAAAGCCCCCCTGTTCAAATGCCATTAGAGCTTACTTCCAAACGTAAATGCAATGAGTTTGCTCATTTTTTCAATGACAAGGTTCAAGGCATCAAAAACGCCATTGTCTCCAATCCACAGATAACCATCCAACAGCCAGAAAGGCTCTCTGAGCTAACTCACTTTGCACCTGTAAATGATAAAACTGTCCAAGAGATAATCTCCAGTTTGAGCTCCTCCACATGCAGCTTGGATGTACTACCCACTAGATTTCTAAAGTCTGTTCTGAGCAGTCTGTTACATTCACTCACACAGATAGTAAACATGTCCCTTCATTCTGGAATATTCCCAAAGGCCCTGAAAACTGCAGTCATCAGGCCCCTGCTAAAAAAGAGCGTCTCGATGCTACGGTACTTAACAACTATCGTCCCATCTCAAATCTGCCATTTATGGGGAAAGTCCTTGAGAAAGTTGTCTACCTACAGCTTACTAGATTTCTTATAATCAACAACTCATTTGATATGTTTCAGTCCGGCTTTAGACCCCACCACAGCACTGAGACTGCTCTCGTTAAGGTTACAAACGATATCCGGCTGAACACTGACGCAGGCAAAGTCTCAATCTTAATCTTGTTAGATCTAAGTGCTGCCTTTGACACCGTCGACCATGAGATCCTCTTACAGAGACTAGAGGACTGGGTTGGCGTCACTGGCACCGCCCTAAGTTGGTTTAGGTCTTACCTTGAAGACAGGAAGTACTTTGTGGAGATTGGAAACTGTGTCTCAGATCATATGGCCCTGACCTGTGGAGTCCCACAGGGGTCGATCCTGGGACCTCTTCTGTTCAATCTCTACATGCTGCCGTTAGGTCAGTTAATACGCAGAAACGAAGTTTCCTATCATAACTATGCAGACGACACTCAGATCTATGTCTCACTGACTGCAGGAGAACATGGACCAGTGGACTCACTCCTTCACTGTATCCAACAGATCAGTGAGTGGATGCAAAACAACTTCCTTCAGCTAAACGCAGACAAAACTGAAATGATTGTCTTTGGTCCCCAGAAACAAAGAGAGAGCGTCATCTGTCACCTACAGTCTCTCTCCCTAAAACCTTCAAACAAGGTCAGAAATCTAGGGGTAATACTGGACTCAGACTTAAATTTTAATAGCCACATCAAATCAGTAACATCAGCAGCTTTTTACCATCTAAAAAACATTGCCAGGATCAAAAATATAGTGTCTAAAGCAGACCTGGAGATTCTTATCCATGCATTTGTCTCCAGTAGGTTAGACTACTGCAATGGCCTGCTCACAGGTCTGTCCAAACAGGCTGTAAAACAGCTGCAGTACATTCAAAATGCAGCAGCTCGAGTCCTGACTAGAACCAGGAAGTACGACCACATTAGTCCAGTCCTCAGGTCTCTGCACTGGCTTCCTGTGGCTCAGAGAATAGACTTTAAAACAGCTTTGCTTGTGTACAAGTCTCTCCATGGCCTCGCACCAAAATATATTAGTGACATGTTAGTCCCATATGAACCAGCCCGGACTCTGAGGAGCACAGGGACTGGACTCCTGTTAGTACCCAGAGTCAGAACTAAACATGGGGAGGCTGCTTTTCAGATTCATGCTGCTAAAATCTGGAACAGTCTTCCTGAAGATGTGAGACAGGCCTCCTCTCTGACAATGTTTAAAACCAGGTTAAAGACAGTTCTGTTTAACTGTGCATACAACTGAGGGATTTTATATTTCTATCTTTCTTTTTAATGTTCTGTGATAATTTATGATTTTAATGCTTTCTTGTTTTGTTCAGCACTTTGAATTGCCTTGTGTATGAATTGTGCTATATAAATAAACTTGCCTTGCCTTGCCTTGCCTAATAAACATTGTTGCTTTATAAGGAAATACAGCCTATGTATCTCTATGTTATCCTACATTTCCCTTCGGGTTCTGCAGCAACTTCACTTAGCTTTGATCCAAAAATAGCCACCACCATTTTACAGCTCACCTTTTCCAATAGTACAATAGATTATGTCTTTAAAACAGGAAAAGTTAATTTGGTCGGAGCATTGTGACAGCTGGCTGTGTGAGCATAAAACATTAATGAGAACTTCTTGTTGCCCCTGACCTTACACCACCCCTAACTGACTTTAGAAACTGGAGTGAGTGTCCTCCATTGACCCTTTGTGGTTATTGCAAAATGCTCTCCCAGGATATGAATCAATGATCATTTAGGATCAATTAATCTAAATGAATGGTTGAGACAATACTCCAGACGTGGAGGGGGAAGAGTCCCTGCAGTCCATAAATCTATGCCCAGCAGATGATGTAGTTCTCCTAAGCACAGGCTGGTTCTAAATATGCTGCAGGTGTGCCAAATGAATCCACCAAAAGCCCATTAGTGCCAGCTCTATGCAGTGAATGCACTGTTTGCTAAAGCGGTTCCTTAAGGCGCTCTACATTTACACAATTAAAATTTTAGAACTTTTTCCGCAATGTGTTTGTTACTGAAAGTGTTTGCACGTAAATTCTAAGATGTACTTTTGAACGTGTGATCGGCAATACACAGTTAATGGAGTCGAAGTAATGACATAATAATCTTGACTAACAATGACTTGGGTGAATTGAGTTTGATTTTAGGTCTTGACGTGATTCTCAATGGGGCTCAGTGAGTCGTTTTTCATTCACGCAGCTCACTAGGTGGCAAACTACAGTCAAAGCTGCCTTGGGGCTGATTAATGGAAATGTGGCTGCTTCTATCAATCACACATCCCATTCACAGCTACTGATTTTCTAACCGCCACTCTATTCTCTTGGGACCTGAACCAACCTCTTGCTATAGCCTAAATCAATCTGGATAATGTGAATATTTTACGGTTCAAACTAATCTGGTAAAACATAAATAAGAGTAATAACTAACAGAAACACAACGCGCCTCATTTCATAGACACTATCTTTACACGGCAGTAAAATGGCTGAAGCTACCGACCAGCTTGTGAAGGTTTGGGTGCGAACGCGTCAGCAATAATAAGGGAAATGTCACCTACAGGCGGCACACAATGCTCCCACACAACAACACAGATCCCAGTGGGTAATGTAAAAGGACCGCGGCATTTACAAAACAATGGCAGCGGAAATCAACCAAGAGAGATTCCAATCCATCTGACTGAGGCCCTTTGGCAAACAACTCTGCAGTATGGTGTCTGCAATTTAATTATTGCAACAAGTTCTCAATTAAAATATAGGCGACCGTTATTATTTTGCCGTCTGGCTCTAATAGAACGCAGGAGTTAGACAAAGGGACTATACGCATGACAGTGATGAATAGCTTGTTTTAAAGCACGAATACAAGTGTGCAGAGGAGAGGAGCAGCCCTTAAAAAAAAGCTTTTTGATTTTGTGGCGGGTAATTGCTTTGGAGAGGCACAAACATAATTGTGGCTAATTAAGGAGAAGATATTGATGAGCACCAGACTGAACTAAAAAGACAGAGTGATCTTTATTTGTGTCGTCCAGTGTATTATACGGGCCGTCTGAAAACAACAGCGTCATCACACGCTTCTGTTGTTGTACGGAAAACAAGATGGTAGCTAAGATCGCCCCAAGACAAACAGATGGACTGGACAGGCAAGTGAGGTAGGAACAGTAGCGTCCGTAACGTTAGCACTTAATGATGTGGGTGTGAAATGTCATCATGTTGACTCACAAAAACCTCTGAAGTAGTGCAGGGCAGAGGCTGGTTAGTACTGTGATGAGAGACCTCTGGGAACAGGTGCCACAGTGGGGCGGCTGTAAAGTGCCAAACTGTTATTGTGTCTTTAGGCATGGCACATCACCCACATTGCCTAGAATGAGCCTGGTGTGTGTGTGAATGGCTGGTGGTGCTGCTTCTGTCTTCTGTCAGTGGGCCCCAGGGCAGCTGTGGCTACAGAAGTAAGTTATCACCACCTCGGAGTGAAAAAATAATGACATGTGAAGCGTCTTTGCGTGAAAAGTGCTGTATAAAAGTACATAAGCGTGCATACGTTTTCCTGCAACAGCACAAACTATATGTTATAATACGTCATTCATGCTCCCAGTAGTGTCAATAATACAATCCATTTCAGCAAAGAAAGAGAGAATGCTTTCACATTTTTAAGTAACTTGAGAGTGAAAGAGTGAGAGGGTTTTGCACGTTCTCTTATTACAAGTAGCATTATAAAACAGCCGCAGTCCGAAGCTGTCAGTGCAGTCTGCTTGTTCACCACCGGAGCCTGCAGGTGCCATTCGTGCTGCATTCTCTGTGCATAATTGATGGGTGACTAAATGTCTCCGATGCCCTGTGCTTTCATGCTGACCGCACCAGTGAAGCTAAATATGTTACTGTTTGCCAGACAGCGCTTCACACGTCCAAAGAAAAACATGTGGTTGAATACTGTGCAGAAATATCTTGTAGCAAACACTCACCGCTCCCAGTGGCTTCCCTCGCACTGTCCCCCGTTGTCCCCTCTGACAGAGTAGCTTGACAGATGGATCACAAAGATGCACAATCATTGCATGCTAGAGACTGGGATGGAGCGCAGCCATTATTCTAAAGCAAAGCTGTCTGGTGGGGCAAGGCCTGCGCGCCACATGGTGCCATGATAGATGGGGACCATTAATCAAAGCGGGACTGCGGGCTGAGATTGATGTGCACAAATTCAAATGCTCCAACCGCATTTGGAAGATGAAGGCAGTGCAGGCAAGGTGAGGACTGTTCTGTCTGCTGGAAGGACAGGTGTACAACTAGAATGAAAAAGTGCCGCTGACATATGTTGGGGTTTAGGGGCCGCTCTGTCCTGTAAGCTTGCTGATGTAACTCCATGTTCTATTCCCAGCAGGCGGCCCTCTGTCTCATATTGAATTAGACGTCCTACATTTGTCATTGCCCCAGTGACTCGCTGTCCTTCACAATGTCTTTTCAAGAGGATGGTAAGAGCGAGCACTGGAACACTGAAGTGCACACACAGAATAGACCACACTTTACTGCAGCACCAGATAGAGGTCTCATTAGATCTGACTGCAAGCTTTGAGTACTACATTGTATCATAATACATTGTATCATAATACTGCAAAAGAATAGGCTTTTTTTTTTATTCTCTCAGAGGTCAATTGTGTATCAAGGGAATACATTAACTCAATTTTATCTGGATATGCTCGAATGAAGAAGTAAATGATTACTCACATACATATTGTTGGTAATAGTTTGCAAATTGAATCTGTTTAGGCCTTTCATTTAGAAAGTCATGTCATTTTCATTCCCTTTATTAGTCCATTTCTGGGTTGGGAGGGTGGCAATCAAAGCCGCCTTTCAGTCCTCAAAGCCCCCTTGCCGAACCTGGGCTGATGCTGGGTCCACGGAAGATGGCTCCTCTGTCATTGACACAGCCTTGGTTTGTTTGTTTTGTTTTTATTCAGATCCCCATTAGCTACTCAAAGAGACAGTATTCTTCCTGGGGTCTATATAACGGGGGCTTCAGGCAAAGTCGAGTTAAGTGTCTTGCACAAGGCAACGGCAGTAGACATCAGTGGAAGCAGGTGACATGATTTCGGGGGGGATTAAACCCACAGCCATCAGGTCCAAAAGACCAAAACTGACTGAGCCACTGTCGCCCCCGCATGTTCATACAGAAAGTGGATGAAAAATAGAACACAAACATTGTGGCATGTATCCGGGGGCAAATCAAACATTTAATGTTTTGGTTTCTGCCCATAACCTGTGTGTTTTTATATATGTCCCTAAACATTTGGAAATTAAGAAAATAGATAATAATAATGAATTAAAGACAGACTTTCATGACTCTTTTATGAAGTACTAATAATGTAATGGCAGTTATATCATGTCAGTAAAGTCTTCTTTTGCTTTGCCTACAAAGTACCCTGTTCTACATAGGCTACATGGAAATGGATAATGACTACAGTGAACTTACTAGAAATAGTTGCTTTCCACCCAGTTTTTCTTAGGTTCATTTATTTATGAGTAGGAAGTGCATTAGTGATAGCACCCTTATCTGGCTGGAATTAACAGTCGCTTTTGGCCATTACTCAAAAACATGCAAGTTGCACACAACGATAAAAATGCAGATAAGAATTACTGTGTCGCCGCATTTTAATGAGTGATTGCATGTTCTGCATTTAGCCCATGCAATAAAACCTTTGTGGTGAAGCTGGAGCACAACGCAGTGGGTGTTGGTTGTGAGTTTAGCATTCAATATAAGTATTACATATACAATAAAAAAGATACACTTTATTGATCTCACAATGGAGTGTGCAAACATCTTAAACAGTTAAAATAGTTTTTTTTGTGCAAGGTCTATTATATAAAATGTTGTAAAAGACAACAACCGGAGTTGACTTATATGACCGACATTAATAAAACCTGCCAAAGGTATTACATATTATTCGGCCAATGGTCAGTCACCCTGCATGGCATCACACTGAAAGCCTTATCTGAAGAAAAACTGTGTGTGTTTGTATATGTGGCTGCTATTTTCAAAGACATAATAATAACACATACCTTTCTGCAAGTGTGTGTTGATGTAATGATGTAAGAAGTACCACAACATTTCTATAGACCCCCATGTAATTATTATAGAAAATGAAAAAGAGTAGGTTGACATAGACAATAACATTTAAAAATGCACCGCTGCTGAACTCTAAGCTTAAGTCAAACCTGGTGAGTCTTCTCCTACATCTCTGTATTTGAACCCAGCCCTCCATCTTCCCCAGCCATCCCAACACATCAATTATAGCAGCACATTTCCTATTTAGCAGGGTCTAAAGTTCTGCCCTCTTTCACACCCTCTAAACCAACTGGGACCAGCCCCATCCACACCTCCTTCAGCTGGTTAAGTGCTACCAAATGAAATAAGGGATGTATAATTCACGACAAACCACGTAGACTCTTCTGGATGTAGACTAATGAAAAACGTCAGCAATGTTATGTCCTTCGCTTTTATGTGCGGGTGGGCGGATAATGGTAATTTCATATCCAAATTGGCGATGGACCCAAAAGTATATTTCTTCAAACGCTTTTTGGCTCGGCTCAGTGGTAGGATAAGAGCAGTTGTCAGTGCCATTGCTCTTTCTAGATTTGATGACCACTTAGCACTTACTGTTTATTCTCACTTTGTTTACGATTTTCTTTTCTAAATATGTTATTATATACAGGGATGATTTGCCGACTCAAGTCATTTATCTATGCTCTGATTTAAACAAGGATAAAATTGTTTAAAACTGCAAATCCAGGAAGTAAAATTGATGTTAGTTTGATGATAGTTTATTCCTATAGGGATATTAATGCAGTTTTATATAATGCTTTTCTGGACACTCAAAGACGTTACATCCATGCACACAATTGTGGTATACTGCTGTAGCCACACACAAATTCACCAGACTCCTTCACAATGGGTAAGGTGTCTTTCCTAGGCGCACAACAGCAGAAAGGCACTTCAGCTTGACTATAAGATAATATGCAATTAGATAATTTAGATTAAATTCATGTAATTAATAGAATCACTCGAGTTGTGCAAAAACAGGAAATGTGCAAACATGTTAAAAGGTTCAAAGACAATCTCTTTTGTGAAATAAATGTTATGTACAATAAAAAAATAAAGGGACTATTCAGTGCACCATTGTGTTTGTTGCCGGAGGTTTCCCATGGCAGGACTAACCAGGGCCTGCTTTGCTTAACTTCTGAGATCTGACAGGATCAGGCTTTCATATATAGGTATTGCTGCAAGATCAACCAATAAAAGTGATATTTGTCCGATCAAACATCAAAGCCCGTGCTCCTGCAGCCGCTGTTTCCATCGGCACACCATGCACACTATTGACCCACGTCCAGGCCAGAGAGAAAATAGCTGAATTTTCCCGAGGATAAAGAAAACCAATGACCTGCGCTAATTTTCTACAACACACTAACCGCTACGATAGTACTTCACCACAACCAGGACCTTGATTCTGGGCCATTATAAGAACCCAAAGTGTTGAGTGGCACATTAGCGGGCGGACGTCTCACTGTTATGTTCCACACACGATAAACTCTAATCGGGACGGACACTTCATCAGATTCAGATTTCTCGCTGCCACGGATCGGGCTTTGGGCTTTTAGTCTTGTGCCTGTAATGCGATTAGGGTCATTCTGGAGGCACTCTGGGGATTTTGGGGCCAATGTTAATGAATGGTGATGGAGATGGAACCGGGCAGTGTTGTTAATCATGTTGTTTCACTTTAAATGATGTGACATTGGTTTATCCCATGCAATAAAGTGTCCTGATTTCTTCAACTGTGCATTAATGATGACTGAGGCCGACACTGAAGCTTTTTTTTTTTTGCCATTTTGAATCATAGAGGTGTATTCTTAAATTTCTATTTAAATATCAAGAAAAAATAAATTCATTAAATTTAAGGTATATGGGAAAATGTCCACACTTTTTAGGAAATGATCGCCCTCTCTACTTTCTGAACACAACTCTCTGGTCTTATATGACGAGCACGAATCGCCAGAATGATTGACAATTGGGAGGACCAATAGGCTTGTTCCATTTAAATTTTATTATGTTTTTTTTTTTTTACGTGATCTCTTTAAATGTGAAATGTGCTGAGAGAATCTAGGATTTATCATAATGGTAAAATCACTCCTTGAAATAAGACGTAGTCACCAGACATAAATGTAGTTGTTATTCTTTCCCTCATAAATAGATGCAGATTGTTATTACTGTGTTGACACAATGTTTCTCCTTCATCCACAAAGCTGAGCTACATCGTGCATCATGGTTCATTATGATCTTTGAGGCTTATGGTGTGGTTTTTCATACTAATAATTTGTATAGATATCCGCTCAGCTATTTTCAATTTATTACATATTTTGTCTTGTTCGTGACAAACAATAAGTAGGGATGGATTTTCATGAATAATTGAATTTAGTTTTGTGTGTAGTGTGTTTGCGATTACCTTCGCCATAATACAATTGAAATATATAATGCGTAATAGAATAACTAGGGCCTGGACTTTAACTGTTGAAATGTTGTTTTACAAATGAACAGATGGAAACGTTGATAAAAGCACTCGATTGTAGAATGTGGTAGAAGACGAGGGCCTGTAAAATAGACTGTATTTCTAAATCTGCTATTGCTAAACTTATGGTAAACACATGGCAAAAGTTGCACTGGTCTGTTGGACTTGGTTTAGATTTAATAAAACATTTAGTTGCTTAAACATCTGCATTACGTCATTACTTACTTTTTATACAAAAAAATACTTGTGATACTTCTCACACTGTCCTCAGGTCAAATATCTATATGCAATTCCAGTCTCTAATTATTTATTTATTTTTATGAAGTCCCAGCCCAATTTTTTTTTTCGTAAAATGGATTGAGGTAATCCTGTGTAACAGTCAAGCAATGTCATCTGAACTACACTGCAAAAAAATATCAAATATAAGATGAAAAATGCTTGAATAAAGTGTTTTTGTATCTAAATTTGAGTACATTTTGACAAGAGTAAGCAAATATATATTGATTAAAAAAAAATATTAAAGAAAAATCTTCCTTGGAATAATAATAAATTGCACCGACACTTGAAATAAGACTGAACTGTCAAAAATGTACTCAAATTAGAATTAAAAAAAAAAACACTTGATTCAAGCATGTACAGTATTACCTTACATTTTACCATTATTTGCAGTGTAAGTGATCAGAAACAGGAAGAGTATATACTATGTAATCTGATTTAATACTGGCTAATTATAAAGTTGCAACACACACTAAAAACAGAAGGTTGAGCTCAATGTCAACTTGCCTCTGAACGTGTGTCGGAGTGTGTGTAACTTCCTCATGTTGCAGAGCTGGTTAGACAGCTTTCTGTGCCTTTTCCTCAGGCGCCATGAGTCATGCTGAAAAAAATACCTAAAGCAGTTTTATATGCAGATGTAGTATTAAACCTTTGTGCGTTTGAACTCATGCGTCAATCTGCTCCACTATTTTTAGCTTCCCATTATATAAGACAAGACGTGTTGCCATATAATTGTGTCCCAGTGACATGAGCCTGTTTGCCAGGATCCATCTGGGAGGCAATTTGGACATCTTTCTCTGTTAATAATCTTGAGATGTTAAGGAAAGTGGGTTAGGATTATGGCTTTATTCTATGCATGATATGTTGGCAGGATTCAATTAGTTATGAATGAGAGTGTTAGGAGGACATGCGTATCAGTCACATTGGTTTTAAGGTTGCATTATGTCAGAGTCTGTGAAGAAAAGAAATTAGAAATGTTCTTGATGCTCATGTCCACTTTGGACATGAGCAGCCTTTTTCCTTTAAAGTATCTCAAAGTTCCAGTAGTGTTGACTGCGTTAAATAAAATGTGTTAATGGTTCTGGTTTTTATATCTGCAGGGACAAAAGTATCGGCACAGGACTAACTATGACATTATGATGAGGCAAGTCCGTTTTTCTGAGTCTATTCTGACAATTTTAACAACAACAATAACCACTGCTCAATCTATTATCAGTTAAATTATCGTTATATTTGCTCATGTCTTAAACATGATTGTCGGATTTAGTCTGAAACAGAAGATTATACAGACATTCTTTGATGTTGTGATTTCCAAAAAGATAGGTAAAACAAAAAAGCCATGAGATTTAGCTTTGAACGATTTTAGCCTTACTTTGATTGGACCATTATGCGTTTGTTGTCTTAAGAACTTTCTTACTGCTGTCTGGCGAATCCGACCCCATGTTTATCCTGCAAGAACTGAGACGTTTGTTAACATGAAATAAATATGTGAGCGATAAATTCATGTGTTCAATCTGCAGCATCAGATGATTTTCCTCTCAGTGTATGTTTATTCAAAATGATTTAAAATGACTCAAGTGGACTCACCACCTGCAGGAGGATCAGTGAGGGGCTGGTGCTGTGTGTCCTGGGTGGCCTCTCTGGCCACCCCCGACCCAGAAATGGATTAAGGGGTAGAAAATGGATGGATGGATGGATTCAAAATGAACAATAAATATATTCTAATCATTATTATATATTTTTTTACGTGCCAGTTTGCCAGACACATAGACAGTAAGGAATGGCTGAGATACTACAAAAATGTTAAATATGTTAAAATATGTAAGGTGCAGGTCTTCTGTCCTGGTTCTGACCTTGCTTCTTGCAATAGACGTTATTGCTTTGCTTGAAATCTTGCTCACTTGGTTTGAAACCTGTATATTTCTCATTTATGGAGGTTCTTTTTTTATAGTCTCTCCACCTGTATCTTAGCTGACTATGATGTATATGAATCCAAGAAAAAAAGAGGGAGCAAGGACAATACGAGACCTGTGACATTGCCTACTCCTTCCTTTACGTACAGTGTATTTGGCGATTGGAAGGACATAAAATGCACTAAAGCCAAGATCCCAAAAATGTGAAATTTTCATGCCATGTCCAACTCAGAGCAACTCCACCGCAGAAGAAACGCCTGTTACATATTGTATTAGTACCCAATAAAGAGACACATATGAACAGAACTATTAAAACTGACCAAAGAGCAGCCAAAACAATGTATTGACAATTAAGATATTTAGGAATTTGCAAGTAATCAGAAAGTCTTTATTTCCATTTCTGAACTTAAAATTCTAGCGCTAAATGCGTGATGATTGGTTGGAGTGTGGATAGAAAGATGGATTAATTACTTTTCTTCTATTCTCCTCTTGGCTAAATGACTAAATTTAGCTGTAATCTAAATATAGCAAACAGTTGAAATATTGTGATTTTTTTTTTGTGGTCATTGCTATACTTTATAATTGTATAAAGTTAAATTATAAATCGCAAAACCAGGCCAGGCCATTTCTAGGAACCAATTAGTATGGTTGGCCTATATAACAGTGCTACTGTTAAAAATACCATTGTATAAATAAATACCATTGTATTGCAAAGAGTGCACTGGGGAATAACCATTGTGAGTCTCGGGTACAATGGTATAATTTTGCTTGAAAGATCGTCATTTTGCAACAATATGGCATAAAGGGCCACATTGACTTTAAAATTATAGTTCACTGAAATGAGTGACTTAGATTCACAGTACAGCTTTCATCCATCAACATAAACGTATAGGAGGATTTTCTACTTCCGGATGAATAATCAAGACTATTTTTCCACTTGTCAATCATTCTGGTGATACATGCTCGTCAAATAAGACCAGAGAATTTTGTTCACAAAGTGGAGAGGGTGGTTCTTTCCTAAAATTTGGGAAAACCCTAAATATATACCTTTAAAACAGAATCATCCAATCAAACATGTAATTTTCATACAAAACATTAATCTCAGTTATTAACACCCATATGAGCAACACATATGGATCAATATTGGATACTAATTTGGATCATTGATATAAATATATATATACAAGAAAAATAAGTGAAAATTGCGGCATAATGCAGGTTGACAATAGTAGTCAAATGTGATGTATACATATAACTTTAAGCTACTTATACTTACACACTTACTTGCACTAGATTACACAGTACTTTATACTTTCTTCTTATTATGCCAAAAGTAGAGATTTAATACTTCTTTATTATGCAAAAAGATAGGTTTTATACTTGTTTCTTCTTGAGTTAGAGATTTTTATGTTAATGTATTTAGTATAGAGTTATTGTTCATTTATCTTGTGCTGTGAGCTACTCATTCTTACTGGTCTGTAACTGGTGACGCAACACTAAATCTCCCCACTGTGGGACAAATAAAGGATATTTTAATCTTAATGCTGTTCATAGTGAGATGGTATTTAAGCAGGTATGACAGAATGCATATAGGGGTCAGTGGCACAGATAGTCATTCCCCCTCACAGCAGTTGGGGTGACAGTGTATAAAGTGAATGAATAATGCAGTGCAATTTCAATATAAATGTCAAGAAAAGCACTATTGAAGTCCAATGCATTAGTATTATTATCAAGTTGAAGTGGTTAATGAAAGACTGATTGATATTATAATACGGCTGTGATTGAGGTCTGTGAATCTAGCCATAGCTGCATTGAAATGGTGTGCATTCAGCTATATTTAACCAAACAATGAAGGAAACATCAAAGAAATCCCTGGGCAAAAAAAACTGCTTTATCATTTTTATATTGTTCCCATGACAAGACAGACCTGTAGGAGCTCCAAAGCCATCCAGCGACTCCTCAACCCTGGCTATGTGTCCCCCGGGGAAGACTTAAGCCATTAGAGGAGAGATGGAGGAAGAAGACGGGGGAGGAGGGGAGGCAGGCTGATCCGAAGCAGCCGATAGAAAAGAAGAGGTTATAAGTGAGAGCAGCCAGCAGTTCTGATGAATATTTCCAAAGGGAGAGAGCAAGTCAAGGTAAAAACATCCATCTAACAGAAAAAAAAACAAGCCGCAGGGCACGTGGGATAGAAAATGTTGTATTCACCGCAATTCTCTTTTTGAGTTTCATTCAGTGATTCGACAAAGTATAGGAACAAACAGAAGGGTTGGCACGGATGAACGCAGACATGCCAACTCTACTCTACGTCTAAGTTCACTTTTGGGAAAGAAAAGTTTGTTGGTGCATGTGTAATTCTTCGTTAGATATTTTCAGAACAAGGCGTCATCAAGATCACCTCATAATGTCTGTATTTGTAGCACGTTTATTTCAAACCTAATTGAAACAGCCTTTTGTGTCTCACTTTGATTTAGGGAGTCCTTTTTCGCCCAGAGGAGACACTTTCAAAAAACACTTAAGATACAAAATTGACTTGAGCGCTCTACCATTTCATTCATAAACGCACTCACCTACGTACGTGCTTCACCGAGAGTCACTGACCTATTTCTTTTTTACGGGTTGTTCCGTTGTATGTCTTTTGAGAGCACTTGTAAAACTGCAAAAATCCTGTTTGACATGCAGCATTGCACACTTTGGGGAAAAAGTATTTAAATGAGTTGAATACGCTGTGTTAAAATCAGTGTACTATTTAAGCTCTATGCAGCTAAACAAAACAAACATTGTCAGAGAAAAAGCCAGTCTCACAGAATCACACAGATTTTAGCTGTATCTATCTGAAAAGCTGACTCTTGCTGGATACGGCCTTTATTACAGCATTGATGGAGCTCATTTACTTGGTTTAGACGGACTCACCTTTGTCTCTCTTTTAAGTATCCTGCGCAGAGAGGCCATAAGCCACAGAAGTATATGTTTTGCTGCATAACAGTGGCCTTGAGGCACGCCTAATAACCCTTGAATTACCCTACTCTATTTTACGGCACAGTGGAGGGCTGCAGGACTAAGGAGTTTCATTTGTACATTATTGATTAATGGCCAACTAATACACAACAATCATGATTAGTTTTTTTTTTTTAAAGAGGGACATTTCATACTGTAATTTTTCAAACAGATCCAAGCATTTTCTCGGCCAGCATTTGTGTGCTTTCATGTGTCTCTAATGTCAAGGGTGTGTTCTCTTCATTAACAGTCTGAGGGAGATCTGCCACTTCACATATTTGGCTCGCAAGACCTTAGTTTGGAGATTGTTCATTTTCTATATTTATATTTGTATAGCAACAACAGTTGTCTCGGAGGACGACAACAGATCAGAGAAACACAATCATGACTAACGCAGGAGCCGTTGGTCTACAGAAATGGATGACCAATGCCCATAAATATCAATACATGTTCAAAAATGTCCTGGATCGTCACTGTCCTTAGTCAAAGGTGGGAAGGGAGGTGTAGCTCATGAGTATGGTTCGAGGAAGACAAGGTCATAGGGCAGCTAAAGGCCGGATTTAGGTGTCCCATCAACCCACCATGAAACAGATAATGACACTGTCTATGTAATGATTCGGAGCCAGTTAATATTTTTTGGGCTGAACTTTAACAAGTCTGGTTAACCTAAAAAAATAAAAAAAACAACTTCTTGGATGTGTTTCAAAAAAATGCATGTTCACTTTCACATCCAAAAATAAAGCTTTTTGGAACTACACCAACCTGTGAAAACATACCCTTGGACCTTGTACTGGCTCTTAATCATCCCGTTAATCAAATATATACTGTGCTCTAAGCGGCGACCGTGTTTTTTGCTCTGTTCTTTCATCAAACTTGAGGCACATTGAGGTACACCCCATTATACAGCAATCACAGCCACCTGATTTAAACTCTGAAACAAAGTAGAGCAACAGTGGGAATGTTCCTGGTCGTTGCTCATCAGGTCTCTCTGCTCCCCGCTGTGCCCCTGCCGTGCTCGCCCAGCTCCATCCACTTAGCCAAAATGGTTCCTTCTCTCTTTCTCTCGCTTTGTCCATTTTCAGTCCACCTCTCTGCTTTGTAAACAATGCACTGTTGTAATGAGAAATGGCACAAGGGGAGAAAGGCAGAAGTTAAGGCAGAAAGCTGGCTCCGTGGCCCTCTGTTTTTCAGGATACGCCACTGCAACCACGTTTACTGCCAAAGGGACAGAGTGTGCAAAAATTGCTTCTGTTGAATGCACTTCTACGCCTTTATTGCTTCCTGTAATTGCTTCTTGGAGAGGGAACCAGTCTTCTCTTATCCATTTTTGTTTTTTACTTGAATGCTTGTACCCTGTGAGCATGCAGCAACCAGCACCTGAGTCATGAATCCGATTTGGAAAAACAAGTTGAGGTGGAATTAATCAAACATGAGAAGATGCTCGAGAGAGAGTGTGATCTCAGGATGTAGACTCAGGTTTACTCCGAGCCTTAAAAGCTAGAATGACCTTTTATTCATTTTGTTTGTTCCATTTCAGCCAGACCTTAGCCGTCCGTAAACTCTGTTCATTTATATTTCCTCTACATGTACGTCTGGATTCGATCCTAGTGGCTGCGGTTACCTCGATTGTATACTATCAGACCATTCAGCGAGCGGGGGAGGCGGGTGTTGTAGGTAGGTGTCGGTGACGCCATGGACACCGAATTTGCTGGTTGTAGTTTGGCAATGACAGCGAATGCAATAGTGAAGTAATCCGTTCTCCAAATATCAAGAAATTGAGGCAGGAGCAAGAGAAATGTTTAGTAAATTTCATTGCTGGCAAAGATGTTGTGGCTCTACTCCCCACGGGCTCCGTTAGTGGTAAAGGAGATGGCTAAAGCTAGGCTAAGTGCCTCACTTTCTCGGGCACATTACATACGTCTTATTTGTGTGATAGGACTTCAATAATTTGCAGTGTAATTGTAATGTGGTTTATTGTCATGTCCACAATTGAAATGAATATATATATATAATGGTCTACTCTTGTGTAAGGGTGAGTGAGAGAGACAAATATACTAACATTTACCTTACTTTTGTCGGACAAATTAGCAGCTTTTATCTCATTTTTTAGCGAGTTAATTTCATTTTGTCAAGGCCATAGGGAGCCACCAGGATTTCCCTGTACTCGAGACCTTGTTATAAAGTGATCACTTTTAATGGTTTCCTCAACTATTTGGTGTCTATATCTACTTGGGAAATGGTTGGAACTGAAATCTTCCTCATTGGGGCATCTCTACCACTTGGTTGAAATATCCCATGCTCAAAATATCCAGCCGTGGTCACTGTTTTTTTTTGGGACAGCAGAACTTTGTATTCATCCTTCTTTGAGAAAGGACAAAAATCAGACATTTTGAGCTGCCTATCTTTGAGTGCAATTTCTAAGGTAAATCTATTTCTTCAATTTTTTTTACAAACAGATGACTTAAAAAAAATGCATCAAATTATTTCTTTATTCCATAACCTGCCACTTCACTACCGACTGTGAAATCTCTTATTCTGTGTACATCTGAATAAGTGCGGTGAGAAGGTGAAGTTTAATCCCTGTTTGGAGCTGTGGTGCTAATGATGCATGAACCACTGCTGGTGCATGAAACAGAAGCGAAGCCCAGAGAAGGCACGTGCGGAATACGTTTAAAAGCTCATTTGAGAGGAATAGGGGTAAGCCACTCTTTCTCCAGGTGTGCTCTCAGGAGGCTGAATACATTCAGGGATTAGAGATTACTGCCAACACTGGATTATTCGTGCTTGGAGAGATTCTAAACTCAGTACTGATTCAGAGGGTTAAAGGAATAAAACTGGGTATTGGTTTGATTGCATAGTTAATTTTGGTCACAAAATAAAGTTATGCCAGATATGAATGTAAAATCCATCCATTTCCCCGGCAGTCTAAGCAGAGACTACCAGATTTCCCTATCCACACTTCCTCCAGCTCATCTTGGGCAATCTCGAGGCGTTTCCAGGCCAGCTGAGAGATATAGTCTCTCCAGTGTAGGTCTTCCTGGGGTCTCCTCCCAGCAGGACATGCCTGGAACACCTCCCAATGAAGGCGTCCAGGAGGCGTCCGAAACAGATGCCTGAGCCACCAACTGGTTCCTCTCAATGTGGAATGTGGATGTAACATATACATCTCAAATTCAGTTTACAAAAAAAATTGAAATTATCATTAATAATTACAACTTGATCTACTAATATTCACTCCTCACCAAGATCTATACAGTAATTTTAGATCCTGTGAAGTTCTGTGTACTCCTCTTCTGTGCAATCTCTCACCGCTTTGTCCCAACAGGGCTGAGGACATATTTCTTTCCAAGTTCTTAATTTTGAAATAATAATGAAAAAAGAAAAATCTCTGCCTTGGCTGCTTCACCGACGAGGCTCTCAGTTTCTCCACTTCATATTATCAAGTGGAGTATCTTAATTTACCTGTAGAAGTTGTTCGTTAAACGCTGTAAATCTGGCCAATTGTTTTGTAATTTTCATTTGGATCTTTTGCTTTTCACGAACAATGCTTCCACATCTAAAGTCTGATTTGTTAGTTTTGAATCAGATGTCCAAACAATTTAGCACCCCTTTTTATTCTTTTAAAATGTCTGCAATGTTTTCAGTGTTTTGCTTTGGCACCGGCAAAAAATCCCCTATTTGTGTCAATGGTAAAATTATACAAATGTCTCGGCCTCTGCCGTTTCACCCCATCAGGTTCAAAAACGCTCCACATCATCAAAAGAAGTGCAGCATCAAAAGTTCCAGAACGCACCATCCCTATCTTATGCTTTTCAAGAGCCGCCTCAGTAAATATTAATGACAGTAAACCTCAAGGAATATCAAGGGGGTGTTTTTTGTGTTGATTTATTGTAATTAATAAAATGTCTAGTTATAAAAGAAGAATATAAGCAGGTTTGTTATTGATTTTAATAAAGGCTTTTTTTGACTTGTACATTAGTTTCTTTGCTTTGAGATAAAAATCAATACCAACTACACATTAAATAGAAAACACAAACAATTTAAGAGCTGTGACTTATGTGCTTATGTATAACAAACATCAAAAGTCAATTTCCTACACAGCCAGAACTAAATATGACAAAGTGAAAATCAATTTCCTTAAAAAACCCAACCCATCTGCTGTGAGGCTCTGCTGAACGCTCCTAGGCATGTCAGCGTCTCAAATGTTTATTGCAAAAGGACAGTTAGAGTTTTGTGACACAATCCTCCGACACACGGTGAGGCTGAGGCAGCATCTGTCGCCCAAAGAAATGTGTAAGTTACTTTGATGGGTGTCGAGGAACCGTTCTAAAGGAGAATACCGCTGACTCTGCATGTGTGTGTGTGTCGAGCCGGATACAGTCGTCTTTCATTGGGAATAATGTGATAATGTGCAACCTGTGCAGCCATCCGAACTGCTGCGTGTGTCATTCACATTGTTTAAGGCACAGCTGAATTAAGGCTGTCAGACTGCAGCGTCAGTACTGTAAATGTCTGTTTCCACTTCACCTTTCACCTGTACATAGATACAGCAGATTTAGATAGATAGATAGATACTTCATTGATCCCCGTAGGAGAAATTCAGGTGTCCGGTAGCAGCAAATAATAACAATTAAATTGATGATTCTAAGAAGCTAACAATAGTAATAATCAGCATCAGCCCTTCAGGTCACAGCAGCAGAGGTGGAGTAGCCTCTGGGTGGAGCAGGACGGGTCACAGCAGCACAGATGGAGTAGCCACTGGGTGGAGCAAGACGGGTCACAGCAGCAGAGGTGGAGTAGCCTCTGGGTAGTGCAGGACGGGTCACAGCAGCAGAGATGGAGTGATACTGGATGAAATGCTAAATACTTCATTAGCATTTTTCCCAAAAAATTGCAAAAGTTTCAAAAAGTTAGCTGTATGTATTTTATTTGTATTTATTATAAGAAACATGTTTTGTTGCAGAGACAATATATATAAAAAAATTAGAAAAAGCAGCATTTGATTTTTCTCAATTTATTTTATTTTATTTTTGAACCTCTTTTTGAATCTCTAACGCAAATTGAGACTAGGATTGGGATGTGCAGCCGTATTTGAAACCTTCTTGTTCAAGAGACAACCCAATCACAGACACTGATATAATAACATGTACACATGTTTTAAAATGTGTGTTGTAAAAGTGACAGGGTGGTTGTGTAAGTACAGCTCAGGCCAAGAAGGAAAGATTAAGATTAAGAGATCCTTAATTTGTTTCAATTTCAGTGTTTGCAACAATTTCAGAGTTGCATCACAAGTAATAGGACAGTAGGAAAGACATACACACAGCACAAGTTAAGTGAAGAATAGCTACAATAACTAATAAAAGGCAAGGCAAGTTTATTTGTATCACCCATTGCATACACAAGGCAACTCAAAGTGCTGCAAAAAAACAAGATAGAGACATTTACACAAGGCATTAAAATCACAGATCATTAAAAAGAGTGAAGATAAGATTCCTAAGTTGGATGCACAGCTAAACAAAATTGTTTTAACCTGAATTTGAACATTGTCAGAGAACAAACTTGTCTCACATTTTCAGGAAGACTGTTTCAAATTCTAGCAAAAAAGGTTAGGGTCAAATTTGCAGCAGAGGCATAGTCCTCAGTCCATATTCTCTCTCTAAGATAACCTTGAAAATGATTAATTATGAGTAATTATGAGTCCTTGCCTCGGTCCTTGTTCTACAGCCTGACTTCTGTATCTATAGCCTGTCTGTACATGGGAGCGGATCCCTTTCTCAATGTGGGTTTCCCCGAGGTTTCTCACTTTTACTGGGTTTTTGAGTTGTTCTTAGCTGATGCAGGAGGGTCTAAGTACGGTGATGATGATCCAGAACATTCCAAGACATTTATGGACATTTATTAACATTCCTATGGACCAATGGCTTCTAAATGTTTTGTGTATTTGTGTTGGTGAATCGACAAGTCCTCTGATACAACAGCCGTGGTGATTTAGGGCTAAACAAAAATGAATGGAAGTGGATGGAATAAAGTGAAAAGCGTGTAAATGAATGCTCTCCTCACATGCCTTCAGCTCTGGTCTGAGTGCAGTATGTGCAGGTAGTCGCTGTCAGCCTGCTCTACTCATGTGCACTAAAGAAAGTTGACAAATGGCTTGCGATGAAGGGGCTGAATGGCAGACGGCTCCCCAGAGTAACCAAGAGAGCATAAAGCTAAGTATGCGCTGTACATCAATGCTATAGTGGTCATGCTACCACCCCTGCAGTTTGAACCAGAACAAATATCACAGAGACTTAAAGGTCCTATATCACGCTTTTCTTCATGTTTCACACTCAATCCTATGCACATGTGTGATATTAATGTGTATGATACACCACACAAAAATCAAAGCTTGTGAGATTAGAGCCATCTCTTGTGTAGAGGTGACGTCACCTCGACTCAAACGAGCTGATCCAGAGAAGAGTCTGCTCCTCTGCCTGTGAGCCCGCCTCCCCCCGCCCGCACGGTGACGTAGCATCACGCTTTTGTGGTTTATCACCTGTACTTAGTAATTTCATACATAAGAATAAACTTTTTCCAACAATGACAATCCGTCACATCGAGCCCTATGTCCTCGATGCACAATCAGACCCTAGTTATTTAGTTTACAGAAGTATACAGCGAGTTAGCGTCACTACTTACAGATCGAGGGGGTCCGAGTTACGTCTTTTACCGTGGGAATAACGTGTTTCCAGATCAGCTTTTGAGTAAGTCCAGTTCCATTGTCCCTGTAGTTCTGGAACAGTCTCAGTGAAGTGTCGCAGATGAACCGGTATTATAATAGATCCATGAGATGAACAGATGAAAAAAGTCGAGCCGCTTTCTTCCTCTTAGGGCCAAATAGTGTGTCACATATTTACACCCATAACACACTTCATTCAAGTTGACGTGATCCAAACACTTTTAGTTGCTGAGAAAAGCATAAAAACAGCAGCTCTATGTGGTGTCCGCGAGACCAGACCACAGACGCTGGACTCGGGAGCCGGAGCCTGTGCGCTCTGATTCGCTGTTTTGATCCGTCAATCACCTCCCGCCGGCTTTTAATTAATTTTTATTTTTATTATTTTTGACAAAAAACAGCATACTAATTGTGTATTGTTTACCCCGTTTTGACAAAAGTATTTAACAACTATTTTAAATACAGTACAAAGCAAACGGGGTCATGCGCGTCATCAGTGTGGTTTTTGTCACTGAAGTGGACCCGAGCGTTTCTGTGCCTCTCGCTGGGGAAGGAGACAGATTGCTCTCTTTCAAAAGATTGACAGAATCAATGAATAAACTACTGTGGGCTTGTGTATGAAGGCCAAATAGCATTGTAATCATGTTTAAAGCAGAGAAAAGTAAAAAACCGTGATATGGGCCCTTTAAGCTCTCTGTATGTCAAAGACAGAATAAAACTGACCTGCAGAGGAAAATCGTTTCTTTTACCTTTGAGGCTTTATAAGAGATAGACAGTTTTCAAGTTTTTATTTCTTTCTACATAATACATCATGCTAAAATAGACCAGAAACCAGACCACTGAGTTTTGAAAAGTTATATTTTATTTTACAAGGGTGAACTCAAACAGTCCTTTTACTGCGAGGAATGAGTTCTTCAGTGTTTGGTGGTAGATATCCATCCATCTGTTTTTACAACAGAATGAAATACTTGTAACACTTTTGAGCCGAAGAGTGTTAACGAATAGGGGCAAGAAGATCCTGGGTTTGAATCCCGGTTCGAGCGGGGCCTTTTTGAGATGAGACTTTGCTCCGATGTCTGTGTGGAATGAGATATAAATGCCCATAATAGTAAAGCACTTTGTGGAAGTCACTTCAGAAATAATGATTACTTAAAAGCTGTATATAAATGTCATGTTGCAACCTTGGATTCCCATTTTTTTCTGTCTGTATGAATTTCTATCCACCAACACATGTTGCCATGTGTGTGTGATGGGACACAAGTGCGTTTTGTTTTATTTATGCATGCTGAGTGTTTTTACTGCTATGGTTTTCAATTGCTGTTGTGAGTTTTATTGTTTTGCTGTGATTTCAAGCGCATGCTTTTAGACTGTTTAATTGGTTGCCCTCACGACAACGCACACCCCACCCTTGATGAGGATGGACCAGGACACCTGCGGGTGCAATCACCGTGAATATAATCACCTGGGGAGCACAGCAAAAAGAGATTGGGACCGCGCAGACAGGAGACGCGACACCGGGGAGCGGACGCGCAGCGAGGGGAGGCGAGCCCGGAAGGAGAGGCCAGCACGCACCGGGCCAGCACCATGGCACCCACGCTCTGGACCCCCGCACCACTACGAGAACTACACAGAGGCAGGGCATTTGGACCCTGCCCTACCGGTGAGTTTTGCTCTGGTGTAGACGTGGTGTATGGAAGCCTTGGGCTGAAGGGGGATCCTGGGTGCTGTGCGTGGCTGGCCCGTGTGTGTGCTGTGCGACAGGGCTGGAGCTCGCCGCTGGACCCGGGCGCCCCGTAGGAGGGGAGTGAGGCGGCGCAGCGTTCGGGCTGGGAAGAGAGGCGAGGGACCGGAGGCAGCGAGCACCACCAGCGAACAAGTCAGAGGATGCAGCGGGAGAGCGGGGAGCTCTCCCTGTCCGTGAGTACCGCTCAACCGCTCTAGCTCCCGCTGCATCAAGCGGCCTCAGGCCTGGGCTTCCTGGTGGGTGTGAGCGGGAGAGCTGGCCCTCTGCCTCTCTGTTGCAGGTACGACGCCAGCAGCTGCGCGCGCGGAACCCCCCCCCTGATGCCGTGGGAGTGCTGCCCTTCTCAATCTTCCGGGCGAGAGGACCGGGCCCTTTGGACCGCCATCATTTTATCATTTTATCGTTTTAATTCTTTTTTAATTACTATTTTATCTATTTTATATTGTATTAAACATGATTTTAATTCATTTTAACTTCTGGTTTTATTGGAAACACCCAGCTCTTTTAATCCATAAATTATTTTATTCGGCACCTTTTTCTGGCAGTTTTTAATCTACCTTTTTAATGTCAATACCATCAAAACCCCCCTCTATCACATGTGTAGAATAAATAATAAGATACAATAAGATAGACTTTATTGATATCACACTGCGGGAACATTTACACGTCACATTATACACAGATAGAATCACTCAGATTGTGCAAACACGTTAAAGGTTAAAAATAAAGTCTGTGCAGGATGTTATTATGTACAATAAAAAAGTGGTAAAAGAAAGAGTGACAATATATAGCATTAATGAGTGACAAATGTTTAATTTAGAGGCATTTGTGGTTTAATAGTTAGTCTAAAGACAGAGCTGTTGCCATTTGGAAATGGCTCATTGAATGATTCTATCTCCATTTTCAGAGGCTGCTCCCAGGTGACTGTCAGTCAAACATCATGCACTTCTTCATACTATTACATGGGCCCATCCATCACAGGGACTCCCAGGCCTGATATAAAATGTACTGCTGCATATTCTCACCCTGACATGTCTTTCCTCAAATATGGCAGAGTGGCACAGAGAATATATACAGTGCAAGTGTACTTCTGTGGTTGGTTGGCCCATATGCATCAACAGAGATTCCTTGCATACTTTATAGTAAATTTGGCATGGAGTAAAAAGCCCTTCCGCCCATGGGGGACGGAAAAAAGTTGAAGCATAACCCAGAAATTGATTTAAAGTTGTCAGATATAAAAGTTGCCTTTTTTTTCACTTGTCACCTGCCTGTTGAATGTGATGTGTGTGTCTCAATGTGTGGCTGCCATCCAATTTACAAAACTTGTTCCATGATAGAGATGCACAACACCATTACAGATTAAGAGGACACAACAAGACAACATTAGCTTGAAACTTTTTACCATACAATTATGAACAAACCTGAGTCAATTTCAACATAGACACTAAAGAAGTAGAGAGTGACACCCTCAGCACCATCAGAGTAGTGGGGGGAGGTGTAGTGCAGAGAGTGTTTTGGCCTGTGCAAGGTCTGAGTGTGTGTGTGTCTTTGTATGTGTGTGTGTGTCTGTGTGTTGTCACAAACCATCTGTGGAATTGTATTGTTAGTGACTATTATGCATATCATATTTGTTATACTTTGTTATAACATCCATAATCTTTCCCTTCATTCAACCCCTTTTTTATCTATGTCTGTTATTTTTCTACCTTAACATTGCTTTTTTGTGCGGGTTGAAAACAATAGTTTGACTAAAAATGGAAGAAATTTAAATCCATACATATTTTTTGTAATTACATTTTGTCCATGTTGTGATTTATGTTTTCGGCTCTTCCCACTATTTTCGTGTGTCACTTTGTGCAGGTCAGCATGTTGAAAAGTCCTCAGTTATAATCAAAAAATATCATTATCACTTAAGAATTTACATATCACCACATTTCTGTATATGGTTACATTTACTTCTCACTAGTCTAAAATACTGCAATATTACACACACAGATAGATGAGGACTTGAAGTTTAAAACGTCCAAACCGATTTTTGTTTTTCCCTTCATACTCCTTTTTAACCAACTAATTCATAATACTTATAGTTAATCATGTTTTGTTGAAAGAAGGTCACAGTGAATTGATAGCTTCATTTTTTATGTTTTTGTTGAATTCCTCAGAATATGAAATGGAAGGCTTTGTGGGATGAAAATCTATATGTGCTCAACTGGAAAAGGACCCTTGCCCTTTCCGTGTTGTTCCTCAAGTAAAGAATTTCAAGTTTCGTGGTGAGGTAAGTATGGAGCGTGAGATTGATAGACAGATTTGTGCGGCATGTCCAGTGATGCAGTCGCTGTATCAGACTGTTGTGGTGAAGAAGGAGCTGAGTCGAAAGGCAAAGTTCTCCATTTGCCGGTCAGTTCTCACCTATGGTCATGAGCTTTAAGTAATGACCTTAAGGAAAAGATCACGGATGCAAGCGGTTGCATCCGTGATCTCCGTAGAGAGCCTGGGTATTCCCTCCGAGATAGGGTGAGGAGCTTGGTCACATAGGAGGAGCTCAGAGTACTCTATACCCTGAGTTCCTCCTATGTCTTCCGTATCTGTTTTGTACTTAGAGTCAGTAGTGTCGAGCTGCTACGCTTGTGCAGGGTCTTGGTAGGCGCAGTTTACAGACGGACAGGGCCTCGTCTCCGACACAAACATTGGAGGAAAGTCACATGCCAACTGCACAATATGTTGAAGGAAAATAAATATATATGTTTAAAAAAAGAACTTTCGCTTTCAGTTTTGATGTGTAGAATTTTTTTTATAAAGCCAAGTGCTGCTCGCAAACTGCGGCACAGGCTTATATACACTGTCAACAAGCGATGAATGGAGATTACCCTTGAACTCCAAGAGCAGTCAATTTGATGGCTTTAAGTTTTGGAAGTGTATTTATTCACTTTGGCTTTGTGTTTTTTCTATTTCTATGTCTGGTTTATATCTATTCTATTAAATTATGTTTTACTTTTGATAAAGAGTTTTACCTCTGAGTCATTTTATTATCAGAGAGAATCGAGTGCTAGTTACTATAGCAACACATTGTTTACTGTCAGAAGTTAGCATTAGCCTTTTTTGTCATTGTTTACATATAACGATCAGTTTTAGAACGTATTGAAAGTGAGTAAAGGTAAAACCCTTATAAAATACTTTATTTTCATGAATCTGATGAAAAGCTTACCATTCTTTGAAGGAATTTATTTGAATTTCATTGGTTTGAATGAGAGCAGTCACAATGATGGCCCTGAGAGTTTGGTAGTTTCAGAATTCTCTAGACTCTAGTCTCGAGGGGGTCCCAGTGTTAAGGGGTTTCAGTTTTTTTCTGCAGACACCACTTCTTATGATTTGGTTTCAGCTTGTCTGTGCAGAGGTGACAGGCTGTTTACAGATGGATGGTGTTTCTCTTGCAGTTTATGTTTGTGGACACAGGATGTTTACATGTTGTGTGTGTGTTCATGCTAAGTTGCACCTCATTTTTATGCTTAAAGTTGTAGTGTTTGGACAATTGACTGATTATAGTTAGATGTAATACACATCAATGCTGCTATAGTCACTGCTGCTAACGCTCCTCCATCAGCTAAAGTTAAGGTCAAATGCGGTTATTTTCATTACTTAAAATATGTTCATACTTACTTGTTGTCCTTGTGAATTTGACAGTTTCCTTTTTAATATTCCTATTTAAGAATCGAGAAACAAAAAAAGTATGTGGTGATGGACAGATTGATGACTGTCCCTTCTGGTTCTTATTTTGGGACGCCTTCATTGGCAGTTGTCCGTTATTGATTTGTGAGCTCAGAAAAACACTGTTGCGCTTTCACAGCATGCGACCACAGCAACCTTAGATGCCTTCAGCATATCAATGGCTTACCTTAGATTACTTTAGCGTGGAATGCAGGGAGCAAACGTGTGCTCTCTCGATGAGCAGTAAATTAAAACTTGAGGTTAATTAGTGTTTGTGTGACAGTGACATTGATATGCAGCACTGTCCAAAAAAAAGGATGTAATTATGTACACACAGGCCATCATTTTAGAATGCACAGGGTAAATGTGACAGATGCATTGCAGCATTCACTGGTAGATAATTAAATGAAATAGTTCCTTTTTGAATTCTGAAAATCTTTACATAAAATTAGGGATGCACCAATACAATACTGGTATCGGATCGATACCATAGACTCGTTCTCCTACTCATACCATAGGACCCGATGCCTAATACCCACATTTTTTTTTTACATTAGGGTCATGACAGCAGGCAGCTGGTGATCTCCGAGAGTAAGCAGCAAGAAAGCAAGCTAGCGGCAAGCAAGCGGACAGAATATTGGACGTATAGAAGATTTTTAAAGTAAACAACCATGACAAGAGTCAAGCAGACTGTATGTTGTGTAAGGAAATTGCTTCACAATGATCAGAAACCAGATATTTCCCCATTTACACACGGTGATGACGGAACCGAGATGCCGGAAACACACTTGTGCATCAAACCCCCAATTCAATCATTCATTACATTCTTACCTATGCTACATGTTCTTAGGGGTGGGTAAACCTACGCAGGCAAAGAGAGAACATGTAAACTCCACTCACTGTTCCGACCGGGATTCGAACCCAGGACCCTCTTGTCCAAATGTTAAGGGGTTTCAATTAAGGGAATTTAAACCCAGGACCTTCTTGCTGAGAAGTGATAGTGCTATACACTCCATTGTGCCATCCAGTGGCTCTTATCATTGACTGGTAAAACAAATGCTACATATTTTAATTGTTAAAGCATTTTCTTATTGTTGAAATAAGAAAACATTTGACATTTCAGTTTTATCAGTTAAATAAATTCCCAGGGATGACACAATGCAGAACACGGATGGTATTCAGGATTGGTAAGTACTCCATTTTGTAAAAAGTTGTATCTGTGCATCCCTACATAAAATGAATCAGACACAACATAGTTATATATTGACGTTGGTGATCTGACCCTTTAAGACCAATAAACCTGTGTGTTTTGTATCATTGCATTTGTTGTGTTTGATTCTCTGATCTGTGTTTTGTAAAGTCCTCTGAAATAACCAGGGCTATAGAAAAATAAATTCAAATGAATAAAGTTATAGAACTGTCTTGATAACCACAAATAAAATGATAATATACTGTCAAATTACCCTTTCATGTAAACCCTCACTCCCCAGACCTTGTTGTGTGTGATAAATGCTCTTATATAACCTTTAAAAAGGTTACATGCTAAATTGTGTGTTATGCTCCAAAACCATTACTTTCACACTTTTAACAGCTGTAGCACAATGTTAAGGCCAATTCAATTACAGGCGAGCTTATCCTCCACAAACTGAGTGCAGCTCTTAGCCCTTGTCTAGAGGTGAAGTCTGCAGGGAATGGAGCTCATTTTGGTTCCCCACCCTCTGGAGAAAACATAAACCAAAAGTCTAGCCTTCACTGTCTTTCAGAACAACCAGTGCAACTATATATTTAGCGGCGTCTTGTCTAAAAAATATGTGTGTGCAAAGTTGTTGGTCTTTAGTTTTCATCTTAGCAGTAATCACGTAATATAAATAAGTACACAAATATAATTGCAAGAATAAAGCTGTCTTGTAAGATCAGAAAAGAGTAAAATCCTTCAAATCAATTGCATTTTGTATACATATTTTTGACAACAAAACTTTCAATTCAATTTCACATGCTTTTACTCGCATAAAGAAACAATTTACCAACATTGGCGAGCCAGCTGTAAGACTGCAGGCAAACCAACTGTAAAGCTGAAACAGGCTGAGAAAAATGCATATGAAATATTTAGCTTCATATTGGGTGAAAGAGAATAACAGCGAAATAGGTAAGAGAACGAATGGATGGGAAGAGAGCCTTGTGGATGGTGTGTTTACATATTTTATTAGACAGGAGGAAAGAAGGTCCTCTGGTCAGAAGAGCATTATCTTCTGTCCATAGTAATTCCCAGCTCCATCATTCACTCCAAGCTTGAATCGTTTATATATTTAATGTATGGGTTTACTGTTATTAACTTTAGTATAATGGATATCACCTATGGATACGAGCTTTGGGTATTGACTGGAAGCACAAAATTGCAGACACAAGCAATCGAGTTAAGTTTCCCCCAGAGAATGAATGGAGGCTCCCACGGGATGCGGAGCTCAGTCGCACGGGTGGAGCTCAAACTAGAGCCGTTGCTTCTCCATGTTGACAGAAGCCAGTCAATGTAGCTTGGGGTATCTATTTCAGTTGTTCCGGCCATGGTCTAAAAGGGAGGAGACCCGGGGCAAGACCAGAACCCGCTGGAGGGACAGTGTCACTCAAGAATAACCCCGAATGAGAAAAGGAGAGTGTCTCTGCTTAGACTGCTGCCCCTCTGACATGGCAACAGATAAAGCAGAATAAATAAGTATACTCATTGATACTTAATCCTGCTCATCTTTTCTGCGCTAAACTTGTTTCTTGTACGTTCTTCAGAGATTTCCTGTTTTTATACATGTGCTCTTCTATTAGTTTTGTTAATACCCATTCTCCTTATGAGCCTTACGGATCAAAGTATCCAATAACAACCATTTCAAAGATGCTATGATGAGAAGGATCCACATAAGAGCCTTGGAAAGCAGAGGTATTTCCAAGCCTGAAAGGATTTCTGATAACCTTGCTCTCTGGCCATTTTATTCACTTGAGACTGCACTCTTAACAGCACTCCAAGGATATAGGAGAAAGCACAGAGAAAAGAAAAAAAATACAGAGAATGGGACTGTTACTGTTGAATCCTCTGATGACCCCATGCCAAGAATGGAAAATTGTGGCCTTAACATGCATTATATTTGGGTATTTATGTATGACTATGTAGCCTGGCCGTACCACACCATAGTACAAATTACATTTTGTACTAAGGTATGGATGTGCTCCATTGAGCTCCGTTAACAGGAGGGGGCGGTTCACTCCTTTTGCAGATTGAAACGATTGGATCTGAGTTTACCGTGACGTATGTAATGCGCCTGAGTGAGTAGTTAGCATTTAGCATTTAGCCTAACCATCTCGTTTGCAGCTAACAAAACTCATGGGGAGTAACGCCACAATCTTTGCCAGCAATAACATTTCAGTAAACAATCCTCTTGTTCCGACTTAAATTTCTTGATAGAACCAGACCGAATTACTTTACGATCGCATTGTTCGCCATTGCCAAACTACAACCGGCCTATTCGGCGCAAACACTTGACGTCACCCACATCTAACTACAACACCTGCCTCCCGCACTCGGTGATTGGTCGGATTGAATTCAACTGATATAATCGCTAACGCAGGCCAAGACCCTACATGCAGGGAAAGTATAATTGACCGGATGTACGGATAGCTAAGGCCACGCTAATGGCTGGGTGGTCATGCATTGTTTTTTTGTCAAAAGCCCAAACAAGTTACCCTAAGAATCAAATGTACATTCTTCTTTGACGCCAAAAACACCTTTAATTTGATGACCATGATAGATGACATAGGAAGGCATCATTTCAGATTCATGCAGCTAAAACTGGGAATAGTCTTCCTGAACAAGTGAGACAGGTATCTATTCTGCCATGTTCAAATCCAGATTAAAACTTAGCTCTGTGCCACAACTCATGTATTGCACCTTCTGATTGCATCTTCACTCTTTTCAATCTACTGTGATTATATATTTTGATGTTTTGTTTCTTGTCTTGTTAAGCCCTTTGAGTTGCTCTGTAGATGATCTGGGCCATACAAATAAACATGTCTAGTCTTGCCTTTCCATATCCATACACACCAACACATTCATTTTCCGAAGCCGTCAATTTACAAAATGAGGGCGCGTTTTACGGTGCTTAACTTGAAGGGCTAACCACATCTCATATGCATCTGAATGGACCACTTTGACTTTAAGAAATTATTTACTTTTCTCAAATACCTGGATATTCGTTTGATGCATTGCAATTTTGACATGGATTCACATACTAAAAAACCTATTTAAACTGTGCTTAGTGTGATCCCAACATTTACTTACATTGAAAGAGTTAATTGAATGTCAGTTATGAACACTCGTATTCATCCCACAGTGAGGAAATAGTAGTTTTGCAGCAGACATAACGACGTATTTGATAATGTTCTGAAGAAAACCTATTAGATTAGTTCATGAAAACGAAGCCTCAGTGCTGGTCGTTTGTCATGAGTGGGGTTAGTGATATAAATGGGTAACAACTTTTGCACGTTAAACTATTTGATTCATTTGAAGTTATCTGTGTGATTGATTATAGGTATTAGTGTCCTTACGTGAGACTAAGATGTGATTAATTAAAAGTACGCACATACAGAGCATGAGTATGAGGATAATATTGTCGAAGGTTAATTACTACAAATGAAAGACATACGGATGTTTGCCCTTGCAATTCTTATTTCCCACTTGCAGTTGAATGTATACAGTAGCTTTTTTATCTTTCTCTATTTACTGCATACAACATGTTTTTTTTTTTTTTTTTTGCTTTATCTTCTTATGTTTCATTTCTAAAATGTTGTTTTCAAGTGTTCGACAAATCGATGACCTCGAGCCGGGAATTACACATCCGATCTATAAGCAAATTTTGTACGGTTGATGGAAGAGATGGAATATCGGCATATGGTTGAGAGACGCCATTGATCACAGCTTGCAAAATTATTCTAAAACTTCAATAAACAATCTCAAAATACATGGTCTGTATTGAAGAAAGTGACCTGAGCCTGATTAATGGTTTCATTATGTGTGGTGGTTTGGGTGTTGCAGACCTGATTACCCCACTGTCCCCTTCCCCCACAAAATTATTGGATGTGCCATTTGTTTTAATTAAATGTTTCCTTTATTTATGCGGGTAAGTAACCTTTAACCCTCATTTGTCTTTGGTTGTATTTATAATGTTTTTCTAATGTCACACTTTATCATGCTTACTGTACCAAGCACATCTTTCAGATAATAATTCATTCATTACTTGACATCTTTAATGATTGTCGTTATATAATTATAAAATTTTAGGGTGACTGTATATTTTTGTTTTAACATATAGAAACAATAAATAGTTTAGGAAGGTTCATCTTGTCTGTGGAAATAAGACTATTTGGTTCTTCTGCAGTGACGTTGCAGGACACTTCTACAGAATATTGCTGATACATGTCAAGGTAATAACGTTGATAAACTATAAGATAATTAGTTAAATCCATGTCACTAGTTTCTAGCCAGCTTGTATCGCTGGCCTCCGTTACATCATTAGATCTAAGATCTAACAGGACTTTACAGTGAATATAGTACAAAGTACAGTGCTACTAGCTGTGATGGGTGATTGAGGGATCATCTTACTGTACGTTGGTGTTTTATGCTTTAACGAGCAAAAACTGTGAATATGTGGGATGTGAGAAAACTCTGGGGTGACAGGTCTCATTCATTAAAGATTGGTGGTTGTTATCAGCAAACACTTTGCTCTACTCACTATCCATCTCCTTTTAGAAATCTATGAATAGCTGTTCAACATAAAAACATTTATCATTATGATTTGATTTCAAATCAAATCGCTTCTTATTGCTCACATCCAGGGACTGCTCTATTCAAGCTTATGAACAAAATTCAACAGACAAACTTAACCGATCTACGACCAGCACCTTTAAAAAGGGCTACAACAACCATTGCTCAGTTAAAGGTAGAACTCTCCAATCTAAAAGAATAAAGACAATGTTATCAAAATAATGCCTTAAATAGACTCATGACGAGCAAACATGTGCATCAGCTGAGAAATTACACTTCCAAAACTAAAAGTCATAGCGTTCAGAAGCAAGTTGGTTGTGCACAGAGCAAATCATGAACCATGTACAATAACAATCTTTCAATAAATTCGGAGATAAACTTCCATCGCAGTGCATCCTTGAGCCGCGCTCCGCCCCCACCCCTGACTCCAGTGACAGTGAGGAGGGCAGCCGGAGCATCACTTCTAACTTTGACAGAGATATCTCGAATGTTGCGCCGCCAAACGCACGCTTGTGCCTAGATTTACACGCCCCCACCGGCTCAGCGCGCATCATTAAAGCGTTGCCCGCTCAGCCCCGGCCCACACAGGCCGACGGACCACACGGCTTGATTTATCTGCGCTGTCTCCCCCAACGCCTTTTCCCGCCAACAGAGATGACGCGTAGGGCTGGGGAGATTTACGCATGTATGTTAGGAGAAAGTCATTTTGGGAAAGAGCGGATTCTGACAGAGGAGGAGGAGGAGGCATTCTGCTTTGGTTTTTCCTCCTCGATGTCTCCATAGCATCACACGCTGCACTGGATTCCGGCTGTGAAAGCGTGTGATAGATGTTCAGGTGCACGGTGGGGCTAAAAATATCATCAGCCCTCCACTGCTCATTTGCCTTTTAAGCACAGTCTTACACACATGTATTTTGCATTGTAAATGTTCACGTCTGCTGAGAGTGTCTTATGATTACTGTTATAGAAGTATGAACTAGAGCCGTCGGTGATGTGAAAGTGTATGCACAGCAATCGCAGGCCAGAGTTCTGCAGCTCTATTGCTTTAACAGGGGAACCCTGAACATGCAAGAAAAGTTCCTCAATTTTGCCCAAATTTCATTATCTTTAAAAAAAACTAACTCTTTTGGTGTCTATTCCTATGGGACTAAAACAATGGCCCCTACAAAAGTCAGTTTACATTGCGCCTATGGGAGGGGCTCACACTATTTGCTCTAAGGATTAAAGGATAGAAGTGGGGAAATATATTTAGATCGGGTAGACCCCTGGGGAAGACCCAGGAAATATGGACATTGGTGAAGTGAGTACAAAACTCAGAAACCTGCACTTTGTATCTAGTTAAGGTTTGTTCCAAAAGCAGATAATACAAACTTGAAGGCAGAATTCAGTGACACAAAAACACAATGAAATGCTCAAATCATAAAACGACAAACAAGAGGGAAATTATTTCTATGCATTCATCAAACTAGAGTTTAGGAGCCAAAACTAGTTTGTTTACAGCAAAGGACTACTGTTGTTCAGACACCTAGGACCAGACCTTCAAGACAGCAACGCATGCACAGGAAGATGGCGTGGGAGAAGAAAAGTGGCTGGCTGAATAGGAATTGTTGTGTGTTAAATGGTCGGGTCATAGTTTCTTCAGTCCTGCACCGGACCTGTCCACGCTCTGCGGCCACTGCGTGGCATTGGTCCTCGTTCTGTATCTTAGGTCCTGCATAATTAGCCGGCTGTCCGTGTAGGAGCGGATTCTTTTCTCAGTATGTGGGTCGCCCTGAGGTTTCTCACCATTTTTTCCCACTGGGTTTTTGTGAGTTTTTCCTTGCCGATGCAGGAGGGTCTGTTGGGCAGTTAGTGTCCAACTAGAAGGACAGTGGTGATGATCCAGGACACTTTAACATTCTACAACATGTATGGACATTTATCAACATTCATGGACATTGGTCTCTCCCTATGGAGCAATGCATATGTGTATTTTTTCTGTCTTAACTGTTGATTCTCTGATCTGTGTTGGTGATTTCAATGGTTTTGTTATGTCCTCTGCGATGACTGCTGTTGTGATTTAGGGCTATACAAGATTAAGTTGTTGTTGTTGTAGTAGTAAAGGTCAAATTCTGCATTTTAAATGTTTTCTATTATGCATTACTTTAAAGTATGTTACTATCATCATATTTTAGATGTTGGTATAATCCTGTGCCCACTGTGTTTGCTGAACTGTTTAATTACAGCATTCTTATTTTATTCAATAAATGAGTTAACAAATTCAGTGCTGATGCCCATTCATACCAAGCAAAGTTTGTATCAAACAAGAAATATGTTCGTGGCCTTAAGTGATGCTCCAATGAGGCTCACGTCATATTCTCTTGGAAGTGTATCCATGCAGTCACCTCCAGCCCTCACGTTCACTTTATCAGCTCAAAATCTTGATTGGGGTCTCCACGTTGTTGATGGTAAATTGAAATTCAGTGGAGCATTTACATGACATTTAGCAATGGCTGCATAATGTAGCAGTAATAAAACATGTGTCAAACGGAAAACGATTTAAGTACTGCTGTGCTGTGCTATCTCATCTCTTCGTCTCACAAGAACGCAATTCTTCAGCCTTGGTGCATGTCTTTTGTTTCATTAAAAACGTTTGTATATGTCTTGTACAGTAGTATAGTACGGGCGGAAAGACATGTGGACATTTAGCACTGGTTTTCTCAGTTTGATTCCCTACAGTGATTTTTTCAACATATTTATCCAAAATCTTTGTGTACTTTATGGGAAGAAATCACATGTTGATCATTTAACGTTAGTTAGTTTGGGAAGTGAGTTGGTTTATCAAATACAATCCTGCAGTGAGGTAGAGAATGGGAAAATAAATACATCCAATTCTCACACATAGTTACAATAATTAACTATCTTTGACGAAGTGTTGGGCAAGTTATCTTGAAAAAGTAATTAGTTACAAATTACAGTACCCAAAAAGTAATTAAATTCTTTAGAATTTCTTCAAATGGTAATTACTTTGTTACTTCTGCAAGAAAGTATCTACAGTATGTTACATTTCTATTGGATTACTTTGAGTCACAAAAAAGAACATGATCATGTTTGTACATTTGCTTTATTAAAGTTATTTAAATAAAGGTCAAATACAAATACGTTGTTATTGCTCAAATGGCAGAACATTAACATGAAAGTAAATGAAGCCAGGACACTTCCTACTGTAGCATTTCTCCAGATAGTTGTGACGCTCAAAGTGTTTTAAAGGTTGAAGGTTGAGTTGGCTGCGTATCTTTTCCACCGGTAAAACAAAATAACCTCCTCATGTGCTCAACATCATGAGCACCAGCAGCACACAGTCTATGGTTCTCCGCACTTTTCCCTGTTTGCTCGGCGTTCACTGGGGTTTGATTTGGAGTCCTTTGCTATTTTTCCTCTCACAACGTTTTCAGCGGACACTGATACTGAATAAATGTAATCACATTACTTTGTTTGCAGATGTAATCTCTTACTTTACTTGTTACTCAGAAAAAGTAATTGGATTACAATAATGCATTACTTGTATGACGTCTCTGACCAACACTGGTGACCACAAACTTTGAATTGATACAAAATCAGATGCAAACCAAATAGCAGGCCCAAACACCCTCTGTGCAGTTTGCCCTCAGGTTGTTATCCCTCATGGGAGATCTGCCCTCGCACAAAGTGAGATACATCATTAGCAATACTTTCACTTTAAGGACCTAACCATTGGATGCAAAGTAACATAACGTGCACAGTTACTGTTTCAGATCTATACGACATGTGCATGAACATAGGCTGCTCAAGTTTTAAGAGGTGCTAATCACTTTTGCACAGACCCTGGATAAATGTGGCACTTGGTGTTTCCACAAAAATATTGTAGATATATCTCTATCAATGTGTTACTTATTTCCTCCCAGAAAAATGCAAGTTTCCTAAAGGGTGCCACACACACTGGACCAGTGTTCGGTGTTTTTAAACATTAGTGATTTCCACATATTCATACATTCTATTATAGGTCATGCTGCAGTGCATTTGTACTCTAACTTCCATGTAAAGACTAGACACCGTTAATTATGATACCAAAATGGCAACTGTAGATGGTAATCGAGTGAAAAAAATCCATGGTGTGGTCTCCCAGGACCAGAATGTCAATAGCTCCCGATGCTTGTCTTTAAGCATCCCCATCACTGACAATTTTCAGCCCGACCAACAGACACACTTTGACCTTAGTACTAGAGCCAAATTGGCTTACCTGATACCTCTCCAATGATGGTATTGGTCTTACAAGTAAAGCATTATTACATATTCTAAAGTGACAGTGCATAAGAAATATTGTCATCATCTACTTATGTTTTTGTATCACTTTAGAACACTCTTTATCCAACTTTTTCATGATAAAGGTTTTATTGACCTGCCTGGGATGTTTCAAAGTGTGGTATGGATTTAAATGTCTGCATTTTAAGGGTTTTGTTGCACAAAGAAGAAAATGGTGGATTTCTGCTGTGAGGGATAATTATATCCCAAAATATTTGTGGTGTTTGTTTCGTAAACTAAGATTGCAAAAATATGTGTTTTCAATTAAATGTAACAATTTGATATTGATATACATGATATTGTTAACCTTACCAGGAAGTTCACTTCAATTTAAACACACACAGTCAAAGTGCTGCACACAAAGCTGCTTTATTTTTTATACTTGTGAGTTTGATCGTGTTTAATCATTTTCTTTGGCTATAATTCAGTTTATAATTTATGGAGTTTGACCAATCCAGAAGCAAACGCAGACATGATTTGGCCACTCAGAGTGCAGTAATGTGATCCAGGTGACGACAAGTTTGTTTGCCAAAAAAAATGACAGCCAACATCCACATGCAGCATATTTTAGCTGAAATACAGATCGTGTGTTTTGCAAAATGGGGGAAAGTGTGGTTAACCAAAGGACACATTGTTCTTCTCAACATATCAAACAAAAGTATGATTGATCTGTCATTTATGTCGTAGTGATGCTGTGGCCAAAACGAACAGACCCTTCAGGATTCTACGATCTCTTCCAGATGGACGTGTTCTAAAAAATATATTCCCTGTGTCTTTCTTTCTGCAGATCAGACAAAGAAAAAGGAAATGGTTCATACATCGACCAAGTGTGTTCACCATGATTGGTAAGTATTTTTTACTTTGTTTTCTAGAACACCTTTCTCTGTTTATTATAAAATAGGGGAAAAAAGTAGTAGTTGTTAGTTCAAAAAGTTGAAAATCTTGTTTTCCGAGTCTGGTTCCAGTGTGTGTCTGTATGGAGGTTTTGACTTGCAAGAAGATAATGCTGAACTATTGTAACTTGAGAAAGTTTGGGGAAGTTTCAGGTAGATTTTTCACTTTTCAAATGTTTGACACACAATGTATTACTCTCTATCGCACCAAGGCACATCTATGACTTTATACCATATGTTATAAATAATACACACTGATAAAAAGTAAAGCATTTATCATTTAATTTGTATACATTTTAATGCCATTATTGTACTGTTTTTATAAATTCCCCTCAATTAAAGAGAGTTAAATTGCAAAACTCATGATAATAGCTTGTCCTTCATCACAAACTGTTCAATAATGCAACAGTGTAATTGCATTAAAATAGTCTCAATCTGATCCATATATTTACTGAAATCTACATGTGGTACCAGTTTCTCATTCTATTGGGATGCAACAGAAAATTAAGCCGTAAGCCGCCTGTGTGAATAATTTCAGACCCCTGCATATTTTATTATTTGATCAGACATACCCAACATTGATTGACATTTATTTTGAGAACATTTGGTTGAATAATTCATCAGAGTAATTTTGCGTCCCCTTGAAACGGCCTTGAGAGGATTCTGGGAATGAGATATTTACACCTCATGAATTTTGTATTCGTCTATTGTGCAGCCGAACTTATGGACACTGAAATGACTGAGACCAGAATGACTGAATGGGAATCCAAGTGAAACCACGTACCTTTTTATTAATGGCAAGCAATTGCCTGGAAGGGTTTGTGGAGCTGTGATATATTCATATAGGATCATGATTAAAAGAAAATTGTGATATGCTTGAGGATGGGGATAGAACAATGGAATTGTTGCAGGAATCAAAGTGGTGTTGGGCAATTTTGATTTATTGTTTCTCTTCTTGAAGTTCCTGGACACTTTCTCTGTCACAGACTCTGACAGCTGGTACGGTGGCTGGTGGGTTAGCATTGTCGCTTTTCTCTAAATACCATCCATCCATTTTCTTCCCCTTAATCCATTTCTGGGTCGGGGGGGTGGCAGTCAGAGCTGCACCCAGTACACAGAGCACCAGCCCCTGACTGATCCTCCTGCAGGTGGTGAATCCACAGGAGCCTTGATCTTTCGGGGGGGGGTGGGGGGGGGGGGCTTCTGGCAAAGTGGGATTAAGTGTCTTGCCCAAGAACACAACGAGTCATCAGTGGGAGTCATGAAGTAGGTCTTATGGTGGGCTCGAACCCATGACCTTCAGGCCCAAAAGCCAATGATCTACTGAGCCACTGTCGCCCCGGAACTTAAATATCTGTTATTTTAATTACAGAACCACTAATACATGTTCATTATTTTTAAAGTAGTGAATATTTTGTGAATGTTTTTATTTTGAAATGTATAATTCATGAAAAACAAAAATCCATCAAATAGTTATTTTTCAAAAACAGAAAGGTGACATCAAAAACAAATATTTGAATGACTTACAACTTCCCCTTTAAGTCATTTTGGAAAAGTCTGATTTATTTTAGTGCCTTACAAGTAAAATGTCACCCCTTCTTGACAAAATCCTGTAAAATGTTCTGCCAATATCAAACCAGGTTGAAGCTTGTAACACAAGGAAAACAACTTTTAAAAAAAATATCGTAAATAACTGAAATATCAGTTTTTGAATTCTGGTTGTCCATCAAGCTTGTTCGAGATAGTGTCGGAGCACAAGGTTAGAGCCTCCGGTCGTGGCCGATCTAAAACAACCTGACCAGGGAGGGCAGGGCGATGGCAGGTGGTTCGGGCCATTTTCACCCAGGGGTCCACCGTATCCACCAGCGCCTTTGAAATGTTGGATTGTGATAAAAAACATGCAAGGTGGGCACAGAGCCACACACACGCTGAGCAGATGGAAGCACATACCGCACCATGTATTTGTGGAAAAGATCGGGGAAATGTTGTCGAATCCTTTTTGCATATTCTGAGAACACAGTGAGTACATTCAGTAGAAGTGAAATGAATTGTTTGCGATGGTTTGATTGGATTATGTGTTGCGTTACATCTGTCAAACACACAAACTCCCAGAGCAGTCGATAAGACAACTTTCTGTTTTTTATTAAGTGCAACTACTCCTATATGTGCCCTCTGATTTTGTTTCTGTATCATCTATCATTCTGTGTCTGTATCAATATGTCTTTTTTTTTATTATTTTCTTGCACTTTTGAAAGGTTTAGTTTAGTTTATTTATTTAAAGTGATTGTCTGGAGTTTGTCAGAAAAAAGAGAGAGAGGTACAGGATTTGAGAAAAACGACCCAAGCTCCCTCCCCTTCGTTTCTGATTGGTCTACGCCTACGTTTCCGTAACATATTTAAATGTTAATCTGAGAATGCCTTATACATATACATTATCAATACACATGCACAGAGGTTTTCAGAATTATTTGTTAACGTTTTCATGACAAAAATTATGTTTTAATGCACTAAAAAGTGATCGCGGCAAACCCGGGAGTAGCTATTAACGTTGATTGAACATTATAGGCCATATCTGCAGAGGATCTGATTATGGATATAGGTTCAGTATATAAATGATAATGGATATAGGTTCAGTATATAAATGATTATGGATATAGGTTCAGTATATAAATGATTATGGATATAGGTTCAGCGCGGATGTTCAGAATTCTTTGTTCAGTTTTCATGTAGTTCCAGAGCCTAATAGAGGCTTGATTCGGAGGCTCCGCGTAAACAAACAACTGAGCATGAGCAGCTGTGAGCATCAGCGCCGATGATTGACAGCCCTTGGCATCACTTGATTGGTTAACGTGGACACCATCGTGGATTCTGAGCTATAGCTAAGAGAAGGGAAGGCGGGACTTACCTGTAATATTAGAATAATAGAAAATGAATTATTTTATATCAATATTTAAAGGAGGTCAATTTAATACAATTCTTAAAATGTGTAATTCATTTAGAGTTCCAGACTATCACTTTAAGATGACAGGGACAGTGTACAATAAACTGATGTCATGATATTACATTAAAAATAACAGACATTCATGGATGTACGGTTTACATTTGGTCATGTGTGAGTATTTCCACCTTCAACTCATTTTCCTCCAGATAATATCACATGCTAGTTAGCATAGCAACACACTGTTTACCGTCGGAAGCTAGCATCATCCTTTTTTCTATTCATCAGTTTTAGCGCTAAAATACAGTTAAAATACCATTCAAAATGTACACAAAAATAAGTGTTAAAAAGAAAAATAATAATGATAATAATTTTGAAGTCCTTATAACCTTGAATCGAATAAGAGCAGATTATGGATAGATGCCGACCCTTTGACATGTTTTATGTAGATTTTATATCAACTGTCCTATTCATTTTTTATTTGATTTCTTTTTGCAAGGAGATTTAATGCATGCTGACTGTCTGGAATACTGATTAGCAGGCAGCTACATAGTCTTGAAACTGAATATCTGGTCTGGACTCCTAAGCTTCTTACGACAATTTTACTGTAATAGAAAAGTACTTGAGATTCTGTCTGAATCATTAGCAGACTTTTTTTTACAAGAAGACTCTAATGAAAATGGACATTCATTCATTGGCATCATTTCAGTTAACATCCGTCAATCTTTTACCAATAATTGTATGAAAGGACACATATCATGCAAAATCTGATTAAATGGTGTTATTTGTGGTCGCATGGCTATGATTGCAGCCGGTAACTTTCAAATTGACAAAAAATAAGAAATAAACCACAAAAAAAGCCACTCTTCTAGTGGGAACAGGGATCCGGAGACACATTTTATACTCAAGCTATTATTTCAGGTCCTTAAAATATGAAATTCTAAAAAGTATCAAAGTATCTAATTAATTTGAATGAAAAATTATAACTAATAGTGATACTAATAGTGAAAAAAAAAAGGAATAAGATATTTTATTGTGCTATTAACAATTCAACACACTTTCTAAATCCTTCAATGACTGATGTTGTGACTTTGGGCGGAGCAACAATACATTGATTTGATTTGATATTGCAGCAAGGACGAAACTAAAACCCAAATAAAATAAACATTGTTTCACCGATGCACACTCCCTCATTGTCTTTTGTACAATATTCTTGCAATATTTTGATCTGTCTCAACTTGTATCATAATAACACCTCAAAGTATGCATTATATGTCCTGATAGAGTATGCAGGTGTTCCTTGTGTGTACGTGTGTGTGAGTGTGTGTGTAAAATATTGTAGTGTGTGTCTATGTACGTGGGTGTGTGTCTGTGCATGTACATGTCCATGTATGTGCGCATGTAGAGGTGTGTGTGTGTCTGTGTCCATATACGTGTTTTTGTGTCTACGGACACCTGTGTGTGTGTGTGTGTCCATGTAGGTGTGTGTGTGTGTGTCCATAGACGCGTGTGTGTGTGTGTCAATGTGTGTGTGTGTGTGTGTTCCCACATACGTGGGTGCTTGTCTATGTGTCTACGTGTATGTGCGCATATACTGTAGGTGTGTGTGTGTATGTCAGTGTTTGTGTGTGTGTACGTGTGTGTCTGTGCGTGTCCATATACGTGTGTGTGTGTGTCCATGTAGGTGTATATGTGTACTGTATGTCTCTGTGTTTTTGCGTGTCCATATACGCGCGTGTGTGTGTGTGCGTCCGTGAGTAGGTGTGCGTGTCTGTGTGTGTTTGTGGAGTGCAGCTGGCTCCTCCACTCGGACAGAGCCCTTCAGCATTAATTACTGCGGCCATTAATCAGTGCACACAGATCGCACAGTAATCCCTCTATCGTGCAGTTTTGAGGAGGGGGGCAGCAGTGTTAATTGGATTTGATTAGAGACCGGTATGATGGCGTACACACAACATCTTAAAGTAATAATTAGAAGATAGATCAATTGGACCTCGGTGACATTGCTTCACAATCGGGGCAAGATTTAACCTCAACGAAGTTTTATCAAATACAGTAGACACTAGGGCTCAATAGTGTGTGTTAATTTATACATTTGTTTAGTTCAATTGTAGCCATGCCACTAAACTACACACTTTTAAAATGATTGTTGTCTCATCACACACATGAAAAGGAGAAGAAAGTACACTGCTGCCTGCCTTTGTCCAAACTAAGTAAACACATTTTTAAAGATGGCAGGGCTGGACTGGCCATCGGGCGTACCGGGCAATGCCCGAAGGGCCGATGCCCATATTTGGGCCGGTCTGTCTGTCTCATACAAAAAACATGTTTGTGAAAAGTGTAAATCCGTTGAGAACTGTGTGAGGGGAGCGCGCGTGTCCGCGGGGCACCTGCTGTATGTACTCGAACGGGATTCCACCACCTCAGCGGCCGCAGTGTTCCCGCATCCAGCGGCTCTGAGCTGGACGCAGGAACCGCTCACCGGGAACCGCTCACAACACAACACGGTGAGCGCGTAGCCAAGACCATAAACGCGCACAGGACCATGCATGTCTTTACGTAATTTGCACCCAATAAATACACCGCAGAAAACAGTCCGCGTCTCCCCTCTCCTCTAAATTAAAGCTCGGGTACCTAAATTTTCCATTGCATTAAAAGTTCATGTTTGAGCCCAAAAGTAAAATGTTGTGAACAGATTAAACAGATTTAGAGCCAGCTAATGGCTGACAATATGCATTTCAGAAATGTTTACCAATTCTCATCCCTGTAACAAACAATAGTATTGTCTGTGTCCACCTCCCTCACTCTGAGACATGGTTATTACTCTGTTTAATGTAGACTATTGTACTTTATTTTATTGTTGAAACTGCAGACATCCTGATCCTCTACAGTATGCTTCCACATACTGTATAAACCAGGGGTCAACCTTTAGTGCCCCTAAAGTGGTTCCTGGAGCCTTTTCAAAAATGTCTGAAAATGGAGTGTGAGGGCTATATTTTATTTCTAGTTTCAATGTGGTTTCTGTAGGAGGAAAAACCTTCTTAACGTTTTTCAATGCTGCAAAAACTTGTATAAGTAATATTCAATTTTAGCATTTCTGTCAACGTAGTGCGTCATATCCTGTGACGCGGCCCGTGCCAGGCGGCCGCTGCTGTAAACAAACCGGCGTGTGTGCATTATAGACTGTGTGTGCGCATGGATCCCAAAGATACAGAGAGAAAGAGTTGATAAGACTGGACTAAGAATGAGAATGCTTCATGTTTGCGATGTAATGAAAAGTTTTGTTGCAAGAGGAGGAACAATGAAGCTTTAAACACTGTTCACTGAAAGATTCATTCATCATAAAGTCAGAGCACCTATTTTAAGACTTCGAATACCTCCGCAAAGACTGTGAAAGAAAAGGCCATTAAGGACATTCAGCTCCAGCAAACTTCAGCCTGTGATGGATATGAACAGACAGTAATGCAGGTGTGTGAACTCTGAGTCAAAATGCAGATTTATTTACTGTATTTGTACAATTGCATGAAGGCAAAAAAATTGAAGTTAAACTTAAAGCAGAGTTGTCACGTGGTGCATCATTCTCTCCAGGACACGCTGTAATGAAAATACACATTTGATAATCATGAATGGTTTTTATGTGTTTGTAGCCTTTACTTTGTCATTTAGATAATAGTCTAATATAGCTAATGAAGCTAAGGTAGCTAATGTAGCTAATACAGCTTCAGCCCCTGTTACCTTCATATAAGCCTTATACAACGCAGTTTTTTTTATTTATTTTTTTGTCAAATATGGCTCCATGAAACTTTTGAGTTGCCTGGGCCGCTAAAAAGGAAAAAATGCCCGGGCCGATTTTTTGTCCCAGTCCAGCCCTGAAAGATGGACTGCCGCACTCCTTCTAAAAAACGATTAGATTTCTTATTTTATCATTCATTAAATATTGTGCAATTGTTGTCGCTTTAATATTTCTCTTAAACATGTTCGCAAAGCTTTTGACGTCATATCTAAGTGGTTATTAAATATAATTTGTCTTTCTTGTTTTGTGTAATGTATCGGATTTATTCTCCTGTATTTCTGTTTTGATATCTTATATAATTATGACTGTTTTATTGACTGTTTTTGATTGCCCATGGCCGACTGTGCAGCACTTTGTAAACACTGTTTTTGAAAAGTGCTATACAAATAAAGATGTAATATTTATTATATGAATCCACAGTTTTACTCTGGCTATTCATATCCCCATGTGTTTCTGTGTAGTTCCAATAAAAGGGGAAACAAAATATACATATACAGCTTCCTGCTAATATCTTGGTTGGATTTCAGGGAGAAAAGCTTTTGTATAAAAATTGAATACATATTTACTCTAAACATGTTTTAATTCTCATATCCCATGAAAAAAAGAACAAACCGTTTGGGCGAAATGTTGCATAAAGGCAATCAGTGAAACTGCAGCAGTACTTTGCTTTTCAGGTACGTAACAGTTCCTTTTAGAGAGCAGAATTTAGGGCAGACGTGATGTGCATTCCACCCACACTCGCTAACTTACTGGTGTCTGCATTATTTGAGTCAGCTCAAATCTAAAAATACTCCTCCCTGCTGTGCCACAGCTCTTTTAACATTTTACAGTCATCTATTACATGTGTTTTGTGTTGAAGGCAAACTCTGTTGACACTCGGCATGTTAAAGAGGACCGCAGGGTGGAGAACGGAACATAAACTGGTATTTATTCATTCAGACTTAAACTGAGCCTAAGATAATCATGGCTTTTCTAATGGTCACACCGTGCAAAATCCATGTTCCAGCTTCTTCCTTCTCACAGACTATATCTTTCATTAAGATCTCCTTTGATAACAGTTTCTTTCCACTAGCTGTTATCAGTGTGAATAAAGCCTTTTTTATTATTTTTGATTGATTTGCAGTGACAAATGTCTCTTACAGCTTGATTTCCTCCTGTACTTTTAGCGTGAATTATACCTGTACCATTTAGCTTATTTTATGTATTTACACTGGGGAACTTTTGCATACTGTATGGTGGTTTTACTGCAAATGGCAAATACAATTAAGCACTGGAAATGTTGCTGCTGAAAATCATAATTCTGTTTATATGATCTCATATTTTTACCTTAAAATCCTAAATTCATTTTACTTTTCCCCTATGTTTATGCCCCTCAAAAGAGTCCTCCGTTTTCTCAAAAAATGTGATGAAGCCATATATTTTCTTATTGCCCATAAGCTTTTAGAGTCAGTTGTGGTTAGGGCTGAAGCGTGGTAGAAAGAGGAGCTTATACTTTTATTCACCTCTCTGAGATTTGGCCATGGGGAAAGGAAAAACCCAGGAGAGAGTTTGAAAATTGACTGCATCTGCAGCTGGAAGCTTGTTGCACAATTAGAGATGCACGATCCATGGCGCCAATACCTGGAAATAAGCGACGTAGGTATCAGCAAAGTGAGCCTCTCTGAAAGACTGGTACAGCAGCATGACCTCCACACGTCCTACATCAGCTCACTCTCCACATACTCGGCTTCTCTCAAGTTAGCAATGTCATTCAGCCAACTTTGTCGCTAAAACACACATGTCATATATCATTTCGAATCTTTGAATGTCGAGAATCCAGTCACTTCCATTGTTTAACGACCTATTGATAACACGGCTGTAGCTTCGTAGCTTTTGAAAAGTATCGGTCATCCAGTAGGGCCACAGTGGCTCTATTGGTAGAGCATTGGCCTTAGAGCCTGAAGGCCGTGGGTTCGAGCCCACCATAAGACCTACTTCACGACTCCCACTGATGACTGCTGTCGTTGTGTCCTTGGGCAAGGCACTTAACCCCACTTTGCCCGAAGGGGCTGGTGCTCTGTGTACTGGGTACAGCTCTGACAGCCACCCCCCTGACCCAGACATGGATTAAGAGGAAGAAAATGGATGGATGGTCATCCAGCCACCTATATGTCATTTGTAAGTTGAGGCCGTACAGATAAAGTAGATGCATAATCATAACATGAGTAAACACAAATAAAGCTGATCTTAAGTATGCATGAAAACTACCTTTGAATTAGATTAGTTGTAAAAATAAATAATAAACATTTATAAGATACTCTGCGCATTTCATTGTTTTACAAGGTTGCCTTTATTAAGTATTATATGTAAATTTTAGAGCTTTACAAAAGGTCAAGTTTGTGTTGTCTTCTTATTTATATTGTAAATCCTCTCGGGGGTTTGCCACACAAGGTTATATAAGAAAATATTCTTTATAAGGTCTGCTTGCACCTTTTGACTTTGTATGCTGTGCCTCCTGGAGCTCCTCCGAGAATCATCCTACTGGAGTTATTTCTCAATTTAATGCACTGCATTGGTCTGATATTCTAATTATAAGTATGCTTGTAATAAATAATAACTAAAAGCAGCACAGTTTTGTTTCTCAAACTGGTTCAATGCCCTGAAAAAAACAAGGATAATTGCCAGTGTTATTGGAATTCACTTGTGTAATACATCCTTTGGTTCAACTAATTTCCTCCACTTTCCTTGAAAAATAGAAACAAAAAAATCTGTTTTTTGCTTTTGAAAACAAATGCAACTACTCTCCCCCAAATTCATTGCATTAAAGTTATGTGTAAGTTACTTTTGTTTACAGTGCCATACAGTATTCCCATCAACCGTTTCACATTTTGAAAAAAGATCTTTATTTGAACTGGGACAGTGCACATTAACATGTGTTTTTCAACATTTAAATGTGCTAGAGTGAGCCACGTAGGCTAATTTTGATCCATTTCTGCATGAAATTAGCAAAAAAAATGTAACAACTTGGTAAAGGCATTGTGTAAGCACTTTATGCTTATGACAAATTTAAGTTATGGCAAATGTATCAATAGTATTACACTCAAAAATAGGGATCCCAGCTTTACCAGCATCATGGCACTCATAACAACACTAGTTTCCTTATTGAAAGAATGTATTCGACATGATGTGTGCCATAATATGACTTAAAAACATATTTCTATCTCTGTCGGTGGCATCGAAGCACCACATGTAACGTATGATAGCCTTGATGGAGGCCGTTCATTCTTACAGTGAGGAAATGTGCCTTAATGTTGACATACATCCCACATGTAGAAAAAGCTCATCATTTTCAGAGAAATACTCCACTGCTCAAGGTGCTTTACATAATGAATGGGAACATTACGCTACAATGTTAAGCCATTAAAATGCAAATAAGGATGCCATACATTAAAGGATTTGAGTAAAGTACTGCCAACCGGACCGCTTATTTCTCCTCTGATCCTGTTAGTGTACAAATGGGTTGTGAACAGGCTTCACAAATGACTGGCATCTGCTCTGTTAAATCAAAGCAGAAAAGCAAACAAAGGATGTCACGATTGTTTAAGATTAAGAGATCCTTTATTTGTCCCACAGTGGGGGTATTGCAGTGTTGCATCGCAAGTTACAGGGGGATCTTTGAGTGACGTTGTTGTTTATAGTTTTTCCGTGCAGGTCATGTGACTGGGTGGCAAAACAGAATAGAAAGCTACCTGGAATGCTTGAGAGTTATCTAGTTTTAGACCTTTGGAGAGATGTTTTACTAAATCAAATGGTCCATTCTTGTTGTGTGGTCGGGTGTGCGGCCCACTGTGGCCAGATAAAGTTTTTTTTTTCTAATTCCATCAGAAAGGAACAGTGAAAAATGGCAGCGATAAAGTGATCCGCACATTAAAAGCGGGTTGCCCCTTTACACTGTAATATATTATTTACATTCTATGGCTGTCACCTACAGTAAACGTATCCCCCCCCAAAGGGAAGCCGGGCGGGATGAGGGGATAAAAATTAATATGAAAAAAAGGTTTTGCAACTCTTTCACTGCACACTTATTCACTGTGATGATAAATTTTAAGCATTGCATTTTTGTTGATCATCCCTGCTGCTTCCTTTTCCACGTTTACCGTGACAGCATAAAGGGGCCACCCACTTTTAATGTACGGACCACTTTACCGCAACGGCGAAAAGCCGGGCCATGGACCTTTCTTTGCGTGAAGGGTCCCGGGTTTTCTATGAAGTAAGAATAAATGTCTCCCAGCAGATCGGTGCCAAGACAGAGTCGAGTCTGACCAATATTTTTTCTCGTCATTCCAGGTCTCATGTGTATGGAAGCCCGTTCCCGTTTGTAAAAAAAAAAAAAAAAAGCCTACAGAAAGTCAAAATTACGACTTTAAAAGTCAAAATTTCGACTTTAAAAGTCAAAATTACGACTTAAAAGTCAAAATTTCGACTTTAAAAGTCAAAATTATGAGTTTTCAACTGCGCATGTGCAGTTGAAAACTCGTATGTGTTGTTGTTTGGAACGGTCTCTGGTCATCCCTGTTATAGATCCATGACCATGGGTCATCCTATACCTGCAGATTATGTGAAGATATTTCCTACAGACAGTGACCACATCCATGAAGTAGCAGCAATAATGTTGTGGTAGTAATCGCGTTAAAATGCAAACGGTCTCTCCGTTTATGATTAGAATCCGCTTCAGAAGCCTCTATTTAGTTTATCCTAAACGGACTGTGGAAGATTAATAATAAAACACATGCGGCTGTTCAAAGTCATTGAGCATCAACTGGTGACGTCTGGTCAGTATCACGGCTATCGATGGATGCACCAGAAATGCAGTGAATATTATTGTGACTGACAGAGAGACCGTTGGCGATTACTGGACAGTGAGAGAGGTCCGCAGACAGAGGCAGGAGAACCACAGTCACGGGCACTGACAATATTACCCTTTTGGAATTGCGATCAGTGCATTGAAGAGTATGTGACGTGTTTGCGTGCACGCGGGGGTGAGCTGATGGAGCGAGCGTGTGGTAAAGTTGTTGGCGTATGAGCAAGAACACAGAGACATATAGGGAATAAGTACCTTGCCTGATTATTTTATTGTGACAAAATAAAGCCCCCGACTCTTTTAGCAACAATCCGGAGAAATAACTCTGCAGATAACAGTGAGGGTCTTTGAAAAGGGAGATAAACCCATTATAGATGCATGAATAAAACCCCGTACTCAACACGTAGAAAGCGCATCATTTCAGCCGTGGAAATACTCGCTCCGTGTGGACCCCTCTCAGCGTCATCGTCTGGTCATAGTGGTCTACAGCAGATTGGATTGGAATGTCTCAATGGCTCATTTTCCTTTGATTTATTATAAAAACATATTGCTCACATTATTTGTTACTATGTCAAAATAAGAAGTCGTTTGATTTAAATGTTGTATATTATGTAAATTGAATTTAACATAAATAAATAAAAAGACAGCTCCCCCCTGCGTCCTACGACCGCGGTCTGGGGCTTAAACAGGAAAGTTTTACAGAATCAATCAAACAACATTATTTCTGGCTACTTCAAGGATGCAGTGGTCACTGTTGGCAATATCTTCACATAATCTGCAGGTGAAGGACGTCCAGAGACCGTTCCAGACAACAACACATACGAGTTTTCAACTGCACATGCGCAGTTGAAAACTCGTAATTTTGACTTTTAAAGTCGTAATTTTGACTTTTAAAGTCAAAATTTTGACTTTCTGTATGCTTTTTTTTTTTTTTACATGGCGGAAACAGGCTTCCATACATGTGGGCTTAGAATTTGTCTTATTTTTATCTCCTCTGATCTTTTTGTGTTAAAGTGCTTATATACATGCATTTCGCCCATTGATTCTTTTTAAAAGTTGTGCCGCTCTGTCTTCTTGCCTCTCAGCGAGTGGCGCATGCACACGCGGATTAAACAAAGATCCTCCCATAGATAATACGCATGAGGAGCACACAACACAAGATGAATAAATAATAACTCTATACGAGAATAAAATACAATCTCTAAAACTAGTGTAAAATCTTTATCTTTAGCGTAAAAAGGAAAGTGTCACGAGTAAACAAGGAAGGACCCAAAATAAAAATAATATAATTGAATAAATGCCACAACAAATAAATCCATAGGTAAAATCTGAATCAACATTAACAGAAAGTCCACACCATGACAGAAAGATGTCTATAATATCCAAAGTTTGCATGGAAAAGGTCTATTGCGTCTCAGTGTATACAGTAAAAAAATAAACGTATCTGAGAACTTCAAGACAAAGTTCAGTCGTGAAGAAGTTTAAAATGTTATTCCACAATCCAACCAGAAGTCTTATATAATATTTTTTCAATGAGATTACGCAGAATAATACTTCTTTACACCTATTGAACCCCAACACCCATTGTCAGAATTTGGAATTTGGAAAACTACTGTCAATTCTTGAGGCCATTTTATATTTCTCAGATCTGAAAATCTGTGCTGCAGCAAACTTTTGTAATTATATGTTTTGCAATTATGTATGATATAAACTGTTGCATATTATAAATGTGTATAAACTGGAAGAATGCATGTGGTGCGTTGAACTTCTTCATTTAGACAAGTTCTGAATCCAGACTTCTCTCTGCATATATGAGCAGCGCACACAGGGTTTGTGATGTTAGTAATGTCAAGAGAGAAATTGCTTTTCTCAGACCCCTGCTGACTTCAAGGGTCTGAAATGGCTTATATGATGTCCGTTTGGAGTGGACTACCATCTGGCACTATTACATTTATTTATTAGTTTAGTTTAGTTTATTCACAATTCACACAGTCCCTAAAAGTTCATGTGCTACATTGTGAAAATGGAACTCCCAGAAGCACAAGCTTATACATAAGATGTCCATTGCACCACCACCACCATATGCAGTCTACCAGTCAGGGGGAAAATAATAAAAAGAGAACAAGAAACAGTTGTGTTATTAAGCATACAGTCATCATTTGCACGTATCCTTCACATTTTGCCTCTGGTTCTAAAATAATATTGTTTCGAATACTCTGTACACCTGTGTGATGGCAATACACTCAATGGTTCATGGGTGTATCTAATTTCTGACAAATCACTGTTTTACTTGATTGTTGCAGATTATTTGCTTTGATTATTTGATTTTTTTAAAGAGAAAATGCAGACTCCAAGCTACCAGTTAGCCTCTCAGTTAGATAAAAATGCCTTGGAACGCTGTGGCCTCTGTGACTCTCAGAAATACACATTCTGGTATCATGTAAATTTCATATTTCTACATTGCATGAATTGTATCAGCATCATTGTATTACCAGCAATAATATGACTGATGACATGCTTCAGTATTCAAGAATTTTAGTTTTTCTACTTCTCTGGAGTAAAACTAGCCTGGTCGTACCACACCACAGTACAAATTACATTTCGTACTTAGGTCTGGAGGTGCTCCATTGAGCTCTGTTTACAGGAGGGGTTAACATTTTTTTTTTCTAGCGATTACATTTGCTAAACATTCCTATTGCTCCGGCTTCAATTTCTTGAACCAGACTGGAATACTTTACTATTGCATTTTTCGCCATTGCCAAAATACGACCTTCCCATTCGACGCAAACTCTTGACGTCACCCACAACTAACTACAACACTTGCCTTCCGTGCTCGCTGATTGGTCGGTCAATTCAACCGATTGTAATCGCTAACCCAGGGACTAGACCCAGACGTTACATGCAGTGAAATGATGATTGAGCGGAGTGTACGGCCTGGCCAGAGTAAAACTACAAACGTTTTTTTTTTTTTTCACACAGGTGGAACATGTGTGGCATTTTTTTAAATGTATTTTTAATGTTGTCAGTTAGAACAATCCAGTGTTGTTTTACAAAATCACCATGTCTCAAAATACACCACAGAGGACACGTTTTGTTTTTCTGTGGTGTTTTATGTTGCATTTTGTCTATTTTATAATGTAGGTATAGCATATAGACTACAAAAGATCACTACATCATGAATAAAATACAAATATTAACAGTCACAGAACACCGTGGCAACTATCAGATTCAGATTCAGATTCATTTATTTGCCATTTGCAGTAAAACCACATTGGAAAAACTGTGCAAGACTACCCCGGTGTGCACCAGACAGAGAAGACGACACACACCAGAGCTCTTGCCACGGCGCCATCTTTACGGCGCCATGCGACAAACAGTAGAATAAACAGCAGAGAGCAATAACATACAGTTTCACAGACAGTTGGATAGACACATTGTGCTTTGTATAAACCACGGATTTTTTTCTCGGAATGAGCACCTCCGACTGCCGGCCCAATGTGGCTGTCAGAGGGGGGCGGGGTCAGGGAGGGGGTGAGTCGGAAACACAATGAGGAGTGGAAGGGAGGGAGGGAGCAAGATGGATAGGTAGAGGAAGGCGGGGGAACGGGATCCGAGCTGGACTTAACTGAAATAGTGTGAGATTGTTGTAGATGGAGACCTTGTTATTATGGCCTTGGCCGAGGAATGTGAGATAAGAGTGGAGAGAAGACACAGCAGGAGAAAAACATCGCCTGAGAGGGACAATATTAAATGCAATGTAGCAGTCAAAAGCAGGCAGATATTCTATTAAATCAAATTAATCCGAATTGCGGCGCCCTCAGACCTCCGTACACAGGGGCAAATCCAAGCCGGGTCAGAGAGTTCAAGCCTGACACACGATGTCATTCAATCTCATCTCCAATGTTTTAATGTTTTATTCCCTTCGAGTGAACGAGCTGCGAGGTCTTTTATCAACTGTTCCACCAACACCACTCTCCTTTGTCCAGACACGGCACTCTCAACCACGACTCGGCTAAGCTCCTTGTACATCCCATCAATTTTGTCGGCCAGCAGGTCGTGAATCTTGCGAACTGCCATGCCTCCGAATTTGCGATAGAAGACAACCGCTCCAAACCCAAACAGGAGGATCCCCACCACCAAAATGCCAAAGATATATACGTCTTCCGAATCTTCAATAGACAGGGTCGACAGACAGAGGGGCTGAAACTTGTTCCAGCTGTCAAGAGTATACCCCGCCGGTGAAGTCCCGTCCGGGCACACGGGCTCTCCAGACCCACGCTTACGTGTTGAAAAGATAGAATCAATTGCGTTGAGGGACCAGTTAATCATTTCCATTCTTGTTAAAGTTGTCTGTGGCAAAACTCCAGGAAAAAGACAAAACAGGAGATAGCAAGCAGTCAGAAGCAGGAGCGGTCTGAGACACGTCTTTGCTCGACGGAGGCGGAAGAGAAAAATCTCCTGAGGCACACTGGGGTTAGTCTTGCACAGTTGTTCCAATGTGGTTTTACTGAAAATGGCAAATTAATTCTTGTATCTTATTTTCTCATATCTTGTATGCAATTATACATGTGTTCAAATCAAATATATTTCACAATCACGAACAGCCCCTGTCATGACTCGCCGTCTCTCACCCAGGGAGTAATTAAGCAGAAACTCTGTGTTCTTCTTGGACGAGCTTCACAACATTGTCAAACTTTGCCCAGGTGTCACAAACAAAACAGTTTATTTTGAAAGCTGGACTTGGGCCGTTTTCTTTCACAGGATCAATACACAAGAGATTGTAGATTTCAGCTCCGGCAGATGCCCTTGAATAGCTGCAACAACTTTTATTCTGCGGACCAAAGACAATTGCCATGTCGTTATGTAAAAAGGATTCCTGTACAGTGCCCCAGACAGGTCAGTGGATTGATGGAAGCCAAATAGAGGATTGCAAAAGAAACTCCTGCTGTGGCACATGGATATTGTATCTCTGAATGCAACACCATTAGAGGCGGCTGTTTACCAAGATGAACGCTTCACAAATGGGCCCATACTGGATGAAAACTCAAAAGATACAATACAATACACCCAGGCCTCTAAAAATGCATTGTTTTTTGTTTGCTCAAGCAGTGGCCACTATATTCTAGCATATATGTACACACTGTATATTTGTGTTTTTGATCGTGCTGATGTGGAGAGGATGACTCTGTCCAGGGGGTTATCGCTGTGTGTGTTCTAGATCTGACGAGTCCCATGTCTGGATTAAAATACTTGTATTTATAACAGCTGGAGAGCCTTGGATATATATATTTTTTTTTTCATCATGCACATTAGAGAGGGCTGAGTGAATGGAAGCCAAGGCCAAACCAGCAAGACCCTCTCATTTTGCAGCAGTTTTGTTCAGCACTCTTGCAGAAATGACATGATTTGATGAAATATCCACCTCCTCATTCCACATTTCATTGCTGTGAAAGACGCTGACACCCACTGATTATACTTTGTTCAACCCCCAAAAATTGGGGTCGTTATATTTTCTGCATGGTGCCATATGTTTTCAAATTAAGCTTGTCATACTCCAAATAAGGTGACTGTCAAGCCCGGTAAACCAGCCCTGGCTTGACAAGGAAGGAAATAAATATTCACCAAGCCCCTGGTCAGCAGAATGAGGCAATGCTCCTCCATTTACCTCATCCACAGAAAAGGACCCTTGCAGTCAGCAGGAGTGAGCTTAAATCTACCAATTCTTCTTGACTCTATAAATATGGTCGCGTGGAACAGATGTGGATTTGGAAGCAGTGAGGAGACGGAGCTTTTAGAGCCCTACAGATCCAGCAGTATCACCGGGATAATTTTACCTCTCAAGACAGGAGTGGGAGAGCAGAAACACGAGAAGTAAACAATGTGTGGCAAAGGTGTGAAGAGTAAAGAAAGGTGAAGGTTCCAGCTGCAAAAATAACACCTTTTATTTTTACAAGGGAAAATATATTCTTTTGAAATTAAACATGAGGTTATGGACAATGCTTTCTACCGTTGAAAAGTAGAGCAACAACAAAAAGACTGACAAAAACACATCCACTTTTTTTCCTATGAGACCGCTCCTCCATCTCATAAATTAGAGATTGCAACAACATGCTGGGGGTTTTCTTAACTTTATTTGAACTCCCTTTTAACAAGAAACAATTTTTTTTGTTGGTATGTGTTTTACTTTGAATTGAAAGGAATCCAACAGGTCTTCTTTTCTCCTGCTCCTTGGTGCCCATTCCATCGAAGCATTGGATGTTTTTGTCACTTTGACTTTTCCTCTCACCGCAATGACAGCTGCTACAAAGCCAAAATCTATCTCTCCTTCACTGTAGTTGGGTTGAGGCGCTTGTAGCTTGTGTTGTGGCCTCTGTCTTTTTTTTTTCTTTTTTGGCCCAATGGCAAAAACACATCTGACTCACACACTTTACTTTGAGAGGGAAAGGAAGCAGAAATTGTGCGGTGCTTCTTCGGTGCATCAGGGGTGACTCAGAATCGACTGCAAGGGTTAGAAAAGGCCATTGTCCCACTGGCAGGTCCTGGGGCAATTGGTCACATCCCATCTCCCCAGAGGGCTGTGGGATTGGGAACAAGAAACAAACAGAGCTAAACACATGAAAGGGCCTGTGTACTGCAGTGTTACGCTTACCTAGACTTTCGCTTTCAAGCAATGATTTTTGTTTGTTTTTGTCATACCTACAGCTAAACTCTACATGAGCCATATGCACATCCAATTCCTTATTCACTCAATAATACGTATGGCACCAGGCCCCAATCTATACCCCAGATCTCAGCAGAAAAAAAATAAAAAATGTCGCACACAATTCTTTCATGATGTTATATTGTTGGGAGAACTTATTGCGAAAAATATATAACTTTGCGTTTGAATATGTCACATCAAGAAAGCTTTCTTTAAGAGGAGTTGGTATAAACAGGAACGGTTGCTTACCCGTCACAGCAGGACACATCAACTTTCCTCCTGCTGTGAGCCATTAAATATTTTTGAATCAGACAAAAACTGAATCTGACAGAACTCACATCATTTGCACATTAGAGTGGGCACATTGTCCTACCGGAAAAGGCCACGACATTCGCCTGGTTACAAACAAACAAACCCCGGTGTGCAAACACAGAGAGACTTGTCATGTTGTGAATGTACTTTAGCCTTTCTATTTGTTGTTGTGGTTTTTTGTTTTTGTTGTTTTTTATTCTGACTAATAATATAGACTAAATGTAGAAATTATACCAACATTATTGATTTCTTGAACTCCACACGATTGAATGTTTGAGGCTATCACTGTTTCCGTTGCATGTATGTGGCTTCTGTCCTGTGTTTAGACCAGCTTTTTCAGACAGAAAAGTGAAAAAGAAAGTACCACAGTCATAGAGTCAATCAGCTCTGAGTCCAAAGTAACAAATTGATGACTCACGGCTTTTTCTCCACACTCAAACTCCCAGTATTATTAAATTACTATAACTCCAGGAGCCATCATTTTGACTGCTCTCATTTAAACCGATAGAATTCTAACAAATTCCCCTAAAGTAAGTTTGTTTTCTTCACATGCGTTTGATACGATGAATTTAACTGAAATCCAGCAGCAAACAGTTAGATGAAAAGTGACCAAATTCTATCTGCTGACAGTATACAGTGTGTTGCTATTGTAACTAGCACTCATTCACTTTTGTTAGTTGCAGAGGACAACAAACAGGTAATGGGGGGCATCTTTTTTTGTTTTGAATTGTCATTGCCATCTGTCATGAGTGGTCAGGCCTTGAATAATGCACATAAAGACAGTTATATGCAAACATAAAAGGTAAGAGCACTCACTCTGTTCTGGTGGAAAACCAATCCAACATTTCCTTTGGAGAAAAAGATAATTTTACAAAATTAAAGAAAATCTACTAACAGATACATAAAAATTCAGAAAGTTATGAACACTATACACCCAATATTTATGCTTTAAAAAATAAAATCTGTCAAATTGACTGCTGTGGGAGTTCTATTTTTTTTCTTGTAGGGTGAAGACATCATGTGGCGGTTTCACTTTTACAAGGCACCTTCTGATGGGATATACAACGTGTATTATCTATGGAACAGAAAAAAGCCATCTACTAGCACCATCCCATTTTAATTAGGATGGTGCTAGTAGATAATAACATAAACAAGAGATTCCTATTTGAAAAACCAGAAACGAGTGATGTCTCAAACCTCTTGCTCTCACTACCAGGAGCCTGTCAGTATGGCCTTGGAGTCCCATCCTTTTACTGCCGCCTGTCGGAGCTTGCAGACGGGACAGAAGGTCAGAGAGTTGAGCTGTGCCAAAACTCTGAGGATTTCCACCCTCCTTCTTTCATTCCTCTTTTTTCAGATATGCAGATCCTAGACACCCTAACGAGAATATATCCCTCCCAAAGACCATCTGCTCTGTTTGACCACTGAATGAGAAAATAACATTGCTCCCATAATGTTGAAGAAATATTGACATAAGGCTGTTGCCTTAATTTTAGAAGCCGAGAAACACAGGCATGAGCCAGAGCATGATCACAAAATAACAAACCACATACGTTGAATAAGAAGTAATACAGATACTGTATCACACCAATTAAGCTATTTTTTATTGGCTAGAATCATGTTTTGTTACTGAGGCATTTATTTCAAATGCCTTAGTTTCCCAAACTTAAGTTTTTTGTTTTTTATATATACATGTGGATTGTATTTTGCACTGCAGATTTGTATTGCTTCAAAAATAAATACATTGAATTATTAAAATTTATAAAGCTAATGTGATAAGAAAGTGGCATTTCAAATCGATTCTCTGATGCTATGCCACCGCCTGTTTAACAATTTAAAAGAGGACCAGAACTCTAAAAATGTAAGATTTACTTGTCAAGGATTGAAATCTGTGCATTTTTGTTTTGCCCAAAATCACAACAGAAGTTATCTGGAGGAGCGTCACAGAAATTTTTATCTAAAAACAGCAGATTAGAAATAAACGAGAATGCGTAGAACAGGACAGTGCTGGGCTGTTCCAACCTAGAAAGTTGGTTCATAATTTTGACACAACATTGTTGGTTATTTTTTCCCAGCTAACTTTGGGTTTTATTTAAGTATGAGGGTTATTTTGCCTCAGCAAAGAGTTAGTAGATCATGATGACATTAGAGAGTAATTTGCTCAAAATGGTTTCCACGTCCGGCCACAGTCCTGTGGATCACAGATGATCATGAACATTATTTGCAAAGAAGAAACACACGGGTGTTGTCTTCTACATAAATGCACATACTGTACCCATTCTAAGAGAGGATCATAGAACCTTGATGTTTAAATGCTATAGTGTAATGATTCAATTTGTATTTTAGCAAAGCCAAAAGGAGCTGCTGACTCAGGCCTCCAAGCCCAAATGTGTGTTATTAAGTATCAATATCAGACCACATGGATAATACAAGTACACCTTTTGTTCGGTTTTCACGTGACCGTATGAGATGTCTGCGGCCGGTCCCAAAGCGCTTAGCTGATCACGCAGCTGCTTCACCTTCGTTTAGTTATTTTGGATTACTAAACGCCTGCTCCATTGCAAATAAGTCTTTTTCTATGAATGAGCTCTTCTCCAGAAAAGACTTGCACTTCCTTTTTCTAGTTGAAACGTGGCAACGTGTGGGTGAGTTCAACCACCTGAATCAACTATGTCCAGTGGACTGCTCTGTTGTTGGGATGTCCCGCCCCTCTCGCCGTGGTGGTGGTCTGGCGGCCGTATACAGAGACGTGTTTACATGCAGAGTGATGAGTATGGAGCACTTTTGAACCACACATGATACACATCGGTTCTACAAACACATTTCATTGTGTTTTGATTTGTCGTCCCACTGGCCCTGCAGGTGCTTTCTTAGCTGAGTTACTACTATCCTACGTCTTCTCCCATTTCCAAAGATGGAGAAAAGGCATTTGAGTGAATAAGCAATGCTCCCTGGCCCCTGCAATGACAGAATGGCACTTTTATGATGTCCTCCAGATTATACTGCGAGATGGATGGTCTGAGGCAGGAACGGCAATTGATTAATCCATCGACTTGGGGAATGTGCTGGGGTCGTCCGGGCTGCTCAGCTGTTCCTTCCCCCGGACACCGCATTCAGACATACAAGCTGCACGGGATGACGAATGAGAGTAGCTGTAGCAGAGATAGCGCTCACGTCCGTCTGTGTACGCGGTTCTTAAGATGCAGTCCATGTCTTGTTCCGAGAGGGGAATAAACGATCTGAGCTAAAGGATTGCTCAAATTGACGAGGAACCTGCATGTTTTCTGTGGATAACACGGCTTTAGGAAGAAAAAATGTGCCATATGTGGTCAGCAGTTGTAGTTGGTGTTTGCATCTAATAGATTTTATGTCACGTCAAGTAGAAAAAAAAGAAATCCAGCCGGAAACAAGGTGGAAATACAGACGAGGAGTCAATAACCAATCCACATATCTCTATATTGAACGTGGCATCAATTCTACATTTATTTCAGAAGGCTCATGCTTTGTATGCTGTCAGAAGGTGAAGGTGCATTTAATTTATCCCCATAGCGTAATTCATCCTCTGCAGTAGACCCTTCCTGATGCCACTAGGGCGTCTATCAGGAGCACTGGTTGCCGGAATAATAGCGCCCGCTGCCTCATCTCCAAATGCTGATGCTCGGCTTGGTCAGGACTACTGCAGTTGGAGGATTCACTTATTGTACATGTTTTAGCGGTAGGGAAAACCGGAGCACCTGGAGAAAACCTATACATGCACAGGGAGAACATGCAAACTCCCCTCAGAAAGACACTGTTCCGACTGGCATTCAAACCCAGAGTGCTATTTACTCAGCCACCATGCCGTCCCACGTTCATATTTATGTGACCAAGACATAGGATGTACAAACTCACTTTTTGTTTATTAATGGGGCGTTATGCAACTTTTTATGTGAAAATAAGGTTGATATCCAGTGGTAGTCAGCAAGACACCTTAACTTTCCATTACAGTAGTCTCTAGAATGTTATAACTGTGTCTCAGATCATATGGCCCTGACCTGTGGAGTACCACAGGGGTCAATCCTGGGACCTCTTCTGTTCAATCTGTACATGCTGCCGTTAGGTCAGTTAATACGCAGAAACAAAGTGTCCTATCATAACTATGCAGACGACACTCAGATCTATGTCTCACTGACTGCAGGAGAACATGGACCAGTGGACTCACTCCTTCACTGTATCCAACAGATCAGTGAGTGGATGCAAACACTTCCTTCAGCTAAACGCAGACAAAACTGAAATGATTGTCTTTGGTCCCCAGAAACAAAGAGAGAGCGTCATCTGTCACCTACAGTCTCTCTCCCTAAAACCTTCAAACACGGTCAGAAATCTAGGGGTAATACTGGACTCAGACTTAAATTTTAATAGCCACATCAAATCAGTAACATCAGCAGCTTTTTACCATCTAAAAAACATTGCCAGGATCAAAAACATAGTGTCTAAAGCAGACTTGGAGATTCTTATCCATGCATTTGTCTCCAGTAGGTTAGACTACTGCAATGGCCTGCTCACAGGTCTGTCCAAACAGGCTGTAAAACAGCTGCAGTACATTCAAAATGCAGCAGCTCGAGTCCTGACTAGAACCAGGAAGTACGACCACATTAGTCCGGTCCTCAGGTCTCTGCACTGGCTTCCTGTGGCTCAGAGAATAGACTTTAAAACAGCTCTGCTTGTGTACAAGTCTCTCCATGGCCTCGCACCAAAATATATTAGTGACATGTTAGTCCCATATGAACCAGCCCGGACTCTGAGGAGCACAGGGACTGGACTCCTGTTAGTGCCCAGAGTCAGAACTAAACATGGGGAGGCTGCTTTTCAGATTCATGCTGCTAAAATCTGGAACAATCTTCCTGAAGATGTGAGACAGGCCTCCTCTCTGACAATGTTTAAAACCAGGTTAAAAACAGTTCTGTTTAGCTGTGCATACAACTGAGGGATTTTATTATTTGTATCTTTTCTTTTTATATGTACTGTGATTATTTATCGATTTTACGGCTTTCTTGTTTTGTTCAGCCATTTTTGAATTGCCTTGTGTATGAATTGTGCTATACAATTTATACTTGCCTTGCTTTTCCTTGCCAATGAGATAAATGTTGGTGAGTGTTTTCTCTGCTGCCAGACAAGACACATCATTCTGGAGGAAGTTGAAGATTGAACTTTGATCAACAATAAAGGCACCCCCGTTACTTTTGCAACAAGACATCATCTAGTAGGATTAATCTAACCTGTCTCACTACGGTCTTAACCCAGCTCAAGTGTTCCCTATTAGGGGTTCAGCTTCACAAGGATAAGAAGAGCAGATATGGGAGGATTAAAAAGTGCCATTCCTATGAACGCTTGGCCGCCACTAAGCCAATTATTCCCTTTACTTTTCTGACACCTTCTGCTAAAAACCCCAAAAAGTCAGAAAGATCGTGACGCCCCTGTGATGCCCAGTTTGACAGCTACAGGGTCACCATAATAATGCAAAATCCCAATATTTTCCGCATACAAAAGCTGCATAATGCACCTTTATACTACAGTAAACACACTTTTCAACCTTTAAGCAGACTATTACGTTTAAAAAAAAAAAAAAACGATAACAATCATAGCCATTTCTACTATCTGTTATGACAAGATGTGTCAAAGCCTTTCCTCGTGTGCAGCAAGTCCGACTTTTAGTTCTACCTCTGCATATAGATGTATATTTAATTGTTTTACATTACTAATCGATGTGATGGTGTAGCTTAAGTGCTCCCCCACGAGCTTCATTTGACATTAGTGACATTAAATTATAAGGCGCCGAATGAAAGGTACAGGCACTTGACCGTCCTTTCTCTGAGCCTGAGTGAGAAGTAGAACATAAAAAAATAGACCTGCCACCATGATTTGGTATACTACCCACGCTGAATTATATTGTGTGCTAATCTTGCCAAGTCTCAAAAGCAATGCAAGACAACCCGATAGCGCTGATCGGCATTTACTGAATAATGCAATCATCTTATAGCTGCAATGTCGCAATCCGTCAACAATGCTAACATTTCGCTGTGTTTCAAATAAAAGCACATCACAATAACCTAAGCACCCAGGTTTGTGCCTTCCACACTGACTCGATGATTTAGACCTCCGGCGTTTCGCTGCTACTTCCTACACAAGGGCCAGGGGACCAGATAAAGGATCACTATAACTGTTCTCCGTTCCATTGAATGAAACCCCTTGAGATAGTTAATACCCTGGAGATGATGAAAAAGTTACAGACCAGCTCTATTATTGATACAAGTCTTTGCACGGTGAAAGAAATACATGCTAATAGAGTCCTGAGCTGGGGTTTCAAGATAAATCCGATGTTGGAAATGAACATTTTATTATATGTCACATAGTACTGTCCCCTGATCGAGCCTGTTGGGAATGACAAAAGATTGTGGAGATGTACAGGCTGTCGACTTACAAGACCCTGGCACCCCATTGCAGCACTGCCCCTTTTCCATCTGACAACTTCATTAATTTTCCGTCATTGGTGGCTATGAGGTAGATTTTCAGTAGATACGTTCGACATCAACGGCCTGTGAAAGTGAATGTATAAGCCTGGTTTTGGAAGAGTTGGGATTAGGGTTATCTGTGAAGAGTAGGTATTTGGGCTTTGTATGAGCAGCAGGGGGGCCCTCCTAGGTCCAATTGCACCTGCTCACATCCACTGCTGGAGGAAACTAATAAGGGGGAGCACCAGGGAGAAACACTGTTGCTATAGTGTAGGAGGCCGGAAGAAAACACAGGTGTGGATGCCCAGATCAAGTTTGTCTTTATGTGAGTGAGGGGTGGCATCTTTCACAAATGACTACTCTCTGTATGTTTTTTGTGTCAGAACAGGGAGGTGAAACAGCCCCTGGGAATCACGTCACTTGCTCTCAACCAACTGCATTCAGAGGGATATGTAGAGAGGATCTATCATCGCAAGGCCCCCAACAAGAAAGAAAAAAAAAAGACCGGCAGTCAAATTTGTCTCCCCAAGGTGATGTGACTCCATCATACCTAACGCTTCTCCCTCAGTGGATGAGGGATGCCAGGATTTACACTATTACAGGTAGGGGTGGTGATTTATTTTGGTTTTTGCCATTGAAGAGTGGCAGCAAGTTCTATTTATGTTTGCTAGCTACCAATAGATCTACACCTGCATGACAGATGTGTGTGTTTTCAGAAGTTCACTGGCACTGACATCAAAAGCAATGATGACAAGTTTGCATTAACCTTTGCGATCAAGTAAAAGTGATGAATTCTTTAGATGCGGTTAAACTGTCACGTGTAAGGAATTCAAAGAGTTTTCTCAACTCCATTGCCGTTTACCCCACGCCTTGCATATCAAAGTACACTTAGAAGATATTTGCATACAAAACACTTATTATGCACAGAGTAATTTCCCTGATAAGGTAATAGAAATAGATGGATAGATAGATGGATTGGGGATTTAAGAGATCCTTAATTCGTCCTATGGTGGGGAAATTTCAGTGTTCCATCACCAGGTTTCAGAACAGTAATGAAGACACACAACACAAAATAAATGAACAATAACTAATTTCTAATAAAACATTTAAAACATTTCTAACTTTAGCATAAAAAGAAACAAGGCTCCCTTCAAGGCTATGAGCCAAAGTACACGGGGCTGTAGTGAGAACTCAGGACTTCATACAATCATAGGCACACACGCACACGCACACACGCACACAAACCGCAGCCCGACACTGATGCGCCCCTCTTGAATTCAAAAAATATTTAATTCTTTACATCAAATATTACTGAAACATTACTATGGCACACAGATACACGTGCTAAATATGGCTGTATCAAAGGTCGTGTGTGCAGTCAAGCATATTAACACATCAAAGCCTCACTACTATTTGGAGAGGATAAAAAGCAATACTCTGCCAATCTATGGAGTACGCCGGATGCCCGCGCTCTCAAGGGCGCGCAGCAAAGGCAAGCAGTGCCACACGAGCGCGCGCGTCTGCCTTTTTCTCTTGTCTAAATCCATCCAATGTGTGCTATATTATTTTCCATTCATTTATTGGCTGTGATAGAGATAAAAGCCTCATAGGACATGCCCAAAAGCAGCTTACCCCCATTTAGGTTTGAGGACCGAATGACAAATTAATGATTTTGTACAAGAACTCACAGCAGCGTTGAATAAGATCCTCCCGTATAGACATTTAAACACTAACTTACTTGTTCATGGAGAAAAAACGTGAGCAGGATCCGGTTTTTTGTTAAGACGGTGAACAAGGCATCTCTTCCTCCCTCAGAAAGAAACGGCATTCAAAAAGAAAAAAGAAAAATCCAATTCTGTGGCAATTTCGCTGAATCCGTAGTGAGAGTTTGTCATCAAAAGGATGGTGTTTTCCTCCTCGTATGTAATCCACACACTAGTTTAGATGGCAGCTTAATAACTCTCAGTGATCACATCGCATTCCGTCTTTTTCACGGGAGGAACCCACAAGTGCCACACTCAGAAAGGGGGGAACTCTCTAGTCCAAAAGCAACGAAGCTTCGAGCCAAAAGGATAAGGAGATAAGGGATTATTTGGTGTTGAATGAAGGGTCCTTATTTGAGCCAAGACAAAAACCACTAAGCGAGTCAAAGTTCTTAAGGGTTAACAGAAACGCATTACAGCAACCGGGTCTTTGTGATGTGTAACTTTTTTTCTCCATGTCATCTTTGATTAGATTTCACGTCACAACCCAGTGCGCATCCCTAAACGCTTTCCTTTCAGCGGTAAACGTCCATGCGTAAAACATCCAACATTTGACCCTGGAATTACCCTATTAAAGTTGAGAATCATTTTCCCTTTTGTTTCATCTGGAGGAAAATCCAACTCGTATCCCAAAAAAAGGAGAGAAATGAGCCTTAATGCTTTTTAAGGCTCAATTGTTTCACGTTTCTTCGAATAGCTCGCTCATAATAAGTCAGCATAAATAGTTCACGTCTGTTCTCTCTTCTCCAAATGCGTGCGTTATCCAGCGGCCGTTGCAAAGATGAATTTCTCTTCCTATCCACAGAAAAAAGAGGTGAAGAAGAGAAAGCTCCGTTTACCTTCCCCTTGGTCGTCCGCAGTGTGTGTTCAAGCAGCTTCAACAGAGATGTGATCGCAAATTACCCTGGTCGCGCCGACACCATCCTCCAAGGCGCGTAACAGAGGAGGCTCCGCGCGCTATGCCCAGCTCATATAGACACTCAACAACCCCGCAGCAGGAGAGCACGCACACGGAATGGATAAGTGCAAGAGGGGACCATCATGTAGGTTACCTCCCACTGACAAGCACCGCTCCTTGAGTCTGACCAGTCCGTCACTCACTGCAGTATAAATGCTGTTTCCACTCACCGCTTTTTCAAATTGCAGCCAAAGCCTTGACATCGTGTGAAAAGTTGAGATTTTCCATTTTATCCATTGCCCAGTTTTATTAATAGTGAGAAAATCTTATGGAAAAAAAAAAAAAAATCTTCCCCAACAGCGCGCGTCTGTGCATCTGTGTGAGCTTGAAGAGAGAGATTCCTCCCATGCGAGTAGGACACGACTGCCACCTACCGACCCCCCCTTATGCACTCGTCCAGGACCAGAGCAGAGAGAAATAATGAGTGTGATAGTGGCCTCGGGCTGATTGTCGCATAGGAGCAATGTCCCATGACACACCACGTTTCATTTGGATAGAAGATGGAGACAAAGTGTAGATTAAAATGCTCAGGGGCACTGTATAAAAGATAGGTGCACTGTTGTTTTATAGGGCTGAAAGGTAAACACGCTGTTGTGAGGTTATGGCATTGTCTCGAGAAGGACAGACTCTGCCAAACACTACCTGTGACTCCGACACATGTACCAACACCAACACATGGCAAATACAACTCTGCAGTTATAATCACAGCAGGACTTTGTGTGTCTGATATGTCAATGTGTCGTCCCGCCATTGAAACAGTGGTCACAATATGGAATATGTGGACTACACAATCACTCTAATGTCACGTATCTATGAAAATAAATGTACATCAATACATGAAACATAATACTTGAGGAATAGATATAATAAAACATAGCCTATATAAGATCCTTAATTCTTATTGTCAAGATGAAACCTATTTTTTGGTTTTTATAAATACATGTTGTATGCACAGCAAAAAGGGTATGTTGAACATTTTGGAAAACAAATCAGACCACAACATGCTGTCTCCATATTGTAAGAATATTTTCACTGAAAAATCTGATTTAAATATGTGACAGAGGCAAAAACCTGCATTTGAAAAGAAGTCATAGAATCTTACTGTTGTGAGAGCCAGAAACTAGTTACATGGATGTTAGTAGGTTCATATATATTTTCAACATTATATGTACTGTATGTATTTATTACTCTTGCACCATATGCCAAAGCAAACTCATAGTTCCTTACTTGCAATGGTAAAAAAAAATAATTCTTATTCCGGCTTTTAAATGTCAATATATGATTTCCAGCATCATGATACTGAATTAAATCTTTCTTGCGTTCTCAGAATAGAAATCTATAACAGATGTAATTTATATTATAAACTTAGCAACATGGTAGCACAGTGGTTAAGCACTCTCACAGAAAAGTTAGGGTTAGTTTGAATCTTTTGTAATATAGTTAACATGATCTCCCCATGTGTGTCCACAGGTTTCCTCCAGGTGCTCCGGTTTGAGCAGCCTGATGCAAAACCTGGTTTAATTTCACAATATGGAAACCGTCTGAAATTGCAACGCTATGATTATCTCACTCCACAGAGGGGAAAGTACTTTTTGGCACAATCAGTCACTGCTTTTTGATCGTGGTGATGATAATGACTTTCAAACTCTCCAAACTGCCTCTTTGTTTTGGCTTTAGATTCTCAGTTTTGTGGATTTTTGGCCTACATCCATCTCAACTGTTTTTGTAATGTTTTTGTTGGACTAGAAATAGGCACTGATTGGCCAGCTGTACTTCTGGGAGTTGTGTCTCCATTTCTGCAATAAATGAAACTGAGCAGAGGCACTAGGTGGCACCAGCCTGGCTACCAGTTTCCCCTAAAAAGCACTGGGTGATGTACTATAGGTCAAATCCGCCATTTCTGGTATGGTCTTGACCACACTGAGCATCAACATCTGGACATGGGTCTCTATGACCGCTGCTCCCGACAGACGCCCTAATGGCATCGAAGGATGAGTCAAATTCAGAGGACCAATTTACCCAGAGCAGATTAAAGTATACATTACCTTTAGCCAAACAAAAATGGTGCTGTGGTTCTTCAAAGTTTTTCCTCAGCATAGAATGACATTCAAAGTGCAGTCATATCTTTTTACAAACCAATATAACCTCATGATAAACCAGCAGATTTTGGAATAGAATATCTCAAGCATTTCTCCCAAAAGATTATGTTTAATCTAAAAATTTTTGGGTTGTTCAATATTCAGCTTTATCTGTTTTTTATGTTTCCTTTAAGCTCAGTTGAGATTGATGTATCAGTTTATAATGCATCAGCTGAAAAGTTTTTGGACAGTGTTATCTGTGGCTCGCAGATGCACTCCTGTATTGTGCTCAGAGATGGGGGCTACATTTCCATTGAGGCAGGTCGAATGCATGCTTCAAACACATCTCCCACAGACTGGTAAATGAAGACAACATTTGGATGCCAGATGAGGGCATTTTGGTCCATCTAGCTGTCAACATGGTAACTCATCTCCCTCAGCCGCCCGGGGCATTGCATCATTCATCAGTCTTCATATCTGTTTAACTGGCCGCTCCAACGTGTGTCTGGCATATACACTGGGGTTAGAGAACACCACTCTCTTTGCATTTGAATAAAAGTAATAATCACCACATTTTCACCATGCATTTCCCTCTGCTCTGATCATGCAAACCTGCTCAATGATACAGGCCTCTGCCAGCGTCTCAAGGCAGCACACAAGTCTTTTTTTATCAAATTGATTTGAGGTTAGCTATGATTTCGCTGGTCGTGTGTGAAACAGTTCGAGATGCTTCAGAGCTCATGCTTTATATTAATGTATCTTTAGTGTGGTATGTATGATTTTTTTCAGTGGGTGGAGAGAGACATAATCCCAGAAAAAAAAGCTACTGTGGTAGCTACCAAGGCTTCAAGGAGGACCTGGAGAGGGTAAAGGTGACAGTAGTGCCCGTGGTGATCGTGCTGGAGGAGTGGTTACAGAAGATCCCCGGAACAACCTCGGAAATCTCGGTCCATAAATGTACTGCGCAGAACCCTCAAGATCCCAGGCCTCTGATAGAGGACCCGAGCTCAGAGAGGGATAACCGCCCGCGTAGGGCAAACATAACACATGTTATGAGTTTTACACACACAGTAACTGTTACTGTATGTAAGACCACATGTGTCCAGCTTGTGCCCAGAACCTCATGCTGCCAACATGTACAGTAGAATCACACCCTCATGCTGCTAAAATGTACAGTAGAATCACACCCTCATGCTGCTAACATGTACAGTAGAATCACACCCTCATGCTGCCAACATGTACAGTAGAATCACACCCTCATGCTGCCAACATGTACAGTAGAATCACACCCTCATGCTGCCAACATGTACAGTAGAATCACACCCTCATGCTGCTAACATGTACAGTAGAATCACACCCTCATGCTGCTAACATGTACAGTAGTATCACACCCTCATGATGTTAACATGTACAGTAGAATCACACCCTCATGCTGCTAACATGTACAGTAGAATCACACCCTCATGCTGCCAACATGTACAGTAGAATCACACCCTCATTCTGCTAACATGTACAGTAGAATCACACCCTCATGCTGTTACCATGTACAGTAGAATCCCACCTTCATACTGTTAACATGTACAGTAGAATCACACCCTCATGCTGCCAACATGTACAGTAGAATCACACCCTCATGCTGCTAACATGTACAGTAGAATCACACCCTCATGCTGCTAACATGTACAGTAGTATCACACCCTCATTATGTTAACATGTACAGTAGAATCACACCCTCATGCTGCTAACATGTACAGTACAATCACACCCTCATGCTGTTACCATGTACAGTAGAATCACACCCTCATGCTGCCAACATGTACAGTAGAATCACACCCTCATGCTGTTACCATGTACAGTAGAATCACACCCTCATGCTGCTAACATGTACAGTAGTATCACACCCTCATGCTGCCAACATGTACAGTAGTATCACACCCTCATGCTGCCAACATGTACAGTAGTATCACACCCTCATGCTGCTAACATGTACAGTAGTATCACACCCTCATGCTGCTAACATGTACAGTAGTATCACACCCTCATGCTGCTAACATGTACAGTCGAATCACACCCTCATGCTGCCAACATGTACAGTAGTATCACACCCTCATGCTGCTAACATGTACAGTCGAATCACACCCTCATGCTGCTAACATGTACAGTAGTATCACACCCTCATGCTGCCAACATGTACAGTAGAATCACACCATCATGCTGCTAACATGTACAGTAGTATCACACCCTCATGCTTTTACCATGTACAGTAGTATCATCACTGTGGAATTCTGAATCCACAGAGCTAATGGCGTATTACTTAAAGGTTTATAGGAGGATTTTCTTCATCCGGGTGGATCATCAAAACTATTGGTCCACCCAATTCCCAATCATTCTGGTGATACGTGTTCAACAAATGTATGAACATCAAATGATGTATATATACTGTACATCCTTATTGCTACTTTTCTTTTGACTTGTGACTAACTTGTGATGCAAGACTGAAATGTCTCCACTGTGGGACAAATAAAGGATCTATTCATCTTAATCCTAATCTACTCTTCCATATGCAGTCATTAAACAGAAAAGTAATGGTGTCAGTGTTCCAGTTTCAGCCACAAACAGAAGATTATGCAAATGCACAAGTAAACTGCATACAATTATGCTGTTGTGATTCTGGGAAAAGCATTATGGCATATTCCAAACTTTATTAAAATGAGTTTTGCCACAGAAGGCTCTTTTAAAGCTAAACTTGACTTGGAAATAAATTAAGTGGATATGGATAAGTTCAGCTGTGTTTTCATACGGTCATTTCCCTTGACGGAAGAAGTAATACATGAGAGATTTATGCGGAATACATGTTTTTGAAATGTGTTTTTTGTGTTGAAACCATGGGGTATTTTCCTGCTTATGACAATGTGGACATAGTAGGTTTTAAAATATGTTATATTCAAAGGTTTTAGTTCATGTACCTAATGCTCAAGCACACAATAATCACTGGTTGCTAAGTGAGTGCTTGGATAAAATAACTTTATATTATACAGTATACAAAGTTATTTCAACAAAAGATAACCCAAAATGGATAAACATCATCATTCAACATTCAGTTCAAACTTTGTCCTTTGGAAAAAAAAAAGGTCTACACAAAACTGTTTACCTCATATAGCTCGACTTTGGGAAACAAAATGCTTGGCCTTACCATACCATTGTACTAATTTAATTGTGTACTTAGGTCTGGATTTGCTCCGACAACAGATGAGAGGGGTTAACTTGCAGATTGAGATGATTAAAGGGACAACTACATCTCGAGACCTGAGCTGCCGTGTCATAATACTTATAGATAATACTACTATCCTTTTACCCCCAAAGCGATATGATTATTATGTTGGAGCATAAAGTTAATTGGTTGGTTACGTTCTGGCTTGACAACATCACTGTGACATATACAGAACTTATTTCAAAAACCATTAACACACCCTGTGTTTGCAGTAGATAAATGGGGACACAAACTGAACCACAGCTTACTGCAATATCACTTTAATAATTTCTGTCTTGTTTGGCCGCTAATGGAGGTTATTTGAAGCATTCACCCCTTGAGCCTGGCGTCTATGGATCTCTTGTGACCACTTTCCGATTTTTATTTTCTGCACAGGGAATCCGTGCATCCATTGTCTGTATTTACAGCGCTTCAGAGACTATAGCTGCTTTATATCCTGCCCAAGAAATAACACTTTCAACCATCTTGTTATTAATGTAAAGTTCATTATTTAGCATGACTCCCCGCTAATGTCACACGCTGGATTTATGTTTCTACAAGAAGCTTCTGAGGCCTATTGAAATGCCACAGCAAAGATCAGCGTGTCCTTGGGAAGCATTAGAGAGGTGCTCCCATGTTATTGTAAACAGCCTGACCTTGTCCCCTCAATAGGGCACGAATACATAAGGCACTCAAGAGACAAGTTATCCTTGGAGTGGCACTGAAGTATGGAGTATAGAAAGTGGGAGAAAAAAACTCACTTAAGGAAATGCTTCTTATACTTGGTGGATAACTAGTTTTGGTATATACTCATGAAAGGATTGGTTTCACATTAACAATGAGAATTACTGACACAGCGGAAGTACGGCGCGTTCCCGGGTTTTCATAATCTTTATTATTAGCCGGTGCGGAAGATGGTGTTTTGACAGGATGAGACGGCAAAGTGCCACTCAGAAAGGCTTAAGGTGCGCACATCGGCTCATTTTTCTCTCATATTATAGCACTGTCAGGGTCTGAATAATACATATGTTTGCCGGCAATCAGATAGTGTTATAATCATGTCGAGTATTCCATTTAGAGCGCACGGGAGGGCAGAAAGGCACAAACAAGCAGAATGCAGAAAGTTCCATGCCGGTAAAAAATCACCCCTGCTCCACTTTTGGAAAATTTTGATTGGAAATGATGACACCACTCCCCATAACAAATGACAACCAATACTGTGCACTGAATAATACAGTACTTTCTCAGGAGTGGTGTAAAAAAATAAACTTATTTTGAGTACGTTGGTTATGTACAATCCTGCTAGAGAAAACAATAACATACATGTTTTATCTAAGAAAACTAAAAAAAGAAAATACATTCAGATAAATAGGCCAACATGTGCGAATCATATATGGCCTTTTCTGATCAAAATGTCCCTGTGGATTCAATCCTAATTTCAGAAATAATGGACATGATTGTCACGTTGCTTAAATTAACATTTCTCAAGCTCATTATTCAATCAGAAAGCAAAATTGGTCGGTGCCAGCTACATGTGTACGTGTTCTTCATGCAGGTTAGACACTGGCAAAAGTGGTTCACATGTATGTGTGTGATATTTTCCCCGAGAAGGAGCTAAAGTCAAAATGGACAAATGCTATGTTCCGGGAAACAAGTTGAAAAACATGACATTTAAGAGCATCCCATCTAATGAACTAAACCTAAAGGCTGATTCAATACATACAGAAAACAGAAATATGATGGTGCTTAACAGATCTATTGTTTGTGGCAATTATTGTGAAATGTCACAGTTGAGCTTTGTGAAGCAGGAACACCTTTTCTCCTCGGAAATAGCCTATGCCATTGGATTTTAAAATATACCCGTTCTCGTTCTCTTCCTGTATGTATATATTTAGATTTCCCGGTCAAAATACCTACCATTTACCAAGGTTCAAAAAAGTACAAGAGCAATTATGTGTTATCTTAGCAAGGCATATGCTGGAAGGGGTAGACATCTCAAGTCTACCATGAAAATATGTCAATTCCAAACAAAGAAACCAAAATCACATGAGTGCAGATGTTCTATTGAGCAGTACGTGCAGAATGTTGGAATGAGCTGCAGATTGTGCGATCCCTTTTCTTGTGTGTCTGCCATCATTCTCATCCTAGTTAAACAAACACTAGCACTTTCTCTGCCGCTTCCCCCCCAAACACAACTCATGATCCGCTCAGAATTGAAACGGGCCCCTGCCGCATTACAGCTGGCCCTTTTTAAAAACGAGGCTTTGAATATATTAATAATGTGTGTTATTTATTTTGAGATCTGACATTCATTATGCATGAGGTTGTCGAGCCGGGAGCAGACATGGCCCGATGCCGCTGCAGTGTTCGGGACCCTCTTTTAGGTGCAGAGGACGTAAACAATGGACTAAGACGGTGGAGCGTCCCCGTGTCACTCTGATATTTCTCATTCAGCTCCAGTTCTTTCACTGTCACCTCAGGTTGTATATAGAGAGTGCGGTGAGTGCTTGATGTGCCCTGCTTTCCCCTGCACCACCAAAAATGCCACACTTTAACCCAGTTTACAACACAAAGTCATTTTATAGAGCGAAACTACATGATGCTACATGAACCTCGGTATTTTCCAGTTCGGATTCAGCTAAAGACATACAGTACAGTATAGTAGGATTTTTTACTTCAGTGTGGGTCATAGAGACTATTGGTCCTCCTAATTGTCAATCAATCTTGTGATACGTGCTCGACAAACAAGACCAGAGTTTTATAAAAAGTGGAGAGGGCGGTTCTTTCTTAAAATTCCTCCTATATACCTTTTAAAGTAGAAATATGTAAGATGTTCATTTTGAATACTTAATTTACAGCCTGTAAATCTTGTTATTGTTTTCATTTCCCGCCCTCCACTGTTTTACCAATCAGAAAGTTCCTGATCCCGGTTGCTAAAACTCACTGCACCGAGCTAATCTCACTGGTAAAGGTGGCTGCAGAACTAAAAAGGTCTTGTTATGATTCTAAAATCATTAATGCTCCTTTAAATACGGTGCAGTACAGAATATTACAAGTGGACTTATTATTGCACGTCTATTGACACACTAACACAGTACACAAAGTCCTATCAGCCAAACAGCATCAAAGATGACAGCGGTATTTAAAGTAATTAATCAAATTTCATGGACCTGATAATTAGGTGCATCAATGTATTTGTTCATCCTGTTTAATCTCCACTTTGATCCACGCTAATCTGTAAGTACGTCTCAGCCAAGGTTTCCTCCGACCCACAGGGCTCAAAAGTATAAAATCCGCCGTCTTATACTAGCCACTTCTGGTACGCCTTGTATGAATTAAAATAATTCACCTTAGAACACTTTACAGGCGACTGGGCTGTTTAACATAATGGTGAAGGGGACTGCAGGCTGACACACTTAAGGGAAATTGGCGGCAGATCACAGAGTGGAGAGGAGAGTTGAAGGCGTTACAGCCATGCATGAATCCAGAGATAATTATAATAATGATTACATAATCAGTATATTGTTTATGATATGATTGGGCATCATCTGCCGGAGGCATTTGCTAGACTTTCGGTACGCCTGAATCAATCATGTGGTGTTTGTGTCCCCACCTATACCACTTCATCATCATCTATAGTCTTCCATATTTGTGTAATACTAGTGAATGAGAATATGAGTTCAAAAGTCAAGGCAGTTTTAATTATACAGCTCAATTCATACAGGGCAACTGAAAGGGCTACTCTATATGTACTTGACAACGCATTATCCTGCCAGATATGTACCATATATAATTTACTGTATAAGGTATTACTGTAGTCCGTCAGATGCTTCTGTGGAAGATGGAAGTTATCCGTCGAAACATGTGAAGGTAATAACACCAAAAAACATTATATTGTCTGGTATAGAAGAACCCAATACTTTTAATTCTACTAAGAAGACAAGATGAATTTTACTAAACTATATAAAGATTTTATACTTCTTTATCATGCTAACGTCAAGGTTTTGTACTGCCGGACTCTCAATCTTAACAGTATTTTACTCTAAACTGCAAATCTAGATCGGAGTTCCAGATGAAAAGACGGTGAGGACTAAATAGGAATACAGTAATACTTTTTTTTAAATAACTTATTGGTATATGAAGAAGAAAGAAAAACAACTTTAATTGGAGGGCAATCTGTTCACAGCTTGGCCCTTTTGTAAGAGACGTGTAACTTTCTGTGTGTGTTACCTGTATAATAAATCAATCTAGTCCTGAGTGCAGTCCAAGTCCATGTTCGGCTTGATTTGACAGAAGAAAAAAGGTGATTAATGATCGCACTAAAAGCCCAGAGCGAGACACCTTGTGGTCTTTGAAAGCATTTTTACTTTTCTGTCTTTACATTGTTTAGATCTAGAGCAAAACAGCTGGGTTGGATTTTAAAGATTCATGCAGTTACTGGAGTGCGTGGGTATTAAGAATTTATGCATTCAGTTTAGACCATGCGCAACTTTTTCTTTTTGTTGGTCATGACTGAATGCATGTATCCGAATTTTGTGATGCAAAGATGATGTAGACTTTGAAAGGCTCCTCGGAAATTCTATGCGGAGTGCAAATAGACAAGAGTTTGTGTGTGAGGGGAAATACGGCCGGGATTGTTGTTGTATTGATGTTGTATATGTTGTATATGAGATTGAAATTTAACATGGTAAATTTACATGATCAACAACTTGGGACTTAAATAATCATCTCACATTTCAATCATATCAAAGAAAAGGATGTTTCTGATTCGCAGAGCTATTTCAGAGAAAACTTGTATAAATGTTTAACTCTAGAACGCCCAGAGACATTTGAACTCCCATCTTTCAATTTGACGGTTTTTAGTTTTAGACACTCGGCCAATGTTCATTCTTGGTTTTTAGAACTTTGTGACTTTATGTTTCTACATGTACTTTATTTGCATGTAATTATTTTACCTGTAACTTCCAGAGTAGAGCCAGTACCACTTACCATAGCAACATATTTACTTTCTGACAGTTTGGTATAGCATTTTGGTATTTGGCATTCCAAGTTATATATACCAGTTTTAGCACCTAGTAAAAGTGAGCTACTAAAGCTAAAAAAAAAACTAAAAAAAGTTATTAATTTTTCAGAATTCCATTGGTTTGAATGAGAGCAGTCGAAATGACTATGTTCTAATAGTGTCATATTTGAGTATCAAAATATATACATATATTTATTTAGATATTATATATTCATATTATATGTTAAGATACAGATAGTGAGTAAGTAATGTTTTATTATATAGCGCATTTAACAGACCTATGTCGTCCAAAGCACTTTACAATATTCTCATTCTGTGTTCATATGTTGTTCCAATCACTTCATATGTTTAATAGGGGTTCTGTACTTATACTTATGAGAGAAAAAAGTGTACTGTATATATTGCAAATTTGTTCTTACAGTGACCCAGTGGCTCTAAGAGTGATCATCATTTACTTTTGATCACGGTTGGGTTTTCGGTGCTTCAGGATCAGTTGTTTAGGTTTTCCGGTGCGGGGTTCCTTCAGCAGAGAAATGACAAATTCTAGAGACCAGTGGAATGGAAAATGATGGCATCGCTCATACGGCCACTTCATGTATTTTTTGCATCAGAAGTTGCATCATGCTCCCATCTCTTTTAAAACGGACTGCCAACGTTACCTTGACAACACACACAGAACATATGTATTATCACTCTTCAGAGACAAGGAGGCAGAGGATTTTTTTTCCGGTTCAAAAGAAATAACATAAAAACCTTGAACTCGACACGGCTTCCCATGGAAACAGCACCGGTGCTTTTTGCGTTTATGAAATATGAATTCAATAATTAGACAATACCAGCACAAATTGCAGCAGTGGTTAGCGTTCCATTGAAAGGCAGTGAAAATGCCAATATCTCCAAAGGTGAATTAAGGATAGCACAACCTAGCATAAGTTTGTGAGACAACAGCAGTTATATGTATTTTACTACTTGATTAAGTAGTTCTGTTTTATGAATTTTACGACTGTCGAATACATAAACCCTTGTGCAGGCTTAGCACCAAATGTGACCATAAATGATGTGAACAGACGGTGCACATCCCTCACTATAATGAGCTTTATATTAAGTAGAAATATCCTCCTCTGCTATTTACTGTACGTGAATAAAACAAAGAGAATTATTGTGCACAATCCAGCACCACAATTTAGATGTTAAAAGAATTTATTAGTCTTTATTTCTTCAAACTTTAAATATGCTTTTACTTCTTGTCATGAATATTGTTAATGCCCAATGAAGGAACAGTACACACACACACACACACACCCAACAAAAATCCACCCAGCCAACCAATGATTGATTTGGTCAAAACATGTCACTTTTACAAAACACATTCATGACCTAAACAAGATGTGAAAGGTAGGTAATATAACATAATATAAAATGATATACAGTATTAGGTCATATGACATGAAAACCTTTCCTTTGCATGACCATGTGCCTCTGTTTTAATCAAACTAAAATAATCTTCAACTGTGAGCACTCCACAAACTACAGGTCATTTATAGTGAGCAAACAATCTGTGTTTACCATATGCTGACGATTTCTCTGCTTATGTTATCTTTTTAAGATATGTTATTGCATTGACTGCAGCAGAACATGGACCAGTGGACTCACTCCTTCACTGCACCCAACAGATCAGTGAGTGCATGCTAGAACAACTTTCTTCAACTAAAAAGGCAAAACTTGAAATGAATGTCTTTCGCCCCCTGGAAGCAAATAAAAAGCATTAAACGTTCAAATCATATCAGAAATCCAGGAGTAATCATGGACACAGACTTCTGTAATCGCCACATCAAATCAATAACATCATCAGTTTTTAACCCTCTGAAACACATTCCCAATATCGAAACATGGTGTCTAAAGCAGACTTGGAGATTCTTATCCATGCTTTTGACTGCACTAGGTTAGATTACTTATTTATTTATTTATTTATTGATTTATTTGATAGGGACAAGTGAACACAATCAACATGTGAAACACTACAACATTTATAGCCAAGGCTACAGTAGTTTGCAATGTCCGTCCCTAGGAGGGCTTTTAACACAATTAAAACACATTATACATTATAAAATTCACATAATACAAAAGCAGATGTTCTCCAACTCATTGATGCTCACACACCTGGTTTGTTTTAAGAAATTGCTTTAGTTCATGTTTAAAACCAGCCCAGTCAGAGTTCAGTTTTAGCTGAGGGCTTAAAGAGTTCCAGAGCTTTGCCCCCTGGACCGAGAAGACCGACTGTCCGAATGTGGTTCTCCTGAGGGGCACTTTCACATTCCCGTTAGAGGAGCCCCGTGTGACGGATCTCAGAGGAACTAAGAGAGCACTCAGGACAGCAGGGGCTCGACTGTGCAAACATTTGTACAATAATTTACAATTACAAAATTTAATAAAATTATCAAAACTATGAAAATGTAGTCTCTGCAACACCTGGCAATGGTGTGTTCTTATTGGCTTTTTGTCCAGTATTTTTATGGCTCTGTTGTAGAGCATTCTTACTGGTTTGATGGAAGATTACTGTAACGGCCTGCTCACAGGGCTCTCCAAACAGGGTATTCAAAACGCTGAGCTCGAGTCTCAACTAGAACCACCAAAAACAATTACATTAGTCCGGTTCTCAGGTTCTGTCCGGTTCTCTGCCCTGGCTTCCTGAGGCTCAGAGAGTAGACTTTGAAACCGATCTGCTTGTGCAAACGTCTCTCCATGGCCTCGCACCAAAGTACATTCAGTCACATGTTGCCATATGAACCCATGCAAACGCTGAGAAGCACAGGGACTGGGCTCCTGCTGGTGCCGAGTCAGGACTAAACATAGGGTGGCAAGATTTCAGATTTATGCAGCAAAAATCTGGAACAGTCATCCCGAAAATGTGAGAGAGGATTGGTAACAGATCTTTTTAGCTGTGCATATAGGATTGTATCTGTACTCTTTTTAGTTTACTGTGTCATTGTTTATGGATTGAATGCCTTGTATAATTGTTGTTCATCTTGATTTGTTAGACATGTTAAGTTGCCTTGTGTATGAACTGTGCTATACAAATAAATTGCCTTGCCTTTCTTGATGAAAAAAGCTGAAATTCAGTGAAAAGATAGGATGTGGTGGGTTTGGTTGTTTGATGGAAGTGTATTTGTGAAGGCCTTGACCACCATAATAAGTGACTTCATTCTTTGATCTCACTCTTTAGCGGTCGGAGCTCTAAAACCCAATTGTTGATCCTGACAACTTACAACTTTGATCCCGTTACTTTCATTTGTCTCAGGATCAGGGTGAATTTAGAGGTCATACAGAGGTGGGTCACATCCATCTCCCAACTGCGAAATTGTTCAAACTACAAACATGGAATTATGACAATAAATCCATAGAACTTCTTACTCTCAAAAGAGTTTGTTTCTGTCAATCACTTTCATGTTCATATTTCATGTTTGGATAGAGAGAATAGTGAAAAGAGAGAACCACCCTCCATCAGCCAATCAGCTCTAAGCCCAAAGACTGAAATCACACACAGGCTTTTTCTCACTCATAGACAAAAGATAATGTGATTTCTAAAATGAATTACATGTAAAAGTTATGTACAACAGAGAAGTGTCTTTCCTAATTCCGATGCCCTGCAGCAGAATTATTATTACACAACATTTCAAAGTCCTGCAATAAAAATATTAAAACAACATTGCAGTTAAAACATTCATAGATACAAGCAGCTGAATAAAAATCATAATTATTTGAGTTCTTCCAAATGTTTGTTTTAATAATGGTCACCAAGAGCAACACTGACTCAGTCACAAGGCTGACTTACAGAAATGTGCCATTATTTTTCAGTGACACGTTGTAATTCTTCACACATTTAACATGCCAAAATCTGTATCTCTTTCTATCTCCCTTAAAATCCAACTATTGTTTATTCCCAGTTTGTCGTGTCGGAAAGCGTGTATTCTGGATCTAACCATGAACCTTGGTATGACATAGCTTCTATTATTGACGTTATCATGTGGGAGTTCATCTGTTCTATATACTGTATAAGCTATGAACATATTGCAATTTAGAAGCAAAGATGGAAGTGTATCAAATAGAAACAGAGAGAATATTCTGATGATGTCAAATTCAGGAGATTTGTGGGTAAATTTGCATACACTTTTTGACTTTTAAATACATATTCAGATACAATGATTGGCCATCTGCTGTAAAACCATGTTGGAATACATTAGCAAAAAGACAAGTCTGTAGATTAAATAAGGTTAAAAGCACACAAATAAAACAGAAAAAGTGAAACAAAAAATAAGCCGTATAGTTGGAACCATATTCTCTTTCAGTCAACAATGATTTAACAAGTCGAATCTATAGAACACAAAGATGGAAGCCGGAAAAGCATGTGGTTAAGTCTGATATTGATTTTCTAGCCATTTCTGTTCCATCTCTGTTTATCTTAGGCACTGACAGGTCGGCGGGCTGTGAATGGATGGCCCCTCTTGATCCCTATATGTGTCTGAGCAAAGCGCATGCATGCAGGGGGATTAGGGGGAGATCGGCCATTCCCTCCAGGTGCTGCAGATCCGCCGCACTGTCTCTCCATTGCGCCATTGTGAACAGAGACGCGGAGAGGATAAACAAGGCAAAACGAAGGTTAGGGCCGGGAAGCTGCTATGATACAGGATTACAAGGTTTATGTCATGCTTATAGCTTCATCCTCTGATTGTCAGTCAAGATTCGCTCCGAAGCAAACTTGGTAAGCCCTTAATAGTTGTGCATTAATGGGCCATTCTGTCGGGAATACTGTATCAGTGGTGAAAAGCATGCAAAGAATATTAATGTGGCTACTGTATGTATGTGTGGTTAGCTACTTTGTGCTGTGACGTTATAGATTGGAACCAAGAAAAATATATCAAACACAACATTTCATGACAAATTATTGTTAAACTGTTCTAATGTGTTAGGGTTAGGGTTAGGGAAAATTACATGGTGTAGAATCTATATAATAACACAGCATGTTATTATCATCCATCAATCATCTTTTATTTGTATAGCGCCTTTTCTACAAAAGGCAACACAAAGCGCCTCAAAACCCACATCACATCAAGCAAATCATAGACATTGAAATCTACATTTAAAAAATCGATTTAAAACAAAGATTAAGATCACAAGAAAAATTAAAAACAGAATAACATCACACAAGTAAGTAAAAAACCTTAAAATATTAAAATCACACACAAGATCAAAATAATAAATAGCCACAGAGCATTAAAAAGAATAAATAAATAAATCCTTCAGTTGTACGCACAGCTACAGATAACTGTTTTCAAGCTGGATTTGAAAACTGCCAGAGTAGACACCTGCCTCACATTTTCCGGAAGATCGTTCCAGAGTTTAGCTGCTTACATTTGAAATGCAGCCTCCACGTGTTTAGTCCTGACTCTGGGCACTAACATGTCACAGATGTACCTTGGTGCGAGGCCGTGAAGATACTTGAACACGTTATTATATTTGTAGGTATGTAACATAATGGATTGATGAGTACAGAAAAATGAAAATGTATATTGTCAGGAGCAATGGGGCGCCGACGGACGCATCTGTAGATTTTGAGATAGTCTCCGAACTTTGTGATAAAGCTGGAGGATTTTACTGCAAAATCCTTTGGTTGATTGGGGAAAATGGAGCGTATACACAGAGAAATATGATGCTAACTCTTGGCTGTGAAAAGACACTTCTGCAGCCATTGTGCCAATGTGCCGAACAAGTGAAAAGCCAATAGCATTGAAAAAACATTACCTTGCAAAAAGTTGATTTTGAATAGAAAGAAATACTAAAAACTTGATAGAAATATTCATACCATTCATAAATTCATAGATTCTCTTCTTGGATAAAAACATTTTTTTTCTATCATTATAATAATTCCGTTGATGGCATCATAAAGTTATTCTTTGATAGTTTAACACTTATCAAGAAATGTAAATGTGTTGTTTATTATAGAGCTAATAGTATACTATACTATATCTGCAGATAGTTTACACACGGATATATATATATTTTAGGGCCGGGACTTTAACGCGTTAATTAAGATTAATTAACGCCACAAAAATTAGCGCGTTAAAAAAATTGACGCATCTTAATTGCATGTGTTTTTTTTATTACTTATTACTCACTAATTAATCACAAAGCCTCTAATTAATTAGATTTGTTTTTTTTTATCGAGTCCCAGCCCAAATATATATATATATTTCTTGCACTTAAGTATACACCTTTTTACTTTGCTTACTTAGCTACAGTATGTCATTATTAATGTATGAGGTTGTGCAATAATCTATATTCACTCGTCTTGTCTTCTTTGCTCTCCATTTTCACGGTTATGAAACTTGTGATAAACTTGTGATTCAAAACTGAAATTAACCCTATGGGAAAAACAAAGGATATTTTAATGTTATTCTTAAGGCCATAACCCTTAGCATCTATTTTCAACACTGGCTTTGTTGAAAATAGATTTACTTTTGACAACCCCAGAGCTAATAAAACAAGTTTGGCAAAAACAAATTCAATGTTTTTATTATTTTTTGTTTTTACCTTGTTGATTGTACATTTTGCTATTCATTATAAATAAGCAGCCTGTGATTGACTGTATGACCTAACATAGCTTATGGACATTCAAATCTTTTTCCATAAAGGACTACAGCAGATGCTCAACGCGCGATATAGTATAAATGCCCTCGAAAAAAAGTCCAAGGCAACACCCAAAGGGACAAAAAGTTCATTCAGCATGCTTTATTTGACTGCGGCACCGTCTCACCTTGAAAGGCTGGAAATTGTTAAACACCACAAGCTCCACTCCTGATTGCCTTAATCATCCTTCAGCGCGGGGAGAAAAGTCATTTTACAGTCTGCTTAACTACGCACAATAAGAATCAATGGCTGGTAAATGATGACATTCATAGGAGCGACTTGTGCTAATGTCTAATGGGCATGTGAACACTATTTTTTAGGCATTAGCGAGGTGAGGAAGGGAGTATGAAGCCAGATGTGACACTGTGTGAAAAAGGGTGACAGTTTAATGTAATGAATTGTCAGGAATTATCTCCAGGACCAATTCTATACTCACTCTAAATAATGGCGACTTTTTAACCTTTCTGATTGCTTCACCGTAATGAATTTGTCAAAGAGTGTGGCTTCCCCTTAATGTCAATCAGTGCCAGCATGCATATATTTGGGTTTGGGATGAGCGCCATATGGTTCTGGCTCAAAGGGGGCATGTCTTTTACTGTGAGTTCACAAATGATTATGCTTCTTTTATTTTTCCTTTAATTAGAGCATATTTTTAATTTGTTAGTTTATTCAATTCCTTAGCGTCCTTGTGTGTGTTCTATAATGCTCTCTGGGTATTTGAAGATTTCAGTAGGAGAGAAGCTGTGTAAATGAAAAATGAGGTGGGATTAAATAAATGTTACTCTTCCCACTCCCTTTCAGACAAAATTGATTTTGTTAAACATGTTTTTTTTGTATATATACTGAATAAAAACAGTGTTGCTCTTGTGTTTGTCTGAAATAAATACATCAATAAAATAGCAGTAAAGTATTTCCTCACACATTGTCATGATAAGAGCTGATATGAAATGTATCCGTGTTGAGGAAGCAGGTCTTGCTGTTGAGATGTGGGTTTCCTCCAGGCGCTCCAGTTTCTCCCACCAAACAACAACATGCAACAACTACATCTGCAAAAACTTGTAACGACCACTGCTCCTGAGAGGTTTCACTGTTAGCTGTGAAGGGTGGGTCAAAAGCCGAGGACACATTTCGACAAGAACAATGAAACAAACCTTAACCTTAATTAGTTTGTTGTTGCATATATATTTGCGATATATTCGTAAATCAACGCAACATGTTTTCATGCAGTAACTATAATATATTATAGTTACTGCCTGATTAGGCACAGCCCTGGGACACTTATGCTAGGATGGGAAATTATGTGTCTTTACATGTGGTCAATAAATACATACTAATGTGTGGAAATCAACTCTATCGCTTTCAAAAGTAGAACCAGTCATGACTGATCCATTGCTCCAAAAAACAAAAAAAGAGATTATAATTTGAAGACGCATACAGGACAGACATGTTATCTTTTGATGATGTTGCAACAAATATAGGACAAAGGCGTCGGCGTACTTCACTAGGAATTGTTTGCATCTATCCGAGTGCTCCTGACTATTTTGCTTAAAGATAGAGAACTAAGCTTCACATTTTTGATGATTTTACATGATACAGAAGTGGAATTGGTCATAACCGCAACTTGCAAGTCAGAGTACACTATCTCAACTACAGTTCAGCTCAGTTTATTACAAATTCAAAATAAAAACGTGTAACAATCATTTCATAATTAGAGACATTGCATATTTGTAAATGGGAAACACCCTCAAGGCAACATTTAGCTTATATCTAGGCCCAAGACAGACAACTACAGAACATGTGGGGTTGTTTTGTTGTAGGAGAAACTAATATACGTCATGAAGCCACCATGTAGAAGGGACCAAATATCAGCAAAAAAATTAATGCGTGAGTGGATTTGGGTTTTTAAAATTGATATTAAGCATATGTTGTCCAAGTAGCTACAAAGTTTAAGATTTAAATCCAAAAGAAAATGGATGAAGAGATGTGAAAACACAGGTATGTGCAATGCGGATTACAAGCCTCAGTGACAGGAAGAATGGGACAAAATTCCAAACTTGTGACAAGCCTTAACATTACTGTACTTAATGTATTTTATAACATAAATAAATAAATCTTGTGGTAAAGTTGAATAGGAAAATTAAATTATGTCTGTAATTTCCTCTTTTAGATACAGTATACTGTACAGAGCATGTGCATGACAAATAAATGTGCTCCAATGTGAAGGGGTGTTAATCACGTTTGTACACACACATATCGCATCAAGCAGAACATTTAGATTTAAATTTGGAGCAATATAACCTTAAACATTGCATAATTTAATGTCTTAGTGCTTCAGAAATGTATTTTTAATCAGATCACTGAACACGAAAGCATAAACTCTATTTTCCCTCGCAGTAGGAAGAAAGTGGGCTTTGCTGATCACTGCCAAAATACAGTATATTTACGGAAACAGCAAATGCAATGGGAATCCAAAAAGTCAGAAGTTCATGTAAAACTTTGCGGCTATGTTTGCAATCATTTTACCAGAAAAATACCGTATCATATTTCAAGACTTTTGTGTGGGATGTGGTTTTGGTTTGTGGCTCCTTGTTAGACAGCGACAGTGCAATACGTGGGCATGATAAAATCTGATAGAAAATAACTGCCTTAAATTTTGCTTAATTAACACAGCTTAACATTTCATAAAAAAACAAGTAAATCTCATTGTGTGGGCCGTGTATTAAATAGGAGCGGAGGAGTGCAGACCGACCTTGCGTGGATTGCATTGTGCTCAGGCTCGCGCACACCACTGATAAGCTTTTTCTCTAAACTCACTGACAGCAATTTAAGCCTTGCCCTTTGCCATAATCCCTCCCAGACTGACTATTGGCTTACATGCAGAAGAGGATCTACCCAAACTGTGCCCTGAAGATAATGGTATGAAGCCAAATGCCAAGTGAGTCGCCCACAGAAGAAATGCCAAGAGTCGGTGTCTTAGCCGTGCTGTGACACCAGTCATTACATGGCTGAGAGCTGTGATAGCAACGCCACGTGGCAGAGTATGATTATTATTTAGGTTTATGAACAACAACAAAAACATTATTGGAATAAAATATTAGTCAGGATATCCAGTGAACTTTATTGTGAAATATGCAAGTTACTGTGACAACGCAATATCCCCTGTGGATCAATAAAGTCTGTCTAAGTCAAAGATCAACAAGGTCAATGATATACAAAAACCATGGACATGCTAGTAATTTTTGCATGAAGAGATTAAACCAGAACTGTGGTAACAAAAAAATAGTAATAATAGAATAAAAAAATAACATACACATAAAATCATGGCGTAGACCATAGACCTGAGGTTGAAAACCTTTTTAGCTGATAGAGCCAAAAAATGTTTTTAGTTGGAGGCATACACAGTTTTTAGAACAAGATCAACACATTTAGAGTGAGATATTAGTCTCAGAATGTATTCTCTCTTGTGGACCCTCACTGTTGTGTGCTATCGTTGTGTCATTGGGCAAGACACTTCACTCCACGTTGCCCAAAGCCCCTGCTGAAAGGCCGAGGCTATGCCATATAGCGGCCGTCCTCCTGCGGACTCACCACTTGCAGGAGGATCAATGAGTAAGTGAGTAAGTAAGTAAGCTTTATTTATATACCGCCTTTCACAGACCAGAGTCACAAAGCGGTTTACAATTGTTATTTTTTTTTGGGCACTTGTCCTCTCACTCCACACAGAGATGGGAGCGGGGTCGCCGAACTGGAGGCGCATGCCAGACCTATTGTACATATTTTTTTTTTTTAGTGGTAGGGGAAACCGGAGTACCCGGAGGAAACCTACGCAGACACGGGGAGAACATGCAAACTCCACTCAGAAAGGCCCTGGTCCGGCCGGGATTCGAACAGTGACAGACTTATTCATCCTCGATGTGTGAAGCAGAGGTTCTTTAGGTCTTTCCTTCCTGCTGCTGTCAGACTGTACAACAAGCAATAAGGACTAATGAACACTGCCAACTTGATCCCACGTGTCATGCATCGTTGCAATATCCTTAACTTATATCAGTCAGTGCAATAACCACATGTCACTGTCACTTTACTTTACTGGGTCATTGTGTCTCAGAGCCTCATGCTGCTGATGTACAGATGTAAATATACTGCTGCTAATGTACAGATGAAAACATACTGCTGCAAACATGAACAGATGTAAACATACTGCTGCTAATGGACAGAAGTAAACATACTACGATCTAAAATATAATGTCACGCCAGCACAAATCTGCGCTACTTTTTCTTCAAAAGGACGTATATCTCAATGCACTGCATGGACATGGATAGCATTTTCATAATGAATACGAAAATAAAGTCAGTTAGTGCAGCTTTAAACTTGCCTTATATTATTATTTTCAAGATTGAGTTTTTATTCTTGTTATTGATGCGAGTTAGAGATTTTGTTTTATTTTAATTAGTATGGCTATTGTTCACTTAACTTGTGCCGTGTGCTCCTCTTTCCTACTGTTCTATAACTTGTGATGCAACACTAAAATTTCCCCACAGAGCAAACTCAGTCATGTAACATAGCACAAAGTCTATCCTCTGCCCTGCTGTATTCATCTCGTATGCACTTCATTTGAACAGGTGAGGCATAAGGGCTATCCATGCACGCATCCTCGTATGATTGACAAGTCAAATGCACAACAAGAGGAGTAGAGGTAGGTGGTAATCAATTATTGATTGGTAAGAAGAGTGATTAGATCTTCAGCTTTATCATAACGCAAACAAATTGTTATTTTATTTATTTAGTGAGAAATTGTGAAATATGACAGAAAGAGATTTTCCTCCAACATACAAAACTCCAGTGGTTGACAATCCATACACTTCAAGCTCCCTCAGCAGTCCCCGATGCTCGCAGCATCTACTCAACTCCAAGTCTTTGTCCTTCTCAGCAGATTGGTACCCAAGTAAAAAAAAAAAAAACTGTTGAATAAATCAATGCGTAAATGTACCTTTCCAGCTGTGTAGCATCCATCTCTTACACCACATCACTTTGAACCGACGCATGTGGCCACTCCGTCCATTTATCTGTGAATACTTGAAAGGGTCGTTGACAGGAAATGTCTGCTGACATTTTCACCACTGAATAACCAGGTCTAGATAATAGTAGTGTGCAATTGTTAGTCCTACTGCACTGTTATCAAGAAACAAAAAACATTGTTTAATTTATTGTATTGTTACGGCCATTTGGATACCTTAAAAATCAACATAGTTCAACCACTACAACAAGCATGTCAAACTCAGGTGAGTCAAATCCAGCCTGCAAGACCATTTTAATGGCCCCTGAAATGATTTTCAATTATCATTATTATTGTATTTTGCAGAATTTATGTTGCAAATAGTACATAGTAAAATTGGCTATAACTCCAATCTGTGACTGCATACACAGCAAAACAGCCCAAACTACACAACAGTGAGGGAGAGAAGAGCGAACTAAAGCGAGAAAATAATCAAAGAAGAAATCAAACCCGGGTGAACATAGCTAGCTTACATCGTATCCTCCAGAAAGACTTCTCTATGGGAGAGACCTGCGGGAGAGACCTGCGGGACTGCCTCGGACTATATATGCTCGGACTACATTCGGACGCGGAACTAGCGGTAGTCTTTCAGTTATATATTTTGTTATCAGTGTGTTGCTTTTACTTTACCATTTCATCAGTGATTGTTGTACAGCTTACAAGAATTTGCGGTCATGCTTATGTTTGCATATATTGTGATTATTTATGATTTTAATGCTTTCTTATTTTGTTCAGCACTTTGAATTGCCTTGAGTATGAATTGTGCTATATAAATAAACTTGTCTTGCCTTGCCTTATAGATTGCAAATAGAACTAGATGGCTCCGTGGAATGAGAGCGTAGGGGAAATGAGAAGCCTGTGATTCAAACCTTGCAGAAACGGGAATAGCTCCTTTAAAACCGTGTCAAACAACCCACAAGATTGATCACGTTTTGCTGTTTGTAGATTCATATTTATGCATAATGTTTGCATTGTATTAGGTGGTGCAATCTCCAAAAAAGCCTCCAACTTCCTCAAAACCAGTCTTAGAAGCCAAAACATCTCATGGGGCTTGCGATTGGTGCAGCCATCTTTTGGAGGTACACCTTCTGGCCATTGGTAATACAGCCGCGAGGTTTGAACCAGCAGGGCTCTCCTTCCCTCAGGCGAGCCAACTCTCAAACACATGTGTCGTATAAATACACATGAGCAGCACTATCAGCAGCAGAGCGGATGCAGAGGGAGGCCTGGCTTTATGGGGACATAGTGAAGTCTTCCATATTTAATTCAAAATGTAGTAAAAACACATGTCTGAAATGTTTACATTTTTATGATTGTTATTTATAAGGATCTAGCTTGTTTTATTGTATTATATCATTCTGTATCAATATTACTACTACAACTATAATATTACCACTACAACTAAGAAAATAAAAGCTAAATATAAGCAGCAAAATATGTACTTAAGCAATTTTAATATTATTTCTTATGTTGCATTTATTGCACAAACAGCGCTATTTGTTCATGACTCCACACACTATCAAACGTGTAGTGTAATACAAAGCCATGGATGGACACATTATGTAAATGTAGGATTTTTTTTTGTCTTTACTTCCGAAAGATACACACAGGGGTGGAATTGAACCCAGCACAAGCGCTAACCACTGCGCCCACAATACGGAAATGTGTATTTACCTTTGGTGTAAATATATTGATAGATAGATGGATAGATAGATACTGTATTTCCTCATGAGAAATTCAGGTGTCCAGTAGCAGCAGAAACACATCCATCCTTACAATCAAAACAAATAAAAGTAGGTAAAAATAGTAATAAATGCATACAAATTCAATATAAAATGTGATAATAATAATAATCAAACTGTTAAATATTTAATGCATCCTGAAATAGAATAATTAATTAGCAGGGCGATGTATTATAGTATTGTTGTAAAATTAGATAGAATACACAATATATATCTTGAAAAAAAATCTTTATGCTCTTTCCAGATTCAGATTCAGTTTATTTGCAGTATATCTATTGTTGCAGTAAAAACACCACATAGGAATACATTAGCAAAAGTCACCAGTGTGCACAGACAAATACAGACATAAAACAACATTAAAAGACAAAAATAAAACAAATAAAAGAGTAAACAAATGTCACTGTGAAATCGATCGACTAAAACAGTTTCAAAACAAGTGCAAATCATTAAAGTGCTCTGTTCACACTGATAACAGCTTGTGGACAAAAACTGTTAGCGTAACGAGATGTCCTGCATCTCAGAGAGCGATATCTTCTGCCAGAAGGAAGAAGCTGGAACATGGCTTTCCCAGGGTGGCCAGAAGAGTCATTGACCAATCCTAAGAGCTTTGTTAAAAAGTCTGGATTTATAAAGAACCTCCAGAACAGGAAGCTCACAGCCCACGGTCCTCTTTGCAGAGCGGAGCACCTTGTTTAAAGATCTCTTTTCTTTATCTGTGATGTTTCCAAACCACACAGACACAGAACCAACAAGTAAACTCTCAATGGTGCAGCGATAAAAGTTAAGCAGAATCTTAGAGTTAGTGGTAAATTCTCTAAGTTTACGCAGAAAGTAGAGACGCTGACGAGCTTTCTTAACGACTCGGTCAGTGTTTTTAACCCAGGTCGTTAGACAGAGTTAAACCCAGAAACTTGCACTCCTCTACGATCTGCACCTGGGAGTTGTCGATTACGACAGGCAAATGAGAACTATTGCGAATGAAGTCGTAGACCAGTTCACATGTTTGCGATGCGTTCAACTGGAAGTTGTTAGTTTGACTCCACTGAACCACATTTTGTATCTCTGCTCTATAAGAGGATTCATCATTGTCACTGATGAGACCGATGATGGTGGTGTCATCAGCATATTTGATGATCAAGTTTGAGTCAGAGGAGGACACACAATCGTGAGTGTACAAAGTAAAAAGCAAAGGACTCAAAATACATCCCTGAGGAGAACCAGTGCTCACAGAAACAACATCAGAAAAACAGTAATTGATTTTCACTCTCTGAGATCTGTCAGTTAAAAAGCTAAAAATCCAACCACTTGGTTGACCGTTAGCCTACGGCCTATTACGTGCCTTATTAGCATTTTCATTTCTGTTTCTTCACTCCTGCATCTCACACTCCACTTGGCAACAACATCCTTTAGAACTACACCAACCCGAATAATCTATGTCCTTTTATGTATTTTCCTTATCGTGTAGTCACCCATGCCCTGCTCTTGGAAGGGAGCGCATCATGGTGGATAATGGCTTACCTGCAGTAGCTCTCCTGAACCACAGTTGCTAAGCGAATAATCACTACGCTGAGGACGAGCTTTCTGTTCCCGTTGCCCCGAGGTGCTGCGGCCTTGTGTGTAACAGGTACAGCGAATCAATAGCACCAAATGGCAGACTGTGCAGCCCACATAATTAGACACACAGAAAGCACGGCAGTAAATGAGCAACGAATAGATGTGTTCTCGGTCCTCTGCTTGCTATGTTTTGCCAACAACCATTGTCCTCTATTGAGTGTGAAAATATGCGGATTGACATGCAATTGGAAGGGAAGCAGGGGCATACGTGAACGAAGAATGCTAAAAGGGAAGAAACAGAGGGAGTAGAATACTAATGGACGGTGTCTGAGAAAAGGTAAAGTTATTAAGACTCTGGTATGGTAAGATGACATCACTGCATTTCTATGGGTATATTTTCTTTTAGACCAACTACTATTGATCAACCCCAAAACTAAATTATATACTTGTAAAGGATGGGGCGACAGTAGCTCAGTTGGTACTGCACTGGTCATGTGTTCGAGCCCACCACCACCCATGTCATCTGCTCCCACTGATGTCGGCTGTCATTGTGTCCCTGGGCAAGACACTTAATCTGATTGCCACCCCCCTGACCCAGAAATGGATTAATAAGGGGGTAGAAAATGACATGACTTGTTGAGGTAACGTGTTCATAGAATAAGGCCACGCCACCCACACACACTGTAAAAAGTGCAGTAGAACAAACTTCGGTGTAAAATATTTCATGTAATTAGTATATTTATTTATTTTTGCTTATTTTTTTAGTTTGACGAATAAGTACTGTATAACCAATAATCATACCACCCTTTGCAATGATTTTATTGCTGTAAGTGGAGATACTTGGTGGGCCATTAGTGGGACAAACATATAATTTATTGATCAAAAACATAATGTATTGGGCAAAGTAAGTAAGTAAGTACATTTTTATTTATATACCGCCTTTTCACTGCAGATCTGAGTCTCAAAGCGGTTTACAATTGTTAATTTTGGGCATTTGTCTCTCACTCCACACAGAGATGGGAGCGGGGTCGCCAGTACAGGAGGCGCATGCTAGAACTATTGGACATATTTTTAGTGGTAGGGGAAACCGGAGTACCCGGAGGAAACCTACGCAGACACGGGGAGAACATGCAAACTCCACTCAGAAAGGCCCTGGTCCGACCGGGATTCGAACCCAGGACCTTCTTGCTGAGAGGCGAGAGTGCTATCCACTCAGCCACCGTACCGCCCGCAAAGTAGTGAAGTTATGAGTTGATTTTGAGTCGGCCTGATGCAAAATACTGCAACATTTTGAATAAGCTCATTAGACAATCCATCCATTCATTTTCTTCCCTTTTGTTCATTTTCCAAAATATGAAGTAAATTGATCACCTTTAAGTTGTAGTTTTTCTTTGAAAGGACACAAAAATGTTCAGTTACTTCAAAGTAGTAGTTTTGCATTCTGTCCAATATAATATTTTTGTATCTGAAATTTGTAGCTGAAATTGAAAGTACACAGAAGGCCCATGGAACCTCTTACGATATTGTTTTATTTCTGATTCAAGCAACACGTTTTACAGAGTAGCATTCCAAACACAACTCTTATTTTTTGTATTATTCTATTTGTTTTCATTTCTTCATCCTCCAATCCCACTTGGATCCACATGTGTAATCCCAGGCCCCTGATCCTGCAAATACTGCCTGCATGGGAGACTGTATACCACCACTGGCTTTGAGGGTTTTCTCTGTTTGGTCATGCTGCCTTTGGTTCTCTGGGGTTTTGTTGATCTTTCATTTTAGTTTGCTTCAAAATATTGTCTCTTCATATCTCTAAATTCAGTTGTTCTGCCTCTTTTATGAGGTTTTTTTGTGAATTCAGTTCCCATAAATGAATGCGGTGAGTGAGTCGCTCATTGATGCAAAATGTGTTGAATGTCTTGAGTGATATGTATAGTGTCAGTACTTATTAAAACATTGTCAGATCTTGTCAGCCTGGTTAGTACTGTGATGGGAGACCTCTGGAAACACCAGGTGCAATGGTTGGGTGGCTGCAAAGTGCCAACCTGCTGTTGTGTCCTAAGGCAAGACTAAGACTTCACCCGGATTGCAACAAATCAGTCCGGTGTGTGCGTGAATGGTCGGAGGTCTTCGAGGGGGGCAATGGCATAAACTGGTTGCCTTGCTTCTGTCATTGTGCCCCAGGGCAGCTGTGGGGCACACTAGTATTTTATCACCACCGTATACAGGGTGAATTAATATCGCCTTTTTTGACAAATGTGTATTTTTGTCTGACCTGTGGTAAAACCGTATTTGAAGAAGTGTATATTGAAAATGAAATCATACAAATCCATTCAGTTTAATCTCTAATGGCTTCTGAAGATCACGTTCTTATGTTCTTATATATGGAAGAGCGGGGGGAGCAGGATGCGCTCTGATATGGAAATCTATTCAACGGTTCTGTTTGGGAATCACTGTAAGTATGTGTCATGCTGGGGCACATGAACCATATCTGCTAATGTCCTGGGCTGACAGCGTTTGTGTAAAAGGGTTTTTTTTCTTTGTGGCAACCGGAGGAATCTAATGGATTTTTTTCTCACACATTAGACCCTTTCAAACCGGTGTTCATTTTCAAGACATTTACATTTACTTTCTGTCTTAGTTTATTGAGGAAAATTACCTAAGATTTTAACTTTTAGTCTTAGTCACTTAAAAGCAAGGCTCTCCCAGGATTGGGTATACAGTACTGTATGAATACTTTGTAAGAACCTGCGTTTATTTATTTATTTTAAGTACCAGTACTTCATCAATGCTATCTAAAACAACAAGCACACGCAAAAAAAAGCATCAAGTAGTGACATTTTACTTTTAAACGCCTACACCATTCCAGCTCAAACAGTTCTTCATGGAATTACCACATAAACGAAACGCTTTTTTTAGTTGTTTTTTTTGTGTGGTGACAAAAGGACCCAATTATCATGCTGCCCTCACAGCCAAACAAATGATAAAACCTTTCACTGTACAATTTGCCAATAGCATCGCCAATTTCCACGTTTATTATAAATCTGAAACGGGTTGATTTTGGCCCATGATATCTTTAGGTAAGTGCTCCTACGTAGACATTAGTATTCATTCACTTCACTTATTTGAGGAAGGCAGCTATTTGTAAAACATTTGAAAAATCCCATTTACCACGTCCATTCTCATCTAAGTGAAGTAAAAAGTGTTGATGTAATATTATGGAGGCTGTTATTTTCTTAAACAGTGAGGTGGATGGAGAAACCCAAACCAAAAATGTCTTTCCTGAATGCTTGGAGAGATGGACATAAATCTCGGTTTGCCAACGCATACACAGGAAGGTGACTGGCTTTTGCATTCATAACACTTTCATCTCCCATCACAATATTGGCCTTTTGAGTAAATGACCTCCATGATTCAAATGTGACAAAGCAGGTTTCCAGACACGGCCCGGATTATTTTTATCCTTCATTATTACCCACACTTTTCCGCCACTGAGGACACTCCTTGATTTATGCTGACAAACAAACAGCCATTTCGAATGTGGAGCAAGAATACAGGTTTTGTTGCTGTGTGGTTTGCTAACATTAGTCCCATCGCACGGCAGTCGAGTGACAGCAGTGAGAAAACTATTTTGGTGACAAGTGGGTGTCACTACCAAACCAGATTCCCAATCCAATTTGTGCTGTGTGTCTTCACTTTTTAGACTATTTTTCAAGCAATGAAACATAAAAGCGTTTGCAGAGTTTGACATCTCCATGGATACAAGCAGTGGAAGAACGGTTATGGCAACTTTTTGTCTGTTTTCAATGTACTTTTGTACCGCCCTGAATCACAACAGCAGCGGTCTTGGAGGGCTTTACAAAGTTGTTGATTTACCAACGACAAATCAGAGACTCACACAGAAAATGTGATACTAACAAACACATAGGAGCCATTGGTCCATATCAATCAATCAATCAATCAATCAAAGTTTATTTATAAAGCGCTTTTTCATCAGCATCAACAGATGCAACACAAAGTGCTTTACAGTTTGGCTAAAAAACAATCCTGCCCATGCCCTCCCCCCGACCGCCCACACACACACACACGCGCACACACACACGCACCGATAAAACAATAAAACGACGATAAGAGACTTGGCAGGGGTCACCCTGCTCCCCATAGGGAGCAGGGTGACCAATGTCCATAAATGTTTTTAAATGTCCTGGATCATCACTGCCCTTAACACCTCCTGCATTTGCAAGAAACAAAAAAACAACAACAAAAACAGTGGGAAAATAGTGAGAAACCTTGGGAGGCCCACATTGTGAGAGGGATCTACTCAAACGGTTGAATGGGCTGTATAGATCCAGGACTGCGCATAACAAGAGAATACTGTACGTAAGAAAATACTGTATGTAATCTGTTTTTATATAGTGCATCTCACAGACCAAGCTCACACAAAATGCTTTACAATTTTGGTGTAGGAGTAAATTCCATTCACTCCACACACAATGATAACAGCAGCATCAAAGCACACGACCATCACAATGCTTTTTCTCTCTCATTAAAGGAGGGAGAAGGTTTCATTCATGGGAGTTAGCTTTGTGTTGTGGCCCCTGTTTTCTGTAAATATTGTAATTTGGTGTCAAAATAAACATTGACACAAAATTACAACACTCCCATACCATTTCCCAGAAGCATTACCATCTGCTCCAGTGGGTACTTTCACATTTTCTAGTGGTGTGACATGTGAACTCATGCCTGTATACGCACAAGTGTTCCCCTGGGCAAAAAAGTCAAGCCTTTGTAGGTATAGATTCTACAAGTGTCAGGACACTGTCTGATGAACATGTTTCGGTGTCAATTGCCTTTCTGAGGGTCCAGTTAAACTAATCCTATGAATATGGATGACTGACTTAGACGATGCAATAACTTAATTTGACTCTTCCAAAGTTCTGAGGAAAAGGAAGAAGTACTTATCAAAACGAGAAACAACCATACAAGGCATTCAAAACCAAACATGTACAGTACACTAAAAAGAAGGAAGAAAGAATCCTTCATTTGCAGGCACAGATTCCTCGGATTTTGGAAGCCTCTCTCACATTTTCAGGAAGACTGTTTCAGATTTTGGATGCATTAATCTGAAATTCGGCCCCCCCATGCGGTCCTGACTCAAGGCACCAGTAGGAGGCTAGTCCCTGTGCTTCTTATAGTCTGAGTTGGTTCATATGGCACAAACATTTCTTGTTCTTTTGTGTGAGGTATGGTATACTTGAAATTCCCCGTAGGGACAATGTTAACACTATATTGTGAGGGGGATTTTATGAAATTGATGAAAATTATCAAACTCAAGCTAGATGAGGCTAACACTTAAATCCATAAAAGCACAGTTGTATTTTTGTGTATTCTAAAGGGATCCACACAAAAAGTACCTCTATATAACTTCCAATGTCAGCTATTGTCATTCCCGTAAACAGTCAGGGAGTAAATCCCAGCTCAAGGTTTGTGTGGATTTGCCGCTGCATGTGGTCATGTGCAACAAGAGCCAGTGCTTCAAAGACAATAACACACCAAAATGAGGCAACTTTCACTGTAATATTACACATGCTATCAACCAACTTTTTATGACTGAATACTTCCAGATAGAATATACAGTATTGTTGAGACTGGTTGTATGTTTGGACTACTGTGTGGTAGTCTATGTTGGACATGCAAATGTTGGATACTAGCGTTATTCAATCAAATTGAGAATAATGGCCAGTTAAAAGGAAAAGTGAAATTATACTGTATACCATGATTGCCCCAGATGTAGTCTGGAACCCAAATAAGAAAGACTATTGAATAAACAATTTGATTTTCAACTGAAATGGTATTTGCACGGTCATAATCTTGCCATTGTTTGAATGTGTGTCATTAAGTCAATCAGTCAAACCACCCCTGCTGCCATACTGTTTAGCACATCAATAATTGTGTGATTACATTGAAGATCTAAGATTTAAGGAGTGCTTTCTCCAGATGTTTATACTTTGCATAAAAGTACAAACATACATCATGGTAAGTATAGACATACATAAATGAGGAATTACAATGTCTTTAGATCTTAGATGGGCCTATCACCTGAACTTCCACAAAAATCAAAGCAAGAAAAGTGTTATTGTCGTCAGCCTAAGGCACACCTGTGTAGTATCTGTGCTATCTAAGTTTTTAAGGATCTATTGAGCATATTTTCTATGTTTAGCTTGAACCCATACACAAATCTTAGCAGAAATTAAAGAGCTGTGCACATATTTTTTGTGTAGAGAATCCAGTTTGGTGTAAATAACTGTCATCATTGTATACACAGTATTATCTAACAATTCTAAGATTGTATACAGTTACAAAACCTGAAAAGGGTAAGTAAGAACGTAAAGCTTATTTGTATAGCGCAGTTCACAGACCAGGATCACAAAGCGCTTTGCGCATTAAAACACACCAAATACACATACAAGTCAAATTTAAAAACAAAAACACAGGAAAACACAGTTCACAGAGGCCTATGACCAGTGAGGCGGGAAAGCCTGCCTAAAAAAAATAAGTTTTAAGTTGGGACTTAAAATCATCGACAGTCTCTAAGATGCACAGAGACTGAGGAAGCTCATTCTAGAGGTGAGGAGCATCTGCCTGGAAGGATCTGTCTCCTCTGGTTTTAAAACGAGTGCGGGGGACCATCAACAGGTCATATGTGGAGGCCCTCAGGCTCCTAGGGGGTGGATCAGGCCCTGGATGCATTCAGGCACCTGACCATGAAGAGCCCTGAAGGTCAGCATTAGAATTTTAATATTGATTCTGTATGAGACCGTGAGACAGGGAGCCAGTGTAAGGACTTCAAGTTAGTAATGTGGGCTCTCCTGTGGGTGCGGGTCAAAAGCCTCGCAGCAGAATTTTGAACAACTTGTAGACGAGCCAGATGTTTTTTACTAGGACATGTAAGCAGGCTCTTACAATAGTCCAATCGCGAGGAAACAAAAGCATGGACAATCATCTCCAGCTCCTGACCCGAGATCATATGTCTGAGCTTGGAGATGTTGCGCAAGTTCAAGTTACAGTTTCGGATCAATTGTTTGGTTTGACGTTCTAGGGACATCCCTTCATCAAAAGTGACTCAGGTCACCAAGGTGCTGAGTAATGAGAGGCACAATTTTGTCCGGAGCTACAACTAAGGTTTCTGTTACCAGAGTTCAGCTGGAGGCTAATTGTCACTAAGCCTCATCTTTATTCTGTCAAGACAGTTAGTGAGAGCAACCAGTCTCTCGGGTGCAGAGGGCTTATAAGAGCAGTACAGCTGAAGATGGTCTACATACAGGTGGTAGGAGACCTCACTGAACTTCTGGATCAGCTTGCCTAGAGGGAGCAGGTACATCATAAACAAAATGGGCCCAAGAACGGAGCTTTTGGGTACACCCCACTGTAGGTCTGCAGATTCAGACACCACGTTTTTTGAGGACACACAGAAGGTTCTACCTGTCAGGTATGATCCAAACCAAACAACACATGACATGACAACCACATCCCGTAGTCTAACGTTCAAGATCCACCGTGTCAAAAAGTCAACGCAGACGGCAGGTCTAACAGGACCAGGATGGAACATATACAGTACCAGAGTCGGTAGCCATCATGATGTCACTAAACACTTTCAGTAAAGCTGTTGCAGTGTAGTGGAATTTCCTGAAACCAGACTGAAAGGTGTCAAAAATACTGATAGCCACCAAGAACGCTGTAAATTGATTATAGACTAGCTTCTCCAGGACTTTGGTCAAGAGTGGGATCTTTGATATAGGCCTAAAGGTCTGAAGATCTGCTGGGTCCAAGCTGGGTTTCTTTCATTGGGGTTCCACAATGGCATGTTTAAAAGAACATGGGAACAGACCAGTTGAGAGCGACATGTTAAATATTTTAATGATCGACGGACCGCTAGACTCTAAAACATTAACAAAACCCGAGCTGGGACAACATCCAGTCGACAACAGGACACTTTCATGCTGTTTATGGTGGATAAAATATCCTCTCGATTGACTGACTGGAAGGACAACCAGCTTTGAGGAGGAGGGTCAATGTGAGCTTGACTGAAGGAAGGAGAGGACGGTAGATTATCTTTAATCTGTCTAAACTTGCCAATAAAGAAGTTCAGAAACTCAGTACAACTTGCTCTGCACTGCACAGCAACCGCAGCGGCAGCAGGAGAAAAAATATAATTGATAGTGTCGGAGAGCACCTAGGGGTTTCTCTTATTGGAGACAATCAACTGATGAAAAATGTTAATCTTGTCTCATCTAATTGATCGTTTAGAGAGGCGACAAGGTCCCTCAGATGTAGTCTGTGAACCTCAAGTTTGGTGGAATACCACAAGCAGGATCTTCGCAGATTCACAACAGTTGTCTTTCTTCCAGGGACAAGTCTGTTGATGCTCCAGATTAATAGTTTTAAGGAGCCACTTGATCCAAGATGGTTGTACAGTGATTACTAAAAGAGTTCATGAGCTCATCCATTTCGGTGCAGTCATATACAACAGAGGAGTCAAAGCTTTCACAGAACTTTTCTGCAGTTGATTCCGTAAAAATCCTCCCCTCTACTTAGCGGTCGATAATCTGATGACCCCAGCAAATTAAAAAAGGTCACGTAGGTGTACATCCTCAACACTCACATTGACCACCTGCGGGCCCAGTGTAAAGACCAGATCTAATGTGCGGCATTTCACATGAGTGGGGCCTGAGACATGCTGTGTGAAATTAAAAGCTTCTGTCATGGATACAAAATCAGCATTTAGTCCAGAAGTATCCTCAATGTGCAGGTTAAAATCTCCAAGGATTAAGACCTTCTCCAGTCTTAGAATGGAAGATAAAAAGTCAGTAAACTCAGCTAAGAAAGCACCTGCAGGGCCAGTGGGACGACAAATCAAAACACAATGAAATGTGTTTGTAGAACCGATGTGTATCATGTGTGGTTCAAAAGTGCTCCATACTCATCACTCTGCATGTAAACACGTCTCTGTATACGGCCGCCAGACCACCACCACGGCGAGAGGGGCGGGACATCCCAACAACAGAGCAGTCCACTGGACATAGTTGATTCAGGTGGTTGAACTCACCCACACGTTGCCACGTTTCAACTAGAAAAAGGAAGTGCAAGTCTTTTCTGGAGAAGAGCTCATTCATAGAAAAAGACTTATTTGCAATGGAGCAGGCGTTTAGTAATCCAAAATAACTAAACGAAGGTGAAGCAGCTGCGTGATCAGCTAAGCGCTTTGGGACCGGCCGCAGACATCTCATACGGTCACGTGAAAACCGAACAAAAGGTGTACTTGTATTATCCATGTGGTCTGATATTGATACTTAATAACACACATTTGGGCTTGGAGGCCTGAGTCAGCAGCTCCTTTTGGCTTTGCTAAAATACAAATTGAATCATTACACTATAGCATTTAAACATCAAGGTTCTATGATCCTCTCTTAGAATGGGTACAGTATGTGCATTTATGTAGAAGACAACACCCGTGTGTTTCTTCTTTGCAAATAATGTTCATGATCATCTGTGATCCACAGGACTGTGGCCGGACGTGGAAACCATTTTGAGCAAATTACTCTCTAATGTCATCATGATCTACTAACTCTTTGCTGAGGCAAAATAACCCTCATACTTAAATAAAACCCAAAGTTAGCTGGGAAAAAATAACCAACAATGTTGTGTCAAAATTATGAACCAACTTTCTAGGTTGGAACAGCCCAGCACTGTCCTGTTCTACGCATTCTCGTTTATTTCTAATCTGCTGTTTTTAGATAAAAATTTCTGTGACGCTCCTCCAGATAACTTCTGTTGTGATTTTGGGCAAAACAAAAATGCACAGATTTCAATCCTTGACAAGTAAATCTTACATTTTTAGAGTTCTGGTCCTCTTTTAAATTGTTAAACAGGCGGTGGCATAGCATCAGAGAATCGATTTGAAATGCCACTTTCTTATCACATTAGCTTTATAAATTTTAATAATTCAATGTATTTATTTTTGAAGCAATACAAATCTGCAGTGCAAAATACAATCCACATGTATATATAAAAAACAAAAAACTTAAGTTTGGGAAACTAAGGCATTTGAAATAAATGCCTCAGTAACAAAACATGATTCTAGCCAATAAAAAATAGCTTAATTGGTGTGATACAGTATCTGTATTACTTCTTATTCAACGTATGTGGTTTGTTATTTTGTGATCATGCTCTGGCTCATGCCTGTGTTTCTCGGCTTCTAAAATTAAGGCAACAGCCTTATGTCAATATTTCTTCAACATTATGGGAGCAATGTTATTTTCTCATTCAGTGGTCAAACAGAGCAGATGGTCTTTGGGAGGGATATATTCTCGTTAGGGTGTCTAGGATCTGCATATCTGAAAAAAGAGGAATGAAAGAAGGAGGGTGGAAATCCTCAGAGTTTTGGCACAGCTCAACTCTCTGACCTTCTGTCCCGTCTGCAAGCTCCGACAGGCGGCAGTAAAAGGATGGGACTCCAAGGCCATACTGACAGGCTCCTGGTAGTGAGAGCAAGAGGTTTGAGACATCACTCGTTTCTGGTTTTTCAAATAGGAATCTCTTGTTTATGTTATTATCTACTAGCACCATCCTAATTAAAATGGGATGGTGCTAGTAGATGGCTTTTTTCTGTTCCATAGATAATACACGTTGTATATCCCATCAGAAGGTGCCTTGTAAAAGTGAAACCGCCACATGATGTCTTCACCCTACAAGAAAAAAAATAGAACTCCCACAGCAGTCAATTTGACAGATTTTATTTTTTAAAGCATAAATATTGGGTGTATAGTGTTCATAACTTTCTGAATTTTTATGTATCTGTTAGTAGATTTTCTTTAATTTTGTAAAATTATCTTTTTCTCCAAAGGAAATGTTGGATTGGTTTTCCACCAGAACAGAGTGAGTGCTCTTACCTTTTATGTTTGCATATAACTGTCTTTATGTGCATTATTCAAGGCCTGACCACTCATGACAGATGGCAATGACAATTCAAAACAAAAAAAGATGCCCCCCATTACCTGTTTGTTGTCCTCTGCAACTAACAAAAGTGAATGAGTGCTAGTTACAATAGCAACACACTGTATACTGTCAGCAGATAGAATTTGGTCACTTTTCATCTAACTGTTTGCTGCTGGATTTCAGTTAAATTCATCGTATCAAACGCATGTGAAGAAAACAAACTTACTTTAGGGGAATTTGTTAGAATTCTATCGGTTTAAATGAGAGCAGTCAAAATGATGGCTCCTGGAGTTATAGTAATTTAATAATACTGGGAGTTTGAGTGTGGAGAAAAAGCCGTGAGTCATCATTTGTTACTTTGGACTCAGAGCTGATTGACTCTATGACTGTGGTACTTTCTTTTTCACTTTTCTGTCTGAAAAAGCTGGTCTAAACACAGGACAGAAGCCACATACATGCAACGGAAACAGTGATAGCCTCAAACATTCAATCGTGTGGAGTTCAAGAAATCAATAATGTTGGTATAATTTCTACATTTAGTCTATATTATTAGTCAGAATAAAAACAACAAAAACAAAAAACCACAACAACAAATAGAAAGGCTAAAGTACATTCACAACATGACAAGTCTCTCTGTGTTTGCACACCGGGGTTTGTTTGTTTGTAACCAGGCGAATGTCGTGGCCTTTTCCGGTAGGACAATGTGCCCACTCTAATGTGCAAATGATGTGAGTTCTGTCAGATTCAGTTTTTGTCTGATTCAAAAATATTTAATGGCTCACAGCAGGAGGAAAGTTGATGTGTCCTGCTGTGACGGGTAAGCAACCGTTCCTGTTTATACCAACTCCTCTTAAAGAAAGCTTTCTTGATGTGACATATTCAAACGCAAAGTTATATATTTTTCGCAATAAGTTCTCCCAACAATATAACATCATGAAAGAATTGTGTGCGACATTTTTTATTTTTTTTCTGCTGAGATCTGGGGTATAGATTGGGGCCTGGTGCCATACGTATTATTGAGTGAATAAGGAATTGGATGTGCATATGGCTCATGTAGAGTTTAGCTGTAGGTATGACAAAAACAAACAAAAATCATTGCTTGAAAGCGAAAGTCTAGGTAAGCGTAACACTGCAGTACACAGGCCCTTTCATGTGTTTAGCTCTGTTTGTTTCTTGTTCCCAATCCCACAGCCCTCTGGGGAGATGGGATGTGACCAATTGCCCCAGGACCTGCCAGTGGGACAATGGCCTTTTCTAACCCTTGCAGTCGATTCTGAGTCACCCCTGATGCACCGAAGAAGCACCGCACAATTTCTGCTTCCTTTCCCTCTCAAAGTAAAGTGTGTGAGTCAGATGTGTTTTTGCCATTGGGCCAAAAAAGAAAAAAAAAAGACAGAGGCCACAACACAAGCTACAAGCGCCTCAACCCAACTACAGTGAAGGAGAGATAGATTTTGGCTTTGTAGCAGCTGTCATTGCGGTGAGAGGAAAAGTCAAAGTGACAAAAACATCCAATGCTTCGATGGAATGGGCACCAAGGAGCAGGAGAAAAGAAGACCTGTTGGATTCCTTTCAATTCAAAGTAAAACACATACCAACAAAAAAAATTGTTTCTTGTTAAAAGGGAGTTCAAATAAAGTTAAGAAAACCCCCAGCATGTTGTTGCAATCTCTAATTTATGAGATGGAGGAGCGGTCTCATAGGAAAAAAAGTGGATGTGTTTTTGTCAGTCTTTTTGTTGTTGCTCTACTTTTCAACGGTAGAAAGCATTGTCCATAACCTCATGTTTAATTTCAAAAGAATATATTTTCCCTTGTAAAAATAAAAGGTGTTATTTTTGCAGCTGGAACCTTCACCTTTCTTTACTCTTCACACCTTTGCCACACATTGTTTACTTCTCGTGTTTCTGCTCTCCCACTCCTGTCTTGAGAGGTAAAATTATCCCGGTGATACTGCTGGATCTGTAGGGCTCTAAAAGCTCCGTCTCCTCACTGCTTCCAAATCCACATCTGTTCCACGCGACCATATTTATAGAGTCAAGAAGAATTGGTAGATTTAAGCTCACTCCTGCTGACTGCAAGGGTCCTTTTCTGTGGATGAGGTAAATGGAGGAGCATTGCCTCATTCTGCTGACCAGGGGCTTGGTGAATATTTATTTCCTTCCTTGTCAAGCCAGGGCTGGTTTACCGGGCTTGACAGTCACCTTATTTGGAGTATGACAAGCTTAATTTGAAAACATATGGCACCATGCAGAAAATATAACGACCCCAATTTTTGGGGGTTGAACAAAGTATAATCAGTGGGTGTCAGCGTCTTTCACAGCAATGAAATGTGGAATGAGGAGGTGGATATTTCATCAAATCATGTCATTTCTGCAAGAGTGCTGAACAAAACTGCTGCAAAATGAGAGGGTCTTGCTGGTTTGGCCTTGGCTTCCATTCACTCAGCCCTCTCTAATGTGCATGATGAAAAAAAAAATATATATATCCAAGGCTCTCCAGCTGTTATAAATACAAGTATTTTAATCCAGACATGGGACTCGTCAGATCTAGAACACACACAGCGATAACCCCCTGGACAGAGTCATCCTCTCCACATCAGCACGATCAAAAACACAAATATACAGTGTGTACATATATGCTAGAATATAGTGGCCACTGCTTGAGCAAACAAAAAACAATGCATTTTTAGAGGCCTGGGTGTATTGTATTGTATCTTTTGAGTTTTCATCCAGTATGGGCCCATTTGTGAAGCGTTCATCTTGGTAAACAGCCGCCTCTAATGGTGTTGCATTCAGAGATACAATATCCATGTGCCACAGCAGGAGTTTCTTTTGCAATCCTCTATTTGGCTTCCATCAATCCACTGACCTGTCTGGGGCACTGTACAGGAATCCTTTTTACATAACGACATGGCAATTGTCTTTGGTCCGCAGAATAAAAGTTGTTGCAGCTATTCAAGGGCATCTGCCGGAGCTGAAATCTACAATCTCTTGTGTATTGATCCTGTGAAAGAAAACGGCCCAAGTCCAGCTTTCAAAAGGTTTGTGCGTAAAGGACTTAATTACTCCCTGCTCAAACCGGAGCACCTGGAGGAACCCTGTGGACACACATGGGGAGCGGAGATCATGTTAAAACTATATTACAAAAGATTCAAACTAACCCTAACTTTTCTGTGAGAGGGCCTTAACCACTGTGCTACCATGTTGCTACGTTTATAATATAAATTACATCTGTTATAGATGTCTATTCTGAGAACGCGAAGAAGAAAGATTTAATTTCAGGTATCATGATGCTGGAAATTCATTATATTGACATTATTAAAAGCCGGATAAGAATTATTTTTTTTTACCATTGCAAGTAAGGAACTAAGACGTTTTGCTTTGGGCATATGGTGCAAGAGTTAATAATTACATACATGTACAATATAATGTTGAAATATATATGAACCTACTAACATCCCTTGTAACTAGTTTCTGGCTCTCCACTACAGTGGGGGGAATTGTAGGTTTTCATTCTTGACAATAAGAAATTAAGGAACTTATATGAGGCTATGTTTTATTATATCTATTCCTCAAGTATTATGTTTCATGTATTGATGTACATTTATTTTCATAGATACGTGACATTAGAGTGATTGTGTAGTCCACATATTCCATATTGTGACCACTGTTTCAATGGCGGGACGACACATTGACATATCAGACACACAAAGTCCTGCTGTGATTATAACTGCAGAGTTGTATTTGCCATGTGTTGGTGTTGGTACATGTGTCGGAGTCACAGGTAGTGTTTGGCAGAGTCTGTCCTTCTCGAGACAATGCCATAACCTCACAACAGCGTGTTTACCTTTCAGCCCTATAAAACAACAGTGCACCTATCTTTTATACAGTGCCCCTGAGCATTTTAATCTACACTTTGTCTCCATCTTCTATCCAAATGAAACGTGGTGTGTCATGGGACATTGCTCCTATGCGACAATCAGCCCGAGGCCACTATCACACTCATTATTTCTCTCTGCTCTGGTCCTGGACGAGTGCATAAGGGGGGGTCGGTAGGTGGCAGTCGTGTCCTACTCGCATGGGAGGAATCTCTCTCTTCAAGCTCACACAGATGCACAGACGCGCGCTGTTGGGGAAGATTTTTTTTTTTTTTCCATAAGATTTTCTCACTATTAATAAAACTGGGCAATGGATAAAATGGAAAATCTCAACTTTTCACACGATGTCAAGGCTTTGGCTGCAATTTGAAAAAGCGGTGAGTGGAAACAGCATTTATACTGCAGTGAGTGACGGACTGGTCAGACTCAAGGAGCGGTGCTTGTCAGTGGGAGGTAACCTACATGATGGTCCCCTCTTGCACTTATCCATTCCGTGTGCGTGCTCTCCTGCTGCGGGGTTGTTGAGTGTCTATATGAGCTGGGCATAGCGCGCGGAGCCTCCTCTGTTACGCGCCTTGGAGGATGGTGTCGGCGCGACCAGGGTAATTTGCGATCACATCTCTGTTGAAGCTGCTTGAACACACACTGCGGACGACCAAGGGGAAGGTAAACGGAGCTTTCTCTTCTTCACCTCTTTTTTCTGTGGATAGGAAGAGAAATTCATCTTTGCAACGGCCGCTGGATAACGCACGCATTTGGAGAAGAGAGAACAGACGTGAACTATTTATGCTGACTTATTATGAGCGAGCTATTCGAAGAAACGTGAAACAATTGAGCCTTAAAAAGCATTAAGGCTCATTTTTCTCCTTTTTTTGGGATACGAGTTGGATTTTCCTCCAGATGAAACAAAAGGGAAAATGATTCTCAACTTTAATAGGGTAATTCCAGGGTCAAATGTTGGATGTTTTACGCATGGACGTTTACCGCTGAAAGGAAAGCGTTTAGGGATGCGCACTGGGTTGTGACGTGAAATCTAATCAAAGATGACATGGAGAAAAAAAGTTACACATCACAAAGACCCGGTTGCTGTAATGCGTTTCTGTTAACCCTTAAGAACTTTGACTCGCTTAGTGGTTTTGTCTTGGCTCAAATAAGGACCCTTCATTCAACACCAAATAATCCCTTATCTCCTTATCCTTTTGGCTCGAAGCTTCGTTGCTTTTGGACTAGAGAGTTCCCCCCTTTCTGAGTGTGGCACTTGTGGGTTCCTCCCGTGAAAAAGACGGAATGCGATGTGATCACTGAGAGTTATTAAGCTGCCATCTAAACTAGTGTGTGGATTACATACGAGGAGGAAAACACCATCCTTTTGATGACAAACTCTCACTACGGATTCAGCGAAATTGCCACAGAATTGGATTTTTCTTTTTTCTTTTTGAATGCCGTTTCTTTCTGAGGGAGGAAGAGATGCCTTGTTCACCGTCTTAACAAAAAACCGGATCCTGCTCACGTTTTTTCTCCATGAACAAGTAAGTTAGTGTTTAAATGTCTATACGGGAGGATCTTATTCAACGCTGCTGTGAGTTCTTGTACAAAATCATTAATTTGTCATTCGGTCCTCAAACCTAAATGGGGTAAGCTGCTTTTGGGCATGTCCTATGAGGCTTTTATCTCTATCACAGCCAATAAATGAATGGAAAATAATATAGCACACATTGGATGGATTTAGACAAGAGAAAAAGGCAGACGCGCGCGCTCGTGTGGCACTGCTTGCCTTTGCTGCGCGCCCTTGAGAGCGCGGGCATCCGGCGTACTCCATAGATTGGCAGAGTATTGCTTTTTATCCTCTCCAAATAGTAGTGAGGCTTTGATGTGTTAATATGCTTGACTGCACACACGACCTTTGATACAGCCATATTTAGCACGTGTATCTGTGTGCCATAGTAATGTTTCAGTAATATTTGATGTAAAGAATTAAATATTTAGAGGGGTAATTTTGAATTCAAGGATGCCACTGCCATCCCAGGCGCGCTCAGTGTCGGGCTGCGGTTTGTGTGCGTGTGTGCGTGTGCGTGTGTGCCTATGATTGTATGAAGTCCTGAGTTCTCACTACAGCCCCGTGTACTTTGGCTCATAGCCTTGAAGGGAGCTGTCCTTCTTATGTAGTGCTGAAATGGTAATCGGTTCCTTTTACATTGTTTTCTCTAGCCTTAACTTTAAATAAGAAAGAAACTAAGTGTTGAACCACATTATGGATGAATAACTATTATTAATTAATGATCATTAATCCTATTCACCATAACTGTATGTGCAGTTTGATTTTGATGCAAACATAGTATAAAGTTAGATCTTTTTACATATATCTTACATTTTGAAGAGGGGACAGTGTTCTATCTATATATCGTTCTATATTGTTCTATCTATAGCTCCATCCACCTTTCTATACCGTTCTACTGTATCTATCAATCTATCTATCTGTCGTAATCTCTCTTTCTTTCTTCATTATGTTAAAGATAGAGATGTTATACTTGTTTCTTTTATGCTAAAGTTAGAAATGTTTTAAATGTTTTATTAGAATAGTTATTGTTCATTTATTTTGTGTTGTGTGGTCTTCATTACTGTTCTGAAACTGGTGATGGAACACTGAAATTTCCCCACCATAGGACGAATTAAGGATCTCTTAATCCCCTATCCATCTATCTATCCATCTATTTCTATTACCTTATCAGGGAAATTACTCTGTGCATAATAAGTGTTTGTTGCAAATATCTTCTAAGTGTACTTTGATATGCAAGGCGTGGGGTAAACGGCAATGGAGTTGAGAAAACTCTTTGAATTCCTTACACGTGACAGTTTAACCGCATCTAAAGAATTCATCACTTTTACTTGATCGCAAAGGTTAATGCAAACTTGTCATCATTGCTTTTGATGTCAGTGCCAGGTGAACTTCTGAAAACACACACATCTGTCATGCAGGTGTAGATCTATTGGTAGCGCAAACATAAATAGAACTTGCTGCCACTCTAATGGCAAAAACCAAAATAAATCACCACCCCTACCTGTAATAGTGTAAATCCTGGCATCCCTCATCCACTGAGGGAGAAGCGTTAGGTATGATGGAGTCACATCACCTTGGGGAGACAAATTTGACTGCCGGTCTTTTTTTTTCTTTCTTGTTGGGGGCCTTGCGATGATAGATCCTCTCTACATATCCCTCTGAATGCAGTTGGTTGAGAGCAAGTGACGTGATTCCCAGGGGCTGTTTCACCTCCCTGTTCTGACACAAAAAACATACAGAGAGTAGTCATTTGTGAAAGATGCCACCCCTCACTCACATAAAGACAAACATTGATCTGGGCATCCACACCTGTGTTTTCTTCCGGCCTCCTACACTATAGCAACAGTGTTCTCCCTGGTGCTCCCTTATTAGTTTCCTCCAGCAGTGGATGTGAGCAGGTGCAATTGGACCTAGGAGGCCCCCCTGCTGCTCATACAAAGCCCAAATACCTACTCTTCACAGATAACCCTAATCCCAACTCTTCCAAAACCAGGCTTATACATTCACTTTCACAGGCCGTTGATGTCGAACGTATCTACTGAAAATCTACCTCATAGCCACCAATGACGGAAAATTAATGAAGTTGTCAGATGGAAAAGGGCAGTGCTGCAATGGGGTGCCAGGGTCTTGTAAGTCGACAGCCTGTACATCTCCACAATCTTTTGTCATTCCCAACAGGCTCGGATCAGGGGACAGTACTATGTGACATATAATAAAATGTTCATTTCCAACATCGGATTTATCTTGAAACCCCAGCTCAGGACTCTATTAGCATGTATTTCTTTCACCGGCAAAGACTTGTATCAATAATAGAGCTGGTCTGTACTTTTTCATCATCTCCAGGGTATTAACTATCTCAAGGGGTTTCATTCAATGGAACGGAGAACAGTTATAGTGATCCTTTATCTGGTCCCCTGGCCCTTGTGTAGGGAAGTAGCAGCGAAACGCCGGAGGTCTAAATCATGAGTCAGTGTGGAAGGCACAAACCTGGGTGCTTAGGTTATTTGTGATGTGCTTTTATTTGAAACACAGCGAAATGTTAGCATTGTTGACGGATGAGACATTGCAGCTATAAGATGATTGCATTATTCAGTAAATGCCGATCTGCGCTATCGGGTTGTCTTGCTTTGCTTTTGAGACTTGGCAAGATTAGCACACAATATAATTCAGCGTGGGTAGTATACCAAATGCATGGTGGCAGGTCTATTTTTTTATGTTCTACTTCTCACTCAGGGCTCAGAGAATGGACGGTCAAGTGCCTGTACCTTTCATTCGGCGCCTTATAATTTAATGTCACTAATGTCAAATGAAGCTCGTGGGGGAGCACTTATGCTACACCATCACATCGATTAGTAATGTAAACATTAAATATACATCTATATGCAGAGGTAGAACTAAAAGTCGGACTTGCTGCACACGAGGAAAGGCTTTGACACATCTTGTCATAACAGATAGTAGAAATGGCTATGATTGTTATCGTTTTTTTTTTTTTTAAACGTAATAGTCTGCTTAAAGGGTTGAAAAGTGTGTTACTGTAGTATAAAGGTGCATTATGCAGCTTTTGTATGCGGAAAATATTGGGATTTTGCATATTATGGTGACCCTGTAGCTGTCAAACTGGGCATCACAGGGGCGTCACGATCTTTCTGACTTTTTGGGGTTTTTAGCAGAAGGTGTCAGAAAAGTAAAGGGAATAATTGGCTTGTGGCGGCCAAGCGTTCATAGTAATGGCACTTTTTAATCCTCCCATATCTGCTCTTCTTATCCTTGTGAAGCTGAACCCCTAATAGGGAACATGAGCTGGGTTTAGACCGTAGTGAGACAGGTTAGATTTATCCTACTGATGATGTCTTGTTGCAAAAGTAACGGGGGTGCCTTTATTGTTGATCAAAGTTCAATCTCTACTCCTCCAGAATGATGTGTCTTGTCTGGCAGCAGAGAAAACCTCACAAACAATTGATCTCATTGGCAAGGCAAAGCAAGGCAAGTATATTTGTATAGCACAATTCATACACAAGGCAATTCAAAATGCTGAACAAAACAAGAAAGCATTAAAATCGTAAATAATCACAGTACATTAAAAAGAAAGATACAAATATAAAATCCCTGTTGTATGCACAGCTAAACAGAACTGTTTTTAACCTTGTTTTAAACATTGTCAGAGAGGAGGCCTGTCTCACATCTTCAGGAAGATTGTTCCAGATTTTAGCAGCATGAATCTGAAAAGCAGCCTACCCATGTTTAGTTCTGACTCTGGGCACTAACAGGAGTCCAGTCCCTGTGCTCCTCAGAGTCCGGGCTGGTTCATATGGGACTAACATGTCACTAATATATTTTGGTGCGAGGCCATGGAGAGACTTGTACACAAGCAGAGCTGTTTTAAAGTCAATTCTCTGAGCCACAGGAAGCCAGTGCAGGGACCTGAGGACCGGACTAATGTGGTCGTACTTCCTGGTTCTAGTCAGGACTCGAGCTGCTGCATTTTGAATGTACTGCAGCTGTTTTACAGCCTGTTTGGAGAGAACTGTGAGCAGGCCATTGCAGTAGTCTAACCTACTGGAGACAAATGCATGGATAAGAATCTCCAAGTCTGCTTTAGACACTATGTTTTTGATCCTGGCAATGTTTTTTAGGTGGTAGAAAGCTGCTGATGTTACTGATTTGATGTGCCTATTAAAATTTAAGTCTGAGTCCAGTATTACCCCTAGATTCCTGACCGTGTTTGAAGGTTTTAGGGAGAGAGACTGCAGGTGACAGCTGACGCTCTCTCTTTGTTTCTGGGGACCAAAGACAATCATTTCAGTTTTGTCTGCATTTAGCTGAAGGAATCCACTCACTGATCTGTTGGATACAGTGAAGGAGTGAGTCCACTGGTCCATGTTCTCCTGCAGTCAGTGAGACATAGATCTGAGTGTCGTCTGCATAGTTATGATAGGACACTTTGTTTCTGCGTATTAACTGAACTAACGGCAGCATGTACAGATTGAACAGAAGAGGTCCCAGGATTGACCCCTGTGGTACTCCACAGGTCAGGGCCATATGATCTGAGACACAGTTATAACATTCTAGAGACTACTGTAATGGAAAGTTAAGGTGTCTTGCTGACTACCACTGGATATCAACCTTATTTTCACATAAAAAGTTGCATAACGCCCCATTAATAAACAAAAAGTGAGTTTGTACATCCTATGTCTTGGTCACATAAATATGAACGTGGGACGGCATGGTGGCTGAGTAAATAGCACTCTGGGTTTGAATGCCAGTCGGAACAGTGTCTTTCTGAGGGGAGTTTGCATGTTCTCCCTGTGCATGTATAGGTTTTCTCCAGGTGCTCCGGTTTTCCCTACCGCTAAAACATGTACAATAAGTGAATCCTCCAACTGCAGTAGTCCTGACCAAGCCGAGCATCAGCATTTGGAGATGAGGCAGCGGGCGCTATTATTCCGGCAACCAGTGCTCCTGATAGACGCCCTAGTGGCATCAGGAAGGGTCTACTGCAGAGGATGAATTACGCTATGGGGATAAATTAAATGCACCTTCACCTTCTGACAGCATACAAAGCATGAGCCTTCTGAAATAAATGTAGAATTGATGCCACGTTCAATATAGAGATATGTGGATTGGTTATTGACTCCTCGTCTGTATTTCCACCTTGTTTCCGGCTGGATTTCTTTTTTTTCTACTTGACGTGACATAAAATCTATTAGATGCAAACACCAACTACAACTGCTGACCACATATGGCACATTTTTTCTTCCTAAAGCCGTGTTATCCACAGAAAACATGCAGGTTCCTCGTCAATTTGAGCAATCCTTTAGCTCAGATCGTTTATTCCCCTCTCGGAACAAGACATGGACTGCATCTTAAGAACCGCGTACACAGACGGACGTGAGCGCTATCTCTGCTACAGCTACTCTCATTCGTCATCCCGTGCAGCTTGTATGTCTGAATGCGGTGTCCGGGGAAGGAACAGCTGAGCAGCCCGGACGACCCCAGCACATTCCCCAAGTCGATGGATTAATCAATTGCCGTTCCTGCCTCAGACCATCCATCTCGCAGTATAATCTGGAGGACATCATAAAAGTGCCATTCTGTCATTGCAGGGGCCAGGGAGCATTGCTTATTCACTCAAATGCCTTTTCTCCATCTTTGGAAATGGGAGAAGACGTAGGATAGGAGGGTTTGGAAAGAATCACTGCAAAAGAATATACAGCAGAGAAAATACTGTATGTGGGAGAATAAAAACAACTTACATTTAAGCTTATAAATTAGAAAATACAGGCAGAACAATACAATACAGAAACTCGATAGATTAGCCTATCATTCAAAAGTTAATTTACTTCTGTCATTTACTCGTCATTCTGTCATTACAATGTGAAACTAGAATATGACAGATCAATTAAAGTGAAGTAAGATATATTTAGCCTTCATGTGTTACAATATTGGTAATTATGATCCAAAGCGTGTAAAACAATACATATATATCAGAATCTGAGCCATAATCATAGAAAAATGTATAACAAAGAAAGGCTTGGCATATTTGACTTTAGATCTAGACAAATGAATTAACTGTTGACCGATCTGCTATGGGTAATGCAGTAGCAACAAAAATCAATAATAACTGAAACGACCTTTTATTTATATTTCATATTTCACACAGGATTGCAGCACTTCAAAAGGCCAGTGTAAGAAAGAAAATCACAAAGGAATGTAAGGAAAAAAGTTACAAGTTAGTCTTTTGTTTAGTGGCAGAGTAAGTAAGTGAGTAAGCAATCTTTTTTTTATTTACGGCCTTGCATAGACCAGAGTCACAAAGCGGATTACAATTGTTATGATTGGGCAAATGCCAGACCTATTTTACATGTTTTTAGTGGTAGGGGAAACCGGAGCACCCAGAGGAAACCGGAGCAGACACAGAGAGAACATGCACACTCAGAAAGACCCTATTCCGACTGGGATTCAAACCCAGGACCTTCTTGCTGAGAAGTGAGAGTGCTATCCTGTGCCGCCCGCGAGTACATTCCATATCAACATAAGATTATTTTCTAGTCTGCATCAATCTCTAGTCTCATTTCAATCTCCCAAAACTTGAGATTGGAAGTTAGGTTAGGGTTAGGGTTAGAGGGTTAAAGGGTTAAAGGGTTAGAGGGTTGGGGTCAGATGTATGTAGACAGATTTACACGTATCCATTAAATATGAAGAAATGAATATGGATTTGAACCACCATTCAATTGGAATGCATGAAATAGGTCAGAAAATAATTGGTACGATTGAGTATCTGGTTACATCCATCATTCTATGCTAGAAGTGAACCACTAATTTACTTAAAATCAACCGTTTCTTAGTTTAGTTTTCTGCCCTAGAGTTATTTTTTTCCCATATACAACACAACAGCACATAGAACACATACCTTTCCGGTCAGCTCACTCAAATCTCACACACTTCTTCTCAGCTCCCTTCTAACTTGTCTTTATTTATTTTTTTGTGTGACCTCAGCAGAATGTCAGATGCTGCTAAAACTGGCAGTCGCAGCACCCGGGGTAGAGGGCTGACGTGATGGCACTATTAGTAACAGCTCAGTTGATAGACTGCCGGTGCACTTTCAAACAAATTCTCAGATGTATGTAGACACTCGCTGGAGGAGGACACAGAATTCTTACTTATGCAGTGGATGGGGGAGTCATTCTCTGTGGCTCGCGGCTCTCATTGGCCCTGTGTGTTCGCGTAAAGTGATACTAGGCCCTAGAAGCACATTCATTCCTGCCGCTAATTTAAAAGGTTAATGGGCTGGCATAGAAGGGCAGGCTATCTCTCGCTGCCTGCCTGTATTTATCCAAAGTGTGCCCTCTGGAGGTGTGGATCTCAGTGTGAAAAGACAATGTAGGAGAAAGGATACCAGGGATGTGGAGCATTTAGTGTTTTGCTGCATGGTAAAGCTGGTTCCGTTTTGCAACACTTTCAAGTACGAGGAGAGGGACACATTTGAACTGGAGAGATGCCCTTTAGACTGTTTTTGAATGGTCGCCTGGCAACAAAGACACGACTTGTACATCTCTAGGCAGCTTAAACCCATTCGCAACGGACACAAGCCCTTATAAGCTGCCTCTTCTTCAGTATATTGGCAGCTGTTTAATTTAACATTACAATAAGTAAACAAATTGTAAAAAACAAAAATATCTCCGGTCAGGTCCTGGCTCAAAAGTGGCCAAAATGACGTGCGCTGACATGCTTGCAATACCACCCCGGGCTGATGGGGGTGGACCCGGAATAAGAATTAGCCAATGCTAACAAATAGCATTAGCTGACCTCTCCAAAACGTCTTTACAGGATGGTTCAAAAGTTGGCTCTTGGCCCAAAGCTCCGTTCCACATGTGTGTCAATGCTGAGGGGGGTGAATTTTATTGGACTACTCTGGTTTAGTCGCTGTGAATTTTTGAAGGCACTCGTTCAAATGAATGGAGCTCTCGCCGGCTGACGCATGCGCAGATGCGTTTTTTCCCTATTTTCCTGTGGGCGGGACCACTCACGGCTATTTTGGATAGCTGCAGTAGAGCAACATTTTTGGCTCATTAGTTTGAACGGCGGATATAGGCGTGACTACGTCCGTTAATACATACAGTCTATGGTTGTTTCCAAGAAAAAGTCAAAAAATTAAGGATGCTTTTCATTGCAATCAGTAAACCAGCAAACTCATTATGCCAGATCAGTTTGCGCTGTTCTGAAAAAGGATATGGCTGAGTTGAAAAGAAAACAAATACAAATAGCGACGTCAAAATTGTTCAAACCATAATCAGAACTTGATTATGTGGCAACCATTATTGTGCTTTTATCTGTGTGATATGACTCCTGCAGGCCATTATTTTCGTACTTGAAAACATTTGTGCCGGTGCAAACTGCGGTCGGTCTAATTAATGGCTTGAAAATTTAGGAGAATATAAATGGCATGGTTGAAAGCTCTTAAACTTGGTTTTGCATAATAAGTCTCCTTTTATTAAGAAAGCACTTATGCTTTATATTATTCGATGTCTTTCTTTTGGTATTTGAATGTGAAAGTATAGTGGACTCGTATTAATGTAAATGGGGGGGCGGGAGTGTATCCTCCAGACTTTTTTAAGTTCTTCTAACAAGACAAATACAGTAAAGCAAAAAAGCTAGTACTGCATAATTACCTGACATGTTTCGGCGGTACACTTCCGCCTTCATCAGAGGTGACACGGGATGGTGTGACGCGTCTCTTATCAGCTGTGGTTGCCGGATGCGGTCAGTCTGACAGATCTCACAGATGCGTCAGACTGACCACGTCCCCCGCCGCGCTGTGGTCTCTGGAGAAGTGAATCCCAAGTGTGAGCCAAGGTGAAAGCTCCCTCGTCTCTGTTGATGGTCCGTACTCCCCGCTTCCTGATTTTAATCGCCTCTCGGTTCCGCATCCGGCAACAACAGCTGATACGATGCGTCACACCATCACGTGTCACCTCTGATGAAGGCGGAAGTGTACCGCCGAAACATGTCAGGTAAATAAGCAGTACTAGCTTTTGCTTTATTTGTCTTGTTAGAAGAACTTAAAAAAGCCTTGAACATAGGAAGACAGAATGAATTTTCTACATGTATTGTCCAGAACGCTAAACATGGATGTACCTAACCACAAGCTACTTTTACCTTTCAACTTGCACTGTGCTTTGGAGATGAAAAGAAAATAGCCCGTAGCTGTAACAGTTACTTGACCTCCTTCTGCTTCTACTTGTGGATAACAAAGCATTCCTTTCATATTGTGTTTTGTCCATAACAAATTGCAGAGTTTTATCTCGGGGGAGAAAGTTGCCCAGATTAAGCCCTCCCTGGTCGCTAGCAAGAGAAATAAATCTACTTCTACTTTTAGATAATAGTGTGTATTTGGTCAATACATGGTGTGAAAAGGTGACAGGTGGTGGCACATCTAGGAAAGTGAGTAATCCAGTTGTTCCCCAAATACTTGTAATTTTAATACTTTTCAACTGTTCAATTATCAGCGGCCATTTTTTCATGATTGAAATAAAAAGACTTCTGCCCAGAGAATAGATGAGGTACCTCTCAAATATAACTGCCAGCTCATAATGGAGTGTATTCTGTTCCATTTAAAATACCTTAAGATTTTGTTTAAATAATATCTGTTGATCTGCTCTTTAAATATTGCATATTACCTTTTTTCATTGATAATACATTTTGCTTGTCTCCACAATGTAACTGTAAAGGAGCTATGAAACAGACAGACGTAAATTAATTCATTGTGGCTGGTTATACATTTTAGTTCATTAGATAAAGCCAAACCAAGCCTCATTTGTGGTTAAATGAATGCTATGGGTGATGTCGCACTCTTATCATGTTAATAACAACATAATCTTTAGGCCAACACTGAAAAAGTGAGGAAAAATAAGTAAAACATTTCTCAAATTTGGCAAAATGCATCTTAATTTGAGCACATTCTGAATGCATTAGAATAAGATTTACCAATGGGACTAGCAACGTTGTCTTGTTTTAAAGAGGTACGGTAAGAAATATCTCTCTTGGAGGGAGAAGGAAATGCAATAGTTTCTTAAAATAACATGAAACAGCTTGTCCCATCGGAAAATATTTTAAGACCGTCAGAATGTACTCAAATTAATATAAAAAAAGGTGTTCTTTTGCTTCCTATTCTTCATATCACTTTTTTGCAGTGAATTCATACATGCATGTGGTAATATATTGTTATAATACTAAACTGTTATGAGAGCTCAAAAATAATTGTGGTGCATTATTACATATAGTATTACTATAGTTATCTTGTATGTGATTTGAACATTAGGTACCCCAGCTTTAACTCCTAACCCCCGCCCGATATAATCCCCCGTTCCCTCCTGCAGAGCCCTCTCCGCTCCACGGGCTCTGTATGAACACTGCTAAGCTCTAAATAATAAGCACTCCTCGTGGATGGACACCATTCCATCAATACAAACAATGTTCACCCGTATTAGTTTTAAAGATTAAACATTCATTAGTGTATGTTGTGATGACTCACATGGTTGATTCATGAATGTAAGCTGTCAGTTTATTTGTTGAATAAACGCTGACAAGACGGGCTGTCAACGGAGATACCCCCATAGACCACTTATCAAGAAATGGTAATTCATTTAGAAATTAAAAGTAAACATACAGCAATTATTCTAACTTGTCTGTTCAGCTCAGTCAATTCAATCATATATGTATTTCCCTGAGCGGATTGAAAGATGAAGAGGAAAAAATCTCCCCACAGGACAACAAAGTATACTAAAGTAAAGTTGAAAAGGCAAACGAACCCTGTCACGACACGGTGACTGTATAGACAACACTCTCGAATCTCGGTTGGAAAACAAGGCCTTTCTGAGTGGAGTCTACATGTTGTCTCCCTGTATCTGCCAAGGTTTCCTCCGGGTGCTCCAGTTGATTTGTATCTTTCTCTTTATCATACTGTGATCATTTAGGATTGTAACGCAGTCTTTTTTTGTTCAGCACGTTGAGTTGCCTTGTGTATGGATTGTGCTTATATAAATAAACTTGCCTTTCCCTTGCCACACCCCACCACTAAAAAACATGCATTATAGGTATGAACGGAATGAATGAGTGGGTGAATGGATGGTGTTGGTTGGGGGATTTTGATGCCAGTGTGTTTGGTATCTCGCTTCTGTGGAGTGAATGAAACAAAATCTAAACTCTAAAGTAAAGTGCTTTGGGTGACCTTGGTCAGTAAAATGCGCCACATAAAACAAACATTACTTTCGAGTTATTCCCTCCCAAAACTGTCCGATCACTAGTTTTCACGAGCATATTATTGTTGATCTCCGTCACACGACTAGATCAGAGTTTTCAAAGAGGAATGTGGAGTACCAGCCCTCACTCACTCTGCCAATCAGAATGATGGCAGATAACATGTTTTCTATTATGATATGGTGATTTTTCTTCAGACTCAGAGTTGTGTTTGTCCCAAGATTCTTTCTCCTGAGACCAACACAATGTATCAATATAACAAACAAAAAAGCAGGGTTCTTTGGTTTAGCGCCTTGATTTACCAGCACTGAGAACTGGCCCCTGGTATAGCCTACTTAGACAGAGGACTCTCCCAGTTCTCTATGCATGGACATTCATGGACATTCATTGACATTATAATATGACTTGTATAAATAACTCTAACATATACAGTACTTGCTTCAATATTAAACGCACCTGTGTATAAACCACATCAGCAAAATGTTAAGAAAAAGTAAATTGTGTCCAGATATAGGCTGCTGGTATAATGTAAGAAATAACCAAGAGCTGGTTGGCAACTAATAGGGCAAAACAGTTGTGACTGCATATTTAACGATGATATGTTTAATGCACTGTTGAATTGTTATGGACAAAGCTAAAGGTAAATAACACAAGAAACAAGAAATCCATGTTACGACTCATTAACCAGTCTATCTTGACAATACTCATGCTTTCTACAGCTACTAAATCTTAATGGAGTCAAAATAATAGGTACATAAACTCTGCTCTGACGACAGCCCATCTCTACAGTACCACAATAAAGAAAACACACATTGGCCGCAGGGTTTAACAAATGTCAAAATAGTGGTGTCTTATAGCCCTGCAAGTACTGTATAAACTTACAGCAGTTACAATAGTCTGAAACCGATGTTCTTCTCTCCATTCCCTCGACTCCCCCATGTCTTTGACGGTATGGGCTCTTGTCTGTGTATCTTTTGTACAAGCATGTGTGTGTGTGTGTTGTCTTGTTCCGGAGAGACCCTGACCCGAATGTGTCACTCACCCTGGCACCTGCATGTAGGCAACACTGGCCCTACTATGATAGTTTTGATCCGACAGGGATGGACTTACACTTGATTTAACCCAACGTGTCTCGGTGGAGTCTGCTGCGGTACCAGTCTGTTCCTCTTCCGGGGGTCAGGGCCAGTGACAACCCCCTGTCAGACCCTGGCTTTGTTACAGCAGCCGGGAAGATGGAGAGCGTTTAGGAAGAAGAAACTATGTGTAAACTCGAGAGAATTGAGTCACATCAGACAAAGAGACATAGGCAGGATATAGTTTTACTGTAACTGCCAGTGTAAGGTATTATTGACTTCATTGTTAATCATTGTCAATGGAGCCAGAGTGAAACTGAAGGAGAGTTTAAATTCTGCTTCTCGTCATGTCGTACTTGGCAAAGACACCGCACATTAACCTTATATGTGAATGTTTTAGACTATATAGCAATGTAATGTGGCACGTTGGGAAACTAGAAATCGCTGCTTGAAAGGTCACAGTTCAAAAAGTGCAAGGACTGCATATTTTTAAAGTCTTTGGCACATAACGCTGTCTTCCTTTTAAAAAATTTTCTCAAAATGCAAGTTCAAGAGTTCAACTTTCAGTCTTGTCTCAAAAGTGAATGGTTTTGTTATTTTAAGGCCAGTTCAGTAATTCAAAATTAAACTATATTTGGAATGACTTTCTGTATGAAAATAACTGTTTTCAGATCAGATGCTGTAAAATGAAGCTGTAAATGGAGGGATGAAAAGGAGTTATGTCTGCTACAGTACATTTCTATAGATAGATCTGTAAGTATTTTAGTAAGATTAGACTTAATTGAGTAGTGTCTCTTCAGAGGAGAATTTTGAAACAGATTGCTAAACATTTACATTTGGAAGGTTTCTCTCAAATAATCTTGTCACTTGGACTAAAATGTAATATTTAAAAGAACAGTAATTATAATTAAAATATTGGTTGTTCCTTGGTCTCGAGCCGAGTCCTGGATCTATAGCCATTCCATCTGTGGGAGTGGATCCCTCTCGCAGTGTGAGCCTCCCAGAGATTTCGCACTTATTCCCAGTAAGTTTTTGGGTGGTTCTTTACCAATGCAGGAGGATTTAAGGAAAGTGATGATCTTGGACTCTTTAAAGTGATTGTCTGGAGTTTGTCAGAAAGAGAGACAGAGAGGTACTTGATTTGAAAAAAAAAAACGACGCAAGCTCCCTCCCCCTTCCTTTCTGATTGGTCTACACCTACGTTTCCGTAACACTTTTAAATGTTAATCAGAGAATACGTTATACATATACATTATTAATACACATGCACGGAGGTTTTCAGAATTATTTGTTAACGTTTTCATGAAAAAATAATGTTTTTATGCACAAAAAAAGCGATCGCGGCAAACCCGGAAAACAAGCTATTATCATGAATGGCACATTATAGGACACCTCTGCAGAGGATCTGATTATGGATATAGGTTCAGTATATAAATGATTATGGATATAGGTCCATCCATCCATCCATTTTCTACCCTTTAATCCATTTCTGGGTCAGGGGGGTGGCAATCAGAGATGCCACCCAAGTCTCATAGCACCAGCCCCTCACTGATCCTCTGCAGGTGGTGAGTCCACAGGAGGACGGCTGCTCTCTGAGTGTGAGCATAGCCTTGATCTTTCAGTGGGGGCTTTGGGCAAAGTGGGGTTAAGTGTCTTGCCCAAGGACACAACAACAGCAGTCATCAGTGGGAGTCGGTGGAGAAGGTGCAGAGGTGGGAATTGAACCCACGACCTTCTGGGCTTAAGGCCAATGCTCTACCAACTGAGCTACTGTCACAAAGGGATATAGGTTCAGTATATAAATGATTATGGATATAGGTTCAGTATATACATAAGTAACTCAGCGCGGATGTTCAGAATTCTTTGTTCAGTTTTCATGTAGTTCCAGAGCCTAATGGAGGCTTGATTCAGAGGCTCCGCGAAAACAAACAACTGAGTATGAGCAGCTACGAGCATCAGCGTCGATGATTGACAGCCCTTGGCATCACTTGATTGGTTAACGTGGACACCATCGTGGATTCTGAGCTATAGCTAAGAGCAGGGAAGGTGAGACTAATCCGTGATATTAGAATTAATAAAATGACTTATTTTATATCAACATTTAAGGCCAGGAGGTCAATTTAACACAACTCCTAAAATGTTTAATTAATTTAGAGTTACAGACTATCACTTTAAGGAGATTTATGGACATTTATTAACATTATGGGCATCGGTCATCCCGCTTCTGTGTTTTTGTTACCATTGTGTTTTCTGTGTTCGGAGTGAAGCTGACTGCCGCTGTGATTCAGGGCTGTAAAAAAAATAAAAAAAATAAACCACAAAACATTGAATTGAAGTGAACCTGTTATACAGTATTTAGTGAAAACAAAACATATGTTCAAAACCAACCGGAACAAAATCCTGAATTTAAGTCCTTTTAAATCATATATCCTTTTCCATTTGAACAGAATAGAACAGAACTCTTTATCCAAACATAAAAATCAAATCCAATCCTAACAACATATCTTACCAACATCGATCCGCCCCGTAGCAAAATGCGTGGAGATTGTAATTTCACATTTGCCTCATGCTGTTTATGATGAACTACCCTTTGCTTACGTCTCAAACCACTGTTGCGTAACATCTTCTCTAACGCCAGCTTCTCAAAGGTCACACTTAAAGTTAAAAGAACCATTTGAATCGCAATGAGGAAGTAAGGTCAGGCCGAGGACACGCTGGAGCTAAACATAAAGTGCTAAATAAGTCAAATTAATAATCTTGGACACAACAGCTGTTCAGAGTTTGCCCTCAATGACAAGCATTCGTCTGGACATAAGCCAGCAGGTGTTTTATTTTTTTTCTTTTATTTTTTTCAAGGAGTAAAAACAGAAAATCAAAATGATGGATTTAAAGCATCAGCGGGGGAATTAGAGAGGTAGGCAATCATGCCTGATGGAAGTGGGGGTGGAGGGGCGGTGAGTCTCCTGCAGCCTGTGCCAGACGCCTCAGTGTTGCATGGGCTGCTGCTCGTCTGTCCCTTCTGAAACATGCTTATTTGGAGGGAAGAAGCCAAGAAATATAACAAAAACAATCGTATATGTACAATGCAGGGAGGCAGTTATTCTGAAAAAAATTATAGATTGATATACGTTATTGTTGATACATATCATTAACTACAGCTTTGACTATACAAAATTGACGGCTTTTCTTTTTGTAAGTCTATAAACTCCGCTTTTTAACGTGTTTGGTCTTTATGACTTCTTCTGTATCTATATGTTGTCTATTTCTAGGTTGTAATATTCATGACATTATCTTGATTTTAGACTGGTTCAGCAAGGGTTGTGAGTAAGGGCTAGTTAGCATAGCAACACACTGTTTATTTGCAGCAGTTACCATTTAGTTTTGCTATATTGAATTGATAATAGCCACTTTTAGCATGTATTAAAGATACAAATAAACTGTTTCCTTTTGGAGGGGATTTTTTCACGATTCCATACATTTCAATGGGAGCTCTGGGAGTTCTAGTCGTTTCAGAATTATGGGAGTCCAAGTGTTAAAGATGGTTTGGAATTCCTTCATTTATTTCCAGTCCATTTCTGGGTTGGACATGTGGCAATCTGAGCTGCCACAAAATTCCCAAAAACACCAGCACTTTGAAGATCCACATGAGGACGGATCCACACAGCTGGTGTTGTATGGTTTAGGTTTATTTTCTGTTTTTTTTTTTTTTGAAATAGTTTGTCAACCCTTGAGTCTTCCTTCTACTTCCTGTTGTCACTTACCTGGCCTGCCCTCAAGTGTTTCGTCTGTGTCTTGTTAGTCTTGTGTATTAAACCCTGTGTCGTCCCTCAATCCCTGTTCCGTCATAGTCATTCCGACATCTTGTCTAGTTCTTGTTTTTTAGTGTCTCCCCTCTTTGTTTCCTATTTCAACTGTTTACGCTGAATTTTGATTTAGTATTTACTTAATTTAACTTATTTTTGCAGTCCTGCGTTTTGGGTTCTTGACATTTTGCCTTCATGACAGGGGAAGTTTAGTGTCTTGCCCAGGGACACACAACAACAGACTTCAGTGGGAGTAGGTGACATATGCTGAGGGGTGATCTAACCCACCACCTTTACATTTAAAGCAAATCAATGCTATTCCTACTCAGCTCCTGTGGTTTGGGCTTAGATATTATGATTATGAATATTTGTTCTCATAAAAAAAAAAAAAACTGAATAAATGCAAAGGCAGTAAATAGAACCACTGTAGGAGTTTGATCTATTAGAAAAGTATTCGCATCACGCACAGAGGGAGGCAGACAGTTCAGTCGACAGCTGACCAGTCTTGTATAAACAGTTATTTTGTTAGTGTTTTACTTTAACTAGTTTAACGTGGAGATTGTCTAGAGTTAAACACCAATATCATCAAAAGTTGAGGTTATTGGTATAACACAGTAATAGGCAACTCAAAGTGCTTAACAAAACAAAACACATCAAATCACACAAGGCATAGATAATGAAAGCAAAGAGGAGAAATCACATTTATGTTAAATACATACAGTATGGTGCGGAATCTTCTGAGTGATGGTAAAGCTTGACATTTGCATGACCTGCTTTTCTACATCATTGAGCATTGTTAACTTTCAAGGAGAATTGTGTTTATAAATCCATTTTTATGACTTGTTTATAAAGTGAATGTCTCTGAATACCGTGCACCAAGAATTGCAACAATAATATTGATGTCACAATAAAGTATACAGTATAGAATTAGACTTAGTTGGAGCTGGCCTTGGTGCTGAAGTATTCATCTCATCTGGAGAAAATAAAATGCACTCTTCAAATGTGTTTTGCAGTGAATCATTCAGTGTAAGCCACGTGTTTATTAACAAAGGACCTGTGGATATGTAAGATACCAAATTTAATTGGGTGTATTTTAGAGTTGGTGTACAATATTTAACCAGTGCAGTATTAAAATCGATTGTCTGGTCGGTTAAATATGAGTTGTGGCTTTTTTTTTGAGGGTCAAAAGGCACAAATAGAGCTTCAATCTTGTTATCAGCAGTACATTTCAAAGAATTTGCTCAAGAATGGAGCACTAAAATAGCTTTTTAAAATGGCTTAAAAAAAATGGTTAAAGAGGGTATGTAATAAAAATTACATTGCCTTTCAATTATATTTCTTTAAATAGATATATACATAAAAATAATTAAGTCATATTAATGCATTGCCTCCAATCCATTGAGAGATTAACCAAGACAAGTTAGAAAAAAAAATCAAACACACAGTAGAAGAGACAACACCTGCATATCAGATTGCATACATTATAAAGCAAATGGGTCACAAGAATGTATGTGATGTTGACTAAATATACCACAACGGCCTGGTGCTATCTTTAGGAGTGAAAACTTCATTGATATGCGCTCTGAGATGGCATGTTTTATGTGGGCCTGCCCCGGTGTGTTCTCCTATGATACAGTCATTATGTATCGTAAAAGCGATGGAACATTCTACGCTTTATGCTGACTGCTAATTGGGCTCCCGTGTAACGACGGTGTCACATTAACGACCTACATCCAACTCATTGTAATATTCATGAGCTCCGACTCTTGCCATTTTTTTTTGTTGGAGGTTGCGGTTTTAACAGGGCTATATTATTGCAGCAGCATCCCTCTGCTATGCCGCTTTAGTCTTCCAAAAAAGCGTCCTTGTTTCTTGTTTTCATCCCATTTCAACCAGCGCAAGTAAAAGAAAAATTGGATTCTCTAATTGGCGTTGTCGGAAGGATCCTCCAGCGAATTTTGCACCGCGCAGATAGACAACACAAATTTGTTCTCCTGCGCTTTGTGAACAGGTTAAAGTGGTCCATGTGTGTTTTGCTAAACAGGTGGGACCCCTATGGTAACTGGCGTAGTACTACTTTCTCTTCCCTCCCCCCCGCAATCCTCCTATTTGCATAGCACTAATGTGAGCATAAAAATGAGTGGGATTCTTTCTGTACTCATTAGCTTCATCCCTAGGTCTTCTTTATTCTGCAAAAGCCCTATCATGTCAAACCATACATTTTCTTTCCGCTTAAAGGCACAAATCTAGCTCTTTTTTTCCTGTGTAGTGCCTGGTTTGTAATGTAGATTCACATTAAAAGGGGTCATTTGAATGTGAGGTGTCCCCTTGGGCGAAATAACGTTAGAAATCAAAAGAGGCAGCATAAAATAATGTTCATTGTATTGTGGACAAGTCAGATCACAGGGAGATATGAATGGATGGTGAGGCAAGGTGTTTTGAAGGGCAAATGGGTGTTTGCATGTGGGTCACTGGAGGGAGAACTGCTGCCAAGTGATTTCTTATCTTCATGAATTAGGCACAATTGGCCTGCTTTTGAACCCCATCCTGCAAGTTTTACACTTCATTTCAGTTTTAAAGAAGGATCCTTGATGTCAGTTTTTTGCATATTGGAATCAAGCATACAGCCTGAACTGGTATGAATGATAAATTATAGTTTTTTTTTTTTTAATACGTTTTACTTAAAGAGGACCAGTCAAGGGCATTGATACGATGACAAAATAAATACAGTTAGGGTAAAGCTGACTTTTTAAGATGAACATATTTTACTATCTATAGCCTACGACTGATGTGGTCAGTTCTGATGATAAATTTGAATTTTCACTCATGAGATAATTAAAGAAGTATCTACATATCTGTATTTATCTTCATTCCTCATAGATACGCTTGATTTAGCGGGACTTCCACAGTGTGCATGTGATAATGCTAATGTGCTCATACTTTATGCATAGGATATTATAATATATGTGGTGTCAATAGAAATGGATTCAAACACTTTGATTCTGAAGTCCTCTTTCCGCGGTAAAAAGGAATAAAATTGCAGTCTATAATTCAAGGAGCGTCTGTGTGTCTGTGACTCTCATATCTCACTGACTATTTGTTAGATCCACCTAAGCTCTTAGATATGGTTTTTGCATGGCACAATGGTGGGCATCCTTTATTTTTACAGTTTTTACAGCACTTTTGCAGTCACGGTCCACATTTCCCCCTTACACGACCTGTGGGCCTCTCTGAAGAGCACAGAGCACAGCGACGTTGGGAAAGGTGTAAACCACAGATACTTATGTGAACGTAACTTGGGTTGTCAAAAGTATAAAAATAATCAGATCATCATGTATCGATTTGTGAAATACTATTACTTATAGTTACTTACTTACTGAAAGATCTGAGCTCCTGTGGACTCACCACCTGCAGGAGGATCAGTGAGGGGCTGGTGCTCTGTGACTGGGTGCAGCTCTGACTGCCACCCCCCTGACCCAGAAATGGATTAAGGGGAAGAAAATGGATGAATGGATGGATATTACTTATAGTAATAAGATTTCATTCTCACAAACATACATGTGAGAATCTCTGACCAGTTTGTGATACTGTGTGCTTTCATTGTGGTACCATAAGTATGCAGTATGCAGCTCATGTTTTGTCAGTGACATCGCTTTAGATAATCAACTTTGGTTATTGCAAAGTTACAAAATAAATTTAGCCTGAAAAGTCATCGTAATTTTGTTGAATCAGTATATAAACATGCGTCGTCTTAGCCTTTTATTTCGGCTAGAATTACAATTACTTAGCATATTTAGACAAACACTCTAAACAGTATTATTATGATCATGATTTCCTAGCAACATCAAGTTCTAGTGTAGTAAACAATCAATTTGGCAAAAGGCTCTATAGGCGCAAACTACATTGCGGTCAACTGGCCACAGGGGGCGGTGCATGGTATGATTAGAGAACGGTGGTCCTAGTGTTAACAAAACAAGACAAATCAAATCACACAAGGCATAGATAGTAAAAGTAAATTAAGATGCAATCCTTCAGTTGTATAAACAGCTAAACAGAACTGTTTGGATTTGAACTGTTTCATAGTGCAGCAAGTAAGTGAATAGAAATGAATAGAAAAATAACATTTATGTGAAATACATAGGTGCAGAATCCTAACCCACATGACTTCTGAGTGATCGTTAAATTTATCTTTTGATTTCTCAGTGTCAGAAAACAAATCTTAACCTTTACATGACCAGATTTTCTACATCATTGAGCAATGTTCACTTTCCAGGAGAATTGTTTTTTTAAATCCATTCATAAGACTTGTCTATAAAGTGAATGTTTCTGAATACCGTGCACCAAGAATTGTAACAATATATGGCCTCATTGCAGCATAGAATTAAGACTCAGTGGGAGCTGGCCTTGGTGCTCAAGTATTCCTCTCATCAGGAGAAAAAAAAATGCACTTTTCAAATGTGTTTTGCAGTGAATAATTGTGAATTCAATGAAAGCCATCTGTTTATAAACAAAAGACCTGTGGAAATGTTCGCTGATTGAACGGATGGGTAACGAGTTTTGTAAGATTTAAATGTGTGGATGTAAAAAATTGATTGGTGGTATTTTAAAGTTGGTGTACAATATTTAACCAGTGCAGTATTAAAATCGATTGTCTGGACAGTTGAATATGAGTTGTGGGGTTTTTTTTTGGAGGGTCAAAAGTGAGTAACTGTGATTTCTTTTCAAAATGCTAATGCTAAAGTCCTATGTGTAATCAATGCATTCACGGTCTACATTTCCCCCTTACACAACCTGAGCACAGAGCACAGCAACGTTGGGAAAGGTGTAAACCACAGATACTTATGTGAACGTAACTTGGGTTGTCAAAAGTATAAAAATAATTAGATCATCTTGTATCGAGTCGTGAAATACCATTACTTATAGTAATAAGATTTCATTCTCACAAGCATACATAGGGCAAATGGTGAAAATCTCTGACCTGTTTGTGGTACTGTGTGCTATCATTGTGGTACCATAAGTATGCAGTATGCAGCTCATGTTTTAGAATATTGCCATTGACATCGCTTTAGATTGTCAAAATTGGTAATGAGTATAATGAATATAATCGTTACAACACTATGCACTACAACTTTTTCTCCCAAAAAATGTAGCTGCCGTAGAGCAACAGAATATGTTCATTAGTTGATTATACGTCTCGATGCATCATGGATTTCTGAATTGTTAAACCTATAATATAACATGTGCTTTGGCCTCAAACAGCTCCCATTTAAGTTTGGTAGGTATTTATTAACACTACGCAAGAGTGTGTACATGCAACCTTCAAACACATCCTTCTTGACCATAATTAACACCACACTTAATCTATACAATATGGACTTCCTATGGGCACAGCACCAGTTATTTTTGACCACAATTTGCTTGAAAGTAATTTGTTTTGTGATATGCTGAGTGTTTCATTACTTCCATTCCAGATGATAACTTCAATCACTAAATGAGCGGTGTGCTGCACTAAATGAGAGTATACACGTGGGGCGACTACTTGTGGCTGTCAAAAATGCAAATAACCTGAATAGAAGTGTGTGGGAGGGGGGGGGGGGGGGGGGCATAACCGGCAGAATCCGCTTATTCAACATGCCGGAGAAAAGGCGATTCTCCGACTTAGGGGAGATCCGGTGTTCTGTGAGCGGAAATGGGAGGACAAATCTTCAGCCATTTTTGTTCTCATTTGTCTGAACATCAAAAGGATCAGCTGTGCCATGATTACGCTGGTCGTGCAAAGTGGACTGTAATCCAAATTAATTGATAGAGCTATGCTAGAACACGCTTAGCACAAATGGGTCACCAATCACAAGGTTTTAGAGAAGTGCATGGGACATTATCTGTCAAGAAATTATGAAATAAAATACGAATTGCAGGTCATGCATAATGAAGGCTTTTTGAAAAGAAAAGAAAAATACAATGTGAATTTACTTTGTATCTATTTAGAGCATTTATTCAGGGCAAGGATTTTGTTCAGAGTAATTACTGTATAATTTTCTATGCCACATTTGCTGTTTTCAGAGAACCTTTGGAAGCTTTGCAAAAGTAGTTTATTTTTGGCATTTTTTGGCATATTATTTTGTGTACTTGCATAGATATATTTGGAAACCAATGTAGACCTGAATGCCGTCTGGAGAGGAAAGGTAACCCCACAACATAAAATACTATTTCAAATTACAAACAGAGTTAAATGCAAACATATTGCTAGTTCAATTCGTTTATAGCTAAATTTGTTTTTTGAGATCAACTTTGCACTGCTGAATATTGCAGCATAACACCTCCATATGCAATAGATACGTGCAGAAACAAAACAGGCAAATAAAAACACAACCCTATATTAACTAGTAGAAGTAGTAGTAGTTTATATTTTTCGGCCAATATGTATACCAGATCTCAGTTATATAAATTTTACAACATGTCAAAATAAACAACCAAAATGTGTCCATTAAGGACCTTAATGCGAATCAATGCCTGACCAAAGGCATATGAAAAGACAAAAAATGCGCACTTAGAAAAAAACTAAACAAAAACAATACATTGGTTTGAAAATGGAAAACTTTCCCATTCTCCAAAGACCTTTCCCCACTGCCCAGATAAAAAAAAAAAAAAATTGACATTAGAGCGGCAATGTTATACGACACATTGACATTTTTCAACAATGACATTTTATGAATTGTTAGAAATATCTTCTGTCAATTACATCTAAAAAAACAAAATAGAAGTACATTTACAGTGTGAGACCTCTTTACTCTGCTTTACTATAGACACTCCTCTGTCATCCACTATCGCCCCAGAACCACCATTATCACGTCTGCTTTATCGGCTAATGCTTGACCCATTTGGTTTAAAGACTAGCCTCACCTTGAAAGCTGAGATGCGAGCCAAGAAAAGTGGTCCGTGTGCTCCGGCAACAAGTAAATGCCCACTTTACAGATGCCTCTACTATATTCAACTCTGACCATGTCTTTGTCGTAGATTTCATACAACTTATTGAAAAAAAAATATCTTCTTTCAATACACAATGGAAGCAGTCACTGTGTCTGCCTCTGAGGATGTTTTAATAGCTTATCTTGGAATTTTGAGCGTTTTTTTTTTGTATATTTCTTGTTGGGTAATCAAATGTTGAGGAAGGAGGACAAGCAAGAAGAGATAGGAAAATCTTTGGGGGAAACGGCATAATTCAAAGATTACTCTTTGACACACCGTAGGGAAGTTTCTCCCTTCTTGCTGCAGCAGAGGTCCAGTGTAATTTACTATGTTTTAAGCTCGATGCCCGGGGGTGTTGCAGGATTTAAAGACCTAACAAAACGTGCAAGACCACATACTTATCAGGGAAAGGAAGGTGTCATGAGAGGGGCTGTGTGAAAACAACAAATGCTGGCCAGAGGAAGGGGAGAAATAGCTATTGGGCTGTGAATTGTTAAGTCCGTGAGATAAAACAGCAAAGGAGATTTGTCGTGTAACTGGTATAGTATAGAATTTTAGCCGTAAATTCTATACTATACGGCTAAATGCGTGCAAGTTATTACACCACATACTGTATAAAGACTTTCAAGGGACTCTAGGTACTGTGAGATATGCTGTTGTTTCCTCACATTCTTCAAGGTTGCGATAGATTGCAAGACATTCTCCGTCTGTCGCTGGCTATTCAGTGAGGAGTCTAGGCATTGTGGGGCGAAAGGACGAGGATATTGAATAGACTTTTGATGAAATATTTCTTGAACAAAAGAAAAGAAACAATCAATGGGCTCAGTGGTAATAAAAAAAAACTTCAGGGTTGCAATATCAAATTAAAACAATAAATTACTTTGCAAGAAAATGGTGTGTTCACAATGCGGCTGAATGGAGCACAGTGGTTAGCGCAAGAAGCTTGTAGGTTCGATTCCATGTCCGGATGAGGCCTTTTTTCCGAGGAGTTTGCATGTTCTCCCTGTGTCTGCTCCAGTTTCCTCTCGATGCTCCAGTTTTCGCTCCCATTTAAAACAAATACAAAAGGTCTGGTCATATGCTTCATGGATGATGACCCGCCTCACCTTGCAGAGTGGAGTTATTTATGAAGATATGTTTTTTATACTAGCAAATGCAACACAAAGTGCTTTACATTTTGGATTAAAACAATGACATGCCCATAACCCGTCAACCTGACTGCCCAACAGACCCACTCCAAACCACATTATTATTAAGTACATACACACACAAACACACACACACTCACACATATACATACACACACATATGAATAAAGACGGTTTTCAATAGAAATTGCAACAGTACTTTTCAGATTTTGTCTTTTGTCTTCCAATTTCACTCTTCCTTGGCCGGATATTTCCTTTGCATCTTTACTCAGTTAAACACTAAGCACTGTCTTTTCATCTCCCATCTTCTCCCTCCTGCTTCCCTTTTGGCACTAATCTCTATGCCCTCCATGCAAAGTAATTGGTTTCAGCAAACTGTTTATCCACGTTCTTCTCATTCTGGCAGCCTGTGCGCGATGCTGAATCCTGTGTAACCTGTGCACTTTCAATCACACAGCCCCTTTGCCAGGGCTAGCCACAATACCCCAGTTGATTTCGGCTTTACTGTTCCCCCGGTAATGATGAAAAAGCTATAGACCGAGCTGGCTGCATGGGGCATTGCGCAAACAAGGCAGGAGTTACAGAGGAAGTGAAGTCTTTTCTCCATTTCTTTTTCTTCCAGAATGCCACTACATCAGCGCAATTTTTAGGACATTGCAGGAGATTAGTTACCAGGCTTGGCTGGTGTTCTGTGTGGCATGCGAACCCCTGCCCACCCCTGCGCTCCCACCCGTCGCTGCCGCAGTGTCACAATTAGCCAAAATAGCAGCAGACGTGATTACTGGCCCTGGTGGCAACGCAGTCAATCCATCTCCAATCACAGCGATATCCCCACTCCAGATCATTATCAGCATAATGAATACGGCACTCGCTTTGACTTAGTAGATTATGTACTTTGCCGGAATCCGTAGATAAATTGTGCATCACTTTGAATTAAGAGGCTAACAAGCTCATAGTGGCAGTTCAGGGAAGGCGGAAGAGACATATTATGGGGAGGCTAAACTTAGATACACATGCAGTGGCTGATTATGAGATTAGAGAGGCTGGTTTGTGTTACTTTACAAGAGTTCATTTCAGTTCTTCTGTTAGTGTTGTACTGTACGTCTTTAGCCTCGTAGCTTCAACGTTATGACAATATAGAAATATGAGCCCGTAGCAATAAAACAAAAGTTGTCCAATTTACGGAGATGTTTTCCTTTGGGATCTATCTGTTCTGGTCTCATGCAATGGGTTTGGCCTGTGACCTGACTGTGGCTAACTACACAGCAACCTATAGTCTGTCTAACCCTGCAGTGAAGGAAGCTCGGTGCCGTGAGACTCTCTTTGGAAATGATCTTTAGATCTACGTAGCTTGTGCACTGCTGTTTTTACATCCCTACAGGGCCACATTCTCTCTTTCTCTGAACATCCAACTGTGCTGCTGCTAGGCCATGTTGTGTCAAATTCAGGAAACATGTCTTTGCCCTCTGAAGAATGACTTACAGTGCAGTTGATTGAGTCAAACATCTGCATAATTTCATCATATGTCAGCATTGGTCCCCGCTGAAAACCTAAACCATCTAGGTTGTTTTTTGTTTTCTGTCTTTTCTTTATACGCAAGTGCATATACAGCCTCAATGACACAGAGGTTCATTCATAATACATAGATGGATAAGATACATGCATTCTTTATTTATCGCACAAGGGGAAATTCAGGTGACCATCAGTTGCCGATACAGATACCTCTAAAACATGAAACCTGTTTTATGAGCAGTAAAACCCCCATAAACAGTGTTACTTGTAAAACCTGCCAGTACCAGGGTCAAAATATCTCCAAAAAAGCAGAGTACAGCGATGCTTCATGCCAGCTGCATGCACTTGGTGTTCGGGGATAAATAAAGTGCACCTATACCTTTACGGTGCGCAAGTTTGTGTCCTCCGTCAGACCCACCAGGTGGAGCTCTGGAAGCACAAGTCCTAAAGTCCTGGATACAGAGTAAACTACTTTTTTTTTTGCTATAGCCACCAGCATTGTCTTACTTGTAACAAAAGTGCTATTGTAGGATTTTAACATCACTGTACACAAACTAGAGACAGCCACTGTGTTATTCTCCCGGCTATACCTGTGTCTCTACACGCTAACAGGCTCCTCACATGTAACGTATTCACCCTCCTTCAAGCTGATTGCAACTCTCTAATTAGCCGACAGCTTGCTAAATGGAGGCAGACATGGCTTGACATTCCGACAGTAAAGAGTAGACTCCCTGCAGGGTATAATAATGTCCTTTATGCCCTCCTCTCTTCTCCTCATTCCATCTATTTTTCCCACTCTTTCTATATTAAGCCTTCTAGGTTAATCATTCCTAACGGATGGCAGCAGTGCAATTTATGTGACACAAAACAGCAAGACACTTTTGTATTTCTGGAACAATGCATTCATTGTTTGTCGGTTTCATAATTAGCAGATGCATATTTTTGCTTGGAGGCTTTACTGTATTGTTGTCGATACAAAAAGTAAAAATGCAGTGTAAATTGAATGTATCACACCAGTATAGCACCAAATGATCTGATCTTGATCCTAGTCTAAACCAAGAGCTGACCAAAACCAAGATCAGAGACCAGACACAGACCCGTCAAACAAAATAAATATACATATATATAAAAATATATATGTAAATTGGGTCAAAAATGTATGAAACATTCTGCGGCAGTATAAGAAGGGCCTTTGTTGACATGTGGCTATAATCTACACTGACCACTTAAACGATCTAATATTGTCTTGGAAGTAAAACATTGTTTTTGGTTGGGAAATGGGTTACTTCCTTTTCATGAAAATGTATTTTGCTGTGTCTGAAAATGAATGAAGTAGTTACAGGTGTATTAAATGACGGGGTTAAGCCTCTCCATGGATTAGGGCCGCATTAATAACAATTTAGAACCTGCAATTATCAGATAGCCTTTGCTGATAATTGAAAATCATCAGATTTGGATGTGCTGAAATTAATATTTACCAGTGGAGTACATTTTTAGTTTGACAGCCATTAATCCCCATTTTTTGTTGTTGTAAAATACACCATATATTATTATTCCAATGTCAAATTGGCAGAACTATTCAGTAATTTATTTATAAATAGCTTATACATTCATTTTTACTAGTTCTTTTGTATGAGGGATTATATATTAGCTAATTTGTTCATGTTTTGTCATGTTTTAATCAAAACTATTTTAGTAGTATACACTCTTATAACTTTTACTTTTTACTCATTACATTGTAATTTGTCTACGTAAGTGAATAATAAAGTAAATAATCTTTATTTATATAGCACATTATTACAGACCAAGGTCAGCCAAAGTGCTATGCAGTTACAGATAGATGTTGCAGTTCTATACCATATGTGCATGCTAAGTTTTATGGCGTATAAGAAAACATTCTCAGCAAAACACCATCCTCAAAGATAATTTAGTATATTTAGTATTGAAAGGACAATGTTGCCAAAAGCAAACAAGTAAACACAATACTATAAAGTCCAAGTATGTTACTGATCCTTCACCTGAAACTTGTATTGTGCCCCTCAAACATAAATCCAGTTGTAAATCCAGTCCCTGACCTTGTTTTTCTTCCACATTTGACTGTAATCCTTTTAACACCACCCTTGTCTTCGTATGAGTTGAGCACAAAAGGCATTCCTAATCTTCATCTCTTTCCAAAGCTTCTCGTAACCTTTCCTGGCATGTTTGCACCCTGTTTTGCTCTGTTGTGCTGTGTCCCAGTGGGGAGGCCGGTGCTCCACTTCATTTGTTTGCATATAGGCGATGTGTCCAGATCTGATGGATGGCTTCGGCTCCTCCGCAGTCCCACAGTCACTCCGACTTTACAATGGAATGTGCTTTGAGGCTCTCTCCAAGGGCCACATCCTCAAATAGAGAGAGATAAATAAAACGCCCCCACACACTCATACGCTTTACAACCCACTGACATGTAATTATTTTATTCATGTGCAATACTCGCAAAGGACTGATTACATGGCTAGCCGTGAATAATCACATGTGGCTGTACTGTATATTGTTCATTATGCACAAGGCGGCATAAGTGGATCACATGTGGCCATATACTGTTGTAAATTATATACATGGCATGCTTCTTTGAGCTCCAAATTAGCAATACAAAATGTATTCGTTCATGGAAGGAATTGTAAAATCTGATGAGTGAATTCAGGCCTGCTTTTTTGGTCTAAGACTGATATTTAGTCTGGCAAAAGATTGCAATGGTCTGATTATAACAAACCCCATGTCTGTCCACTCAAATATCCACTCTAGTGCTTGGGCTCAGTGCGACACAGAGGGTTGGACTTTCCACAGAAATCATAAAACTCCTTCTGTCAATATTCTAGCAAAAAAAATAAAAAAATCAGTTGTTGTGTTCCTTCTATTTTTACACACACACACTAAGCACATTTTTTCTGATCTATAAAACTGATGATTTGTGATGGTTGAGGTTTTAAAAGTCATCGTAACAATTATAAATCACCTTTATCATCGTTTCAGAATGATAAAAAAAGAATACCATTGGGCATTTCCCCCCCCTGTTGCTACTTCATATTGGCCAATGTTCTGAGGTCGTCAGTGGTTGTATTACTAATTTAAACAGTAAGACTGATGAATGTGTGTGTGGGGTGACCAGGTGAGGCCCAATCAGTATGAAGCAGTCAACTGATAAAGTACATCCGAGGCTTTCTTGTCAACCTAAAAGCCTTGTGTGAAAGATATTAGTAAGTTAAGTAAGTTTTTATTTATATACCGCCTTTTCACTGCAGATCTGAGTCTCAAAAGCGGTTTACAATTGTTAATTTTGGGCATTTGACTCTCACTCCACACAGAGATGGGAGTGGGGCCAGTACAGGAGGCACATGCCAGAACTATTGGACATATTTTTTGTGGTAGGGGAAACCGGAGTACCCGGAGGAAACCTACGCAGACACGGGGAGAACATGCAAACTCCACTCAGAAAGGCCCTGGTCCGACCGGGATTCGAACCCAGGACCTTCTTGCTGAGAGGCGAGAGTGCTATCCACTCAGCCACCGTGCCGCCGTCACGAGGTGTAAAGAAGATGCACAATATTCAAAATAATATGATTTAATGAAGGAACAAATAAAAGTCCAAGCTGCAAACTCCAAAATCCAAAAGAAATACAAGAACCACGGAAATAGGCAAACATATACAATGGACCAGCAACAAATGGGGATGAGCACAGGTACATATAGACACAGAGAGAGACACACAGGTGAAACACGTTAGGGCGGGGCAGACAACAAAACAGGGGGACATGACAGGAAATAAAACAATTCAATTCAGTATTCTTGTATAGCCCTAAATCACAACAGCAGTTTTCTCTGAGGACTTTACACGACCCTTGAATTCGCCGACCCAGATCAGAGAATGAAGCAGTTCAAACACAAACAATACAACAGAAAACACATTGCTATTGGTCCACAAGTAGGTAAGTATGTAATCTTTATATTTATAGCGCATTGTTACAGACCAAAGTCACCCGAAGCGCTTTACTATGTTCAGAGTTTAGATATTTTTCTATTCTCTGCAAACACGATGATGGTGGAAATGAGACGCTGAACACACACACATCAAAACCTTCACACCTATGTTTTTGGCGGTAGGAGAAACCGGAGCACCCGGAGGAAACCTATGCAGACACAAGGATCTCTATAATCAGAAAGGCCCTGTTCCGACCAGAATTCGAACCCAGGACCTTCTTGCTGAGATGCGAGATGGCTACAAACTCAGCCACTGTGTCGCTCATCATAAGGAGCAGATTACCAATGTCCATCAAGAAACAAAACCACAAAAAAAATACATGTACTGTACAAAAAAACAAAATATTCCCCCTTGACAATTGCACTGTTCCTATATTTCCTTTACAACCGCATCGTCAAATCGTAATGCAGCATGGGTGTCAAAGCGTTAAAAAAAAACAGGTCCACTCTCTCCATTAAGCGGCCAGTGTCCAGCGGAGGCAGCTCTGCGTCAGTGCTGCTTGCAAACAGTGATGTGACGAGACTGCTAACATGGATCCGCACACCGCTGCTCAAGCCAAATGTCTGCCTCTCACTCAGGCTTTTGTGCTTCTTCTGGCCACGAGCGCTGCTGTCATTTACTCCCTACTAATTAGCTGAGAATGAAGGATTGTGCTGGCTAATCATTAGTTAAGAAATCCTAACTAAAGAAGAGCATTTCAAAGTGGCTGAAGGTCGAGGAGGACTGACATGGCAGGTCCCAGTGAAGTTTTTGTGCTTGTGTTAGCAATGCCTCCGGCCATTGTGTGTCCTTGAAGACGCACTTGTAAAACAGAAGGGGATTGCATTTTGTAGCGTCGCAGTTGAAGTCAAAGAAGGTACTATAAATGCATACTATAAAGATGCCTTACTAATTATGCTCAAACCTGTTAAATGCATCATTATGAGAATACTTTAGCTGTATAGTAATGTAGTTCTTTTCATTCATGATTTGAGTTTTCACTTCACGTTTTACTGTAAGTGGTGAATAGTCTGTGTCTTTTAGCTATTCGTGATACGATTTGATATGTTCTTTATCAATTTTTTTAATGTGTTTTTCATTTTCTATTGCTGTTCATAAATGGTTTCAATTCAGCATTATGAATTACTGTTGGCTTTTCACATTATAATAAGACTGTTTTACTTTGCCATTCCATCTTTTAGAATGTGATATAATACATGCATTTGATAACAATGGTCAGGGGTTTCTCAACTGATTTAGACTAATTTTGGTGTTCTGAGTCCGAATACCACATGCATTTTGCTCTATCAGGTCAACTTTTTGAGATACAGCCATAGTGTTACGGATTACGTACGTTTACGTTATTATGAATTCTGATTATCAAATTTGATGGAGTAAATGAAAACTGAATGACTTTGGATACGTTGACTTTTATTTCTTGAGGAAAACGGAAAAAACGTCAAGGGTTTCTCAGCATATGATCCACAGAAATTTGTTTTTTACGCAAAATCGATTAAACAAAATATTTCTGTAGCAAAAAATCCTGACCTGATTGAGCAAAACCAAGGTCATTTTCGGACTCAGAGCATCAAAATGAGTCTAATTCAGCTGGAAAACCCTGGACTATTTTCAAAAAATATATTTTTGTTACCCAGTGTAATATAATGCTACCACCAGAGGGAGGGGTTGATTTGATTTGTTTTTTTTTCACCTGATAAACTGACAAATTTAGAAGAAAAAAAAACATTTAAAAAATGTAAAGGTGGACATCTGCTCTGTATGACAAGTGTGTGAAGTTCTGGAGCTTTTAGATAGAAGGGACAAAATATATTATTGATATTGGCATGGAATTTGAAGTTGGAATAATAAACAATAAAAATAATAATACAAAGCTCAAAAGCTCTATTGCGGATTACATGTCTCCTTTAATTAGCATAACTTTGATTATTGCCGTATTTTTTGCTGAAGAAAGTGTCCAAATTGCAGACATTTTGAAACATTCAAATGGATCGTAATGAAATGGATTCAAAAATAGGTTTTTCTTCAGATTAAAACCATGTTCTAACAATGTGGTTGAGCAACACAACAGATACAGTCCTCTGCACACCTGCGTTTTGAATAAACTATTTCTCCCCCATTTGTGTAAACCAGACATTTGCTGAAATCCACTCGTGATGCCCCGTAGTTAAGCCCGACGTGGTATTTTTCAAGACGCAAAAAGACAGTTATCTTCACAGCCTCTGGTCTCTTGTGCTGCAGCTTTATCCATAACAAATCAGCATGTGCTCTACTGTTAACCAGTGGTCTCCAGTGCAAAGTCCGGTATCTTTGTGTTGTCTGTTTCGATCGATTTTGTTTTTTCAAGGCCAAATTAAATAGCAGCCCTGGAGACGTTTGTGCATGTGTAGAACCGTGGAGGCTAAGGACTCCTCTGCAGGGCGAACGCTTGGCCTGTGGCTGGGGAGATGTACTTCCTCGCTCCATTTCGTCTCCCTCTCCTGCTCTTGTCTCTTCAAAAAATATCGAGCCACAAACCTGAGTTGTGTTTCTTGGCCTAGGGAGCACCCAGTCTGTTGTGGTATAAAGCGAGAGACCGCACGCTCTTGTTCTATTATTAAATTTTACCCGGTTATGTAAACTGCCGAGAGATGACACCAGCGGATAATGATTCACCGGCGTTCAATTGTATAACAGGCTTACGCTGACGAGGAAAACATAGGTGGGATGTATCAAGAGCCAAATTTAAAATCAAGTACAAAAGCCTCATTCATGTATTGCTATGAAATGGGGTGATTTTTTGTCTGAACAATCAGACTTTCAAACTTTCCTGATCGTACAAATCTCTTGAATGTCTTGTAGATTTTTGCACAGTACCGGTCGTGATGGATTTAGGGTCCAACTGAATTATGTTGGGTTTGAATGAGAAGATGACAAGATGAAAGACTAATTCTCTCGTGAGAATCCACAGCATTTCAATTCATTTTCAAGACTCAATACATAATACTACAATTCATTTATATCCATTCCCAACGGAACATCGTTATCTGTCCAGAGAATGCTTCAATAGAGCTGGAGTCATGTGTTTTCTTCTATGCGGTTTCAACCCTTTACTGCCTCTGTTGCGGTAAAATTTTGAGAATCTGAAAGCTCTTTTGCCCAAAAATCACTGCATGGATCAATTATGCGCTTCTCTCAGCCTTTTAGAGAAATTAAAAGTGCTGTATTCTTGCTTCCAGTTCTCGGGGACTGCAGAGTGACATTAATTTCCTTTTAATTCATATAATTCCTCACTGCAGCATGGAATGACGGATTGTGCTAAATTAAAGCAGAAGGCGATGTTCCAAACCATCAAACCACTAAAATCCCATCTTCACAAGAATCTGTCTATGTGTGTTTTTATGCACCGCTAGTATTTGCTGACGAAGATGCTCGCTGACCCGTTCCAGCTCATTTAGTGGTCATATGTAGATTATGTTAAGTTGTATTGTATTATGCTGCATCATTTAACCTTTTTTTAGTCCTGGTAAAACATGTTTTCTTTATCAAAGGACAGAGTTACATAACATCAGATGCACCGTTTTTAAGGCTGTTTGTATGTTCCGTCTACTGCCTTAGTATGTTCACCAGAGGGCGCTCTAATCCCAATCTATGTAAAAGCCAATCAAATTTGCCTCTCTTGTATACATTCCAATGCAACACCGAATGATAAAATTACTAAGGATGACATATGTTTATAGAAGCATAACCTAAAAGTAAGCATATTTTTGATTTGGAAGCCAGACTGCAACCATCTTCCGCTAAACTCGAATTGGGGATTCTGGGATAGAAAAAATATTCTTCAGTTGTAGATTAATTATTCTATCACACTGTCCTCTCTCCCCTCAACCCAAGATGGCACGGGGTGAAATGAAAAAAAGGAACCCAAAATGCAGGGCTGAGAATAAAATGTAGTTTATTACAATAAAAAAACGACAAAATGTAACGACAAAAATCCAGAACTTAAAACAAGCCAGGAACTAACAGGGAATAGACAATGGACGGACAACAAGCGTGGAAAAACATTGGGAATAAATTCACACAGGGAGACAAAGGTCAATCACATTAGGGCTGGCTAAACAATACACAGGACAGGACAGGAAGCAAACTCAAATCATGAGAGAAACAGGTAAAAATATTCAAAAAGTACTCATCATTACAAAAGATACATGTACATGCACAGTCTAAAGGTGACAAGATGTGTAAAAATAAATGCAAAACTGCAGAATATTGATAATAATATTGATTGACTGTGGTGGATACAAGCATTTCCCTTGGCTTATTTGTTTGCATGGACATCTCGTTTGGTGTTGGGGTTCTTTTGGTACCCCCTTCATGGTGTCTAGTTAGCTCCCCTTTGTAATCATTGCTAATATTTTTGGTCGCTTCTGATCTTTCAACGTCATTCCCATTGTACTGAATGAGTAGACCCTGAGCATGTCTGAGAAGATGACTCTGGGAGTGACATTGAAATCTGTCTTTCGTGACCCTCTAACTGTTCAAGGAAGAATGTCCATCCCTGCTCATTACTGTGTGGAGTGAGAAGATTAAATTTCAATGTGTTCTTGTATAGCCCTAAATCACAACAGTAGCTATCCCAGAGGACTTTACAAAACCATTGAAATAGCCAACACATATCAGAGAATCAAACAGATCAAACACAAAGAATAGAGAACACATACAGTAGGTATTGGTCCATAGAGTTGACCAATGTCCATGAAACAGACCCTCCTGAATCGGCAAGGAAAAACTTTAAAACCCAGTGGGAAAAAGTGAGAAACCTTGGGAGAGGGATGCTACTCACGGACATACACATATAGATCCAGGACTGGAGGCTGTGGAATGAGGACCAAGGCCATGCGGTGTAGGACTCAGGCTGCAGAATGAGGACAGGTGCGATACAGGACAGGAGCAGCTACCAGGCGGTATTTGGGCTGGACAAGGCAGTCCTATCTACACCATGAAACAGACAATGGGAAAACGAGTGAATAGCAATGAACAGACTACAGTCAAAATCATAATGAAAAGTCCATACGTTTCAGACACATTTCCGCAGCAATTGTAAAGCGCTTTGTGATGCTGGTCTGTAAAAAGGCGCTATATAAATACATATTACGTATACTTACATACTAACTTACTTGATGGTGCGATGCCACATGAGCGAGCAATGCGGCTGCGAGGGGCCGTTTTCAGGTGTTGTGCTGTGTTTTTTTTTGTCTCTTTCCACACTTCAGGCACAAGCTCCATCCGTGCCTAGTATCCACATGGGGCGAGCACAGTTAGTTATCATGTTTAATTTGTTCCCCACAGTGTCTCCAGTGTTCTGCGCCAAATTATCAAAGCGGTTTGATCTCGCCCGAACACTGTGTATGTGCACAAAACATCAGAAAAAAAGCTGAAAAAAAGAAAAGATGACAATTGAAAATAGGAAACAAAGCATTACAAAGTCTTTATGCATGTGTGACAAGCCACGCTGTTTCGAAGTATTACAATGTTCTCGGATAAATCAGAACAGTGCCTTATTTGGTTCCATTTTATTCTATACCAGCATGTTCACTGGTATTGTGGTTTTATTCAGTGGAGTCTTATTGTGGGCTTGGTTTGGTTTTTTCTCTATTAGTCATTATGTATTCCTTGTAGCAGAAAAAAATAAAAAAAAATATCTGGAGTTGTGAATAGTAAAGTCAACATGTCTGAAGAAAAACATGAGTGAGTGAGGAGAAAGATCGAGATAAGATGAAGACTTCTGTTTCCATCTTGTTTTGTTAAGCACTCTGAGTTGCCTTGTATATGAACTGTACTACAGTATATGTATTACAATATGTTTAAAAAAACAGATACATGCCATGGAAACACATCTTGAAAGCTTAACATTTTCTCTTCACCAAAAGTAGCCAGATGTATTTTAGTGCCACGCAAATACATTTTCACTCCTTCTTACGCAAATTCCTTCAAGTGTACTGGCATTAACAGAACATGTTGAAGATTGTATCTGGAGGAATACTGTACAATATTTGGACAACATTTCAACACAGAGATATATTTTTGCATATGAACTCTTCAAATACAATTCAATTCAATGTTTTTTTTTTATCACCCTAGTCATCTCGGAGGACTTTACAAAACTGTTGATTCTCCAAAAACACAGATCGGAGAATGACACTGTTCAAACACAAGAAATGCAATGATAGCCAAAACACATAGAGCCATTTGTCCATTAGGGGCAGATGACCAATTCCCATAAATATTGATAACTTTCCTTTCCTTGTGGCGAAAGGAACGAGGTGGTGGCATCAGCTTCAGGCCATCACCTAAAGTCCTCTCCCCATTCATTCTGTCATTACAGCTCTAGCGTAATGGTCAACTACATGTCTATTTCTCCTCTGCAAAATGTCTGGATTATTGTAAAATGGGGCGGCAGTTTTACGGACAGAGAGGCATAAAGATGAGATAAGATAAAGCTTTATTCGTTCCTCAGTGGGGAAATTTCAATGTCATCGTTGCGCACATTACAGTGTGATACACAGAGAAAAAAAAGAGCACTCAGGATCAAATATTCAATAATAATAATAATCTGCATCATAATGATAAGAATAATCATAATAATGGTTTTATGGAGGGCTTTTTTGGACAATCAAAAACGCTTCACATGTCATTGTTCATTCACGCTGGTGATAAACTACTACTGTGGCCACATCTGCCCTGGGGCACACTGAGGATTAGGATTATAGATCATAAATTAACATATCTACTAATTCTCTGGAGGTATAATCACATAAAGGATAATTCACCTGTGGAATTGACGCTGTAGTTAGCAACATCACAAGGTATTTACAGATGGTTGGTATTGTACTTTAGCAGCAGAATATGAGCATCTTAAACACAATTGATAGTAAATTAAGCCCTCAGTCGTACAGGGATTAGTCAAAGCAAAGGAAGGTTTCTCACCCATCATCTGTACTTCCTAGCAAGTTTTCCCGACGTTTTGTCCTCAAACCAGCGGACTTCAGGGAATGAATGTGCGCGGACTGAGAATTCATTCCCTGAAGAAGGCCGCTGGTTTGAGGAGGAAACGTCGGGAAAACTTGCTAAGAAGTACAGATGATGGGGGAGAAACCTTCCTTTACAATTGATAGTAGTAATAGCAGCAGGTAAAGTCAGAACATAATAATCAGATGAATGGAAAATGTATATACGCCACACTGTAGTAAAGAGCCTGCTCCTGGCTTTATGGGTGCAGTGACACAGACACGAGACTGATTGGATATCCCTGGTGTGCTGTGCATTTATCATATAGTATGGTATGATATGATTTTTTTTACGGGGACAGTGTACAATAAATGTCAGCTAAAAGGAGAGCTGCATTGGAGCAGGTTATATCCAGAGTGCTTACAGGAGAAGACCTACTGCAGGTTTTCTGTGAATCCGAAAGTTGCAAACCATGACTACATGCAGACTATTGTATATTGTACTATACAGAATATTTGCTGGAATCATTATTTTGATATAGAAGTATACTGCATATATTGTATGTATTGGGATGAACCATCTCATTGTCCCCCCAAAATATGACATAATAGATCCAGTATGAATTGGATCCAATATATTATTTTTGTCTTTTTTTCTCTTTTGTATCAGCTCTCCATAACCACAATAGCTTCCCACGGCTGTCATGACACGTGCTGAGTAGTTTCCGCCTTGATAATTGAAATGTATACTTTTTTTTGTCCATACCACATTCATAAACAGCTTAATTTAATTTCGCCTGGAAAGGAAGGGAGACACAGAACCAAGTGCACTTTCAAGTCTAATTGATGCAGGGTTTAGTCTTGCATTGTCAGCATTCTGTTGGACGCCCGAGTTAACTAGGTGGCAGCTGAAGTGCAGGGAAGATGGAGGCAAAAGGAGGGATGCAAGGGGAAGATGAAGAGAAGGAAAATAAGGTTATCGCATGGGGGTGCAAATGTGATTTCTTCTCCGGTCATTGTTTGCTGGCGGATTTGAGGTGACGCGAAAGCTGAGTCCATTTTCTGTATGGGAGATTAGTGCAGTGCTGGGTTTGTTTCTATTTGAGGAATAATAAAGCGTGTCTCTATACAAAATCTACTTCTGCAGCCAGTCCTATTACCCCGTTCACTGATTTCTTCTCTGCATAGAAACATAATCTTATTTTATCCATTTGGATGTGCATAAGTGTTGTGAAGGCAAAGGAAAGAGCCAGGTTGATGTGGTGCAGTTCTGCCTGAGCACTTCAGGTGCAATGCTCACATAGGAGCTATGGTGCAGAGAAGCACTTTATCAGAGCAACAATGTCATCCTAATTATGTACTTGGGTAAAACCCGCACAGACACAAGGCCAGAGTCCTTCCCTCGGTGCCACTGAGGGGAAGGAATTGCCGCACATGTGTCTGAAACTAACACGCACTTTCTTGCATACTTTCTGTAACACTCTTATTTTTAGTATCTTGACTTTTTGCAGCAACGGGGAACCTCCCAAATGACCTGAATGTAAGGATGCATTTGACACCTTTATTCATTAAGAGAAATTGGGAGCAGAAAGGAAGCCTTTCATGCACTCCCATGACAACAAGCCAACACCAGGTAGGGGCCAGAGAAGGAGCTTTACAAAGCTTATGGAGCCCCACTTCTCAGCCTCCCAATAACTCACTCCGTTCCTGGTGGAGTAAAGGTGTCAGCCAAGACATTCTTGTAGCCGCCTCATTCCAACTGAGAAATAGAATGATGAAAGGAAAACACCTGAGGGGATGGGGGAGGACAAGTGGCTCTTTTAATGACGCTGGAGTGTGATGGGAATGCTGTTAATGAGGAGGGCTGGGATAAGAAGCTATGCTACCCACGTAGAGATAGACAAGTTTGGGAGGAGCCTGCAGAACACGTGGGCTCAGCTCACTCAGCCAGAGCTGAAGACCACTGCGCTGTGGGATGAATAGGGTTTGACTCTGAGGCAGGAGAATATGGCGTTAGGAATGAGCAGGGATTCTCATTCTTCCTTCTCCCAGAGCGGCTGTGCCAGCTCTCTGGTGGAGATCAGAAAGGTGCGAGATTGGAAGTGAGCAGCGAGGGAACAAGAGGCAGAGAAGGAGACAGTCGCCCCTGGAGGCTCCATCTCCAGTCAGTAATTCCACTGGGGCTCTCCCCTGCGCTCTTCAGTTCCATCTCCAGATGAAAAATAAATAACCTCTTCAGACGGCCGGCCTCTCCTCTGAGAGAGAAGGAGAGCTTTCCCAAGAGCGGGCTTCACTTTCCATGTAGTTATCTACTGTCTCCTCTCTTTAACTTTGTCTTTTTTCACACTGTCGCTGGAACACACTTCACAGCATGACCAATGCTTCTTATTACATACTTATATGAGTCTGTACTTTCACTTTGAGTAGTTCTCAATAATGAAACTCTTTTAAGGTTTTTTGAACGTATACATTTAATTTCACTCAGATTGAGATTAAAGTTATTTGTGGTGGGCGACAGTAGCTCAGTTGGTAGAGGATTGGCCTTTGGCCTGGAGGTCATGGGTTTGAGCCCACCATGGGACCTTCTTCAACTGCCCCCACAAATGTCTACTGTCGTGTCCTTGGGCAAGACACTTAACCCCACGTTGCCTGAAGCCCCGCTGAAAGACCAAGGCTGTTTCACCACTGACAGAGCAGCCATCTTCTTGTGGACTCACCTCCGCAGAGGATCAACGAGGGACTGGTGCTATGAGCATTGGGTTGCAGTTCTCGTTGCCACCCCCCCAGCCCCAGAAATTGACTAATAAAGTTGAAAATGAATGAATGAATTAAAGGTATTTATGGCCATTTTCTGTAACTCCTGCCTCTCTGTAAAACAATAAAAATAAAGTTTTTTGGGTTGTATAATATGTTTATTACAAAACCTTAAATATATTTTAAGGCTAATTTCATACATCTTTATTGTAGTTTTAGTTCACCTGCATTTTTCGCTCATAGTGTAGAACTGCCAAAATAAGCTCCCTGTTTAACATCTCAAAAAAGAAACACCCGGGTTATTTCTATTTCTACACACTTCCTTGGATGAGTCAGATTCTAAAGCACTCGACACATCACTCGCCCCTGGCTCCTCTCGCTGCTTTCTCCTCAAGGCTTTTCATCATTCTCATCACTGGTGTCAAGGTGCATAGTACAACATTGTCATTGCTAACAGTAAGTCACTTGTCTTCAATTAGGTACTTTCTGTTTCTACCGTGTGTGTCTGTGACTCCAGAGTGATTCAGATGGAGAGCTAAAGGCTAGTTTGTGGAGTGTTGTGAAAGCGCACAGGCGGACGCTCCACTCAGCGGAGACTCATGGGTGATTGTGCATGACGAGTTGGTGCTTCTGCCTGCCCTCTCATGCAAAAAGCAAGAACATGATGTCTTCTTGCCTGCACACAATTTGTGTTTGGTTTGTTAGATGAACACTGGGCATATTTTGGCTCTCCTTGTCCACTCTGATTTCAGTCGTCTTCCTCTATCAGCTGAAATGCATTTGCAGGTCGTAGAAGCGCCCACAGTTTGAAAAAGCACTAACTTGCCACAGAGTGAAAAAATGTTGTGATCACATTTCAGAGTAAAGTTGTTTTAACCCAAATAGAGTATTTTCAACATTATGGAGGGTAAAGTTGCTCAGTGACAAATTATATTACTAACTAACAACATTTGGATTATACTGACTTTGAGAGGGGCCACATTTGATCTTATATTCAGCTCTATAGGAGTCACATTAACACTAATACTAACCCTGTTTTTACTGTGCACCTGCAGGGAACCTGTTTGGATATGCTGTAATGCATAAGGACAGGGGTGCCCAAACCTTTCAGACAGGCATGTGAACGCCACCGCTGGATAACTTTCAAATTAGTAAACATTTTGAGTGTTTTATCATCCATTGTAGGGTTGTTTATGTGGGTAATTTATTGCATTATTGTAGCTCATTTTGGGTGACCTTGGTCTGTAAAATGTGCCGAATAAATAAAGATAAGATCACATACGTATTTACTGATTTCACAAACAATACAATGTTTGCATCCAAACAACTCTTTCATCGGGACAGATTGTGACCCGCACAGTTGTGTTACCACTGTATTACAATACTGATGTGTATCTATCCATCCACGCGTCTATATCTGTCTATCATTATGCAGAGGCCATCCTCCTTGTACTGACATTACCTTGAGTGGGAAAAAATATAAAAATGATTATACCAGCTTTAATCAGTTTTGAGGTATTGAAATGCATAATATATTTTAGAATTTAGGACGGGAATTAAAGCAGAAATCAAGACAGTAAGACGGAGGAGATGGCAGGAATGAGCCCCCACTGTTATCATGCTATTTATTCGTGGTGGAATTCTAAATATGCTTTTTCCTGGCAATTCTATGTCTTATGCCATCCCAATAGCTTCTCAAATGTCTCCCTTTGTTGCACTCAAAGATAACTGATTCTGACTACACAACTTAAAGGGAAAAAAGTTAATGTCAGTAGTTAATTCTTGTTCCCAGTAGGGCACTGTTTTTCTTTATTGCAGGTGGGTCGCCTGTAAAGACATAAAAAAATATATTGTGCATGTTTTGTAAAATTAAACTCCAAATCATTTATCCAATACTATTCCCCACTCCCTCTTTGTAAAGCAATCCACATTTTAATCTATCCTATTTTATTTGTACCTTTTCTTAGGAACCCTGTCAACACTTTCTTGCTAACTCATTTATAAAACCTAGCTACTGATACCTGTAATGAACGCACTGCTTAGCCCCAATGTGACACTGTAAATCCGCTTAGAATCCTCTGGCTCCAGCGCCGGGACCGGAGCATCTTCCCTGCAGCATGCTTCGTTTATCACACAGCCCACATGACTGCAGCACTAGTGACAAGTATTCTGGCTGATTATGCACATTGTGGAGAAACATGTGGATTTAAGCGAAACATTATGTAAAACAGATTTCGTTTTTTTAGCTTTTAACCATGTTACAACATTGTTCCGTCATAAAAACACTGATGACCTGGGGTTGATCCATCTTAGTATCAGGACTACAGCAAAAACAGCCATTCTGTCCAACAGCTGCGTTCACATTCCTGTAATATTGGGATGTAAATGTACTACACTCATATAGAATCATTCCACAGTTTTCTGTCCTTAAAAAAAAAAAGTAGTAGTGCCTATGAATTAGTTATGGCAATTTATCAAGTTAAAATACTTTCTTTACAATCACATAGCTGTGTTTGCAGCTGGTAATTCTCAATTTTTACTACAACATTATTTTCACCTCCCTCTGCTGGTGACTGAGGGATATTGCAATATTTACCCTTGATATTTACCCTTGCCATATTTTAAACTAAATATTTTACTTCACATTCAAAACCATAAAAGGACAAGGTAAATAGTCTCATTATATGTTTTAATAGCCCAAAATAAGCTATACTTTTTTATTCTCCAAACCAGCTTGTGTGAAAAGAGTGTTGCATGAGGGAAGAGACACAAATGCATCCAAACGCTTGTTTACTCAACATGACCAGGCAGAGAAAAAAAATCATGTCAAGTGGAGAATAATGCATAATGGGTTGATAAAAACTTCATAAGTGAGCACAAAAACAAACTGTTTCAGGCTTTGTAGTTGTCTGCAGGACTTCAAATGATCATTAGTCTATGTTTTGTATACCCTATATAATGGGAGGCAAATGTTATGACGTTTTTCCTTAGGGCAGAGTGAGAGAAAAGGAATAGAGCCATTAAAATAAAATAAGTGTATTCCCGCGGCCATGTGAACGGCACCTAAACCGCTGTATTTTTAGACATGTATTATGCCATTTTCCTTGACTATGTAAATATGAAAAATCGCACACGGAGTCCTGAGAATAGCCTTGTCTGCACTGTTTTACATTATTTTATTCATAACATGTTTGCAGAATTTTCATATTTCATAGATTTTCCCTAGTTTGCACCAGTGTACTCTCTGAAGTCCTTACAGAGTCGTGACCTAATGTGCTACATCAAATTTAGTTTTTCCAATTTGCGAATTAAGGCTAGATAGTTCCAGCTGTAGTGATATGTATAATTTTTTTGTATCTTTAAAGTTGGTATTATTTCTGATTATTTGCTTTGTGTTACAAGAAAAAAGTCTTAGAGATTTTATACGTCTTTATTATGATACAGATAGATATTTTATACTTGCTTCTTTGATGCTGGAGTTAGAGATTTCGTTTTATTTGTTATTAGTATTCTTGGGTTTCAGTAGGGAACTGGCCAGTAGGGGGCGAATGAGCAGAGGTGGGACAACTCAGTTTTGCTCTCATTGAAAACCATGTAAATCGTTTCTGTTTTGGAGCCAAAAGGCTCTCATCCTGTGCGGTGTACGGTTGTTGTTTTTATTTCGGGCATTTTTGGAAATAAAAACAGAAGAAATTGCTGCGTTTCATTCGGGTGGCCTGCAGGGGACGCTCATCTGGGGAAGCCCTGATCCGCCTCGCCCGCCTCATTCCAGTGATTTTTTTCAAAATGTACTCCTTTGTAAGAGCCCACAGTTGGAACAAAGAAGAAACTCTTGTCTTTCTCTCTGTTTGTGCGGTTGCTACAAGCGTACAGCGCACAAAAAGATGGCATTTTTACAGCACTTCTTCTTCTACTATATCTCTGTGTATAAAACCGGCAGACTGCACCGCCAGGGTACGTCACGTCCTGTCCTTCGTTTGTTATTCGCGCCACTGCCCTGACGTCATATGAAACCCAAGAATAGGTATTGTTCACTTATCGTGTGCTGTGTGTTCCTCATTCCTTACTGTTCTGTAACTTGTGATGCAACACTGGAATTTCCCCGCTGTGGGTCGAATTAAATATCTCTAAATTTTAACTTTGATTTCCTATTTTTTCCAGAATAACCACATTTGTGCCTCATGGGTCTCTCGCAGTCACACGCCACACTTCAGTTGCTCACTTTGCTTTTGTAATTCACCTTTATCTTATAATTGTCACATTCATTAATTTCCTATCAGTGAAGAAGTGCTTGCCAGTTTTAGCCTTTGACTGCACCTACACAAAGTAATTACGCTCTTTTTTTAGTGAGAACTGCTTAGCGTTTTTCCAATAATTTTCATTTCATGTTGGCATCGGTCCTGTGGCATGCTGCACTCCTGCCTTTTTCGCTCAAAGCCTTTTCATATGAGGCGTTTGAAGGAGAATGTTTCGCAGGTAATTTGGATTATCTACGGTGTCTCGCTTCTGTTTGTCCTGAAAGAACCTTTGCACCCGAGTTTTAGTTTGATATCACCTGGATGTGGCGTTCCTTTTGGAGGTTACTTTATTCACAACAGCATCAAGGACACTAAAAATGTTGTTAGCGAAGGCCGAACAAATACTTCACATTGTTATTAGACGTGTGTATACATATAAAACCTGCATTTCAAATGAGGATCACACCAGGATTACCTTGAAAGGGGGCTGTTTACTGTTTTATGAGACGTTCACTCGCAATGTTTGCCGTAAAACAATATTGAAAAGTAATAGTAGTAAACGTAAAATCATAAAAAATGGACATAGTTACAAATCCATAGAGAAATCAACCTGTCTCACATGTTTTTGGATGGAGATTCATATTCACCCCAGAAATACCGCAGATCTAAATTTCATTCATTACTTGTTTGTGTTTCCATCAGTTCACACCTATTGCATTACAAAAGGTCAGACAAATAAAATTACGGAAGACATTGCATAATATACCAACAAAAAAGTGAAAATGGGGAGGGGTTAGTGAGTGTTTTGGGTCTTGTCTTGTCTCTTGCCATTAGCGCCAATGTGTGTGTGTGTGTGTGTGTGTGTGTGTGTCTGTCATTGGCTGTTATGTGTTTTGTTAGAGAGAAATGTAGGGTTTTGATTAACTTTTTTGTATTGTATTGTAGTAGGTGTCTGAATAGCCCGGTGGGGATTTTTGATTAAAATACGCTTTTTTGCTTCAACCCATCCCTTTTTTAAACCATGGACAGGACTTTGTGAAAACATTTTTTTAATATCTTGTGCACGTTTGATATGAATAAACAAATGGAAAAAAGACTGGTGGGCCTCTTGTTGATTTGCACTAGTTCATGGGTTGATTTTACTTATTTACTTATTGGTTATGTACCATTCGTTTGTTGACGTGTTAGAACAAGATAATAGCCTTTTTGTGTGTGAGCCTAATGTATCGCAGCATATTATCCAGGGATCAGATCACATGTATTTCTTTGTATCTATACGTACTTATCTATCTTTAGCCGTAAACCATTTTCTCCTTGGAGGTTTGTTGACTACAGGCAGAAGATTCGATCACACACTCATTCATCTGTGTTCACACCTCTAGACCCCTCAGGTATGCAGCACTAGCCCCTGGTTTGTCCGCATACTGCAGAGAAATATTATGTCATTTCAAACAATGTATTTATATTTATCCATATTTATGGAGGCTTATTGTCAACGATCTTACAAGTTGCTTATTCCCACTTTGCTAAAACTACGGTTGATTAGGTCCTAAACACTGGGCAAGGTCGCAATTCTCTCCTTCTTAGCTAAACAACGAGACCTTTGCTGAAGATGATGATGTTTATTGCTGTTAGCAATAGCCAGCTATTATATATTATGGCTAGTATTTAGAAAAATTAGGCAAGGCAAGTTTATTTGTATAGCACAATTCATACACAAGGCAACTCAAAGTGCTGAACAAGATAGCATTAAAATCATAAATAATATTAGACATTAGACATTCTTGTCTCGCTCTGAGCATTTTCCACAATTAAAAACGCAGCAAAACTTTCCCATCACACTAAGTAAAAGATTCTCCCCGTACCATCTAACATGGCGGCCTAGTAACGGTTGCTATACAGGCCACGCGGTGGTGCAAAACCTCTATTGCACATGTTTTTAGTGGTAGGAAGGAAACCTACACAGACACAGTGAAAACATGGAAATTCCACACAGAAAGGTGGTGGAGTCGAACCCAGGACCATCTTGCTGTGAAACGCAAGCTCTAAGCGCTGCGCCACCATGCCGCCCCTGTAGTTCATAATAACATGATAAACAGGAGTTGTTGTGTGGGGCAAACGTACAGCTCACCTCAGTGTCTGTGTTAGCAGCTATGATTGCTCCAAACCCTTTTTGTAAGTTCAACTGTGAATGGAAAATAGTCTGTTTGACTTTCAGGTCAGTTGTGTGCTTGTTTCCTCCCTGTGTGGCTGTATATGAAAAGGCTGAGTGTATTTCCCAAAAAAAAATGGAGGTATTTCCCAAAAAAAAATGGAGACAAAAACCCGACCAGAACCATCTGATGTGTAATGTGACCATTACATGACTTAATATTATGTCTGAAATGGGGGTCAATATGAGTTCACCTTTGTTCATTTGCCCATAACCTCACCATTACCCGCACAGTGCATCTTTGATAAGGACACCCATTGATTTCCACTACCCGTGATAGCACTAATGTCCAATGTGCAACACTGTATCTCTTTGATCTTTCATATAAAAATCCTATTTGGTCGACCATCTCACGTCCCTCCTCCATCCACATGGTGACGGCCAAACGCAATTACCTCCACCGCCGCAAACAAGTGACAGCCGCGCCATGTATTACACCAGTCAACTGTGGCTGGCCGCGCATCTATTTCACAGTCACGCAAGTTTGAAGGGACAATCTCGTGTCGACATTAATTAGAACAAAAAGACAACCTGGGTAGAGCCACGCGGAGACAGTTCCTCCCAGATTCCGCGCTAGTGTCTTGTGAAACTAGATTTGAGCGTAAAGCCACATCTGTCAGCCGTGCCTTGGAGCAGATCCCTCCCCTCCCGTTGCTGTAAATCTCCTTGGACGCTAAATGCTAATTCAGTCAGCCACTTAATCAGACATATTAATTCCATATCTCCCGTGATTGCACTAATTCGGCTCTGCACGTCCAAGATGGCGCGTCTGCTTTGTTCGACGGGGAGATGCGAGGCCTATTGAAGCCGTGGTGTTGTGTTTTTGTTTGTACACAAGCCATCTTTGCAAACATACAAACAGCATTTCTTTGGTGGTATTAGAACTATTATATATATATATATCTACATATAGCATCAAGATTGTTGGGATTACTGACGACAAATTATCACATTGTATGAGAATAAAGCTTTACAACAACATAAAATAACTTGTTTGTTGCTACATATTTTCTGGCATTGTCTATAAGCACCCTTTGTGTTATATCTTCAGATGTGATTTAGCCATATGGACAGATTTTACCAAAGCAACTACAGTACATCAAACAGTTCTGTTAAAGCCAATATTAATGTTTGCTAGTTCTACAAAGCAAAACCAAGCTTGATCAAGTGACAGTGATTTGTCACTATTTCAATCTAGTCTAGTCCTTTAATGTAATTGGAATATCATTGAGTATTGACAACAAAGACGTCTCTGTACAGCCGAACACACGCCGAGAGATAACGCCAAAATGCCATAAAGCCTGTAAAGCGTGCTGGAAAAATGGCTCATGCTATGTCTGAGACGTGAATTAATTAAAATCATATTAAAGTCCTGATTTAGCAGCATTTGAATTTAACGAAGTTACAGATCGCGTAATTGAGAAAATCACAAATTTACCCCTTTTGTTCCACATAATTATACCTCATTTTAACGCCTACTTTTAATTTAGTTCATTAGTTTTATCTTTTCTACCATCGTCCTCTCTCCTGTATAAGAGGATGTGACGTTTTTTTATGCGGTCTTAAAACTTAATATTCTCACTACATTCTTTCCCAAGTCTAATCCTACTTTAGAATTCTACCCGTCCATCCATTCTCCTTTAACTTCTGTTCCTCGCGCTGTGGCCGCGGCGGAGCACTCCACCGAACACACATGGATTTACCATTAGATAATGACAAATGGCAGGCGAGGCTGAGCTGATTTCAGCACTTACAGCTCCTTGGGGAAGCTTACCCCTGGACCGGGCTGTAGAGCACGCTGACCACCCTCCGCTCCCCTCACCACCACACACGCACACACGCACACACACACACACACGCACACACACACACACACACACACACACACACACACGCACACACACACACACACACACACACACACACACACACCCTGAGATCTTAATTGAACGAGTAGCCAGGGCAGCCAATTGATTCAGCTTACATGCATTTCTGGTCATTTCCAGTGAGTGATGCAGTGCGACCTTCGGGTCAAATGCGCCGCGATGAGGAGCAGAAGGCGGCAGCATTAGTCTTGATTTGTTGAACTTCTCTTGGACTTTATCTCTCAGAGTTCATGGGAAATAAAAAAAGGAAGGAGGGAAAAGGGTTGAGTGGATCTTTGATTTCATGAAGACTCCCAGTAATACATCTATAACCGATGTTACACATGATAAATGAGTCCTTGGGGACATCTATAAAAGGTGGTTTGTGGCACACGGGTGAAGAGTTGATCTTGGTGAAGGGACAAGATAAAACTATAGGCTTGAAATGACAGTGATGAATTTACAGTATGTGACATCATTACTCATGCCAAATTGCTATCAATTGTTATCAATGTAAAAATCAGTGCTGGGTAAGTTACTCTGAATAAACTGGTTACATATTGCTCATTTGCTAACAAAAACAGATATCTCAGTTTTGAAAATGCGGAAAAAAGTTGTATGATTTGTTAAAAAATATGTAAATTTGACTAAAATTTGTATCATTGTTAGCTACTAGCCTAGCGTACATCGACAGAGTAACTGGAGACAACTAGTTGAAGGCGGCTTTTGGCAACTGAGAGTAGATGATGGAGATGATCAGTTGCCGAAATCGATCGATGTGAGCGCTCTTACAACTGTAGATAAACAGTCGATCTCCGGATTCAGTCAGTTGCCCGTGTTCTACTTTTCGGCAACTAGTTGTACTTAGATCCGGAGATATCACCCGATATGCGCGCTCCAACAACATGTGTGTATTGCACGCCCTCTACAGTTTATGTCAGAAAACACACTGTAGTTGACGGCCAGTTGCTGTCGATGTACGCGCTGTTATTCCCGAGACTGGTCTGCTACTAGGAGATGCCCGTTTTCGCCACTTTGTCAATGTGTGTGGGGCAGCAACTCAAAGGCGACGGATATAATCAGTTGCCAGTCCGATGTATGCTAGGCCTTAGAATTATGTATTTATTTGTTTTGTTTGTATGGATGGGTGTGTTTACGTCTGCTGCTACTGGACACCTGATTTTATCCCCACAAGTTTCTGTATATCTATACATATAGTCTATTCCTCCCTCTACAATCTTCAACATGTTCTGTTTTCGGCAGAACATTTGAACTAATTTGCTCAAGAAAGTGTGAAATTTATAATCATGGCACTATAATATTTTATTTTTTAAACTACCATATTTTTTGGACAAAAAGGCGCACCTGTCTATACTGTAAGCTTCACCAGCAAAAATGTAAGAAAAGGTACAGCTGCAGGTTTTTATTTTGTAATGTAACAGATAGATGACTTTTATAACAGATCACAACAGGATTGGTGTTTAACAGCTTAACCATGCCAGCACTCATTCATCAGTCTATTTTGCTAGTCAACGAGTGTCCAATAGCTACTACAACTTGATGAAGTCCATAAACTCTTCTCTGACAAATCTACCACAACAAAAATACCTATTAGTCGCAAATAAACTACAGGGTTCAAAGTACAAGAAAAAGACAAAGGCTTATAGTCCGGAAATTACAGTACTTGGTAAAGGGCAAATTCCTGAGCCTCATACATTTTTGTTTTTTTTTCTCATGACATGGCACTGGCTTTTGCAAATTAAGTAAGTAAGTAAGTAATCTTTATTTATATACCGCCTTTCACAGACCAGAGTCACAAAGCGGTTTACAATTGTTATTTTTTGGGCACTTGTCCTCTCACTCCACACAGAGATGGGAGCGGGGTCGCCGAACAGGAGGCGCATGCCAGATCTATTGTACATATTTTTAGTAGTAGGGGAAACCGGAGTACCCGGAGGAAACCTACGCAGACACGGGGAGAACATGTAAACTCCACTCAGAAAGGCCCTGGTCCGGCCGGGATTTGAACCCAGGACCTTCTTGCTGAGAGGCGAGAGTGCTATCCACTCAGCCACCGTGCCGCCCGAACTAAACTATCCATTTAGTTACTTTGCAATTATTTTACTTAATATACATCTCCACTATATTGCCCAAACAGCTGATCTGTGTATGAGGTGTTTTTTGTGGGAGATAGTTTTGCAAGGAAATTATACTTTATTTAGATAACATAATTTTTTATAGTAACTTGAGACATTTAGTAAGTATATGCAACTAATATAGACCCAACTCTGTTAATAAGAACATTCACAAGAAATGTACCACTAGAAATGAGGATAAATGAGGATACACACATTTTGTAGCGCTCAAAATAAAAACAAAAACAAAGTGTGTATAAAAACAAAGCTAATACTAGATGAAACATGAACCCTTTTAGCTTTTATGAAACCTGCTTCAAAGCAATTTATTTGTCAGAGATATAAGACAGCTATAGCTCCACCCAAGAGCAGGTCAAGCAAGCAAAGAAACAGCGGATCGTCAATTACTGTTTTCTACATCCACATAAACACCCTCACATTTCCCTTGTGTCTAATATAAAAACAAAACCACCACCTGTGATTGTCTTCTGGACCCGTGACCCAGCGTGGAGGCTCGGGGCTCGGCGAAGAATTCAATCTTTTCGACCTGATCAAAAATAACATGGATCATTAGACGAAATATTTTGACATGTTTGAAAATGAAACGCCGGAGTGCTTTGTCAAAGTGGGAGGAATGCCAGGGGGTGTTCGGTGGTGGGATGTGTTATTGATGTTGTTGATTATAACCGCGATGATAATGATTAGAACTGCAAAAAGCCTGCATCCATCATTAACATTCTGTTTTGTGTGGGTATTATCTGTCAGGCTTTTACCCAAGAAATACAATTTTATCTACTGGGTTCTGTCAGGGCTTTTCCACGTTATTGTAAAGAAAATCTATCTTAAAAAAAGAAAATGAATTGGCAGAGCTGGTGAGTGGGTGCAGAGTGCAAAGTGAGCATTAGCCAAATATTCTGATAATTTAGTGCTTCTATTATAATGTTCATTCTAATATTCATTGGATATGGTACTAAAAGCCCAAAGCTTCCAACCAAAGACGCATGCATTTTAAAAAAGGATTTAAAACAGTTGGAACCACCTCTTGTTGGCTTTTGAAAAGAAAGTATTTGTTACAAAATGATGAGAAGCAACATTAGTCAAAAAAACACCTCTATTTATATATATACTTTTTTAACTAAAATAGGTTTTTTTAAAGTTAACATCAATTTCTAACTTGTTTAAAAAGGTCAGAGAAGCTATAATGTCTGTACATTTTTCACACGGACTATGTAGACTGTGGTAAAATGAGCGTTCAAGCTGGGAGACTACAAATTAAGTTATAAAGTTAAAAATAGACATGGCATGCGTAAAGAAATCTTCATCAAAAATCTTAAAATAACTACTTTATGCAAGCGCTCGCAATAGACATTTCACAGTGCAGTAAAGTGACAGTATAGGTATAGGGTGACGGTCATAAAGTGCAGGGGTCAGTGATGAGTGATTAAATGTGTTTTCAGATATAAATGAATCAAAAATGACTCTAAACAGCTGTGAGCCACTATAACATGGCCAAAGTATGAGAAAAATGTCAAGTTTTAGGGTATGTTCACGTTAGGTTAAGTCATATACCTGTGAAGGGAATCCATTTTCTTTAAATTAGCTTTAACCCTGTGCCAAACTGTCAAGCCTGGAATCCTGACTTTCCCCTCCACATATACATACATATTCACATTTTTTTTTAGATTACTTTCAGAGAATGAATCACCTACCTGACAGTTTTTGACAGAAATGCCAGCAATTTGAACTAACGCTGTTTGTAATCCCTCCTCAGAGCTCACATCTTACTTCCTATGGACTATTTATTGGAATTCTGTGGACCTCGTGACCAATTCCACACACTAAATAAAGAAAAAAACGCTTAACACCACCCAATCAATAACAAGTAACTATTTTTCAATAAAAAATAATTTGCTTGACGGTGCAGTAAATCCATTTGTTTCCCAGTATAATACGCTGGAGAGTGCCATTACATTGCGGCCCCTGCCTTCAAAGCACTCTTGATTTGATTCTGTTCTGCTTTATATCACTGTGCCATTGTTTGGGCGTGTAATGGCCAACGATGCGTCTGCCGCGTTCTATTGGCATTCGGCTGGCAGTCGTCTGGAGGTAATTCGACAGTAATGCGAAAACAGTGCGCGGCCTAAATGAGATGGAGACCGGCAAAGCTTTGAGCCTTATCTTGAAAAAAAAACAAAAAAAAGTATAAAAGACGGGGGTCATGATAGAACCACCCAGTGATGTTCTTTCAGATCAAACAACACTCCACACTTCTCGAATGTGAGCACCACTGCAAAGCTGTATCTGTATTTGAGTTCGTATGCCCTCATTTATTTTCAGTTATTTGCATGTTTTCTACGTCCACGTTACCGCTTTATACATTCCTCTGTCCCCTCTGTTTTAATCCCAAGGGAAAAAATGCTCTTCTTGACTGCATCACTCTCCCCTTGTTAGGAAGAGATTCTCCAAGGAACCAAAAATATAGGGAGAATGGAGTATGGAAAAGGTATAGTCGAGAGTATGGAGAAGGTATAGTCGAGAGGCAGCGGCAACAAGATGACTCGATGGTTATTTAGAAAGAGAATTTTGAATTAGATGCATATGTTCGTTAGGGGTTGGAATGAGTGCATTTGGATATGTTGGGTGTTTCAGTTGTTTTGTAATATTTGTCCATGTAATGCACTATTCATGGCTGGAGTGCAGTCAGAAGTCACGACTAACCTTATTTTTTGCTTCTTTTCCAGGGCAAGGAGGATTCTACAATGAAAGTGAATGAAAACCCTTGGAGCTTGGACTGAATTGGCAGGTAAATGTAATGCTAGTAATCATTATTTTTCCTAAAACTATATATTTTGACGATAAACTAGTAGCACATGCAAAAATATCTGCCAAAAATAACAATGAGGGATCAAATACAAAACATTAAAAAAATGTCATTTCTGAACTCTGAAGACAAAATTGGCTGAGTGTGCGGCACGGTGGCTGAGTGGATAGCACTCTCACTCTCAGCAAGAAGGTCCTGGGTTCGAATCCCGGTTGGACCAGGGCCTTTCTGAGTGCAGTTTGCATGTTTTCCCCGTGTCTGCGTAGGTTTCCCCTACCACTAAAAACATGTACAATAGGTCTGACATCGGAGTCTCAAAGCGGTTTACAATTGTTATTTTTGGGAGTGGGGGGGGCAGTACAGGAGGCACATGCCAGACCTATTGTACATATTTTTAGTGGTAGGGGAAACCGGAGCACCCGGAGGAAACCTACGCAGACACGGGGAGAACATGCAAACTCCACTCAGAAAGGCCCTGGTCCAACCGGGATTCGAACCTAGGACCTTCTTGCTGAGAGGCGAGAGTGCTATCCACTCAGCACCGTGCCGCCCATAGACCGGCGACCCCGCTCCCGTCTCTGTGTGGAGTGAGAGACAAATGCACATAAAAATAACAATTGTAAACCGCTTTGTGACTCTGGTCTGTGAAAGGCGGTATAAAAATAAGCATTACTTACTTAATAATTACTGCTGTTAAAATTCAGAAGCCAAAATGACAAACAACAAAATAACTTTTGAAGGGGTTCTTGAGCCTGCAATTTAATGATCTAATAAAAAATGGTTCTTAATGACACCAATTATCCCAGTCCAGACCAAATTTATAGAGACTCTTTGTTACATATATGATATTAAAAAAATATATATATATATATATAATCTTTGCTAATTGATTATGTGCAAATCATTTTTACTTTTAAGAGGAAAAACTAATTGGATGCTAAATGAGCAAAAAGGACAGGAAACAAGTGATAGCTCAATGTTTGATCAGCATAATTATAAAGTCAATCCTAATTAAATGTGTTACAAATCATATACTCTTGAAGCAGGCATAGTACATTATATTTAATACCCTGGTTCCGCTCGTGCAAAATATCGTTAGTAGCCAACCGATTGAAGCCACTTGCCATATCTTTTTATTCCTTCAAATAATCCAATCATGTTTCTGAGGGTGTATTTATTCGTTTTATCTTTCCGTCAATAGCACTGAGCAGTCCAACGATGTGTAATACCACAAAAGAGAAACCCATTAGTGTAAGCATGTTCTTCTGTCTTCCCTGTATGTCCGGATTAGTCTCCCGCCTCTCAGTGGAGAAGGATTAAGTTGGTAAAGCCCGAGGAATGAATAGCCATACACTGTACTGTACTTATTCTCTCTGTAGGACTTCCCTGCCAGTTCCCAACATAATGTATTCCAAATTAAATCACATCATTAGATTCAGCGGCAAGACCAGAAAAGAGAAAGAGAGGAAGTTAAGAGGGCATTTTTAAAAGTAGTTATTTCATTCTTGCTGCTTTATAGAGTTTCCCCCGCAAAAAAATGAAAATGGAAAGTGAAGAAAAAAAAAAAGGTCCAGGGGGAAAAAGAGACACATGTATCCGGCACCTGTGCTGAGGTTGAGATTTTTTTTGCTCTGGACAGGTGCAGCAAAATAAGGTCATCTTCAAAACATCAGTGACCTGGAAGCTTCAATTGAATTCAAAGCTATGTTTTGGCTTTGGTGTGATTTCAAATGGTCAGAGATGCAAGGCAGTGACTTTGAGCAAATCCTGATCAAGACCAATGAAGGAGAAAGAGCATGCTTCGGTCTGCTATATCGTAATAATCTATAGGAGGTTTTTTTTTTAACTTTTTCTTATCCTTGCTCTCTGAAAGTGAGCAGTTTTGTCCGTCAAAGCCACTCGCGGAGCTGCGGGGAGGACCTGCATCCAAACTGGTTGGCCTCAGATCGCTTTGGAGGCAACAGGGAGGAAAGTCACATGGCCGATGAGAAAGCTACAGTGTGCAAAAGAAAATAATAAAGCCAAAATAAGCTAAAACTAGAGACAGAGATTTTATTTAATATTTTTTCAATATTGAGTTGTGCTATACATAATATACATGTATCCTGCGTTGTGTGTTCCTCATTCCTATACTGTTTTTTTACTCCAGGACTCCTAGAATTTTGCAACTACTCCCAGGGCAGTCAATTTGATCGCTCCCATTCGAAACAATGGAATTCTGAAAAATCCCAAAGAACAGTTTTAGTTTTTCACCACTTTCATTAGAATTAATAAATGCTAAAACTAGTTAGTACAACTGAAATACAGAAAAAAACGAAATACTAGGGTGTCTAGCACTTGCTCTGCTCCATGCTGATCTGAGTCAGTCCAGGACCAGTCTATATCGGGATCATATCATAAACATAACGGCATAGACATAAACTACATATAGATACAGAAAAAGTCACACAGTTATGAAGACCAAAAACTTACATTGTGGAATGAAAATGAAAATCCGTCAAATTGACTGCTCTGGAAGTTGTCATGTTATCTTGTGATGCAAAACCAACTTTATCTGTCACTGTGGAACAAATAAAAGATCTCTTAATATTTATCAGAGAACAGATCTCCAGGATTTGCCCGTTCAGGTAGATGCTAGTTTCAGATTCACATGTTGGGGAAGAAAGAAAGAAAAAGTAGCGCTTGCAAACTGCTGGATCATTGTAAGCTTTCACCGTTACGAGCAGGAGAGTGGTGGATGTTTTTATAATTTCAAAAGCGCAGCATGTGGACACAAGCACTGGATATGAACAAAACAGGGCTCACTCTTGGATCGCATGGACCATCACATTAACTGCAGTAATTGGATAATATGCTAGCTTGCATCACTGGACTCTGCAGACGGCACCATTTTGTGTGTTTCTGGTGAATTCTGTTCGTCTTCGTACGGAGGTAAAATGCACTTTGCTGGATGGTGTTAGAAAGTGTTTTATTGATGCCACTAGAGCTAGTGCTGTTTCAAACTATAGCAGCAGTTGCTAGTGTACCTCTTTATAGGTGACATCACATAGGGCTATGTGTGTCAGTATAATTCATCTTTATTTATATATAACACATTTCACAGACCAAGGTCACACAAAGCCGGATAATTCTTGTTGTAGCAGTAATTTCTCTCCACACACTATGATGACACCATCTGTTCACTCACTCATCACATTCCGCATAATTATGCACTCTTATGCATAATTTTGGCTACAGAGGAAACCGTAGCAGCTGGAGGAAACCTATGCAGACATTAGGAGGACATGCAAACTCAAAATGGCATTAGGGTGGAATGGAACCCAGGACATTCTGGCTGTACAGCAGAAGCTAACCACTGAACCGCTGGGCTGTTAAAATACAAGAAAACAGTCTGCACTTGCCTCACCTGCCAGAACCTTTATCATAAGTACGCTCCAAAATAGATCACAAAGTTAAGAAAACGGAAGCTCTGTGTTCTTTGCCCGAATGTCCAAGATGTAGTCCACTTAATACAATTTATTGGAGTAAATTATCTCTACTAACTATGATAAAAAGACAAGCACACTGTTCTATCCTGTTTAGTTTTCTTGTATTAGTTCTTTAGACGTTTAATCAAATAAAAAAAATTACAAACAGTAGTTCTGGCTGGTCAGGCGGCTACAGATGATAGTTACCGATCTGCGGTCTTTCTCCCTTTCAAGTAATCATGCCTGTGCAAGTCTCCCGATCCCAGTCCATGCATCACAGACTCAGACAAAGCAAATTGCGAAGTTAAAGTAAGTAAAGCAGTGGTGGTGCTCGGAGGAGGCAGGGGGTGGTGTAATGGAGCGTCCGCTTTGAGAGACTCGAAAGAACAGAACGAGAATATAAAGACCATTCTGCTTGTTATTTTCTCTTAAGCTGGCAATAGCAGATGTATTTTGAACTTCATAAGCCACAAGCTATATATTTTTCTCAGCTATATTTATATGTAAGTGTAAACAATATCAGACTTTGCATTCAAAAATATAACGCTTAATAGGGGCACAAAATAAATCGCGTTTGTATAAGTTTTTTACCTTTTGTCTTCTGCTGCTCCAACAAATTAGACTTTCCCCATCCTTGCTTAGTCTCTTTCTCTCCGTAAGTCTTCATTGAAAAGACTTGGCTTTTTAGGGCATTTATACATTGAATTTTTTAGGCGAGGCTGAAAAAAAACTATTTTTTCCAAACTTCAAAGGATGCAGAGTGAAATAGGAATGACATGCATTATTTCAGTGTATATTTACATAAACTAGAAGGGCCTAGCTTTAAAATGATGCATCACACACGCATGTGAGATGTAAGATGTGTTTTTAAATAAGCAAAGACAATTGGGTATGCCAAACTTTTGTGCACGAGCCAAAACAGATGTAGGAGCTTAAGTCACTTGTTTTGTTTGAAAAAGCTGTAAAATCTCGTCATAATTCTGTTCAGTAACACAGTGTAAATAGTCACTTAGCAACCATGTGTTTGCATTTTGCCCACGGGAATAATCACTTCCACAAATAAGGCCAGTATGGGAGAACAATAGAGCTCAATGGCGGCACTGGGTCCAGTAAAAACGCCTCACTCCGTCAACTTATTTCATGATCATAAAGAGAAATTGCTGGCTGTAATCACTCCGTCGATGGCGCTCAATGCTATTACGCCTCACGATAACAACTAGCCACCATTACAGAGCTATTTCCTTTCACATTGTACAAAGAAAGCAAGCAGCATTTCTTGAAGCCAAAGATAGATTTGTGTTTGTGCACCATGACCTAAGGATAATCTTGTTTCTTTTTTTTTGTTTCTAAATCTAAAACAGAGCTGCTGCTTTTTAAGATTTCTGTCAGATGAGATTGTGAGAGCCGCATAGCATGTGATAGAGCTGATGCATTATAAAGAAAGTTTGTGAAGTGTAAAAATAAAGAAAGTTATGGCCCTTAGCGGTTTTCCACGACATCTTGGCACCTCCACTTTTGTCACAAACACGTCCCAGACATTTAGCTGTCAAGAGGCGCCTGTGTATGTGTGCGTGTGTGCGTGTGTGCGTGTGTGCGTGTGTGTGTGTGTGTGGAACAGTAGTAAAAAAAAGAAAAAAAAGTTGCACGAAGAATACTGCCTTTGGTGCAAACATTGGTGCTACTCATGCGTGTAAGCTGCACACAGAGGGCCCTGCTCAGTCACAGGCTGTGTGTGTGAGGCGGTTGTGGGCTGAAACCACTGTTCTTGGGCTGACGCTGCAGATTTGGCAAGTGGGCCATATGCTCTCATCATTTGTGACTCATTTGGCAACATTCACCGGATTTCAAAAGGCACACGAAGCCCCTGACCTATGACAGCACTGTAGTATAATTAGTTACTATTGATTTTAACATGTTATTCAATTTAACGTATTAAATCACAACTGTAGTCTTCTCAGAGGAATTTACAAAGTTGTTGATTCGCCAACACGGAGAAAAATAATCAGACATTATCTACTGGAAAAGAAAGACAAGGTTTTTTTTTTTTTGTGTAGCACAGTTCTTACACAAGGCAACTCAAACAACTTTAAAATGCATTCAAAGGTGTTCCAATCATAAATAATCCTGGAACATTACAAGCGTGAAGATACAATCCTTCAGTTGTATAGCTAAACAAAACTTTTTTTTTTGTTTTTTTTTTTTTAATCTGGAATCAAACATTGTTAGAGTAGAAGCATTTTGACATTTTGAGGCTGGCCTCTCAAAATTTTAGCAGCATGAGCCTAAAATGTTGCCTCCCCATGTTTAGTCCGGACTCTGGGCACCAGCAGGAGGCCAGTCCCTGTGCTCCTTAGAGTCCCAGCAGGAGGCCAGTCCCTGTGCTCCTTAGAGTCCCAGCAGGAGTTCAGTCCCTGTGCTCCTCAGCGTCAGAGTGTGTGTTTTTAGTCTATTTATTTCAAACATACACGATACAATTATAACTCCACAATTATAACTCCAATTATAACAAACTAATACTTGTGTGGTAAATTAAATTGCAATTTTTATGTGGTAATGGGGGGTCATGTATCATCTACTGTTGTTGTACCGTTTTAAAACGACCCGCTCAGGGACTGCAGGTGTAAATTACTTATATTTAGTGGCTTTTTTTCATTCAAACACACACAAATAAGTGTCTCATGTGCAGATTTTAGGTGATTTCTCCTTTTAGCAACTGATTTGAAAAACAGCACTTACCCGAACCTAAGCCTTAACATGAGACATGAGAAACATGGTACACAGGCACCACCCTGGTATGTAGATTGTTTCTCTTGCAGATAAAATTTCTAAATTAGATTTAGAATCAAGTAATGAATGTTAATGATGTATTTTATCATATTGCATTCTAATTTTGATTCTGATTTCCAGGATGTTTTGCACTATCTAAGAAGTAAAGTATTAGATTGAATAAGTGCAACAAGATAGTTACTTTTATTTATCAATCAATTCCAGCCCTTTCATTCCCAGAGTGCATGATATTAGTATAGGCACATTCACGCTGCTTGTTGGGGCTGATAACTGTCAGAGTCTGTGTCTGTTGTAGTCTGTTGTCTGTGGCTTGCCTTCTGTAGTGTGAAGGTGATAGATGGGAGCAACGTGCAGACTTAGATAATATATGATAAGATAACTTTATTCTTCCCACAGTGAGGAAATGTCAATGTTGTAGCGCACATATTATATCTATTATCTATCGATTGTACATATCTGGTAATGGATAATGAGTAGGAAAAGGAGAAGAAACGTTCAATTGTATTTATATTAAAGCAATTTAAATCAAAGGCACATTATAAAAGCAAAACATTATTAATTAAATGAAAATTAAATCCAGCCATGTATTAGAGTCAATCATATTTTGACTGTAGATTTGAGGTTGAAAGTGTATCCTCTGACACAACCCACTGTGTGTGTGTGAAACATATGCCCTCCTCATTTCAGACTCCGCTTTGCTGAGTTACACGGAGCGCTCACAATCAATACATCAGAGAGGAATCAGTCAGTGACTGTTTGGCTTCTGGAGAACTGCGTTTGGCTTTGAAAACACATCTGAAAGTGATGATTGTCGGCACTCTTTAAAAAGCTAAATAGCGTGTATTTGACTTTACTGGATGAATAGTTGCTTTATGATCCGCCTTTTCAAAGCCCTTTTCATGTGATGTTTGTCTTATTTCATCCAGCCATTATATCCTGCTCAGTCAGTGAGAAGATTCACTTATTTTGTGCCAATTATATCCCCATTGTAGAGTAGAATTTAATTCATTTATCAATGCAATAATGCACTTTCAATATTTCACACATGGTTTATTTACACAAGACAGTGCCTTTAATAATAAGCACTACAAAGTACCTGATTGTCTCCTTTTATAATAAGCACACACTTTAAAGCATAACCAGAAGAGGTTATGCTTTCAACTAACTAAAGGTCAACTAATGTTGAGATACACAATAATACCTATCTATAATTTATGTCCACCAGAGCTTCCTTACTTATTTTCCTTTTACTATTATCTCAAGGTTAATCCACCAATATCCATCTACTTTGGCAGTAACCGTCATCAGAATGTGTGATGAGCTGCTGAGCACATGGTAGAGCAATACTTAGTATTTTTAAAGGATTTTTAAAGGTTCCAAACTTTTAAAAATTGGAAGCGAAAAATCTACGCCCACAGGAGATGGATTCTGCTCATCCTTTCCTTGGGACCTTCGTGCGACAACCAATCAAAGAGCAGCAAAGTGGTCACGGGGACACTAGCGGACTGAGCGAGCAGACTGAAAATACTCGTAAACAGCCAAAACAGGACCCACACCAGGCTTCACCAGAACTCAAACCAGGGTTGACAATGGGGGACTCTGTGCTTGAGAAAATATGGGTGTTCATGCTCCCGTGACCTTATGCAACGGCTTTGAGTGTGTTCGCCGATGCGGAAATTCCGTTTAATAATATGAAAGAACGTATGGCACACCTCTGTGAACACATACTGCTGTTATATAAAGCCCGTGGAATGTCTGTGAGCAAAGACACGCTGCAAAGCTGCATATTGGAGAAGATCTGTACACAAGAAGACGCTAGCATAGCTCTGTTAGCATTGGAGCCGGCCGGCTACTGCCGGTACTTCCGGCTCGCGTCAGGACGTTCTGGTGTGAAGTCCTCTGCGTCTGAAAACTAGAGAATGCGTTGGCGGTCTGAAAGCACCATTAGACATAGCATCGTTGGGGTGATCAAAGTGAGTGGTTGGAATCTAAAATATTGCTGTTGCGTGGTAAACTTCTACAAAGGGGATTTTGACCTTGGGTTTACTGCAATATTTTTGAGTTTCTCTTTTTGGAGAATCTGAATCTGATTAGGCCATACTTTTGTTTGAGTCGCTTTGGTTTCATTTGTTTTAATTTTCATATTGTGCTTGGTCATACAATGCGCTGCAATTAGAAGTATAGAAAATGTCAGGTGAAGCAATTGCACAAACAACTGCACATAAATAAATAAACGCTATCAACAATGATTTGAAGGATATGATGAAAAGTTTGGATGTGCCTTATTATAATTCCAATAATATGAAGGTTGTTTTTTTGTAAGTAACATCCCTTATGGGGACAGACATTACATTGTAGTGAATCACAAAGTATCAGTTCCATCAAAAAATAACAACAAAATAAATGAGAAATTAAAATGAAGATTATTATAACAAGTACTTTCAGACTGTTAACATATATGTACAGAAACAGTACAGAATACATTAGTGAAACACAGTTACATGTGTATGATTTGAAGGCAGTCCAGGCACACTGACCCAATGTAATATTTTAATTTTAAAATGACAGAAATGTCTGGATAATGCATGAGTCCTGAGATAAAAGACTAACTAATATTTGGCCTTTTCCAAACAAAAGTTTAAACTGGAGGTACTTTTAATAAAAAAATATAATGGACACAATGTTGATAATATTCATGTTTACCATTTTCATGCAGATTGTCCGAATTCAATTCGCATTTTTGTCATAAACTTGATGCAAACAACATTACTGTCATGGTGTGGATTTGGATTTTGTATTTTGCTTTTATTTTGAAATAAGTTCTGTGGTTTTGTTTCAGTTTGACTTCCAGTCCTGTTTTCCCCTGTCTTGATTGTGTGCCCCGCCCTGATGTGTTTCACCTGTGTCTGTGTCTTGTTATAGAATTACATACCCCAAAGCAAGGAGAAAGCCCAAAAGTATTTGTCTTAAATCAGGAGCGTAAGTTTATTGTAACACACGTGCGGAGAGCTAGCATATCCAAAAGGCAGCATACCCAGCTCTGGCTCGCAGAGCTCAGGCTTCCTGTTTACATAGACATCACATGAAAGACAGTCACGCCCACAACAGATGGGAGGGGGCCACCGGTGAAGGAGGCGCATAGGGAGCGCAGGCGCCATGCCCCTGTGGTGAGGCAATCAGACACAGGGCATGGAGGTGCGAACAGACAGACAATGGTAGAAATGCAAGCATACAGATGCGAGATGCGAAAGACACAAGGGTGTGACAGACAGCAGGGACCTTCACAAAGCTCAGCATGGCGTCAGAAGGTCGTCTCTGCATTGAAAAGGCCTTTTACGTCCGTGTATTTGCTGCGGCTGGTTTTAATGTGATTACTCTAAAAACTGTCATTACACTCCCCTCTTTTGATAATTCAAAACCATTTTTGCATTAATCAGTTAAATACCAGAGGCATCGTAATCACATCACCTTCAAGCTTGAAACACTTAAATTATTGCTGTCCAAAGTGGACAAGAAAAGAAACATGCTTGTCAATAAAAGAAAGAGCACATTATAATAACACAATGGATCCGGACAGCGATAAGAGAAGACAATATTAACATAATAAACACGGTCAGCACGGAAAGTAGTGTCAGTGTGGCCAGCATAACAGTCCAAGGGCCCATGCCGGTCTTAGCCGGGCTACGTTCGGTAGTCTTTTCCGCGGGAATACTCACGAGCAGTGCCGTCTCGCAGTCAGTGGCACCGCTCCCTATGAGCGTGTGTGGAGCGTTAGTGGTCATGGCGATGTTTGGTCTTGGAGCGGCAAGACTCTAATTGCGTTGAAGCCTTGGCCTCAGCACTCGGTTGGGCAGAGTGCTCGGGGTTTGGGGTGTGGAGACCATGGCTTGAGCACGCTCCAGATCGGCCAGGCCCAAAGCTCGTTTGATGGGAGACCTCATGACAGCACGCTTCACCATGTGCCTCATCAGGAACTGTAGAGCAGCCCTCATCTCCACCTCCTCCGGACACACGGGAGACGAGACACCAGGGGGCACTCCAGCAGAGCTCAAATCTGCATTATGGCCAGAGGGAGCAAGCTCTGGAGAAATCTTTGGAATGGGCAGCAGCTCTGCATACTTGCTGCAGCTGAGCAGAGCGCTCAGGGCCTTCATGGCTCCCAAGCCTTGGGATCCGGGGGCTGGGGAGTTGGGCAAAGGGGGGTCGCCTCGGGAACGCTGGGATTCTCTGGGTGTTGTTGTTGGCCTGCTTCACCGACGGTGGTCGCACGCCGGCCGACTTCTTCAGCGTAGGGAGCCGCGGATGGGCCTGGTCCGTCCGCGCCCTCGGTGTCCTCGTCTATGGCCCTCAGTGGCAGCACCGCACGACAGTGGTTGGCGTGGATCCAAGTTGTCCTCTCCGCGACCTTAACGGCAGTGTCCGTCACCAGGAGGGCGAGGAATGGGCCGAGCCAGCGCTTGGACCGCCAATGCTTTCGTCTTGTTTCCTTCACCAGGACCCAGTCGCCTGGCTTGATCCTGTGCAGAGCCGCCTGCGCAGCCTGTGGCAGGGCGCTCCTGACCTGGGCAGAAATAGAGGACAAAAGTGCATTAATTTCCTTACAATAGGACAGCATGTCGTCATCACACAAAGAGGTGCTTGGCAGATCTCTGTTCGGGGGTCCCGCGCCCAAGTTGGGTGGTCTGGCACAGAGGATTTCGAATGGGACTCTCATGCGCATGTACATGAGTGCCATTCTCTCGCTCGCACGCGCCTCCGGACCAGGGGGCGTAACTGAAGTGTTTACGTATATCAATGCCCAGAAATTCACCCACTTCCTCAATGACTTTTGCTACAAAGTGACTGCCATTGTCACTAGAGATTTTCCCTCGGGACACCCCATCGTGGCACAATTTCTGTGAGCAGAGCTTTCACCACCGCGTTGCTCGTGGCGTGTTTGCATGCAAATATTCAGTCCATTTGGACCAGAGATCCGCCAGGCCCAGACATATTACTTACCTTGGCATGGTGTGAGTTCAACAAAGTCCCTTTGGACATGTTGAAATGGGCGCAGGGGCGGAGGATGAGCAGCCTGTTGGATACTTTTGGGACTTACCTGGGTTGTGCGCGAGGCATATAGCGCATGTTTGGCAGAATCTCTGTGCAAATGCCGTAAACCCCTTTGTATACCAATTTTGTGTGATTAAATCACACATCCCTCCTTCTGAGGCATGGTCTCGACCATGTGCTAAAATTGCAAACTGTCTGAAGAAATGCCGTGGTAGGCACGGTTTGCTGTCTGGTCCCAGCCACACACACCATGCCGTCGTTGAGCCCCATTCCCCTCCCACAGCAGCGTCTCTGCTGGAGTAGCCAGTGTCTGCATCGCTGACAGAGAGGAGAAAATATCAACGTCTTGAGTGAGGTAGTGTGTGTGTGTGTGTAGGGGTGCGTATGCCGCTGCCTTGTCCGCGCGCCGATTCCCTGCAGAGATGGGATCAGTGGCATTAGTGTGGGCCTGGCATTTGCGTACATCGATCTCTAAGGGCAACATTACAGCTTTCAGCAGACGTTCAACCTGTGTGGAATTAAGAATTGGTTTACCATCAGATTTCATGAAATTGCGGTGTTTCCACAGTGCCCCCCAGTCGTGCACCACAGAGAAACCATAGCGCGTATCACAGAATATGTTAACAGTTTTGCCCGCTGCCAGCTCACAAGCCCCCGGTGGGCGCGACCAGTTCAGCGGTTTGTGCTGAATGGTAGTGGGGCAAACTACCAGAGTCTATAGTATCAAAATCAGAACACACAGCATAGCCGACTCGGTTCTTCCCAGTGTTGTCACGTGACGCGGCTCCGTCTGTATAAAAAAATCAAGTCAGGATTAGTCAGAGGCACCTCTTTCAGGTCTGGCCTGGGAGTGCATATCTGTTCTATTGTGGCGATACAGCAGTGTGCCTCCCCTTCCTCTGGCGTGGGCAGCAGTGAGGAGGGGTTCAGCTGTGTGCATCTTTTCACCGTGACATTGGGGAGTTCAAAGAGCACCGTGTTGTATTTCAGCCAACGAGCCGCAGAAAGGTGAGAGGTTTTCTGCTCTAGCAGGATCAGGGAAACAGCATGGGGCACAAGCAAAGTTAGTTCAGTGTATCCCACAAGGTCACGTGATGCTAGGGCCGCTTTCTCAGCGGCAGCCACAGCCCGCAGGCAGCGAGGCAACCCTGCTGCCACGGGATCGAGTTTTGCTGAGAAGTAAGCAGTGGGTCTCAGTGGCCCTCCGTGAGACTGCAAAAGTACCGACACCATGCACCCACATCGCTCATCCACAGTCTGAGTGAATGGCCAGGTTGGGTCAGGGAGACCTAGTGTGTGTGTGTAGATTTGCTGTTCCGTTCATCTCCAGTTGCTTTTCTCCCGGATCGTCCTCAATTCATATTGTGGGCTTTTGTGCCAAAGTGGAGGCTCATTTCCTCCTGATCCATACTACTGTCATCCCTGGAGCAGGGGTAGTTTATCTCTCATCTGAAAAAGAAATATCAGAACACAAAAAAAACACACAAAAAATGCCCACTTTCGCTTGTCAATCTTTTTCCCAATTGGGCAAAACATAACTGCATTGACAGACGGTGTGTGACATCAGGGCGGGGGCTGTAGCCAAATACAGAACAACAAAATGTATGTTTCTAATTTTATACTCCCCTAAATGTGAGTTTACAAACCAAAGTTGTCCTTCAACCAACGACAGCTCACTGCGGTTGGACCGACTCACTGTCAGGACAAACAGCAGAGGCAGGGACTCCCAATGTCTTCAGCAAGGTATTTCATCTCAGAGTACTTTCCGCAGAGTACTTTTCTCCGAGTACTCATCCCAGAGTACTCTCACTTTTACACCTGTTCAATAAAGCTTGTTATCTTTGAATCTCTAGTACTTACACCGTATGCTGTTGACAAAAAATAATTATTCCATGATCACATTAAAACATTACAGACACATTTGTTATTCCATTCTCCGTTCAGCATTCCTCATTTCACTCCTCATTTCACACATCACACTCATATCACAGTCACATCACAGGCCGATTCCCCACGTTAGTATTTTGGTCCAGAGTTTGTTAAGGTCAACGTAGTGTACTTTGACATGACGCACAGACATGTAACATACAGAAAACATATAACACACACAAACATATAACACACACAGAAGGCCTGTAATTTTAACTTTGTTATATTTTTCCATGTCCAATTCCAATTGGTCTCGTGAGCTATTTCTATTGTTGCAACTTTCAGAGCCTGCAGAGCTTTAAAAGAGTTTTCCTAAAAGGATCCATTTCCAACTTTAGTGTTTACCACGTGGTCTATACTTCGGGCTTATCACAGATTGTGTCCCCTATATCTCTAATGAGCTCTTGTCACCTTAAAAATGTTTATGTTCCTTATTTTTTCTTTTTCAATAAAGCCAGGTCGGATTCATTAAAAATGTAAATTAGTCTCAAACTTTAATACTTCACCTTTGTTTCACAATAAAATGTTTTTGTTGCTCATTAAGTAGCACAGATAGTGGTGCCTATCTCAATAAACGTACTCCGTTAGCCTATCTTCACTACACTGCATGAATTTTCAAACTCCAAGTTATTGTCTGGGAACGACCGGAGAGAGCAGGTTAGGTCGTTCGCGTGGTTGACCTCCAAATTTTGTGCGGGCGTCACTCTATCCACTTGTTGTGGCTAATAACTTAGCAATCTCAGGGTTTGGTGTCAATTTCCAGTGGTAGTTAACTTTTGGGACCGGTGCCTCCTTGTGCATGCCGGTGAAACATGGAGCATTTGCTAGCTCACTAGCGTGTACCACCCGTAGGCCGCTTGGTGTTGAGAGCAGATTTAAATTGAGTCTGCACATAAGGTCTCGGCCTAGTAGATTAACCGGGCACAATGGGGAATATAGAAAAGAATGTTTAAGCTGGTTTCCCTGAGAATCAAAACACGTTAGCGGTGACGTAAATTGCTCTTTAGTCGTCTCTCCCGACGCTGCTAATTAGAATGTGAAGCGGCCACTCATTTTAGGGGAGACAGAAAGGCTGTCACTTTTTAGCACAGAATTTGTTGCCCCGGAGTCATCCAGAATTTTAACTTGTACACCACAGATTGTTAGCGAATATTACGGGAATTCAGCATGAATTATCTCTAAAAAGTGCCAATTGCAATTTGTTGTTGTTCAAACTTACATGAGTGGTCGCTTTGGTGACGAATGTGAACCCGGGTTTGGTCAGTCGCTCGTGTTTCCTCCACGCCCGCCTCTGCCGTCCTCTGGCCCCGTGTGGGCCTCTGCCTTTAACGCCTCCTCCGGTGACAGTCCTTCGACCCATGTCGAGCACACAGTCTTTCCGCCGGGCTGTGGAAGTTTCTCAAAGTCCGCAGGAGGCCCAGGTAGCCCAAAGCGTTAGCCTGTGGTCCATGAGGGTTGGTGAATAACCAAACGTGCCGGTACTTTTGGCTTCTTCTGTTTGCGGTGCGGGGGCAACTTTCAACGAGGTTTCAGCGGGTGCGTTTTGTGTTTCACGCTGTCGCCTCCGTGGAGAACAGTCACGGGATTTGGAGCAGTTTGTCTCTGGCCTCCAAAGCAGTTGTCGGTGTCTCACATATCTGCTTCCCCCGCTTCTTCTTCTGCGGTTTCCTGAGCGTGTATCTGCTTCCGCCACGTCTTCTTCTGCTCCCGGGTTTGGGCCCACTTCTCGCGGGGTCTCAGCTGGTGCGAGCGCCGCCTGTGGTTGGGGCGTGGGGCTGGGTGCTTTGAGGCAGAGGACAGAGCGCGGAGGAAAAGCGCCGACAGACCTGGACAGGGAGAGGAAAAAGGGACAACAGTAGTCTGCTCATTTTTTAAAAACCCAAAGCCTTGTTTGGGTGCACACTTATTGTTAGTAGGGGAAAAAGGGCGGTAGGGTGGGGGTGTGTGGGATGTGTGTGTCCGCCTGTGTGTCCGCCTGTGTGTTCTCCGCTTCGGTGAAAAGCGGAGGAGCTATTGTTTTTACATATTTCTTTCTCTAACGTCTTTTGCCGTGATATTCTTAAAACCAAGTATATATATATATATATTTTTTTTTCTTCTTCTTCTAAATTATCACGCAAGATGCGTAGTTGATTCAGAGACATAGAGCCTCCATAGCTTTAGATCCGAACCGTTTTTCCATTGTCATTGTAACGGGGGACGTTAACCTTCCCCTCGGTGTGGCATCTCTAGATTGATTTTCCCATTTTCTCGTACAGAACAATGGGCCTAACCCGCTTAGTCTCTCCCTGCTCTTACCCACTTTGGGGCGCTCCGTTCCCCCCTCGCTGGTTCAACCAGCGAGCGCGCGTTCTTGAAACGGAGCGGTTCTGGCTGAAGACACTCAGAGATTCCAGGGTCGCTTACAGAGCGATACTAACGCGCAGCCGCTAGCTTCAATCTAGAACAAAATACCCCCAAAAATCCCGCACACAGTCTATGCTGTGGCAATGAATGAAATACCCCAAAAATACATAAATAAACAAATCCCCGTGTACACTTAAGTGCTCGTTACGCAGATGAAAAGACAAAACTCACCAAATCAGGTTCTTTTTGGTCTTGTGTGGCCAAAGATTCCTTTCACGCGCCGGACGAGCGCGCCCTCCTTTGTCTCCAAATAGAGAAGAGGCTGGTGTTGTTTCCAGGTCGGCCAAACGCGGCCGCTCGTCCCCGCCGAAAGTATCCATGCCAAGACATGCCAGCAACGCCAAATTGTTATAGAATTACATACCCCAAAGCAAGGAGAAAGCCCAAAAGTATTTGTCTTAAATCAGGAGCGTAAGTTTATTGTAACACACGTGCGGAGAGCTAGCATATCCAACAGGCAGCATACCCAGCTCTGGCTCGCAGAGCTCAGGCTTCCTGTTTACATAGACATCACATGAAAGACAGTCACGCCCACAACAGATGGGAGGGGGCCACCGGTGAAGGAGGCGCATAGGGAGCGCAGGCGCCATGCCCCTGTGGTGAGGCAATCAGACACAGGGCATGGAGGTGCGAACAGACAGACAATGGTAGAAATGCAAGCATACAGATGCGAGATGCGAAAGACACAAGGGTGTGACAGACAGCAGGGACCTTCACAAAGCTCAGCATGGCGTCAGAAGGTCGTCTCTGCATTGAAAAGGCCTTTTACGTCCGTGTATTTGCTGCGGCTGGTTTTAATGTGATTACTCTAAAAACTGTCATTACAGTCTATATGTACCCTTTGCTTCTCTCCCCTTGTTGCTGCTTCATTGTTTTGTCATGTTCTGTCCTGGTTACTTTGGATTTCTGGAGTTTGTTTTTTTGCCTTGGACTTTGTTTTATTAAAAGCTTTATTTTGGCACTCCTGCATTTGAGTTCTCACTCAGTTCACCCCGTGACAATTACACACATCGTTGAATGAAACCAGGCAGTAAGAGTTCTGCAAAAACAGTAATGACTTAATTAGAACACCAATTAAGCATATTTACAAACTTTTTGCTTAAAGTTGCCTTTTTGTTTTTTTCATCTCAAAACCAAAAGATAAATGCTTAACCCCTTTGAACTCAGATATGAAAATATTTGTTATTTTTGCAGATCAGCATTCAATGACCACATTTGGCAAAGTAGCATATTTGTTTATTTGTGTTCTTTGTGTACGTTCATTGTATGCATCAAAACCACAAAAACATCATACTTATTTTGCCATAACCGTTGGACATTATTTTGCATACTTGTAACTGAAGGCGCTACAGGGGTAAAGTTGTAGAAATATGACCAGGACCAATGTGAACATGAGAGGAGAATCATTCATACGATTTAATAACAGGTAACAAACACAGACCTGAAAGCATGTTGTGAGTTACAGCCCTCGCTTCAGTCCGTCATAGACTGAAGTGTGGTCATAGATGTTGGTGCATAGAAGCTGCATACTCACTACCTCAGCCTGACCTCGCACGTTGTGGTCGGGCGGCGGGTGACGAATGCTCGGCCTGACCTCCAGCAACAGCCACGTGACGGTATAATACGAACGCCGCTCCTCAATCCTCCGCCAGCTCAGTAACCAGGAGTTACAGGCCATTTTCTCTCAGGCTGAAGAGAGATTTTATCAATACCACTTGTTCTCGATCACGCAATGAATCATGTCATGTGTGCCGGGGTCTTCACGTGCTAAGAGCCCCAAGATGTTGCCTGTCAGAAATGCGTTGCCTTAAGCCGTGTTTTCTTTAATAGATTAGAACAATATGAAGAATTAGTTTGTCTGTAGGGACATTTTTGCTTTGCTTTTTCTTATTCAATTATAGTAGTTTATGCCCCACAATGTACTATGCAGTATACACTTGTCTTTGGTATAATATAGTACATACTGTACAGTATTGTACTGTATATTACTCTCAGTAAGTCTCCTTGCATGCTACTTTTGTATCTGTTACATTCTATTTATCTAGTTAACTAGCACTTCCGATTTCAGACACCATTGACGAATATTAGGAAAGGTCTACGAATCCCCACTGTCAAACTTAGTGGTGGCAGCAGCAAATCAGTGTCAGGGTTTACTAAAAGGTAGATATTATGAATGATTACACTGGGTAACAAAAACATATTTTTTGAAAATAGTCCAGGGTTTTCCAGCTGAAATAGACTAATTTTGATGCTCTGAGTCCGAAAATGACCTTGGTTTTGCTCAATCAGGTCAGGATTTTTTGCTACAGAAATATTTTTTCAAATAGATTTTGCGTAAAAAACTAATTTCTGCGGATCATCAACTGAGAAACCCTTGACGTTTTTTCCGTTTTCCTCAAGAAATAAAAGTCAATGTATCCAAAGTCATTCAGTTTTTATTTACTCCATCAAATTTGATAAGCAGAATTAATAATAACGTAGAAGTATGTAATCCGTAACACTATGGCTGTATCTCAAAAAGTTGACCTGATAGAGCAAAATGCATGTGATATTCGGACTCAGAACACCAAAATTAGTCTAAATCAGTTGAGAAACCCCTGACCATTTTTTGGCTGTCAACTTGTGTTATAAATATACTATTATTTATAATGCACCTTAATTTTCCACAAAAACTCAAAGTTATACAGTACAAAACAGCAACATAAAAACAAAATAACAACATCATAAGTACATAAACTATGAAAAAGCATGAAAGGGTTAAATGCTCATAAAATCCCTAATGAATGAAACAAAATACAGGACAATCTTAAAAGAAAAGTGCACAAGACCTGGAAACTGTTCGCTCAGTCCAACCCCGGCAGTTGGGAGTTGTTTTGTAAAGATGAATAGGCAAAACTGTCCAGTATCTAAATGTGCAAAGCTTATAGAACCATACAACTAAAGACTTGCTGCTGTTATCGCAGAAAAAAGCTTGTCCACAAAGTATTGACTCAGGTTAAATAAGCGAGCTAAGATCACATGAGCAGATGTGTTGCTCTTTCTCCTCCTGTCTGAAGCCCATTAGTGCTTTTGTCTCTCTGACACATCTCCACAGTGCATTATGGAACCACAAAGACTCTGAACCTTCCTCTTTTATTCAGCCCCCGAGTTGTCGTCTTATTGACCTCACACCGAGCTGAGCTGATTAAACTAAATCACAGGAAACATATTATGTTGTTTGTGATTAGACAAGGCAAAGAAAAACTGCTATTTCTGGGTCGACACACATAGTAACAATTATGCCAATTATTATGGGAAAAGACTTCTTCACAAAAACAAAAAAAGAGGTCAAAAGTAGCCACAATAATCTATGAAATGATGCGCACTTACAGAAATGATCTTTATACTTTCAAAGCCAACGTAATTACATGTTTTTGTGTGTATCTCTGGCACCGCAGGCTCCATGACAACAACTAGTTCTTAGAATAGATATGTTATTTTGTGCCTTGTTCTTTCCATGGCATACACTAAGTCACAGGTGTCAAAGTCAAGGCCCGCGGGCCAAATCCGGCCCGCGAATGAATTTTACATGGCCCGTTGCCTGCCATTGACGCACTATTACGTCAATTGCGTTTTCCGCTATTTTCATGTTCCCAGATGTCTATTATATGTAATATGTTTGGGGATAAGCTTGAGAGCATATTGAATCGAGCCAGCAGGTGGCAGCAGCGCTCTCTGGATGGTTTGAAAACAGCTAGATGCACTTGTTGTGCCTCTTTTTCTCAGCTTTTTGGTGATTTCAGTAAAACTTCCCTCTACTCAACTGGGAATTACAAGCAGCTAGAAACAAAATTATTTTTTCTGATGAAAGTAGACAGTCTATTCTTTCAGAATCTGGTTTCGGATTTCAGATTGTCATAGTACACAATATTCTGTGGGTCTTGAAAAATCAATAAAAATCATCAGAAACTGCTGGCAATACGGGAGTACCTGTTCTGAAATAGGCTGGCAGGCAATGAGTTAATAAACATTGAACCAGTCCGGCCCTCGGCTCGCAGCAAATTTGTTTTTTTGGCCCTCTGATGTATTTGACTTTGACATGCCTGCACTAAGTACTCATAATATACAATAGAAAAGTGCAAGAATATTGTGGCGCCACCTGTATGTATTTATTTATGCATGTCTTCTTGTTTTTATTCTGATTTAACTTGTTTGCACCGAGAGCCAAAGCAATTTCCTAGTTTGTGACTTCCTGTTACTCACATGGCAATAAAAAGGATTCTGATTCTGATGTAAGCCTGGTCCTGTAAGATCTCACAAGCTATAAGCAGGGCAGGGCCTGGTTAGTGTTGTGATGGGAGACCTCTGAAAACACACGGTGCCACAGTGGAGTGACTGTGGCTGCATGTAAAGTGCCAAAGTGTTGTTGAGTCCTGAGGCAAGACACTTCACCTGGATCGGCTGATATGAATCTGGTGTGTGTAGGGAATGGTAGAGGGGGAATGGCTGAGGGGCCCGATAGCACAGATTTGTAGCCTTGCGTCTTTCAGTCATCCCCAGGGCAGCTATGAGTACAGCAGTAGTACCACCACTGTATGGATTGAATGAAAAATGGCTAGTGAAGTGTCTTTAAGTGTCCAGAAAAGCATCATATAGAACTGTTGCTTTATTATAGACACGGTGGCTTAGTGGTTAGCACTCTCGCTTCTCAGAAAGAAGGTCCTGGGTTTGAATCCTGGTCTCTCCATGTTCTCCCCGTGTCTGCGTAGGTTTCCTCTGGGTGCTCCGGTTTCCCCTATACCACTATAAACATGTGAAATAGGTCTGGCATGCATATCCTGTACTGGCGACCTCACTCCCATCTCTGTGGAATGAAAGACAAATGACTCTGATCTGTGAAAGGCACTATATGGATAAAGATTATTTACTTACTTACTATTTACTTAAAGCGACAGTGGCTCAGTTGGTAGAGCATTGGCCTGAAAGCCTGAAGGTCGTGGGTTTGAGCCCACCACAAGACCTACTTCCAAGACCTACTTACTACTCCCACTGATGACTGCTGTCGTTGTGTCCTTTGGCAAGACAATTAACCCCACTTTGCCTGAAGCCCCCGCTGAAAGATCTCAGCTCCTGTGGACTCACCCCCTGCAGGAGGATCAGTGAGGGGCTGGTGCTCTGTGTACTGGGTGCAGCTCTGACTGCCACCCCCTGACCCAGAAATGGATTAAAGGGAAGAAAATGGATGGATGCATGGATGGATACTTACTTACTAACTTATAAAATAGGCAAAAATATGTATTATTATTATGTATTTGTTGAGTAACTGCAATACGTTGTCATTGTGCTTTCTGAATACTCTGAGAACCAAACGCAAAATGTTCAGTGACATATATATAGGGCTATGAATTCCACTAACTCAATGACATCACAAGAAATATTTGAATAGATGGTTTGACAAAAGTGGGGCTTACAAATGCACCGCTTCATGAAACGATTCTCTGATTAATATGCATGCAGGGTTCTTGCTGGTTAAAATTTGTGTTTGTTAGATGCATCTTGTTAGAGGAGAGGCAGAGACAGGCTGAGTGAGAGGATGTCAGGGTTTTGGGCCCAGGCAAGCAGCTGTCAGTTTGTCTCACTTGGCGATTGCACTGATTCAAAGTACTTGGCACTTCTGTTTCACTCGGTTGCATCGAACAAAACACGATGGGAAGAAGAAAAAAAAAAAGCTGCAGTGCGACCGTCAACAAGGCATCGTGTCTCCCAAATATGTGGCTTCATACGAGAGCATCCATCTGTAAGCCAACATGCATGGGATAAGTGGTTTAATGGCGTCCAATGTCAAAGCCAAGGTGGATTCAAGTTAGCTGCACTGCAAAAAAATACTTGAATTTAATATGCTGCTATCCAGAATATATAACTACAATATGTGTTTGTAATATTTCGGGTGTTCATTTTGATATGTTCAGATGAATGATGTTAAAAAAACAGCTTTGAAGTCGGACCTTTTCACAAACGCTAGGGGGAGCCAAAATGGCGGCGATGACGTAGGAGAAGGGCATCTCACAGCAGCAGCAGTCTTAGCTGGAATCTGTAGGAGGTTTCACTGTCATCTGAACAAGGTATAAACATATTTTCATCCGTTTTGTACATAATAGTGTGTAACTCTTTTAACCTTTTAGCCTTATTTGCAGAGGTGTGGACTCGAGTCATGTGACTTGGACTCGAGTCAGACTCGAGTCATGATTTTGATGACTTTAGACTCGACTTGACCAAATATAAAAAGACTTGCAACTCGACTTGGACTTTAACATCAATGACTCTGACTTTCACTTGGACTTGCGCCAATTGACTTGCAAAGACTTGCGTAACCCGGGCCATTTTTACCTTTCTCCGCATCTCTCTTTCTATCTATGCCGTCTCTGAAGAAACAAAACCTCGCGGTAGTTGTAGCGCTCGCGCGAGAGTTCGAACGTGAGTTCCCCGCAGTTCGCGCAGCAACACTTCCCTAAACAAGCGGACTGCATTCACCGGTGGGGTGTGTTGTCTAGGGGAGCTGGAAATGAGCGAGCTGCAGGTATTTATCGCGACCTAACGTCATATTTTGTTCTACAAACCGTAATTGATATGCTTTCACTACAGGCGCCTCATACAATTGAATCGACGCAGTTGTCACACTGTGTGCCGTGTTTTAAAGAGGAACTGGTGAGTCAAACTAGCGCTAGCCTGCGCTGCTCTGTTGGCTCTTCTTGTTTTTTTCTGTGTGGGCGCCGAGGCCTATTATTATGAGTATGTTTTTGCTGTGCTCCTCCTGCTAAAGTTTGCATACATTAGATAGTTGTTTTGATTATGTGCACTAAGCTAGATTAATATTTGCACTATTGTTTATGGTTCATTGATATGAGAATCAGTGCTTTGACTGATTGAATTAATTTATATGAGACATTTTATTATGTAATGATATATTGGTAATTATGAGATATTACTAATGCTGGCCCAGTTCATACAGGCCAGGGTCCTTCCCCTCCATTGGTCCCTTCAGTCCTTTGGAACAATAACCACTACGGACATTAAACTGATTATATAGATACAGGTCCTAGCCCAATACTCATATTCATATATGCTGCACTGCTGCACTTGCTACTTCCCATTAAAAACCCCAAAGATAAAAAAGTATGTTGACACGGACTGCTCTGATTTTATGTGTGGTCTGTGCATGTGTAACTGAGCCTGCATCTGGCACAACATAGTTTTGATTTACCAGCAGCCAACCACATGGAACAAACTGTTAGTCCATGGGTCAGAGACCAACGAGAATGCACCAGCAAAACGATTCCTAAGTACGTGGAGACCAACAAGAAACAAATCGCGGTCAAAAAGACTCGAGAGGACTCGAAAGTCAAACCGTAGGACTTGGGACTGACTTGAGATTTGTTGGCCTTTGACTTGGACTCGACTCGGGACTTGCCTGTCTTGACTCGTGACTTGACTCGGGACTTGAGGGCAATGAATTGAGACTGACTTGTGACTTGCTAAACAATGACTTTGTCCCACCTCTGCTTATTTGTGAGATTCAAGCAAACTAGTGTTGGGCAAGTTAGCTAACTCTACGTGATATCATAAAACATGCTAACAAGGCTAATATTCGTTTTTACATTATGCCAGTCTCACTTTGGTTGCCTTAGATTTATTTACCACAATGTACATTGTAATATCCATAAATGCTAATCAAAATAACTTGAATTAAGTAAATATTTTACTTTTATGAACAAAAAGTTGCAGAAGTTGAAAGCATAGACTACATGTGATGCAATCATTGATAAAAATGCTAATTAAACCGTTAATAGGTGTTAGCATTTATGGATATTACAATGTACATTGTGGTAAATAAATCTAAGGCAACCAAAGTGAGACTGGCATAATGTAAAAACGAATATTAGCCTTGTTAGCATGTTTTATGATATCAAGTAGAGTTAGCTAACTTGGCCAAAACTAATTAGCTTGAATCTCACAAATAAGGCTAAAAGGTTAAAAGAGTTGCACACTATTATGTACAAAACGGATGAAAATATGTTTATACCTTGTTCAGATGACAGTGAAACCTCCTACAGATTCCAGCCCAGACTGCAGCTGCTGCTGTGAGAGGTCCTTCTCCTACGTCATCGCCGCCATTTTGGCTCCCCCTAGCGTTTCTATGCGGAAGTGAAAAGGTGCCACTTCAAAGCAGTTTTTTTAACATAATTCATCTGAACATGTCAAAATGAACACCCGAAATATTATAAACACAGTAGTTATATATTCTGGATAGCAGCATATTAAATTCTAGTACTACTTTAAGCTGAAATACCTGACTTTCAAACTGCAAAAAATAAGCAATGTAATATAATAATAATAATAATACAAATAATAATAATGCATCAGTTTTATATTGCGCTTTTTGGACACGCAAAGACGCTTCACATGACATTATTCATTGGCTCCATATACTGTACTGTGGTGATAAACTACTACCAGACCACCTCTTGCTACACCCCTCTGCTGCGGTGACCTGAAGAGCTGTTGCATTTTATTATTACTATTGCTAGCTTTTAAGAATGATCAATTTCTTTGTTTTTTTGTGTGGATGGATGTGTTCTTGCTGCTAATGGACACCTGAATTTCTCTCTACGGTAATCAGTCAAGTATCAATCTAGCTGCCCTGGGGCATACCGACAGAAGCAATGCAACCAGTATGTGGGTTTTATTTGGGATTTTTACAAGTTTTAAGCCAATTACCAATATTATCACAAAGAAAGTGTTTATTCTGTCATACATTAGTTGTAAGCTGAGTTACATAAATACATGGATTTTTGAATGAGATTTGAATCTTCCGAAATTCACTATCGTATTCTGGCTTTAAATAATATATACCTATACATGTTTCAAGTACAAAATATCATTTTTTTAATCCTCCTTCCACTTTACACTTTGCTTGCATTTTTCACATTTCAAGCACAGAAAGACATTCTGCAGCTTGGCCATTTGCAAATCTTGTTCCAAAAGATTGAAAGTACATTTTCATTCGAGCCTTTACTACTTTACACTTGATCATTTTGTGATGGTGTTATCACATTTTGCAAAGTACAGATACAAAAGCAGAAGCCTGATGTTTTGAAAAATGTACATCATTAAAATAACGGATCTTTGCTCTTAACATATTTGCGTACATCTCAGTTCTTTATCAAACAGTGTTTTTGGGGCCATTTAAAAAGAGTAGATACAAAAGAACTCAGACACAAGAGAGAGTGGAATTGTGTTACATTATTAATTTAGAGGCAAAGTAGTTGAGTCATAATGTGTAGGTGCATACTGCTGTTAACAAGGCAGCCATAGATATAAATAAACAAACTAAATACATTATTGTATGCCTACAGTATTTGCTGTACATATGCAAACAATCAGCAAGTTTTTGAGCCTTGGGAAAAAGCTAATGCACATCCATATATATTAGACCAAGTTAGTATTTGACATGTGGTAAATACATCCTCACATTCTCGGCCAATTTTAACACAAAGACAAATAGTCATCAATAGTGTTAAGATCTGGATATAAGTTTTGACTTTATTATACTAAAGTCACAGATTGTATGCTTAGTTACTGTGTAGTGAAAGTATAGCAGTGCTAATGTAATGTAATGTATTAAAACTAGGGCTGTCAAAATTATCGCGTTAACTCACGTTAATTACAGTTTTTATTAACGCGTTATTTATTTTTAAACGCATTAACGCATGTCCGAATGACCCGCCCATTTATCCATAAGAATATCACTCAGAATATTGCGTGTGAGATGGCCTCCTCCGTGGCCGCTCTGGTTGTTGTTAGCGGCTGTGAGTGAGTGCAAGCTTTGCACGGGCTGCCAGCATGGATCTAGCTATTATAATAACAGCAGCAAGCGATTGCTCCGTTCACATACTCAGCGCTCTGCGCACTGTATTTTCCCTGGTTCTTGTCTGTCAGGCGCACTCTGCGTACTGTATTCTCCCTGGTTCTTGACTGTCAGGCGTGAGTGTTGCTCGTGTGTGTCTTTGGGAACTAATTATTTTAAAATAGTCTCTTTCAATTGCAAGTTTTGTAATCTGTTTGTTTGATCAATGGATAAAAATAAATGCAATTTAATTAAATGGCACCTTGGCCTGTCTTATACCTGTTTGCCTGCAGGACAGTTCCCTAAACTAACATATCATACTAAAATAGGGTGGGGTTGTTGCAACAATTAATCTACTTAGAAGTTATCCTAAATTACAGCCAGCTAAAGCTCGGTACCACGACAAACGAAAAAGTAACGCAATAGTTACTTTTACTGCTAACTAGTTACTTTTATAGTGGAGTAACTCAGTTAGTAAGTCAATTACTTTTTGGAAGAAGTAACTAGTAACTATAACTAATTACTTTTTCAAAGTAACTTACCCAACACTGGTAATTATATTTGATAATCTCATTTAACTTCAATTGGAGTGGATTTGAAATAGAATGTTAAACATGCGATTAATCGTGAGTTAACTCACCATTACTATGCGATTAATCAACTAAAAAAATTTAATCGTTTGACAGCCCTAATTAAAACCAATTAACTTGAAATGAGAAGTTAATTAAATAATATTTGGGGCACCAGTCTTGATGAGACAACAGGGTTTGATCAATTAAATTACTTTAGTCTTAATATTGAAAGTGTTAATTCAAACAACCAGTGTTAGTTTACTAATTTATCAAAAACTTGCATACAACAACTCATTTGACTGTGGTTTTATTCACCGAGGCACTTGTAAGTATCAAGTCACAATGCAGTAGTTCAATTCAGTAAATGCAGCACAATAATATTCTGAGCCAGAGACGGTCAGTGGTCAAATAAGCCAACAATGAGTCTGAAAGTTCAGTCCAAACACTAGCCTGACAAGAAGGGAACAGTCTTATTATGATGCTATGTGCGTGTTCCTTTTGTGTGCTACATAATCTCGTTGGTGAAGTGTAAAAACAAGGAAAAGTTCTGCTCACAGTTCATTTGAGCAGAGCCAGAGATTTGATCCTGACCAGCAGGACCTGGCTTGGAAGGAAATTTCAGGAAGAGAAACAAAGAGAGTGAGAGGCCCAGAAAAAGAGTCTGCTTTATCATCAGAATAGTTCTGGGGCGAGTCCAGGCCCGGCACATTTACATTATGCGTATGACAAAGACATATCACATGCTTCACAATTATACATGGAGATTCTTATGTTTCACACACATCACAAATGAAATCAGTCCGACACAAGATGGTGTAGTCCAGTCCAGGGGGAGATCAGGCTCTGGTGGGATTTGTTTAAGATAAATAAATAAATTGTTGCAAGCCAGAGCAAAACAAACAGTCTGCACATCCTGGTTGAGTTTAGGTTCATTCTTGGCATCCGAAATGTCTTCTCTCCACTCGACTCCACTACACCTGCTTCTTTATTATGCATGTATGTTACTGTTCACTTATTGTTTGCTGCATGCTCCTCCTTCCTACTATTCTATAACTACACTACTACTACACTGAAATTTCCCCCACGGTAGAAAGAATAAAGAATATCTTGATCTTAAAGTTTCTTGACGGAAACACATTTTGTCCCATCAAGTATGTACTCAAACTAGTTGGTTACAGGTAGATTATAAGAAAACATTCATCTTCCTGGAGGCCTTTTCTCGTCCATTGTCTTGGAGTTTATAGAATGGTTTATATTTGGAGCTGCTGTGAGATTGCGGCTGGCATTATCCAGAAGTGACCTGATTTGATTTAGATCTCATTAATCTCTCCCTCCTCCAGCTATCAGTCCATCTTCATTTCTGCACTGCTGCCTGTTTCAACCCCGTCACTCCGAGCTGAGACATCCATGCCGACCTTTCTCCACCAGGCTCATAGGCCCGTCTCTCCATCTCTATCTCTGCTGTCCTGCGTGACTTGTGAAAACGACCATGGCCCATCATCTCCCCCAAAAAAGTTCATCATTAGCAGCCACTCAAGCATCAACTTGGAGTAGGGAGGGCCCACAGAGTCCCATATCACGCTCCTCACCTGCCAAATGAAGTCATGAATAGAGCTCGTAACAAGGCTTGACACGAAATGCTTGCTGACCACATAATGGGGGCAGGCAAAACCTTGCGTCGTGCCAAGAGCTGCTGGTGGCGTCACTGGAACTATTTTTGGGGTCCGGACTCAGAGCCCCACAAGAATTTGCTGTAGCCTTGCTGAATAATTCATCTTGGCCTTGCTGCTCGGTTGATATTGCGAAAAAATGAGAAAGAGTATTGCAAAATCTTTGTTGTAAGCTACTAGAAAAAGGCACAAAAAATTTGTGTATATGCATTATGTCAGCGTTATGGCTGTTTGAATGTATTTTTCACTATGTTCTAGTAAAAGACAAAATATCATCTCATGGTTCATGATTAGCTCACACAGCCTCCACATTTGAGTGGACGCTGGCCCATGATAACAGCATAGTTAATTACATGCAGACCCAGAGATTTTTTGACTTTTTTCCTGTTCCAATTTGTGATGAAACAAACAATGTTTTGCATAGCTCTGGGATTTGACATTTCACACGTCTTTCAAGCCTCTTGCTTTGTTTCTGTTTTCTAGTTAGGCCGAAACTTCTTGCATAGAGTAAATGTCACACTATAGCCACAAACACTAAACTATCAAAATATTGCAGTAGGCCCATGTTTTATATTCTCCAGATGAGACAGTACCAACTAATGAGTATTTAAACCACAAGATTCATGATAGATGTGTCCAATGCACAGTTCTCATTTGAGTCATGAAACGTTGCCTCATAAAAAACTAAAATCAGATAGTATACTTCTTATCCTGGCTTGTTCCGTTCTTGTATACGAGCAAGAATGGAGCGGACGAAATGCAAACCTATGTTTCAGTGTACGTACTGTACATGTTGCCATGGTGAAACCAAAGTAGGGTAATTCATCAATTATAATTCCACTTTGATAAGAGTACGCATGCAGACGTGTGAATATTACATGTTCAATGTTTGCAGTCCATTGAGAAGCGAGGCGAGGCACTTGACCCTTTGCTTCTGAGAATGAAGGCCAGTGGTATAATGGATCATGAATAACGTCTTGGATGCAGTGTAGGAGTGGACTCTGACAGTTAGTTTTGAGGTCTTTACTTTTATTGCTGCCAAAGTTTGTTCATTATCTTCAAGTGCTTTAATGGCACATCCCCCAGGAGGCTCAAATGAAACAAAGTGAAGAATGGTCAAGTTGATGTACTGTTACTAAGTCCTGATGTCAAGAGGATTGTAGCACTCAAGTTCCTTTGGAGGCAGACTCCTCTATTGGGGCAAGTCTGGCTATTAGCAGAGGCCTAAATAATACCAGGAGACTATAAATACATCATAATAAAAGGATGTATGTGTTGTATTTGGACTGCTCTTTCCTGTATGTCGGATGAGTAAAGGATAGGATCTAGAATAGGTTTTGTAAAGTACACAAAATATATGTTGCAGTGATATTCATGAGGTTCACAGTCAAAATGTAAACACCCAGCAAACAAAAGTTGGCTCGACTTTATTTCTGTGAAAACTAGCTAAGTAAGATTTGCTGCTGGCTGGCCATTGAATGATTGGTATGTATAGTGATTATTTTGGAACCCCATCTGCTGATTGTTAATATTGTTGAATGCCCCTAAACAGCGGTAATTTCCCTGCGTTTGAACTTGGCGCCACGTGTTATAGTAAAAGTAATGTGCTTTTCTATTGTAATGAATGAGCACCCCAAGAATCAATACAGCATAGAAAAAACTATATATAATTGATTATTCTGGTGTAACATTTTTATTTTTATGTTCATCTCAACTAGATTCTGTGTATATATATATAATATATATATATATATATATATATATATATATATATATATATATATATATATATATATATATATATATATATATATATATATATATATATATATATATATATATGACCATAGCCCACCGGAATCTTTCCAAATCTCAGAGGGATTTAAAACATTTAGAATTTCTTCCTTGCAGTTCCTTGCACGGTAGCACGTTTAGGAAGGTACATTTTCTCCAATAAATTGCACTTTGGTTTTCCACTTACCTCAGACTCCTTACGGGATTTCCAAATTAAAATCACCTATCTTTCTTTGTAGTCTGCTGTGCTACTAATTCTCATTAATTATTTTTGGACAAGATACGGGCAGTGGCTGAGGAACAAAAATCGTATGCATACTTTTCTTAATTTACTTATCTTTTTTTATTCCATCCCAATCTTTTAGTACATTAGGCAAATCCACTTAAGCTGAGTTCTTTGTCTCCAAGGAAGTGGTGTTTTTCCTATTGTGAGCCATCTTTTGTGCACTGGATTTTTTGCTGATTCATTGTTTATAGCGTGGCCTTCGAGGGTTTTATCTGAGCGCAAGTAGTGGAAAAAGATACAGTGTCTCCTTATCTGAGAAGCAGTAATTCACAAATGTTAAATGGGTTGTCATGTATTAATATACATGGGCTTGTTCACACTAAAGGGCACAAAAGTGTGACAAAAGGCCAAAAATTAGATTTTAATAATCAGAAGATATTTTATGTTTTTCATGTTTCAAAGCACCTCCTCTGTCCATTAGAAGTTTCTAGAACATAACTGTTTTCTACATTAGACAAGTTTCCTATAGCGGCCCTGTTTATTTTATCTAACGGACGTGATGATTTGACGGAATGAGCTTTGTGGAAGTTTGATAGGTATTTTCAGATGTCCACATTTTATTAAGAGATTTAATTTTTTTACACAAAGTAGATGCAAAGTGATACTTTCATATTGTCAACCAATTAAATGTGAAAACAGATCAGATTTTTTTTTTTCTCAAGTTTAATTTTTAGAGAAAAGAGGACGGAAACCATCACGTCCGTTATACATTTTTCAGGGGTCATTTAATTAATTAATAAAAAAAAAAAAATCACGATTCCTTTTTATATCAAGTGATTTCCTTCTGTTGTGTTAACCATGTAAATCTTGTGGGATTTCATCTTCTGCTTTTTCAGACTGAGGACATTTTATTTTCTATGTAACTGGCGTCACAGTAGAATGGTCCAATCAGAGGCTAATTTAGTCGTTTAAAATGTTGCTAAACATTTTTATGTCAATCTTTCCTTTAGATTTTTTCCACACTATCCTTTCAATCTGTCTGTGTTTGAAATCTTTCTTCCAATCTATGAAAGTAATTTTAGTTTTTAAGTTATAACCTTTTAAAGTCCAGATACTTCAATTGTCACTTTACTGTGAACACACTCACATCAGCTATGCACAGAAAAAATCCAGATAAAAGCAATAGCTGTAGATGTTGCTTACTCACTTTTTTGCGTTGGTTTTATATAGTGCTTGTTTTCAGACACACAAACGCTTCACATGACATCATTCTTTCACTGGTGGTGATAAGCTGTGACTTCTGTATAACCACAGCTTCCCTGGGGCAGACTGAAAGATGCAAAATAACGGCAAATAAAGCCCTCAGCCCCTCCGACCACCACCGATCACACACACACACACACACACACACACACACACACCAGACTCATACTTGGCAATGTGTCCAGACCTGCTATTATGTAGGGTTCTCAAAAGGTCTCAGTATCACAGCAATCACAGTATGTTTAGAAGGTTCTTTGAAGATAAGACAAAATTAACATTTCACATTTGGCACAGATAGAATCACTCAGATTGTGCAAAAGATGAACATGTTAAAGGTTAAAACCATAGTCTGTACAGGATGTAATTATGTACAATTAAAGAGTGGCAATGGCAGTGCAGGTCATTTTGGTTCTAGTGCATTAGTGACTTAAGTTGACTTACTGTACAGTCTGACAGCAGAAAAGCCCCCTCGTCTTTGTTGATGGTTCGTGTGCCTGACAAATCGATTCTATCTGCATCCAGTAACAACAGCTGATGAGAGACACGTTACACCATCAAATGTCACCTCTGACGCATAGTGTACCCTGATACATGTCAGGTAATTATGCAGTACTAGCTTCTCAACATGTTTTCCTTATGAAAAGAACCTTCTATGTAATAAACATAAAAATACATTATTAACCTTTTACATTTACCATCACAGTACTTACCAGGCACTACCCTGCTTAGCTTTAGGGGTCTGAACGTAGCTGTTTTGATACAATCAGATGAATGAGTGGGTGGTGGTACTTAATGGTACTTGTGATCCATGTCATATTCCCTAATTCTGAATGGAAATACAATGTTTCTCCTCCCTCAGGCGGCTGGCATGCAGAATTAAAATTTTCTAATTGAAGAATTAATGGAGTCAGTAATCAAGCAATTAATCCATAGTTACAGTAATGGCTTGCACATTCTTACAGCTTTTTTGTTGCACATTAATGTGAGTGCAGAATTGAAAGTCAGTGTAACAGTCTCCATCTGCTACAAGAAAACAAGTTCAAGTAGAATATAGCACCTGCAATACAGAAGTATGTCTTTTTTACTCTCCTTCGATTCAGTAAACGCTGGGTGCCTTTTGATTCCATAACGTTTTTTTATTTTCTTAACCAAAACATTTAAAAGGAAGTAAAAGTAAGTGGTCTCTGGAGAAGTGTTTCCCAAGTGTGCTTTATTTATATAGCGCATTTCACACAATACACAAGAGTCACATTCTAAAAATAACCCACAATAATCAAGTCCGCAAAGAAGCAGCTATGTGTTTTTAAATGTTTTGAAGTGTGATCGCGGAGACCTGCGCTGAGAGGGCAGGTTCGATATAACATATCAGACCACACAGCTGCCAATCATCTTATTAGAAAATATGACATTTTTTGTATACATTTGAGAAATACACTGAATGAAATGCTTCAAGTGGATGTAGTATCAATAAATATGGAAATATTTATAGATGATCTGGAATTTTGTAAAGTAAATAGTACAGTACAGTAAAATAGCAAAATTACATAGAATTTCTGCAACAAGGACACATCATGTTGCAGAAAATGAATGAAGAATGAAGAGAAATATACATAGGCTCTGTGTCCTTGGAAAAGTCACTTCATCCACACACACGCAGGGAAAGGCACATTGTATTTTAACCTCCAAACTTGCTCTACAGAGAGAGTTCATGAGTGCATAACGTCACAACAACATCATTTTGAGGTCTGTAGGATGTACTTAGCATCACTGTTATTTTCTTCTTTCCGGCACAAGGACATTCCGGCTCCATCCATTTTTAGCTCATCTTCACGTACATGTTAAAGCATCAACCCTCACTTTAATAATGCACACATGTTACATATTTTGTTGGTTTCAATCTCAATTTCCTCCTATTCAAATATAATAACACTATTTTCAAATTTCTCCGGCCATGTTTCCTCATATGTGCATTGATATTTTTCTGATGCAAAATATACATGTTTTATTGTGAAGTTTTAATTGCTTTATAACAGTATTTTCATCATTCAGAAACTATTGAAGTGCAGGTTAGATATTCCACCAGCTAATTTTAGAACCAAAATAAGCATAGTATATTAGTTGATCTTTGAAGTCAACTTGCACAAAGAACATATTTTTAAAAAGCAGTCTATTGTAGATCATAATTGTGCGGTTTCTTCATCAAAGACGCTCCCTCGAGTCACTTTTAAAACGCTTGAGTATCTTTTTCTTCTATTTCTATTCCTAGGTCTTTTTGGTGGTCTCTGAATGTAGAAACAGGGGCCACGTTAAGGCCACTGTACTTTCTTTCATGTTCACATTGATTTGTGCACTCTGTTCTACTTTTCATCCCACATCCACAAACATTCAGGTCAGGTAGATTAGAGATTCTATAAATGTTTCTCCTGGCTCTGAGTGAGTGCTGGGATTCACCTATCCCTCTCTTTTACACAGACAAAATGGCTGCCTTTCAAGCTCTCCCCTGTAATGGATAAAAGCGAGGCAAGTCAAGCCAAATGTTGTGTTTTCCTGTTTGTTAATTTCTCTTTTAACCTTAGCCATTTTCCCTATTTTTTATTATTTTGCATCCAGGTCATTTGAGACATATTGTTGTATTTACTATGTATAAAGGTCTATTTGCAAAGTTCACATTCAGGACAAGAAATAATAAGAAAGGCTCATAATGTCAACGGATACTTGTGGCAAAACATTTCACATTCTTCATGCTACTACAGTATTCCACGTTATATCTATGGATAAATTAAATTTACATGGCTAGCAGTGCTTATTGTACAGAAGGAAACATCTCCCTCACACGGGGAGAGTGGATCAGTCTGTCCCTGTAGCTGCTCTCCAGAGGGGGGCGGATCCAGCCTGGATCATGGTCTAGCCTGGATCTTAGCTTGTCTAGGACCCTCCTGTCTCCCACCTGCTGCACTGTATCCAGGAGACAGCCCAGGACAGAGCTGGACAACCTAATGATCTTGTCCAGCATATTTCTGAGCTCCTTCTTTGTGTATATGTTTGTATTTTGTATGAGATACTTGCTACCCGATAATTTTCTCTCTGCCGCATAATCAAGTGCAACCTTTTCCAGATATACCAAAGTATGTTGGTGAGTTGTCAGCAACAGCAAATGTCATCTATTAAAGGGGATTGAGTGAGGAATATGTTCTCACCTGTCACTTATGGCCTGGCACCTGCCTATGTTTCACCACTACATATTTTATTGCATAGACAAGAAAACTTCGCAGATAGAATTATTCACTTAAGGCCTATCAATCATTGCTGAGAGGAGTCATAACATCATCTCTCCTGTGTGCCGTAAATCTTAATGAAAGTTGACGTTGTTTGTATTCCAACAGTTTCCTGCAGGGGCCCCACACAAGTTCCAAAGTAAATCCCCCACTTCCATTTGGACTTGTTCTACATTCTCCTCACACACGTGCCTTTGAGGGAGTGGGGTTGTAATCAGGCATTTCCAGATTTCTCGATTCGATTGAAGGAGTGGTGGGTGGCGAGCTGGCTTATTATTTATGTCTCCCCTAGTCTCTAATATAAATCACACAGTGCAGCAGGCAAACTAGCTTTCCTTTCCCTTCCATTCTTGTTGCTCCTACAGAGATATAGCAGAGAAGTTGCCGGTTTTATTGTGATTTTGTTTTATGCCACTGAGATGGGAGTGCAAGGAAGACAGTGCAGCCTGAAAACAAGAATTGATGTGCGGCACTACATCAAGGTTGTGGTTTGTATGCGTGGGTGCCAGCTTGTGATTATTAGTGGCGAGCACACAGAGTACGAGGAACTAAAGCAGCTGTTAGGCTACACTGGATGGGTTTGGAAATAAATTGTGTTTGCCCAAAGATGTAAAAACCAACACGACTAACTTCACTCAATTGTAAATTATGGGCTGTATTATTTATTTATTTATTTCAAAGTGTAGTGATTTTAAAACATGAACGTGAAAAATAATGGGTCAAACTAAGACAAATAAATCAGCGAACCTTACGGGAGCAGAATTCACAAGTATCGATAGGATGATGCATCAGGGGTTTGTCAAAACAAGATAAAATACGAGGTTATAATTTCTTAAATTGAGTCTTTTTATCTTAAAGCTTGCCAGTGGGACAAGACATGTCTTATTTCAAGAATTGTTGCTTTTTCTAATTCCAAGGGTTAATTTTTGTATATATTTGTATCTTGATCATTTTGAGTGTTGCTTTGGCAAATCTTGCTTTAAGGCAGTCAAAATGTGCTCAAATTAAGATTGTTTGTCATCCATCTTTGAACAAGTGGGTTTCGAGGAGTGATCAAGTTCTGAGTATAGTGAGATATGTACTCTTTACAATTACAAACGATTTACAAATGATTTCTGATCATATTATATTTTTTTCACTAATGAAGTACAAAGGTCCGTTGTTTATTGCTGGTGCTACGTTCTAATAAAAACCTGCAATTAGTGAAATCTGCAAAGTAGCAACTCGATGTTTTGAGGCTGTCAAACCCTGCACCAAACACTTTATACACTTTTTCAATTACCTTAACTCAAGACTGCTCAAATATTAAAACACATTTGTTGTGGGTCTGAAAACAACGATACATACCACAAAAGGTTTTTCTCTGACTTGAGATAATGATGTTGTTGGAGTATACATGTGGCTCACTATAGAAAAAAAGTATGCAAAATTACACACAAATGATCCACAAAACAGCGAGGCCGCAAAGGTGAACCCTGTTATAGTGAGGGACCTCTGTATGCACAGTGTTGCCAACTTAGCGACTTTGTCGCTAGATTTAGCGACTTTTCAGACCCCTATAGCAACTTTTTTTCAAAAAAGCGACTAGCGACAAATCTAGCAACTTTTTCTGGTGTTTTGGCGACTTATCTGGTGTTTTGGAGACTCGTGAAGCACGTATTGTTCTGCTGTCCTCAACGTGAGCCCCTCCCCCGTCCCAAAGCACTTACAGGCGGCCAGTCTCACAGTAGCCTTGCGCAGCAGTCCCAGCTACAGTCTATGGGCGGAGCAGAGAGAGAGAGAGGAGACTCAAAAGCACAGGGAGTTTTCAGGCTGCTGCAGACTGAACTCCAGCTCCACCACCACCACACATCCAAAGCTCCCCGGCCACTCCTACCACCGCCACCCCCCACTACCCCCCACTCCATCCGCGGCAGCTCTGTCCGTGACTCTGTTTTCTCTCAGTAGTGGGTCACATTAAATCATTTGTTATGCCAAACTATGAAAAAAAAAAAAAAACTTACAAAAATAAACCAAAGTAACTCTGCCAGAGTGTGTCTTTTGGGTCACTTTGCCGGTCCCAAGCCCGGATAAAGGAGGAGGGTTGGTTGTAGAGCTAGCAATTTCACCCTACATAACAATCTTTTGATTACATTTGCTGTTATAACATTTAACAATACAGGACAAAACTGATGTGTGTAATGTGGATCTAGACAAAGCATTAAAATCATTAAATGTTGTTAATGTTGAAATTATTTTTGTACATTTGTAGTTCTAAACATATTTAGGGTGTTTTTACTCACTTTTGTCTCTCCCACGACCTTATTCCTCTCTCCTACAGCGTCCGTTACAGTTATTTGCAAATGGCAAATTATGCAAATTAGGCGATGACGTCATTTAGCGACTTCTAGCGACTTTTGGGACAGCCAATAGCTACTTTCCTTACTGAGGAGTTGGCAACACTGTGTATGCAATGTTGCTTTGATGTAACAAAAACAGAATTATAGGGGGAAAATGGTTTGACATTATTATATAGTCTAAAACTAAGTTGACTCTAATTTGTCTTGTTTTGTGTCTTTGCTTTTTTGCAGAGTGCCCACATCCTCTTTCAAAAGAGTGGGAGACAAGTCAATGAATTATGAATGTTAAACAAGATGACCTCCTCTCAGCAGCAGCAGACGATGCGAGGTCCTAGGTGGAACCGGGCCTTGACAGACCCTTTGTTCGTGCTGCTCTTGGCTCTCCAGCTGCTGGTGGTGGCAGGGCTAGTGCGCGCTCAGACGTGCCCCTCTGTCTGCTCTTGTAGCAACCAGTTCAGCAAAGTCATCTGCACTCGCCGAGGCTTGCGGGAAGTCCCTGATGGCATTTCCACCAACACACGCTACCTGAATCTGCAAGAAAATCTCATTCAGGTCATAAAAGTGGACAGCTTCAAGCACCTTAGACATCTGGAGATTCTCCAGCTAAGCAAAAATCACATACGGAAAATTGAGCTGGGAGCATTCAATGGACTGGCAAATCTCAACACCCTGGAACTCTTTGATAACCGCCTCACCACAATCCCAAACGGGGCGTTTGAATATCTTTCCAAGCTAAAAGAACTTTGGCTGAGGAATAATCCCATTGAGAGCATTCCCTCCTATGCTTTCAACCGTGTTCCCTCACTACGACGCCTGGACCTTGGAGAGCTCAAACGTCTCTCCTACATATCTGAAGGAGCTTTCGAAGGGCTAAGCAATTTGAGGTACCTAAATCTAGGAATGTGCAATCTAAAGGAAATTCCTAACCTTATTCCTCTTGTAAAGTTGGATGAACTGGAGATGTCCGGGAACCAGCTGTCTATTGTCCGGCCTGGTTCATTTAAAGGGCTCATACACCTGCAGAAACTTTGGATGATGCATGCCCAAATTCAGACTATTGAGCGTAACTCTTTTGATGACCTACAGTCACTGGTGGAATTAAATCTGGCCCACAATAATCTTACACTGTTGCCTCACGACCTGTTTACCCCTTTGCATCGTCTGGAGAGAGTTCACTTGCACCACAACCCATGGAATTGTAATTGTGATATTTTGTGGCTAAGCTGGTGGCTAAAAGAAATGGTCCCAGCTAACACGAGCTGCTGTGCAAGATGCAGTTCACCTACACACCACAAGGGACGATACATCGGCGAGTTGGATCAGAACTACTTTCACTGTTATGCTCCTGTTATTGTGGAGCCTCCCGCAGACTTGAACGTAACCGAAGGAAGTGCTGCAGAGCTGAAATGCAGAGCCAGTTCGTTGACCTCTGTCAGTTGGATTACACCAAATGGTTCAATCATGACACATGGAGCGTACAAAATCAGAATATCAGTTCTAAATGATGGAACACTGAACTTTACCAATGTCACCACGCAGGACACTGGAACATATACTTGTATGGTGAGCAATTCGGCTGGCAACACAACAGCATCTGCAACACTTAATGTATCTTCGACGGAGAACAGTAGCTTCAGCTATTTCACCACAGTGACAGTGGAAACCATCGAATCTCCTCATCAAGAAGGTGTCACTACAACCGTGCATCAAAGAGTTGGCCCTACTGCATCTGCTGGTATGTGGGAAACCGTGTCCCCGACTTCAACCACCACCACAACGGTCCGGACACCCATGTCAACACGCGTTACTGAGAGAACCTACACTATCCCTGTCACAGATATTGACGGTGCCCTGAACGGACTGGACGAGGTCATGAAGACAACCAAGATCATCATCGGGTGTTTCGTGGCTATTACGCTTATGGCAGCCGTCATGCTAATCATTTTCTACAAAATGAGGAAGCAGCACCACCACCAGAATCACCACGCCCCGACGCGAACCATTGAGATCATAAACGTTGACGAGGACTGCGTAACAGGAGGCCCCGGTATGGAGGGTCACCTGACATTGCCGCCTCTGGAACATGAGCACCTAAACCATTACAACACATACAAGACTGCATACAACCACGCCACCCTCAATTCTATACACAGCTCTGCGCACGAACCTTTGCTAATCCGAGCCAGTTCAAAAGACAATGTTCAAGAGACCCAGATCTAAAACTTATTGTTTTTTTGTTTTGGTTTTTTTCAAGACTTTGTCACTGCTAACTCATGAAGATAACACTGAGACAATGCAAAAAGATATTACTCAGTGGGACTTCAAATGAGGGACTCCATTTTTGGAAATTATTAGTTGGTGATGATTATCCAATAACTTTGGGAACTAGGGTATGTCTACTGTTTCAAAGTGTCTTTACAAAAACAGAAGTTATTTATTTAAGGAAAAAAAAAAAACTATTGTGACTAAATCAAGAAAAAACTCTATTCTGCAATTATTTTTCCAGCACTTACTTTATGTGTTTTCATTCCATTTTCGCTCATTCTGATGGAATTGGTCTGTGTTATGTGTTCAAACTCCTCAAGACATCTGTTGATGGAAAAAAAAAACCCCAAGCATTCGTCTTTCTTTTATTAATAACCCTCAGACTTCAAATCAGACAAGATAGTAACCTAATTTCCCCCCATGTATCAAAGGAGTAGAGCGCATTAGTGGTTTTCTCCAGCTGTGGGTTAAGTGATGAAATCTTTTGTGACCATCTGTACAACTGAGATGAATGAAACAACCATTCATTATTTTTACAGTGAGTGGCAAGACTGTTGAGTTCATAAAGAGCCCTGAATGTAATACTGTATGTCATGATATTTGTACAATCAAAGGTGGCAAGTTACATGGTGTTTTAGTTTGATTAGATTATACTTATTAGCCATGATAAACTGTTACATCTGTCTTTGTGTTGCAAATGTATATAAACCATATTTGATGTCCTCTTGGATTGCTTTTATTTAGGAAGTGTGTGTAGGCGTAATCTGTAAAGCAACACTATGTGACTTGAACATCAATGAGATGGAATCATGTCTTTACAGCCAATGAAAAAAAACAATGCAAGAACTATACAGTATCCATGACGTCAATTCAAAATATCTGGGAACTAGTAGATTTAAGAGTTTCAAAAATAACGTTTGTTGAAGTTACACAGTGTTGCTTATCGCCCTATCTTCACAGTAAAAAAAAAGTTTATAAGTAATACATGAAAGTTTATAATCAACAGAGGTATTATGAGTCATAAGGGAAAGGTGCATATTTATTTTTGTAACTTTAGAATATTTCTAACACATTGGAGCCGCTCGGATATTCCCAATGTTAGGCCAGCAGCTAACGGAGTCCCCTCACCTCCTTTACTTTGTACCATTGCATCTGAAGGTAATTGCTTTGAAACCTCCATTTCCACGCTGGGCAGTGCATTGCCTCATCTCTCGTAGAGCAAACTCATGAGCTGAAGAAAAACCCTAAACCTTTTATACAGACGTCTGAGCCGCCTGTCATCTCGTTGCCACTTTTCCACACGGCCAAACGTGCTGCCAACCACAGCAGTTGGCCTGCAGCTCAGTACAGCTTATGGCCGCAGACCCATTTTTTCTAGGGGTGAGCGAGTAGGAATCGGGCACAGAGCAGATGTTAGGGTTGCACCTGCCTTCTCTCCAACTCTCTTAGCAACAACATCATTTCCATTTTAATTGATGTGCCCATAGGCTTTGAATGGACACGGCGCTGCAGGCGACCCATATTCTGCAAAGTGTTTTGAATCCCCCGCTGTGCACAAATGGTGCCATGGCCCTGTAAATACACGGGTTAGGCAGCATTTTTCACAATCTATGTCTATTTTTAGATTTAAAGAAGCGGGGAAGTATGTGTCAAAGTTATGCTTTTCTACTCAAGCAGTGAACACTGTTAAGAAAAAACACACATAGAGAAATAGAATGTCTAAGAAAGATGTTATCTTTGTCAAAGATCATCTAATTATTAATACATTTGAAAAAATCAAATACAATCCTTGTAAACAACTGCTTGTTTGTTATATCAAAGGTGGGTTAACTAACTTTTTTGCCAAAAAAATAATACATTTTTGTTGTACTAACAGAGAGTCTTGTTAAAGTAATAACAAAAGGAAATATAAGTTGTAAAATTCCAACTAAAACAGTCTTCCTTCTTTTTCAAAAACTGTAGCTCAGTGAGTCACTGTCTGATGATTTGGGCTGGGGACTGACTGAAGGCAAATATACAGACATGAGAAAACTAATAGAACTGTTGTGTGAGCAATTTGGATTGTATTACATCATGCACCATTCATTTCAGATGTGTAAAATAAATAATTACAAATAAAGATGGTCAAATGAGTTACAGAAAGCCTAAGAAAAAATATTGCCCCCTTGTGGTTTTGTGTTTGGCAATCTTGCAATGGTACAAAATAAAGTAAGATCTGGACAAATCTTAAGAATGTAGAAATGATTAACAACTAATTGGTCCCAACATCGTCCAATCAGCATTTCCTATACAGGTTTATACGTTAAAAAAGGTGATGTCTTTATCTTTAAAAAAAAGGTTTTTTTCTTTTTTCTTTTTGTGTCAGAATTATTTGCATAAGTCATTTTCCATCTTAAGGACAACTTTTATTCATTGTTGTAGTTTTGTGGAGTTTGGCACATTTGAAAATGTTGGAAGGCTGCAGTCATGTGTGTGTGTTTGGTTTTCATACTTCTCAACATGGGAACGTCTCCGCCTTTTCTCCCCTTCTGCCTTTTTCTTTGGAGGTAAACTGTCAGAAAATGTCAATAGTAATCTTGTTGCATTTTAGTCAAGCTGTCTGCTGTATGTAAGATATCTAAATATTTTGAATCTATATTTTTTCCCCACACATTATTATTTCCATTTTTTTTCCGCGAGGGAATGCTGTTCTAGTGATAGATTTGTATAAAAAGAAATAAATATAAGCATATAAATTACAAAAAAAAATCATTTTTAAAATAAACAAAGCAACTTTTATGGGGAAGTTTCATTTTACATGTGCCAACAATCTGTTGAACAAGTGACAACACACTGTAAAAGAATAAAATTGATTTTCATGTACGCATTCTTTGATGACCTTTAAAAGATACAGAGATCGATAATAGCGACCAGAGTTTGTAGTTCATACACAAATATGGTTCAAATAAACTATTGTTGTTTTTGGTATGCTTCCTGTTTCTTGTTTTGTATTAACATTCCATCCGTAACTCTGATGCGCTGGAATAAGTAAGGATTAAATGTCATGGTCACAGGCTCACACACAAGCCTGAAAATACTAGACCATATTCTCCACTACACTCACAAAATACTGTATGTCTGGGGCAAAATTGTCAGCATAATAATAACACATCTAACTTATATAGTGCTTTCTGGACATTCAAAGACCCTTTACAAAAGACATAAAAAATAAACATTGAAGAAAAAAATTAAGGAAATGCAAGCTGAAACAGAAGTGATTTACAGTTCTGTAGTGAGTCAGAGTTTCTGATGGGTTGCGGGAGTGAGCTCGGCGAAGGTTCGGTATTTAGTCTTGAGGTGTTTAGTGAGGAGGATGGAGTCTATGGATCAGGCGCTGATGATGGAGGAGGTCGGTGAGGTAAGAAGGGGGCAGGTTATGGAGGAAATTTTAGGTGAGGAGCATGGAGGAGCATGTATTAGATGCGGTATGGAACAGGGAGCCAGCAGAATGTTTGAGGACGGGGGTGATGTGGTCTCCGGAGCGAGTGTGGGTGAGCAGGCGGGCGGCATGTATTGTAGTTTTTGGAGATGTGTAGCATAGGCCCTTAACCATTACCCACAATCACAAAGAGGGTAAAAAATCAATATATATTTTGTACAATTGCAAATATGAATCATCACCATTTTGCTTCTCAGGGAACAGGGCCTTTGTGAGTAGAGTAGTTCTCCCCATGCCGCTTAGGTTTCCTTTGGGTTCACTGGTTTCGCCTACTATAAAAAAATATAATCTGGAGATGGGTCCCCGGTCACTGAACTATGGTGAACAATGCTACTGACAGAGGCCTGAGTCACATTAAATGATGGGAAGGGGACAGAGTTCCTTTTCGGGGACAATAGAGTTTATCTTAATTGAACATGGTTTGCAAAATGGTTTGACTGGCCAAAAAGTATGGCTTCACCAAGATGTATTTGTTTAGTAGTTAGTTGCTCCCCCCAATCAAGAAATCCACTCCTGTAGCTGCCAGTTTGTTCCAAAGGTTAGCTTGTTTTCCCGAATATACATGCAGTTATGAATTGTGATGGGCTCAACACACAGGGGGGCAAAAAAACAGCAGCGGTGAGAGACTCTCATCCCGCCAAGTTGAAAATTGAACAAACAAGGAAGTGCAGCAGTGAACGACAGACCCGTTCTGTTCAGGCAGATTGCAATGCTTCCGCAATCTGGTTGTTAAATTGAAGTGGATCATGAAGCTTTGAAGGAATTTAAGAGGTGAAAACTTGCAAATGTGATTTATGTATAGATATACATATTAGTGATGGTGGGGAGTCAGTTGTTTTTAATCAAGCTGTAGGATCCTATATTGTGTAATGGGTGTGGTCATCTTTATCATAAGCATTATGACTTGATGCACACCTGTTAGCTCGGTGTTGTATGCTTTGTGTGCTGTGGTAAACAAAGACTGAGCACAGCTACAGTGCATTTTAGGCTAGCTGTATACTATTAGAAATACACATTTTTAACCAAATTCAAAAACAAAAATTTCTACATATCCAGTGTAATATAATGTGACATAAATTAAACTGCTCATGTATTTTGTTTATTTATCTTAATTTGAATGGGACAGTGTATTCATGAACAGCAGTAGTGTAAATACTGGTGGAAGTAACTGGGCGACAGTGGCTCAGTTGGTCGAGCATTGGCATTTGGGTCTGAAGGTCGTGGGTTCGAGCCCACCAGTCTGTGGACTGGGTGCAGCTCTGACTGCCACGACCCCCCCCCCCCCCCCCCGGGGGAAAAAAATGGATGGATGGATGGACAGTAGTGTAAATACACTAGAAAGTAACGTTGAGCTTCAATCGGTTGTTGGATGCCCAAATACACACTCTTTACCCTGAAATATTGTAGATGTGAAACCTATGCATACATGGGGAGAACATGCAAACTCTCAAGGTCTGAAAGTGAAATCAAACCTAGGACCTTTTGGCTGTGAAGCACAAGTGCTAGCTGCTACACCACAATGTATTATATATATAAATAAATGAATAAATAAATATATATATAAAAATAAATATACATATATAATTTTAGGACAGAAATGTTCATTATGTCAAAAACATCAGTGCTCTGGAGCTTTGCTGAGGAGGGAACTGGTGTCGGCTGAATGTTTCCTAAATACAAATGGCAGTTAGAAATAGTGACATATAATCTGTTATATTGCATTTTTATTTACCATGAGGGATTCCATCTTTTTATTGGTGCAATACTGTACATTCATCACGGTTCAATGTAATTGTATAATGAATTATTAATTCATAGGCATACAAGTACTGTTTATTACCACTCTGAAATACAGACAGGCTAATAATACAAATGATTACAGTTTGTCAGCATTCTGGGCAAGCTGCCCACTAAACAATGAGTGTTTAACAAATCCACAGTATTTTGAGAAGGACAATATCTACAGAGTTTTATTAAAATGGCATAGAGCTGTACGCAGCACATATTTGTATATTTGCTGCAGTAAGTGCTCTGGAGCACGAGGGGAGGGGCCACATCAAAGATTCACCTAATCACCTCGTTTGTCTTGCTGCTCTCTGGTCTCTTAAGCTGGTCGGTGTCAGGTGGTGGTATAATGGCAATTTATGGTGGAGGAGAAGTGTGTGGTTGCTGGTGCAGCGTGGTTTACCCGGACTAAACTACACATGCAGTACATACATTACCTCTCCCTGCAGCAGCGAGGTGAATACGTCTGCACACTGGTGATCGCCTGCAGCCAAATGAAACCTTGCATGTTGCTCTTTGTCTCTGAGGACCAACCAGCACAATCCCTCGTCTTTTTTATGATGGCAGACCACAAAGCTTTTTTTTTCTTTTCTTCATACAGAGGAGATTCAAATCTAGCTTTCTTTTTATGACGCCTATTGAGGTTGGTTAAATTTACATTTTGAAAGCTGGGCTGCATTGGTTTCTCCAGAGAGATTCTTGCCGGTGGGGTTAAAGTTTGGATACAAAGTAGCAAGTGGATAGAGCATCTTTGAAATGCAAACCTAAATAAAACATTGGAAATTAATGAACTATGGAAAGCCCCTGTCTACAGTACTTGGCAGGCACTCATCTTGGAGTATATGGTCTGTAAAAATAATACAAATATAAAAAACAAGAAAAGACAAATGTATACACACAACGTCTTAAAATGTAATTAAATGAAAGATAAGAAAGCCTTGAATTATTACAATACAAAATAGTTGAGTACACAGAATTGTTAAAAGTAAATAATCCATTTAAATGCATGGCCTTCATATTTAGAGAAGACAAATGAAACAGGTGCACACTGAATAATGTTTTGTATAAGTACAGGACCGGAATAAAAACCTTTTGTATTTCTATTCTTTATAATTACACATCTTGCATGTAAAAAGAGGTATAAAAAATGTACCGCTGTCAAGATTTTCCTTTCCAATATTGTAATGTATATAAATATTTGGCAACACTGCAAAACATGAGGGAAAAAAAGCCAAACATTTTCAAAATTTGGAAAACAAAATATTTTAATTTTTAGAACATTTTGACTGCTTGTCCCATTGACATATCTCACTCCCTTGGAATGAGAAACAAGACAAAGACGCTCACTTCAAGCATTGTTTTAACTGAATTTCTCTTACGGGGATTAATAAAGTATGTATCTGTCTACCTATGTTGTCTTTTTTAGCATTGTGGCCTTGCAGATGAATATAATGTGGCCTTCTCATGCAAACTATAATTAATCTTACATATTTGATCACTATTTTTTAAGCCATATCCTGAACTAGAATAAAACTAAATTACATGTTAGTTTCAAACAGAGAATGCACAGAATCTCAACAGAACAAATACTTTTTTATTCTTCTGAGCACTGAAGTGAAGAGAAGCTGTATAGTATACTATGTGAGGTCGGGACTTACTTTCCCTGAGTATTTTATCCACAAAGCTCCTAAATCTGAAAAACAACAGTGTTATCTTTCAGTTCAACACAGTTTCAAGATAAAGATATAGCAGTAAATCCGGCAGGGTCAACTCTCTCTGATACAGGCGAGATATAGTTATTCTTCTGAATATTGAAACGTTTGTGTTGTTCCATTATTGTAAAATAACATAATTGTAGAATAACTAAACATGTCAAACAATCACTGGTCAATCACAACAATCAACCAATACTCCCAAAATCTGATTTCTTTTTTCAAAATCAGGATTATTTTTAATGCCATTGTGAGTAACAGGAAGTCACAATAAAATAATAACTGAAAATAAAGATAAAACAAAATGTAAATAATTAAATCAAGCAAATGGAAAACACATCTAAGCTGAACAAGTTCTTGGACCCGCCTTCTTCCATGAGGAAATAAAAAAAACACATAAAAATACATCAATTGTAAACTAGAAACCCTTTGAAGCTGAAGTGGGGGTGAGAACATTCAGGTTAGTATGAATCCAGTGATCAGTTGCACAAGATAACTATTCTACAGTCACTAAAATAAACCTTGATGTCCCTTGGAACATCCTCCATAGACGTTCATGGTGTTCTGTGTTTTGCTCTTCCTTGACCCTTCCCTTTCTGGTTTTAAAGTGTGATAGGGACATGGCATCTGCTGTTGTGAAGTTCGAACTCGCATCTTATTTGCTCGTCACCGTGGCTTCAAGACTTTGGTTCAGACTCCACTTCTCTGCCAGATTATTCCATGTCAAAATGCAGTGTACTGAGTTGTTTGTAATACCTGCTTTTTGCGTTTTTGCTTACTTTTTTGTGTTCTGCATTCAGGTCCATTTCCAACCAGCCAGTTATCCCCCGTCTCCACTGCCCCTTTTCTCTTTTTTGTTTTTAGTAAATATTTTTGTCATTGAATCTTATCCCATTTCTGCTTTGGGATCCACTAAACATCTGTGAGAAAGACAGCCACATTAGTTCACCTGAATCGACTTGGGGCCGACAGCAGAAGAAAAAAAAACAGTTTTGAGCGGTTTGCGGCTGTTCTGAGCTTTGAAATGAGGCATCGCATCATGTCCAGAGCGACTCACATTTGAAAAAACTGAAGTTGGCTAGATAGCAATTGATCTCAGCAGTCTCACCAACTATAGCTCAATAGATGCAATCAAAAACTGTCCAAAATCCAGTTAATGCATGGATTTCAGAGGTTCTGAGCTTCACAAGAAGGGATAGCAAGCTTGAATTGGTGGAGCCTAAGTTGGCTGGATGACACTACAAAGTTGTATCGTGGCAGAGAGACACATAACATGACACAGTGGACCGCAGTTGACCAGCAGGCCTTAGTTTGACGCCTGCAGTATGGCAATAGTGCGTATATGTCCAATTTTCTGGTATCTCGGACCAGATGTTAGTGGGAGGTGAGGAGATGCTTCTGCAGTGGGGTGTGAGACTTGGTCCTAAAAAAATGGTCGGTCAGAAACATAAAGAGGATTTTGCACAGATATTATGAGAAGGAGTGAGGTTAGGAAGTCAGAAAACTTTGTTAACCAACAATATGGAACCCCTCTGCAAAATGCAAAAGCCACACATAATTCAATAATTTAGTGATAATTCTAAACTGTTTCAATTTCATAGTTCATCTTTTACAATGACTATGATTATGATTATGATCATGATTAGGCCCACAAATGATATAAATGTTTGCTTTACCTTTTACTGACAAACCACTGAGTGTTTAGTGTCAAATTGGCATACAGTTACATTTACTCTAGCTATAATCCATTTCCCATTATCTTTCTGAATTTGCCAACTCGTATGTGCTATGCCAACTGTTAACGCTGCCAAAAGACAATTAGTTTTACTTGTTTGGCCTTCTGGTCAGATATGGTAAATCTGCAACTAAGATGGCATCCAGTCAAACCAAGTCCAAAACTATTGTCCAATATGTAATCTTCTCCTGAGATAGAGTACAGCATTTTTTTGTTCTTTTTCTTTTTAATAATTGGGATCACAGCCCCCTGAATCCTCTTCTGTCAAATCAACTTTAGGGACCACCATTTTAAAAGAAGAACACTCAAATGATTGAATTAAATACATAAATAAACACAGCCAATGTGCAATGCAGGTTTATTCTCAACTGAAGTAACAAACTTCCTTGAATTCCAAGGCTAAAAGCAAAAAAGGCCTATTTACTCTTTCCTTGAAGCTTTTCTTTAGAGACCATGCCGCCATAGTGAGATGAAAGCCAATGCATCTCTTGTCTAAACTGTTGGCTGGTCTGGACTTTAAGAGAAAAACTTCAAATCTCATCTTGTTTTGGTTTATGTGGTGTTCTGTTGTGTTGTGATGGAGAGGTCTTTTTCCTTCGAGTAAATCCACGATGTTCCTGATGCCCTTCCATGTGCTTAGTGGGCTGTTATTTGGAAAGTGCCCCTCAAGGCTAAGAAGCTTTCCTGGTATCTTAATACTTAGGGTTTCCACAGCTGCTCTGACAGTACAAGACCAGATCAATATATGTGTCACAACATAGCCCCCAGGATGCAATTATGCCAAACACATAATAATTACACTTTGAGAATATGATGTGTCGATTTCACATCAAATCTTATGACCCATACACGACTGAATAATCAAATAGACACTGTGGAAGGCCATGCCTTATTTGGCCCCCTCAACATTTCTACGATGCATTTGACCAATTTCTCCAATGCCACAGGCACGGAATCTACCCATTTCATCTGTGTGGCTACCCATTCACTGTTTGACTTGACCCTGGGAAGAATTTAAATGGGCAAAAAATCCCTCTTTTGCTCACCATCTTAAAACTCATTTGTTGTATATTTTTTTCAGCACTGTAGAACTCAAACATTCAAAGATTTGCAAGACCCTGTTCCGACCGGGATTCAAACCCAGTATCTTCTTGATGCATTGAACCAAAAAGTGCTACTGCTTTTGCCATAACTGTTGAACTTCATGTTGCATATTTGTTACAGAGGGTGCTACCGGGTTAAAGTTGTGTGTATGTGTGTATTTTGTTTTTGCTACATACACTTCACATGAATGCTATATTTTACAGCCGTAATGCAAAAACATTATATACATTATTAACAAAGTTGCAACTATAGAATTTGCAATTTCACATTCAATTAACACCCAATAGTACAGCCTGTAGCAAAGACAGAAATAAACTCGTCTCCGTTTAGCTTAAGGGAATATTGTACTCAGCCACGTGCTATTACATCCTCTACATTTCTGGACTTTTTTTTCTCATAAGCTTTGACATTTTGTTGGCTCGAATCCAGACATCTCGTATGGTGCACATATTGTTTTATACCACTGGGGCCGCTGTAACTGGCAAGCGCACATTTGAAGGTCAAGTCTTAAGAGGCAAATCCTCCTAACTGTGCCAATTCATTAATCTAAGGCCATGCAGACACCAAGTGTGTTTGGATGATGAATGCTCAGATTACAGACTTTCACAACCCCGCAGATATCACATTTAACTTGGGCAAACTTTGAATCACCTTTTATGTGTATTTTTCCAATAGGTGACAGCTAATCTTTACTAACGTTGTTTCAAATTGCTTCTCCAGGCAAAAATAACAAGCCAACATAAATCAAGGTGGTTTCCTTTTTGTTGTTCCATGAAGTAATTTTCTAATAGAACCTATATTTACATCCATCAACATTGAACATCCTGCGTTTGAAAAGCGATGTATATGAAAAACATGCACACGTGTTTTTCCCCTACATCCGACATTTGCCAATATTTTATGCCTGATTTGAACCTGAAATGTATTCTACTCCATAAGTTATAGAACAGCTCACAGTGCCGTTTTGCTCAAATAAGCAATAAACGCTATATTTCCTGTCACCATACAACATGGCACCCTGTCACTGAATGTACTCAACTTCCCTGTAGCAGAACTGATGATGGGATTTAAAGTTTTTCTTTGCTGACGCAGGGTCTGTTCTGTCAGAGGGTCTGACAAAAAGGACTGTGGTGACTCAACATTCAACATGTATGGACATTTATCAACACTTAATGGACATTGGTCAACTCATATCGACAAATACCTATATGTTCTCTGTTGTTTGTGTTGGAATTATTTGATTTACTTCTCTTAACTACTGTTGTGAGTAAAGTGATAGTCTGGAACTATGAATTACAAATTTAAAGAATTATATTAAATTGACCTCCTGGCCTTAAATGTTGAAATAAAATAAGTCATTTTATGAATTCTAATATTACGGGTAAGTCCGGCCTTCCCTTCTCTTAGCTATAGCAAGAAATCCATGATGCCGTCCACTTTAACCAACCAAGTGATGGTTAAAGTGTTGTTTGTTTTCACGGAGCCTCCGAATCAAGCCTCCATTGGAACTACAAAAAAAACAGAACAAAGAATTCTGAACATTCACGCTGAGTTACCCATTTATATACTGACCCTTTATCCATAATCAGATCCTCTGCAGATGTGTCCTATAATGTTCAATTCATGTTAATACAGTAGTTACTTCCGAGTTTACAGTGATCGCTTTTTTTATGCATTAAAACATTATTTTGTCATGAAAACATTAACAGATCATTTTGAAAACCTCCGTGTATGTGTATTAATAATGTAAATGTATAATACGTTTGCCGATTTACATTTAAATGTGTTGATTGATTGCTAGGGAAACGTAGACCTCTCTCTATTTTTTCTGACAAACAAATTGAATTGGTGGTAGGTGATAAGTGGTAGGTGGTATGTGGTGGGTTCACGGGAAGATGGCTGCTGCCTCGCCTTGGTGTTTCGGGGGGGGGGGGTTCTGGCAAAGTGGGGTAAAGTGTCTTGCCCAGGGACACAACAACAGCATACGTCAGTGGGAGCCGATGTCATTCAATTGAACTGTTAATACATATGACCTTGATTTGCGTTCAATGTGATCTCAAAATTACAACTGCAGTTTTCTTGGTGGACTTGACAAAAATGTTGATATACCGTTAGTAGATGAAAATAAAAAAAACAAACAATTACAACAAATTGATCCATGGAGATGGATTGAATAAGGTGATACGGAAAATGTAAGGATATTCTCGGACGTTTATCAACATTTATGAACACTTGTCATCTATCCCTTATGGACCAATCACTCCTATGTGTATATTATTCATGCATTTCCTGTGTTCCTGTGATTCTCTGATTTGTGATTGGTGAATTGACAATTGCTTTGAGACGACTGCTGTTGTGATTTAGGTCTTTACAAAAATAAATGGATTTGAATGGAAGAATGAACGGCAACCTCCTCGCCACCTAGCAGCCATTTTTGCTCATCGCTGACCTGCATGTGGCCTCTCCCGCTCCTCTGCTGCTCTGCTCTTTCCTGTTTTTTGTTTTTATTGTGTCGATATATTACGTAATCTGCAGTGTGTGAAAGAGCGCATATGTGGAGTGTGGACAGTAATGTGCTTTATGACCGTCCCTGGTGTGTTTGCAGTCTTTCATGTAAACAATAGGATTATGTACCTATGGCCAGCAGTCCGGTCCATGGCACTGTCCAGGGAAAACTAATTAACTGATGCATTCCATTTCAGCAAAGCCCCGTGAACCATCCATCACAGGAGGAAGACAAACAAAATACACTACTCATGTAAATTAAAGTCCCGGAGTGTGCCTCTGGCCAGCACGGCGTCATTCTCTCCCACTTACTCATTTCTTTGTTTTACAACTTTTTCTTAAATGAGGTGACAGATTGTGAGCAATGAGCTTCCGGGCAATCACTGCAATAGCTTTTGATATTAAAAAAAAGCAATTATATATACTATCAACAACTCCAAAAAACACACGGCCAGTACTCTTCCAACTGTGCTTAGTCTCACTTGCACTTCCAGTTTGATGCCAAATCGGGAGTTGCATTTCTTTAAGAGGATATGTTGAAATATTGAGATTCAAAAATGTGGAGTTTGGCCCCACTAATGTTCAGTCAATCAAACTCTGTGTGTGAGTGTTTTGCATTCTCTAGGTTTATTATGGAGATTTTAATGGGTTTTTGAAAGCTGTATCCTGTGACCATGATGTAGAAATCCAATAGTAGAGCTGTAGAATAGACATGAGAGTGGAAGTCTAAAATACAAGATGGGGATTCACCTTTAGTTCAGGTTCTGGATTCCTGGAACATCAAGATATTGTGATGTTTTTGTTGATTCAAGATCATCAACGCTTTTATTGTAGTGTGGAACCTACATTACTTTCTGGAAGGCGAAAACTGCCAAACTGCCCCATGCTTGTAAGGGGGCCAGGATCTCAGAAATCCCTGTCGGACATTCCTGGTCAAGGATTAAAGATATAAATTATGTCGAGATTATTATTTAAATACATTTGATAAGCAACAGTTTTTCAAGTTACACGTGCATTCAGCAGTAGAAGCGACAAAGTACCGTATGTCCATCAAATAAGTTCATTACAGTATGCAGTCCGTACAGAATACAATTCATGCAGAACATTTTACGGTGAACCTTGACAACATTGCCTTAAACACAAACCAGGAAGTACAACAATGAACATGTGACCCAGTTTATGGTTGCGCTGAGTTGTCACGGATGCTCGGAGTAACATCCTTAACCCTATTAAACCCACGCCCTGCTCACAATTATGCATATTACTCCAAATACACTCACATGCGATGCCTCAAGTTGTGTTCGAATGATTTCTCCGCAGGCTTTACGCTCTAAACACGACGCAACCACACTACAGCCTCTAGCGCCCGATCTCTGCATGGTGGATGTGGTGTTGGAGAGGGGACAGGGCGGGTCAGGCCATGAGGAACCCTGAGAAGGATTGGTTAAGTCAGGGGTTTTTAGCCAGCGATCCCCGTGATAAATGTGCTGCTACACCGCAACCCCTCACCTCCCCCACCCGACAGGTAAAATCCTCCATCTGCGGTAGTCCTAACCAAGCCGAGCATCAACAACTGGAGATGGGTCCCCAGGCGATGAACAATGGTGACCGCTGTTCCTGACGGAAGCCTTGGTGGCATGAGGATGAGTCAAATGCAGAGGATGAATTGCCCTACGGGGATTAATAAAGTGTTCCTTTACGTTTACCCCAACAACCCGTCACGTGAAATGTAAAGCATGTATTTCCTTGATTTGGTGTACGCAGGGTTCAAGTTATGGGCTTGGTGGACTCCCCCCTTAGCAGAGGTGGAGGGCATTTCTTGCGGCTCGCCATCACTGTTCTCCGCTGGCCTCTCGGATGTTCCCTCCGCCGCAGTCTTCCTACCATCAACCGGCCTCACCTCTGGCACACGTGACTCTTCTTCCCCTCCAGGTTTTTCTGTTGTGTGTTTTAACAACGTTTCATTTTAAAGCAGGTATTATTTGTTGGTAGCCTCCAAACACCTTTTGCCTCCAAACACTTGACAGTTTTAGGAGACAACAGCAGGACACCTTTTGTAGCTGTGCCTGTTGTAAGCTACGTACATTGATTTTGATTGACGCTGTCTTATTCCCCAAAATTACAAATTCAACTAAAATTCATAATATTTGTAACAATCTCATCTCCAAACACAATTCAACAAGCATCATATTGAATCAAAATAATTTAAGGTTCATGTTTGTTCCATTTTTTTTTTGTTTTTTTTTTTTTTTATGGAAATCATCTTGCGACCCCCACTTTGGGAACCACTGGGTTAGGTGATAGGATCATCGAACACAAACTGTAATGTGAATTTTGTATTTGCACAACAATGGTCTTGTAACAAAATCTCAGAACATTGAGTTTGAGTCTTCTCTGTCATAATCATTGCCGCTTCAGTGTGTGAATGATACCAGTTTATGCCGTTGTTCTGTTAGTTTTCTTTTTTGTCAAACTAAGGTACATGTTTCTCTCGCCACATCTCTCTCTTGCCCCTACACTCAACCTGGTGCATTTGACAGCTCTCTCAGACTCACCCCTACCGCCGGACTTCCACAAGAACTCCCAGAAGTATGAAACTACTAGAACTCCCAGAGCCCATGAGCCAAATCATCAGTGTACCAACAAATTCACCTTTATACACGTTTGATAAGTGCTAAAACCGGTGAATATAACTTGAAATACAGAAAATAATGCTGGTACCAACTAAGTTTACAGTATGTGGCTGTGGTTACTAGTGCTTTTTCTCTACTTCCCTACTCCATCCATCCATCCATCCATTGTCTACCCTTTAATCCATTTCTGGGTCAGGGGGGTGGCAGTCAGAGATGCCATCCAAGTCTCATAGCACCAGCCCCTCACTGATCCTCTGCAGGTGGTGAGTCCACAGGAGGACGGCTGCTCTCTGAGTGTGAGCATAGCCTTGATCTTTCAGTGGGGGCTTTGGGCAAAGTGGGGTTAAGTGTCTTGCCCAAGGACACAACGACAGCAGTCATCAGTGGGAGTCGGTGGAGAAGGTATAGAGGTGGGAAGTGGGTGGGTGGGTGGAGTTCCCTACTCCATTTAAAAAATAGAAAGTAAAATAAACTGTGTAATGAGACATACAAAGTCATACAAAGTTCACAAATCTATGAATATCAAAAATTGACATGAGCTGAGTAACTACACTTCCAAAACTCAAAGCCGTCAAATTGACTGCAATGGGAAGGGACGAATACATAGCGTAAAAAGTGCATACATTAGAGGCAGGTGTATGGCTAGATACACATTAGCAAAGCATGCTGTCAGCTGGCTACTATTCATGTTTTGTCTTTCACTTCTATAAGACATCTTAACACTACACTCAGAAATCCACTCGCTGCGTGGGTTTTGTTTGCTAATCATTTTCTTGTATTTTTGCTATCCTCTGCCAATGCTTCGGAACTCTAATTTGTGGTTGAGGAACACTAATTAGCTGTTGCCACTAGTTTCATCCTGCCTACATCCTTCACTCTTGTGTTATTTCCCCGTAAATGGCCTTCCTTCTCATTACGTTCATTGTATAGAAACTGCAGCATGAGTGGCAACTGGTGACAGCAAAAGCCCATAAAGAAGCCTGCTCCAGACTGCATATCTCGCTAATTATGAGACATTTTCCCATTGTTGATTGTATATTTAATTAAAATAGATACAAAAACATGTTTGTGGTGAGGGCGTAAACTTGGACCAGTGAGTTGTTCCTTCTTCTCTCTATCCACAGTACGGATTAATAATGATAATACACAGTTAAACGGAGTTATATGAATGTTTCGGGAAAGATATCAGTTCATTGTTTGAGAAAAATTGATGAATACATGTTGTGAATGGATGTGTTTAATACGATTTATATTCCCTCGACAGTTTATGTTTTGGTGAATACTCAGTGTTCTTCAGATACGCAATGTTTTGGTTTTATATTACTGTGAGACACATTTCAGCAGACTTACACGAGCATTTTGGGAAAATACATCCACGGCTTTCTGGGACTCACTGCACTTTATGTTGACATCGTTTACAGAGACCTTGTGATGAGAAGAGAAGTGCAAATCAATACGGCAAATATGAAAGTGCACAAACTTCCATTTAGGTCCATTTTGCAATATCAACTCTGAATCAGAATATTTTATTTACGCACTAAAGCTGTATGACTTTAGCAGACAAAACACATTTTATTGTCTGCATAGAAGGATGAGGGATTGAAAGTTAACATGGGTTCACTTCATTTAAACCTTTTTCACAATGTCTGTTTTTCTGTTGTTCTGTAAAATTGCTAAAGGTTTGAAAATAAACATCTTGATCATCTTGATTGATTTGTGACAACTTTTGCGTTCACACTTGGTCCAAATGAAGTGAACTCTTGAGCACTTGGAATCACCCTCAACCTGGATGTACACTGGTCCACAAAACAGCATTCAATTCAAATAGATAAGATATATAATAAAATCTCAATAGAAGTTTGGTAAAAAGTAGACCATTTTTTGTTTCAACTCTTTATCTTATACCCACAAAATATACATACATCTATTGACACACATATAATCCATGAACCTGGTACAAAACGGATCTGGCTGGAAATCCTGGCTGAGAACGTGGCGACCAGACTGAGAGCACAGGGGGAACATATGAGCCAGGATTTCAGACTGGAACACAGGTAATGTATGTTTTAGAATACAGTTAATTGTGTGCAACAACAATATACAATCGCATACATATTTGTTTATGTTTTTGAGATTCAAATTATAATGAGACTCTTTGCTTTCATGTTGAAGAAGGTGAAATAATATCTGGTAAGACTGAAACTCTTTCCATCTGTAACTCCCTATGCTACCAGCAGAGGGAGGAGTTGAATTGATCTTTTTTGCTTTTTTATCACCTATTTTGATTATTGCCAGCTGCATACACAGGCAGCAATAGAATGTGCATAGAATGTAATTTCACCTGAAAAATTACTAAAACTAATGTATGGGAACGCTTTAATTTAAAAGACAGACAAACTGCTGTCAGTGTCATGTCAATGATTATTTTTACAGAACTGAGGAGCTTTAAGACAAAGGGGCATGAGTTTGTGATATTTGGGGTGGGTGGATATAAAAAACAACTTCAGGTATGTTATTGATGAGGCTGCAATGCTGTAACATGGTTAAGGGCTCAAAAAAAGTTATTATGAAATAAGTTTAGTAATTTGAGAAATGCCATGTGTGAGAAACAAAAAGAACAAATCAAGTCAAGCATCAAAGCTCAAGCATCAATGCTTGATCAAAGCTTGATCAAGCATCAAGCTTTGTCTGTATCCTAAACTTTCACATTCAGACAACATGTAGTTCATATTCAGGTCTAAAGTGAGAGTTGAAATGAAAAGGCCGTCTGTCGTATGCTGCATTGATACAGTCCTGCCTTCTGCCCCTTGTCACTCCCCAACAGGTGCACCATGATTCAATGGCCTCCAATGTCTCTGAAGCCGTTTTCAGCGGCATATTGGCAGGCTCTGAATCACCACACTCCCACCGCACCACGAGCAATGACCTCAATCTGTATTCATCCTGGCATCCTACTGTAGTTCGTTGCAGGTAAATGCCGGTTGTCCAAAGAAGTTGGTTCATGGCGTGTGATTTTCCAAGACAAGAGGGAAGATGCAATCAGAGAGAAATGTGGCAGTGTTTCTTTGCGGCTTTCAAAAAATTGTGTTTTTTTTTTTTTTACTTTTGCCGTCAAAAGATTTGCCAAGAAAATAGGAGCTTTGAGCTTGAAGTGATGTTTATTTGTTTTCAACATTTCCACCATGAAAGTGTCCCTGATGGAGCCTTTAGATGTGTCATCAGATTGTCTAAACAGCGTGTGTGCAGAATTGATTCTCAGATTTGAAATAAAAATATACAGGCATAACCGGATTTCACCAGCTTTACTCAGGAGGCATGGGACAAAGTTTGTTATGTATTATCTCTACTATTTTATCTTTCTCCAGTCTGCATTCATTTAAAGTAGCAATATGTAAGAGTCATGTGGTCCTAATATCTCAAAAGGTATTCATACATTTTGAATACTTCTTCAACTGATAACAGCAGTTCAGCCGAGATATTTGGGTTTGGGTTTACCCTCCACCCTTTTACCAATCCGAAAGTCCGGGTTGCCAGAACACACAGCATCGAGCTAATCACACTTGTAATATCACATGTGGCAACAACAAAAACATTCTTGTTGTGATTCTCAAATCTTTCATGACAAAACAAGAAATACAATTAGGATTTATTTTGGGGCCTTAGTGAAAGAGGTGCTGGTAATGGATTTGGTGGATTTGGTGTTGATAAACTGCTTGTATATTCAGATTTTATGTCTGGATTTGTCCATATGAGCAACCTGAGTCAAGGAGAGTGGGAGAGGTTGCAATAACACTTTAGGACAGATGTTTACATGCTGTCCCTTTAAAGCATTTGGAAAAAATCTAAATCACTCTATATTATATGGATGAGGGGAAGTGATGATAATGTTTAATCCTTTACGTCAACGCCTTGCAGTTCCCTATTAAAACGGCTATTCATTAAAACAAGTATGTGTAACTTACAGCCACCATCTATTCTGAAATGTGACATGGAGGAGTAGTAATGGAAGAGCGATGTCCAAGGTATAGGGCTTAGGCACAAGTGGTTGCTCCAGTGTCTGACCAAAATCAATAGACATTGGGGGGATAAATGCACCAATCAGTCAGACAGTCAGCCATATTGAGCGGGTGGCAGGCTGCAGGGTCATAACAATAGGAGGGAGAGGAGAGGGAAGATTATGTGACATATTACAGGTGCTCTCCCCTGCTGCAACATGCAACTCCAGTCATTACTCGTGAGAATGGTCACTGCAGGGTTGTGTGCTCAGGGTCAATTGCATGTTTGAGATATGATGCCCACCGAGAGCTTTGAACGTTATCAGAGCTTGAGCCTGCAGGGCGCTACAATTGTTTGTATTTTTATTTTTTCCTTTAATAGTGGCAACTCATAACTTAAAGGGAATGAAAAGGGGAAAAATAAATGTAAACCGCTTTGTAACTCTGGTCTGTGAAAGGCAGTATATACTGTAAATAATATGGGAAAATACATATACATTCCTTTGGGCCATTTTATAGAGGTTTCTCTTGTTTGTACATACTCAGAGCTGCTCAAAGCTGAGTCATTTATGTTGTAACATATGCCATTCATTTTTTTTCACATGCACGAGGCAGGTGCGTTTGAGTCCTTGCTTATGTCACGTAGCTCCCTCTAACCGAGAGACATATGGAGACTGAAGAAGTAATTGGTTTGATTATTTCATAACACCGTTTTAGCTCAATCAAAAAAAAAAAAAAACAATACGCTTTTTTTTAGAGTCTATGGTGGTCTGAGCTTGTGATATCACAGTGAACAAAATCATGAGGTTCACACAGTTTGAGCTTTATTTACCATCTGAACATTACGGAATATTCCAGAATCTATTCATTGTACGTAAAATTTATTTTCATTTCATTTTTTGTTCATTAATGAAATTATGAATGCACATTATATTGATGCACTTTTGTTTGAATGTCCTGGCCTTTCCCATCTTGCTGACATCCACCCTAACGTTCTCAGTAGGTCAGCAGATCAGTAATCTATATAAATAAAGATTACTAACGTACTTACTAACTAATTCTCAAAAATCCTCGGACTAAACATCACGGGGACTGGGCTTTTTCTGTGCCTGCTCCAACCAGCTGCCAATACACATTAGACAGACTGAGTGATTGCTGGTTTTTAAGTGACTTTGAAAAACTTCCACTCTATGTTAATGCTGGTAGAGATGGTTTGATTTATTTGTATACATTTTCCGAGCTTTTAACTGAACAATATTATTTGTATATTTCATGTTTGGTGAACAGCACTTCAGTTGTAACACAAACATGCTGTAAAGTGTGTTATAAATAAAGTTGGTATAGTATAGATAGTTTGTGGTGTCACCTGCATGTGAAAGACTGATCCTAGGAGACCACCGAAGGTAAGCAGAACACGGCCTGGTCAGTACTGTGATGGGAGACCTCCAGTGGAGAAGCTGCAGCAGTAATCTCCCAAACTCTTGTTGTGTCTTTTGGCAAGACATTTCACCCACATTGCTTAGAATGACTCTAGGATATGCGTGACTGGCTGGTGGTGGACGGACGGGCGGGTGACATATACTGGTTCATATCAAATCGCATCTGTTACTGTCTGACATGTATTCCCCAGTGTTTTTATGTATTTTTTCATGTGTTTTATGCCCGGAGCTGCTCAAACGTATTGCCCCTGGTGGGATATATAAAGTAGTCTGAATCTCAATCTCGATCTGGTTACCTCTCTTAGTCAGTCTGCCCCAGGGAAGCCGTGGCCAAAGTAGTAGTCTACCACCTCTGTCTATCAAGTGGGTACATGAAAAAAATCTATATAAGTGGTATGCATTTTTTAGATATTGTACAGATAATGCCAGGTAAAAACCAAAAGCCTTTATTCTCACTGGCATAGATTTCATTTTCCTTTCTTGCACGCCCGCTTTGATAGTCCAGGTTAGGTTATTCAAATGCTGTCACCTGCTTACAAATGACAAACCGCGTTACCATCTGTGCTGTGTTTCCACGTTTTGCATCTCCAACATTCTGCCTGTGTTTGTCCTCGCCGTGTGTCTGACATGTACCCGAAGAAATCTGGCGGTTGCCCAGACATTAGCATTCTGATAGCCCCCCTGAGGGACCCATTCTGTGGTCAAAGTAATGGACACCTGGCACCCCCTCATCCTGCATTACAGACGAAGGCGGGTGACTTTGTAAACTTTGGGGAATGATTATGGCATCTCCAACAACTTTGAATTGGTAATGCTTTGACTTCAATGGACTTAAAATTACTTTGAATTATTTAGGGTTAAAACCTCTTGTTTAGGTCACTAATGTTTTTCATGATTGTTATTATTTTCGTATTATGTTTTTATCCATTATCTAAATGCCATTATTGTTAGTAATTTTACATGTTTTTAAATTTTGTCCACTCTTTTTCTAATTGTTTAAATGAGGGGAAGAGTGCAAAGGAACTTTTTTTTTTCAATTTTGTGTGTGTTTATGTATTTATGTTTTCTTGTTCTTTAAACTCGTTTGTATTTATGTTCAGGACCCCCTCAAAAATGAAACTATTCATCTCAAGTGGTTTTCCTCAAATATCGACTTTTTGTTATTTCTTTGAATGCCACCATAGAATCTCACATATTCCATAATTTAATGTATGTCTTGGCTTTGACAGCATATCCAGCACCATTGGAAATTTCGTGATATGATAATGTTAGAAATGCAGTACTGCTGGAATAATGTAAGTCATTGAAAGTATCGACAGCTGTTTTGCCACACAAAAACCTCCTGTCTCCATAAGAACAGCCGGTCCATCGTCTCCCGTTGTGTGTTATATCACAGCACATGCAATCACAACTGTAATGTGTTTCCCACTGAGCAGTAATCCGATCCACTAAACATCTCCTTTGGACATCCTCTTCTCAACTCCTCGATTCCACCAATTGAGTGTGTGTTGGGTGGTCACAGTCAATACTAGTTTCCAGCAGGATCTTACAATTTAGTGCCTGATTTCTAACAATACTGCATTGGGTTGAGTCTGTTGTGTTTATCCATTTGAATTAGCAAACTAAAGACTGAGAGTCTCGGTTAATATGTAACTGTAAAATGTGATACTAGCAGCCAAGAGCCAACTACGATTCTCTAGAGCTCTTGAATGTAATGCTAAATGTAATCAAACATCGATGAATCTGCCTTAGCAAGTGTCTCTTACTGGTGTGGACAGCTCTTGTGTTTGCATGTTTCAGGACCACGGACAGCTCCTTCTCTGGCTCTCTCTCTCTCTCTCTCTCTCTCTCTCTCCCTGCATCATGTGGGTGGTGAAGAGCAGCAGTGACTCACACCAGCCCCATTCTATATTTAACAACAAATCATACAAAGTAAATACAACAACACAAAAATACACAAAAATCTTGTTTTGGGGTCTCTAAATTATGGAAGCCCGTTTCCGCCATGTAAAAAAAAAAAAAAAGCCTACAGAAAGTTAAAATTTCGACTTTAAAAGTCAAAATTTCGACTTTAAAAGTCAAAATTACGACTTTAAAAGTCAAAATTACGAGTTTTCAACTGCGCACGTGCAGTTTAAAACTCGTATGTGTTGTTGTCTGGAACGGTCTCTGGTCATCCCTGTTATAGATCCATGACCATGGGTCATCCTCTACCTGCAGATTATGTGAAGATATTTCCTACAGACAGTGACCACATCCATGAAGTAGCAGCAATAATGTTGTGGTAGTAATCGCGTTAAAATGCAAACGGTCTTTCCGTTTATGATTAGAATCCGCTTCAGAAGCCTCTGTGGAAGACTGACTGTGGAAGATTAATAATAAAACACATGCGGCTGTTCAAAGTCATTGAGCATCAACTGGTGACGTCTGGTCAGTATCATTGCGATCGATGGATGCACCAGAAATGCAGTGAATATTATTGTGACTGACAGAGAGACCGTTCGCGATTACTGGACAGTGAGGGAGGTCCGCAGACAGAGGCAGGAGAACCACAGACAGAGGCAGGAGAACCACAGACAGAGGCAGGTAAACCACAGACAGAGGCAGGTAAACCACAGACAGAGGCAGGTAAACCACAGACAGAGGCAGGTGAACCACAGTCACGGGCACTGACAATATTACCCTTTTGGAATTGCGATCAGTGCATTGAAGAGTATGTGACGTGTTTGCGTGCACGCGGGGGTGAGCTGATGGAGCGAGCGTGTGGTAAAGTTGTTGGCGTATGAGCAAGAACACAGAGACATATAGGGAATAAGTGCCTTGTCTGATTATTTTATTGTGACAAAATAAAGCCCACGACTCTTTTAGCAACAAACCGGAGAAATAACTCTGCAGATAACAGTGAGGGTCTTTGAAAAGGGTTAGAAATAGATAAACCCATTATAGATGCATGAATAAAACCCCGTACACAACACGTAGAAGGCGCATAATTTCAGCCGTGGAAACACTCGCTCCGTGTGGACCCCTCTCAGCGCCATCGTCTGGTCAGAGTGGTCTACAGCAGATTGGATTGGAATGTCTCGATGGCTCATTTTCCTTTGATTTATTATAAAAACGAATTGCTCACATTATTTGTTACTATGTCGAAATAAGAAGTCCATCCATCCATCCATTTTCTTCCGCTTTATCCGTTGCCGGGTCGCGGGGGCAGCAGTCTAAGCAGAGACGCCCAGACTTCCCTATCCACACACACCTCCTCCAGCTCGTCCGGGGGGACCCCTAGGCGTTCCCAGGCCAGCTGAGAGACATAGTCTCTCCAGCGTGTCCTGGGTCTTCCCCGGGGCCTCCTCCCGGTGGGACGTGCCCGGAACACCTCCCCAGGAAGGCGTCCAGGAGGCATCCTGAACAGATGCCCGAGCCACCTCAACTGGTTCCTCTCGACGTGGAGAAGCAGCGGCTCTACTCCGAGCTCCTCCCGTGTGACCGAGCTCCTCACCCTATCTCTAAGGGAGCGCCCAGCCACTCTGCGGAGGAAGCTCATTTCGACCGCTTGTATCCGCGATCTCGTTCTTTCGGTCATTACCCACAGCTCATGACCATAGGTGAGGGAGGGAACGAAGATTGACCGGTAAATTGAGAGCTTTGCCTTTCGGCTCAGCTCCCTCTTTACCACAACGGTCCGATACAGAGACCGCATCACTGCGCACGCTGCACCGATCCGCCTGTCAATCTCACGCTCCATCCTCCCCTCACTCGTGAACAAGACCCCGAGATACTTGAACTCCTCCACTTGAGGGAGGACCTCTCCACCCACCTGGAGAGAAATAAGAAGTCGTTTGATTTAAATGTTGTATATATGTAAATTGAATTTAACATAAATAAATAAAAAGACAGCTCCTCCCTGCGTCCTACGACCGCGGTCTGGGGCTTAAACAGGAAAGTTTTACAGAATCAATCAAACAACATTATTTCTGGCTACTTCAAGGATGCAGTGGTCGCTGTCGGCAATATCTTCACATAATCTGCAGGTGAAGGACGTCCAGAGACCGTTCCAGACACAACTCGAAATTGTGACTTTTAAAGTCGTAATTTTGACTTTTAAAGTCGAAATTTTGACTTTTAAAAGTCGTAATTTTGAGTTTTAAACTCAACATTTGGACTTTCTGTATGCTTTTTTTTTTTTTTACATGGCGGAAACGGGCTTCCATACTAAATAAATAAAACATAATCATATGCATAAAAAAATAAACATACATATACACTATGATTGTATACAATAGACGCATGATTTTTAATTCAAAATGTGCATCTGTGCATGTATTTTAATGTCTTATTATAGATGAATATTAGGTGATTCATGAACATTTTTCGTTTTAATTCATGTGTTGGATTTTTGTATGCTATGTTATTGCATCATAATATGAAAGTTTTGGCTCTGGAGTGGAATTTCATCAGAATTGTATATAATTTATCGCAATTAATAATTAGGAGAATACATGCTCTATCTCAAATTGCCTCGATTCATGGATCTGCACAATTCTATGGAGAAGAAATGCAAACAGACAATGGATGAATAAGCCAATTGTTAGTTACAGAGTCTATTTTACGTCTATGTTTATCTCTTGCCCCACACAGGAGCTACATTCCCTTGGCTTGCGATAAACCCAAAAATGTATTATTCTTGCAAAAGTGAAATTTATTTTGAAGTGAAGACGGGTGATGTCTTTGTTTCACTGCATGAGAAGACTTTAGACAAATGACATATGTCTCTATTGTATTTTTTTAAAATGGATGTTTGGAGAGGAATGTTGAATTATTCTGTTGCACCAATGGGGAAAAGAGTGTGTGTGAGTGCTTGTGTGTTAGTGTGAGTGAGTATATGGACAGGCTGGGGGTAAAAAACAACTACTGGATGGATTGAGGTAGAATTTGGTGCAGATACAATGTGATAGTAGGAATATAGATGGAAATATGAGGTGAGGTTAGTAGCCTCCGAGTGCTTATTAATTAATGTTATTTTGTTTTTTTTACCATTACTATACCAAGTCAATTTGGTAGTAATCAAGGGAGAATTCAATACAGAATAATTGTGTAGTTGTACAAAAGCGTTTTTTACTCAAATCCAAATAGGACAGCTGAAGGAAACTACACTTTTCTCTCCGATTTGCCAGAACCACCCAGAAACATAGAAAAATCAGTGCCCAGAGTGAAACTGTGAAATCCACTTGAATGGCTCTGCAAGCATTCATCTGAGCAATATGTTTTTGGATGGATGGATGGATGTAAGCTACAACAATGAAATCATATGAAATGGATACTCGAACATTGGGAGTAGATATAATAAAAACAAATACTAGAAAAATCAAACCAATCTAAACAAGGTGTCAAGCTTTGATCATGTTTGTGTGTGGTACATTTTTTAAGGAAGGGGCAGGCAACATAAGATTTCTCTCTTCTGTCTGCTCCTTTTCAATTATGTGATGGGACAACAACTATTATAAATGTAAGTGTAAATTGTTGAGTATTGTCATGTCCACAGTTGAAATGAATACGCGTATACAAACTGTGTACAGCGCTTTCCCGCTCTCTACCAGTGATCCTGCTCCCTATGACTCCTAGAAGTGTGTTATTATTGCATTTCTCCATCCATCCTGATGTCCGAACAGCTTTTTTTTCTGATCTGTTGTTGAAAAGTCCTCCCTAGATGACTGCTGTTCAGATTTAGGGCTACACAAACATACTTCACCTTGGAGAGACCCATGAGGAAAATGCCGTTAGACTTATTAGATTTAAGCATGTTTATTGATTGAGCATGTTTGGCGCCCTAGGCCCGGGAGGGATGCTGTTGAGCACGGCGCTTGCTCGCGTGCATAATCCCCAAAAAGCGGGCCTGCGATTGGGATAGCAGGACGTACTGCGCGGGCCTGAGAGCATGAGTGAGAGGCTTCTCGCACGGTCGCTCAGCCAGGCTGCGTCCGCTGGGGCCCGTGTTTGTTTAGGCAGGGCGAGCTGAGAATATGAGCGTGCTCATATTCAGCTAGACGCTGAAGCAGGGGAATCTTTGAGCGAGCTGAGAACATGCGCGCATGCGCATGTTCAGCCAGACGCTGCAGCAGAGGAATCTTTGAGCGAGCTGAGAACATGCGCGCACGCGCATGTTCAGCCAGACGCTGAAGCAGAGGAATCTTTGAGCGAGCTGAGAATATGAGATGCATGCTCATATTCGCCAGACGCTGAAGCAGAGGAATCTTTGAGCGAGCTGAGAATATGAGATGCATGCTCATATTCGCCAGACGCTGAAGCAGAGGAATCTGAGCGAGCTGAGAACATGCGCGCATGCGCATGTTCAGCCAGACGCTGAAGCAGAGGAATCTTTGAGCGAGCTGAGAACATACGCGCATGCGCATGTTCAGCCAGACGCTGAAGCAGAGGAATCTTTGAGCAAGCTGAGAACATGCGCGCACGAGCATGTTCAGCCAGACGCTGAGCAGGGGAATCTTTGAGCGTTTGAGGAAAGTGCGTGCCGCCACCAGAATCTTATTGCTTACTTGCTTTTCAGGGAGCTTACGAGGAAGCCGGTAGACGTTGTGCTGCCATGATAGCGGTCGCATCTGGCCTGATGTAGGTGGAGAAAGCCGAAGAGGACCAGCGCCCCAGCTGTTGCAGAGAAGAGTGGGGGAGCCCCAGCGAGGCCGCGCGCGTGGCAGCGCCTATCCTGAAGGAGTGGGCTGTATAGAGCTGGGGAGACAAATTGCAGAGGAGCAGTAGGGATCTTAGCTGAGCTCTGAACCAGGTTGCTGTTATGGGAAGGTTGTCTGGAGCGGGAATTGGAGGTCCGTTAAAATCTTTTTGCGGCGGAGGCGAGTGTAACGCATCATGGACCTGTAGGGGCAGAGAGATGTGTCGGAGCGAGCTATTATTGTGTTGCAGGCGCCTTTGATCTTTAAATGTTTGAGATGAAGGTTGAAATGGTCAGGGGACATTATGTTGGGTGAGAAGAGCGACCTTTGTTTAATGCTTCCACTACGTCGAGATTATCACGCATGACAGAGATCCTCTTTCTCTGCCACGTGTGATTCCACGCGCGCAGGCCACGACCACTGGGAATGTCTCGTGTAGGGCAGAGGAAATGCTCTGGGGAAAAGTAGCGGGCCACGGCCCGGCGAACCACTGGTCCTGGAAGAACCCCCAAAACCCACGGAAGGGGCAGCGTCCGTGTAGAAGCGGAGACCTGTAGGGGCAGAGAGACATACCGGAGAGGGCCATTGATGTTGCAGGCGCCCTTACGCTTAGAATCTTGGGTTGGAGATTAGATAATCAGGACAGTAGGATAGGTTGGGAAAAGCCGTGTCTCGGACCGCATTGAAGGTTGAGTGAGCAATGGTGAGACGCTTATGCAGAGAAGCCATTGAAGGAGAGCAGGAAGATGCTGCGAGGAGGGCACACATGTACTTGGAAGATGAGCCGGAGTTCAGTGCCGCTGCAGGATGGGCAGCATGATGGGGAGCCTGCGATCAGAAGAGTGAAGAATACAGGTATGGATGCCTTTGATTAGGAGTCCGATTGACGGCTCAGCGCAGCTACTTGGCCAGCTGCATCTGATAGATCAGAAGATTAAGTAGAGAGATGAAGCACGACCGCCGAAGCGACCCTGGGAGCATAGGTGCGAGTCCAGCGCAGCGCGGCATACTCAGCCGGGCTGCATCCATTAGAACCGGGATAAGCTTCTGAGAGAGTGGGTTGCAGCAGTAGCAGTAGCAGCAGCGGCAGCAGCAGTAACCTCAGATAATAACAGCAATAGTCCTGTATCAAGCCGCGGCAGCAGCAGTAGCAGCAGCAGCAGCAGCAGCGTCCTTAGAAAATAACAGTAATAATTCTGTATCTAAGCCACAGCAGTAGAATGTTGTTGTAGCTGTTCAGTGTTTCAGTAAAAGAGATGCAAGTGAAGAGAGATGGCAAAGTAAATGAAGCAGCAGCAGCAGTAGTAGCAGCAGTAGCCGTATGAAGCAGCAGCAGTAGCAGTAGCAGTATGAAGCAGCAGCGCAGTAGCAGTATGAAGCAGCAGCAGCAGTAGCAGCAGCAGCAGCTGCAGCATCCGTAGATAATAACAGCAATAATCCTGTATCAAAGCCAGAGCAGTAGAATATTGTTGTAGCTGTTTAGTGTTTCAGTAAAAGAGATGCGAAGTGAAGAGAGATGTCAAAGTACATGAAGCAGCAGCAGCACGGCAGCAGATGCAGTATGAAGCAGCAGCGGCAGCAGTAGCAGCAGTAACGGTAGCAGCATGAAGCAGCAGAAGCAGCATTAGCAGGAGCAGCAGTAGCAGTAGGAAGCAGCAGCAGTAGCAGCAGTATGAAGCAGCAGCAGCAGCAGCGGTTGCAGCATCCGTAGATAATAACAGCAATAATCCTGTATCAAAGCCACAGCAGTAGAATATTGTTGAAGCTGTTTAGTGTTTCAGTAAAAGAGATGCGAAGTGAAGAGAGGTGTCAAAGTAAAGAAGCAGCAGCAGCACGGCAGCAGTAGCAGTATGAAGCAGTAGCGGCAGCAGTAGCAGCAGTAGCGGTAGCAGTATGAAGCAGCAGAAGCAGCATTAGCAGCAGTAGCACCACAATGCGATTCATACGAACAACAGACGTGTCACGCCAGCGTGCGCCGCTTGTCTCCGTGAGCCAGGTTACAACGTGTCTGAAAGAGCCAAGCCGTAGAGACAGGTGCAACCTGGGAGACCGCGGAGCGGCAGCGGCAGGAACAGCAGCAGCGGCACATGTAGTAGCAGGAGCAGCAGGAGCAGGCAGCAGGAACAGGCGGCAGCAGGAACAGCAGCAGCGGCACATGTAGTAGTAGGAGCAGCAGGAGCAGGCAGCAGGGACAGGCAGCAGCAGGAGCGGCAGCAGGAACAGGCAGCAGCGGGAACAGCAGCAGCGGCACATGTAGTAGTAGGAGCAGCAGGAGCAGGCAGCAGGGACAGGCAGCAGCAGGAGCGGCAGCAGGAACAGGCAGCAGCGGGAACAGGCAGCAGCGGGATCAGGCATCAGTAGGAACGGCAGCAGGGACCGCAGCAGCGGCGGTCAGAGAACCATGCCCATGGTTGTTTAAGAACCTGAGGAAATAAATCAACCCGAATCCGAAACATTCCCATGCGAATAACAGATGTCCCCTGGAGCCATCTTGCTGCTTTGGTTATGGCAGATACGCATGAACGATCACTTTTCCATGCGTTCATTAGCTCCACCTCCACTTCAAACCCATTGCATATTCACATTGGCCCTTTTTCTTTCTGCTGCACTTTCAAAATGCAACAACTGCAGTTTAGTTACCCAATTTAATACCAGTGACCTAGCTATTTAAATGCATGGCCCCTCCTTCCTCCTGCAGATAGACGAATTTAAATACATTCATTTAACAATAGTGACCTGCGAGTAATGAGATTAATGCTGTAAAGATGGCGCCGTGGCAAGAGTTCTGGTGTGTGCCGTCTGGAACACGATGGGGTAGTCTTTGCACATATTTCCAACGTGGTTTTACTGCAAGTGGCAGAACATGAATCTGAATTATGCACATTGCTCCTCTTATATCCCTCAGACAATAGAGATTGATGCCATTTAATATGCATTGCCCCTCAGTTAGCTCAAACACGTGTGAAAACGGAGCCTGCAGACCAAGCACGGGGCGAAAACTGACGCCTGCAGTCAAGTGTGTAGGGCAAAAACCGGCCGCCTGCAGCCTAGACTCCGGGATTAATCCGTCCGCGGTCGGCACACTCACTGTACTCACGTGCCAGGAGACTTGGGAAAAGCAACGGGACAACGCGGCACCGCCAAACGGAGGCAGGGACATGCACGGCACCGCCAGACCGTCTGCGCGCGGCAGCAGACCACAAGGAACGAGCAGCACAGAACCTGCAGAGGGGCCCCGCGGAGGGGCCCCGCGGAGGGGCCCCGCGGATCAGCCCACAGAGGAGGAGAGCAGTGGAGACACGCGAACCACAGCAGGTGCAGGGACGCGGAGGAAGAGCAGACCACGAGCAGCCAGACTGAGGACAGCCGGGCCACGCGCACGAGCAACACGTGAGCAGAAGCGACCCCTCCAGAACAACGCATGCATTTGCGAACAGGTGCGTTAGCGACATGCACCTTGCAGGCTTCAGAAGTTTGCAGACTTCAGAAGGCCGGCAAGTGGGAGTCTCCGGCTTTTAACTTGCTGTCCTGGTGGTTATTGGTTGGCTGGATGTGGGCGTTGCTGGTCTGATGAGCCGAGGAAGAGCAGCCTGTAGATCTGGGCAAGCAGCAGCCGGGTCTACCACAGTGAACTTTCGCGAAAGCTCCATATTGAATTCACTGGATACAAACACCCAGCTGCACAATCACAAAAGGGGAAAATCAGTCACAAAAAAGCCGGGGGCGGGTGTCCATAATTTAGAGTAATCCAATTGAATATGATTGCCCATTGTCTATGTATAGATTTGTCTCAATTCGTGTATAATATTGATTTATTTTTCATACTCGCCATGGCGCTCGTCCTTATTATGTATCATCCTCTCCTGGAGAAATGTTGGTCTCTGTCAAAGTGTGCACAAACAAGATGAATGGGAGATCCAAACAGAGCATTCATCAGTGTTCTGTCCTTTATGCCCTGTCAACCTATCAGCACACTAATTCTAATCACTTCTCTCCTATGCCATAAAACCTTCTAATGTGTCAAGGCAAAAATATGCATTGCAGGAATGACTGGACAGTTTCTTTTCCGCTGACAGATCTGTAAAGAAAATGTAAACGCATGCACTGGGGAGTTGTTATACATTGGTGTATTGTGGTATTGTGATGGTATTGTGGTAGACTATGCACTTTTCTGATGGGGTCTGCCACCAACATGTGACCATGAATATGTCATTGCTTTGCTTGTAATGTACCTCACTAATGTACAACCATTTGTGCACTATTTAAATTACCTTTGAGTCATGGTATACCAGATTACATATGAGCTCTAAACTAAATGTTGCTTAAAAACTGCATATTTTAAGTACGTTTTCACTCATGTGTTAATTAGAGCTGGCCGAGATTTACAAACAATTATTCACTGATAAAAAATGATAAGACTTAAATATTGTCACTAAATCATCTTTTTTTGATGTAATTAAACCAATCCAAAAACTGAAGCTTATTAAAACTTCCAGAGAACTTGTCAAAAACCAGAGAGCTTGTACCAACACCTGTGCTGAGGATTCCTGTCCGCCTTCTGATTCAGGCTTGAATTGATTATAAAATCCTTCTGCTTGTCTACAAGGTCCTCCACAGTCTGTAGCTCCATCTTTGTGATTTTCTTGTGCAGTATACGCCCGTACGCATTTTCAGATCTTCAGACGGCAGCTTCCTCAATTTCATTGTAAAGCGCTTTGTGACTTTGGTCTGTCAAAGGTGCTAAAAAAATAAAGAATACTTACATGCTTTGTGAAACTGGATGTTGGTCTACAGCTGCCTCCCTTCAATATGATCCCTGTACATTGAAAAGTGGACTTTAAAATGTATTATGTGCCTGTGATTTTTTATTTTTTTCCTACTCAAAGTTAAGCACGTTGAGTTGCATTATTTGTAATTATTTTTTCTCGCAATTAAACCTAAAATATAGTTGAATAGGGTTCATCTTGTCTTGTAAGTAGATTAAGTGTATCGTTTCTTCTTACCAGGTTATTGTTAGATAGCAACGTTTATACCTTGACATATTTTGATGGCAAACTTCAATCTTCCTCAGAAGCCTCTCGCAATGTCTGCCTTTGAAAGACGTCAGGGTAATTACATCGCTATATTACAATAACCTTGTATAGAAGAACCAAACAACTTGAACGTAAAGCATTAATAATAAGGGAAAGAGGCATTATGACAGTATGAATAAAATAAACAAGATAAGATTAAAGTTTCAGGCCCACAACGCCTTGTTCAGGGCTTACATACAAGGATCACCAGTGGGTAATGTTTTCATCATGGTTTGTTAGTGTCCCTGTTAGCAACATAACTGAACAAATTATTGTTTTTTAATGAAATGTTCTTGGGACCTCAGAAATAGGACTCGGATCCATATTTTTTTGTTAAGAAATACTATTTTTGTGTAGATAATGTAGTTGTTGTATGCATTCCCTGCTGGCACTGGCACTGTCTGCAAAAGTAAATACAGTTTTTTGCATTGAATTGAATAGAATTGAAGAAACGAAACGCCTCTTGACGGAGGTCTGTGCCCTACGAGTGGTTATCTAGTTGCATGATTTTTACATTCTAGCGTAAGGTCAATTAGAACCGAGTCAAGTCAAGTTCTTGTCTCAAATGAAAATGGGAAAAAAAAAATGAACCGAAATCTAATTTAGATCAGCTTTTTCAGATGGATGAGTGAAGTTGTGATCAGTTTTTTGCAAGTTTGAAAAGATAAACAAAATAAAATTTTTTTTTTTTTTTACGTGGGGTTAAATGTATTATTCTAGAAGATATATGTATCCCACTTTGAATCAATATTAACTAAAATAAATTCTAGTGTGAGCACAAATGCCTCTGCAGCTGTCCTGTAACACCCCAGCGACACCTTGAGGGAAGGTTATGCACATCAAGAAACTGCAAAACTCTCCAACTCCTCTCGACATTTTCCCATCAGCGTTCGTGACATTCAAGCCTTAGCTTCCACTTGGTCCGTCAACGCCAGCGCCGGGGGTCATCCTGAGGGCTCATTTGTCTACGGCTACAATAGCTAGTTGATTTTTTAAGACCAGCAGAACATGAGAAAATGCTGCAACATTGAATCCAGGAGCAAATGAAATCATCATCATTAAATTTTATCTTGTCCTTAGAAGACACAGATTTATTCATATATATATATATATATATACTTTTGTTTATATTCTTAAACCTTTTCCATTTACATTGTACCTGTTTTGAAGACTCTCTACCTGGCAAGACTTCCAAAAACTCAATGTTAACGGTCATTTGAGAGCCAAAATATACGGCTGTATCATGACCATTAAGTATAATACATAGTTCCCACAGACCAATGAATGTCACATGACCTCCTCGGAGACGCCATCTTTGATGGCACGCTGCTGTGTTTGTGCATTCCATTAAACAGAAGAATGAGAATAAATGTAGATATTCAAACGCAAATTGGAAAAAAAGGGCAACTTTTGAGCAAATAATTGTATATTAATACAATGGCACCACAGTTTAACGTGCTACGGACATGTTTTACATATTTGATCAAATTATGCAGCAAAAATTAACAAGCAATGCAAACATTTCTCAAAAACTTTAGATTTAATACCAGTTGGAGCTCCATTTAATTATTTTAATTATATTAACAATTAATTTAATTAATGCTAATGCCACACGGACACTCTGGATTGCTGTTATTGTTTATTTCCGCGTTTTTGACCGTATGTTTTGGTGAATGGTGGGCAACTGATTTTTCCAGGCGTAAAGAGCAGTTTATTTTATGACACAGATCTTTTTACAGAAGCAATGCTGTTTGTGAACATTGTTTTAGCCCACCATAGAACTATTATTATCTATTTAATACATTTACGTTGCCCTCGAGAGCCTCGGACGCGACACCGATCCTCCTCATAATAAAGTAATCTAAATAATGAAACTCTCAAGTTACCAGATATCAGCATACACAAGTTAGTACTGAGTAAATTACGTCTGTCAACACATTATGAGATACGATACGCACCTGACACAAAGTGCTCCGAGCATATTCTTGCGTGTTTTGAGGGAGTTTCTTGCCTGTTTATCTTCGCAAGCCATAACCTCCGTGGTTGTTCTGACAAAAGCTTAGTCTTCTCACATTCATGAAGTCTAATGATGGGTATACTGTAAAATCCAAGTTTAACGGAACCTCCGGCACGATTTGAACATCCATTGACCCAGCAGGAGATGACCATTTTCAACTTTATCACGACATTAACACGTTTCAGCTTCTTTTTCTATTGTTTTGCCCACAGCATGCCAACTCAAATGGCGCCGGGTCGGCAAATCCCCGTATGTAGTGACGTCATGTGGGAACTATGTATAGTCTGAGCAAGTGTGTCATCTTGTTCCTGTTGTACAATCTATAATGAGATTCTTCTCAGGTTTTTAATCAGTGATCTGAAGATGTGATTCAGCGCTTTATGCAGTGATTTTATACTTTTTTTCACATTCCTGCCAGGCACCAAATATGAATCATGCCAGATCAGCATATGTGATAAATGGGACAGGAGTTCCTGAGGGGGCCATGCCTTACAGGTGGTGAGGACTCCAAGAGGTTTTGTGCAGCAGCTCAGCAGGACACAAACTAAAATATGCCTACCTCACTCATGTTAAAACCCTTTAATGGGGCCTGCGTAAACGGCATTGGTAACAGATCTGTAAACATTCCAAATATTTTTGGTTTTTTTACTCTAAAGACAGAACATGTTCACCAGTTTACAGACATGAAATTGGAGTGATACAATAACAATGGCTTAACAATCTATCAAACAGATAGAACCCTGGACCCTGCGAGAGTAATCCATGCCCCATGAAATCAAATATACACATAATGCGTCTCTGGACCTCTTAGGACATACAAGAGAAAATCCAGAGTTGATAAGTCAAACAGAAATTGAATTTGAAAAAAGCATGAAGCCATTTACCTCTCACTTGTTATCCATACTGTGAGAAAGATTATATTACTATTATAATAGTGTTATGTTGTTGCATGACCACTCCTTAGGGGACCGTTCAGGCAGCATGAAATCATAAATATAACAGTATTAAATATAGTGCTATACATATTATTAAGTAGCCATACGTGTGTTCACGTTGAGAGGTAAATCCATTTCTATCGGACACCCTCCTCTCAACTCTTCTATTCAGGCGAAAGACTGCGTGATGTCTGTCAACTGTCAATTCACCACAGGCTTGTGGATCCCGCCTCCTAATTATTTGCTATTAATATTTCATAATGGAAGCTGTGTCGACTTTGAGCTTAAGAAATTCACCAGACTGGCGTACTTATAGCTGTCAAAACATATTATGTTTTGGGGACATTTTGTGGGTGCCAGTGTTGCTTAAAGTTACTTAATTAGCCAGGAGGAGCTTTTAATACTTACTTTAAATATGATAAATAACATTTTGACAGCCAACACCACAGCCACATTTTAAGCATTTTCTCCATGTTCAGGGACAGTTAAAGTGTAGCATCTGTTTCTTCAGGTGGGCTCTAATTGCTCGTCCATTGAGACATTGTTAGTGTTTCTTTTATAAGCTCTTTCTTTATGGATGTTAAATCCATGAGTAACCGATGATATTACACTTTTGATCAAGCAGCACAGTTGGTAGAACAACTGTGATGCTTATGAAAAAAGGGATACATTAAAGATATATCAGGTCCAAGGTGGCAGGTCATACAGAGATGGGCGTTTTATCGCGGGAGTGAGCACGCGTTTTTGACGTCTCTGCTCTGTTTACCCTTTTAAGCCTTTTAAAGCCTTTTAAAGCCTTTTAAACACGTTTTTACGGTGTATTAGTGTCTTTTGTACACTCTAGTGTTTTTACCTTAAATGCAATGGTTCCAGAGCATCACGTCTTTTAACACAAAGACCCAATCGAAACGCGCTAGCTCGGAGGCTACCACGAGCGCACCACAGACATGGAAAGTGACACTGCAATGACCACGAACGACATTAGTCGCCTCACATTGGAGCTTCGTGAGAGGGACCGTGCCACTATTGCAGACCTCCGTAAAGAAGTCCTTCGCCTCACTGCAGAGCTGCAGGACAAACAGTCACTCGTGTCCAAACTTTTTGATGTCGCTGGCGGGCAGCACTCACGGCTTATGTCACTGAGCGCTGCATACTGTGACACTGTCGTGTGGGAGAGGTCTGTCAGCTCTGGACCCTCTTGTTCTACACCTAAGTGCCCGGTTCCGAATGAGGAACCCGCGAACTGCGAGGAGCCATCCAGCGCCGTGGCCCATGTCCTGAGCCTGTCAAACCGCTATGCAGCACTCTCCGCTGACATCCCAGCCCCCTCAGCAGAACCCCTGGACTCTGCAGCGTACTCTGCCGTTCGTGGATCCAGGTCCACTGCGAGAAAAACGCTCCTAAAGGAAGCCGTCCTCAGACGAAAGAGTGGTCATTCCCCTTCTCTGACCCCAGTGCATCACCACCACTTACCTTCACCGGGTCAGCAGCAGCGACCCGAGCCTGCTCCTCACGCCGCTCCAGCGTCTCCGAGCACACAGCGTGGGTTGCCCGGAGCTGGGAATCAACACCCCCGCTCCCCTCCATGTGTTCAGCAGCGCCCTGGTTCGGACTCATCCGGCCATGGACACCGAGCGCCTTCTCCGCGGCCGCGTCCACTCTTCGCCCCGACTACTTTGATTGTTGGAGATTCCATCGTGAGACACGTCCGCTTTTTTAACGCGGTCACTCAGTGTTTTCCCGGAGCCACTGTACCAGACCTGCTCATCCGTCTCCCTCCTCTGCTTCAGTCCCTGCCTGATACCATTTCAAAGGTAATCGTGCATGTGGGGATCAACGACATGAAGCTGCAGCAGTCCGAGGTCACAAAGAAGCATTTTATGGATCTATTCCGTCTTCTCCAGTCCTCTGGGTTGTGTGTTTTTATCTCTGGTCCAGTCCCGACTGTAAACCGGGGAGACTGCTTGTACAGTCGCGTTGTGGCGCTGAATATGTGGCTCCAGTCTACATGCAGCACTTTTAACTTTGTTTTTGTGAACAACTTTGGCCTGTTCTGGAAGCGTCACGTGGCCTATCGTCCAGACGGTCTGCACCCGAACAGATACGGCACCAGTTTGTTGATGGACTTTTTACGCCATGTTGTTCAGTGCTCCCCGAGGGGGGCGTGACTGTTTACATCCGAGGCCTCTCGGCCCCCACTACCACCTTCCTCCTCCACTCCAGCACCGGGTGAGTACTGTGGTGCAAACACTGACCCCTGTCCGTCTGGCAGTGTAATACCAGTCCTGCCACTGAACGGCACTTACTCAGTCATGCATCTGGAACTTAACAAAGTAAAACAGAGTTCACTTTTTAAACCAATAGAGACAGTGTGTGTTCCTCGCACCGGCTCAGAAATGTGTTTTAATTTGAATAAACACAAATATAACAGAAGGACAGCAGTTAGACGGTCCAACTCAGGAAATCTAATTCCAATTCTTTGTAGTCAATCAACTAAACCCACTGACACTGACATTATTTTTAACCTTGCTCTGCTTAATGTCAGATCACTATGCAATAAATCCTTTTTAATTAATAATTTTATCTGTTCTTATGATCTTGACTTTATGTTTATGACTGAAACTTGGCTTGACCATAATACAGAAAATGCAGTTTTAATAGAAACAACACCACCAAATTTCAAATTTGAATCAGAAATTCGAGAAAATAAAAGAGGAGGAGGCACAGCAGCAGTTTTTAAAGATTGTATTGTCTCCCATAGAGTACCTCTTGGGAAATTTTCCTCATTTGAGTATGTCTCTTTTAAAATAGAACAAAAACAATCTTCTATTCTTATTATTGTTGTGTACAAGCCGCCACAGTCATGTCATAGTTTCACTGATCATTTCACCGAGTTGCTTTCAGTTGTGTGCACAGACTTTGATAGTTTAGTCGTCATAGGTGATTTTAATATACATGTAGATAACGTTAATGATAGATACGCGAAAGAGCTGAGCTCTGTGCTGGAAACCTTTGGTCTCACTCAGCATGTGAGTGGCCCCACCCATAGCAGAGGACACACTCTCGATCTGCTAATTACTAAAGGGGTTAATATCTCAAATGTAAATGTGGCCAATGTTGCTCTGTCAGATCATTTCTGTGTATTTTTTGATATGTGTCTCAATAGTAAAGCACGAGCTGAATCCTCAATCGTTAGAAGAAGAAGACACATAAACAAAAATACAGGTGAACTTTTCATGGGGATGATAAACTTTGATAACACGTTGTGTTCTACTGTGGATGAATTACTTAACTCTGTCACCTCTAGTGTTTTGGATGTTCTGGACACGATTGCTCCTGTAAAGGTCAAAATTGTTACAAATAAGCAAAAGGCGCCATGGACAAAAGCAGACTCTGTCAGGGCACAGAAGAGAGAGTGCCGGAGAGCCGAGCGGAAGTGGCGAAAGTCAAATCTCCAAGTTGACCATGAGATCTTCAAAGATGCATTGTGCAAGTTCAACAGTGTGCTACGTAGAACGAGGGAAACTTATTTTTCCGAAACAATCGAAGGTTGTAGTGGCAATCTACGCGTTCTGTTCTCAGCGGTAAATAAATTGACAAATCCCCCTGTTAAGATGCCATCAGAGCTTACCTCCAAAACCAAATGTAATGAGTTTGCAGAGTTTTTTAATGACAAAGTCCAAGGCATCAAAAATGCCATCACCTCCACAGTAGAAATTACAATCCAACAGCCAGTGAAGCTTTTTGGGCTGACACACTTTACACCAGTACAAAATGAAACTGTCCAAAGATAATTACAAGTCTGAGTTCTTCTACATGTAGCCTGGATGTATTACCTCCTAGATTTCTTAAATCTGTTCTGAGCAGTCTTTTACCTTCACTCACGCATATAGTAAATATGTCTCTTGAATCTGGAACATTCCCAATGGCCCTGAAAACGGCAGTCATCAGACCCCTCCTAAAAAAGAGGAGTCTGGATGCCTTGGCACTTAAAAGTTATCGGCCCATTTCAAATCTGCCTTTCATGGGTAAAATTCTAGAAAAAGTTGTCTATCACCAACTTACAGAATTTTTAATAATCAATCACTCTTTTGATATGTTCCAGTCTGGTTTTAGACCCCACCACAGCACAGAGACCGCTCTAGTGAAGGTAACAAATGACATCAGACTTAACACTGACGCAGGAAAAGTCTCAGTTCTTATCCTGTTAGATTTGAGTGCTGCTTTCGACACTGTCGATCATGGTATCCTCATTCAGAGACTTGAGGACTGGGTTGGTGTTTCTGGAACAGCCCTAAGCTGGTTTGTATCCTACCTACAGGACAGAAAATATTTTGTGGAGATCGGAAACTGTGTCTCAGACCATCTGGCCCTGACCTGCGGAGTGCCACAGGGCTCAATCCTGGGGCCTCTCCTGTTTAATATTTACATGCTGCCTCTGGGTAGGTTAATACACAGTAATAACGTGTCCTATCACAATTACGCTGACGATACTCAGGTCTATGTGTCCCTGACAGCAGGAGAACATGGACCAGTGGACTCGCTCCTTCACTGTATCCAACAGATCAGTGATTGGATGCAAAATAACTTTCTCCAGCTAAACACAGAAAAAACTGAAATTATTGTTTTCGGACCTCAGAAACAAAGAGAGAGCGTTATCTGCCACCTCCAGTCTCTCTCCCTGAAACCCTCAACTCAGGTCAGAAATCTAGGAGTAATAATGGACTCAGACTTGAATTTCAATAGCCACATATCATCTGTGACATCATCAGCTTACTTCCACCTAAGAAACATTGCTAAAATTAAAAACATTGTGTCTAAAGCAGACTTGGAGATTCTTATCCACGCATTTGTCTCCAGTCGATTGGACTACTGCAATGGCTTGTTCACAGGTCTCTCTAAACAAGCGGTAAAACAGCTGCAGTACATCCAAAATGCTGCAGCTCGAGTCCTGACTAGAACCAGGAAGTACGACCACATTAGTCCGGTCCTCAGGTCTCTGCACTGGCTTCCTGTGGCTCAGAGAATAGATTTTAAAGTAGCTTTACTTGTGTACAAGTCTCTCCATGGCCTCGCACCAGGGTACATCCGCGACATGTTGGTGCCATATGAACCAACTCGGGCTCTGAGGAGCACAGGGACTGGACTTCTGTTAGTGCCAAGAGTCGGAACTAGACATGGGGAGGCTGCGTTTCAGATTCATGCAGCTAGAGTCTGGAACCGTCTTCCCGAGAGTGTGAGACAGGCGTCTACTCTAGCAGTTTTTAAAACTGAACTGAAAACAGTTCTTTTTAGCTGTGCATACAAGTGAATGATTTTACATTTGTTTTTATCTTTAATCTTTTTAATGCGCTATGATTATTTATGATTATTTATGATTGTAATCCCTTGTGTGATTTTAATTTTTTACGGTTTTTAACTACTTGTGTGATTTTATATATCTTGTGCTCTTAATCTGTCTTTTTATGTTTACTTAAATTCTAATGTTTGATGATTTATGCATGATGTTATATGGGTTGTGAGGCGCTTTGCGTTGCCTTGTGTAGGAAAGGCGCTCTATAAATAAACGTTGATTGATTGATTGATTGATTGAGAGCGGCTTAGCAAATATATGGATTAACCTCATCCTGCTTACACTCCTTGTGATCAATGAGGAAACCGCCTCAGCAGTACCAGGAACAAACACAGTGTGCAACACGCACAATCTATAGATCTGGCATTAATGTTTAAAAATAATGCATACACTGAACCACAGACAAAGGTCACTTGAACTGCAACACCATATTACAAATAATGACTCAGAAGTGGGCACAGAAAAGCACAATAAAATGGAACACTCTGGAATCCTGGGTAGAAGCAAAACGGCAAACTAACAGATGAGTAATATTGCAGCATTTCTTGTAGTTCACACAATGAATCCTTCATGTTTAATGTTGATTAGTTGGGGTTAACAGACCCTGTTGCCTCTTTTTGCCTGATGACATGTAAAAATCCTTTCAACTTCATAATAAAGCGCAATTTTGAGGACTGGAGAGTGATCAACTATAGAAACACCAATTGTGAAAATGAAGCCAAAGGCCCAAAGGAAGTTAAAGCAATGATCTTCAATCACACCCTCTGGAAACAAATTCAAGCAAATATACATTTGTTTGATGCATCAGTTGTATATCAAAGGCTGGATAAATCAGAAGCCTCTGGCGTGTTTATATGAATATATGTGATGCGATCTGGGAAAACCCATCACATGGTAAAATTTGACCAATTTAAGATTCTGACACCATCTTAAAGCTGCTTTCAATCTCTTTTCAAATCTGTTTTCTTTTCATAGCAGGTCTGTAACAAAAGTTATCATTATCTGAAGTCAGCGAATTCACATGGTTTTATGAAACAGAATTCTGATAAAAACAGGTTTAAAGTTAGACATTCTAAATAGAATCACCACAAACAAATATAACATGTTTAATATGAATTACTCTGTTATGGCTCACACTTACTTTAGTCACTATGTTGTAAAAGATAAAACATGTTACTTTGGCACCAATTAAACACACAACACTCATGAATTAGATGGAAATCAAGAATGATTTAAAAATTCAATGAATTTAATTTGTTTAACAAAACCTTTCTATACTCTTCTTTTTTAGTTGTTTTCTCTTTATAAGTTACTGAACCTTATATATGTATTAGACAAAGCCAGTATTATTCTATCCAATCATGCAGTATAAATATCCACAACCACCAAGCATTTTTAATGCAAGAAGAAAATTAGGTACCCGAGCTTTAATTTCGTGAGCGCGGAGACACGGGGGAGACCTGCACTTTCAACAAGCTGGGGATTGTCTGAACACGTGTCAATGGTTCTATCCGCGTATGGTTCTGTTTATGGTCCTGTCAGAAGAGTGTCTATGATCCGCGTGTCTCGCGTGTCTATGATCCGCGTATGGTCCTGTTCGCGTGCGGGTTCTGTCCGCGTGTGTTTGTGGTCCTGTTCGCGTGTCGGTGGTCCTGTTCACGTGTTTATGGTCCTGTCTATGGTCCTGTCCGCCTGTCGATGGTCCGCGCTCGGAGCCCCGTTACAGCAGTGCTCTCACTGAGCTGTCACTGTCACAAAGCGGCCGCAGCTGCTCCCGGGGTCAGAGCGGAGGATGTAACGTACAGTAACTTTCGGTTTATCAACACATATCACATTTTTTTATTTATAAAACTAGTGAATTTCACTTACATATTTTCAGAAATTAAAGACAAGACGTTATATGATAATTATTTAATGAAAACACAATTTAGCCAAAAAAATTACACTCGACCTATTTTCACTGTTTACTCGGAATGTGCTAAAGCGACATCCGACGGGTTTTCCCAGATCGCATAACATATTGTCTAAAGGCTGTTTAACATTAGGCAGAATAATTAGGCAGACTTTGGCCCCGATTCTCCCCTTCCAACAATCTTAAAGACGCTCCGATCATCATGGAATTGTCTTTGAAAATATTACTCTGTGTTTGCTGTGGTAAGACAGCTTTTGCCTGCTCGGTTGGACATTGTTAATTGTGGGCTGATTTCTCGTTGTGTGTGGTGCATCAGAAAGATAGAGTGGATAAAGTGAAGGAGTGACCTGAACTATAACGGAGGCAAACCTCTGTAGGCAAACCACGGTGTACCCAAAAGTCTGATGGAATTTTTTTCAACTCAGCTCAAAAAGAGTACAGTACACAGGACAGCCAATGCTGGTGTTATCTCCACTTGATTAATGGCTTTTGAATACAATAAAAAAAAATAAAAAACTTTCATGACCTCTACCAACATGTTTCCTGACTCTCGTTTGTTCTATAGAGGTTTAGGGAAATTTCCTAGAGTATTTCGAACTGCGGAACTGCCTGAAACTCGAAACTCCATTGGACATTTTGATGCATTTGGGGCACATTATTCCATGGACGGAAGCTTCTCGTTTGTTTACCGATCCAGAGAATGGCAGCAGAAGCAAAGCTATCTTCACTCATCATTCAGCATATCTTTCATATTTTTCCTTCTTGTTGAATTCCTGTCACTCTCGAGCCCAATGGACAGCAACGGTCAATCATAAACCACACCTCTCCTCTTAGAAAAAATATCTATTTCTTTAATGCTGATCCTGATGAGCCCCTGACAAAAATTGACCCACTTAAGTGCTCATCTTTCTTGAACTTAAGATAAAATATGTCTGAGTGCATTATGCTAAAAAAGGTTACTTGTTGTTAGGGGTGGGCACTATTGTATACAGCACACATGCACTTAGTCTGCACAGTCTAATCAAATTCGGAGTGTGTCGGACTGAAATAAAAGACAGGATTTGTCATAACCAGGATGATGTCTTTGTTCACTGTCTCAGGAAAAACTCAGAGCAGAGGTGAGGGCATACTCATTCCACATAATTGCCAGCAGCAAAAGGCAGGCCGTAAGTGTCTATACCTCGCTTTCTCTTCCTCTGTCCTCGCCTGCGATTTATAAAGTGACTGAGCGGCCCAGTCAAGTGACTTACTGAACTTTGAATCCAATTTGTCTCCTCTGTGCCTCTATAATGTCTTCAAGCAGAACCTTGTGCCAATTAACCTTTTCCATGTTCCTAGTGCTGTGCCACATCATAATGTACTTTGTTTACATGGTTTTTGTTTCAGGGTCAGATAGATTCATAATGATTGGCACAGCATTTATTTTTTTGTTTCCTTACATACTAATTTATAAAATAGTTTAATGAAAAGGGTGTCATCTTTGGCTTTGTTTCCAATGCTCTTCAAACTCACAAACTTCTACTGCTGCCAAAAGTGCCTTATAGAAATTCATATCTATAGTGTGTGTACGGGACACAGTCTTAATAAGTGTATCCGTACTGTATGTATAAAAGCCATGGAGAGCTGTGCACTGCCTTGAGTCCATCTTGTTGTTGCAGGAGTAAATCCACCCAGTGATAAGGAGAAGTCACGGTCAGTGGGTCCCTTCTGCTAGTCCAATCCCCCTGGTTAAAGGTCCATGCTTGTAAATAACATATAACGTTGCAGGTAGATTAGTACCTTAGTTACTGTGAGTATTGATAGTTTTGTTTTGGACTTGCAATGCATCTGTTTGGCCGCTACTGTTTACATATTTGATCTGAGTGCATTTAAAACAGATTAACCAGTTAGCTTTTGACGATAAGTGTTCTCTTGGCCTCTGTCCCTGTTATACCTGTATTGCTTTTATTTTGTGAAATAAATTTATGAAAGTAAATTGGATACATTTGGTGTTTCCCTCTCTGCTGCCGGTTACACTCAAAACAAAATAAAGTGTGACATTCAGGACGCCATCATTGACAGAAATTCATTAATTGGTAACATTTAAAGTCGTTTCCGAGCTTCTATAATCTAATTTTGTATATCTCAAGGAGGAATAATTTACACAGCATTTTATTACAGCGCGCAGGGGCCGCGATTTTTGTTGCAAATTGGTTTACTCGCATAATGTGATCGAGGAGGTCATAAAACAGAGCTTTGTTTCGCCTAACCTAGATTTTTGTAGAAATTCTGCTGCTCTATGAGTGGCTGTGTTGGAGAACAGATGCTGTGTGCGAGTTTTGAGAACAAAAGGCTAATTGGCCCTGTGGCTCATGCAAGAGAAAAATGATGCCGGGATAAAAGGAGGCTTGCCCTTTGATTTTTCAATTCAGGAGGTGAATAAATCCCAGCCTCTTACATATTGAGGTTTTATTTTGCCATTAGTGTGAGGACTTGGTGTTTGTCACTCAGGACAAGAAAGAAGGCGTAATAACATGTCCTAGAGATTGCTTACCAGTATAACTCATGTTCATGCTTGATCTGTTGTGTACTTGTGTATTCAGTTATTCAGTGTTCCCCAACCTTTTTGAGCCGTGGCACACCACCAGCTCAAACACAATGCAGCTATTATTAACAATGCAGTCATTCTAACCAAAGCGTATTATATTAAAGGGTAGATAGATAGATAGATTTGGGCGACAGTAGCTCAGTTGGTAGAGCATTGGCCTTTGAGGGTCGGGCTCGAACCCACGACCCTCACCATCGACTCCCACTGTCTGCTGTCGTTGTGTCCTTGGCAAGACACTTAACCTCTGGGAACACCTGATGCCACAGTGGGGCGGCTGCGGCTGTAAAGTGCCAAACTGCTGTTGTGTCCTTAGGCAAGACACTTCACCCCCATTGCCTAGAATGAGTCTGGTGTGTGTGTGAATGGTTGGTGGTGGTCGGAGGGGCCGATGGCGCATACTGGTTGCCTCGCTTCTGTCAGTGTGCCCCAGGGCAATTGTGGCTACAGTAGCAGTTTATCACCACCGTGTATGGAGTGAAAGAATAATGACATGTAAAGCGTCTTTGAGTGTCCAGAAAAGCGCTGTATAAAACCAATGCATTATTATTATTATTAAATAGAAAATCAAATCAAAAAGACAATTTCTGTTTTACATTATTTTGATCAATCAGTTGATATTGGATAATTTCCATAAAGACACACTGAATAACATCTCAAGGCATACTAACGTGCCATGACCATAGACTGTATATATTAACGGACAGAGTCACGCCTATCTCCGCCGTTCTAACTAATGGGCCAAAAAATGTGCTCTACTGGAGCAATCCAAAACGGCCCCGAGTGGTCCCGCCCACAAGAAATTTGTGAAAAAAACGCATATGCGCATGCGTCAGCCGGCGCAGCTCCATTCATTTGAACGAGAGACTTCAAAAATTCACAGCAAGTAAACTAGAGTGGACCAAAAAAATTCACCCCCCTCAGCATTGACACACATGTGGAACGGAGCTTTGGGCCAAGAGACAACTTTTGGTCCATCCTGTAAAGACGTTTTCGAGAGGTCTGCCAACGCTATATGTTAGCATTGGCTAATTCTTCTTCTGGGTCCACCCCCATCGGCCCGGGGTGGTATTGCAAGCATGTCAGCGCACGTCATTTTGGCCACTTTTGAGCTGGGACCCGCCCCCACTGGCCATGACCCACTGGTTGAAAAACAGTGGTCTAATACATTTGTCAATGTAAAATTAACCAAAAAGAGCAATAGTGACAAATATCAACAATATTGTAAGTGTTGTATTGTATTATTCATTTTACATTCACATTTTAATTTGACGAATGATTATGCCCCATGCTTTTCTTTGTGTGGATTTGCAGGGATTTGAAAATGTATTTTTTCTTTTTCCTGATAGTGCTGCTGCCTATTGTTGGTCTGCTGCTCATTCAGCTAATCCACGTTTGACAGCTCCACACATGGGTCTCGCCCTCTTTCTAGAACAAAGTCATTCTGTCTTTTACTCACACACTTCACCTGAGATAGTATGCAAATGACTGAACACATTCATCATCAAGACTTTTTTTTATTTGCTGACTTTTGGAGGAGAACAGAATGTGAGCTGCATGAACTTATGCCTCGCACAAATACTCCCCCCACTGCTCCCCCCACCCCACTCCCACTCAAAGCCTCCTTCATCCAAAATGCCTATTGTTTACAAATCAAATGTTAACAGATTGGATTCCAACAGCACCTCACAGCTCCTTAGTTTAAAATGAAACAGAGACAAGGAGAAAGTATTTTGATTTAGAGAGAGCAAGAAGGTGGGTTGCAGAACAGGAATATTCTGTGCTGGCCTGGTTCTTACTGTGAGGAGTTTCAGGTTGCCTTGTTGGTCTGGGTCCTGAACATTGAAAATAATCAATATCTTTGTTATCTGTGTATTGTTTGTTTGGTTGTAATAATAATAGTAATAAAAATCTACCGGTTACATATGGCGCTTTTTGGACGCTCAAAGATACTTTTTTGTCATTATTCATTCAATCCATACTCAGTGGTCGTAAAATACTACTCTTGCCAAATCTGACCCTTGACTGTTCAGTATCAGTGTGCAGGGAACCCTGATGGAGGAGGGGTTCTGGGAGGAGCCCTGTAAATTGATTACACAAGTAATTTCTTGTGAAATGACCGCAAAATGTAATGAAGCTTGGGACACACAGCTTAATGGTTACTCTTGGAGGCATCGTTGGGTAACTTTTTACAATGTCTAAATTATAGCCTTGAACCAGGACTTTTTTTGGATTTAAAGAGCTTTAAGTTGTTTCAGGCTGAAGGACTAGAGCATAGGGTAAACTACATTCTTTATTTCCCCGTAGGGATCTTTGTCGTCTGAAATCAAGCTGAAATCAAGCCTGATGGGGATGTGCTCATGGACAAATGGCCTCCGTTACAGCATAAAGCTAATCCAGTTGGAACAAATGCTCAAAGGAAATTGGCTCAAGCTAGCTTATGCTCAAATTGGAAATACAGTAGTCTGAATCATAAATGGGTTGATTAATTTCATTATTGTAGATGGAAGATGCAGGAACTTTTTAATGTATTTTGGTGTTCAATCATATGTACTTCAGTAAGTACAATATTTTTTACCGGTGTAACAGGCCGTTTTAAACCCCCTGGCCAGTTTACACCCCGGGGTTAAAATAGCCTAGGCCAGAATACACCCCGGGTTTATTCCGGCCTAGGCTATTTTAACCCCCTTTAGGCCAGATTAACCCCCCTCTTGTTTTATCTAATAATAACAAAATATACGTTATTGAATATATTTTTGAAACTTCAAAATTATTTAAAATCATTTAGAAGTAGTTTATTAATTAATTACTGCAGCCTAAATAAGTGTGATTGCTTTTCACACTTTGTTTGTGAGGTGATGACTCCATGTATCTACTTACTTATCACATGTTTCATCTGATAACTCATCTTATGGTGCTTTCACACCGGATCATGCATTGCGTCGACTTTCAATGCAAAGTCAATGGTGACATGTATGTGCATATCGGGATGCACGCACGGACTGTGCGGTAGAGACACATGAACTGCGCGGCAAAGGCACGGCAGAGGTGCAAGAGCGGAAAATCAACGCATGCAGGAGATAAATATTGTTGAGTGTTTCTTTGGGGCGCACATGCAGCGACCAATCTGAGAGCCGCAAAGTGGTCACGGGGACATTAGTCTGAGCGAGCAGACTGACCATACTGTATACAGCCAAAACAGGAGCTTCATCAGGACTAAACCAGCACTAAACCAGGACTAAACTAGGACTAAACCCAGGACTAAACCCAGGACTAAACCAGGACTAAACCAGGACTAACCCAGGACTAAACCAGGACTAAACCAGGACTAAACCAGCGCTAAACCAGGACTAACCCAGGACTAAACCAGGACTAAACCAGGACTAAACCAGCGCTAAACCAGGACTAAACTAGGACTAAACCCAGGACTAAACCCAGGAATAAACCAGGAATAAACCAGGACTAAACCAGGACTAAAACCAGGACTAAACCAGGGTTGACAATGGGGGACTCTGTGCTTGTGAACATATGAGTTTTCATGCTCCCGTGACTTTATGCAACTGCTTCAAACGTGTTCGCCGGTGCGGTAGTACCGTTTAATAATAAAATAAACCGTGAACACGGTTCTATAAAGTCTGTGAAGGTCTCAGACACAGAGACGCTGCATTATTGGAGAAGAACTTTGCACAAAAAGCCGCTGGCTTAACTCCTGTTATGCTAGTTCAGCCAGGTTTCCTTAAACAGTCGCTCGATGAAAGGAAGGAAATTACAAACTTAGATAGATATAAAAGAAGGTTTAATATATAAAACAGAATACATATAAAAGACAGGCAGAGAGAGAAGCCTGGGTCTGCTGTGGACGAGAAGCAAAGCACAAAAGACAGACCACGCTGATAGCCAGGCCTCGGCCCCTTATACCAAAGTTCTAAAACACATGTGACAATATGACCTATTGAACTCTAGGTTAGAAAACAATCTTCTCATCCATCAGAAGAAGTGTCTTCTTGTCTGAGACCAACTCAGCACAGATGTTTTCTGGCTTCATGCTTGTTTACTCTTCTCGTCTTTCACTCTTGCCTGGGGGCTGAAAGAATTCTGCATTCTCGAAACCCTCAATGCATGAGTTGGTTAACTTGACTAGACCCTACTAATCTACACACATTTATTAATATGATGTTACACATAACATTTACCAACAACTCTGTTAGCATCAAAGCCTGCCCCTGTGATGTACGCATAGAGTGCAGTCCTTTTTTCCTGTAATTTTTTTTATATTTATATACACTTGTATTCAATATAAGGATTCCTTAAAAATGGGCATATTGCTGCATGGTTCTGTAAAGTACAGCACGGGAGTATTAGAAGATTTTTCTAGTTTTATCATTGTTATAGTTTTATATAGAATAGTTTATTTCATAAATCATATCTTTTCCTAAATGTATTTAGTAAGAAATAAATAAATAAATAAAATATTGCTTGTATTTTATTGTTATTATATAAAATGAAAGGGGGGATTAATCTGGCCTATAGGGGGTTAAAATAGCCTAGGCCAGTTTATACCCCGGGGTCTATTCTGGTTTAGGCTATTTTAACCCCGGGGTATAATATGGTTTAGGCTACTTTAACCCCGGGTATATTCTGGCGGGGGGTTAAACTGGCCTGCTACACCTGTCAATTGTCCATGTATTCTTCAATGTGAAAAGTCCCAAGGAAGTAGGCTCACTACACTCAGAGCGGAGCAGAAACTGTGCTGCTCTGTGACCAGCTCTCTCAGGCGTTCTGGAAGCAGCTGTTTACTGCGTCCTAAAATGTGACTGTGATGTTGTCGTGTTCACACAGCTACACCACTCTCCCGTCGACAGCCCCTTTATGCGACCCAACGAGTGGCTGTGTGAAAAAGCCCTCAGATGGCACTTCAGGTTTTTAGAACAATAATTGGTTCATATCCTACTCCCACACTGACCACTTAGTATTAGCTTTCAGTCTTCAGTGCCTGCCTCACTCATCACTGACCCCAGAACCCTTTTACAATATTCACGCTGTAGAGTGAAGGTAATTAAAATGCAAGAACAGGGATTCTCCCTCCAAAGCAAATATGTGCATTATTAACACCACTTGAATTATGAATGTGTAATAAGAATGGATTAACTGTGATGACATTAGTCAATGTTCAGCTTCACAGAGGGGAGACAATTATATTTCCTGACCAAACGTTGGATGAACATTGAACAGTTATCACAGATTTCCAAGACGTCAAAACACAGTTGGCAAGAGGAAATGGTGTAAAAATATTAGATATTTGTACAATGACTTGGTGTTTACACAATATTTTAGATATCATGAGTTGTGTTGAGTCATGAGGCTGCCAAATTGTTAGTTTGTTAATCTTTATTGAAGGGACAGGGACAGAGACATCAAGGCCAGAGAGACATGTATTTTGCAACAGATTATAGCTAGATAGATAGTTTTAATCTGCAGCTCCTGGTTAGAGAGAAATAAATCACTTATACAATAAGAAAGTGCATTCATCTGTTCTTTATCAACCACAAACTCACCCATTCACTACATGCCCTAACTTCAATCTTACTTCAGATATCAAAGTTAATTTAAATGGATTTTTTATGTAAATATTACTTCTTTTGTTGGTTTATTTAAAGCTTGGCTGTAACACTCAGGGTCTTCTTTGAACTGAGCTGTCCCTGTTCAAGTAAGCAGCACTTTTGATATTTTGAACATGTACAGTGCCCAAAATGTTAGGTATCTTGAAAGCAAAGCGGCACGGTGGCTGAGTGGTTATCACTTATGCTTCTCGACAAGAAGGTTCTGAGTTTGAAACCCAGTCAAAGCAGTTGAAAGTTGAAATCACAGCCAAACTTTATTGCAATCACTGGATATAACTTGTTAAGAATGTTAAGAATGTACTCGAGGAATTCAAGTGAAGTTTATGTGCAATTTATTTCCAAGGTTATTTTCAACGACACTTTACTTTTCAGGGTTTACAGTGTTTGGCATGTGTTAATTTTGCATTTCTTAGGACTAATTTACAACTTAACAGATACAACGCATTTAAGATTGAACACAAGTCTGGCCACTCAACAGACACCTTTTTTCAGTTTGCAGGTAAAATATTGTAACTTTTTAGATTTTTGAGTTCAGTTGAGTTAAATCACAAGAAAAAGAGTTTTAATTGCAAGCTTTGCCGTCGCTCAGACAGGTCCCGAAACTAAAAACTTGGATGAATTATTGGTTTATAAATTCCTTCCTTCTACATAAAAGTAGATGAGAGAAGACTATAACATATTTCTGGTTTTATTGCAGATGAACAATTTCAGTGTTGTTATTTTTTGTTTAATAAAATATTGTGCATCCCAAACACATTTGTGATGGATATGCAACAACTTTTGGGGATTTGACAAGAAATTCCTCTGTGGTGAAATTGATTAAGGTTTACTAGGTAATGGATCATCTCTTCCTGTTTGTATTCGGTCTTATATGTATTTTTATTTCTAATACAAAAACAAATAAATCATATTGCATTTTTTTAAAACAGGAAGTTCTCTGGATGTTTAGTAATATTTATAGCCTGAATAATGCGCAACATGCAGAGTACAGTTTTTGTGAGTGTGCTTTTGACATCAGAATAACCCTACATGTCTTCCCAATTAGAAATTTCTTTTAAAGTTTCACACTTTTTGATTTAGCCGTTTTTGTGAAAGCACATCAAATGGCACCTGCATCGCATCTGATCAGTCTCAGCCTTTTACTGCCTTTTTTGTCTCCAATATACGGAGTGTTGTTGTAGAAATCATAATCACTTTTTCTGCGGCCGATAAAACAGGTAATGGTGCAGCCTCAAATGTTATGTTCAACGTTTGCAAACTGCCGTTCCTTTTACTGGCTAAAGATAAGTCGAAAAGACCAAGCTGTTTTCTCGTCTGTGTTTTCAGCCATCAACATCCTGATTTGTATTTATTTAGGCCAGGTGTTGGAGTGTTGGAGTCTGCACTGTTTATGGGAATACTCTGCTTCTTGTGGATTCTCAGAGGCATCGCTCGACGACTTGGCCATAGAGAGAAAATACTTTTAACATTCAACTGTATTTTAACCAATGAAAGCTTGGCACAGGTGATGCAAAAAGCAAGAAAGAGGGACCGTTACCCATTGCCAAATGGTAGATCGTTTTTTACTGTTACATTGAACTCAACTCTTTATGGAATTTATTTATTTTTTTCACCAAAATACTTTCAATAATTTAGTTTGTTTTATTAATTTGATTCTTTTCAAACCTGCAGAACACTATTTCACATATATTTACAGTAATAACGGTTTGAAAAGGTGTTGGATGAATCAGATGCATATTCGTTCTCCAGCCCTCTCACCATTCAACACAATTATACAGAGAATACAATATGCAATCAACATACAGAATACAAATGTGATGCTGTGTGGTATAAACAATAATATGCATAATGCATGTTTTAAAGCTTTACAGACAGACGTGTTTAATGATCTTCCATTTTACACATTTTTGATATAAACGTATTCTGAGAGCCTACAGTATTTAGTATTTCCCTTCTTAATTTTTCGTTAAATGTCTAATTTTCAAAGGCACAGTGCACATGGGGCATTGGACATTATCTAGTTGACTCTATATCATTGTTATTACGCCCAAATCCCAGCTGTTCCTACTGGATTCTGTTGTTTGTGTTGATTTATCTGAATGTCGTGAGCAGACCTTGGCATGGCAGTTGCAAATGCTTTTTGCTCCTCTGTTCTGCAGTTGGAGATTACACGAGATCCAGCAGTGTAAAGCTGATGCGCCTGGCTTGCGTCCTATCAACCTCCATAATGACACTACATTCTCCTGCCATTTCCAATCAGACATTTTTGACTTCCTTCCCTGTGGAAAATTGTTTAGCAAGAAACAAATGCTGGGTGGCTTTGAATATCCATTTCCTTGAAATTGAACAAAACAAGTGTTCCTTTAGATCCCAGTGGAACAACCAGTAGCATTTGATGCAAGCCATTCCTGTGTTCAGCCTCCAGCACACTGCAAAAGCCTCCAGGCAGCTTCATGCACAGCAACCAAGCATACAAATATAACACGATGGTAAAGTGAGTGGGTAGTGTTCATGCCCCTCAACGTTGCGGGTTCAATTTCAATGTGAAGCTTACATTTTTCTTGCCGTGCCAGAGTGAATTTGCCGCAGGCGCATCACTTCTGTGACCCCTGCTCTGACTGACTGCATTCGTATGTTGCAACCAAGAGTGGTAAATCAATAACAAACCATTTCTGTTAACGTCACAAACCAAGCGTTTAACAAATAATTCATACAAAGCCGACCATTTTGAAGTAGAAGGCATGCGGTGCATGGCTTGTGGTTGGACAGGAGGCTGCACTCTGAGCGGCCCGTGGTTGGTGGAATGTGGAACGGCTGTGCTAATGCTGACCACAATGGAGCCACAATCAAACTCTCCTGTTAGTGTTTGAGTTGGGTATAAATGACCATCACGCTTAAATATTTTCCTTCTGCTGTTACTTAAAGCTCATAAATACACTGAATGTACACAGCGAGGAGTGTGACCAGCAGCAGCAGGGCAACAAAGAACAACCATAAAAGACCATTGATACTGTATGTGTTTATGAATGAAAGCCTGTTCTGACATTACCTGTTGCTGCAGACGCACAGCAACATAAACATGGCCCAGAGAACAATAGCACAGAGGAGCTGGGAAAAGATTGTCGTTGTTTATGAATGGACAGCAGTTAGGGCTTTGTTTACTTGACGTCACAAACGTAGGTGCACAAGGACGCACAGCACTGAACAGAGTGTGTGGATATAGTGCTAGCTATAAACCAACGGGAGGCACTAAAAGAGGAATGGATTTAGGATTTTGGATATTTAGTTCAAAGCTAAAACATTAGTATATACCTGGACATGTGGAGCACAGCGATCAACACAAGTCCCAGAGGAGCAAGGGTGCAAAGATGAGTGACACAAGGAGAGACTGATTAAACAGTTTACCAGCTTAGTACAGAGGAGCACAGGTAAGACTACGCACAGCCGAGACTACCAAACCTGGTCTTGCAGGAGTAGCATTAGTATGCATAAGAGTGATGGTACGACACATTTCCCTCTACACAAGGCTAATAAAGTGGGCCTCAACCTTTACTAAAAGCAAACATTTCATACTGACTTTATAAATAAAGCAGAGACAATTGTAATTTCACTCAATAGTAGTATCCACAATACAGGAATGAGAATTAATCAAACTATGATAAGCTAGGCTCCAAACAACCTTGAAACCTGCTAAAGAACCATATTGTACATCTGCAGACATTTAAAAAAGATAATACTGTATTAAGTAATTATACCCTACTTCCCTAGACTATTTTTTTTTTATTATTATTTATTGTATCTACCCATTTACTATTGTTATTATCAATATTAGGCAGCTGCCATTTTTCTTTTTAGTGTCTCATTTTATTGTTCTACTTTCTATTGTATTATTGTATTGTTTTAGTGTCCCCAGTGTTTCCTCTGGAGGAGCCCTCTGCACTGAGAGCTGGGGTCTGCTGTGGCTTCGGGGGTCTGGCTCTTGGATCCGGTGGGGGTCTGGGGCCTCCTCTCTCCTCTGGGTCCTATGGGGTCTGAGTCCTGGGCCTGGTGGGGTCTGGGGCCCCTCTCTCCTCTGGGTCCTGTGTCGTTCCCTGTGGCTGCAGCCGGCTCTCTGCTCCTGGTGCAGATGGCTCCTTGGATGACGCTTCTTCAGCCGGTTACATCTGCTCCCAGCCCCATTTATTTGTATTGTTTTACCTATTGTACTTGATGTGACTTTATACTTGTATGTGTGTGTGTGTGTGTGTGTGTGTGTATACGCATGTGGTTGTATATATAATTATAAATGTAGTTTTGGGGGGGTCTGTGGGGAGGAGGGTTTAGGGCTGGGCATGTTGGATTGTAAACTTTGCTTTAAACTGTAAAGCACTTTGTGTTACACTTTTTGTATGAAAAGCGCTTTATAAATAAAATTTGATTGATTGATTGATTGATAGACTCTGTACAAGTTAGAGTCAGAGGACAATTTCAACTTAAGACCTGTTTGTGTCGGCAGGCTTTCACGTGCCATAAGCCTGTTTACAATTATTGTGTATTAGTTGTTGGCATTTACTTTTATGTATCTTTATTGTATGTTTTAATTGTGAAGCGCTATGTAATCCTGGTCTGAAAGGTGCTATACAAATAAACTCGACTTTTTTACCTACTTACTTCTAAACACTATCTTGACAGACTCCATTGCTCAATGGTGTCCTGTAAAAACAAGACAAAACATGGCGTTGAGCTCAGCCGACTCTATCCATCACTGGCACTAGCCTCAGTGCAGCTATAGCATTTGCTGTCGTTTAGCTCTGCGGGTAAGCTGCCGACACAAGCACTTTTCAGGGCTGATGAGCCGTGGGGGGCCCATCACTAAAACATCGTCAGGAGGTGTGAGGCGTCTCCAGATGACCCCATCATGACCAACATGTTTGCAAAGTTAATGAGCTCCCATTGTATAAGGCAGCATAAAGAAGACATGCACATAGGGGAGATGGAAAAAAAAACTGCATCTGTCATCAAAAAACAAAGAAATCCCAAAGTCATTGTACAGCGGCTTGAGTTCTTAAACATTTTGTCGTGTTACAACCACACTCAAAGATGTTGTTTGAAAGACAATCACAGACAACGCTGAGGTGGACTCAACGTGACACAGGAGGTGGTCATTTAGAAATAAAAGCTTAAAAGTGGGTCTCGCACAAGTATTAATACATTTATCTGAGTGCATTATGTTAACTTTGAACTCATTAGAATAACTGCTGGATACTCACACATTGCCCTTGTACATAGAGTCCACCTCTGTGTGTGTGAGTAGTTGTGTGCGTGCACGTGTGTGACTTACTTTCAGTTAATCACAGCTATGTCTTTCTATTACACTACACAGTTCAGGTAGTTGACATTGAAAACTGTACTGAAGCTTCCACCTCATGGAATACACAATTCTTACTTCTGCAGTGCGTCTAAAGGTAAAGGTGCACTTTGTTGATCCCCGTAGGGCAATTCATCCTCTGCATTTGATGCCGCTAAGGCTTACGTCAGGAACAGTGGTTGCCGCAGAACAGCGCCCGGGAACCCAGATGTTGATGCTCGACTTCATCAGGACTACCAGAGCTGGAGGTTTTTAGTTGTGGGGGAAAACGGAGTACCCGGAGGCAACCTACACAAGCACGGGGAGAACATGCAAACTCCACTCAGAAAGACCCTGTTCTGACTGGGATTCGAAGCCAGGACCTTCTTGCTGAGAGGCGAGAGGGCTATCCACTCAGCCACCGTACCACCGTGCTTCTGTGCACAGTACAGTATGTCTTGGCATTCCTCACTGCCTGTTTGTGAGTTGAAACCACATGTGTCCACGTTCACTTTACTTTTAATTTGAATAATGTCATAATGTGTAATATAGAACCATGTGTCCACGGTCACTATACATTACTTATTTGTGCAATAATAATTTGAATAATGTCAGAATGTGCAATATAGAACCACATGGGTTCACTGTCACTTTGTCCCAGGCCCTCCTGCTGCTAACTTGTACAGATGTATACATACAAATATGTATTTCTTGCACTAGAATATATAGTATTTTATCTTTTATGTTGCTTATTGATTATGATAAAGTCAGATATTGTATGTGTAATTCTTGTTTCCTTATTATGCTGAAGTTAAAAATTGCATATTTGATATTATATTATGCTAATGTTCAATATTTCTTTTGTTTTACTTCAGTATAGTATAAGTTTGTGTAAGCCCTCAGTCGTACAGGGATTAGTCAAAGCAAAGGAAGGTTTCTCACCCATCATCTGTACTTCTTAGCAAGTTTTCCCGACGTTTCGTCCTCAACCTGGGGACTTCTTCAGGGAATGAATTCTCGGACCGCGCGTTGGAGATTTATAACCTATGGGTGTGGTAAGCCACACCCTAATCCTGATACCAACTCGTAAACAATCTACGGTCTGCTTGATGTAGAAGGGAGCAGGTCTAACGACCCTGCTGAGGCTAACGACCCTAACTCCTTAGCATGTCACAGACCTATTGTCTGCTGGGATGCTCAAGTGGAGTGCAGGTTTCACCCCTCCTAACTCATTAGCATGTCACTGACCTTGTGACATGGCCCTAACTTGGGACAAGGTCAGTGACGGAGGGGTGAAACCTGCACTCCACTTGAGCATCCCAGCAGACAATAGGTCTGTGACATGCTAAGGAGTTAGGGTCGTTAGCCTCAGCAGGGTCGTTAGACCTGCTCCCTTCTACATCAAGCAGACCGTAGATTGTTTACGAGTTGGTATCAGGATTAGGATGTGGCTTACCACACCCATAGGTTATAAATCTCCAAGGCGCGGTCCGAGAATTCATTCCCTGAAGAAGTCCCCAGGTTGAGGACGAAACGTCGGGAAAACTTGCTAAGAAGTACAGATGATGGGTGAGAAACCTTCCTTTGCTCAGTATAGTATAGTTTACTCATTCCAACGGTTCTGTAACTGGTGATGCAATACTGAAATTTCGCTATGGCTGTAATAAGGGATCTCTTAATCTTGATACAGCCATGTTCCCGGACCTCATAAACAACTCTGCTTGATGCAAACTGGGTTTATTCACACAGGTGGCCTCATAAAACACATACTTTTTTTTTTATGAGGCTGTGCGGCAGTTTCACTATCTTCACTGAAGGCACCGCACTAGCCATTAAAAAAAAGATGCAAAAACAAAATAAATAATAATAATGCACTGAACTCCAGAATAGTCAACCGGCTGTATTAACAAAAAGGTTTTCAAGCACAGCTATCTCTCAAGGTTGCGTTTAGATAGCCGAGTCTTTCAATATCATGCAGCTGATTTAAGCCAAGAACACTCTTTGTAGAAACAACATTATTTGTTGAAAACACATTGAGTGCTTCTTTACGGGCCTTTTTTTTTCTCTTTCAGTCAGCATATTTTTCTAGTGTTTCATTCGGGTCATAATGGCACAAATCAATGTCTATGGGTCACCTATAAAAGCCATTGCCGTTTGAGCTCTGTAAAAACCACTGCCCTGATATTTCTGTGTTTCTCTGTTACATTTTAATATGGACTTTAGCATTACAGTCTTTTTTTATGACTTACAACAAGAGCTCCCTATTTATGTCATGATTTTTACGGCTTCTCATTAATGTTAAAGAACAGAAAAAAAACGCAGGTCAAAAATGTCGTTCGGTATTCCTCTTCAATAACATAGTCTATATATTTGTTGCTGTTAGGTCTTTTCACTTTCTGCCAGTGAACAATAAAAACGCTGCAGTCATTAGCTAAATTGATTGTATTGTAATTGGCCAGTGCACCCCACTTTTCCAGCACGGCAAGGAAGTTATTAAAAGGAGTAATGCTAAGTGCTGTTTACATTGCTCTGTTTGTACAATGAAAAGTAATTAGGCTGCCGAAGGAACGAGAAAAATAAAAAAAGAGAGAGCCTGTGAGAAGACGAGTTATGATTGGCTGCCAAGGACATATCATGTGCATTGCAGAAAAGTAATTAATATCACAAGCTTTACTCGTATCTTCGCGTGCCAGACAGAATGTGCATTTGTGTGATTGAATACAATTATTTTACTTGATTCATTTATTTCATTTTATATTGCCGATCCATGACCACCACCGCCATTCACTCACTCATCACTCACTCAATAAGACTGATGCATGTTTTTAGGTGATGGCATGCCAGAAGGATACCCCCCAGACCCGGGGAGAAATGTGCTTACTCCAGCGCTAAGGCGACACCATCTTTAAAATGAATTTGCCTTGGATGTCTTTTGTCTTTCTAAGCATGCTTTTACTCAGAAAGACATAACTGCTCTTTTCAAAGGACGCACCATAAATGAGCACCTGGTTTTGTAAAAGCCTTTTATACAAATTAACGAAAATTCAAACAGTCTGGCTTATTATTTTATTTTGCAAACTGCAAATCTTCTGTTTTGGATGAACACAATACATTTAAACCTATTGTAATATGCATCGCCATAGTAGTAAGTAATCTTTATTTATATACCGCCTTTTCACTACAGATCTGAGTCTCAAAGCGGATTACAATCGTTAATTATGGGCATTTATCTCTCACTCCACACAGAGATGGGAGCGGGGTCGCCGGCATGCTAGAACTATTGGACATATTTTTAATGGTAGGGGAAACCGGAGTACCCGGAGGAAACCTACGCAGACACAGGGAGAACATGCAAACTCCTCTCAGAAAGGCCCTGGTCCGACCGGGATTCGAACCCAGGACCTTCTAGCTGAGAGGCGAGAGAGCTATCCACTCAGCCACCGTGCCGCCATAAAACAGAATGTTACTGGAAACACTACAGACAAAACACTAACTTGATAAATTGTATATTCCATAAAAGCCTATGTAAAATAAAGTATGTTAAAGTCAACCATGACTTTGGTCATTGGTATCTGCAAATAAAGTATTGATGTGTGTCTGATTTTATTTATTTATTCATGTATTTATTGTTTGTTTGGTTGGGACAGTGAATGTTGAACACACCTCTCCGGAATACTTTTAATAAAATCTTTAATATTTGTCTTGCTTTGTTTCTATTCTTTACTTCTCTTCTTCGACTGTTGCACCGAGCCAACACAATTTCCCAGTTTGTGACATCCTGTTACTTACATGGCAATAAAAATGATTCTGATTACCAGATGTGTTATTCAGCATTTGACTGACGCCTTGTTGAAGGAATCATCACATCAGCTGTGGTACAGTATGTATAGGAACGGCACTGTTCAGCAGCTTGGTTGAAATGGTGTGTGACGAGATCCCACAGAGATCAGGGATGATTAGGATATGATAAAGCGGGTTATCACTCAGCAGGAAGAGCATTCACGTTAATTAAACATAACACCTCAAACTTAGTTATGCTCCTTCATTATATATTATCATAATGCAAATGAGGAAGTAAAATCTTTTTATCTGTTCCTGTTGGGAGGCACGGTGGCAGAGTGGATAGCACTCTCGCCTCTCAGCAAGAAGGTCCTGGGTTCAAATCCCGGTTGGATTGAGTGGAGTTTGCATGTTCTCCCCGTGTCTGCGTAGGTTTCCTCCGGGTGCCCCGGTTTCCCCTACCAATAGGTCTGGCATGCGCCTCCTGTTTGGCGACCCCGCTCCCATCTCTGTGTGGAGTGAGAGGACAAGTGCCCAAAAATAATAACAATTGTAAACCGCTTTGTGACTCTTGTCTGTGAAAGGCGGTATATAAATAAAGATTACTTACTTACTTCCTAACTTGGAGAGTTACAATAAATATGTATGTTTGGAATATTTTGTACCCACAAATATTTTTTTGTGGGTAATTCCTGTACACGTACCGGCAACTTCAGTACACCTCTCTCTACTATGGACGAATGGATAAACTAATGAAAATAAAGGTGCTCCACATTTGTCATGTGGATGAGGTTGCTAAGCGCACTCAGAGCTACAGAGGAACAGACCAACAGCATCTATATCTCCGAAACCATAATAGACATTATCCAACATTGACGTACACTTACACTAATCTTAGTATTTTCCAACTTCACAGTATGATTTAATCTCAATCATTAAGATTTATTGTGTATCTTTCAGGCCTGTGAAGCACATTGGGCAGCTTGTGTTGCTGTATTTGTGCTATACAAATAAACTGAAATGGACATTAACTTTAATCTATCATGTAAGGGATTACATGATAGATTGCTCCATTGCTCCAAGCTCTACTTGCAGCTCACATGACCACTTGGTGTCCAATAAGGATGAGCAATGCATCAGGTGTCATTTTGGATGGGACAGTGTGTATTAGTGAACAACAAGAGCTGTGAATACACCAGATTGTTGCTACTGTATGTACTTGATTTCCATCTGTGGTCCCACGCACAATCTTTGACCCACATCCAACATCCAAAGACTTGAAATGATCAGAATTGATCAGCCTGCGTCAGCGTTAACTTAAGTGACTTCAGCTCGGGAGATGGAAGTATTTCTATAGAAGATTTTCAGCCTCTTACTGTGGATGTGGAGGCTTGAGGAAACCCTCAAAGTGTTCCTTCAACCATTTCCAATCAAGGTCAGCAACTCTCCAGCTTCTCAGCAATGCAGTGCCTCCTCCCAGTCACTGCATCAGCTCGATCAGCGGCATATTTAGCTCTCTGCTACTGGTCAGTGGCCTCAGGAGTCCTGCCATCTATTTTGGCACAAGAGGACCTCTTCTTCAATAGGATGCCACTGGGATGTCCACCACTGAGTTCGGAGATTGCCGTCGGGACGAGCACCAGAGAAATGGCGACCACAGCTACGAGCTGCACAGCTAAAAGCTGCTGCATCAGCAAGAAAACATGGTTTACCTCTCTCCTGGAGGCGTGAGTTGAAGGTCCATCGGATCAAACCCCTCACGCTTGGGCCTGCCAGGTCCGACCGGCTTCTTCCCCTACCCGCGGATCCAACTCACAACATGGTGGTGATCGGTGACAGCTCTGCCCCTCCGACACGACCTCTGACCTAAGTTGTCCTGGGGCCACAAGGTGTTGGATTGTGGATAAACTTTTGCCGTTGAAAATATACATGTTTGGCTTAAGAAGATAAATCTTTTGTTATTCTGTGGTTGTAAAACATTGTACAACAGTCTCACGTACTTTAAAGCTTGCTGCTCACAGAGGCGTACAAGCTCATTTTGCCCAAATAGAAGCTTACAAACTGCGGGTACGCACAATCTTTGACCCACATCCAACATCCAAAGACTTGAAATGATCAGAATTGATCAGCCTGCGTCAGCGTTAACTTAAGTGACTTCAGCTCGGGAGATGGAAGTATTTCTATAGAAGATTTTCAGCCTCTTACTGTGGATGTGGAGGCTTGAGGAAACCCTCAAAGTGTTCCTTCAACCATTTCCAATCAAGGTCAGCAACTCTCCAGCTTCTCAGCAATGCAGTGCCTCCTCCCAGTCACTGCATCAGCTCGATCAGCGGCATATTTAGCTCTCTGCTACTGGTCAGTGGCCTCAGGAGTCCTGCCATCTATTTTGGCACAAGAGGACCTCTTCTTCAATAGGATGCCACTGGGATGTCCACCACTGAGTTCGGAGATTGCCGTCGGGACGAGCACCAGAGAAATGGCGACCACAGCTACGAGCTGCACAGCTAAAAGCTGCTGCATCAGCAAGAAAACATGGTTTACCTCTCTCCTGGAGGCGTGAGTTGAAGGTCCATCGGATCAAACCCCTCACGCTTGGGCCTGCCAGGTCCGACCGGCTTCTTCCCCTACCCGCGGATCCAACTCACAACATGGTGGTGATCGGTGACAGCTCTGCCCCTCCGACACGACCTCTGACCTAAGTTGTCCTGGGGCCACAAGGTGTTGGATTGTGGATAAACTTTTGCCGTTGAAAATATACATGTTTGGCTTAAGAAGATAAATCTTTTGTTATTCTGTGGTTGTAAAACATTGTACAACAGTCTCACGTACTTTAAAGCTTGCTGCTCACAGAGGCGTACAAGCTCATTTTGCCCAAATAGAAGCTTACAAACTGCGGGTTCGTTTATCCATGAGTTGACAGTTCTTGAATCATACACTCATCTTGCTATAGCGGCACAATTGTACGCTTTCCCATGGTACAATTACCAGGCCATGACAGGCCATTTCGGCTTTGTCTAACTCCTCACTTACCATTCCAAATGTAGCAATTGCTATGCAGATTGGTCCATTTTAGCCGGCAGCAAGACACTTATTTTCAAGCAAGATGTGTATGTGTGTTATTTATTTATTCTAACGATCAACTATGAGGGGAAAAGGTAAAAGCAACAAAAACAAATTATTTCTATTATTTAATTTAAAAGACAACACTGCCAAGAGATTACACATTCTCTATCATGGAGCCACTACATGAATGTACGCAAAGCACAGATATTCTAATCCGTAACACATAAAAAAAAATATATATATACTAAATTCACCTTGAAGAAACTATTAGACTATTAAACTGGGTATGGTGAAACAGAAACCTTCCGAGCTCTGAAGCTTCAAATACAGGACAGTAACTTTGACATGATTATTGATGTAAGCTAATGACATTACTCCTATTTTCACCTATATCTTGAAGGAGAATTATACAAATCACTTCCAATGTCTAACGACAGTGAAAAGAGGAACTATCTCTACCCCAAGTTCACCGCTTAGCGTCCAGAATCTCAGAATTGATTAATTCGGCTTCCCCCACAAACTAAAGTTTTGAATGTGATTGCGCTGTTTGTTTATGATGTAATGTGACATCATATGTGAAATAAGCGGAATAAAACCAGATATCTTGGTATGTGTGTGTTAGGATTTAGCAGACAGAGACGGATCGTGGTGTGCCAAACTCTGGAAGTTTATTTAAGTTGCTCTCAAGTTCCACTGGTTTACTCTGTTTCTTTCTCCCAGACAGAATAAAGGCAGTACACAGTTTATATAGTCATTGTCACGTCACACATCGAAAGACATACGTGTCACAAAGAGACAGTCACATCATAGTCATAACATGGAGTCCTTGTAGAGTCCTTGTACAGTCCTGCACGTAGGCCATATTGCTATCTAATACTAATACCCTCCCCTTTGATCACATAATCACATGTGATCACTCAAATCGATCAATCAATAAAATGGAAAAAGAAAAAAAAAATTCCAAAAAAAACTTCAAAAAATTATTAAAAACAAAGAAAATGTATGCATTAAACTCATAATCATCAAATCAATATCAGTGGATTTTATCCTCTATCCTGGGAAAAAATAAAAAACAAAAATAAAGTAAATAAACAAACAAAAAACAAATCAAAAACAAAAACAAACAAAAATAAAAACAAACAAAAACTATTGGACACACAAGAACTCAGCAGATTCAGTCAAAACACAGACAAAAACGAGCTGAGTCTCAAATTTGAAGCTAATTTCACTTTTATTACTCTATACTTTTATTCTAATGCTAATTGTTTACACTACACTTCACTTATTTCACTGTATTATTTTCACTATTTAATCTTATACTGTGTACTTTACTCTCTATTCACTATAGTTTAAACTATTCTAATCTATTTACAAATATGTTTGCATATTTGCTTCTATTGAGCCATATTCTTAAACATCCTAATTTGTGACTTCTGTCACTTTCAATGGCTGTAACATAACTCTGATTCTAATATTATAGCTGATCTATCAAAAGGATAACATTGTAGGGTACTATTTTAACTCTTACGTGGAAATATGTTTATGAACAACAAAGGAAGTCAAATTCTACTTTTTTACTACTATTTAACATCTACTAAAACGCTAAAAGTTTTTGTCTGTCAGATGTCTGAATACTTAACATGTATATTGCATTTTGTCACAGTTTCTGGTTGTAGCAATAGCATCGGCAATAGACGTTTTCATTGGCTGGTTCTTGTTCTGCAAATGGCTGTATCCAATAGATCATCAGATGTCCAGAAGCTAGGGACAAACGAAAACAAAAGAAAGAATCATGAGTATCTCTCTCATTTAGCACTCATCAATGTATGATTTCAAAAATATAAACATCACTCCCCAGTTTTTTCTCTCCAGTTCCTCAGGTCCTCAGGTCCTCAGGGTCCCCTGAGGGTGAGTCTCAGTCGTCATCAGGTCAGGTCATATTTCGAGAGATGTCATCTTGGACATCAGTAGGGTCCAAGCCATGGTTTTGTCTCTCCAGATGCACATCAGGATCTCCAGATACAGTCTTTTCAGTTGAAGCACATCAGGTCACTTGGGATGCACTTCTGGTCAATGGTGCAGTGTCTCAGTTCCTGTACACAGCTTGTAATGCAGTAGTTACTCTCTATGGTTAAGTCACTTTGATTCTACTTTAAAGACAATTTCTATTCATGCTGTTGCTAATGTCCCTCAGACAAAAAGCAAGCGCAATTTACTTCTCTAATTTGTGTTTTTATCAGATCTAATTCTCATCAATGTAATTACTTCACACAGTACAAAATCAACAAATCAAAAGTGTCAGGACAGACGTCAATTAGTCCATGACAATATAGAATTCAAATGAACATTTCTGGTCTCAAAAAATACTGATTCAACTAAAGATTCAAGTGATAGACAATTAAAAATATGTGTTTACATTGGAGTAAACTTTTAAAATGCTTTTTTCTCATGTTCTGCTTTTTCATGTATCTATATGTAAATGTGAATGTGTGAGTGTATGTGTGTATGTGTGTGTGTGTGTGTATGTGAATTTTGGGGTTGTTTCTCCAGACTCCTCGAACCACCTGTAGGTGTCAAAGGTCACACTGTGGTGATGCAAACCAACTGGACACACTCTCAACTCCCTCTAGGTCTCTACCTGACGCTCCACCCATCACGTCTCCAGATACCTCTCTTTCATGGCCCCGGTCTCTCTCACACCCACTCAGTTCTGCAGTGGCGTGGGGAGGGGCAAGGAGGTGGCATTTTCCTTTGCTCTTTGAACTGTGACCTGTGGCTGGGTGGGCTTTGCGCTGTCCAGTGTCCAGCAGTCCAGTGACCCTGTACAGTGTGTGCTCTTGGTTCTGGAAAACAACCTTATAGTCAAATTAAAAACAACAGAGATTGTGAATGAGATTGTTTTTCTCTCTGAAGTCTAAACAATTTTGAAGCGCTCTTGGCTTTCCCAAGCGCTATGTAAATAAAAGATTACTTATTATCTTACTAATGATGACATTTAAAACCAGAAACTCTCAATATAAAAAAACAAGACTCAAATCTCTTAAACCTTCAAACTTTAAAATATGTATTATGTACTTTTGTACTGTGTGATGTTTTTAATCTTGAACATCTTGGGTTTCACTTTATGGACTTTCCCTTTTACACTTATTTATCTCAGCATCTATTCTACTAATTTAAAATAATTGCAGCATTTTTCAAATGAAGTCAGTATGAATTGGAGCACATTTTAGACCAGGCTCCTGTGCTGCGTGCATCTGCAGCAGGAGGAAGGTCAGGTGCATAGTCAAAACAAAAACAAAAGTCACCACTTGCATGTGAATTGGGTAGTTTAACTTAATAATATAATACTTTTACAGCCTAATTCCCTCTTTCTTTTTTAGACGAAGTCTACAATCATTAATCACTTTTAACAGATTCTAATTTAAATGTTTGAAAAACGGCTTTTGTAACTAAAATAAAAAATACATGAAAAAAATTCTCACTAACAGCTATGAAATATATCAGAGATGCAATAATGGACTCACAAAATAAGCAGCAGATTTAAAAAGAAAAGCAAAGCTTTTTGTACTAATCTTTGGGTTTCAAAAACATACTAATTCAAAACTTCTATTCCCTAATGGTGTTTAAAAACGTTTAACTGTGTCTAACACAATGTTCAAATGGCAAATTTAGCAAATTTAACGGAATAACAACTATGAAAAGCCAAAAGTCCTAAAGCAGTAGCTCCCCTTTAAATCAGAGCAGCAGCTCAGCAGCAGCGAGGGCGGGGGGGTTCCTTTCACACAGACGCGCACACACAGGCAGAAAGACACAGAAGAAGAACTTTCAAGATTACTTTGTTAAGCGAATATAACTGATGTTGTTCTTTATACTTTTGTCCTCCAAGTCTAGAATTGATCACTTTCCACACTAGTAACAAAAGGCACTCTTGTCTTTAACGTTTACGCTTCTATTTTATCGAGGTAGCAAACTAGTTTAAACTCAAAATCTCTTTCTAAAAAACAAAAACAACTGTTGGATACAGCCTTCTCATAGCTCAACTGTGGATAAAACTCGGCAAAAAATGTAAATAACTCACGAAAGCTCTCATAGCTCAACTTTAGATAAAACTCTGCATTCTCCGGTGAACTCTGTTCACTCCAAAAAACAAAAAACTCCCTTTTTCTGTATGTAATTTAAACCGTGATCACTGAAATATTGTTGCTTCTTTACTTTTGTCATTTATCAGCCTGAAATTCGTCAATTTCAAAGCTTTTGTAACAAAGGCCTCTTTAACACATTTCCCTTTTTATAATAACTTTTAATTTTACACCATGGTTTCACTAACTATTTTCTATTCTCTATTCTCTGCCCCGGCTACTCCAAAGGCAGGGACCCCGATACGTCAGGGGTTCCTTTTTCTCTCTGTCCTGACTACTTCAAAGGACAGGGACCCCGATACGTCAGGGGTTCCTTTTTCTCTCTGTCCTGACTACTTCAAAGGACAGGGACCCCGATACGTCAGGGGTTCCTTTTTCTCTCTGTCCTGACTACTTCAAAGGACAGGGACCCCGATACGTCAGGGGTTCCTTTCTCTCTGTCCTGACTACTTCAAAGGACAGGGACCCCGATACGTCAGGGGTTCCTTTTTCCTATAGGGACTGGTTACCCACACAGCTAACCTGTTTTCTACAACATAAGACATGACAAAGACGTGACAAAGACACAACAAAGAAAATTTGATTTAGAGAGATTTGGACAGACCTCCGGGACAGCTCAAAATTTAGCTAGTATCCAATTATGCAGACTTTACATATTAAAAAAGGTGTCTGCTTACCTTAATTCTTTGTCCGGACTGTTCGAGAGGTCGACCAACATCTTTTCCGCGTCGAAAAATTCAATTTAAACACAAAACAGAGAAAGTGAGGGAGCAAGAGCAAGCCCATCCAAAAGCGAGCCCTTTCAGCGTCCACTGGGATTTCTCCCCTTCCAGATAACGTGCTGTTGCTCCCACACGCCGAAAAAAAGAAACAGAGAAAACTCCCTCAAAACAATCCAGAGAATGGCACACACTGAGCCGCGCATTCTCCACCAAATCTGTTAGGATTTAGCAGACAGAGACGGATCGTGGTGTGCCAAACTCTGGAAGTTTATTTAAGTTTCTCTCAAGTTCCACTGTTTTACTCTGTTTCTTTCTCTCAGACAGAATAAAGGCAGTACACAGTTTATATAGTCATTGTCACGTCACACATCGAAAGACATACGTGTCACAAAGAGACAGTCAAATCATAGTCATAACATGGAGTCCTTGTAGAGTCCTTGTACAGTCCTGCACGTAGGCCATATTGCTATCTAATACTAATATGTGTCTATGAAAATATGGCCAATTCTCGGCTTGAACCTGTGGCTCAGAATGGACAGTGTCCTGCAGCTTCCTCTTCCAACGACAAATGAGCCAGTTTTGTTTTGTTTATTTCCTGAAAAGGGAAAATTAAGTTATTACTGAATCAAATAATTAGTAAATGTTATCTAATCAGAATGTAATTTACTGGTGCACCAAATCAAAGCTGTTATCAAATAAAGCATGTAAAACAAAATGTTTGTTTTAATAAATAACTTAAGTTATGTGTGATATCAACTTTAAAACCTTCTCCTGGTGAAGCCTTTACTTCAGGCACTGTCCCCAATCGCAGCGACTGACAGAGCTGCCAAAGTGCACCTGACAAACCAATACGTGCACATGTGCACGTGCAGATGAACTCGACTACACTCGTCACTGGCACCTGCCCTTCTGTAAAGGAGAACTGAAATAGATATGCTAAAATATTCAAACTGTCCACACGGATTAGAATGCCCAGTAATAGAACATTGCTCTTGCTTTGACCTCACAGATACGGCGGCTGAGTGGATCACTTTCTCGTTTCTCAGTAACAAGGTCCTGGGTTCGAATTCTACTCAGAGCAGGGTCTTTCTGAGTGGAGTCTGCATGTTCTCCCTGTGTTTGCGTAGGTTTTCTCTGGGTGCTCCGGTTTCCTCTACCACACAAAACATGCACATGAACAACATTTATCAGGATGAGTCAAATGCAGAGGACAAATTTCCCTAAGGAAACAATAAAGTGCACATTTCAATTCAAATCCTTTCCTCAGACTAAAGATACAATTGTTGATTAAGATTAAACTTTTGCATGTGTTGTTAAGAACATTGGATTGTCAATGTAAAAAACATACATATAATACAAGACTTGACTTGTCCAACGGCCAAGCAGCAAATCGTTTTTAGTTGTATCCAATTTTTATCTTTATATTTGGTCCACATTTATTTAAGAGTGCCTTGTGGTCCTTAAGGAGACTGAAATATAAAAGACCAGTGATTTGAATAACGGTGTCCATCTGCATGAGTCACCCAAGCACTCTTAATGGCCACATTAAATGAACGGAGCTCATAAAGCTGTTATTAATTGGAGCCGCGACACAATCAGAAGGGCTGTATGCTTCAGGCCAGTCAATTTCTGGAACCTCAAAATTGAGTCCATCATACAAGAAATAACAGGATGTAGTTGTGTTTCATTGTCGTGGTGAAAAATGCTCTCTGCATGTGGGCCAGTTTTGGAGACATTTAAAGAGCTCTGGATAGTGTATGTTATCTTTATATTGTTTTTTTGCGGAAACTGTTGCTTCACACACCGTAAATAGTTCAAAAGGGTTTCTGTGCAACACTTTTCAATACTGTTTTCCATTTTTGGAGGTGTTAATGCTGCCCGAGGTCCACTTGTTTCTGCATGGCAAAATATGTCTGCTCTGCTCAAGTGTAAGGAACATTTGACAAGATCGCTCCATTGGGTTTACATCACGGCTCTCCTCCAAGCATTTCAGACCATTTTTCTCCATATACTAAATCAATGGCGCTCACTAAACTTGGCTTCATCCACCATCGAACTTCCTAAGCACACACTTTAGTAGTATGGCCGTATGGGTATTTGAAAGCCTGTCCTTTTTTCAATCTATCTATGCAGCAGAATCTATAATGTTTGGTGTATGCAAATGATATACTGTCAGTGTTGGAGAGTATTGGGATACATGTACTCAGAATAAGTAATCATAATACTATTGACAGTATTTTTTCCTTTAGTGGAAATCCAAATGCAGTACTGTACTTGAAGTTGCAGGGTACTAAAATCAATAAGGAAAAATGTCTAGTGAAAATACTAGTGGTACATTCAAGGGTTGACTGTTCTATCTTTTCTGTTCTCTGCGCCACCGTCCTGGGTTAAATTTCACCTCCAGACGGGGCTTTTCTGTGTAGAGTTTGCATGTTCTCCCTGTGTCTGTGTAGCTTGGTGCTCCAATGTCTCCAACCGCTAAAAATATGTACAATTGTTCTGAATGTAATAAAAGAGTGAAGGATGGAGATGACCACCATGGAGTGAATGGCCTTGGTCTGTTATATGTGCTATACAAGAAAAGATTACTTACTTACTATTCCTATACTGCACTGTTGCACTGTATGTTATGACCGACCCCTCTCAAAAGAGTAGGTGTAACAGTAAAAACCAAGCTGGAATTATAGTTTTTATACTGACAAAATAGGGCAATGGGGTAACAAAAAAAGGATCAACAACACAACCAAGTATATTAATAACCTACAAATAAGTATTTACAAATTACAAAACTGTCCAGATTTATAGCTTAAACAGATACAGGAGGTGCAGAAAAAAATGGAAACTGGAACATTCTGACTTAAACTGCCCCAAGCTGTGGAAGACTTGCAGCTTGAATATGCCACACCCTCCAGCTTTCTACACAGAGGAGGACTGCTGGCACCAACTGTCCAATCAGCCCCCAGAGACAATGGCCAATCAATCCAGGTCTGACGAGCGTGATGGACCAGAATATAAAAAGGAGGGAGAACAGAGAAAAGCAAATTGGCCACAACATCCTAATAATATGGAAAAAAAGCATGGCAGTATTCAGATTACAGTTCTATAAGAAATACATTGAAAAAATTGTGCTAATTCAGGAATTATTTTTATATTTTTTTATTTTTTTGAGTAAATTTCAGTGCAGTTGCGTGAATGCTAGTTTATTACTTTATTATTATTTAATGTTTTCCCTGCTATACAACTTTTCGAACACATCCTTGTTTCTGTCTTACTTTTTTAGATGTATTACAATGTTTTCTAATTGCGTGGGTTGTGTTGAAAACCTGTCTCTGCAGAGCTTCCGGTACTTCTACACCTTGAGCGTTTGACTCTCTTGCTGCCTGTGTGTGGGTGTGATGCATGCATGAAAACAGGACATTCAAAGTAGTCTTTTTCTCTACGCATCTTTGCTCAGAATATTAACCTTGATGCGGCTCTGTGGGTGTAGATTGGTGTAGTGTTTTAAGCGGTGACCCTGAAAAACTCCTTGGGTCATTGGCCATAGTGTGTGATGTAAGTAATATTCCTCAGGTAGATATTCCCCCATGCACATTTCATTGACAGGGGGTAATTTCCAGAAACCAGATTGCAGAGATGACATTCTGTAGATAGTCCCATTCCGGTCACTTGTTAAATCAATGAAATGGCTCCCCGTACGACAATCAGCACTTTGTTGGCAAGAGGCACTACTCACTAGAGCAATAGGCTATGTTCTGCATTGACCGTGCATTTCCAAGAGTAATTTATTTTAAACAATAGGCCGTGGCAAAAACAGAGAATTGTAGAGGATTTATTTTTTCGAAAGTTGCCACACTGCTACTTCGGCTTAAAATGTTAATGCCATTCTTTAACACCCACCAATCATGAAGACACTTTTACAAAGTTCACCTTATCACAGGAATAGGAACAGATACATCATATAATCTGCATCAATAAATGGAGATAACACATTACCTCTGCAATGATGATCACTGGCTCGTGATCGCTGGTGTTTGTCTGTGTTTGTTCGTCCGTGAGAAACATAATTGTATGGGAGCAATTGGCCAGTAGACAACTGATAAAATCATGTAGGTTGAAATGCCGTCTGAATGCAGAATTGGAACTGCCCCTTTCAGCGGAAGTCTGAGCTCTACATTTGTTTTTTCTCATTGACCACATGAACCGACCAAATAAACCACTGCATCTGTCCGTGCATACTATGATGTAAACTTATATGATTACTTTTTCCCAATAAAACTAAAGGCATAAACTGTTTTTCATTGATTAGCTAAATGCAAACCCTTTACTAATACTTATTGTTAGGACATTTATTGTTAACATTTGTGAAAAAATATTTTACTAAAATAATGACATATGAAGAAAGCAGGGTCATAGTGAATGCTCCCCAAGTTTAAAATTTAACTTTGTGCCTCCTGATCCAAGATGCTGTCAGTGTTATTGAGTTATTGAATCTCTACATAAACTGGCAGAAATGATTTCCAGGACATGCCGATTAGCCCAGAAGGGGAGAGTAATGAAATGAAAAACCTGCTTGAGCGCTCGCTTGCTTTATTACTGCTTTAAACATAACAGGGCTAGAGGTAAGGGAAGCCTCCAACAACAAACCAGACTCAAGGCACTGAATGTGATTATTGTAATGTAAAGTGCAGTTACGTACATGGTCCGCTAGGAGCACTCGAGATATATATGTTACATGTTATGTGTGTAGAGCCAGATGTTGAGTAAACGAGCTACCTGCTACCACACCACGCGTCCATTGTGTTTTCATCTACAACCATCTTCATCTCTACATGGTACCGTATGTTACATGGTGTCAGAAGTAAAACATGGAACAACTAAAGCCACCGAACAGCCTGTGTCTAGAAGGAAATCTAGCGGAAAACTGGCGTTCTTGGGTCCAGAAGTTTGAGCTATACCTGATAGCCAGCGGACTCTCCGAGAAATCTCAAAAGGTTCAATGTGCCACCTTTCTGCATGTGGCCGGAGATGAAGCGATTAAGGTATATAATACCATGGAGTTTGAGGGAGACGATGAGGACATAGATGAGTTAAAAGGCAAGTTTCGTGAGTACTGTGAACCACGAAAGAACATCACTTATATAAGACACCTGTTCTTCACAAGAAGTCAAGCTAAAAGCGAAAGCATAGACGCGTACGTTACGGATCTGAAAAATAAAGCAAAGGATTGTGAGTTCGGAATTCTCACCGAGTCCCTTGTCAAAGATCGTATTGTGTGCGGTGTGGAAAGTGCACAAGTCAGGGCAAGATTACTGCGAGAACCAGACCTAACGCTGACCAGAGCAGTAGACATCTGCAGAGCCAATGAAGCCACTCAGAGTCATATGAAGGTACTCAACGAAGAAAATGACATCGCAGTCAATAAAGTCACAAAATCTAAGCTACCGAGAAAGCACAAAGCTGCCGCTAGCGATAGCAAAGACTGTAACAAGTGTGGTTACAAGCACGAGTACGGCAAATGCCCAGCCTACGGTCAGACGTGCAATCTGTGTTCACGAAAGAACCACTATGCACGTGTATGCAGATCTAAAAAGCCCAAAGACTATTACAAAAAGTCAGACCGAAGTGTAAATGAGATTGAACAGGAAGAAAGTGAGCTGTTCATTGGAGCAATACATTCAAGCAGCAAACGAGTTCAAAGACAACAATCAAGCAAAGATGACAAAAAGTGGAAAGAAGTGCTGAAAATAAATGGTCAAAAGCTTACCTTCAGACTTGATACCGGTGCGGATTGCAATGTGTTACCACTGTCAACATTCAACCAAGTAGCGCAAAGAAGCGCACTACAGAAATCCAATTTCAAGCTGGTGACGTATTCTCGCCACAAGATGGAGCCATTGGGTAAGGCAATACTGAGCTGCCAATACAACGCTGAAATACGTCAACTGGAGTTTCAAATAATAGAGACTGACTTACCAGCGATACTAGGAGGTGACTCCTGTGCCCAAATGGGACTGATTAAAAGACTATATAATGTTATCAGAGACACAGACATTTTTACTGAATATAAAGATGTCTTTACAGGGTTAGGTTGTGTTCCTGGACCGCACCACATTCAAACTGATGCTGCAGTGCCCCCTGTAGTTCACCCACCAAGAAAAGTCCCAATAGCGCTGAAAACTCAGATTAAAGCTGAACTTGAAAGAATGGACCACATTGATGTAATTGAAAAACAAACAGAACCCACTGATTGGGTAAACAGCATGGTAACAGTTCAAAAACCCAACAAAAAAGTCAGGATTTATATTGATCCCCAAGACCTCAATAAAGCCATTAAAAGAGAGCACTACCCCCTACGGACGGTAGAGGAAGTAGTCGCAGAAATGCCCAATGCAAAGATTTTCTCAGTCCTGGATGCCAACCACGGGTTCTGGCAGATACAGTTAGACGAGGAAAGTTCCAAGCTTTGCACATTTAACACGCCATTTGGTCGTTATAGGTTTAAGCGACTTCCTTTTGGCATCTCCTCAGCACCAGAGGTGTTTCAAAAGTGCATTGCTCAAAGGCTCGAGGATCTGGATGGAGTTGTAAATGTCATGGATGATATTCTTGTTTGGGGAAAAGACAAAGAACAACATGATAAAAGACTGAGACAGCTTCTTGACAGAGTGAGAAGCATAAATCTCAAACTCAACAAAGACAAATGCAAAATTGGACTGACAGAAATCCAATATATTGGACATATTCTAACTGAGGATGGTCTTAAGCCAGACCCAAGTAAAATACAAGCCATCACCGAAATGCCACAGCCAGAGGACAAAGCTGCGCTGATGAGATTCTTAGGCATGGTGCAGTACTTGGCTAAGTTCATTCCCAATTTATCTGAAGTAAGTGCCCCTCTCCGAAAGCTGCTAGAGGAAAACATTGAATGGCACTGGGAAGTACAGCAATTACAGAGCTTTAAAAAACTAAAAACACTTGTAAGTGAAGCACCAGTTCTAAGATATTATGACGTGGCTAAAGAAGTTACTTTATCTGTGGATGCTAGTTCAGAAGGCTTAGGAGCTGCACTGATGCAAGAAGGACAACCCGTTGCATATGGATCAAGAGCACTGACTGAAACACAAAAGAGATATGCTCAAATCGAAAAAGAGCTTCTGGCAATAGTCTATGGATGTGAAAAATTCAAACAATACATACATGGAAAACAAGTCAATGTGGAGTCTGATCATAAGCCACTGGAGGCAGTGTTCAAAAAAGGGCTACACCAAGCTCCACCTAGACTGCAACGAATGCTCATGAGGCTGCAAGCCTTCAACCTACAGGTGTCATACAAACCTGGAAAAGACTTATTCATTGCAGATACGCTCAGCAGAGCATTTCTCCAAGAGCAAAAAGAAGTGCTAGAAGAAGCATTGGAGATAAATCATCTTTCTGAAAATCTACCTATCTCAAAGGAAAAACTTACACAGTTCAAAAAAGCAACTGCGGAGGACAGTATGTTACAAACAGTGAAAAACGCAGTCATGTCAGGATGGCCACAAAATGTAAAACAAGTTCCACCAGAAATAAGGAATTTTTGGACATTCAAGGAGGACATCACATGGTCAGATGGACTGTTGTTTAAAGACTCGAAACTGATTGTTCCTTACCAAATGAGAGCAGAAATGTTACAGAAGATCCATGAAGCTCATCTTGGAATTGTCAAATGTAAAGAAAGGGCAAGAGACATTCTATTTTGGCCTGGTATGTCAAAGCAAATTGAGGACACAGTGATGAAGTGTTCCATCTGCAACACATACAAGCGCAACAATGTCAAAGAACCACTAAAATGTCATGAAATCCCAGATCGAGCATGGGCGAAAGTTGGACTGGATTTATTCCAGTTTGATCAAGACGAATACTTACTCTGTGTGGACTATTATTCAAAATATCCAGAGATAGTCAGACTTCCACAGACTACAAGCAAGCAAGTGGTCACAGCCCTCAAATCACTATTTTCAAGGCATGGAATCCCAGATGTGGTCATGTCAGACAATGGGCCCCAGTTTGCAAGTGAGGAATTTGCATATTTTGCAAAAACATGGGAATTTCGACATATTACGTCAAGTCCAGGTTTCCCACAATCGAACGGCCAGAGTGAGAGAGCTATTCAGTCGGTGAAAAATATGCTCAAAAAGGCGCGAGAAGGCCAAAGCGACCCTTATTTGGCACTCCTTGAGTATCGAAACGCACCACTGGATGGAGTGAAGCTATCTCCTGCTCAGATGCTCATGGGCAGACGGCTTAAAACTAAATTGCCAACAAGTGCTAATCTGTTAAAGCCAGAGCTGTTCAACGACGTTCACAGACATCTAAAGACAAGACAACAGAGACAAAAACTTTACTATGATCGAGGAGCTAAGGATCTTCCTCACCTAGAGGAAGGAGAAGCAGTAAGAATCAGAGTCGGAAACGCTTGGCAACCAGCTGTCGTTCAAACCAGCCATGACCAGCCGCGCTCCTACATTGTTCGTACACCCCAAGGCGGAGTCTTCAGAAGAAACCGAAGGCATCTACTCAAATGCAAAGAGACTGCTGTTCCAGTGTGTGAGAACATAGACTCTGATGGATCTACAACTGAAGAGGATGGTTACACAGATAGCGTGATGATGCCACCGCTTCCACCAGTTAAAGAGACTCTTACGCAGTCAGGCCAAGGTGTAGGGGTTAGAACGTCTCGCTATGGTAGAGTAATAAAAACGCCAAAGAAGTATTCACTGTAAAATAAAATAGAAATAAAATGGTTATGTTTCCTGCCATTAAGCTAATATGCATAGTTGTAGCATTTACTGTTTCATTAAGACGTTGAATTGGTCTATAGCATTACTTGTTGAAGCATGTATAATAAGCAGATAATACTTATGTTGTGTTCTCTAAAAAAAAAAAAAAAAAAAAAAAAGAAAAAAGGGAGATGTAATGTAAAGTGCAGTTACGTACATGGTCCGCTAGGAGCACTCGAGATATATATGTTACATGTTATGTGTGTAGAGCCAGATGTTGAGTAAACGAGCTACCTGCTACCACACCACGCGTCCATTGTGTTTTCATCTACAACCATCTTCATCTCTACATGGTACCGTATGTTACAATTATATATGCATATCTCATTAATATGCTTTTGCTTTAGACTTTGAATAAAAGGTGTGTATGGTTGGGATGACATGCTCGTCAGACGATCCTAACAATGGATTTTGAGAATCCAGAAATGTTGCGTAGGATGACCTTGTAATTGATACAACTTCAATGTCAATGGTTTGTGTTATGTTTCAGAACCAAATTCAAATATTTAATGTAATGAGTTTTGTGCAAAGACCAAAACACTGTCTTACTCAGTGTGGCTACTATCCACAGCAAAGGCCACACCCTAGATCTGCTAATCAGTGATGGGGATATTATTTCAAATGTAAACGTGGTCGTGTTGCAATGTCTTGATTAAAGCCAATTTTCGAACAAAATATCTAAATAATGTTAAACAGCCAAGATTTTAATCCCCTATATTGGAGCCAGAGAACTCTTTGGATTTTATCTGTTCCAATTTATCCCAATTCCTCAAGATTTGAAGTAAACAGCAATGACACAGTCTGAACACAGAGGTAGGACAGTTAATAAAAGTAAGATGTAATTCACATTAGGTGTTTTGAAGTCCTGCGGATGATGATGTGTGCAGCGGTGACTTTGTGGCCCTCACTCTGGGGATAAGATGTCATTAGAGAGCCAGGACACGGGGGAACTGCAGCCAGAGGTGAGAGGTTAGAGTAAGAATAGAGAAAGCCTGCGTGGTGCTGCATCCTGGAGTACACAAACCCAGACGGTGGTGTGGGTCCCCAGGGTCCAGATGGAAAACAGCAGTAGTGTGGAATGTATCCATTTGGAGAGGCCATGCAGAAGGGCAAGGAGAGCACACAAGAAGGTCAATGTTTTTTTTTGTATTGACATGAGCGGAAGATGCTGTATAAGAAATAGTGTTGAACAGATTGTGACGTTAATTAGATGGAAATAACTGATCTAACTACCATGCCATGCAATCCATTCAATCCATCTTGTCAGGCGTCCCCAAACATAATGATTCACTGAATTGGCTTTTGGTGTAGTCTGGTGTCCTGCCATTAAATCAAATATCACCATACACAGTGTGCAGCTCCTATAGCAACTGCTCCATCAGTTTCTCCCAGGCCTCACACCAAAGTAAATATGTACCATTTTAGTTCCATATGAACCATCTCTGAGGACAAACATGGAAAGGCAACATTTCAGATTAAAGCTGCACTAACTGACTTTGGGATTTTGAAGCCGCGGACTCGCTGGCCTCGCTCTTTCTGCTCCCCTCCCCGCACCCACGAAGCTATCGCCCCCCACACACACACAGTGTTGAGACGGAGCTAGCTTCTCCCAATATGGATAATACATGGATATGGATTTTCACGTGGATGGCGTGACCATAGAACGATAGAACCGGGAAGCGCGGAGGAACGAGACTTTCTTTTGGATGGCTGTCTCACTGTGTAAGCAGTACCCGGTGACGAAGACGAGAAAGTTTCAGGTTAGCTCCGCCGCTTGTTGTGCTAACTCAGCCGTCTGTGCTAACGGACCTGGAGATTTCTCACAAAAGTGGGGGCTAGTGGTCCGCTATGATTGGTCACAATCTGCGACCCGAAACACATTCTCTTCCTTGTTTCATCAAAACTCGATCGAAAATATAATGTCAGGCCAGCACAAATCTGCGCTACTTTTTCTTCAAAAGGACGTATATCCCAATGCACTACATGGACATGGATAGCATTTTCGTAATTAATACGAAAATAAAGTCAGTTAGTGCAGCTTTAATGCAGCTGTTATCTGGAGTCAGGCTTCTTCTCTGACAATGGTCGAATCCAGGTTAAGAACAGTTCTGTTTAGAATTGTATATTTCATTTATTTTTCATCCCTTTATTTATCCACTTCTGGTTCAGGGGGGAGGCAATCAGAGCTGCGACCCATTCACAATGCACTAGTCCCTTGCTGATCCTCCTGCAGGTGGTGGGGTTATGTGTTTTGCCCAGGGACACAACGACAGTAGACATCAGTGGGAGCAGATGACATGGGTCGTCTGGAGATGAGGGAGACTAATGCTCTACCAACTGAGCTAATGCTGTCCCAGAATTATTTTCCTTGTATGAACTGTGCAAGAATGGATGGATTTACTAATTTTGTTTAGCAATATTCTCCACAACAGGAGAAGGACCATCTGCTGGTGCCTGGACTGTGTTTCTGGCAACGTGTAAGAGAACCAGGGAGATAGTGTTCAGACATCTTCCAAACAGACTTTGGGAAGCAGATGCTAAGGTATCTGTGTTATTTTGTAGTGTTGGAGTCCGCTGAATGAAAGAACAATCATCCTTTTGAGGAATTATGCAAATAGGTTGTTGTAGATAGATGGTTTGAAAATAGGGTGCAATTTAGGAAAAAAAAAAAACAGATTGTAAGTGATTCTATCTTGTATTCTGAAAAAAAAAAGTTGTATTTCTTGATCTCGCTTGTGAAGTTAATGTCTGCAAATAAACACCTGTTGTTCTAGATGTAAGGATAATCTGAATAAGTGTTTAAATGTCACCACCATTTATTATTCGAATTTCAATTCCTGAGAAATAAATAACGAAAGCTTGTAAGGCAATGATTACACTTATTGATGGAAAATCTATGATATAATTATACGTGATTGATATTCTGTGAGTAACCGTGAGACATGTATATTCCCTGCATTTTCAAAGTATATGTTCTAATTATCCTGCCCTTTTCATTACCATGGAACATGCCCACTGTACATCCATGATCAAGCGCCTTTGTGCTCACTGTTGATCTTCTAGAATTAACTATGCGTTGTTGTCAACACGCACGCTGTGATTATGGGGCAGGTAGCATCCCACTCCATGATTTCCAATTTAAGTGATATTGTCTATGGGAAATTTTTTTTCAAATGTTCTGAAACATAATTACAATTACGAATATGTCATTTAGTGATAGCAGGGCAGCACAAAAGTTATTTGAGCTGTGTTTGCACTGAAATACTATATTCTTTCTTGAGCAAATCACTGCAAAGAGCACATTTTATAACCCAAATGGCTTTTAATTTGCCTTAAATGAAAACATGTTGCATCCCTGTAGGCTCAGGTGATGGTCAGATAAGTGCAAAGTGGTGCAAAAAGCTTGTGTTGGTCACAAACAGAGGCCGCTTTACAAGGTTACTTTGTAATCATCCCTTCGTGCCTGGCCTATTCTTTCATCTGATGTTACTTTTTCCCGCTGTGAAAGCCCAAATCAGACTATCATTGTGTGTCCAGGTCCAGCCAGGTCCGCTGTTAATGCTGCTCTTATCATTGGTGTCCTGCTTGATTTCCATCCAAGCCCCTTATCAGCTAGACCCATATCACAGTGTCTGTCTCATTGGAGACGTCTGGTACAAGATTTGTTACACTCATCTGTTGGGTTTTTCTCAGAGAAAGACCAACCTTGACATTAATGATTCAATGACCACTGTATTTTTGAGTGGCTTTCTAATTTCCTGAAAGCCACAAAATACGAGCTGGTGGTCAAGAGGTAATGGTTAAAAAATCTGAACATTGAGAGGCGTTTTGAAAGAGAAGCATACATTATAGCAATAGTTAGGTGGATAAGGCCCTAAAGTGGAAAAGTAGGATGGTGGGGCGGATAAGTAAGGATGCAAAGGAATAGACTGCTTTTGTCAAACTCCCAGGGGGCTATTATAGGCTTCTAGCATTATCTTTGACTTAGCACAGAAACAATTCCATTCATAGCCGCAAATTACTTTCCTTAAGAAAAAAAAAAACGCAGAATAATGTCGAGAAGTGACATTATTCCAGCTATAGCTTTTACCATTGTCTTAAATTGTCCAGAATCCTGCTATAGGAACAATGTGGCTAATCAAAACATCAGGGTTGGGTTGTAAAAACAATAATTAGACACATTTTAATTATTTACGTTATCGTCAGTGATTGTGCAATATAAATAGAACATACTAATATTATTACAAGACATACAATGGCATGCAAATGTTAACACCTCATGCAATATGTGCAGTATAATAGGCTTCAGGCAAAACTTTAAATAACTTTAGTAATTTGAAATAAGCCTAAACCATTTATAATTAACTAAAATGCGTTGTTTATTTTCCTGAATTTGCTATCTTTGTGAATGTGTGCATGTTATTAACATAGATTAGTGCAAGCATTTCAGCGAGGCAGAACATGTAAGCATTGTGTTGCAAATGAATACATTCGGCTGCTTTTCACTTTTTGATATTTATAAAAATCAAAGAAGCTTTTCTCCTTTTATTTAAACAATACTCATTAATTACTACATTCCACACATGGAGCTGTAGATTACCTCCATCTGAATTATTTCTGACGTGCATCCAGCCTTTTTCACCTCAACATTTTTGCATTCCACAGACATTAGTTAGCTTCATTGCTCAATTCATTAGCAAGCAGAATGAATTGTTTTATTCCCTCTAATCAACACGAGGAACAGCAAATAGTACACGATGAGACGTAGACAGTTTTGGTTGGGGAGTCTGGGAGTCAGCCGGTGTCCGTAGCAGAAGCCAAGGCAAATGCAATGTTGTTTACACAGACAAATAGGGATTTTGTCGGATTATTATTACAAGGAGCATCTACCAGGTTCATGGTAGAGTTCAATAATTCCTTTGTTATTACATTTACACATGAGAAAGCACTATGTATTATTCTACCTGTTTACTTTCCCATCTCACAACTGTCAACAGAGCAGCAATAAAGAGGGGCTATTAAAGACAATCGACCTTCTGGAGTGCTCTACCAAATTATTCCCTCATTGAAAAGTAGTTTTTAGCTTCATGTGCACATTTCGAGCACATTTGTGGTCTGTCTCAAACAGAACTCAGAAGCTGTTTTTGGCCTTTTTGGCTTCCCTTAGCTCTCCCATTGAGTCATCAAAAATGCTTGTGAAATGTAATATGTCTTTCTGCTGAATGTACGTTGTGGACATAAATGAATTTATCCCACATTACCAGTGAAATCAGCCATAGCCTGTCAAAGTAAACAGGTTTATTCTGCCCTTTGGATCACGTGCAATGTTTTTTCTTCATTTTCTCCTGGGAAAATGAAGTATTATGATTGAGGAAAGGCCAGGAGGTCGCATAGTTTGCTTAGTTTAGTTTAGTTTATTGTTTATAAAACAACAAAAGAAGAGATGGTTTGCACCAGATTTAGCTGCAGCTACTTTTTATCCGTAGTCCCTGGGCAGGTGAACACAGACAGATAAACACATCACAAATATAAAAACAAACTTACCTCACACAAAATACAATCACATTAAATGTTTTCCTAAAATGGCATAGGTTAAATAACCTATGTCTAATTAACATTAATAAATCTAATGCTATTAATGTTCATAAATGTTGACATGATTGACAATCTAAAATGTGCTTTTTCAAATTAATAGTAAAATGTTTCTGATCTACAGACAATTTCAGACTATCCGGCAGCTGGTTCCACTGTTTAATGGCACAACATGAAAAGGCCGATTGTGCAAAAGCCGACGATCTTTTCGGGATCACACAGTTTTAGTTTACAGTTGACCGAGTGGATCGAGACATTGGTTCAGTGCAAAGTTTATTTCACACTCAAATTCAATTAGTCCATATGTTTTAAGAATAGGAATAAAACAAGAGTAAATAAAATACAATATATACAGTCAGTCAAAGCCAATCTATAGATGAGGCTTAGAAGGTTCTTTTTATAAGACTGAAACAAGTACTGCTTAATTACCTGACAGGTTCTGGCAGTATAGTTCTGCCTTTATTAGGTTACAAAATATTTTTTTTTACGTTTCATACATCAGATCTATAGAGGGTAGAGTATATCTGCCTTGTGCCTTCTCAGAGCACAGGTACAACAACATGAAACCAAAGGTTAGATGTCACATCAGAGCCTCCCACGTGTGAATGTGAGTGCTCCTAAACCGTCCATAAAGCCGTATATGTCTGTAATAGCGTTCATTATATTATCCTACACAATACTGAAGCTATACATTCAGCAGTAACACCTTCTGCCTTATGGCCGTAAGTGCTAAAGTGACTCCAGCTCCATCATGCCACAACAGTGTCTTTTGCATATGCACAAATAAAAGGTAAATGGGTCAGTGAATGTGATTGCTTGAGTGTGGCTGAATGCATCCATTGTAGCACCGTTTGACTCAGCCACCTGTCACGGGACCAGACAGAAGGGAGACATAAAACGTCCCACATCTTGACAAGGTAGTCTGTCAAAGTTGGGCAAGAACAGTCACTGGGGTAATGTTTTGACAAGGCATTAAATGTCTCCTTCGCACTCGTCCTGTATGTCGGGCATTAGATTGATGTGCACATACAGATGGTGGTGTACGACATGCCTTAGGCCGAGTGGTGGATAGTCGCTCATCTGCGTCTCTTTCCCTCTGGCTGCTTCCACCTCGTGAGGATAGTCATTAGCTCTTCACATTGTCACTCTAAATCGACAAGTCTGGATACTAAAATGTAGATATTGTTGCCATTGTGGGTTAAATTGATTGGACATTACGGAAAATCAGTTTGTGGTCACCTTGGTTGTTAAGGCTGTGTTTTCATGTGTTTTCTTGTTTTTGTTTTTTTCTGAATTGCATGAATTATGGGAAGCGGGGGAACCCCCAATTTCTTGCTCAACTCTGAATAAGGAAAATTAATAAGACCTCATTTTGCCCCATGGTTGTGGTTGGCATTAGCACCATCATCTACAGTATATACAGTAGGTTGGCCAAAGCATACAGAGGTTGACTTCCAGCTATGTAAGTAATTAAGTATAATTAAGTATATAAGTTTTATCTATATAGCGTCTTTCACAGACCAGAGCCACTGAGCGCTTTTTTTTTTCTTTTAACAGGAGGTACATGCCAGACTTTTTGAACATATTTTTAGTGGTAGGGGACAAAACCTATGCAGACACGGGGAGAACATGCAAACTCCACTCAGAAAGGCCCTTTTTTCCAACTGGGATTCAAACCCAGGACCTTCTTGCTGAGAAGCGAGAGTGCTACCCACTCAGCCACTCAGCCATTATGTCAATACGAAATGGGTTAAACAAAATGGGTTTGTTTGTATTTTATAAATTATCCCCCAACTGACTTTCTATCCTATACCACAATGAAAACGACTCTGTGATTATATGATTTACTGGCGAGACCTGTGGCGACTTTTATTATTGGGTTTTTTAGGTTCAGTGCCCTCTGTAGAGACTTCTCACCTCACTTCCTAAACACACAGGGCTGTCTAGTTCAGAATAACGTCTCAATTCAACCCCAGACAATTATTGCTTGTTTATTCTTGTTTAGTTTTTTTCTTTCCTTTGCCAGGGGCCATGCTTTTAGCTCCTGCCGGACCTTTACCCCAGTATGTTTTTGTAATGCTGCGTTTGTTTTTTACTCTAAACCTTTAAATGAGTGGACACTACCCAGGGCTATGCCTGCAGACCATGCTGTGGCAAGCTGTCTCCAATAGTTTATGTCTGTAAAACTCCAATTACGACATTATTAATACCAAGGCGGGTTGCTGCACAGTCAAATTGTTGAGATGCAGAGTTTAGACGCGCCATAAAAACAAGATCAAAAGGGCAACACTGTTCGGAACTTTAATGTGGGGCTTTGATCACCGGACTATTAAGTGTTAATTAGATCATCACAAGTGACGTGAGGTTTTCTTTTTGCAAAGCAGTTTCACAGTAATTGCTTGGCTAAAATTGCAGCAAATGAATTGTGATTTTTGTTCAGTAAGATGAGTAGGAGAGACAGATTTACCGTCACGGTGAACCTTTGAAACACACTCTAAAATCAGAATGAATATGAGGCCGTTCTTATGGTCAAATTGTTTATTAACGGAATATTTATGCTGTTTTGTAGCCTCTTCGTGAACTACAGTGCCACACAAAGTTGACACCAGTTGTATGACTTTTTGTATAAAATCCGGAACGACACAAAGCACTGTTTATCATGAAACAGCACAGTTCTTCTCCAACTAAATGTTTACTTTTCCACAATGTTTCTTGTGCAATCCAATTTCTCACATCAATGTGTTTACACAGAAAGCCTGACTCTTTGGAAATCTGCCAGACAAGATGACAGGGTAAACGGTCTTAAAAGCCCCACTCTAATCAGCACTATTATTGTCTGAAGAACTGAGGCTTCCATGAAAAAATCTCCAATTTGTCAAGCTTTCTGCAGTCATCAAGCGGCTTGATGTCCATACATTAAAGTTACAGAACAACTACAAATTCTGTAGTACGTCAGATTTTGTGTTTGGCATTTCTTTCCTTGAAGTTATTTTCTGTCATTCCGAAGCCACACACTGTTCAAACCACAATGTTTCAAGTCATGCCATTTAACATTTAAGGACTTTCTCAACATTGATGGACATTGACAATCTGCCATTTATGGACAAATACCTCTATGCATTTTTTAATCATTGCATTTCTTGCGATTGAACAGTTTGATTCTCTGATCTGTGTTGGCAAATCGACAGCTTTGTAATGTCTTCCGAGGTAACTACTGCATACATTGAATTTAATTGAATGACTATGAAAATTGTTTTATGGCGTGTCCATATTGTAAAACTCATGTACCTTATAAATGTGCAACAGGCTCAACCTTAAACATCACCATGTCTTCACAGACCAACCTCTATTCTGACAAATCTCACGCATCCAGCAGCTGCCCCATACTTATTGCATATTACCTGAAAGTCATCCAAAATATCTCGACACTGGAGGCCTTGTCCGGGTACGACTGAGAAAATTGAATGTGCCAGTCAAGTGAAGCGCCACACTTATCTTATCCCACCTGTTATGCAGCTCGGTGCTCTCCTGCCTTTGCATAACACCCTCTCTCTCCACGGTCACATCGCAGGCCCACGGGACGCGCTTCGAGTATATTGTCACTCCACCCGGTTGTACAGCAAGGCCCTCTTAAATCCCCTGAATCCACCGCCATATCCTGCATCCGTGTGTTCAGCAAATAGATGGGCGAGTCATAGATGCAAATATCAAACAGGAACAGAAAGATAATAAACTATGTGTCGACCAGAGACAGATGACGTCACAGGTCATCAGAAAAAGCAATTGGAACGTGCAAGTTTGTGAAAATGCAAGAAAAACGGATTAACACAATTGACGTTTGACCTGGACCTGTGCACTGGGGGCCCCCCGTCCCTGACTCGTGGACTTCAGCAGCTATTCCCCCTCCTCACCTGGGTGCCCTTTTCAATCCTGGATCTATAGCCTATCCGTCCATGGGAATGGATGCCTCTCTCACTGGGCCCTCCTTCCCTTTAAGATTCATCTTATTTCTTCCAACAAGGATCTTTAATTATCCATGCCGATTCAGGAGGGTCTAAGGACTGTGATGTTCCAAGACATTTGTGGACATTGGTAAACGCACCACCCGAGGACCAATATCATTTTAAGCTGTTGTCGTTATATCTGCTGTTGAAGTTTGGGGCACTACAAAAATGCACTGATTTCAGTTTTGATGAGAAGTGAAGGACATCAAAGTTCCATAATGTCTCATCACATTAAATTTAAATTGACAGCAATCTCTCAGCAATTCACCAGATTTTTTTATTATTTTTTTTATTTGATGCTCCACAAATCAAAAGCTATGTGTGGCACAAAACTACTTGCCTGTAAATGGACAGGTATCTGTGTGGCAATAATTTTTAACTTTTTGGCTCCAATTTCATAAGAATACATAAGTGTAGAAATGTTTCAATATCATTCAAGCTAAAACCAAATAAGCTCTGTTTTTATTCCACATGTATATACAGTACATTTCACGACCAGCACAACAGAGCGCGAGCTTATTACAGTCGTAAGCTTTGTGTTCTGCTCTCACAGCCCTGTAATAGAAAAAGCGAATTGTTTTTTCACTCGCTGAATGGTCTCATTTCAACCAAATTTGACGTTATGTACGTATTAGCTTCACAAACTGTTTATGGATATATTTTTGTATCTGTTCAGGAATTTGAAGATTGACTGTTCGGGCTGTATTTTAGTGAGGCCTGTCGATTGTCAATCTACACACAATGGGGTATTTCAGGTTCAGGTAATACATTTATGAAAAAATATGATTGGGGTTTATGTTTCAGTGAGGGATGTGATTACCTTTCTCTATTCTCTTCTTTTTTTTCTATAGGACAGCAACAATAAAGTTCATGTTTCTCACATCATCACAAGCACTTACTATGTAAATGTGCAAACTGCCTGGTATTATGAAAGTAGGGGGGAGATATACATAGTCACTGAGAATTCATCACGCCAGGGACTCTGCTTTTCTGCTTAAGTCAGCGACAGAGATGTTAATGCTGCAGTCAGAATTAATGGAAGTATTGGCTTATAAACATTTGGTGATACATTATCATGGCTCTGGGCTTCTTACTGGTTGTTTTTCAATTGCTGAAGCCTGCTCAGGGACTACTTCCAGTTTTAATTACACAGTAGATAAGCAAATAATAGAATATACAAGTGGTGTAGTGTGGTCAGATTTCTTACTCAAAACTAATTGAATTGAACATTGTGCAGTTGTACTATTGTAAAACTCAAAAATAATATTAATTGTGGACTATAGTTTTTTGATATACTAGCCATGTGATTTCCTGGCTAGTGATTAAAAAAATAATAAAACTTTTGATGGCTATGAAACAAGGTAATCTTCTATAGAACTGTTTATTCAGCTTTCTGAAAAATAGAGACTGAATCACTGTTGTTGTTAACATGTGGGATATTGAGCACCTGGTTGGCAGAGCGGCTCTTACTGCTTTTTTTATGATGGACAAGTTTGTTGATGTTGGTTTATATAAGTGCCACCTTCTTTTTCTCCCTGGAAATGAGCAAGACAATAGTAGAAAAGAGATGTTTCTTTATTTGCAGCAACATACTGTAATGTGTTTTAACTTGCACAGCCCTGGTTTACAATCTCCCATTGAATTGAAAGGAGGTGAATTTTTTTTTATTTAAATCAAACCCCCATGGAGTTCTGTTCTCCATATTTACTCATATTCACTTTGACACTTTGGAGTTTTCCATTGACCCTTAAAGACCTCATGCAGGGTTTGTCCAATAATTTGTGGATATCAAAATTGCAATATAGATTGCAATTTATCAATTAATGCCAATCTGAAATGGATTCCGGCAAAAATTTCCTATTAGATAGCAAATTGACACAGATCGGCGCAAATACACAAACACGTCTCTTATACAGGGAAATAAATAGGGAAATATATAAGCCAATTTTGGCTTATATGGGCAGTTTCAAAATGGCAGCAGGGGCTGGAAAATGTAAATGCAAAGCCCCAAGAGCCGACTTTCGGGCCGTCCTGTAAACCCGGTAAGAATTAAGTAGTAAGTGGTAAGTATTAGTACTGAATAATTCTGATTTCCGGTCCACCCCCATCGGCCCTGGTGTGGAATTGCATGTCAGCGCACATAACTTTAGACATTTTTGAGCCAAGACCCGCCCCAACTGGTTCCGACTGGGATTTGCACCCTGGACGTTCTTGTTGTGAAGCAAGAGTACTTTTCATTCAGCCACTGTGCAGCCTCACAGCTCAAAAGAGGAGAGCTTTATCAGATACCCAGGTACGCAACGAGGGCCTAAGCCTCATTTTGCCTGTCCCTTTCAACCACATCTAGAAAGTGTTTGATAGTCACCTGATTTCTGGCGGTATATTACAGTGCTGCTTGCAGGCGTGGATTATCGTGCTGTTTTGTGTTTGTGGACATGACATGAAAAAATGGCATGGGCACTTTTACAAACCACTGTAGCTGGAGCCTCAGAAACAAAGGCCAAAAAGCACAATGTAACCAGTCGGGAGATTGAAAAAGCCTCTTCCAACTTTTCCTTTCATTTCTTCTTGTGGCAATGTCAGAGGCTTGTCACAACACTCTTGGGTCAAACGCTGCAATTTTTGAATTGAATCTTTCTCTGCACACACATTTACTTGTCACTCATGTTGTTGTTTATTTTTTCTGAAAATGCCCAACAGTAAATGCGAAGGCGAAGATGACAATTCTATGCTCAATTTACAGTCGAAACTCACCTGATAAATAAAACACTTGATTCTATTTGAAAGCATTCCTGAGAGGCCATTACACAAAATACAAAATGCGATCATTCAGAGAGCAAAGAAGGAAAGAGGGCATGGAATATTGTTACCCTCTGAAGTGGTTTAAAATTGGGCGTAAGCGTCTGCAGTGTGACAAGAGTAAACAACTTTGCGAGAGATACTGATGAGTCAAACTGAAAAGGTCTCCTTGTTAAGCGTACTTTGGCAACTAAAATGTATTAGCAGGAAAGGGGGAAATAAATGAGATTCCGTTTCTAAGTAAGTGAAGTCGTGAAGCTTCCGTAAAACAAATAAATAGGAAATAGATTGCTTACAGAACTTCAGGGGAAGTGTTCCAGGCAAATCCCACCGGTTGGAGACCACAGGGAAGACCCAGGACCATCTAAAAATAGCAGTCTAAATTATGCCTGTTATTTTCTCATTATTTACAATAAGATGTTACTATGGCTACCATGGTAAGTCATACACCATTTTTAAGCAAATCGTATCCATAACACAACCACAATATTCATTTAAGTCTAATTATTAAACACATGATTAAAAGTATAATACTGCTACAATCTGATTTTCCTCCTGTCTTTTGGTTTTTCAAGTTTTTCATATATAATATTTTTATGTGTAACCCATAGGTTACATTATAATAATTGAATATGCACTTGAAAAGGTGAACGTCAATCACACGCACACATTCATTTTCTGTTAATGTTTCCACTATTCTCCCGATGTACTCCAGAGAATCATGCAATCATACGCTGCACCCACCCGCAGGTTACAATAGGTCAACACTGTGTTCCTTTTTTTTTTCCTTTCTGCTGAGTTGAGTAGATCATAGTGAATGACTCACATGGAGACAATATTCCTGTTTTCCATATTTCTTATATTATAAAGACATATTTTTTTCATCTTTAGACAGTTTCATTGGTATATAATCTGTTTAATGGTGAATCTGGTTATGCTGACGGTGACAGTAAGCATTAATAATATATATACTGTATTGTTCTCCTATCTTATTTTATGTGTGCTCACTCAAAAACAGATGGTTAAAATTCAACCGTTTGGTAATTTTAACCATGAAAAATGGATCATTCTGACCAATATCAATATAACCAGTTACTTTTCTCATCCAATCAGTCTTATGTTGCTAAATGTCATGCTTCTATGTGCCAGATTTTGGTATGCGTTGGGCTTTAAAGTAGTGGTTCCGAAAGTGGCAAAATCTTTGTTGTGATTTTAATCTCTTAATCATAACAAACAGGGCAATAATTAAACCACGGCAATAATTATAACAAACACAGGAATCTTTTTCACTGGTATGCAAAATACAAAATGTTTACTCGTAAGAAGAAAGGCAGCGTGTGGTTAGATTTGTATATAGAAATGTGTTCAAATACAATTTATTTGTATGGTTGTGAATAAGTGAGGATCCCCAGATTGAAGTGTGCATGAGTACAATAACAAATAGTAGTAAGTAAGTATTCCTATAGCGCCTTTTAACAGACTCAGAGTCACAAAGCGCTTGAGGGGCATTGGTCTCTCACTCTACACTGAGATGGGCGCGAAGGTTTGACAGAGTAGGAGGAGGGGGCTTGCCCAGACCTATTGTACATATTTCTTAGTGTATGGGCAAACCGGAGGCACCCCGGCAGGAATCCTATGCAGGACAAGGGAGAGAACATGCAAACTCCATTTAGAAAGACCGTGTTCCGACCGGGATTTTAACCCAGGACCTTCTTGCTGAGAAGTGAGAGTGCTTTCAACTCATCCACCGTGTCGCCCCGAAAACTCAAACAAATATCATTCAATATGATTAGACTATTCCACTTTGGGCTTTTATTGACATTTCACAGTAGAATTTTTATTAGGATGGTCCCCCGCCTAAAATGTTGGAAAACTCTTTTTGTGTAGGAGCAGCATTATGCAATGTTCCAGGAAGACAGCATGTTGATCCGGAGATAGAAGCTTGGGCGCACAAAACATGTCTGCCTCCCCAAATTCAGCCCACAGCTGTTTTAGTCTAAGCCTTCTGTCCTGATCCATCCCCTTTTATCTCCAATTGGTTTGAGAGATAACAAATGCTTCTGGGCAGCTCCTTTTTATCAATTCATCCTCAGGTTGATAGTCATTCCAACTTTTCATCTATGTCTCTATCTAAAAAAAAAAAAAAATCACAATGCAATGATAGCTGGTACAATAAACTAGCTGTAAAATTGTGCAATAATAACAAAAACTCGGCAAAAACTCAGAAAGAGACACAGTGTACAATGCAATCTGTGTCCATATCTTCTGCTGTTTTCAAACTACATTGACAATATGCAATACATACGGAAAACACATGAAAAATACATGTTGATATAATTATGACTGTATGATTACATGTCCTGTGAATCTTATCTCTAATGTCCTAAAATCGCTTCATTTCTTGCTCACCTCTTCAGACATGTGAGGTAAGTAATAACTGCACACTGTAAAATTCATGTTCATTTACAGTTTGTTTTCAGCAGCAAAATACCGTTTTTGTATTTAATGGTTAAGTACTGTAGTTAATAATACATTGTGGGCTGCCTAATTTGAAAAAGTATGCTGCTGTATAAAATCTCTAGTTTTGACATAATAAGGAAAGACATCTAAAATCTCCAACTTCACCATAATGAAGAAGCAAGAATTAAGTACAAAATATCTGACTTAAGCATAACAAAGAAGCAAGTATAAATAGTGCAAGAAATAAATATTATACATCTGTATATGTAGCATGAGGGTAAAGTAAATGAAGTAAAGTGACAATGGACCCATGTGATTTTGTTCACCACCGTAATATTGCAGTGGATCTGTGTGTGTGTGTGTTTGATTTCAAAGAGAAAATAATTCCTCGAAACCCTGGTGTTCTATGCCCCAAACCCACTGTCGCCTGAGGACACAGACGTATCCAGTCGTATGCTATTGGAACGAGTGCATTTTTGTGTTCAGCACTTTGAGTTGCCTTGTGTATGATTTGCGCCACACAAATCAACATGCCTCACCTACTGACCGCTGCCGTAGCACCTGGAGCCATGGCTCTTTACCGTTGTTTTGCAGTGACATTATTTACAGTATGGCTGGGGGACTATTTAGACAGGTGGTCGGTCGTAGCAACAGCTTAAACAAGAGGTGTTTGCATATGCTGCACCAACCCTCTTCATCACTAGGATCTTTTTTCTGAAGAGCACATGCTTTTGTAAGAAGAGGTTGAAGCAATACCAGTCGAGCACAATAAGCACAAACAAAACTGACATTTATGCTTTTAGCTAGACACCCCGAGTGGCCGACATGAAAGGGGTATACTTGTGAATACTATACACAGTATTAGCAGTACCATCTGTGTCCATACCTGGCATCTATAAATAACCCATCACTTCCTCAGATATGCTTGTCCAATATACTTCAATCATATGCAACATTATCAGTCCACTTCAACCAAGCCCCAGTGATCCAAGATGGCGCCCTATTCAGATGTATGGCTTGTGCTCAGTAGTGCATGGGACTTCACGGGGACCGAAAGATTAGCGGAACTCGCCTATATTTGGGTATCGTCTGGTCCTCCCGGTTCTGAGCAATGGACGAGTTCTCATGATGCGTTGCGCCAAATACGCCTGTGTGGCTCGGCTGCGCTTTGACCAATCAGAGCTGCTGATCAAAGCAGCGGTAAAGCGGAGTCAGAGCGGGAAGGAAACGAGCAGAGTATGTGGCAGTAAAGTGTGGATTTAAAGAAAACCGAAGGATTTAAGAAGAAAACATGTTCAGGATGACAAGGGACACTAAAATCCCCAAAAAATCTGATCTTTATGAAAGCTGTAGGTTCTCTCTCAGGTGAGGTCAAGCTGTTTTAGTTTACATTGAGTTCTATGGGACTTTTTTCTGGGTAGCCCACGTGAATTTAGTCTGCAGTACCACAGGCACGAGCTAGTGATAGATACTCTATCCAGTTATTATTATAGATCCATGGCTTCAACTGATTCGTTCTTTCAGACATTATATACTGTATGTGCATTCGATGTGTTTTCCATTACAATGTTTTTCATTGCAAAACAGAATTCATTATATCTGTATTGCTGTAGTTGACATATCATATCACGTGCTTTAACTGGTCATCAGTAACAAAAGATAAGTCCTGTGTAAAAACATAGAAAAACTTCTTCAGGATCATGATATCGGTGATGATCTGCAGCTAACTCCCTGCATGTCCCTAATGTCAGACAAACAAAGGATCTCTTAATCTTTCTTTTATGTAAGTTTATAATAGTTATATTTCATGTATCAAGATGCCACAATAGATAAAGATACAATTGATTTTTATAATTGGGGCGTTAATTGTGTGAGTGAATGGTTTGTGGTGGTCGGAGGGGCCAATGGCACATACCGGTTGCCTCACATCCGTCAGTGTGCCCCAGGGCAGCTCTGGATACAATAGAAGTTAATCACCACGGTGGATAGAATGAAAAGAATAATGGCATGTGAAGCGTCCTGAATGTCCAAAAAAGACCTACACAAACCAATGCATTATTATTGGACACAAATAATTTGTACAATAATTTGCTTGTAAGCGAAATAACACAAACAGTTCCGGGGATTTGGACAAGAACTCCAGGAAACCTTGCCATTCTTGATGGCCCAATGACCAATTGATTAAACATTTAAGGGGGATACCGCTGTTCATCCGTTTTCCCAATCTTCAATTATTTTGTAATGTGTTTTTTTAAACCTAGGACTATTTAAATTGTTGTCGTTGTTTTTTCTTACAATTTGGCCAAATAAATATTGTATTTGTTAAGAATGCAACAGTCTGTGTATTTTATTTGACATTTCAAAGGATACATTTGGAGATAAATGGTCAATCGTTCACCCTGAAAACGATGTTGCAGATGCGTTGACTCACTGAGCCTAACTCTGACATCAGCTGCACACCCCTCCTCTTGTCCTGCAGTTTGTCCCTTGACTTGACAGCATGACAGTCCAATGGATAAATTAAATGCCACTAGCTGTCAGCAAGAGAATGAAACCAATCTCTACACTGCCTCTGCGTAAGGGACAAGTCAACATAATGCAGACAGCAGCAGGCACGATATGCAAAATTGATATTGACCCTATATTGGCCTGATGGGGAGAGCGGAATGGAAGATGGGCTATTTACTCAGCACTATTTTGTCATGTTTTCAACAATGTCTCAGAGGGGGATGTTGTGCCATTATGCTTGTCACTGTGGAATGGATAACTCGGACGAAAATCCAGTCTGGTGCCTTAAAGAAATTCTATCATGGACATGCAGAAAGCACTAATCAGGTTTTCTGTCAATCTACGGCTGTCTTTCAAAGTACACTGTTCTTGGGTCGACATACAGGCATGGGATACCAGACACACATGGTTTTATAATGAGAATGGTCCACTACTCTGTAATCTCTTCATAGTTTAATTGGGAATGCAGTTAGCCTATATGTGAGATGCATAGGAATTAAAGTAGGATTTTGGCTGGACCTTCTACTAAAACCCTTTATACACCGAAGTCCTTGGATACTAGGGCTGCAACTAACGATTATTTTGATAATCGATTAATCAGGCAATTATTTTTACGACTAATCGATTAATCGGTTTATGTACTTATCTTTTAGTTTTGCCAATTTTTTTCCAAGTAAATTGTTAACAAAGGGCCTTCATCATTCAACATAGACTTTTTAGAGATTTTAACCATTTTACATATTCATATCCACATCAAAAACATATCTGGAGCTGTTTATTATGTCTTTGTAATCCTTTGTTGAACTCAATGTCGTCTGTCAATGGTGCACTTTGCTGCGGGGTGAGTATTTTCTTGTTGCACACAAAATTGCTGATGTTGGTTTGTTTCTTCCTAAAGCACACAAAAAATGACAATAAGTACGATTTTAAAACTAAAACGATCATTTTAATTAACAAATCAGCAATATTTCACACTGTATGGAATTATATCATCAACCTCTTAATCCCCGAATTAACCAAGCGTATTGTGTCCAGTTCGGCTTTTTGTTGTGTTATTATTGGTTGACTGGCACGTTTTTTTCCTCGCTCTTTTTTTGTTGTTTTTGTCGCTCTTTTGTCACATTTTTGTTGCGTTTTCATCCTTGCTATTTCAACGCTTTTTTACATGAAGCTCTTATATCCAAACTGGAGAAATTGTGCTCGGTTCAGTTCGGGGAAGAGGTTAAACAATCACAATCATGTGTCGATATACTATGTATAAGAACAGTATTTTTGCGTGTAGTAAACTCACCTTGCCGGGGCTTGATCCTCTGCTTCCACACACACGTGCTTTCGTTTAACACTAGGAGCGCCCCTAGCGGTCAACTGACCGTCACTCACTTTAATATGCTAATTAGTGTATTCAAAACAAAACGCCAGAAGTTGAAATTTTATGACTTTTACTGGGTACTTGTTGTTTATATTTTGGTGTGTTTTGTTTTTGGAAAAAGTAAAGAAAACAAGATTTACACGCATTTTAACTTTTCTAAACCACAGCCCTTTCTGCTGCACCATAGGGATACATGGCGCAGGGGCGACTGTTGTCATAGTAACCTTTCCCGGGGTTTTTTCGCGCCTTATAAAAATGTATCAATATGTTGTCATTAGACTCTAAAGGGACTTGAGGTTTTTTTTATTATTTGGGAGAGAGAAAGAGTTTTGAATTGAGAGGAGTACAACATGAATAGAGCTGCAAGTACACGGTATGAAGCCCTGACAGTGCTTCAAGACATTGAATGAGAACAGTCTGACGGAGGTGAGATGTCACAGCAGGGAGAACACCTATAATATTCTAAATATGAACGTAAACCCGTAGTGCATTCACGGCACGGACAGCAGTGTTGGAACAAGTCCAGAAGCAATAACGCACATGACCCGCGTAATGCCAGCCATACGCAGGTGTGTGCGCGCTGTTGCTCCATTCTGCCTTTTCATTCATCATCAATTACATTCTTATATTTATACATAGAAGAAGGCAATAAAGCAGAATACAATATCGCAATAAAATAGAACAATTAGATGAACTATCAAGGCAGAGTGCAGATAGAGCGCTGTGAGGCCTCTCGTCACCCGCGGACACTGCAGGAGGAGAGCGACTGTGGGGCAGAAGCGGCCCTCATATATTCTTATTCATATTATTATTTTATCCAGACAACACTGTGTTATTCTGCACAGCGCACACTGCAAGGCAATGATTATAATTTTCTTCTGATCATAAAGAGCACTGCTTGTCTCAAATAAATACAAATATATATATATAACGTGTCCCGTGTAAAATTGAAGATTGTACATTGACGATGGTAGCCTATAGCTGATGATCTTGTGTCAATACGAATACTATTATTATTATCGAGATAATATTTCCCACAGTGATTTCGGCTGGAAAGAGAAAACAGTCTGGAGATGACGTAAGAAGTAGACGTATATAGCAGCGCGAAAACGTTATGGTCCCGTGCTCTAAACTATCATTTATATTGTTTGAATTTACATATTGTTACTGAGTCAAATTTAACATATAGTGACCGACCTTTTACGTGTTTGCAAAGTTACAAAATAAATCTAGCCAGAAAAGTCTTCGTAATTTTTTTTTATTTCTGCTGGAATTACAATTACTTAGCATATTTAGACAAATAATTTACACAGTTTCATTATGATCACAATTTCCTTGCAACAACAAATTCTGGTTTAGTGAACAATCAATTTGGCAAAAGGCTCTATCAGCGCAAAATACATAGCGGTCAACTGACCGCAGGGGGCGGTGCAAGGTATGTTTAGAGCAAGGGCGTAGGTTTGCGTGGGGACCATGGGGACATGTCCCCACCAATATTTGGTGAGGACTAAAAAGTCCCCACCAAAATGACATGATGTCCCGTGACCCGGACGGTCCGGGACACATGTCTTCCGTTTGTGCATACGCCGCGCCTCCTCCTCGCCTCCAGAGCAACAGCAGCAGCAGCAGCACGTGACCCGTTCCGTTCTCTGCAGTGATTGGCTGTCTTCTTCAGCGCCAAACTGAAGCACTGAGCGACTGTTTAATTTTTAAAAGTTAGCCAGCGTGAAGCAAGTGGTTTTTTTCGTTCCCTGAGCGTTGTAGCACGTGAGTAATCAGAGGAAAGTCCTGTAGATCTATTACCATTCAAAGTACTTACGTTATTTCTAATCTGTCAGCGCACTGTTTAATGTTCCGAGGAGCTCACACGGCATATAGAGACAGAACAGAACTGGCTCCAATAAAGAAACAGGTTGGTTGAAAGGCTGAAAAAATACTTATTATTATATACTATTGTGCTCTTACTATCCAAAATGTATAAGTGGGTGTGTTGTGTGAATCAGGATAAACTAGGGATGAAAATATTCCACGGATCCACGATTTACAACCTTTATCTGCTGATAATGTAATTTCTGTGAAATGTGTGACAGCGGGCACTTGCTGTTATTTGCTCTAAGCACATTCAAGCGATGCACTCGAATGTGCACGTCCTGGTGCAGCTGCTGCCGCTTTGTAATGACAGCCGCGGCGCTCAGTGAAAGCACAGCTCTAACATGGTACCGAGCTCGGACCATATGCAGACAGAACCATGTTGCAAGTGCGGGTCTCCATTGTATCTCCCGCGTTTCTCCCCTGTGTCTCTGACATGTCTCTCCCCTGACTCTTCCCAAAGCGCAACCAGCGCTTCCGAAATTAAAGCTCGGATACCTAAATTTTCCATTGCGTTAACGATGCATGCTGGTTGTGCGCAAAACACACCACAACAGGTCATTTAAGTTTTTATTTTGCATACTTGAGAGCCCTGTGAGTCATTAGTTGCCTTTTTGGGTTGAGAGTGGAATAAAAAAAAAGAAAATATAGAAAAATCCACACTGTTACTTATTGCCAAACTCTTGTTAACTCATTGTATTGAGAAATACTATGTAACTTTTGACATTGGCCAAGTTATATAAATGATTCTGCAGTTCATGTATATGAATGTCTGTTTTTGATTGTCTATACCTTCTTATATAATTTAGAAAAAATGCCACCTCCACAAAAAAAGATAAAAGATATCAGGAGCTTTTTTAACAGTTGGAAAGTAAGTAAGAGAAAGCACAAGTAATAGCAAATTATGAATTGTGATGATTAATCTTCTGTTAACATACATAGGAAACTCAACCAACAAAAGAGAACAATATAGGGAATGTTGAGGTAGAAGCAACAGGCCCTTCAGTGCATCAGGTGAGGTTGGAATTTTGTAGGTATGCATGGGACTATGAATTGTTTTTAGAGATTGATCGTATATGTCAAACAATGTAGTGAGCTACTCACTGTAGATTCTAATTCAATATTTTCTCCTCTGTTTTTATTTATTATAGGAAATTGAAAGATCAGAGCATGATTTATTTCAAGTATCGAGAGCAGTTCCTGAACTGTTAGAGCCTCAGGTGAGGGCTATTATGTAGATTTGGATTAGGTTTAAGTCAGTATAGAATGAACGCAACACAAAACTCAGGAGCTCTGATCCAATTGATTTTGTGTTAACTATTAGAAAAAATCCTTAACTGCTTCTCATTCAGTCTACAGCTGAGTTTAGTATAGAAGGCAACACACTATTGCAAATATAGTGTGTGATCACACAACAAATTCTGGGGGAGAAACTCTGGACCCCGTGTCAATGGGTGTAGACTCAGGTCGTAGTGAATGTCCCCACCAAGATTGGAACCAAACCTACACCATTGGTTTAGAGCACGGCGGTCCTAGTGTTAAGGTGCTCACGCAGAGACATAGTACTCCCGCGCCAGGCCAAGTCAGTAGCGCAGAGTTTACAGGTTACTCTTCTTTTTTGAAGGTTCAAAGTAAAGTGCTCCCACACTTTGGATGACTTCATTCGATTAGGTTTGTCTTCTGCTTTTTTCCTTTTCTTTCTCGAGCTTACTCCACTGCCGCTTGCCTCCGCCATCTTGCTGTATGCTGAAGAGAAGCTGTGCGCGAAGCATGTGACATAAAAGGAGGCCAGCTATTGGCTATTCGCTACTTCTCCTGCTGTAAAACCTCCGGTGGCTCATTACTGCCACCATTTGGTCACCGCAGAGTTAAAATATGCACGAAATGAGCCGCTTACGGCAAAATAAAAGTTATTTAGCAACTAATTGATGACTAAATTAGTTGACAACTATTTTAATAATCGATTTTAATCGATTAAATCGATTAGTTGTTTCAGCTCTATTGGATACCCACTGGTCCAACAAATGGGATCCACCAAACCCTAACCTTTACCCTAACCCGAAACCTGTCCAACCCTAACCTTAACCTTAACTCTAAACCAGCCTTAACCCTAACAAATTTTTTGGGTGGTAACTATGTTTCAAAAGGGAATTCAAATACAGTATGACCTATTACTGTTTTTTTTTGTGTGCCAATTCTTCTATAGAAGCTTAATATTTTCTAAAATACAACACTTAAGGAATAATTGGAATGATGTAAGTAAACTTGACTTAAAAATGTTTCTGAAGCATAAAGGTTTTTGTAATTCATGTATAGCACAGAGCATTCATTGACTTCGACATCGTTGCGGACATGGAAAGGGCCTTAAAACCAATGTGCTACACTGTATTACACTGACCATGACCCTGCGTTTGATTGCATTGCTAGAAACTTTGAGTACACTGGCTGCACATGATTCCATTTCATATGCTTTTCATTTAGCCAGCCAGAAAAGTCAACCATGAGAAGTGATTGGAAATGACCCCTCTGCCTTGCGCCAAACTTGCATTGGACGTATTTAGGAAGCAATGTTAAAGTATAATCAATCCTATTTTTCCACTTGTTATAATCTTGAAACCTATAGTACCTATATTTCAAGAACGCAATTTTGACGTATGCCAGTGTCAGCCTGTCAACATGTTGGGAAGGGGCAGCGCAGCCTCAGTTGAACCATTTCGGGCACAACCTAAAAGCCATTACCTGCAATGATGGAATGCAATCCCATGGGTACAATGGATGGACAGATACATAGATGGCAGATGATGAGGTGGACCAGGCGACATGACGAACAGTTATAGCACCCATAGCTCATAGTCAATTACAGAGCTGGGTCCAATGAAACTCATAAATGAATTCAACTTATGGAGCCATTGCCATTAGGATCACGCTTGAACGGGTGCAAAGCCTTTACCTGGTTTCTGAAAGCACCAACTCACAAAGGCCACACAAAAAGAACATTGGATATGTGGAGGTGTGATACTAACAAGTGTGCAATCAGAAAAGACATGGATCCTTAGGTCGGCAAAACTTTATTAGATGTTGATCTATTTGTGACCACTGTATGCCAGCCCATCATCTGCACCAAAATAGATTTTTAATTTTCCCTCAGCCCACTTCATAACGAAATGTGGCTACACAGCACCAGATGTCATGTTGGCAGGAAAGATGTAGGGGGAAATAACAAGGGACAAAAAGGATCTCAAGCTAATGAAGCTTGTAAGCTAGTAAGATATATTAGCTTTCTGTTTTTTGTTTTTAAATCAAAAACAAATTATTTATCTTTCTTTACTTGATCTTACCAGCACCTGCACCTGAGGACAGCAGGTCATGTTTTTCATCTATATAGAGTAATGATTTATCGCTGTATTGATATGCTAATCAGTCAAGTGCTTTTGCTCCACTTGCAAATGAATGTATTGTCTTATGCAAATTGAAGTCAAAGGTTACAAATACAGAACACAGCTTAAATGACAAATGATTTTAATTAGCTGTGAATCTCCCATTGTAAATTAAAAGCAAGGGAAATGTGTTATCGTTATGCCTGAGGATCGCATTATGAGTAGTGTTGGTAATAATGAAATGCTTTCTGTCATGTATTTTTATTTTGATGCATCTCAAATCAAAACGTTCCAATTTAAGGTTTTAGGAATGTATTATGCTTTGCAAGATTAGTGGGATTTGGTGTAAACAAGGCATTAATTTTCACTCTGGAAGTTATATCACAAAACAAAGTTACATGTATTTTAAACAAGAACCATTTTGAGATCTAGATCTTCAAATTAATTGTACATACATCTATAACATTGAGCTATGCCCAAAAATTCTTTAAGTCTTTCTTACTTTTACAATTTTTAGACAAATTCTTAATTTCTAACTTTTACAAAGATGGAGCTTAAGCGGAGGTTCAGTATGGTAGACTACCTACGTTATCACACCAGGCTTGACCACGCCTTACTCAGCCTGTCTTAATCAACTCCCCGCAGCCGTGTCAATCAAGCCAGCGTTTAAGAGCAAAGCAGAGCACAGCTCACCCAACGGACTTCAAGCTGCAACCACCTCCTCCCCACCTCCGCCTCAGGATTTCTTCACTCTCACATTCACCTTGCCTTGTTGCCACCACCAGTGTCTAGGCCCCGGGGGATCATGATCTGCACCCAGGCGCAGATCTCTCCAGAGCACGGCCACAGCGGGGCCTAAGCTCCAAACCAATAAACAAACTCAATCCATAAAATAAACAACTCTTAAACGCATCTCGTCTCTTGTAGTCTCTCCAGGTTGAAGTGATAATATATATAACACATTTTTAATTGTATGTTTTTAAAGCTTGGATTGCTACAAAATAAGTCCCGCAGTAGGGACATTTCAGGGACTAGTACTTAACAATACATCTTTTACTGACGAGGAATGTTATTGCTGTAACCGGACATACTGTATACACACTGTATATGTCCAGAATTTATTTCAAAGTTCAAAATAATAATAATAATAATGCATCGGTTTTATATAGCGCTTTTTTGGACACTCAAAGACGCTTCACATGTGTCATTATTCATTCACTCCATACACGGTGGTGATAAGCTACTACTGTAGCCACAGCTGCCCTGGGGCACACTGACAGAAGCGAGGCAACCAGTATGTGCCATCGGCCCCTCCGACCACCACCAACCATTCATACACACACCAGACTCATTCTAGGCAATGGGGGTGAAGTGTCTTGCCTAAGGACACAACGGCAGTTTGGCACTTTACAGCCGCAGCCGCCCCACTGTGGCTGGTGTTCCCAGAGGTTAAGTGTCTTGCCAAGGACACAACGACAGTAGTCAGTGGGAGTCGATGGTGAAAGTCTTGAGCTGGGCTTGAACCCACGACCTTCTGGCTCAAAGGCCAACGCTCTACCAACTGAGCTACTGCCGCCTCAAAATGGCTTCAAATCCCAAAACAACCTCTTAATTTGTTTGTAATATACACTGTCCTGTGAATACCGCATTTTTTTTTGTAAAACTTGTCACTTCAGCTTATTTATATTAGGGCTGAATGAGGTTAAATCAGTAAATCAAAATAATTGTCATAAAATTGAGTAATACATATTTTTTTAACCTTACATAGGGTGAACATGCTGAGGATAAGTTTTAGTGTTCAAATAATTATATAAAAGATGCAGAAACAAAAATACAATAGTATTATTTTTAATCAAACAACCCAATGTGAAAGTCATCTCTATGAAGATGATCTCCAGGGGTATCTCTTGAGCTTTGTTTTCCAAACCCACACTCACTCCCCTGTCAGGATCTGAAAAAATAATTGATTCATTAAAAGGAAAGATGTCCAACTAATCACTTATCAGAATAATCATATACACACACAGGATTACGGTGCAAGCATTCACAAATATAACAACCACATTTCTCAACTTTAGTGTGTTCTTGAAAAAGGTTAGCCAATGCATTTTTCTTGTTTTAATGTCTCAGTTGCACATTTCAGATCAACAAAATAAAAATGAATGCTCCTCCTGGGGACTTTTAATTGTGCACGGCAAATAATATTGTCTCTGAGTGTTTGATATGCTACACTGATGTAATGAGGACAACAGACAGACAATGACATTGACATTTCAATAGCAATAAGTCACTCCCCAATGATACCACGTAGGATTTCCCAGAACAGCCATTTTCCTGACAAAAGAGCAGTGTGAGGAGAAGTAATAAATCCTCCACATCAGATATAATAAAGTATGCCTTATCTCCCTAATAGATTGAATTTTTTTGCGACAGTGGTTAAAGTCCCTTGTGAATTGAATTAACTTGTAGATTTTTAGCAAGAGTGCTTAATGTATTAACGATTGGGATTTTACAAGCTGCTTGTTGAGTGATAACCAGAAGTTTCAACAGTCTTGGAATATATTAATATATTCGATTGAGGAAAATGTTATCATAAAATGGTAATGGAGAATTTTTGAGTCTGTTTGAGCCCCAAACTCAGAAAATTCATGTTCATTAGAAAAGGATGATCCCATGTGGAATACCGTGTGAAATCCATAGACTTTTGAAAAAACCACTCACTGCATGAAAGCCAGTCGGGAAGTGCTCATGGACAATGTTTTGCTCCAACTTTGCTTTGGCTCCTATTGACTTACAATTGTCTGTGGCATAAATTTCTATATGTATTAATTTAATTATATCAGGCAAACACAAGAGCAACAGTTGTTATTAAACTTACAAATAATAATACAAGAACATATTTGTAACAAAATCAATGTTCACTGAAATATGTTGCATTTATTTTGTTTTTTGGGTCAATCTCACTCTGTAATTGTTGTAAAAAATCCATAGTTTTGTGCTCTGTTGGTATAGTTTTTCATTTTTGTAAAATCAGATATGACCCCTGTCGGGATTCTTCCGTCGGCAAATTTGGGTCAGGATTTATTTATCGAGTATTGCACAATGTGGGCCTGGGCAGCACGGTGGCATCTGGGTTTGAATCCCGGTCGGAACAGGGTCTTTCTGAATGGAGTTTACATGTTCTCCTTGTGCCTGTGTAGGTTTCCTCCGGGTGCTCTGGTTTTCCCTACCACTAAAACATGTACAATAGATAAATCCTGACCTCGGGCACTGTACCACTGCTCCTGATAGACGCCCTAGTGGCATCAGGATGGGTCAAATGCGGAGGATTGCCCTCAGGGGAAGAATAAAGTGTACTTTTGCTTTGCCTTTGCATGAATCTTACAAAATACAACTTTGAGTGAGCAAATGATGGGGGGACAATGAGGTTAAATGCTCATGAAAGTCACTTTCACCTAATACGTCCCCAAGTATCAGTTCCTCTGATGAAATAAAACATTCTACTTGAGGATTTTACACATTCTGCCCAGCATACTTAAGGGTGGTGCATATTAGCATTCGAGGCAGAGTTAAGTGAAAGCCATTGGTTTTGACAGCTGCTGTGTGAAGGGGCTGGCGTGAGGGCTAAGTGCATGTTCTTCATGTTCAAATACGAGTGTTCTGGTGGAGCCTTTGAAAAGCCAGGCCCAATCAGTGTTGACAGGGTTCAGGATGACAAACACAAAGTGCTCAAAACATAACGCGCCTTCATTCATAACACTGCTGACAAGTACAGATGAGACGTGCGAAGAGCTTCTGTCACTGTATGTCCACTTATGGGAGGAACAACAATCTTTCATCGCTGTGAAAAGATGACAGTAATGGCTAGTTTTCACGTCTGTGTTAAGTGGAATAGCATATGCACATTATAGTTGAGGCTATTTAGGATACAGAATGTTTATGAATGTTGGAAGACCTATAAAGTTGTAAATACAGTATATAAGCGCTCTACAGATTACACAGAAGATACAAGTAATAGTGGAGTTGAGAAAGCCTGGTCAGATCCCAGAAGCGATACATGACGGGGACTGGTTAGTTGTAAGGAGGGTGTCACTGTGGGTTGTGGCTGTAGAGGGTTGAACTATTGTTTTAATAATGCAACGGTTATATATCGTGCTTTTCTGGACACTCAAAGACACAATGCCAGATACTATAGACAGATACTTTGCAATTATCCATCACTATATTCATATGTCATTGTAAAAGAAGGTAGTTGTGGTTGTATAATTCATTGTGGAGGTCAGGAATTTCATAAGCGGTTATCCCTATCGATTGGGTGCAGTCCCAAGAGTGTTTTTTCATCCAGCCCTGGAGTGGAGAGCATGATTGCATGGGTAAAATGTTTGTATAGACGCGTATGTTAAACATCCTCCAGGATCATAAGTGCAATGTATAATGTTTATCTTTTAGAATAGATACAAAACACTTTTTCTTCATAAATCTGCACCGGTGTACCTATTGTTTTAGCCTCATCAGTGCCATACAAGACAGTGGTGCTGGAAAAAGGCTGCTTTGGTGCTATTGGATCAATACATCACTGATGTCTGAAAGGGCGTAATGGCAAACGGTGCACCTCGGGGAGCGTGGCGGTAACTCGCCACTCTACAGCGGGCGCGTTCATGACCTGCAGAAGTGGCCTACATTGACCCAAAGCTAACCACCAGGCCAATTAGCAGCGTGGTTCTCCGGGAGACTGCCTTTCTGCACTGCCATCATGATGCCACACAGTCACACTCAGGCCCGCTCACATTTATTATGTGACCAAAAAGAGTCCCCAAAGCCCAGGTGGCATTTTGTTAATTTATAATGAACAATTGAGTCAGGGTCCATCTCAGTTAAAACAAAAAGTTAAAGGGGACATAACCTAATTCTGTCCTCTAAAATATAACATTCTATGACCCCTGTGGCTCATTATTAAATATTTAGTTCATATGAAATTTCAATATTGAGCCCAAACAATGTTATAAAAGAGCTCATCTACAGTCCCTTCATGGTGAAAAGTGATCAAATGTATGCCGTTGTATATACATTTATTTCGCTTAAAGGTCCTATATCACGCTTTTCTTCATGTTTCACACTCAGTCCTCTGCACATGTGTGATATTAATGTGTATGATACACCACACAACAATCAAAGCTTGTGAGATTAGAGCCATCTCTTGTATAGAGGTGACGTCACCTCGACTCAAACGAGCTGATCCAGAGAAGAGTCTGCTCCTCTGCCTGTGAGCCCGCCTCCCCCCGCCCGCACGGTGACGTAGCATCACGCTTTTGTGGTTTATCACCTGTACTTAGTAATTTCATACATGAGAATAAACTTTTTCCAACAATGACAATCCGTCACATCGAGCCCTATGTCCTCGATGCACAATCAGACCCTAGTTATTTAGTTTACAGAAGTATACAGCGAGTTAGCGTCACTACTTACAGATTGAGGGGGTCCGAGTTACGTCTTTTACCGTGGGAATAACGTGTTTCCAGATCAGCTTTTGAGTAAGTCCAGTTCCATTGTCCCTGTAGTTCTGGAACAGTCTCAGTGAAGTGTCGCAGATGAACCGGTATTATAATAGATCCATGAGATGAACAGATGAAAAAAGTCGAGCCGCTTTCTTCCTCTTAGGGCCAAATAGTGTGTCACATATTTACACCCATAACACACTTCATTCAAGTTGACGTGATCCAAACACTTTTAGTTGCTGACAAAAGCATAAAAACAGCAGTTCTATGTGGTGTCCGCGAGACCAGACCACAGACGCTGGACTCGGGAGCCGGAGCCTGTGCGCTCTGATTCGCTGTTTTGATCCGTCAATCACCTCCCGCCGGCTTTTAATTTATTTTTATTTTTTTTTTATTTTTGACAAAAAACAGCATACTAATTGTGTATTGTTTACCCCGTTTTGACAAAAGTATTTCACAACTATTTTAAATACAAAGCAAACGGGGTCATGCGCGTCATCAGTGTGGTTTTTGTCACTGAAGTGGACCCGAGCGTTTCTGTGCCTCACGCTGGGGAAGGAGACAGATTGCTCTCTTACAAAAGATTGACAGAATCAATGAATAAACTACTGTGGGCCTGTGTATGAAGGCCAAATAGCATTGTAATCATGTTTAAAGCAGAGAAAAGTAAAAAACCGTGATATGGGCCCTTTAAGCAAAAACGGCTGAGCATGGCATATGTTTGACACTTTATTAGACACTTTAGTTGATGTTGCTCTGTCGGATCATTTCTGTGTATTTTTTAACATGTATTTTGCTACCAGACCACCCGCTAAATATGAAATTGTTAGAAGTAGACACTTAAATGAAAACACGGGTGAACTATTTATGGGAATGATCCATTTTGAGAACACATCATGTTCTACTGTAGATGAACTGTTTAACTCTGTCACCTCTAGTGTGTTGAATGTTCTGGACGCCATTGCCCCTGTGAAGGTAAAAATGGTCACAAATAAGCAAAAAGCCCCATGGATAAAAGCAGGCCCGGTCAGGGCACAGAAGCAAGAGTGCCGGAGAGCAGAGAGAAAGTGGAGAAAGTCCAACCTCCAGGGTGATTATAAACTCTTAAAAGAGAAGTTGTGTGAGTTTAACAGAGTACTACGTAGAACAAGAGAATTATACTTTTCTGAAACTATTGAAGGCTGCAGCAACAATCTGCGTGTTCTATTTTCAACAATCAATAGATTAACGAACCCCCCTGTTGAGTTGCCATTAGAACACTACTCCAAATCCAGGTGTAATGAGTTTGCACAGTTCTTCAGAGACAAGGTTCAGGGTATCAGAAATACCATCACCTCCACAACACAAGTAACAATGCAACATCCAGTGAGGCTTTGTGAGCTAGCTCAATTTGCACCTGTCAATGATGAAACTGTTAAAAAGATAATCACAGGTCTTAGTTCCTCTACCTGCAGTCTGGATGTACTACCTCCTAGATTCCTGAAGTCTGTTATGTGTAGTCTATTACCCTCATTGACACAAATAGTAAACATGTCTTTTTTATCTGGAACATTTCCAATGGCCCTGAAAAAGGCAGTCATCAGGCCCCTCCTAAAAAAGAGCAGTTTGGATGCTGCGGTACTTGAAAATTACCGTCCCATCTCAAATCTGCCATTCATGGGAAAAATTCTTGAAAAAGTTGCCTACCAACAACTTACTGAATTTTTAATATCTAATGACTCATTTGACATGTTTCAGTCTGGCTTTAGACCACACCACAGTACTGAGACCGCTCTAGTCAAGGTAACAAATGATATTCGGCTTAACACTGATGCAGGAAAAGTCTCTGTTTTAGTCATGTTAGATCTGAGTGCCGCTTTCGACACCGTTGACCATGAGATTCTCATGCAGAGACTGGAGGACTGGGTTGGTGTTGCTGGTACTGCCCTAAGCTGGTTTAGGTCCTATCTAGAAGAAAGGAAGTATTGTGTGGAGATTGGAGACTATGTCTCAGATAATATGGCCCTGACCTGCGGAGTGCCACAGGGGTCGATTCTGGGACCTCTCCTGTTCAATATTTACATGCTGCCATTAGGTCAGTTAATTCAAAGTATGAAAGTGTCCTACCACAATTACGCTGATGACACTCAGATCTATGTCTCACTGACTGCAGGAGAGCATGGACCGGTGGACTCACTCCTTCACTGTATCCAGCGGATCAGTGAGTGGATGCAATGCAATTTTCTCCAGCTAAATGCGGACAAAACCGAAATGATTGTCTTTGGTCCCGAGAAACAAAGAGAGACCGTCATTTGTCACCTTCAGTCTCTCTCCCTAAGGCCTTTAAATAAGGTCAGAAATCTGGGAGTAATAATGGACTCTGACTTAAACTTCAATAGCCACATTGGATCGGTAACATCAGCAGCTTTTTATCATCTGAAAAATATTGCCAAAATTAAAAATATTGTGTCCAGGGCAGACTTGGAGATTCTTATCCATTCTTTTGTTTCCAGTAGGCTGGATTACTGCAATGGCCTGCTCACAGGTATCTCCAAACATGCAGTAAAACAGCTGCAGTATATTCAAAATGCTGCAGCCCGAGTCCTGACTAGAACCAGGAAGTACGACCACATTAGTCCGGTCCTCAGGTCTCTGCACTGGCTTCCCGTGGCCCAGAGGATAGACTTTAAAGCAGCTCTCCTGGTGTACAAGTCTCTCCATGGCCTCGCACCAAAGTACATCCATGATATGCTAGTCCCATATGAACCAGCCCGGACTCTGAGGAGCGCAGGGACTTGACTCTTGTTAGTGCCCAGAGTCAGGACTAGACAGGGGGAGGCTGCTTTTCAGATCTATGCAGCTAAAGTCTGGAACAGTCTTCCTGAGGATGTGAGACTGGCTGCCTCTCTGTCAATGTTCAAATCCATGTTAAAGACTTTTCTTTTTTCCTGTGCATACAACTAGAGAATTTTATCTTTTTAACACACCTTGTTATTTATTGTTGTAACTTTTTGTGTTTTTTACTATTTTATTGTTTTTAATTACTTGTGTGATTCTTATGTTTTTAAATTACTTATGTGATTTTAATGCTTTTTAATTACATATGTGTTTTTAATTGTATTTTAATGGTGATGATTTGTGCATTGTGTGGTGTGGACTGTGAGGCGCTTTGTGTTGCCCTGTGCAGGAAAAGCGCCCTATAAATAAAGATTGATTGATTGATTGATTTATTAAACTTTACATAGTACATCATTACTCAACTTTCCTTATAGGTTCCTTGAAAGTTGCAAAATTCCACATTACGTTGGTATAGAAAATATGCATAATGGGGCATGTTGTGATACAAAATAGAACAGAATTTTACGATTTCATGTTGTCATGAAGATTACATCAGCAGCATAGATAATATATTGATTGGGAGCTATTTCAAATACAGCAGTGGGCTAAGACACTGAATATCTGAAGGGTTAATAATAGATAATTTTAGAAATATCTCTATAGATTACTCGCATTTGCCCACTGCACACAGTTCAGTATAAATCATATCCAAGTCATATTGGAACAGAATATCAAAATTACCAAAAATAGGTGAGGTTCAAAAACACATGATATCCGCTTATTATGCTAAACATTAGCATTAAGTTCATATGTATATATGAGAAAAAAAACGTATTTATATACCTCATGTTATAATTTAGAACTACAGACCTTGAAGCCTTTCCACCTCAATGACCACATTGACATTTTAATGATGTAATTGGATCAGATGTCGGTGCGACTGCTTCCTGGGGCTGGTCCGTTCACCTGTTGTTCAGAGGGTCCAGTGGGGCTTCAGGCTGACAGTGGAGGAGAACATATGGCCGCCGTCATGTGTTTTACAGACACACGAGGAGGAGCCCCGCGAGGCAGCTCTGACCCTGCGCACCAGTCTTTAAGCCACAAATTAAACAGAAATTGTTTTCTTACCTCGGGCCATGATTTCGTCAAAGAAAATGTCACATAAAAGCATAGGGGACAAAATGCTATTAGACATGAAGACGTATCATTTAGGAGAATGTATGTCAGCTATAAAAAGATGAGGAGCAAATCAATGTGTATGAAAATCTTATTAACTTGAAGTAGCAGTGGTACGTCGGAGCCTTTTCTATCTCGCATTATATTTCTGCAAATGTGGAGCTTGCTAACAGGCGGTAATGTGAGCCTGGAGACCACATAGATGAGCAGTTGATTAATTAGCAGATCCAAAATCATTTACAATCAATCAAGTTATCCTCATAATATATTACATGGCTGGTTCAAGATCTTGCCTCACACCGTAGAAGCTTGACTTTCATAATTAGCTAACCAAATGTTTTTAGTTTGCGACTTAATTAATGAGTGCACAAAATGAGGTGTCACCCGTAGAGATAGACATTTTTAATTTGGTTTAAAACATGTCTTTATTTTATAGCACACTTTCAGCTCAATCTCGTAGATTTGTTTCTGTACTGCAGATGGGTTTCTTTACTGAGAACATAGTCAATGTTGTATGCAAAGTGGATAGTTAAGATATTGTATATGTTTTTCAATTGTTAATATCCACTGTCATCCATATGTCATGTAACTGGTCCAAGTCCTTGTTACCATCGGGAATATCGAGTGAATCTGGGAAGAATCCCAATTATAATAATGTGTCTGCATCTCCAGTGACGAGTACTATACAATATCCTTCATGAAACGTTGAATGATCCAAGTCTGAATAGTGGGTCCCTGTTCAGTCTCCAAAGTGAGTGGGCAACTCTCACTTGTACAAAGAGCAGCGTGAAATGCGGTAGCTGTCTGAGAGAGGGAGCTGACAGGATTTCCGAGCGTGGCAAATGGAAATAAGAAGTGCCATTGGAGCGGGCTTGCTTCCTTCCTCCAGGAGTTATTGCCGTCTTCTGTTTGCTCCTGATTACCCCACAGCAGCAATTTCTACAATTTCATGTCTATTTATTTCCCATTTTATATTTACATTGATCTACTCGACCATCCTGAATTCCATTTTGTTCCAAACCAAAGTGGTAACACAGTTGATGCATTGTGCCAAATAGCAAAGTCGACAAAGCGCATTTCTTTGTGGGTATAGACGTTTCTTGTTTCAGGCGGCAATTAGATTCAAAGTGTCTCGAATTGAGCTCCACACATGAAGCTATGGAACAATGACAGTGATTTGAATAAATGAGGAGTGCAAGTTTAAGATTAGGATCTCATCCATTGGAGAGACACAGGTCCATTAGAGATGTTTGGCAAGCTGTCTGCACCTTCGGGAGGAGTATGTAACGCCACATAATATCATTGTTTCCGTCACATGGTAGGGTGAAGTGAAGTGAGGAGGACTCAAAAATGCAGGAATTGATTATTAATTATTTAATGTTATAAAATAAAAGTCCAAGGTTAAAACAGAACTCAAAAATCCAAAGGAACCAGCAACAGGATGGAACAGAACAGACAAGGACAGACATTGACAATACATTGATCCAGTGACAAGAGGAGAGGAGCACAGGGTACACATTAGGGCAGGTAATCAACAGGGGAACAGGACAGGAAGTAAAACTGAAATGAAAATGTAAATGCGCACTTTATTGTCCGCGTATATGGAAAATTGTCCTCTGCATTTGACCTATCCTGATGCCATAGTACAGTGCCTGGGGAACCCATCTCAAGATGTTGATACTCGACTTGGTCAGGACTACCGGAGCTGGAGGATTTTACCTATTGAGCATATTTTGAGTTGTAGGGGAAACGAAAGCACCCGGAGGAAACCCAGAGCACCCGAAGGAAAGCTACGCAGACACAGGGAGAACACGCAAACACGACTCAGAAAGGCCCTGTTCCGACCGGGATTCGAGTCCAGTACTATCCACTTAGCCACTGTGCCGCCCAAATGAAATTAATTTAAACCTCAGAGAACTAATGTCAAATTACTTGGATTCGTCCCCAACGGTATAGTATAAGCCATATTATTACAAAGTATAATACTTAAGCTTAGATTTCTTCGGCATGAATATATTGAAGATTTCCTCAATATTAAGAGCCATGTATCTTGTTTTGAATGATCTTCTCATGTCGCTAATGTGTGCTGCAACACATTACAGGATTACTGTACATATAACTGTTATTGTGAAGCCAATTCAAGGCAGCAGATGTACTGTACTAAACATATAAATTAAATATGGCTATGACCCTTGAAGTCTGAAAAAACTGTTGAGATCACAGCAAGAAACTACATGTGTTATATTTTAAGCATATAAGACCACATGGATCGTAGGTAATTTTTCACTTTGTAATTGTGAACGCTTCCTGTTGCTGCTTTCAGTTGGGACCTCCCTGTCGAGTACCTGTGACAAACTCTCCTTTGTTCTCTTGGCTCTGTGTGGGAATGTTGACATATGTAAAGAGGCTAATGGGTGATGCAGTCAACCTAGGCAGGCGCACAGCTTAATTCTTTTGATGTAAACATTTGAAATGTCAACCCGGCCCGTAGCTTTGTGCCAGTAAGCTCTCACACAAATAGCACTGTCAGTCCTATTTTCTCCTTGTGTATTAATCGGGACGACTTTCAGCTGCTTTATAGTTGTTTGGGTTTTTTGTGAAAGCCTCAGAGTAGTACAACTGCTTCTCTGTCCAAAAGGATTCCTTGTAACTCGTCAACGCTGCCTCAGCTATGACCTTTAAGCCCTTCACAAATCTGCAAGTCTGCTACGAGGAAACTCCAGCTTCAATCCAGAGGGTCACATGTTTGTAAAGAGCAATAGAATGAACGTATAAAGAGGCATTCCAAAAGGCTGTGCAGATTTGGTTCCATGGTCAAAGCAAAATATGGCGCGAGGTGTGCGGGGTACAACGATTTATTGGTCAACCTCTGTCATGGGAGTGTACTCTACTCTACTCTCTCGGGCAGCACGGTAGCTGAGTGGACAGCACTCTCGCTTCTCAGCAAGAAGGTCCTGGGTTTGAAACCTGTGTTACGGCCCACGGCCCACGGCCCGTAATTCCCTATTGTGGGGATCACTTTAGTTTCTCCCGTGGTGTCTCTGTGTGGTTGTGTTTCCTCCCTTTTTTCAGAAGATCACGCTCGTGAGTCCTGGGCTCCTATTGGCCAGTCATTCCCCACCTGGAGCTGATTGACCGCAATGCCTGGGTGCTGATTGGGCAGCAGCTGAGGTAGGCCTCCAATCAGCGTGCACTCACCTGGAGGACCCGCCCTTATAAACTGGCAATCTTCCGTGGCTCGGGGCAGCTGAAGTCAGTGGACTCCAGTTCACTATTAGTTTTGTCTGTGTTCTGTCACGTGTGCCGGTACCTTAGTTCAGTGACTTGTTTAGGTTACAGATTTGGTTTTGTCAATTGCTTACTGTTTAACCCTTTAAGCGCCAAAGTCGCAATATTGCGACAAGCAACATTGCTCACTTAAACAGGCTGTATGTAAAAATGTGGTGCAGAATCTTGTTAATACTTTTCACCAGGGGTTAGTGGACATGTGTGCCTGTAATATGAGCAGCATTTGTGGGTGTGGTTATATTGAAAGTTTTTGAGTAAATTGAGTTCGTAAAACACCTGCGGCGCTGCAGCGCGGAGGCAAAGCAGCAGCGGTAGAGCTGAGAGGAGCGAGAGCAGAGCAGAGGGAGAGAGGGTTTTTTATTTTACTCACGAGGTCTTCAGTACCAGAGAAGTACTTGGTCTGGTACTGGCTCACTTAGATTCAGAGGAGGAAGACACACAGGTGTCCAGTGAAGCAGACACGGACATTATTGGTGACGGGGAGATCGCGCTCCATAGTCCACAATCAGCCCCTGTGCAGCGGCTGCTTGTCCTCCGTGTGGCCGCGGTAGAAGCATTCTGTGAACGCCAAGCAGGGGCCGTGGTGGAGGGGACAGGGGCATCATAACACCGGGCATGTGGGAGAAAGTAGCGGGGGTAGATATCCACGGGAGACGCGGGAGGAGGCGCGGGAAAAAATACACATCGCTAATCGCGTTCACTGCCTTTACCAACAGCGATGATGAGGATGAAGGCAGTTCTTGAGAGAAAATAATCCACAAAAGTGGATCAGAAGTGTTGAAGAGCCTGTTTTTTATTGTTGAGACGATCTGACATGTTCTGTGCCCATTCATTTCATCTCTCTGTTTCTAAACGATAAATCCTGGAGCTTCATTTCCACTGAGAAAAATAGTATGCCCACCACTTCTTTGAAAGGGAAATATTGAAACCAATTTCCAGATTTCATGACTGTAAACTATAAAGAGTGCTGTCTTGATCACTGAAGGTCTTTGAAAATAATACAATTCCATATGGCCGCGAACCAGTGCTAAAACATTATCTATAATCTGGATCAGGGAATTTATTTCTATCTCAAATTCATTTCATACTAAAGATATTTCACACTGACTGTTTATAGTATTCCCTGATCTCAAATAACTCCCAAGCTACAGCTTTTTGAAGTCTTTATACAATAATTAACATTTTCCAAAATGGCCGCCACCTTGATGACGTCACAATATGCAAATTAGATGACGAATCAACTTCCATCCCAAAGTTTGGTTCAAACTGAAGATATTTCTAATTTACAGTATGCCTTTATCTCAAACCATTTTAAAGTTATAGCCTTTTGAAATCTTGAAATCAAAATTGTATATTTTCTTGAAAAAACTCTGGCGCCTAAAGGGTTAATAGGTTATTTATTTACTGTGTGTTATGGAGATATTGAATTCTATTTTGTTACCAGTTTTCCTACTTTCTAATTATAATAAATTATTATTTTAGTTACCATTTAACATCTTGGTTATTTTGTTACTTCCTCACACCTAGCTGAGCCGGGTCATAACAACCTGGTCGGAACAGGGCCTTTCTGAGTGGGGTTTGCATGTTATCCCTGTGTCTGCTCCGGTTTCCCCTACCACTAAAATCATGTACAATAGGTCTTGGATGCGCCTCCTGTACTTGCGACCCTGCTGCCTGCGTGGAGTGAGAGACTCTTTATAAAAAGCACATTTGTACAGAGATGAAACATCAATCTTAAAATAGGATGTATTTAATTATCATTTATAAGTCAGTTAAAAGTTGAGCTGTGAAGAATCAGTAAAAATAAATGTATTGTTTCATTTTTAGCATGTAAAAAAGCTGCTGTAATTTTCTATAATGAAAATAGTTTAGTGCGTCCCATTTCAGTTGACATTTACAGGTTCAGTTCCACAGGAAAGAACTTGACACCTATTGTTTTGTGAAGCGAGTGTACCTCTGACAAATGTTATCATACATAACACACAGTTGTATTTACCATTGTCCAACTAACATTAGTTATGAAAGTGAGGTAGAAAAATATATGTCATAGTCAAATGGTTAAACATTTTTTTTTTATATAGATGGTCTTTATAAAGAATCACACACATACAGAAGTCAAAATTACAAAAGCAAATATTGAAAACATTTGGTGTATAAATTACAGATATCTTTGGCCACTGTGTTCACACTGGCTGGGCAAAAAGACTAGGTCAAAAGGTGGGTTGAAAGTCAACACAGCAGCACAGGGCGGTCAGTGTGAATGGAAAAGGTGTGTTTGGTTGAAAACCCCAGGTTTTTTGGTCAGTGTGAAAACATTGAAATTGTACCCTTGTACCAAAACAGCACTTGTTGGGGTCGCCATAACCCGCCTGTGATGGGCTATAAAACCCCATAAAATGGTTTCAAATCACAGTTGGACATGTTAAGGAGAGGGCAACTCTTTCCGCTTTGATATTCTTTGAAGCTTTCACTTATCCCTATGTGCTGATTACCATGGATCTTTGCCGTTTCTGCACCAGCCGCCGAACCTCTACCCAATCCTGTTAGCACACATTTCTGGCTACACAGGCAGTCCATATCTACGTTTCAACTTCTACCCCATTGTTCAAATTTCCTTCTCCATATTGTCTGCAGTATCATTATCAAAGCTCAGAAATAAGAAAACAACAAGCAAAGTTCTCCCCATATGCCTTTCACAGTTCAAAAGACTGATACAAATTGCTGCTTTCAAAAAATATGTCTTGCTTCAGTTCTCTCGGGTGCCCGCATCAAAGCCCAGTGATTATTTGCTAACATAGAGAGTGTGACAAAATGACAATGTTTCTCGCTTGAAAGTCCAGTAATGGCTAGCTTTTGTGTAACTTGGTCGGATTTTTTTGAAGTATAGAGTTGGAGCTTCGTCTCTCTTCTTCCTCCCCCCTTGTGTACCTTCCTCCGCAGCTGCTGCATTATGGATCGACTCGACATCACAGAGTTATTCGCATCGCCTGTAGCAGTGGGAGACAGACGAGGCAGCACAAACACGCCTCAGTACTGTAAAATAAGCCAAGTTGGAAAATTCTGGCAGCTTCTCTTAACAACCTGACATTCTTGTATTTGTTCTCCCAATGGATTACCACAGCAGATGTGGATTTAATGCATTTTATAGTGCGCCACGAGGAATGAGGTTAAACATACAGTTGCATGGGAGTCGCATTCATCTGATTGCAATGGAGTTATTGTCCCGTCTGCCATTTTTGTCACACTTTTATGGAAATGTGATGCAAGTATAGTCAGGCGAAATACTGGAATAACCATAAACAATGTAATTTAATGGAATCCCAGTTTATTATCAGTGTGCCTGTTGCGATTTGTCCAATGAGAACTTCATTGCGTTCACATAATATCTACAACAACTCATTCTATGCATCGAAAAAAGTATGTAATAATCTCAAAGCGTGCCAAACCAAACACAACCTAATGATAAGGCGTTGTTACATGTATTGTGATTTTATTTAACTGATCCAAGAACTTCAAGTACCGCTTCCCCGCCAAGGCAAAACTCTCGATTTACCGGTCAATCCGTCTTCCCACCCTCACCTATGGTCATGTGCTTTAGGTAATGATAGAAAATATTAGATCCAGCATACAAGCGATTCAAATTAGTTCCTTAGAAGAGATCAGATCCAGGATACAAGCGATTCAAATTATTTTCCTTCGCAGGGCGCCTCCTTAGAGATGGGGTGAGAGGAATTCAGTCAGAAGAAGCAGCTTCTCCACGTCGAGGAGTCTGTTGAGGTGGCTCGGGCGTCTGTTCCGGATGCCTCCTGGACGCCGAACTGGGGAGGTGTACCGTGTATGTCCCACCGGGAGGAGACCCCGGGGAAGACCTAGGACACGTTGATGGGACCTGGATGAGCTGGATGAAGTGTGTGTGGATAGGGAAGTCTGGATGTATCGGCTTAGACAGCTCTTTCCGTGACCCGTCAACAGATAAAGCAGAAGAAAATGGATGGATGGTTGGATGGACTTAACAACTTTCATGTCCTCTGCATATGAATAAATACTTGAAACACAGGGAGAATTTATTAATGCATCAGTAAAACAATGCTGATTTTCAACATTTATGATTTGGATAATGTATGTTGTTGTGTGTCATGTTTGTCTAGGCTTGCGGACATGAAATATTCAATGCTAAATCGCTGACGTGGATTTCTCACATACTCCAAGTGAAAATGTGCATTCAAGGTATTCTTACTGTTAAATGGGTCACTGCATTGTTTTATGATTCTCTTTGATCAAGCGTAATATACAAAAAGCTGTCACAGAAGCCTCGTGTATTCAACAATCTTTGATCTATGTTCACTGAAACCATGTTGTGCAAGTGTGGTGGCAAAATATACTGTCTTGTTAAAGCCCAAATTCCGTACACTCTAACAATTTGTATCCACTGAATATTTGTGAAATTTTTTCCCAGTATGATCCAATTAGTAAGACATGTATGCAAGTTTCAGTCACCAGTGCTCCTTTGAAATTAGATCGGTCTGACAGTAAGTTGTATCAATGTGGTCTTGTTGGTCAGTGGAAGATGTGTCTACAAAAGGCTGTCTTAAGTTCTGAGCCCTGGTTCTGGTGAATGGGAGCAGTTTTCACATGTCAGTGCATGCAACTCAAAACAAAATCATTGAAATAAGTCTGTTTTTTTCTGGGTTTTTTTGTTCTTTACAGTAGAAGGATCTGTTGCTTTTTTACCGAAAAGGCAAGCAACTTTAACCTTTCAAGGATTCAAACAAATGCTTTTTTTTTTTAGATTTGTGCAACTTTATTATACATAATTACCTTTGTGGAGAGGGGATAATAAAACATGTGTAATGCAGTGTGTGCAAAAATACAACTTATAAAACACACAGGTCAGCTACACTAATTTTGTGTTTGTAATTATTGAATTCAATTGGTTTCATTAGAATACAACCTTTATTTCACATACTTGAGCTCTCCATGCATGCTCATCTCAAGCTCCCTGAGACCCATATTCCCTTCACAGCACAACTGGAGATAAAATGTATCCAGTAAATGTCTGCTTATTGCCTCAGCTGGAGGTGGTTCATGATGTATGGTGGATAAGCCTGCAGTGTAATACACCAGACTTCATCTTTGGGCTTCGAAAGAAATACTGATTGTAAAGCCTTGTGTGTTGCCGCCATAGGTCTGTAACAGCATTCTTCGCTCATCGACTAAAAGCCACCCACATCAACACACTTCACGGTGTCACAATAAAACAACGAGAAGACCTCTGGCTTGATACAGTGAGGAGTTGACAGCTCGAACAATAAAAGCTAAACGCTTGTGAACTTTTAGAAAGCATAATTACAATAATCTGCAAAGTTTGTTTACAATGTCACCACACTGCTGCTCCTTTAGCAAAGACATGTGGGCTCAAGGGAAATCTCCGCAGATACTGAGGAGAATATTTGGCTAGAGAGAGACATCTGACAATCCTCCAGCACTAAAGCTGTCATACTGTCAGCACATGCACCAGCTCCACTGCCGTATCTGCAGGCACCGCGCCGGCCAACAGAGACAAGCAAAATACATATTTATTAGTTTGACTCAAATAGAAGAAAGCACAAACAGCTTCACTGTGCCAAAGTGAGTGGAAAATGTATGCTAACACCAGGCTGGGTTTTTAACTATCTGCAAAATCATAGTGGAAGAGTCCAGACCATTTAACTTGATTGTTGTTTTTTGTTTGTTTTATTATAGTTATACTAGTATTAAAGGTGTAAACAGTGGTAACAGTTAATGTGATGCATAAATGTATGGGGTTAGGCAGTATATATCTCAAATTAAGTCTAAACCCCTTTTGGTCAGGCATTATGTTATATGCTTTTGTTTATTTTTTAATTTTTTTACCTAAGTACATAATGACCGACTACTACTACTTCTAAATGTGTAAATGCTCTTATTTTGGAAGTATTCCCTTTTTATTCTCCTGGTTTTGTGTATATGATGTATTTTCTTATTCTACTTTGAAACAACCTTTCCTCACCTTTTCTGCCACTCCCACCCACAGTGGCATATAAACTTTCGTCACTACTTAGGTTTTTCCTAATATTAAGCATAGGATTCAGCAGCATTACACACACACACACACACACAGATGTGTTGTTTTCTGTGATGCAAGTTTAGAGTGTACCAGAAAGGAGTAGGCCAAATCCAAACAGCAGAAATCAGATATCACTTAACTTGTTTATTTTACAATCAATATGCTTCATAAATTACAGCATTTCAGATAAAACCACACGTCTTCCATAAAAAACGAGATGGCTAATTATAACTGAACCAAACTCTTAAATGGATTGAGCATATATCACTTTTTCATCACAACTGCTCAATTATTCACTGATTTGAACCTTTTTTAAAACATGGGACATTGAGTGATTTGACGCTCATCATTGCTTGCCGTTTGGATACAAAGCGGGTTTTCACCTTGAGAGAACAGGGGTCATCTCTTATTACTTGACCAGTGTCGTCAGAAAATGAGCACCCATTCCCTTCTCAGATAGGGCAACATTTCAAATATTAATATATCTTCTTAAGCAGACAATGTTAAGGAATAGACAATGGGGATAAAGGATTGTGAATAAATGATGTAGGCTAAACTAGTGCCCACTTTTCACTCCCTTAATGCATGATGGTGGTTAAGAATATACTATTAAGATGGTGTCGATGGAGGGTTAATCTGTGGCCATTATGGTGCTAATGATTCCAGCAGACATGTAAATCCTTTCTCACGTGGGAACGGGCTACATGAGGACATCTCGTCATAGGCATTACCTGGACGTGTCGGCTTAATTCAGCGTGCTCAAACCATATTTTACACACATTTGCACGCATTAAATCAGAAATGGATCAGCACAAGGAGAAGCCAGGCATCCCATTAAAAAACCTTGCAGAAGGAAAGGATAACACTTGTTGTCATGTGAGTCGACTGTCTTACCTTTTGTTGCCGAGGATGATTTCATTTGTATTGTTTAAAAGATAAAAAATACAAATTTTCGTACCAAAAACTAACAGAATATGAAATTGGTACAGGCTGTTTACACTGTATCTCAACTGGAAGAAAATATGGATCTAAAGCAAAGGTTTTTTTGTTGTATTTCGAGAGCGTCACAAGAAGGAACTATTATTGAATTTGTTTTAATTTCTGGAACTATAATTGCGACCACGACAACGGTGGTTTCTATAAAGGTCAAAAAGTGTGTGTAGGTGCTAAAGGACAGACTGCGGATAAATCACTTGAGACAGGACAGTAATTTTCTTTGGAGGCTGCTAACTCTGTCGTGATTGCAATTAGTCAGCTAGTATTTCACATATATTCTAACTCTCTTACATGGTGTTCCAAGTTTAAGGATTGCAGAAAGTGCTGTAAATGAATGTGTTCTTAAGTTTTTTTTTTCTTGTAAGTTAAGAAAGTTATGGTAATTGGTAAATATTGAGCTGTGCACGTCTTTCTTCAATCATGAGGAGACGGTTTGTTTCCGTAAAACATTTGCATAGTTTTATTTTCAGTTCACAGATCATTCTCAGTTCAGATCAGTATCGGCCATAGTCACATGAAGTCCTTTTTTGTTTGTTCATCACATTCACAGCAAAAGTAATCCAATTTTCAGGCAAGAAACCAGGACAGACAAGAGTCAAGACTTCAGGTCAAAGCAAGATCAGACAGTGGCAGGGGCAGGGGCAGGGGCAGAGGCAGGTGACAGCGGGACACAAAGCTGCCGCTCCTCTTGGACCCTAGCATACAATAGATTTTGCACACAAAATATACATCAAACACATAAGCTGTGTGACCAGACCTAGTGTTTTATTCACCCCACAACCCACATCTCGCAAATTACAAGGCACATCTCCGTTCGACTCGCGGTCCACCCATGGACTCCTGATTGGGGTATTTACCATGTCCAAGTCAGCGCCGCAGACCTCACTGTCAGCCATCTCCTGGCCAGAGAAGGGATACTGCTACACAAGAACAGATCCAATGAGAAATGACCCTCAAAATAATATTTAATTTGTGGATGGTGATTTTGGTTCAAAATCCCATGCATATGAAAAGATAACAAATTGAGGTTTAGGGTTGTGAACCCACCTGAAAAATGTCTTTGTTGGGCTGACATTAAGCCTCGTGTGGTGGCCAGAGAGAATCTGAAAAGTGGGTGAATCAGCAGCTTCGGGGCCCGCATTGAGGCCCCCGGCCGCACCTCCATCTGTTTTCCTTATAATGCAATTTGCCTTTAATTTCTTAATGTCCCTCTAATGACCAGTCAGAGTGCACCCTGGCGAAGAGAGGGTCACAAGTTGAAGTCTGTCCTGAGGAATGGACCTAATGGGAAAATAGAATTCAAACTGCATTATAAACCACAGCTGCCCTGTGTCTCTGAGCGTCTGAGGGCCGCGGTCTGTCACTAATGCACCACAGTCACTTTTACGTACACCATAGAAAACATTGTGGCAGCAGGGTTCTTATCTATGGCATTGATGGCCATGCTCAGATTGTAATTATGTAAACACTCCTTGATGTATTGTAGCGGTCTGCTTCGTTACCACGGCAACATATTTATAGTGCCAGTTGTACTATAACCTTTTAATAGTAGAAAAAAGGTAGATTGAAATGGGAAATGGTGCCCGGTAAAATTATGTAATGAAGTACTGTGGTGACAGTTTTTGGAGTAATTACATTAAAACCAGCCGCAGCAAATACACGGACGTCAAAGGCCTTTTATCAATGCAGACAACCCTCTGACGCCATGCTGAGCTTTGTGAAGGTCCCTGCTGTCTGTCACACCCTTGTGTCTTTCCGTCTTGCATCTGTATGACCTGCATTTCCACCATTGTCTGTCTGTTCACACACCATGCCACTGCCACCACAGGGGATGGCGCCGGCGCTTCCTGTGCGCCTCCTCACCGGTGGCCCCCTCCGCTCCGTTGTGGGCGTGACTATCTTTGGTGTGTGCCTTGTATACAGGAAGCTGGGGGCTCTGGCCCCCAGAGCTGGGACATGCTGCTTTTGAGTGGATGTGCTGGCCCTCCGCACGTGCGTGAACAATAAACTTACGCTTTTGATCAGACAAAGGACCTTTGAGTTTTCTCCTTCATGGGGTATATAATTCTATAACAGTACAAATACAGAGATAAAAAGGACAGTAAAGACAGCTTCCATTGATATTTGTTTAATATACTTTCCAAACAACAACTAAAACTTGTAATACTTTATATGAATCTGTCAGCAGACATCCACAGTACACTTTTGAGCCATTTTGAAGTTTGTTTGTTATTGTCCTTGACCTGTCAGGACATGATTATATTATTATTATCAAAATTAGTATACATTCATATTTGTATGAGTGTCGCTCCTCAGACCCTAACATACATAGACTATACACACATAATACAGTAAATCAAGCACATACGCTATATAAATATGTGAGGAGATCTAGTGTTTTATTCACACCACAACCCACATCGCCTCGCTCAAATTACGTTTGTGTCAATAATAGTAAATACAGATAGCATAAATATTTTCTTGTATGTGTAAGATGTTACTTGTCTGAGGAAAGAAACTACTTTATTAGTCAGAGAGACAGAGCAGTCAAAATGACAGCACTGGAAGTCCTAGTGTTACACCTGCCAGCTTTCCTTCTAATGGTTTAAACTAAAGTGTTTAGGATGTGCTTCTGATCTAGTCGTCAAAAAGACACTGTATATTGAATGAATGTTGAATGTTGAATGCACATCTCGAGCAGAAAAAATACATCACGCCTTTCTGCTCCTGTTGCGGCTATCCAAACGCGCTGCACGCTACCATCTAGGCGCTCATAACGAGCGCACCTCACAGCAGGAGACGCGCTCCTCCCAGTCGGCCCCTTCCAATGGCCGTTGTGGGTGGTGCCCTTTTTCCTTTTTATCAGTGATTGTTTGAACGTGTGTGAATATAAATGAACAATGACTTGTGCTCACTGAGAGAAGTGAAACTTATAATAAAATAAGAAAAGACACTCCTGCCTTGTGTTCGTCCGTAATTTGGGTCATTACTGCAACATTTTGGTGCCGAAACCCGGGACAACAAAGAAAAGTCCATAGTTTGCAGAAGAGGACCGCGCGGACGAACAAAGCAAGATGGAATTGGAACGTCTGAAGAAAAAGAGAGCGTCCATCCGAACCTCCCTCAGCAAAGTGATAAGTAAAATTGATGAAGAAATGTGCAAACAAAGTCCTGATCACGCTAAACTGGAGGAAATGCTTGAAATCATAATTGATAAAGAAAAGTGTTTAACAAAAATGGATGAAGACGTCGAAAGTGTTATTCCAGTAGAGGAATTGGAAAATGAAGTGTCAAGATCGCAGGAGTACAAAGAAGTCATAATACGCAAGAAAACAAAGATTAAAAGAGCTCTCAGAGAACCACCAGAAAGTCCATCAATGTATGACGGAGAGCCTGTGTACCAAAATGTGAAGTTGCCCAAACTCGTGATTGACAAATTCTACGGTGATGTGAGCAAATGGAAATATTTTTGGGAACAGTTTGAGAGCGCAGTGCATAAGAATCCAAATCTAACGAAAACGGACAAATTCAGCTATTTAAGGTCATACCTGGCAGGTGCAGCTGCCAACGTCGTCGCGGGATTGTCCTTATCAGAGTCCAACTATGACAATGCCACTGAATTACTCCATAACAGATTTGGACGGAAAGATTTAATAATTAATGCCCATATGACCAAACTGCTCAATTTAAATCCTGTGAAAAATGTGAATGATGTCAAAGCACTCAGAACCCTGTACGACGACTGTGAAATACAAATCCGAAGCCTTTCATCGATGGGAGTTGTTTCTGAGGCTTACGGCAGTTTACTGTGTCCTATTTTAACAAAGTTGATCCCTGAGGAAATGATTTTAAATTTTAGTAAAGATGTTGCAAAGGACGATGTCTGGAAAATTAATGAATTGATTGAATTTTTAAAGATTGAAGTGGAAAGCCGAGAGCGCACTGCAAACATGACAAGAGGCACACGAGAGCGCAAGGAGCGAGAAGGAGACCAACAAAGTCATTGGGAAATGCGCAAAAGATCAAATCAAATGTCAACTGCATCAGCCCTTTATTCTACACAGCAATTTCAACGCCCTTTTTATGAACGCAACCAGTGTTTCTTCTGTGATAAAAATGATCATGTGTCAAAGGAATGCAATGAAATGAGTGTGCCAGAAAAACGTGAAAAATTAAAAGGAAAAGGAAGATGCTTTATTTGTTTCGGAACAAGACATGTTGCCAAAGATTGCCGAACCAAAGGCATACATTGTGAAAGATGTAATCGTCGTCACTTTAAATCAATGTGCACCCTCCACGACGAAAGCCGACATGAAAATGATCCAACAGACACAATTATTTCAATATCCCCGAGTGAATCAAAACGAGGAACTGTTCTGCTCCAAACCGCCACAGTGTGGATTGAAACGACTGCTAAAAGACTACTAACTCGCTGCCTGTTCGATGGAGGAAGCCAACGCAGCTTCGTGCGTAAAGACATCGCCCGTGCCCTAAACCTGCCCAAAATCGGGGAAGAAACACTGAATTTACATACATTTGGTTCTGATGGTCCCAAACAAGTGAAATGCAATGTTGTAAAAATAAAACTGAGCAACATAAGAAACGGACAAAGCATTGAAATCAGTGTGCTCGAAACCCCCCGTGTTTGCACTTCTATCATGCAAATAGTTGGAGATGAGGTGCGCGCAGAGCTGGATAAAAGAGGCATGCAGTTAGCCGATGAAGCGGTGAGTGGAATGGAGACTGAGGAACTCGGAGTGTTAATTGGAGGAGACAATTATTGGGACATTGTTTCAGGAAAAGTTGAACGACTGTCAAAGAAAATGGTTGCACTTGAAAGCAAATTCGGATGGCTCATCCAAGGCACAGTTTTGTCCAATACAGTATCATGTGAACGAGATGAAATGCAAACACTGCACGTGAGCGTGGGACTTGAAAATGAAATGAATCACACTTTACGCTCTTTTTGGGAGCTAGAATCAATCGGAATTGCCATGGAAAAGGAATCCAAAATTGATGATGATGCAATAAAAATGTTTGAAAATTCCATACAATATAAAGACGGACGTTATGAAGTGTCTTTGCCGTGGAAAATCGAAAAGAAAGAACTGTCGTCCAATTATGGAATTGCAAAGGCGCGCTTTGATCACTTGATTAAAAAATGTAGGCGCAATGTTTGTCTTTATGACGATTATAATGCAGTTATTCAAGACTATGTAAAACAAGGAATAGTAGAGCCAGTAAAAAGTAATGTTAATGAGACAAATGTATATTACATGCCACATCGTGCGGTAATTAAAGAAGAGAGCTTAACTACGAGGCTTCGGGTGGTATTCGATGCCTCCTCTCATGCCCCCGAGTGCCTTTCGCTCAATGACTGCCTTTTGACAGGCCCTAATTTAAATCCTGACCTACTTGGTGTTTTGTTACAGTTTAGACAAAATCCCATCGCCTTTATGGCAGACATCTCTAAGGCATTTTTGCAAATTTTGATAAATAAAAATGATAGAGATGTGTTGAGATTTCTGTGGGTAAATGATTGTCCAAATAATGTAGCTGTACAGCCTTGCGTCATGCGTATGACCAGAGTCCCGTTCGGCGCATCCCCGAGTCCATTTCTGTTGGCTGCTACAATCAAACACCATCTTAAAAGGTTTGAACAAAACAGATCCAAGCGTCACATCTATTTTAAATAAATCCCTATATGTTGATGATTTAATTTGTGGAGCACAAAGTGTAGCTGAAGCTCATGCTCTCTCAGTGCGCGCAAAAGACATTTTACACTCTGCTGGCATGGAACTGCGGAAATGGAGCACGAATTCTGCAGAATTAAAACACAAATGGATGGAAACAATGGACATGTCTGTAAACGAAAATGTTGAAGTCAATGGCAATGGACTAAAAGTTCTTGGACTCAGTTGGGAAACAAATGAAGATGTTTTCACGTTTGATATTAAACATGTCATGGAATTTTTACAAGAAACAAAGAACACAAAACGCGGTGTGTTGCAAGCGGCTGCGCGAATCTTTGATCCCATTGGATTCTTGTCACCTTTCGTGATCAGAGTAAAATGTTTATTTCAACAAATGTGGGAACGTGGCATAGATTGGGATTGTGATCTGCCAAATGATCTCCTGAACGCGTGGCAACAATGGTGCTTAGAACTGCCAGCCGTCAGACATTTAAAAATACCCAGATACAATATTGAATCATTAAAACATGCGAGTTTATTTGTTAAAAAAGAAGTTCATGTATTTACTGATGCAAGCGAATCTGCTTACTGTGCCGCTGCATATCTGCGCGCCATAGATTGTGATGGACAATGTTCAGTCTCTCTTATAACAGCCAAGACGCGCGTGGCCCCGTTAAAAAGGGTTACGTTGCCAAGACTTGAACTTTTAGGCGCAGTTATAGGCGCGAGGCTCAGTCATTATGTCACTCAAAATCTGGACTTGAATATGTCACAAGTAACAATGTGGACTGACTCGATGATAACGTTGCACTGGATCAAAAGTTCTGCAAAACAATGGAAACCATTTGTTCAAAATAGAGTGCGTGAAATTCAAAGTTTAACGGAACCTTTCTCTTTGGAATTTTTGCAAAGGCACTGAAAATCCCGCAGATGTCGCGACAAGAGGAATTTCTGTGAGTAAATTACTTCAAAGCGATCTCTGGTGGACCGGCCCCCATTGGCTAAAGGAACTATTTGAAAACAACAAAGACAATGGTGCAACGTTAATAAATGAAACTGATATCAACTCCGAAATGAATAAAATTGTGTGTTTGACTAGTGCTGAAGAGGAAAGTGAGTTATTGCCACTAAAAAACTACAGTGCCCTCAGTCGTGCGCTGCGCGTAACAGCATGGATAAAACGCTTCTGCCAAAATGCAAGAGTGAAAAAACAAGTGGCCCTCTCACGGCAAGTGAATTATCCCAAGCTGAAAGTTTCTGGATTCGCAAAACTCAAGCAAAGTACTTCAAAAACGAAATGTTTTCTTTACAAAATGATAACGAATTAAGCTCACAGTCAAAACTTGTTGCATTTCGCCCGTTCTTGGACCAAGACAATTTAATGAGACTCGGAGGTAGATTGCAAATGTCAGACATGAACTTTGATCAAAAACATCCAATCATTCTGCCCTCTGATTGCGATCTCTCCAAGCTTCTTGTGAGTAAGTGTCATCGACAAGTCATGCATTCAGGACTGCAAGACACTTTAAATCAAACAAGAGAACGATTTTGGATAATAAAGGGAAGACAGCTAACAAAGAAACTAATACATGCATGTCTAATTTGCCGCAAATTCAGGACCAAACCTGGTCGACAGGTTTCAGCACCTTTGCCTGGACAGCGCATCAACGAAGCTCCTCCCTTTGAAGTTACAGGCCTCGATTTCGCTGGTCCGCTTTACACCAAATCTCAAGAAAAAGTATTTATCGCTCTTTTTACATGTGCTGTCACTCGTGCTATTCACTTAGAACTTGTATCCGATTTGACCACTGAAAAGTTTTTAATGGCTTTTAGACGTTTTGTATCAAGACGAGGATTATGTAAAACTATTTATTCTGACAACGCAAAAACTTTTAAAAGAGCAAACAAAGAACTGTCTGTATTATGGGACTCTCTTAACTCAAAACCAGTCCAAGATTTCCTTGCAGAACGGAGGGTAACGTGGAAGTTTATCGCGGAGAGGGCCGCCTGGTGGGGTGGAATGTGGGAGAGGCTTGTGCGTTCAGTTAAAACTTGCCTGAGAAAAGTTGTTGGGAGAGCCGCTTTGAAATATGAGGAGATCGAGACGCTTCTCGCGGAAGTAGAGGCTGTTATTAATTCCCGACCTCTTACATTTACTCACACTGGCAGTGAAGAACCGAGCCCTCTCACTCCCTCGCACTTTCTGGTTGGCCAGCGACTTACCACTCTTCCCGCAGCTGGAACTCTGACTCTTGTCCCTCGAATGGACGCAGACAAAATGAGGAAACGATGGAGTTACAGACAAAGACTTTCAAATTTATTCTGGAATCGTTGGAGCAAAGAATATTTATTAGAATTACGCTCTGCTCATTCTTGCACCAACGCAAAGGAATTTAAAGACTTTAAAATCGGAGACGTGGTCATAGTCCACGAAGACAAATTGCCACGTCACATGTGGAAAGTGGCTCGAATCACCGGAGTTTATCCCGGGCGTGACGGCAGGGTTCGCTCTTGTTTACTTATGCTTCCCTCAAGATCAACGCTAAGGAGACCCATCCAGCTTCTCTATCCCCTTGAACTCTAACCACCAAGTGATGAGCTGACTGGAGTCGGGCTCATCGGCGGGGAGTCTGTTGCGGCTATCCAAACGCGCTGCACGCTACCATCTAGGCGCTCATAACGAGCGCACCTCACAGCAGGAGACGCGCTCCTCCCAGTCGGCCCCTTCCAATGGCCGTTGTGGGTGGTGCCCTTTTTCCTTTTTATCAGTGATTGTTTGAACGTGTGTGAATATAAATGAACAATGACTTGTGCTCACTGAGAGAAGTGAAACTTATAATAAAATAAGAAAAGACACTCCTGCCTTGTGTTCGTCCGTAATTTGGGTCATTACTGCAACAGCTCCAAACAATGCATGGTGAATCAACAGCAGCTATTGGTCTTCTGTTCTAAAGCAAAAATGTTGATGACAGGACAAACCTTTTAGGTCTGATCACTGTATTTCAAAGAACATAAAATTGCCATATGTGCCGTTGATGATTTGGAAAGAAACATTTGAGTGGGAACAAGAGAAAAACAGACTTGTATTTCATTTCACGTCGAAACTTTACAGTCACAATCTGTCTTTTCTTTTCTTTGTAACTCGCGGCTGACAGTGACAGACGGCTTTGGCTTTGCTTAATTGCAAAAAGCAGCAGACCTCAGAAAAGAGGAAAAGTAAAACATAAAGCATTGAGACAGACAAAATTAAGTGTGGAGTCACAGACAGTTTTGTATAGACTTTTGAGGAAAAGCTTCTCAATTACTCTCTTTGATGATCAGAGATAATCTTTCTCTTGGATCACAATGGAAATATTGAATAAAGGATTGAACCAATGTTGTGTTAATCCCATGGAATTTACTGATATGGTCTGGTGCTACGTGGACTGGGTGGCATCTCTCGCCACCCCCCGATCCAAAAATGGATTAAGGGGTAGAAAATGGATGGAATTTACTGATATAAGTATACTGCATTACTAACATACATACATAAATACAAAGTTCAATCACTCTATATACCTGGGCAAATTTAAAATGACAAATTAAAACTGAAATTAATATTAATATTTGGGGATGTTTAATTGACATACAAAACAAATCAGACATCTTGCATAGTTCTGATATTGTGTGGATTGATCTAAAAACTACTACTACTTTTTGATAATTCTGTAAAAGCTCAAGAAAGTAGTTTTAGCCCAATATGTCTTCTTTAACATAATACAAGGGTTAAGAGTTTATTCTCACCCTTGGCCATTGTTCAACAGTCAATACATAAGATAATTCTAATCGTATTATCTTAAAATTGTATAATCTCTTATCTTAAATAATGGATCTTGTTTGATGTGTGCATAATCTTATTTATCCTTTTATTCTGCTGTTTTGTGCGCAACTATGACATTGAAATTTCCTCTTATCTACAAATTTGCAAAGCCATCCCACTTTTCTTGTGGACTCAGTAAAAGTTATACCATACAAAATGTTTAATGACTGAAAAAATAAATAGTTGATCTCTGAAGCGGATACAAATGACTGCCCTTAGACATAAATGTAGACTTTTTTTTGTTTTCTTCTCTGGCCCTGTTTGTTGAGGATACGGTTCCAGCAATTCTCCGAATCAGGACTTGTGCGACCCGGGGCTCTTTAGATTGAGAGACTTCAGCTGAGAGGAAGAAGTTGCAAACAGCGGGAGTCAATTTCATGTCTAAGCAAGGTCTCTTCCTGTGGATTTAATGCACTTTTGGACTACTTCAGACTCCATTGGTGATTTTCATTTCACTCTTGATTTGTGCAGTGACGCAAAAGTAAACAGCCATAAAAACTAACCCCAAATTCGGAGGAAAACATATTGATGGACTTACAGATTCAGCTCAAGTCTCCCATATAGCATAAACAATATATTACCTTTAATTGGCAGCTTAGTACACTGCCACGGAAATACAGCCACATTATTTATATTTATTTTGTTTACAGATATTTTCCCAGACAGAAGTTGCCATTTTGTTCCAGAATAATTGCAGTAATCATATTCTTGCACGCTGGCTTATTCAAAGAAAGTAATTACTATCCTCAACAGCTACACCTGATGGTAACCCCCACTCAGTTTGGCATTGGAACAGTTTAAAAATAATAAAATACACACATTGCATATTGATTTTGGAGTTCAATAAAGCATGTCCGTATTATAATTCTCAGTGCAGTTGGATGAAACAAAAATCAATCAGAAGCAGCATTTACAGCAGCTGGATTTGCAGTCCCATGTGTTATACGCAATAGATATCAGAATAGAGAAGTAAGTTATGATCCTAAATCTGCCTGCATGTGAAAGCCAGTTCCTGTCAGACCTTTGAATCTTAGAAGGACAGGGCCTGGTTAGTATTGTGATGGGAGACCTTTGGGAACACAAAGTGGGGAGTTTTTAATGTTCCAGTTTCCCCTACCACTAAAACATGTACAAGAGGCCTAAATGTAATGAGTGAGTGCAGAGATGGTGATGGTCAGAGGCTTGATGCGTCAAAATGTTCGGCGTCTTGCTTTTGCTTTTCCCTCCATATTGTAAAGAGCTTGGTCTTACTTACTACATATGTTTTATGTAAGACATTTGACACATTTGCAACAATGACTATAGCGCTATACTATACACCGACATAAATCACAAATAAATAATGAATGAGTTCATATAGTATTATCATAAAGGGTTACCAAAAGGTTTTTTTACAGCTTGCAGAGCCAAGTGTATTGCCTTAAAAAGCTACCAGGGTTAGTCTAATTAGTATAACTTCTCATCATTTAAATTCTTTTATTAAAAAAAATTAAAGTTTTTGTTAAATTGCGTTATTTAGATCAATTGCCTGTTGGATTGTGACGGAATTGCCTTTACTCTGGGAGCGTAAATTGTGGGATGGAAATATTAGCATCGTACCCAACCACAACATATCCAATTTACGGATAAAAGTGTTGTATTAATAAGTGCGCCACTTGAACGCATGCATAACTGTCCAAATCTCCACATGGACTTGTGTCAGAAGGCAGAGAGGCCCTTATTGTTGGGAGAGAGGCCTGGGCAGTGGCATTTCCATCACACAGGAAAGCCATTGGTGCAGTTAATGATGTACGTCGTCGAGAACACAGTGAGAGGAATGAAGGAAAGGTTACCAAGCACGTCCCCATTGTGCCAAAGCTGCACAACACCGCACATAAAGGACATCTCTACTCATTTCTTTCTTCCTCCATCTGAAACCAAAAAACAAGTCATTTATCACCAAGCAAAGTTATTACCCATGTGACTGGACAACACAGGTTATAAAGCTTTCAACATTCTTAACAAATCGCTGTTACAGGCCTGGTGCTGATTACAGTTCGGTGACCTCTTGTGTTTCTCCAACTGGGTTGTAGTTAGGTTGTGGTCATGGCTCATTTACTTAAAGTCAGAAAACAAATCATATTTCTGTTCCTGCAGCGCTTTGGTCACACATTTGTTAGCGGCAGCGGTCATTGTAGAGGCCAGTGGCTACAGACGGATTTTAAAAATAGCGTATGGACGACAACATTTTGATACTTCACGTTGTTTTGGAATATAAAAACCATGGCAGAGTGGTTAAGCCATTGCTTTTACTCTTTTAGTAACGTCACATGCCAGTCACATTATCTTGTATACAAATACATACAACTTCATAAAGAATCAATACATAATGAGACAAATTATGAACAATTCTGAGATTAAAATAAAAGTCAGAAAATGTTTTAGTATTTACTCTCATAGTACTACGAGAATTAAGTAATATTTTTTTTCTTTTTGGCATCAGATTCAGTTTATTTGCCATTTGCAGTAAAAAATATCATCATCAAAATAATGATGAAATGTTTGTGTGTAACTTCACTCAGAGATGGAGTAAATACGCCAGAACAAGGAACGCTCTATTTTTTCAATTATGCACTGACTTTTATCTCATAATTTTAAAGCTCATTTTGTTATTATGAGATTTAAGAAAATAATGAATATTATGACATTAAGCTTGTAAAATCATGACAATAAACTTGGAATATTTAGATGTCCTGTGTACTTACTCCATACACTGACGTTCTCTTAAAAAAAATCAAAAAGAACCTTTGAGTAAATCTTGTTTATACTTTCACATATGTGCGATTGCAGTTGCATTACACATTGTAGTTTCCCACAGCTTCCTATGTCAAGTCATTTCCATTTTAAATCACCGTTCGTTACCTCATCTTTCATGTGTGAGCAGCACTTTTCAATCAGTGTCGGCTGACCTCTGCAATAACCTGCTGCCCTTCTTTAAGTAGGTCGGGTTCTCATTGATTGTTCACACACAAGACAAAGACAGGAGAGTGTTCTACAGACACGCAGACATCACAAGTCCTACAGTGTTCAAGAGCACGGCTCAGTTTGCCACTTGAAACTTAAAATGACATGAGACAACCGTTCACTCCGCATTTGTGAGGATGTTATTTTTATTTTTATACATTTTAGTATTTTTCTGCATTTACTTCTCTATAAAAAAATGCACATAATTCACGTCCAGGTGGAAGGGTTTCAGCGCGTAATCATAAAACAGGATGAGTGTGTAAATAAAAAGGTATCAGTCCTATCTGCACGTGACCTTGTGGACCTCATGCAAAAATCCCATCTCCTTAAGGAACCGGCCAATGAGCTGCCTTTAATGGGGCATGTTTCAGAACCAATTTAAAAAGCACTTAGTACATTTCACCAAACTGATGTTGCGCTTTGAGGTTTTGTTTTTTTAGAAACGCTTCACAAAATTATGCAGTAATTAGATGGCAACTAATTTGTATTTTTATTTGAAAGGAAGTCATAATTAGTCCGCATATATTGTCGCTATGAAAGGCCTTTTTTAATTTCATTACAAAGTCATAAAAGCCCATTGAACCGATCCATATCATAAAGATTTGATTACGTTTTTGTGTTTCACATGAAGTTTCCCTCCGGTGTCATCATTTTTGTATTAGGGTTTTCTGAAATGTACGCTGTTGTCTGTTTTATCAAGACGTTTTTGGGAAAACAGAGAAAATAAAAAGTCTAAACCCATGCTGAGAATGTATATTAAAGACATTTTTCCGAACCAAAAATTGCTGATGAATCAAATGTAACTAGTGTTTGTTGCATAATTCAAATTTGACCAGGAGGGAAGACCTGGGAAAATCCAAAAGTTCCATTCAAAATTTGGTTTTCTTGTTACAATAAATGTGCATACAAGATCTCTCCCTGCTGTCCCTGTGTCCTAAACCCCAGCGAGCACTGAGGGTGCTCCTCTTAGTGCTCTGTATATATTTCTATATTTGCCTCCCCCACAAATATGCTGATTTATTGTCTCAAACAGAATGTCCAAACACCCTTTTTTGGGGGCCAACTCTGTAGTATTCTGTCTCTTACAACAGGGTTTGGCTTCATTGAAAACACATTCAACATTTAATAATAATCTGATAAACAACAAATAATACCATTTACGAATGCACATCATGTTCCCAGGACAAGCAAAAAATCAAACTTTCGAGCTTGGAATGCCTGGGATTGTCTGTGTGTGGAATTACCATGTTTGGATGGGTTTCCTCTGAGAACTCCAGTTTCCCCCACCACCCAAAACATGCAAAAAGCTCCTACAGCTAAAAAGGTCAACCTAGCCAAACCAAGCATCAACATCTGGAGATGGCTCCCTGGGCGTTGCAAAACATGAATTAGTAATTTAAAAACGTGCCTGTGATTTGGCTTCAAGAAAAAGAAAGATGGTGCTTATTGATCTTGCTTTTTTGGTGGGTAGTGCCACAGACTTTCATGGATGTGTCAAGTTTAGAAGTGTCCAAATAGGGGGTGTGACCAATAAAAAAGCAAAAAAAATGAATACAAAGGATAAAAATTGAATTAAAAGCAATTGGCTAAAACTGCGACAGTAGCTCAGTTGGTAGAGCATTGGCCTTAAGGCCAGAAGGTCGTGGGTTCAATTCCCACCTCTGCACCTTCTCCATCGACTCCCACTGATGACTGCTGTCGTTGTGTCCTTGGGCAAGACACTTAACCCCACTTTGCCCAAAGCCCCCGCTGAAAGATCAAGGCTATGCTCACAGTCAGAGAGCAGCCGTCCTCCTGTGGACTCACCACCTGCAGAGGGTCAGTGAGGGGCTGGTGCTATGAGACTTGGGTGGCATCTCTGACTGCCACCCCCCTGACCCAGAAATGGATTAAAGGGAAGAAAATGGATGGATGGATGGCTAAAACTGCGCTCCATCTCCTCCTGGGGTACGCTCACAGCTTCATCTCGTCGGGACGGAGGCCAGGCATCACACACCGTGGGCCCAGGCTTCACGCGCCGGGGCACCTTGCTGGCCGGGGTCTCATGCATGCCCCTCCTGAGCCGCTCCTGCTCCCCTGTCCTTCGTTCCATTCCTTTTCCGCATCTCCGTTGGCACGTGGATGCCCCGGAGCCGGCCCCTCCGGACCACCTGTCCTCTGCGGCCTCTTTCTCTCTGGACTTCCTTCTTAATCTGACTGATACAAAGTTGTATTTTGGCTGTATCGTTAAGTTGGTTAAGTAAGTTCAATGGTTTCTACCTTTCTACCATTTTATGCACTCAAAGTACTTCACGTCAAGTAACCATTCACCCAAGTAACCCAAAACTTTACACTGAGACTCATATTTTGCACTCGACCCATCAATTCACTGCCACTGGAGAAACTGTTAGGAGAATATGGGGGGGTTTGGTTTTGTCAGGTCTGGGGTTTTTCGCATGGTGTTTCCATTGTGTTGGTTGTGTTGATGGGAAAACCAGATATTATTTGTTCTATCATGGATCTGTCATGAGTGGATTCCGCACTTGTGAGCCTATTAGCCAATCATTAGTAAGTATTGTTGTCATTGTGCACTGAAATAACATTGATTTTATGAATGATATTAACACAATTGAAAAAAAAGATTTACAAAATAAAAATGTCCCTTAAAACATGACAAACTTGCCCTTTAGCATGTTATGAAGCAGAAGTTAATCCCTTTCAACCTGATAGTTCCCATCTGGCGGATGAGATGAAACAACGCCATGGGCTTCATTTGCATGACTGCTTCAATGAGAGAACCACACAATGGAACAGGTGCACCTACTGTTTTGGTCTCAACTATTTCCCTGTGAATTTACAGTGTCGACATGGACTTATATGCACATTACATACAATGACTGCTTTTTTGAAGCTGCAATGAACAGACATTATTACCTGGGACATTTCTTCTGAGATACTTTTTAACTCTGCTCGCTTTGTTTTGTTCAATTATATCTTTTGAATTGTATATTAACGAACAGCAGTTGCTCGGAATATGCTGTATTATTTGTTGTTCCGCTGTTGCACTCAATCACCCTGAAAGTAGTGCTCCGGGAGGACACCGTCACCTACGCAGACGTGCGGAGAACATGCAAACTCAGGGGTGCAAATTTCTCCATTGTGAGATAAATAAAGTTTATATTATCTAATCTTATCTCATCAAACTGCTCCTCAAAGGGCTGGTGTGGCTGCAGGATTTCATTAACCCTTGTATTATGTTAAGGGTCAATTTGACCCATTTCAGTTTTTGAGTTGATCAAAGTACTGGTTATCCTTTCTTTTTCTTGCTGAAATTTGGTGACTTTTCCTCATCTAGGGTCATGAACTGGTGTGTAAAATCTGGACACTTTGATGTGTAGTGGAACGTCTGTGCAGAGATTGTATACAAAGATGATGTTGCGGGTCATTTTGACCCAGACGCTTTAATGTGGGTAAATAGTTGTTCAGATCCAAAAAAACATGTCTCTTTGACATTGTACTTTGATTGCCTCTGAGATCCAGAGCCAGGTGTGTGAAGAGAGGGAACTTTCTCACACTTGTCCTTGTCACTGTTCTCATGTCATCTCTTTTGCCTAGTGTACATCGGACTGGCAACTGATTATATCCGTCGCCTATGAGTTGCTGCCCCGCACACATCGACAATCTGGCGTAAACAGGCAACTCCTAGTAGCAGACCAGTCTCGGGAATCACAGGAATAATAGTTGACAGCAACTGGCCTCAACTACAGTGTGTTTTCTGACATAAACTGTGGAGGGCGCAATACACGCAATACATTCTACATCATGGTGCTAACGCCCCTTAGGCTTCGCTATGGGTATACTCCAGAAGCACCTAGCTTCCCGCCAGAGAGAACTAAATGCTCCAATGACATGCCAGTCCCATCTATAAATAGCCCTCTACGGCCCGTACCAACCACTTTTCACTCTGGCGCCACTGAGAGAAGAAAATAACTCACCGATTGAAGATGTCGTCTCCTTCCCCGTCGCGTCCGAGAACCCCGTCGCCCTCCGGCGTCGGACGAAGACGGTGCAGGAGCTGCAGGACCAGGATCTCCCGCAAGGACCGGCACAGTCTGTGCTTCCTTTGCCTGGGTGTATCCCACTACCAGGGGGACGAGGCTGACTGCGAAGCGTGCCTCTCTCTCCCCAGGGAGGAGAGAGAGCGCCGCATGGCGTATGTTGGCTCCGCGGTGGCGCACCCGGGTTCCTCCCAGGAGGACGAACTCGAGGTGGAGTACGTGCCGCTAGACCTGCCTCCCGCACCCAGGGAGTGGGGAGACTGCGTCGTGGAGGAGGAGGAGCGTGATGAGGACCAGGGTTCCTTCATCACGCTCGACGAGGCTTCCTCCTGGTGCGAGCCGGACCGGTTCCCGCTCGATCACATGCCCCGCCTCTTCATGGCTGCGGCGAGGACCATGGAGGTTCCATTCCCCCCGCAACCCGTGCAACCCAGGGAAGACTTTACCTCGGTGGGGTCTTCTCAGAGAGGGAGGAAGAGGCAGGTGCCCACGCTGTGTCCGCGTATGGAGCCGGTGTTCCACTACGCTACACGCGACTGGACCAAGCCTTCCACAGCTAAGAGGCCTGCCCTGGGGTACGGTCCTTACTGTGAAGTCCAGGACTGGTCCTGGTCCAAAGGCGTACCGGAGGTCGAGGATGCGGTGAGGCTGGCGCTCCTCCCCAAATCCTCCCTGTGGCCGGGCAGCAAACCGCTCCTCCCCACCGACAAGGACCGGGTGTCCATGTCGGTACTGGACCGGTGCTACGCCAACGCGACACAGGTCGTTGCGTTGGCGAGCAATATGGCGCTCATCACCGGCGCCTTGGACAGGTCACTCGCCGCTGGCGAGGCGCTGAGCGGCGAGGACCTTACCAGAGCCAGGACCACCACGGCAGCGACCCTCCGCATGATCCAGGCGCTCGCTATTGACGGTGGTCGGACTATGGCGGCGGCGCAGGTCGGTGCCCGTCACCTATGGCTGGGGCTTGTTGATGTCCGGGAAGCGGAAAAGAAGCAACTTCTGGACCTCCCCATCTCCACAGAGTCTCTCTTCGGCCCAGACATGAGAGGCCTGATGGAAAGACTCGACGGAGCGGCAAAGGACTCCGCCAAGTTGGCTCCTCATTTGGCGCCGCGGAAGCAGCGCCGCCTCTTCGAGAGCAGAGAGAGAGGGAGGGAGAGGGACCGGTCCCCGCTACGTCGCCCTGCCTTCCCCCAGACCGCTGCACGCTCGGCACGGCCTGCTCCAGCAAGATCCAAGGGCCAGGATTGGACCTCCGGAGGCCCACGAGACCGATCCTTCCAGCGTCCTCCTCCTTTCGGTGGTGGGAGACGCGGGGGAAAAGCCTCTTTCAATAAAAGAAAAAATCAAGCTTATCCACTGTCTCAGTCCTCTGTTCTCTTGCACCACATGCCGTCACAGGTAGAGGGCAGTGTGGTCTTACCTACAGAGCAGACACATGGCACAGAGGGTGGTTTGATGAGACTGTCTCAGACCACCGCTCCGGGTAACAGATCTAGCGTTTCATCTCTACAGGGAGTGTTGAAACGCGAGGGTCCCTATAACAGGGGATTTACGGTCCCTTCTAGCTCCACTGTTCCTCACACTTCCTCATTTGGCATGGGCCTGAAGCGTAAGAGGCAAGCTGGGGTTACCGAGGCAACGGGTCAGGGTCCGTCTGCCTCGCACTGCAGAGAGGCAAGGCACGCTGCTATAAGCGATACAAGGAGTAAGGACTCCTCTGTCTTGCGCTGCAGGGCAAAGAGAAAAGCTGTGGTTACCGAGGCAACGGGTCAGGGTCCGTCTGCCTCGCACTGCAGAGAGGCAAGGCACGCTGCTATAAGCGAAACAAGGGGCAAGGACTCCTCCGTCTCGCGCAGCAGGGCAAAGAGAAAAGCTGTGGTTACCGAGGCAACGGGTCAGGGTCCGTCTGCCTCGCACTGCACAGAGGCAGAGCACGCTGCTATAAGCGAAACAAGGGGCAAGGACTCCTCTGTCTCGCGCAGCAGGGAAATGAGACAAGCCGTGGTTGCCGAGGCAACGGGTCATGGTCCGTCTGCCTCGCACTGCACAGAGGCAGAGCACGCTGCTATAAGCGATACAAGGAGTAAGGACTCCTCTGTATCGCGCAGCGGGGCAAAGAGACAGAGGCAAGCTGTGGTTACCAAGGCAACGGGGCAACACAGACTTCCTCGGCCCTTTCGTGGATCCCCCCTCCCCTGTGAAGGCACCAGGAGAGTGGGGGGAATTAAGGTCAGGTCTCACGAGCCCGGTGCCCCCTCTCACGTCTTTTTATCGGGTCTGGAGAGAGCAGGGGCTCCTCTCAGACGCATGGTTGGACAAGACGTTACGCAGAGGTTATGCCCTACAGTTCGCGAGGAGACCAGCGCCTCTCCAAGAGGAGGTAACCTCCCTGTTACTAAGAGGTGCTGCGGTCCAGGTCGACCCACAGGACGCTCACAGAGGGCTGTACTCCCCTTACTTTCTGGTCCCCAAAAAGACAGGGGGGGTGCGCCCTATTCTGGATCTGCGCGCACTCAACCAGTGCATCTCCAGGCGGCCGTTCCGCATGCTCACTACGAAGCAGCTACTGGAATGTGTCAGACCCGGAGACTGGATGTCCTCCATCGATCTGACAGACGCTTATTTCCACGTTGCGATAGTGCCAGAGCACAGACGCTTTCTGCGCTTCGCTGTGGGAGAAAGGTGCTACGAGTACTGCCGCCTCCCGTTCGGGTATGCTCTGGCCCCCCGCACCTTCTCGAAATGCGTGGAGGCAGCCCTGATGCCGCTCAGACGAGCAGGGGTCAGAATTTTAACCTACATCGACGATTGGTTAATTCTGGCACAGTCCAGGGAGGTGGCCCTGGAACACACGCTCCGGGTTCTGTCTCACATACAACAGCTGGGTTTTGTGGTGAACAGAGAGAAGAGCAGATTACAGCCTGCCCAGCGCGCGCTCTACCTCGGTCTGCAGCTGGACTCGGTGGAGTTCCGAGCGGCTCTGTCCAGGGACAGACAGGAGAGCCTCTCACAGCTGGCCACCAGGGCGCTGACTGCCCCCAGCGTGTCTGCTCGTTGCCTCAGATCGCTCCTGGGGATGATGGCAGCGGCCCATGCAGTTATACGTCTGGGCCTTCTCCACATGAGAGGTTTTCAGAGATGGTTCTCCGGTCTCAGGATTCGCCCCTCCCGGGACGCAGCGACCATGCTCGTAGTTCCCCCCAGGGTGAGATCAGACATCAGCTTCTGGCTCACCCAGGGTGTGATGAGGGACGGGGTTCCCCTCAAAGGCGCCGTATCACACGTGGAAGTGTTTACGGACGCCTCTCTCGAGGGGTGGGGAGGGGTTCTGGGCCAGAGCTCCGTGGGAGGGCTCTGGTCAGACCCATCTCCGCACATCAATATACTGGAGATGGAGGCAGTGCGCAGGGTGCTACTGCACTTTGCACCACTGTTGCAGGGGAGGCACGTGATGGTGCGCTCAGACAACACCACCGTGGTGGCCTACATAAACAGGCAGGGGGGCACGAGATCCCCCGCTCTCCATCGTCTGGCGGCTCTCATCCTGATCTGGGCAGATGCGAATCTGCTGTCTCTCAGGGCACGCCACGTTCCCGGAGACAGGAACACAGGGGCGGATCTAATGTCCAGGGGGGGCCCACTCAGGGAGGAGTGGGGCCTGGCCCCGCAGATAGCAGCGCAGGTATGGCAGAGGTTCGGTCGACCACGGGTCGACCTATTCGCCAGTGCAGACAACGCGCTGTGCCCACTCTGGTTCGCGCTGCGGCCCACAGACAATCCACCCCTGGGGGTGGATGCCCTGGCGCATTACCCGTGGCCGGGGGGTCTTCTATATGCGTTTCCCCCGACTCGCCTCTTGCCGGTTCTTCTGAGGAGAATCGAGCAGGAGGGTCGCGAAGTGATCCTCATCGCCCCGGACAGCCCGCATGCCCTCTGGTTCCCGTTCCTGATAGGCATGGCGGTGTGCGACCCTTGGCCTCTCCCGGACGAGCCCGGGGTTCTGGTCCAGGGAGGGGGACGCTTCACTCGCGTCCGGTACTGGGCCACAGACTCTGGGTCTGGAGGCTGAGAGGTGGACTCTCGTAGGTCTGGGTCTCCCTCAGTCGGTTGTGGAGACCATTCAGGGCGCGAGGGCCCCTTCCACTATCAGGGCCTACGGCTGTAGGTGGAAGGTTTTCAGTGACTGGTGCGCGGCCCGGTCCTGGGACCCCATGTCCTGCCCTCTGGAGGGAGTGCTGGGCTTCCTACAAGAGCTATTGGAGAAAGGGAGGGCTGCCGGCACCCTGGCGGTGTTCGCGGCAGCCATTACCTCTGGCCACGAAGGGTTCGGAACCTTCTCGGCTCGTTCCCACCCGCTGGTCAAGCGTTTCCTTCGGGGGGCCCACCGAAAAAGGCACGTTCTCCAGAGGACCCCCCCGCTCTGGGACCTTAAAGGGGTCTTGAAGGGATTATCGGGATCTCCCTTCGAACCTGTGGCCCAGGCCAGCCCTGAGTGTGTGGCTCTCAAGACTGCCCTCTTGCTGGCGTTGGTCTCAACCAAGAGGGCAGGGGAGCTATGCGCACTCTCCGTTCGCCCGGAATGTCTGGCATTCGGTGCTGAGGACGGTGTGGCTGTGCTTTGGCCGAACCCAGCCTTTCTGCCTAAGGTTGTTACTTCGGCTTTTAGGTCAAGGGTCATCAGGGTCCGACCCTTTCACCCGCCGCCTCATGCCTCCGAGGAGGAGGAGCGGCTGCATCTGTTGTGCCCAGTCAGGATGCTGAGATCCTACCTGGCGGTTACAGCCTCCTTCAGACGGTCGGATCAGCTGTTTGTATGCACAGGCCCTAAGAACAGAGGCGCACCGTTGACGCCCCAGAGGCTGTCCCACTGGGTGTCTCGGGCGATTCACTTGGCTTACCAGGCTCAGGAGTTGGTTCCCCCGGTGGGGTTCAGGGCGCACTCCACACGAGGAGTCGCGGCCTCCACAGCTCTGCTCCGGGGTGCCTCTGTGGAGGACGTCTGCCAAGCCGCGTCTTGGGCTTCGTCCTCTACCTTTGCCCGGTCATATTTAGTGGACGTGGCAGAACGGTCGGTTGCCCATTCCATTCTGAACGCAGGGGTCTGACTCACCGAGGCCGACCCGCGACCTGTGGTTAGTCTAGTCCGAGCTTCAGGTACGCTGGACGGAGGCGTCTTGGGGTCGAGACCCGCTCTTCCCGTAAAACGGTTACCATACTCAAGGAGCTCTTGGTAGAGGCGTCCGGGGTATGTTTTTACTCTTCTCATACCTCAGGAGCTCTTGGTAGAGGCGTCCTAGGTACGTTCCCTGCTGGCTCCTACGGGAGTCCTGCCTGAGCGTGGGCGTCCTTGATAGGAGCGGCCCTTGCTCGGTGTTTTTGCTCCTCAGGAGCTTGTCAGTGTCACTCAGGCGTCCTTGGTAGGAGCGGCCTCGTACACTGCTCCTTCTTCTTCCTGCCCCGAGTCCATGCGCCTTGATAGTGCGGCGGGAACTCGGGCAGGGCTCCAATCACTCTACGCTGGCCTGATGGGAGTACATTCTCCGACGGCTTACGCGTGGTTACCCATAGCGAAGCCTAGGGGCGTTAGCACCATGATGTAGAATTGATAGTTACCTAATGTAACTCAAGTTCTACGAATGGTGCGTAGCCCCTTAGCTACGGGCCCATCAGTCCAGCATGGCTTTGGCTGAGTTCAAAGTGGTTGGTACGGGCCGTAGAGGGCTATTTATAGATGGGACTGGCATGTGATTGGAGCATTTAGTTCTCTCTGGCGGGAAGCTAGGTGCTTCTGGAGTATACCCATAGCGAAGCCTAAGGGGCTACGCACCATTCGTAGAACTTGAGTTACATTAGGTAACTATCAATTACACACATGTTGTTGGAGCGCGCACATCGGGTGATATCTCCGGATCTGAGGACAACTAGTTGCCGAAAAGTAGAACACGGGCAACTGACTGAAACCGCAGATCGACTGTTTATCTCCAGTTGTAAGAGCGCTCACATCGACCGATTTCGGCAACTGATCATCTCCATCATCTACTCTCAGTTGCCAAAAGCCGCCTTGAAACTAGTTGTCTCCAGTTACTTTGTCGATGTGCGCTAGGCTTTAGACAAACTCACCAAAAATGAGCTTCAGAAGGATGACGACATCTGAGGAGGCTTTATCACAGATTTTTAACTGGGATAATGATGTAGAGGAAGATACTTCAGAAACAGAGGATTTTTCAGAGACAGAGGACAATGTTATTGCTGATCCAGATTGTCAATTTTCCTACGATAAGGAGGTTTCAGAGGACGAATCTTTGGTCAAGGAAAGAGAAAGGGAGGACGGACAGAAGGTAGGAAGGAAGGAAGGGAGGAAGAGAAAAGAAGGGAATAGATGAGGATGAACAGAGAGAAGGAAAACAGGATGAGAAAAAGGAAGGAGAAAGCATGGCAGGAGGAAAGAATTGTCATTTTGACCCGAGAGGAGGACAAGAGGATTAGACTAAATATTTCTTAAATATAGCGTTGGAATTAAAAATGTATTGTATGTCACTTTTCTAAATATTTATATAACCTAAGATAAAGTTGTTATTGGTTTAACCTGTTTTCTTGACTGTTTTGAGTGCATTTACACAGTACGGGTCAAAATGACCCGCAACATAATCAATGTAATTTTTTTTCAACATAATACAAGGGTTAAGTTTCGTTAGACCGCTGCCTTCATCTTGCTCCCTTTTTGTATTTAATGTCTGTCTGTGTGTGTGACATTATCCCGTCCATGTTTCCTTTCTCTGAAGCCCTGTCCTGTGATTGGAAGACCACTGGCCGTCCCATTTCCTGGAAGTCAATAACTCCAGGCACTGATTGGAGGAGCGGCTCTACACCTGGCCAATCCTGCTTCCCCACCCGGAGTCCCTCGCCCACTGAAGGTCACACACCTGTTGCCATTTAGTGTCAAAGTGTCTGTCATGTCACTGGGTGTGGCACTGACTTTGACCCAGAGAAAAATGTGTGATTTATTTTATATTCTCATATTCTTTGCTGCTAAAGTACAATATAGACATCTGTAAATACTTCTGAACCTAGAGCAATGATAGGTCCAGAGTTAGTTTTATTTTATTCTAATTTACCCTCTTATTATTTTAATTTACCGTATATTATCTTAAATAATAGACTGATGTGTGCAATCTGAGTGCTTTTATTTCCTTTCTCTGCCTTAATGTGCGCAACAATGACACTGAAATGTCCCCACTGTGGGACAAATAAAGGAATATCAACTTGTTTAGCCCTTTTTTTGCAATTGTCACTTTAGGATTTTGTTTTTGTGACAATTCCCATTTGTTGGGAGAGCATTTATATGGATTGTGTTTTAGTGTCTGTGTAGACAATTTGATATTTGACCGGTATTGTTTTGTGATCTTTTGTGTGTTACCCATTCGTCAAATTACTACTTTTACCATCTTACATGTTGCTTTTTGTTACCTCCCTCACCCTAGCAGAGCCGAGTCAAAACACCAAGCAGGAACACATCAGACTCAAGTCCACACCATGACATAACCCTGATATGACTTCACGACTTAAAGGAGAAGTCATAATAATTAAAACCCCATTTCGATTTAGTTTTATTTTTACTCTTTTGAGACTATGTGAACATGTAGGCTGTATGAGATCGGTGAAACCCAAATGGCAGCTTTAGAGCAGGGTACAGCCGCGTCAATGATGGATGGTGCTGATGAGCGAAAAACATCTCAGACCACACATTTTTACTTTTACTTTACTATCTGGCAACGCTTTGGTGTGCGGCTGTATCCAGGGCTGTTTATCTGCTGTGGAGAATGTCGTCGTCAAAAGGAAGACACACCGACTATCGCAGGAGTGGACTCGTGAGGTAACCATGAGAATGATGAAGTATCCTGACAGCACACTGAATAGGTCAGGATACACACCATCTCGCCGCACAATGCAATCTTCATCGCCGCGAGGAATACAGCGATAACATTGAATGGTGGGCGGAAGACCTGAAAGTGGACAGTCAGCATCGGAGATTTGTTCAAGCGTGATGTGTTTTTATTAAATGTTGGGTCAAAGGATTAACACGAGGTCCATGTCAGTTCGCCTTGGCAAGGTCTTGGAAAATTTCTTGTTCTGTAGTGATAAAAGATAGTGGGAAGGGATACCTCACAATAGAATGTTTTTTAGCCCACGCCAACAGTTGTTTTGAAGTTTCTTTGCATGCACTTCTCAGATGTGACAGTCAATTAGAAATGTTTTTTTTTTTTTATCTCACCAAAAAATATCTTTTTAGCTGTGCATACATCTGATTCTATTTCGTACTATTTATTGCTCTTTTTAAACCCACATTTTAATGAGAGTTTTAAACCCCATACTTTTATGCTGCTCCCTTTTAATATGAAATGATTGTATTGATTCCATTGATTTTATTTATTTATATCTTTATACATTTTGATCTGTGTTTTTAAATTGCTCTTGTGAAGCTCTTTGAATTACAATTGTGATAAACAAATACATGATTGATTAATTCCCCCTAGGCAAAAAGGGCTACAATGAATTATTATAATGATACAATAATTGTTTGAATGATCAAACCCATCACTAAATTAATATTTGTAATTAATACTGCAGGGTGCTAAAATACCCTATTCACACCCATACCAATATTATGCTGATATGCTATGAAAACAAGTTTATTTTTTCAAGTTGAGAGGCAGCTTTTGTTGTCAATCCATCAAATAAAATGGAAAAAACTTACCTGTAGTATGCGTGCGGCAGACCGATGGCAGTGTGAGAAAAGGTGTGAGGGGGAGGGCTGGAGAGGCTTTGCGCTGAGAATGGATAGCCTTGAAAGAGCCGCGTTAACAGAAACGAGCCAGGGAGATGCATCATAGAGCTGGAGCTGGATGCCTCAGTGCAGTGGGGCCTGAACTGTGATTGGCTCGGCCTGTTATTCCATTTGTTAACTTCAGCCGACACCAGCACCAACCTCTGCGAAAATACAGCAGCGGAGATAATTGTTGACAAGACCCTTCTGGGGACGTTTTGTCAACTCTTAGTGAATATGCTTTTCTGAGGTTTGAAACTATACACCATTCATTAGAAACAGAAAATGTAGAGATTAATGGCATTGTAGGTTTGTTTGGTTTGGCATTGGTGATTTGGTTACATATGGTTTGGCTGTAGAAATGTGTGTGTATATTGACCATAATTGTTTGATTTCAGCTTTACCAACGTCTTTACTGCATCTGGCTCTCAGATCTTAGCTGACATTTCCTTCTGTAATAAATGATATATCATTCCGCGGATGTTCAAGTAAAACATTACAGACGAAAAAGAAAGAAGCAGGAGTCTACATATCCATTCAGTGATTGATCATAATCTCAATTCACATGAAAAAGAATTTGATTTGAACGGCCGTTTTACGAGCCTCATAACTCATGGACAATGATTGGTGCGTTTGTTTTGACTGTGGCCTTGTCTTTCTGTAACATGGTAAAATGACTCCATTAGTTGAATCAAATAACAAAATATTCCAATTGCCAAGCCTTTAGAGCAGGGTTTTATGAACATTTCAGATATAGGGACCCCCAAAAATAAGAACAAACCCAACTCATAACCTGACTAATGAAAATAATGAAAATTTGAAGCCTCATTACTTTAGCTGTAATGTTGCGCTCAAGTTGTATATCACGTTATCTGTCCTATTTATATTCAAATACAGTGTTTATTAATTAAATCATTGATTCAATATAATTACCCTCCAGTTCAAGTCCTGTGAGCCCCTTGGCGCCCCGAGCCGAACTTTGGAAACCATTGTTTTAGAGGACTGGCTGCCAGGTGTAACAAAATAATTGGTTATTACCCTGAAGATTAGCGCATTTGTTCCAGTGTCAAATGATGCCTCTAGGTCTGTTTTTGATGAGGGAACAATGTAGTAACGTGGTTGAAAGCTCAATACGTACGATTTTGCTTCATTGAAGATAAAGATAAAGAGATCCTTTATTCAATCCACTGTGGGGAATTGTTGCATCACCAGTATTATATTAAAAAATGACGTGTTCAAAATCCCTTATAAAGATGACCATGATTCAGAAAGTTAAATTCAAAAAGGTTTATTTCCCTAATACAAAAAGAATCTAACACAACGACCTGGACCAACTTTAACTATCCCTTATTCCCTATATAAAGTATAAAGTATGATTTTGGTGGGCGCTCCACGCAAACTCACACTGCTGTCCCTGATCCAGTCTAAAAAAACTCTAACTCACACATTCAAGCTATTTCCTTAAGTAAAATGTGCAGGAAGAAGGGGCGTGGTATCAGCCAGCTTCCGGGGTCCCGTGGTCCGCCTCCCTCCATCTGTCTTCTCCCGTCTGCATCTGAAAAAGAATCCATTGCCTCTCTAGCCTAACGTCTCTGGTCCAGCTGTCTCTTAGTCTGAGATCCATCTCTGTGGTCTAAACAAGTGGTAGACTAGCAGGCTCCAGTGTCATCCCACTCCTGATGGAGTGGGTTTAATAATGCAACAGTCAGCCAAAATCCAAACAGAAGAACCCATCTGTCATTTAGCAGGTCCAAGAAGACCCCTAAAATTAACTTAAAAGGACTGGCCTGCCACTCAGAGGTCGATAGACATTCTAAAACACATGGTTTTAGAATGTCTCTTAGTTATAAATACAACATTCCCTCTTTTGGCCGCTATTAGAAAGGCCACACATCTCAATAACCTTCCTCAGGCGACGGGACGGGGGAATCCTCAACCAATGCAAGCATTTGACCTCTCAGTCCAGGGTTAACAGCGGTGTCTATAGCTTTAACACAAAGAGAACGTATACAAGGTATACAGCAACATCCTACAACCATTATTATTGCAAAGATGGCCGCAAGGCTTGTGATAACAGACAAAATTACATGCTTCCACTTCCCCAAGATGCTGTCCAGCCACGCCTCCAGTGGGTTCTCCGGGACTCCAGAAACGTCATGCATTTGCTCTGACAGCATTTTGAGACCAGCCAGAGCTTTGGAAACTGATCCATCTGGATGTGTGTTATTTGGAATGTATACACAACATTCTGTACCAAATAGACTGCAGACCCCACCTTTCTCTGCTAAGAGCATGTCTAGAGCCACTCTGTTTTGAAATGCTACCAGAGAGGTGGCCCCCAGCTGCTCCGCCAATCCCTCTATTGCGTCCCTGGTGTGATTGGCAAGCCTAAGCATAGTATACCAAATGAAATTAATTCTATCTACATTTTTGTTTGGCGTGATAGGGAAAATAGGAAATTATGGGAATATTTTCGAAACCTGTTGCAATTTGATCTACCAGTTTGAATTCCTGAGGGACTCCACGTGGAACACCTATAGAGTCCATGTAAGTTGGATTATCTTTCCCAGTATCTAGGAATGGTATTGCTCTTTTAAATCTATGCAGTGGGTGGGGACTGTCTAGGGATGGCTTATGGCCAATTATGGAAATGGGCATCATTAATCGCACCATTGCACAACTGCCTGTAAAAATTTTTATTAGTCTATGTCTAAGTTTTAAATCTCCACACAACCAATACAAATCACCTCTGGTCCGGGTCATGGGGACCGGACTGGGCAAGGTCACGTTGTTGACACACCAGTCTGCTGGAAGGAACCCCCACTGGAGCCGCGGCCTCGTCCCTCCATTGAGTGAGTGGAAACAGGTGTAATTGCTTTTCCTGTGGGAAAACATAGGGGGCTGAATTTCTGAATCCAATTCTGGAAACAATACTTCAAACATTGAACAGTTGCTAGGGACTGTCTTTGTCTCCTCAGTCAGGTCCTTTTCTTGCCAAAACAACTTTATCATACAATTATAACCATCTACATCTTCTGGGAAAAGTGGAGCAGGGGCTGTATACAAAGTGGGACGTGCAGTGGAGCACACAACACAATCGTCAAAGCCAGCAGCCGCTGACATGTGTTCCACGGTCCACAACCAAGCGTTTCTATCCCCATATCCAGTTGCTTGTTTTAACAATTCAGAAACAGTCCAGTCAGCAGTCACCTGTACGTTCTGTTTGTCTTGCCATACTTCACTATCTATGGCCTCCTTGTCTAGCTCCTTGTCCTCGGGTAGGGCAATTGAAATCCATTGTCTAATGTCTCCTGGATAATGTCCAATAACGTAAGTCCCATTCACATCAATCCCACAATTTTTCACAGTGACTAGCACCGTTGTTTGTGAGTGGTCTGTAGTCAGAATCACTCGTCCCTTCAATCTGTGTTCATTATTATAACCCCAATCAGGACCTGTATTGGATATAACATACTCCCAAGCATCACAGGTGCAGTCCACCGATGCTCTAAAGCTTTTTCCATGTCTCTCATATTTACATGTTGACGGTGTGTAACACAGGTAGAGTGTGTAGTCAGGTCGAAAGGATAAGGGAAAGATTGTTGCCATTGGTATGTGGGCTGTAATTGTCGCACCCACCGGGCATTTTACTGTCACAACCGTAGGTAGAGAGTCTCTAACGCTGCCTTCTCCTATGGATCTTTTATTTCTGTCAGTCTTATTGGACCAAAGACTGGATTGTGTTACAAGTCTGCCCTGTCTCTTAGCTGTGTGTTTTCTAACACTTCCCATGTTAAAATTCCCAGGACCACGACCAAACCAACTGCAGCGATAGCCCATAGGATGGCTCTCCCTCTTTTGGTCGTGGGCCAGGGCTCCCTGTCCCAAGGCAACATATTAAGAGCGAGTGTAAGCGTGTGTGAGTCACTGTCCAACCCGTGAGCGTGGTTACGAGGGTGGGTCAGATGGTCTCGTATGAGAGAGATGAAACCACTTGTTCCCGTGTCCCTTCAGTTGAACAGCTTTGCGAGTGCGGGCCACCACTTCAAAGGGTCCGGTCCAGCGGGGCTCGTTCCACTTCCTTTTGAACACCTTCACACGGACCCAGGCAGGTGGATCCTCCGAGGCCTCCTTCTCGCAGAGGTCGAGACTTCCTTCAACCTGTTGGGAAAAACTAGACAACATTTCTCTCAATTGTTCCCAGTACACCCGCACTGGGGGTGTTGGGGAGTCGTCTTTTGTGAAAGGCACCACCCTGTTCCCTGGTCCTGGCATAGGCCTCCCTGTTAACAGCTCGTATGGGGAGAAATGGTGAATGCGGTTAACAGAGTGCCTTGCTGACAACAGGGCAATAGGCAATGCCTGTAGCCAATTCAATTTACTCGTTGCCAGGATTTTAGAGAGTTTACTTTTCAAGGTCTGATTCATCCTTTCAACTCGGCCCTGGGATTGAGGATGGTAGACCGTTCCAAATTTATGTTTTAGCCCCAGATGTTTTTCTACCAATTGCAAGTGTTTGTTCCTGAAATGCGTCCCATTGTCAGACCTTATTAACTGGGGAAAGCCATGCGTTGGGATGTAATGTTGAATTAAGGCTTTGATTACAGAGGCAGCATCCTCCTTTGCAGCAGGATATGCCTCAGGCCATCCCGTAAAGGTGTCAGTGATGACCAACAGGTACCGCTTTCCTGCGCACCTGTTAATCATATCTGTGAAGTCCATCACAACATGTGCTCCAGGCCAAGCAGCAGGTGTGAATTTTCCTGGGGAAACAGCTGAGCAGGGCGATGGGTTATAATTTTGACATATTTGACAGGACCTTGTATAATCTTGGATCATGCTTGTCTTAAAGGGATGCCACCATTGTGACATATTCCTGAGCATCTGTACCTGACCCACATGGGCTAGCCCATGTGCCTCAGATAAAGCCGCTCGTGAGAGGTCCCCCACGGGCAGGGCGGGGCGGCCATCAGGGCCGTACCAGATGCCAGTATCTGGATCCTTCTTTGCCCGTTTTTGAACCCACATGGATATTTCTTCAGGAGCTGCTTTTGTTTGGGCCCTCAGCTAAAACCTGAAGGGACAGATCGGGCAGGCAGTCTGCCAGGTCTGGCCCCTCGTCCCGAACCACAAACACTCCTGGAGTACTGACCTTGTAGTTGGCAGCTTTCTTTGCGGCCTCATCCGCAGCCTCGTTTCCCCTGGCCTCAAAGTTGTCTGACTTGGAGTGCCCTTGGCACTTGATGACGCTCACCTGTTTTGGAAGCTGGAGAGCGCTGTCCAGCCTCTCCACCAGGGCTCTATGTGTGATGGGTCGGCCTTTAGCAGTCAAGAAGCCGTTTCTTTTCCACTCGGAGAGGTTGAAATGGACAGCCTGAGTAGCATACGCAGAGTCGGAGTAAATATTTACAGATTTACCTTTAGCAAACTCCAAGGCGGCGCAGAGAGCCTCTAGTTCTGCCGCCTGCGCTGATGGTTTGTCAGTTAAAACACCGCTGTTTACTGTAACAAAATTTTCAACCGTTAACACTGACAACTGCATATGCCGCTCTCAGGCTGCCATTCCTCTCTCTCCAGCAACACCCATCTGTGAAAAGCTGTAAGTCGGGGTCCTGAAGTGGGTCAGTCTGGAGGTCAGGTCGCACCTTCAGACTGTCTATTACTCTTACACTGCAGTCATGAGGCTCACCCTGTCTTGGCATGTGGTCAGCCATGTTAATGCCAAGAGGTGTAAAAGTTATGTGGGGCTGAGTGAGCACCTGTAAGAGCCGTGACTGTCTCAAAGGTGACATAGTGAAGGCAGCTGAGGACACATATGCACAAACGCCATGATCAGTCAATATTTCTAAAGCATGCCCCATGACTAAATGTGCTGTTTTCTTAATCAAATGTCCCACTCCTGCAGCATACCTAGAACAGTCAACCTGTCTAGCCTCGATTGAATCCAATGGAACGCTAATATACTGTAAGATTTTTCTCTGGCCTCTGCACTTTTGATATAACACCTCGTTAGCTACCTGAGACTGCACTGTGGCATCTAAATAGAACTGGTGCGAATAATCTGGTGACGCCAAATGAGCCGCAGAGGATAGGTCCTGTTTGAGTGAGATAAACTGTGCCTCACTATCTCTGTCCCAATTCAGTTTAGCCCTTGTGTTTCTCATGCCATGTTCATTAACTAAAGCTCTTAAAGGTTTAGTTTTGTCTGCAAAATCTGCCACATAGTGTCTGCTATAGCCTATCAGACCCAGGAAGGACAACATGTCCCCCACCATGGTGGGTCTGGGATATGACAAAATAGCATCTCTGTGCTCTGGAGACATATTTGTGGATCCTCCAGACACACTACGTCCCAGGAAGGTCACCGCAGGCCTGCAACATTGTAGCTTTTCCTTACTGACCTTAAATCCTTTTGAATGTAAGAAGTTTATAGTGTCCCTAGTGGCTTGTAGACAGGCCTGCTCCGTCCTCGAGGCGAGGAGGAGATCGTCCACATACTGTAGGAGTACCACGCCCTCCGGAAGCACCAACTCTCTCAGCAGAGCGTTCAAAGTCTGATTAAAAATGCCCGGGGAGCATTTATGTCCCTGGGGAAGACGGGTGTAACGCAGTTTTTGGCCCCTGTGAGTAAATGAGAAGAAATCTCTGCTTTCCTCTGCCAGGGGAATACAGAAAAATGCATTAGCCAAATCCATAACAGTAAAATACTGGAGGTCTGGTGACAGTGATGACAGCATTGTATAAGGGTTTGGGACTGGGAGACACTGAGTTAATGTTAAATCATTTATTTTTCTCAAATCATGGACCATTCTATATTTATTCTGACCTGTTTTTGGCACAGCTAGAGTGGGCGTGTTCCACTCTGATTTTGATGGCTCGAGGACTCCCACTTTCGTAAGTCCCTCTATCACCTGTGAGATGCCCTCGACAGCGTCTGGTTTGGCGGCATACTGCTTTATGCGAATCGGGCCTCCTGGCTTCATCTGTAAAGACACAGGAGGGAAAGAGGTGCACAATCCCACGTCCGTGGGACCTTGGGACCAAACTTCTGCAGGCACCTGTTTCAATATTTCATGAGTATCATCATGATCTGTCATGTGTCTACCATGATGTCTGGTCAATGTTTCGTGCTCCACTTCCCCTGTGTCTATCATATTTGCTTTTATTCTGTATGACTTATTTTCAATGCTGTACTCTACATGAGGGAGTTGGGTGTCAGACCAATCGTCAGCTTTTACCAGTCTCTTTACCATTGGACCTAAAGCTCTAGCCTCGTGACCAGGGTGTACAGCCAAGGTGATGTGTGGGACAGCAGAGGAAGACATGTAATACCACTCACACTGTTCAGGAAGCAGCCGTGTATGGGCCGCCACACCCTCAGGCCCAATATAAATGTAATCTGATTCTAATGTCCACCTATCACTTTCAATTTGTTTGAATTGTTCTCTGTACATTAAGTCTTGGTCTCTGTCATAGAATAATGTCAAGTGGGCAGGGTCCAGTGGGAGGTGGTAGGAGGCCAAAGAATTTATCCAGGGTTTCCACTTGAAGAAGACGGAATGCACCCCATTATTGTCCGTGGACTTGTTTTCTGGGTCCAGTCTCACCCAGTATATGTCTGCATACTGGTCTGGCATCTCTTCTCTCAGAAGCCAGCAGGAGTCCATCGATACACCGGTCACACATCTGTAAATTTGTCCCCCTGGAAAAGTCACTTGTAGACCATCCGGTCCACATAGAATTGACGCATTGGTTTTAGTCAATAAGTCTCTTCCCAGCAGGTTGACAGGTGTTTTAGGAGCATTTACAAAAGAATGCCACAGTGTCTGTGTTCCAATTTGTGTCTTTAAACGTTTAGTGAGTGGCAGTACCTCAGGTGTCCCAGAAAATCCAACCAGGGTGATGTGCTCCTCAGAGAGCAGGACAGGGCGTATCTTTGTATTGATGGTAGAGTAGGTGGCGCCAGTGTCCACCAGGGCCATCAGGTTGTCGTCCTCCACCCTTATGGGGAGCATAGGCTCTGCTGGTACCTTGTCCCCTGGATTTCCTAGGCAGCCCTAGTAAGATTGTTCATGTTCATACTCGCCCCAGTAGTTCCCATGCTGGAAATATTGTCCATCTCTCGGGGCCAGGTTGTCATTCGGAGCCGTCCATGGGGAGGGAGGGCCTGCGCGCTCTGGTCTGGGTCCCATTCCTCTCTGGGGGCCCCTCCCACGCACCATCTCAGGCGCTCCATGGTAGTAGGAGGCCTCTCCTTCAAAGGGGCAGTCCCTCGCCCAGTGACCGTGCCTGTAACAGAGGTGACACACATCCCTGCCCCCTTTCCAGCTTCCACCCCTTCTTCCTCCCCGGCCCCCACGCCCACCACCTCTGGCCCCTCCCCTTGTCCAGTCCTGTCGTGGTGGAGTGGGAAGTCCAGCAGGCATATTAGTCATCTGATTACTCGTTACTTTTTTATTCTGGGTGGCTTTATTTCTCGCTTCACTAAGCTGTAACTTCAAAAGTTGACAAGTCATATCTTCAACACTCTTTCTTTCTTTAGTTTTATTTTCAACATATCGCTTAATGTGAAAGATTAAATTTGTTTTCCATTGTGCTGAATCCGGGTTAATATTATCTGGGTTGTCTTCAATCTTTGAGCGTATTGTTTCTGGTAAACCATTCAAAATAGCTGTTCTAAACGGCATGACTTCACTGACCTTGTGAGGGTGTCTTCCTACTGTGTCCATCCACTTGGTCACACTCCTGTCATAAAATACAATTGGGTCCTCAGACTCCAGCCAAGTTAACTCACGAGGGGCAGAAGACAGCGGGGTTGGAAAGTTTTCCCTCAGTGCTTCGTACCAGGCATTTGCATACTGGCCAAATCTGGAAGAATCACAAACATCAGCAGTACCAGCTTGTCTTTCAATAGCGTCTCTCTCCCATGGTTTACTGCATGCTGCCATCACTGCCCGGACGTCACCCATCGCCACATCATGACCTGTAAACCATGTGTTGAGACTGGAAATCCAGTTTCCAGCTCCTTGACACAATGGAGGCATTTTGTCTTTTATAGTCTGCATGTCACTTACAGAAAAAGGATGGTACTCCCCAGCTGCGCCTCGTCCTGGTCTCAGAGGGAACATGGATTTTGTCTGAGACCTGGTTCTGCTTGCCACCGGTCTAGTTTCTCCAGGCTCCTGGTCTCCGTCATCACTACTATCGTCAGAAGAGAATTTAGCTCCTTTTTTAGCCTGTTTAGCTTTACCGTCTCCCTTGTCACTCTCACTGTCCGTCCTAGTCATGGCTCTGCGTGCGGCTTTATTAATTAATTTTGCATTCTCCTGTCTAGCGGTCTCGTAATCATGGGTCCTACTTGGGGTTTCTTCTCCCTCAACTCTGTCTGCGGTGCATTCAGAGGTCGGTTTCCTAGCTCTAATATTTCTGAGAGAGTGCAGGAGAAGCTCCTGCACCTCTTGAATGGGTGGGGGTTGGTGAGGGGTGTGTGGGAGCTGTGGCGGGAGGCTGACAGCTGGATTTTGACTCGGATCTCTATTGTCCCCCACAGACTCCTGTTCTGTCCCTTCGTCCAATTCACTGTCTACAAAGTCATTGTCCCCTCTCTTTCCTACCGCCACTTCTCCTGAAAATGTATATTGTGGCAATATTAGATTTGGCTTACCTGGTTCTAAACCTAGAGAGTACTTTGGTGGAGCCGTGGGTAGGGATGGGTATATATTACTCACCGGCATTGCTCCGTTTTCTGTTTCCTTGTCTTTACTTACCATAGGTAATTTTGCCAACGCCGTGGCAGCCAAAGCAAAATTATGTACATTGGTCCTCAGTTTCTCAGCCTTTTTTAGTTTCTTTTTAATTTTTCTACACTCATTCCAACTCTTTCCCTGCTTTCCCTCAAGCTCTTTTAAATCCTGTTTTAGATTATTTTCCTCTTCCCGCAATATCCTAGCTAATGCGGACGCTGTCATATACTCAGGTATGACCCTTTTGTTCTGTATTTTTTCCCATGCTTTCACAGCCTTTCGTTTTGCCTTGTTCCTATATTTTTTATCCAGACCACTCAGAATCTGAGCCTCTATTTCTCTATAGAGCTGCTCGATTGGAATGCCTGTCTCCATTTTTCGGGGGGGCCCAAAATTCCCCCAGGTTCCAATGGTGTAAACCTAACTTGTGTGTTGACGCGTCCGTCAACCACGCTAGTCACAGCGGGCTTTCCTGTTTCTGGCAAGGCTTCTCAAAAAATCTTTACTTTTAATGTATTCTCGCAGGGTTCTAGCTACTTAGACTCCTATTTTATTTAATTTTAACGTATTTTCGCAAGGCTCTCACTACTTTTTAGGCTTTTACTATTTTTACTTTTTGAATTAGCTCCTCCGTGGACAAAACTCCTCTCCCCTTAATTTGTGTAGTCCAATATGCAGATTTTTAATTAGTCAAAAGGTATCTGCTTACCTTCAAATCAGCGGCCGCTTTGAGGAGAGATGTAGAGTCCAGGGATAGGTTGAAAGTCATCAAAAGGGATCACGTCGGGGTCACCAATTATTATATTAAAAAATGACGTGTTCAAAATCCCTTATAAAGATGACCATGATTCAGAAAGTTAAATTCAAAAAGGTTTATTTCCCTAATACAAAAAGAATCTAACACAACGACCTGGACCAACTTTAACTATCCCTTATTCCCTATATAAAGTATAAAGTATGATTTTGGTGGGGCGCTCCACGCAAACTCACACTGCTGTCCCTGATCCAGTCTAAAAAAACTCTAACTCACACATTCAAGCTATTTCCTTAAGTAAAATGTGCAGGAAGAAGGGGCGTGGTATCAGCCAGCTTCCGGGGTCCCGTGGTCCGCCTCCCTCCATCTGTCTTCTCCCGTCTGCATCTGAAAAAGAATCCATTGCCTCTCTAGCCTAACGTCTCTGGTCCAGCTGTCTCTTAGTCTGAGATCCATCTCTGTGGTCTAAACAAGTGGTAGACTAGCAGGCTCCAGTGTCATCCCACTCCTGATGGAGTGGGTTTAATAATGCAACAGTCAGCCAAAATCCAAACAGAAGAACCCATCTGTCATTTAGCAGGTCCAAGAAGACCCCTAAAATTAACTTAAAAGGACTGGCCTGCCACTCAGAGGTCGATAGACATTCTAAAACACATGGTTTTAGAATGTCTCTTAGTTATAAATACAACACCAGCTACAGAGCAAAGTAAAAACATATCTTGTGCGTAATAAAGAAGCGCATCTGACTATAGCTAAATAAAAATGCAAGAATTAAGGATAACATATTTTACTTTTTCAGAATAACAAAGTAAATATAAGATCTCAAACTTTAGCATAAGGAAATAGCCAACTTTAGCATAAGGAAATAGCCAACTTTAGCATAATAAAGAAGCAATCTCTATATTTAGCATAATAAAAAAGCTCCTTAAAGAAATTGTCTTCCTAATAGAAAATTGAAAAATAGAAAGAAGAAAGAATTGCAAACAGTGATTGGTCAACAAAGTCAAACACTTGTTTTGTCTGCAACATCTGCCCTCTGACCACAGGTTGAAGAACTTGTGAACATAGAGCCTGTATGGGGGATTGCATGTAGCTCAAAGGGGAAATGAAGGAGAGTCAGACACTCACTCGGGAGTAGTATATTGAGCCGGATCAGGAGGCGCAGTGCAGATCAACACGGCTTTGACCCCAGGGGCTAATCACAATTTTACAGCATCCCCGCGGCCGGCTGCAGCTGACCCCCAGGCAGGGCTGAAGGCCGTTCCCAGAGGAGACTATGGGAGGAGCCAGTGTCTTCATGAGACCGCCACAACATTGCTTTAATCCACTCTAAAGAACACAGATTACTGCTTCTACTGTAGGGAGTGAAAAGTGATGAAAGAGAAATTAAAAAGATTATACCCTTTTTTATCTCAAACTCATTTTAATTTTGTTTAATTCCAGAGAAAATATGTTGAACTCAATTCCGCCAGTGTGCCTTGAGATGTTGTTTGGTGTGCTTTTAGAAATATTTCAATATCACTTATTTGGTTTAAAAGAATGTGAAAAGAAAATATTAACAGAACAAGTGATTTTATGTTCTTTGCAATCGCATAGCTGTGTTTGCTGAAAGTAATTTTCAAATTTGGGGAGAAAAGTAAAAATCGAATCATCTGGTGGTTTCATAAGTAGTTTTCTCTCTTTCTTTTCTCACCCTTCATACTATACTAACCTGATATTTTCTATAATATCAACACATTCACACTCACATTTGTACATAATTGTGAAACGTGTGCTCCCACTTGAAATTCCTTAAAGTGTTATAGGAGGATTTTTGCAAATTTTAGGAAAGAACCGCCCTCTTCACTCGCTGGTCTTTTTTTCCGAGCACGTACCACCAAAATGATTCACAATGTGGAGAACCAATACTCTTAAAGTAAGCTGAAGCTGCAGTAGTCTTTTTGTATTTGTTTTAATGTGCTGCTCAAACGAATTGACCCTGGTGGGACAGATAAAGTAGTCTAAATCTGAGTAGTAGAAAATCCTCCATATGTACCTTTTTAATTTACAAAAAAAGAATAACAAAAGCAAGCTACATTAATCACAACAATGTAATGTCCTGCTCAATGTTAGTGGTTGGACATTATTGCTAGTAGGTATTCAAATTCTTAAAATGTTCCACAACAACATCCCTTTCAGCAAAATGTGATAAATCATCTAGTAGGGGTTTAATTTAACACATCTTGTTTTTTTTTTTTTTTTTTTTAAAGCAGTGATCTTTCAGGGGCCACCGTCGTCATCCCGAGTTCAACGCCAAGCTTCACGTTCGGCAACTTTGCTATCTAGCCGTGATCTTACTTCTCTTTTTAGCATTTAAGACGAAGCATCTTGCCATCGCCGGCGAAGGTTAATACAGCGGGTCAGTCCATTCTCCGAGGAGGAAATTAAACATTGGGAATAAGCCTTGAAAGACCTGGGTGCCTGGCTCCATTACTTATATCCCATAATACATCTTTGTATTTCATTATATCCTCACGCCTGCTGTGTCCCAGTAAGCAGTCCAAGAGTCAAATACAAAGATAGGAGCTACTAAGCAAATAGGTCCCTATGCTGTGGCTTTTCATTCGAGCCCTTTTTTATTTTATTTTCCTCACTCAACCAATCGCAGAGAGAGTGCATGAGAGCATCCTCTTTTCTTCCCCCGAGGGATAAAAGTCACCTTCTCCAAATCTCATTGAACAAAAGTCACAAGGAAAATAGGAAGCTAAACTCTACACTGCCGAGCCGAGCTTAGAGAGGACATGGTTGCCCCTTTTCTTTACTTATCTCATTGTCAGCAGCGAGAAGAAGTGATGAGCTGAGGTGGTACAAAGTCACTGTTAATCACTGCAGAGGTACAGTATTGGAACCGATCAGGGTTGGAGAGATCATTGGGAAACGCCAGTCAAGACCAATGGGCATTAAGTGGGTCTTTTCTCCTTCATACGCCGTTCTTTAATTTGCAGCAGCCTCATTTAATAAGCATGAACATAAAAACAGGGAGGCAGCAGTAAGTAATCAACCACTGATGGTGGAAAGTGCAGCGTGAAGCTCAAGTACTTTGTTTCTTATTATTTGGTCAGTTTTATTTCTGTCTCAAGAAAGGGCAAAGTAACTGCTGGACCATGTGATCGAAATGAGTCAGCGACATATAGTGTTTAAATTCAAACTATTTACTAATAATTATACTATATTGGTTGGCTCAAAGACGCCTCATATGTCATTATTCATTCACTCCATACACAATGGTGATAAACTACTACTGTAGCCACAGCTGCCCTGGGGCACGGTGACAGAAGCAAGGTAACAAGCAGATGCCCTCGGACCAACACCAACCATTCACGCACAATTTAAATATTTAAGAGCCATGTGAGTTCTCGAGTAATGCCCTCAGCACAAACCGAGTAGTTGGAAGAGAGGCGCATGATCAGAGTGTGTTTGGGCCTGTGTCATGTCCGTGTGTGAATGAGTAAGAGTGGTTGGAGCCCAATGAGCGTCTCCTTCGTCCAACCCTCCTTCAGATTGAATTTCTGTTTTTTTTAAATAAAGATTAGAGAACTATAATTAAAATAACTATACAAGGTTTTGAAGCAATGAGTGGATTGAATTGGCAAAAAAAAAGAAGCTTTGAAGACGGATTTTTGCTGCTGTATAGATGTTGCTTCCACATTTCCACATATGATGCTGTCTATTTTATGAAGTGCAGCAGTTTCTCCTGCAGCAAAGATAAGATAAGAGATCCTTTATTTGTCCCGGAGTGGGGCATATTAGTGTTGCTGTGCACATTAAAAGAAGCAGTCAAACAAGATCAAATAAAACAATACATTGCTGTGATATTTAGAGGGTAACACAAATCTCTGTGCTTACAGATCTTAGCCGAGTAAAAACCATCACTACACATAACAAGAAGAACTACACAATGTGAGACTGCCAGTGTTGAAACAAAGCCACAAGAAGCTGCAATGTGCGGAAGAAGATTATGCGGTCAGATGAGAAAATTAAATTCTTTGGCCAAATGCAAAATCCTTTGTGGTAAAAACCAACACTGCTCATTGCCCTAATCTCATCGGCTGAAATTCAGTGTTCTGGTTCTGGATTCAAATCCTGGTCAGAACTAACCTGGCCTTAGTCATCGGCACACTCCGGTCAATAATCATTTCCCTCCATTTAACGTCTGGGTCTGGCCCAGTCAAACAACTAAACAACCTAAATCAAATTGCTATAACAAAAAATAAAAAAATGCTCTATCTATTGTGATAGAATTGAGCTATTATGCATAGAAGACTAGTGAATACACTTCCTTAATAAACTGTAAAGCATTTTTCTCTTGCTTGAAATTGCATCAACCATGTTATGCTCTTTCACCAAAAAAATTTTTAAATTAACTTTATATTTGTCATTATGTATGGCAAAATGTGGGCCAGTGGTTCTTTGGGTATGATTTTTTTTCAAACCACTGTATATTCCGTGTGTATAGTTTACACATTTTTATGCTTTAGAAACTCTTCAGGTTTATTCGTACTTCATGCCGAGTAGGTTGTAAATTATTATCCAGTCATTACACGCTGTCAAATTGAGAAATATTCTTCATCTGTAGACTATCTTGCCTACTTTACATTCCCCCCTCACTTTTTCTCCTCTTGCGCATTGTGTCTTGAATGAAGCTTTGCATGGACTGAATCAGGTCACCTAAATCATTGATGGCACACAAGAGGCATGAAAATTCTAAAAAGAGGATCTGTAATAAGCTCCCCTTATCGCTGCTACTGATGTGTTTCGATTGACAGGTATTTATTTCTCAAGGGCTTCTCGGGAAATGATCATAAATGAATTTTTCGACAAGACAGGTCCCAGCTGCTTTTCAAAAAGCTCTCTTTTAGTCCTAATTCCCATCTCTCCGGTAACGTAATTGCATTGTAAACCGTCAGTCTCCTCATTCAGCTACTCAGTGCTTATTTATTGACCTTAAAATAGATTTACTTTCTTAATTAACAGACAGGACCTTTAAGACAGCAATGTAAAAATGTCAGAACTGCCAATAGGCATTTATTTGAGGTTGAAGGTTACTCCTCTATGTCTGGGTTACCTTGGGAACGGTTCAGCTTGATTGACAAGTGCCATTATTTGATGTTTGTCACCAGGTTCAAGTGTTCGTAAATGACATATCACACACGACATTCCTATTTTAGTAATTTTGCAGTAACTGGGAACTTGTTTTTCATATTCTTATTCCTGCAGATGGTGCCATTATAAATTGTACACAGACCCTGGGAGAGACCATAGTAAAGTGAATAAGAAACTTAAACATTGAATGAAGGGTGGAGATGCTCTGAAGTTTAGAGCAGTCACCAGCATTTTCAAAATGTTGAAGGTCACATATTCTAAGCATAATTCTTTGCGGAATTCAGTATTCCATTTCAGTGGCTGGATTTGGATAGGAATATAATGTGAAAAATTATAGTGCATCAGTTTTATAAAGCGCTTTTTTGGACACTCGAAGACTCTTTACATGACAGAAGCGAGACAACCAGTAAACCAGAAGTCACAAGCTGGGAATTTGCTTTGGCTCAAGGTGCAATCAAGTTGAAAGAATAAAAAAGTAAAGTCATGCATAAAAACATCTTAATAACATTTCTTAAAATCACTACAAAGTACACACAATAGACGTTTAGCAGTGCAGTAAGTGACTATCTATCTGTCTATCTATATGTTTTACAGCAAGTCCAAGTATGGGGTAAGTCATAAAGTCGTCTGTGCCACTGATGAAGGTATAAACATTTTGGGTTCTCATAAACGTATTGAGACAGTAATTTTGTTTTTAATTATAAATACAGTTTAGTAAAAAACAATTCAATAATCCCTTCTTTAAAGAGCAACAAATCTACTGACTTCCACTACTGCAATTGAAGTCGAGAAAAAGTGCATCTTCTACCATATCTGCATCGGCTAAGTGCTCCTGAACTGACTAACATACAAACTAATGGGCTTAAACAAACTTGTAATAGTTTTAAAACGTGTTAAAAATGCAAAAAATTAAAAGAAAAAATAAAGAATACAAACATATGACAAGTGGGAAAGGTGCATACACAAAATATGACATTGGATTGTTTTTTTTTATCTGACAAATCAATATTAATTCTTTAGACAAAATGCAGTGCACCTGTGAAAATGGTGGTGGTTTGAGTTGACTGTCTGTGACAAAGGGGTGTTGTAAAGCTGTGTGAATGTGGTTCTATATTGTTGATTTTGGGAGTAAACCTCTTGACTCCTGTTGGGTCCTTTGTCCTCTAGTGTCCAGTGCAGCAGAGGAGCAGGACTGATGATGAAGAGCAGTTCTAGTGTCCTCTCGATCCTCTCCAGCTCGCAGCCAATCACACGACCCGCGTTCAGCTTGTCGTTCCGGCCAAATGCCCTCAAGTTGTTGCCGCTTAAAACAAACTCTGAATTGGAGCAAAATTAATCATACAAATAATATCCAAAATAATATACAGAAAATCAATGTTAACTCAATCTTTTTGTTGAAGAAAAAACAACACATTTTCTTTTCAAAGTTGTTTTAAGTTTTGAAATATTTGTGAGCAGGTATTGATAATTTGACTTGAGGATATTTTTTTTCCACACGCCACTTTAATCCAATGTTTGCTTTCAAATGCAGAGAAACAGCCCTTAACTGGAGTTGTAGCTGGAACGCGGCTCATTTACAAAGGAAATAGAAATGATTTTCACAAACACCTCAATGTCTCCTTTGTTTCCTGTCTAACGTCCGGACCTCGCTGCACCTTCTGTGTCTGTATTGTATTGTCTTGTCCTCTGTATGCCTCAACTTCTTTTTTTTGTTCTGTTGATTCAATCATTTCACACACAGTGGCTTAAAACAACTGTAGAGTGGTGTGTTTTGTGGTGAAGTAAAACAGAAAGTGACTATAGCTGCAAGCTCAGGAAAGAGATGGATACGGATACTGCACAAGACAAACTGACAAATGTAGAGTTATAGTGTAATTGAGCTGTGAGAGCGTCCTGAAGACATTTTGAAATACCTCTATTAACCAAGACATATAATAAAAATATACCAAAAACATTGCAGTGATGAGATGAAGAGTCCAACAATGCAGTTTGTTGTTCCGTCTCAGAGCCTCTTTTACAATCTATTCATGCTCTGTGCAGTGGAGTGATTAGACTTGCAGACACTCTGTTTACAGTTGTACGTTTGGGTCTGTAATGAGCTGACACTAACTACAATATTGTCCATTTAATGAGCTCATAAAGCTATATGCCAATGTTCAAGTAAGTAAGTAATCATTATTTATTTACCGCCTTTCACAGACCAGAGTCACAAAGCGGTTTACAGTTGTTATTTTTTTGGGCATTTGTCTCTCACTCCACACAGAGATGGGAGCTGGGTTGCCAGTACATGAGGCGCATGCCAGACATATTGTACATGTTTTTAGTGGTAGGAGAAACCGGAGTACCCGGAGAAAACCTACACAGACACGGGGAGAACACGCAAACTCCATTCAGAAAGGCCCTAGTCCGACCGGGATTCGAACCCAGGACCTTCTTGCTGAGAGGCGAAACTGCTAGCCACTCAGGCACGGGCAGCACGGTGGCTGAGTTGAAATGGGAAAAAAGGGTCTGAGAGCCTACAGAGCTTGCCAGAAAAGCAAGAGAGGAACGTTTCTGTAAATTCTATACCAAAATATAAAGTTTAAAATGTTGTTGTCACGTGGGTAGTGATGTGCTGAGGGTGCCGGGTCTTCGAAGCGTGTACCGAGTAAAAAAGGGGCGTATTTTTTGAAGCGTGGTTCGAGGTGTGTGTTGGTGACGTATGTGGTGACGTTCGAAGCCTCGTGTAGCGCCCGCACCACGTGACGGTTCATATAGTACTTCATATAGTTCGGAGAGTGCATTGCTTTGACAGGTGCTTTGTGATCCGCGGCTGTACCATAGACTGTATTGGCTGTCCCCGTCTGCCTCTGTGTGCGTACGTGTGTGTGTGCGTGATGTGGAGCAGTCCTGTACTAAGAAACTACTTCATATGAAATACAATTAAAAACGTTTCACTTCAGTAAAACCTCATATATCAAGGCTTCAAGTTATTAGTAATAATACGCTGGACAATATATTTCTGACCAGCTGTGTGGCGCAGTCGGTATATGACGGACTCCGAAGCAATAGATATAGTGTTCGAATCCCGGTCTACCCATAATACATTTTGTGTTGCAAAGTAAATGTATTTATTTATTGGGAATAAATAGTTTGTTGTGTTTAATTAATCCACCACTTGGTAGTTTTTCCTCTTCATCACTTTCTGTAGAACTGTATTACTTTGGATGTGTTTGTTGTATCAACACAATTGACTGAAAGACTCAAATAGTTCATAGTTCATGAAGCATCATTTCAAACACAACACGTTAGACCATAGATTGTAAATATACATTTTAACATTAGATCTCACCATTCATTGTAAGCACTTGAGTGTTATGTATTTCTTTGTCCACATGATGGCGTAGTGGAGCATGATTCACCTCGAGCCTTCGACTCATGGGCCGAGTAATAGGCTGCTATCCCTCAAGGCTTCATGGGGCTTCATATTGCCATCACTACACGTGGGTGAAAAACAAATGAGGCCCAAAATGCAAAACTGCAAAAAATAATGGATTTAATAAAAAGATAAAACAAATCCAAAACAAAGGGAACGAGGACAGAACTAAAACAGACGAGGGATGACAATGACGGAACAGGGAGTGAAGGAACACACAGGGCTAAATACAAGACTAACGAGACACAGGTGAGACAGATGAGGGCAGGGCAGGTAATCAGACAACAGGAAGTACAACCAAAGAAGACACAGGGATAACACATTTCAAAATAAAACAGGAAATAAACTAAAACCATGACAGTTGTATGTGAATTATTTTGATATCCAAAACATCAGATTCCTTAACTGGTTGTAATGTGTCTCAGTCCCCGTTCTACAGCCTGGGTCCTGAATCTACAGCCTGTCCATCTGTGAGCGACGATGCCTCTCTATGTGGGCTTCCCTGATGTTTCTCACTTGTTCCCACTAGGTTTTTGAGTTGTTTCTTGCAGATGCAGGAAGGTCTAAGGACAGTGGTAATGATTTGGGACATTAAAGGACAATTATAGATATTAATTGACACTTTTGGACATTGGTCTTTTCCTACCTATGAACCAATGGCTCCTATGTATTTGGGCTATACAAAAATAAATGTAACTGAATAAGTCGAGTGTATACTTAACTCTGTATACTTAGCTCTCAAAACGTTTTGGTTCTGTCACTAGTTTTTCTGGCCTCTATCACATCTTTCAATTATCGTCTGGAGTAAGAATATATAGTACCAGCCCTTACTCAGCCAATCACCTCTCAGTATGCAAAAGATTATTATTACATTTGAAAGGTTTTCAAATATGGTAAAGACATAATGTTGTGACACAATGTATTTATGAAACAATCAAAAATGTTAGGTACTATAGCTTGAACCAACAAAAGTTAAGTATACTTAGTGCACTTAAAATACTAGTGCACTTACTTTTACACCTTGTTTGCACTCAGATCCAAAGCAATTTCCTGGTTCTTGACTTCCTGTATACACACAATGGCAAAACAAATAAAATAAATCTGATTCTGAAAAGACAAACATAGTTCTTGTTTTGTTTTCTTTTAAATCCACAAACTCTTTTCGTTCCTTCTACATCTAGGACGTCCTCCTCCGCAGCAGACAGCCTTATGTTCCAGGGACAGCCTCAGTCCCACACACTCTGCCTCCAGCATGTCCCCGATCTTCCCAAACCTCCTCCCAGTGGGACAGACACTCCCAGCAGAGGCCTCCAGCAGCTCTGGCTTCTGTTCGACAGTAGGTGACAGAGCATCGATCACACATTAAAATGATCACTCAGGATATCCTGTGGCTTCATTTAGAAAACACAAAACAAGGCCTGACACACGATTACAAGTCCCTGCATCAAACACCAGTGTACGTACCAATGTTTCACCTCTGACATACAGAACAAACTTACTCATTTAACCCTTGTGTAGTGTTCAGATTGTTGTTACTCAGCTAGTGTTCGTGGGGCTGATGGACCCGTTACATTGTGTGGCTTTTAATGCCTCACAGTCACACATTTATGTTAAAATACTGAACAGATGTTTACCTTATCCCAATTACAAGCAGTATAAACAATATTTATGGTTAATACTTGTCCATATTGTCTACCCCTCCTTTTGTGTTATTGTCCATGATGATCTCTGGTTTGTGATGTTCCTGGTCACAGATTCTTCCATCCTGTGCAGTGTACTCATAGTACCACATTCTTCTTTGTGGTACTTTGCCTTTCTTTGGCACATAGGATACCAGTCGTTTGCTGTATGCTGTATGTACTCGAACGGGATTCTGCATCCTCTGTGGCTGCAGCGTTCTGACCCGGGGCAGCTGTGGCCACTTTGTAGCAACAGAGCTACAATTATAGTGTCCCGCCTCCAATTCGTAGCAGATAGAGAGTGAGAAAATAAAGATTCCTGCAAGACAGAGGGTCAAATGTGCGAGAAAATGAGAGCACACAGCGTTGACAAACAATGTTGGAATCTTGTCTGGGAACTGCTTCTTTTGTGTTGCACCTTCGCATTTGATCCTCTGATGTTCTGTGTACCTACGCTGTGTCCACCTCCTGTCTAGGCCTGGTGTGTGTGTTTTTGTTTGTGTCTGTGTTTTTGATTTTGTTTGTGGGTCGGGGTGGGGCAAGGTCAATTTCCACGCTTCTATTTGCCCCAGGTCCAGTGGACCCCGAACATCTTCTATATAATAGAAATGTGTACGGGGGGTGTACAGTGTGTGGTCATTAAATAAGAATTCTGATATATGTTCTTCACAGAAAATGAGCCAAAGCCAGTGAGTTTGAAAAAATAATTAATTGTATCATTTTTCTTTTAATAAAAAATGAAAACGGGTCCCACACCCGAACACCACACAAGGGTTAAAGCTTGAGAACCTAACTTTGTGTCCACTGTCACTTTGCTTAGTCACTTTGTCCCATACACTTACAGTGCCTTGCAAAATTATTTGGCCCCCTTGAACCTTTCAACATATATAAGATATAAAATTTTAATTTTTTGTCATGAATCAACAACAAGTGGGACACAATCGTGAAGTGGAACAAAATTCATTGGATAATTTAAACTTTTTTAACAAATAAAAAACTGAAATGTGGGGCGTGCAATATTATTCGGCCCCTTTACTTTCAGTGCAGCAAACTCACTCCAGAAGTTCAGTGAGGATCTTTGAATGATCCAATGTTGTCCTAAATGACTGATGATGATAAATAGAATGCACCTGTGTGTAATCAAGTCTCCGTATAAATGCACCTGCTCTTTGATAGTCTCAGGGTTCTGTTTAAAGCGCAGAGAGAACCATGAAGACAAAGGAACACACCAGGCAGGTCCGAGATACTGTTGTGGAGAAGTTTAAAGCCGGATTTGGATACAAAAAGATTTCCCAAGCGTTAAACATCTCAAGGAGCACTGTGCAAGCAATTATATTGAAATGGAAGGACCCGGCCGTCCCTCCAAACTATCATCTCAAACAAGGAGAAGACTGATCAGAGATGCAGACAAGAGGCCCATGATCACTCTGGATGAACTGCAGATAACTACAGCTGAGGTGGGAGAGTCTGTCCATAGGACAACAATCAGTCGTGCACTGCACAAATCTGGCTTTTATGGAAGAGTGGCAAGAAGAAAGCCATATCTCAAAGATATCCATAAAAAGTCCTGTTTAAAGTTTGCCACAAGCCACCTGGGAGACACACCAAACATGTGGAAGAAGGTGCTCTGGTCAGATGAAACCAAAATCGAACTTTTTGGCCACAATGCAAAACGATATGTTTGGCGTAAAAGCAACACAGCTCATCACCCTGAACACACCATCCCCACTGTCAAACATGGTGGTGGCAGCATCATGCTTTGGGCCTGCTTTTCTTCAGCAGGGACAGGGAAGATGGCTAAAATTGATGGCAAACGCTCTCCATCCCACCTCACTGAGCTCGAGCTGTTTTGCAAGGATTGGGCAAGAATTCCAGTCTCTCGATGTGCAAAACTGATAGAGACATACCCCAAGCGACTTGCAGCTGTAATTGCAGCAAAAGGTGGCGCTACAAAGTATTAGCGCAAGGGGGCTGAATAATGTTACACGCCCCACTTTTCAGTTTTTTATTTGTTAAAAAAGTTTGAATTATCCAATACACTTCGTTCCACTTCACGATTGTGTCCCACTTGTTGTTGATTCTTGACAATAAATACATTTTTTATATCTTTATGTTTGAAGCCTGAAATGTGGCGAAATGTTGAAAGGTTCAAGGGGGGCGAATACTTTCGCAAGGCACTGTATGCTGCTAACATGTACAGATGTATACATCCATCCATCTTCTTCCCCTTAATCAATTTCTAGGTTAGTGAACCCAGTTCACAGAGCACCAGCCCCTCACTGATCCTCCTGCAGGTGTGAGTCCACAGCTACTGTATATGTATACATCCACAGATGTATACATATAGCTATATATGCATTGCACTAGTACAGTATATACATACAATGTGTGTTATTGTTATATTATTATTATTTGAGCTTGAAAAAACTTTAATTCTACCTGCATTTGTATATAAATTGAAATCTTATCATCACACTAAAGATGAAGCTTTTGTACGATGACCATTTTCAATTATAATTTCATTTTGATGATCGAGTGTTGAGCGAATAGGATTTACTGGTTCAACATTAAATTGTAAAGCCTTGGTCTGTGTGACCTTGGTCTGTGGAGTTTTATAAATGAAGATTACTTTCTTACTTCTATTCTTAAATTTTTTGGTTTTGGTCATGAACCTTTTCTTGTCTATTTTTTCCATATTATTATTTTACTTTAACAACAAATTACCTCAATTCAAAACAGTAATAATTGTCAAATGCAAGGTTTTTCAGAAAACTGCAGAAACACGTGAAAAGAATCCATCCATCGACCTATCAGGCTTTGACCAATCATCTTTACTTTTCTTTGTTGCCGGGCTTCTTGACCCTCGGAAGACTTCACAAGTAGAGCTTTATACATCTGTTAGGATTATAGCCCATTGAAGGTTTCCACTTTCGCCTATACAGCCTGTCGCCTCCCTCCGCTGCCCCTGTATCATTATCCCTGAGCACCGGCTGATTCAATGAAATGAAGTCCTGCCTGGTATTTCCACTGGTTGATGGGTTAATCTACCCCCACCCCCAACAGCCCACCTTCCCTCGGCGTCTTATCAGCTCACCCAGGTGTAGGGAATGGCCCACTGCACGCTGCTCTGATTGTAATGGGAGACGGTGTTGTGTGCTCAGTCACCCAGCTGGTTAACAGATGCCGTGCTTTATCTGGAGTCTGGAGTAGCTGTCATTGGGAGTCTCCTGAGTGAAAGTGCACATACAGTGGTGGAGGACAGTCAGCCGCCGTCGCAGGGATTCACAAACTCACTGTCGTTGTCCTGATGCCGAGAGAGAATGATGAAATATGAAGCACTATGTTTTCTCCTAAAACGTGATCTTGATCCTTTATGTTGGCATTTCATGTTTTAGGGTGGAATAAAAAGTATAGAGCAGGGGTCTATACCCCTTTCCAGGTAGCTCGCCACGCCGTTCCATGTAGCTCACCAACCCCTTTCCAGATAGCTCGCCACCCCGTTCTATGTAGCTCTTCCTTCACCAAACATTTTTGAAATAACTAAAATGATAATAATAATGCAACAGTTTTATTTTGCGCTTTATTGGACACTCAAAGACACTTTACATCCATACAGGGTGTTGATAAACTAATTTTAGCTGCCCTGGGGCACACTGACAAAAGCGAGGCACCCAGCATGTGCCATCTGACCACCACCAGGCAATGTAGGTGAAACAGTTTGGCACTATACAGACGCAGCCGCCCCACTGTGGCAGAATTGAACACCCATCCACCCATTAATTTTCTTCCCCTTAATCCATTTCTGGGTCGGGGGGTGGCAGTCAGAGCTGCACCCAGTGCACAGAGCACCAGCCCCTCACTGATCCTCCTGCAGGTGGTGAGTCCACAGGAGCCTTGATTATTCAGTAGGGGCTTAAGGCCAACTGGGGTTAAGTGTCTTGCTCAAGGACACAACAACAGCAGTCATCAGTAGGAGTCGTTAAGTAGGTCGAACCCACGACCTTCAGGCCTACAGTATAGGCCAATGCTCTTCCAACTGAGCCACTGTCGTCCGTATTGAACATAACAAATAATAATATACTGCATTTTTCAGAATGTATTATTTATTATTATCATAAATACAAACTTTCTTTTTGCACAAGTCAAATGTACGTGATGATAAATAATGACTGCACATGATATCAGGCTAACTCTCAAAATATATCACTTAATTTTTAGGTTAGTGCGCCTAGAGATGTTGTTTGGTGTACCTTTTGGATCACCTAAATTGTCACATTGTCAAAAAAAATAATGCAAGACGATTAGAAAGACTTGTTTGATTGTCTATATAATACACTTAAACACTTAATACACTAATATAATACACTTAAACTTAAAATTTAAACTATACAATGGTTCCGCCCATGATACTGTAAGTCTTAGGACTCATACTATGTTTGAGATAGGAGCATTGAGACAAAAGGGGCAAAGGACAGAAGTTCCTGAAGGGACAGAAGTACCAACATGAGAATGCATGCATTCACTAAAACATGTCAGGTAATGAAATACTTCTCAGGTGAACTATAAGTCTTTATGTCGAGAAAAGTAAAACATAAAGTCATGACACACGTTACAACAAGGTGCAGTAACTTCACAAAAGATGGAATTCTCATTGTGAACTGTTGTAGTTTCTCTTCCCACACAACATTCTTCAATCTACACTTCCCAAGCTCAGAGGTTACAGTACATTCCATGGAGGGCAGCTTGTTGTTAAATGAGATCCAGTTAGGCCTCTGAGCAACTGAAAGCCCACAAGGAATGCACACACGCTTATCCTGGGGGAGAAATGAGAACGTTTACTACTTTTTTATCTTGTACTTTTTTCTATTGCTGGAGTACTGACACTGGTTCGGTGTCCAACACACTTGGTGAGCATGTAAGAAAATAGTGAAGATGCACTGCTATGCCCAGATGAATCCATCATTTTGAGCTATTCTTCTGCTCCTGCTGCTGGAAAGAATTAGACGGCCCATCCTTCATCTTCTGACTAAAAATAAACAAGTACAAACAAATGTGGCACTCTTCTTGTAAACTCTTGTATATACAGAGAAGTATTATGCTATATGCAGCATATTCAATGAAATGTTATTGGCTTCTCCACGGGTCAATTTTATTTCCCAGAGCTGCCTTATTTGTCATTCCACTACAATTTATCAGACAAATTCGAGAGAGGCCAAAAGAAAATTGAGATTAAAAAAGAAGGCGATATGACACACAGATTTCAATTCAGATGAGTGTATTATAGAGACCTGGTCAATATAAAGGCTGTAGGTGCCTGCTTTGTTTTGTGTTTAGTATGCCTACATCTTGGGTATGTAAGGTTAGAAATATAAATAGAGAATTTTGGCTGTTAATGGCCATATCATAAAACATGGTGAGGTCAGAATAGAAACAACTATTCTCATATTGCATAGAAAGTTTATTTTTCCCACGCACTGCACTCTTTTTAGCCTGGTCGTACCACACCAAAGTACAAATTACATTTCGTACTAAGGTCTTGAGGTGCTCCATTGAGCTCCATTAACAGGTGGGAGAGGTTAACTCCTTTTGCAGATTGAAACGATTGGATCTGAGTTTACCGTGACGTATGTAATGCGCCCGAGTGAGTCGTTAGCATTCAGCATTTAGCCTAGCCCTCTCCTTTGCCACTAACAAAGCCCATGGGGAGTAGTGCCACAATCTTTGCCAGCGATTACATTTGCTTACATTGTAAGCAATGTAAGCATTCGCCATTGCCAAACTACAACCTGCCGCCTCCCGCACTCGCCGATTTGTCGGATGGAATTCTACCGATGTAATCCCAAACACAGGGACCAGACCCAGATGTCTCATCCAGGGAAATTATTTTTTATTTTTTGGAGTGTACGGATGGCTAAGGCCAGGATACACTAAAAAAGAGGAGTTAAACGTATGTAAAAACTATCCGAGACGTTTTTCATAATTTTTTTTATAATGATCATAGTAACTTACTACTTACTATTACTTACTTATTGTTTGTTTGATCAATGCACACATCTAACAATCATATATTTCCTAATTTAATTGTTGATTCCCATATATAGAAATTAAATTGTGTCGTCTATTCTCTACCAAGTGACATATTGATTAGGACCTATTGATTTGTGGACGAATAAGGCAACTCCATGTGAGAACAAGAAAGATAAATAGTCAGATGTGAACTTTCAAAAGATTCTGGATTGTGCAGCCCACTTTTTGAGCTCCCACAAGGTCAAACAAGTATCTATATAGAAAAGCCTCTCCCACCTCCACAGCTTTATATCCTGACCTCTTTCCTATCTTTTCTCTAACGGAGGATTTAGTTGCATAAAGGCAGCAGCTGCAAGCACCAAACCTGTTTATTCCTCCACTTCCTCCCTCTCTTCCCCTCCCTGCCTTTTCTGATACCAGTGCCATGAAATCTACACAGCATTTCAGATTAAACCAAATGGAAAAATAAAGTTTCCCTAAGAACTGCTGTGCACAATGGCCGAAGTCCCATTGGAAAAACCAGATTCCTAACCAAGCGTGTCACTCAGGCAAACGTGCAAAGTCCTGCATTTTGCTCTCCACCACAATTGGGTGCCTTGCCAGGGCTTACCGGAAGTGTCAATAAGCAGCACTCTGATTGTCCTCCAACAAATGGGAAATCACAAGTTCTGGAGGGAGATTATGTGGATTACAAATTCTTAAGTGCTCATTTCTGCTCTCAGGTCAGCCAAGGTTGTGCTATATGTTTTCATCAGAAGCTATGGTCTTTATTGCTTGGTCGTATTCCAGAGATTAATTAAAGTAGCTCCAGAGGGGAAAGAGAGGCAGTATATGTGTAGCACTAAACTGGATGTCTATTGCACCGGGCAGAAAATCACATGGTAAAACAACCAAATTCCACTTCATGCAGGTCCAGTCCCCTGTTCTCCAACAGTTTTACACACCTGGGGTCAAATCTGGTCCAATTTGTGGTCGGATCAATACCCAAAGTTAATGGGAATAGTACACATTTACAAAGTATTTACAGTCCATGCAAACTTTAAATTGATAAAGGTAAAGGTAAAGGTGCACTATATTTATCCCCGTACTTGACATGTCCCGATGCCACTATCAGGAGCAGGGGTCGCCGTGTAGAGCGCCTGGGATGCAACTAAACAATAGACGAAAAAGCATGCATAAACACACTTACAACACATAAACACACGTACAATGAATGAAAGAATGAATATTTTATTTAAGTGTCATACACATACAGTATGTGCCCAGCCCTCATGGGCTTATATGACACTATCAACAAAAAGGAAGATATAGCCACACCTGTGGACAAAGATATTACTGTCTCTCTGGATATAAAGTCCTTTGTCTCAGTGTCCAGGCCTTTTCAACAAAGTTTGCCACTGCATAATTTTCAAATATCCAACACAGTCTATTACCATCAGAAAGCCAAAACAAATCAGGATTTTTACATTGAATCTTTGTGAACAATACCATTCTTAGGTCATTGCACATAGGACAGTAAAACAAAAAATGAAATTCATCCTCCACTACTCCCAGCTCACACAGAGCACACAGTCGACCATCCAGTGGAACCCCCTTGTAACGCCCCACCTCAACTCCTGCTCTGAGCTGAGCAAACAGAGACCTCTACCCTTTTCTCAGATTAGATTTTAAATACATTTCTGTGGAAAAACAGTTCTTAAACTGGACATAAGTTCTGAGCTTGGTTTTCTTCAAAACGTTAACTTTCCATTCTTTCTCATATATATCATTTAACATTTTCCTTAGAGTTGCCAATTTACATTGTAAATTATTTTGAAATAAGGGTTAGGGACAATATTTGCAGCACCTCTTTGGACCAGGGATGTCTGTGACTTCTGTCCCAGTTAAAAATCTTCTGTGTAATTCTGTCTTCTGGTAGACGGACAACTATTTATACTATAAGTACAAGTACATGCTAAGTAAGTACATGCCAAAGAAATCAGGTTAAAGTGATGTGGTGATGATTGTATATGACTTGATTAATTGGATGATTGTATGTACTTTGATAATCAGGCTCAGTTTTTCTGTTTACTCTTTCGTTATTTCATTGAAACAAGAAAATCTTTAGTGGACTTGTTCATGGTTGTATTTGTGAATATCTTTGGGCAAAGTCTTGTACGAATAGCTACTTTTTAATCTCATAATGCAGTGGCCGCTTCATATCACAAATAAAAATATGAATACACAATCTTTATTGTCCACCAAGGTGGAAAATTGTCTTCAGTTGTTACCATAAAATACATAAACAAATTTAAAAAACACACATCCAGCAACATTTCATCTGGCACTACATTCACAGTACAATTGGACACCAAAAGTAAGAACCAGCTGGGAACAGAATCCCGAACAAGGCCTCATCCAGCCTAAAGACAAGAGTCAACCTCAGGACTTCTCAGAGGTTAGGAATGTTTGCCGCTTTCACAGCTCTGGGCACAAAAGAGTTTTTAAAAAGGTTTTTCTTGGCTGATTTGACTCGATATCTCCGTCCTGACGGCAGAAGTTCAAACTTGCGGTTTAGCGGATGGGCAAAGATTACACTAATGTTTAAATTAATCCAGACCTTTTGACACTGTGATCCCTTTCAGGCTATTTTACCATTCACTCGTCCATGCTTGAGTATAACAACAAGGTGGTCCTGGGTTCGATTCCATGGCCTTTTTATGTGCGTAGGTTTCCTCAGGGTGCTCCGGTTTCCCCTACGACTAAATACAGATACAATAGGTCTGGTATGCTCCTCCTGTATGGCGACCGTGCTCCCATCTCTGTGTGGAGTGAGATGACAAACGCCAACATAAATTGTTAAGCGTTTTGAGTCAAAACAAATCAGCCTTAAATAAAGGCTTAAAACTTTTGACTCAAAGTCTGGGGCTGGTGCTCTGTGTACTGGGTGCAGCTCTGACTGTTACCCCCCCGACCCAGAAATGGATTAAGGGGAAGAAAATGGATGGATGGATGGCTTAAAACTGTACACACTAACCACTTGCCTATAGTCTTCATAATACTTTTGTTTGCAGTGCAGTGTTTTCTTTATTTGCATGGACTTATAGGATGGCAGAAGCGAGTGAAGGGCTGTAGACAGTAGCCACACCCCCCCATTAGACTTAGCCCTTACCATTGGACACAACCTACAGATCGATCTACATACACTTTTCCTAAGAATGGAAGTAAGTAGTATAGTAGAACACTGATGTGACATGTGTGTTTCCCTTACTTATCACTGCTTTCTGTTAGCGGGGAAAATATTAGTTAAAGTCTGAGTTAATTATGTGTATTGACCCCTGAGCTCCTGCTGCAGGCTCTTCCATAGACAATGGCTGTAATACTAGAAAGACACCTTCTCTCCAAGTTTGTGTGTTGACTTGAAATGACTGGGAGCCTGCTGCCGGATGAATTCAGGTTTGTAATGTAAAAGCAGAATGGTTTTGGGCCTCCTGCACTGGAACTCATCTAAACATTCATCGGATTAGCGCTCGTGGCTATTTCTCACCATTTTCAATACAAACAACTTGCAGTATGCGCACCAGCCATCGTGAGAATATTTTTCCATCACTTTTGAACCACCGAATGGACAGTGTACCACACAGGGAATGTGTAAAGACCACAGTGACCCCTGCTGGCCAGGTCAAACTGCTGCTCAGCACAGAGACGAGAGGAGAGAGGGCAGAGATGTGATGGTGCACTTTTCAAATGGTGTTTGCAGAAGGGGTCAGCCAGGTCACACACACTTTATTGGAATCAGGGAACTGCTGTTTAATGTGTTGTATTAATTTATGAGGCTGTGTGATTTATTCTGGGAACGTTGACATTTGCTCCATCTTATGTCGGAAAGGAATGTGAGTGTGCATATACTACCAAAGATGGGTATAATCTTTGGTAGTATTTGTACTATTACCAACGATTCCCACGCACAACACACTCGTACTAGGCAATGTGGGTGAAGCATCTTGCCTGAGGACACCTTGGCTTTTTACATCCCACTGTTGCACCAGAGATCTCTCATCACAGTGCTAATCAGGCTATGTCCTGCTTAGCTTCATTTCTGATGGGATCTGGACATGCAGGACATCTCACATGCAATTATTAATCTAATTTGGTCTGAGTGAAAGCATGCAGAGCTAGTCCGTGAAGTTAGTTGAATGTGGTTTCTCTTTCACTTTCTCCTAATAGATTTGAATTTTTGTTTTGTTTTTTTTATTTTTGCATTATGATAAATTCAGCCAAACCTTGTGTTTTTATTTTGGAAATGAACATAACACTCTGTATGAAGTTGTTTTTTCTAATGCACTAATGGCCGAAGAATAGTAATGAACTAAACTAAACTACAATAAGGGTACGTTTTTGCTTTTGAGGAACAGATTTAATTAATTTAGACTTAAATATACGTGATCAAAGACCACTGTAAAGGGGATAATACAAGCTCAAAGTCCACTCAAATGTCTATTGAAAATCAAATGTGTTCTTTTCACAGTGGACTTCCTATTCTACATTTCCCTCTTTCCCGCTGACCCTTTTATCATCGAGATAAATGCATGCCCCATTATCATCACATACTAATTTGTTGTTCTATTCATGTGAGATAATGTCTGTGGGATAATAACTTTTCGATGGAACCCAAGGACAAAATGTACATTGAGATGAGATGTTGTCGGGAAAATGAAAAAAAAACATTGCTCGATACACTGCCTTTTGTGAGCGTGGCATTGTTTGACCATGAACGCGGCCCCCCTGCTGACACATACAACAGGCCTAAGTCAATGTCTTTGTGCTTACATGAGTGCCTGCACTTATGAAAAGGCTGTGATTTGATCAAAGTAAATACAAAAATGAGTATGTGTGTGTCTCCACTTGTGCATGCTTCAGTTAAATCTATCTGTATTCAGAAAAGCAGTGCATTTAAATCAAAGAGGTCAAACGCTGAATAGGCCAATAATTACTTCTGACACCACCCGCCAGTTATCGCCGGCTTTACAGAAAAAGAAGCATCTTTTAACTTTCACTCTGGCTTTGAAAGATTATTTAAAATTGACTGGCTTTGACATTTTAAGCACATACAATGCTAAAAATTCTTTGCTGTCAACTGCAGTATACTAAGTGACATATTACACAGGTTTTTAGAATAACTCACTGAGGGGACTCAATGTCATTTTAGCAGGAACAGAAAAGATAAGTTATTTCAAGTGTTACTCTGTGGGAATCATCTGGCCCCCTGTTCTTTCTCCTCCGTCCAACCCAAAGTGTAACAGGGGGCCGTTTGAAACCATTTTTAACATGACATCACACGACTTTTTTGTAATAGGTTTCATTCACGTGACATAATACAATACAATACAATGCAATTTATTCTTGTATAGCCCTGATGGCTATACAAGAATAAATTGCATTGTATTGTATTGTATATTGTATGTAAACCTATTACAAAAAAGTCGTGTGATGTCATGTTAAAAATCAACAGAAGTAATCTCAGAGGACTTCTGATTTCAAAACCATTGAAATCACCAACACAGATCAGAGAATCAACAGATAAAACACATAAAGAATATAGAACACATGGTAACACTTTACATTACGGGCCGGTAAGTCCATGGTACTTACAGTGGTACTTCTAGGTACTTACAGTGGTACTTACAGTGGTACTTACGGTGGTACTTACGGTGGTACTTACGGTGGTACTTACAGTGGTACTTACAGTGGTACTTACAGTGGTACTTACGGTGGTACTTACGGTGGTACTTACGGTGGTACTTACGGTGGTACTTACGGTGGTACTTACGGTGGTACTTACGGTGGTACTTACGGTGGTACTTACGGTGGTACTTACAGTGGTACTTACGGTGGTACTTACGGTGGTACTTACGGTGGTACTTACGGTGGTACTTACGGTGGTACTTACAGTGGTACTTACAGTGGTACTTACAGTGGTACTTCTAGGTACTTATTGTGGTACTTACAGTGGTACTTCTAGGTACTTACAGTGGTACTTATTGTGGTACTTAGAGGTACTTATTGTGGTACTTACAGTGGTACTTCTAGGTACTTATTGTGATAATTCTAGATACAGCTGTAACTTAGTAATTCAAGGACACTACAGTATTATTCCTATGTAGTAAATGTGGTACTTCTACATACATACATAGGTCATTTGTAGGATTGTTTGACTATAAAACATAAAACAACATTATGTAAAACAAACGTCTTTATTAATATGGAATAAGTAGCACAGAAAGGACAGTATAAATACATTTAATGCATATTTCAAAACAAGTTTCAAGGACAAGGGAAACACTGCAAGAACTAGGTACCCAACCCAAGTAACAAGAATTACACATTACCAGGTACTTACCAGGCAAGTACCAGGTACTTACCAGGCAAGTACCAGGTACTTACCAGCAAGTACCAGGTACTTACCAGGCAAGTACCAGGTACTTACCAGCAAGTACCAGGTACTTACCAGGCAAGTACCAGGTACTTACCAGGCAAGTACCAGGTACTTACCAGCAAGTACCAGGTACTTACCAGCAAGTACCAGGTACTTACCATAGGGACTGGCCCGTAATAAGACAAAGGACTTTAACATAAGTACCAGTGATAACACCAGTAATTATATAGTAAGTACCAGGTACTTACCATAGGAACTGGCCCATAATAAGACAAAGGACTTTAACATAAGTACCAGTGATAACACCAGTAATTATATAGTAAGTACCAGGTACTTACCATAGGAACTGGCCCATAATAAGACAAAGGACTTACCCATAAGTACTAGTGATACCAGTAATTATATAGTATACCATGTACCTGGTACTTACCAGCAAGTACCAGGTACTTACCAGCCAAATACCAGGTACTTACCATAGGGACTGGCCCATAATAAGACAAAGGACTTTAACATAAGTACCAGTGATAACACCAGTAATTATACAGTAAGTACCTGGTACTTGCTGTTAAGTACCTGGTACTTGCTGGTAAGTATCTGGTAATTGCTGGTAAGTACCTGGTACTTGCTGGTAAGTACCTGGTACTTGCTGGTAAGTACCTGGTACTTGCTGGTAAGTACCTGGTATCACTAGTACTTATGGGTAAGTCCTTTGTCTTATTATGGGCCAGTTCCTATGGTAAGTACCTGGTACTTACTATATAATTACTGGTGTTATCACTGGTACTTATGTTAAAGTCCTTTGTCTTATTATGGGCCAGTCCCTATGGTAAGAACCTGGTACTTACTGTATAATTACTGGTGTTATCACTGGTACTTATGTTAAAGTCCTTTGTCTTATTATGGGCCAGTCCCTATGGTAAGTACCTGGTACTTGGCTGGTAAGTACCTGGTACTTGCTGGTAAGTACCTGGTACTTGCTGGTAAGTACCTGGTACTTGCTGGTAAGTACATGGTATACTATATAATTACTGGTATCACTAGTACTTATGGGTAAGTCCTTTGTCTTATTATGGGCCAGTTCCTATGGTAAGTACCTGGTACTTACTCTATATAATTACTGGTGTTATCACTGGTACTTATGTTAAAGTCCTTTGTCTTATTATGGGCCAGTTCCTATGGTAAGTACCTGGTACTTACTATATAATTACTGGTGTTATCACTGGTACTTATGTTAAAGTCCTTTGTCTTATTACGGGCCAGTCCCTATGGTAAGTACCTGGTACTTGCTGGTAAGTACCTGGTACTTGCTGGTAAGTACATGGTATACTATATAATTACTGGTATCACTAGTACTTATGGGTAAGTCCTTTGTCTTATTATGGGCCAGTTCCTATGGTAAGTACCTGGTACTTACTATATAATTACTGGTGTTATCACTGGTACTTATGTTAAAGTCCTTTGTCTTATTATGGGCCAGTTCCTATGGTAAGTACCTGGTACTTACTATATAATTACTGGTGTTATCACTGGTACTTATGTTAAAGTCCTTTGTCTTATTACGGGCCAGTCCCTATGGTAAGTACCTGGTACTTGCTGGTAAGTACCTGGTACTTGCTGGTAAGTACCTGGTACTTGCCTGGTAAGTACCTGGTACTTGCCTGGTAAGTACCTGGTACTTGCCTGGTAAGTACCTGGTACTTGCTGGTAAGTACCTGGTACTTGCTGGTAAGTACCTGGTACTTGCTGGTAAGTACCTGGTACTTGCCTGGTAATACCTGGTACTTGCCTGGTAAGTACCTGGTACTTGCTGGTAAGTTCCTGGTACTTGCCTGGTAAGTACCTGGTACTTGCCTGGTAAGTACCTGGTACTTGCCTGGTAAGTACCTGGTACTTGCCTGGTAAGTACCTGGTAATGTGTAATTCTTGTTACTTGGGTTGGGTACCTAGTTCTTGCAGTGTTTCCCTTGTCCTTGAAACTTGTTTTGAAATATGCATTAAATGTATTTATACTGTCCTTTCTGTGCTACTTATTCCATATTAATAAAGACGTTTGTTTTACATAATGTTGTTTTATGTTTTATAGTCAAACAATCCTACAAATGACCTCTGTATGTATGTATGTAGAAGTACCACATTTACTACATAGGAATAATACTGTAGTGTCCTTGAATTACTAAGTTACAGCTGTATCTAGAATTATCACAATAAGTACCTAGAAGTACCACTGTAAGTACCACAATAAGTACCTCTAAGTACCACAATAAGTACCACTGTAAGTACCTAGAAGTACCACTGTAAGTACCACAATAAGTACCACTGTAAGTACCACTGTAAGTACCACTGTAAGTACCACTGTAAGTACCTAGAAGTACCACTGTAAGTACCACTGTAAGTACCACTGTAAGTACCACCGTAAGTACCACCGTAAGTACCACCGTAAGTACCACCGTAAGTACCACCGTAAGTACCACCGTAAGTACCACTGTAAGTACCACCGTAAGTACCACCGTAAGTACCACCGTAAGTACCACTGTAAGTACCACTGTAAGTACCACTGTAAGTACCACTGTAAGTACCACCGTAAGTACCACCGTAAGTACCACCGTAAGTACCACCGTAAGTACCACCGTAAGTACCACTGTAAGTACCACCGTAAGTACCACCGTAAGTACCACTGTAAGTACCACTGTAAGTACCACTGTAAGTACCACTGTAAGTACCACTGTAAGTACCACCGTAAGTACCACCGTAAGTACCACTGTAAGTACCTAGAAGTACCACTGTAAGTACCATGGACTTACCGGCCCGTAATGTAAAGTGTTACCGAACACATGTTGAAAAATGTCCAAACATAACAACCCATCCATTTTCATCCATCCATTTTCTTCCCCTTAATCCGTTTCTGGGTCGGGGGAGTGGCAGTGAGAGCTGCACCCAGTACACTTAGCACCAGCCCCTCACTGATCCTCCTGCAGGTGGTGAGTCCACAGGAGCTGAGATTTTTCTGTGGGGCTTTGGGCAAAGTGGGGTTTAGTGTCTTGCCCAAGGACACAACGACCGCAGTCATCAGTGGGAGTCATGAAGTAGGTCTTACGGTGGGCTTGAACCCACAACCTTCAGGCCCAAAAGCCAATGCACTACTAACTGAGCTACTGTCGCCCCCCTGTCCACAGAACTCACAGTGAAAATGTGTGGTTTAGGGTAGTTGAAAAATCTTCATCCGGTTTTCTGGGCCAATCCACAAAAAAACTAAAACTATCAAAAAGTTCAACATCTTAAAATAAATCTGGTCCAATCACAGCTAAAAAGAGGCAGGTTGCAATCGTTGCAGTCTGGCCCCATGCCTGTTCTGGCTATGCATGAAACTCGATGACAGCTCTCTATGAGTCAAAAACTGCTGGTTCAAAACCCAGCTCAAAACATTGCATGTTGACTATAGTCAAGAAGTATTGACAATATTTCAAAATCATATGCATGATGTTGACCATGGGCTGGGTTTGGAAACTAATCAGTATCAAATAAGGAACTTGAAAAACCATTTTTCACCTTTCAAAGATTGCTTCTTTCCCATCGAGTTGTATTGACTCCTGCCCTCCAACTGAATAAGAATTCTACAACATGAACCCAAGCGATTACCATAACCATCCTTGAGAAAAAACTTGCTGTTCTACCTGCTGGTCTTCTCACCCCTCACCCCAGAATGAATACGTTGTGAGTCAGGTGTAACCCACTGTAGTCCCTTAGCCACTCTCCACTGTGGTGTGGAGTAAATGAATCATGCAGTGATAATGATAATGATGATCAATACAATTACGGCAATTCCATTTCACTTAATCACTATGTGCTATTTAAAATAAGAATTTTAAATTGTTGTTCACCACCAACTCTACATTCATTACCTCCATGTTTTGATGGATTGTGTTTTTATTTTTCATCCTTTGTCGCACCACTCTTCTCTCCTGTAATCTGCTGTCATGTACCCCTCATTTAGCCCAGCGGCCTAACGAGACACTCACAATGAGAACAGATGTAGCTCACGCCCTCCGACCATCTTTACTGGACAGTTGTGGCGCCTCACGTCCTCACACAGTCATAAGGTACTCGCTCATCCGCTTTTATTGAAAAAGCAACATCACAGGACCATTAAATATCCTCCTATCAGCATGGAGCAGATGGCACTTGACTGAATAAGTCACGTTTCAGCCACTACTGGAGGTCTTCATAAAAAGGATAAAAGGTCTGTACATGAATTAGCTTTATTTCAGTGAAGTACCCAGCTTGGTTTGAAAGTTTACATACCCAGGTAGAAATGTCATTGTTTAGGTAGCTCAGAACCTCATCCACAACTACCACAAATAAATCCAAGCTGTCATAGATATTAAAGGGGGCATTATGCAGCCTGTCGAAATTCAGTCTGGTAGGCTACCTGCTGCAGCCCATCAAAGCCGGCCCCTTTCACCCATCGGCCATTCACACAGCGCTGCTAACCTAAGCCAATTAGACCAGCTGTTAAAAAGCGGAAACTTCCTAACAACTAACCCATTTCCAGCCTCGCCACGAGTTCGTCCTGGCGTCACTTTTCTCACAACCGCAACCTCCCCGCCTCTTTCTCGAAATTTCAACGCACGCATCACAACATCACCCCAATGCCACCACCAGTCCCCAGGTACCGGGGATTATAACTGTCGCACAAGGAATGATCGTCACAGACAAAGTGCCAAGGGTGCCGAACAACAACAAAAAAAAATCATTCAATGCAATTCTGTGTCTGTGTAGTTTCTCCAGATTTAAATATATTGAGAACTGTGGTGCGTCAAAATTCTTATCAGAGTAGGGTATGAGTCGTTTTGGTGTTCATTATGATTAAAACAATGAGAAATAAATGTATTTGATTGCTTCACACAACCGCTTATAATGAGTGAAAAAAGTGTTCCTTATGTTCCCCATCCTTCATTATCTCAGAAATATGGCCAAACAATCTAAACAAGATAAGATTACATTTCTGCTTGAGTGTGTAAACTTGCAAGCACAACTGTAGCTTCACACATTATTAATTTACTGGTAAAACTTGCCTAATTAGTGGTGCACCATATGCAACGGATCTTGTGTGTTTGTGTTGCCAGGAGAGAGAGGAGCCTCAGAATTCCTGCAACACAAATTAAAAACAAAAGCTCCTCACATGTGGATATTTTGAAATCCCAGTGACCCTAAACTGGCCGAGGTGATACTCAGATTCAGTTTATTTGCCATTTACAGTAAAAACACGTTGGAATAACTCGACAGATTCATAAATACATACATTCCATCAAGCTGTATAAAGAGACACCTTGCTGGGGGATTATGTTTCCTCTCTACTTCATCTGTTATCCTCATACAGTATGTCCAGAGATGTGTGCGTCGATATTCACCCGTTGTCCTGTTGTCTGGTTCATGGAGGGATTATGGGTCCAACCTCCTCGACCTGCGCCTGTGAAACTGGTCTCTACTCGGCCTCCTCGGAGCATCTTCATTCTTAGTCCTGGATCTACAACATAAGTCCTGGATCTTCAGCCTTAGTCCTGGATCCGCCTGTTAGTCCATGGGAGCGAATCCCTCTCTCACTGTGGGCCTCCCTGATGTTTACTTTTTTTTTTTGAGTGTTTCCTTGTAGATGCACAAGGAAACAGATCTAAAGACAGTGATCCTCGATATTTATGTCCTGGTTACCTGCAGACCAATGGCTCTTTTGTATTTGTTTTACTATTGCACTTCCTGTGTTCAAATAGTTTGGTTATCTTCTTTGTTGTTAAACAATTTTATAAAGTTTAAACAAATTTGTAAAGTTCCCCAGGGCAACTGTGGATGTGAAATAGTCCTTTACAAAAATTGATTGAATTTATTATGCCCTCTTGGATATTTGTGGAAAAAAAAGTTCTGTATCCTCATCGGACTGGAGTGATATGAACAAATCTGCCTGATTTTTTTACATTTCCGAAGGTAAAAGGGCCTGGCTCCTCAAGAAAGCTGCAGAGGAAGATGCAGAGCCATTAAGTTTAACTTTTAACTTTTGCAAGAGCTCCATCAGGACCCCCCATTCAGCCATGTGAATTCTGAACAATCAGAATTTCACATCGCTCTTTTCCATTATTCTTATCAATTCCTCAGTGTTCCATTTCCACTAATCATTGGGCCTATTTGACTTTGCACCTTCCCAATAACGAGCACTCTCCGTGAGATTATCACTGCAGTCTTCTCCCCCATAAACAACAGGGGTAAATTAAACCAAAGACCAGAGTGTTTCATCCCAATGCTTACGAGCAAATCCTCTATATTACCATGTTTATATGACAGCATCCTCCTGTAAAGTGTGGTAAGCAGAAACAGAGGCAGCTCGCCCATAAAGCAGCCATCCTCCCCTGCACCACAGTATTTATGGGAGCAAAAACAACAGGCCCTAAATCAGCGCTCAAGAGCCACTGAAGGCGGCTGGGATTGGAGCAGAAGAGGTCGCCTAGTGATGAGTACTCCACTGCTCCTTCCTCATAACTTCATTACACTTGATTTAGAGAGAACTTGGGGAGTACGACTTAGTTATGCAGACACAAGCTTATGGTTCCCCTCACATGCATTTTCTGATTAGTCCGTTCATATTGATTCTGAACATTTCTTGAGTGGATAGATGATGAACTTGCATGATGATCAGAGAGCTTTTGATAGCTGGGTCTTGATGTGAAGGTGTGCATATCAATTAGAATTATTCATACAGTCTACCAAAGCATTTCATCAATCGTTACCCGACTCTTTCTTATAATTTCTGTAATCAAATTGTGTTGTGTTGTAATAGCTGCCAAAGGGCCGTTTTTATGCCACTCAATGTGATTCTTTTTTATTGTTTTGTTTAGCTAGAAGAACCTATTTTTCAAACCACAAAAAATGAAAGTATGCAATCAAAATACTTACTCTCAAACAGTTTGGTTTTATCACTAGTTTATACATGTGTTTTGGACATCTTTAGATCAGTGTTTTCTGGGTTCGAATCCCGGTTGTAACAGGGTGGAGTTTGCATGTTCTCCCCGTGCCTGCGTAGGTTTCCTCCAGGTGCTCTGGTTTCCCCTACCACTAAAAACATGTGCAATCGGTATGAAATTAATGTAATGAGTGAATGGATAGGGTTTGGTCAGAGGCTTTGATGCGCCAGTGTGTTTTGTGTCTCAGTTCCGTCATCACCGTGTTTGAATGGAAAAATATCTAAACTCTGAACATTGTAAAGCGCTTTGGGTGACCTTCATTCATTCATTCATTCATTGTCTTCCCCTTAATCCATTTCTAGGTCAGGCGGGTGGCAGTCAGAGATGCCACCCAGTACGCAGAGCATCAGCCCCTCACTGATCCTCCTGCAGGTGGTGAGTCCACAGGAGCTGAGATCTTTCAGCGGGGGCTTCAGGCAAAGTGGGGTTAAGTGTCTTGCCCAAGGACACAACGACAGCAGTCATCAGTGGGAGTCGTGAAGTAGGTCTCATGGAGGGCTTGAACCCACAACCTTTAGGCCCAAAGGCCAATGCTCTACCAACTGACTGTTACCCGGCCTGTTACTTTGGGTGACCTTGTTCTGTAAAATGCACTATATATTACTTACTAAATTTTTTGACAGAAAATTGAGAGAAAAAAAAGATCCACACTCTCTATGTAAAATATATATATTTTATAGTGATATGAAGACAGCATGTTGTGGTCTGATTTGTTACTAATCCAAGACTCTTTCGGTTGGCAATATTATTAGGATTATTTGTGGAAAAATATTCGGTAGGAACCCCAATTTTAAGTAAACGTTCATTTTATGAGAATTTGTCAGTTTTTTCTATAAGTTGTGTTGATAATAGATTGACCAAATAGTAGTAGCAGATAATGCCTAATTCAAACTTCATTTTTCAGTCTACATTTCAGAATCAGAATCAGAATCAGAATCATTTTTATTGCCAACGTAAGTAACAGGAGGTCACAGACTTGGAAATTGCTTTGGCTCAGTGCAACAGTCAAAAAGAGATAATAAAAATAAGAATAAAAAACACTTCTAAAGAATAAATTTAAATTTAAAATAGAGTTACAGTTACTATTTACAATATACAAGTGCACATGGTGCACACAATGTAAGGTGACAGCAGTACAGTGAAGTAAAGTGACGTATGATGGGCAGTAAAGTGACTTTAAAAGGGCGGGGGGACAGGTTAAGAAGTGTTCAAGAGTCCAACAGCAGAGGGAAAGAAACTGTTCTTGTGGCGGGAGGTTCTAGTCCTGATGGACCGCAGCCTCCTGCCTGAGGGGAGTGGTTGGAATAGTCCATGTGCAGGGTGAGAGGGGTCGGCTGTGATACGACCAGCCCGGCCTCGAGCTCGGGCGACGTACAGGTCCTGCAGCGATGGAAGGCTGCGGCCGATCACTTCCTCTGCAGAGCGCACAATGCGCTGTAGTCTCTGTTTGTCCCTGACTGTGGCTCCAGCGAACCACACGGTGATGGAGGAGGTGAGGATGGACTCGATGATGGCCGTGTAGAACTGCACCAACATCTGTGCAGGCAGCTTGGCTTTCCTGAGCTGCCGCAGGAAGTACATCCTCTGCTGGGCCTTCTTGATGAGGGAGCTGATGGTCGGCTCCCACTTGAGGTCCTGGGTGATGGTGGTGCCCAGGAAACGGAAGGACTCCACAGAGGTGATGGGGGAGTCCATCACGGAGGGTGGGGGCGGGGGGACAGTGCTCTTCCTGAAGTCCACAATCATCTCCACTGTCTTCTGGGCGTTCAGCTCCAGGTTGTTACCACTGCACCAGGACACCAGCCGGTCCACCTCCCTCCTGTAGGCGGACTCATCGTTGTTGGAGATGAGTCCAATGAGGGTGGTGTCGTCCGCGAACTTGATCAGCTTCACGGAGTCGTGGCTGGAGGTGCAGTGGTCGGTGTACAGGGAGAAGAGCAGGGGAGAAAGAACACAGCCCTGTGGGGCTCCTGTATTTATAATCTGAGAGTCCGAGACATTCTTCCCCAGACGCACTCGCTGCTTCCTGTCCGTCAGGAAGTCAGTGATCCACCTGCAGGTGGAATCGGGCACGTTGAGCTGGGAGAGCTTGTCCTGGAGCAGGGATGGCAGGATTGTGTTGAAGGCAGAGCTGAAGTCCACGAACAGGACCCTGGCGTAGGTCCCCGGGGAGTCCAGGTGCTGTAGGATGTGGTGGAGGGCCAGGTTAATGGCGTCGTCTACAGATCTGTTGGCTCTGTAGGCGAACTGCAGGGGGTCCAGGAGGGGGGAGGTGAGGGACTTGAGATGGGAGAGAACCAGGCGTTCAAATGACTTCATGACGACAGACGTAAGTGCTACAGGTCTGTAGTCATTGAGTCCTGTGATCCTGGGCTTCTTCGGGACGGGGACAATGATGGAGGATTTGAAGCAGGCCGGGACATGGCATGACTGCAGAGAGGTGTTGAAAATGTCCGTGAACACAGGAGTAAGCTCACTGGCGCAGTGTCTCAGAGTGGCCGGAGACACGTGGTCCGGGCCAGGAGCTTTGCGGGGGTGCAGCCTCAGGAAGAGTTGTTTAATGTCTTTAGAGGCTATTGTTAGGCTGGGGGCAGGGCTGATGGGTGGGTCATTAGAGTAGTGGGGGGTGGGGGAGGGAGAGGTGTCAGGGGCAGCATCAAAGCGACTGAAAAATAAGTTCAGTTCGTCAGCTAGCTTGTGGTCATCAGCACAGGGGGGGGCTTTGGGTTTGTAGTTGGTGATCTCCCGTAGGCCCCTCCAGACAGAAGCAGTATCGTTGTTACCAAACTGCTCCTGTAGTCGTTCTCTGTGCCGGGACTTGGCTGCTTTCAGTTCTTTCCTGAACTGATATTTAGCTGCTTTGTAGCCGCTGCGGTCCCCCTCCCTGAAAGCAGACTCCTTTGCTTTCCTGAGCTGCCGGAGTTTAGCAGTGAACCAGGGTTTGTCGTTGTTATAGATGACCCTGGTCCTTGTTGGAATGATGCTATCCTCACAGAAGTGAATGTATGACGTCACAGTGTTCGTGTATTCATCCAAACTATCTGTGGCAGCTCTGAAAAGGTCCCAGTCTGTAGATTCCATGCATGCGCGCAGCTCTTCCACAGCTTCATCAGACCACACTTTGGAGCTCCTCACTGCAGGTTTCGAGAGCTTTAGTCTCTGTCTGTAAGCAGGAACCAGATGTATCATGGAGTGATCTGAGAAGCCGAGGGCTGGCTTGGGAACAGCGCGAAAAGCTCCGCGCACGGTGGTGTAACAGTGATCCAGAGTGTTCTCCTCTCTGGTCGGGCATTTGATAAACTGTCTGTATTTGGGTAATTCCTGGCTCAAATTTCCCTTATTAAAATCCCCCAGGATAATAATCAGAGAGTCCGGGTATAAACGTTCCATACACAGTACTTGCTCTGCAAGTGCGCGCTGAGCCTCGCGCGCATCCGCGCATGGCGGTATGTAAACAGAGGCAAGAATTTGTTTGGCAAAATAAATTATTTAATAGAATCTAGGAAATAGTCTATTATATGCTTCTGCCTTTCAAATAATTGTACAGTATGTTGTCTTGTTCATATTGGATTTGTACAGCGATGCGTGAGACAAAGAGAGCACTCAAAAGTGGATTTAGGAGCAGCGTTTAATTCTCTGAGCAGTTTGGAGCAAAATGCAGAGGGAAGCAAAGAGGACGACCATGTGGAGCCACTCACAAACTCATTTGTCGCATCTATTTGTATTTCTGAGTTCGATGAGCAGCCGGTCAGTGCAGTCACAAATACTTCTCTATATCAGACAAGACACAATGCATTTCAAACACATGGTTATCATTATAAGCTCATTAAACCATTGCTTATTACGTTATCTTTGTATCTGTCTATGTCTTGTTGATATGACCGAGTGAATGAATGAATGGGTGGTCTGGCTTAAATGAAAAAACCCTTTGTCTTATATACATCGAAGAGTATTCCGGTCTTTGCATGTATTATACAGATTAATGGAAAATCTATGAGACATATTTCCACTAATTTCATGTTAAAGAGCATGCATATGGGGCTTACAGATCACCTGCCCACTGTATTGTTCCATTGGACCGGAAGCGGGGCTAAAACAGTATAATTAAAGTCAGCTCAGACTGGACGCCCACCTTGGCCCGTCTATAATTAATTTGCTCTCAGGACCATACCATCTGCTTCTTGTGTGAGTGCAGCTCCAGTAATAGGTTCACCTTGTTGATGTATTAATCACCAGGTATGGCCGCACAATTAGTCTAATCTGACATGAATCAACATTTGGTTTTAGATTTAAAACCATACTCTTGGTAAGTCTCCTTTGTTAGTATAGGCAAGACTGTACATTATTCATGGTTTAAATCTGTCTTGTTCCAATATTAAAATGTTATATATGTTTAAATGGAGTGGAGAGTAAGCTGTGGCAAAAATTGTGAGATGGAATTATCCCAATCTAAAATTTTGCAGATTACTATTATCAGTCATGTGGCAGTAACAGAGTGAGGGGTTGAAGACCTCTTTCAGTCACTTGGTTTTATGAAAAAATTTTGTCAGGAGTTGCTTACCCACAATTACGTTTGGCAAGAAAAATATTTTTTTTTTTCCATACCAGTTTTTATTTTTATTTTGTTTAAGTATTTGAAAATATTGAATTGGAAAATAAGATTGGACAATATAAGAAAAAAACAAAAGTAGAGTCTTTTTATTGCCAAATGGCAAAGCCCAAAGAAGGCTCAAGAAAAAAACAAAACTTCAACGGTCACTCGAGATTATAATACGGATAAGCGGAAATTCATGTGTAGTGTGGGACATGGTTCAAAGCACTCACTATGTAACCTTCTGTCACTTCTCGGCTGCATCCAAACAAAGCCTCTCGGCCCTTCATCAAGTCCGTGCAGCAACCCTCCTCCTCCCCATTACTGCGTCTTCAGTAGAGAATTGTCATCTCAGCTTCCTCAGTCAACAGGGTTTGGGCCCTGCGGGGGTTTGCAAGCTTACAATCTCAGTAAGTCAGACTGAACAATGATAAATGAAAGCAAAACATATGTTTTGTTAGTTAGTAGAAATATACACCACTAAAACAAGTAAATCAATCTTTAAAAAAATAAAAATAAAATCAAAGTCTTGTTTGTCTCAGACACATTTCATGTGAAATACAGCATGGGGACAATAATCTAAGTAGTAAGTAAGTAAGTAATCTTTATTTATATACCGCCTTTTCACTGCACATCGGAGTCTCAAAGCGGTTTACAATTGTTATTTTTTTTTGGGAGTGGGGTCGCCAGTACAGGAGGCACATGCCAGACCTATTGTACATATTTTTAGTGGTAGGGGAAACCGGAGCACCCGGAGGAAACCTACGCAGACACGGGGAGAACATGCAAACTCCAGTCAGAAAGGCCCTGGTCCAACCGGGATTTGAACCCAGGACCTTCTTGCTGAGAGGCGAGAGTGCTATCCACTCAGCCACCGTGCCGCCCTAAGCCATTTAACAGCAGTATTTGGTGAATTATATTTCTATAAAAATGAGGGGAGGTAATCCGTTTAGTGTTGCGACAGGAGCTGTGCCTATGGGGGGCAGTGACTCTTCAGCAGTGTGCTCTCATCATGGCCTCACAGAGCGTTCAGTCTCATTAGCACTTTACGGTCGCATTCAAGTCCTGCTCCAGAGCTCTTACATGACATCGATGTGTTACCCTTAATACGGACATCTTGTACAAACTTGTAGGGCTCATTACAACCTTACAAAAGACACAAAGAGAGGGAAAATCGACTCATTGTCCTTCTAATTCTGGTACTTCATTTAGAAAATGAAATAAGTCTGCACTAATTGTGTTAAGCTTAGCGTTGAATACCTCCCCCGAGACAGTCTCCTAGTGTACTTCCCACATGATCATTACCCATTAATATCCCAGTCTCTTGACCCTGCATTTGTGGTGCAGTTTAGCAAATGTTGCTTAATTAGAATCTTTGCTAGAATGACTGTGGCTGACCCCAGGAATACAATCACTGATAATAAGCAATGCAAAACTTGTTTAGTTTTGCTTCGACATTAGGCTACATGGTACATGATTCTGCAATTGAAATATTTACTTACATGTGTACATGTAATTATGGCTCCAATATTTCAATTATGTTGCATTTACAGTCTTTAAATATTATGGCACCACATGTGAAAGCCAGGATAGGGCCTGGTACTAACTCTGATGTGAGAACTCTGGGAACAACAGGTGCCACAGTCGGGCGGCTGCAGCTGTGTTGCCAAACTGTTGCTGTGTCCTAACAGGCAAAATACTTAACCCAGATATTCTAGAATGGTGGGCCATGGCATATACTGTTCCCTAGGGCAGCTGTGGCTACAGCCGAGGCCAAAGAGTCCTATAAGGACGAATGTGTTTTTTTTCTTCTGACTCCCTTTTGAATGTGTGAATAGAATTGGAACGTGTTTTTTGTTTGTATGACTACACAAATTATGCACACATTTACATAATACATGTTTAGTTTGAGCTTATCCAGAAATTGCTGTTTTTTGCATGTGTATTATACAACAATTATAAACAAGTATATTGTTTACATTCATATACCTTCTTCACCACATACAACAGTACATTACAGACAAACATGTTAACTGCCACAACAGGCCATTTGCAGAGAAATGTGTGAAGCTTATTTTCAGGGAATGGGACTAGGATAGATAAGTGTAGATTGTCAGCTGGCTCCTTGGACCATAGATAGCCTTGAATAGACTGAGACTGGACCAGCCTTAGATGGGCATTATCTCGAGTGGAGGTCCTGTTTAAACCTGCGTCTAATTAAGCCAATTTAGAGATTTTATTCTTCTTTATTATGCTTCTTTATTTGTACTCATTATGCTAAAGATATGTTATACTTGTTTCTTCTTCATGCAAGGGTTAGATTTATGTTTGATTAGTATAGAGTTATTGTTCATTTATCTTGTGCTGTGTGCTTTTCATTCCTACTGTTCTGTAACTGGTGATGCAACACTGAAAATTCTCCACTGTGGGACGAATAAAGGATCTATTCATCTTGATCTCTTCCGTCAGTGATTACACAGGATCCACAGACCAAAGATTCAAAACGGTTGATTATGTCTAAAGGTATTTTTTTCTTTTCATGTTAGTTTTATTATGACATAGATTCAGTGCCCCCATTAGCACCTTGATGTCTGCGGGTTTCTATTCCATGAACGTCCTAATATGGAAGAAATCAACTTGAATCAGGTGGAGAATGAAGCCCATCACAGCCATAAGTGCGCTTTGTTTGTTTCCTTTTATTTGAAAATGCATTAGTATGTCATGAAGTAATGAGGTAAGGTGATGATTATGTAGACTGATAGTAATTGTTATATTATATGGTCGCATTTAAGATGAGAAGTTTTAAATCGTCACTCAAGGAATAATACTAAAGTGGCATTTAAGAGCAGCTTGAAAGTACAGTCAAAATAATGTGTTTACAAATTGTCAAACTGGCTCGCTGCTTAGTCCTGCAATTAATGTCAGACGAAGCTTGTGGAAACTCATCCAAATAAACGTGTAATAAATATTGATATAGATTTTCCATTGTGCCATTCTGCCCCTGGTTTGAAACTATTAGCTGCTAAAAGTCACTTTGAAGGACATCGGCGAAGAAGAATAGTGTTGTTTACTCTGGAGGACTTGTGGATAAAGGCGGTTTTATGTGCATTTCAAGTTAGCTGAATATTTACTGGTTTTAAGGCTTTTGCTATCTGAAAGCATACAGATATTCTTTTCATAGACTGTCAAAACAACTTTCTCATGTCTCCGAGCTTATTTGTCTTTAAAAGGATAATCATTTGTTTTGTGTGATCGTATTGGTCTTTACCTCCAGCTACTCGTCTTCCAAACTTCCTTCAGCACTGACCTTCACTGAGATCTCAGAATACATTGCTTTTTTCATGATACAAATGTGCTGCGGTACTTGATTCATATACTTTTTATTTATTTTTTTACGTCACACATGAGTGTTCCAGAGTGGGAGCACCATTCCCAAGCCATACAGTCATATATCAATAGTAGTCATGGCATTTAAATGTCACACAAGATTAGATATTTCAGTGGCAAGTGGACTGCAGCCTGTCCTTACATATCTATCCATAAGTAAAGAACGTTATGTTTCCTGTTACATTTCCTCTGCGTCTTCCACAAAACCAATCACTGGCAAAATATTGATAGTTTATCTAGAAATGTAGGACACATATCAAATGATGTACTAATGTAAGTAAACAAACAAATAAATCAGCTTTTTCATGTTCGATTATGGACCCATACAAAAGAAGGTACTGAAATTATTACAAATTGAATGCAATATAACAGGTACATTTACCTGTAATATTAATTATTTATTGTTAGTGAAACTATATGACGAATGATTATTTGCCAGAAAAGCCCAATTGGGATATCATCTTAATCTTAGATACAATACCCAAAAAACGTCCAACATCAGTACCAAATTTGAGGCCAGTATCAAATCTAGTAGAAACAAATATAGCCATATATAGTTGTGTCCAATAAGACTATAATTGACGTTGTATTTTCAAAAAGTGTAAGTAGAAAATGTGTCTTCTGTGTTGAATCTGTCCTTCAACCAGTGCTGCTGCAACCTGTCAGGAGCAATGGGAAACCCAATACATCACTGGGCATTCATTTCCAGATCTTAAGCAGAATCTTGGTCAGCATAATAATAATTTAACCATCTTGGAATTCACCTCCGAAGTTATATATGTAATCAATGTATCCACTATTTTTAGACGAGCAAAATCTTTAAAATGAGAGTTGAGGAGAGCCCCTAAAGACCAAAGCCTCCACCTCTGCTGCCTGCCTGCCGCTCCTCCTGGCAAATGTTTTGGAGAGGGTCTGTGTCGCAGCAAGCCAAAGCCCAGCTTTCTGGCAGCCGATCACACAGATGGGCCCGGCTGAGGCAGCTGAACCCAAAGGCAGCTGGGAGAGATGATGCACAGGATGGTTCCTATCAACAGTATGTAGTGGAGCACGGACATGGGCGCGGCAGGAGGAGCACACGTGGAGGAGTCTCAAATCAGCCAAACCTGCCAGACCTATCACGGGGGAAGACTGATGGGTCAAGAGCCTGAGCCCACACTGCTGTTCTGTTCAGAATTTTGGGACAGGAGTCAAGTCAAGTGCCAGTCCTTTGCAATGTGCGTATGCTTACATTAGATCTTACTAAATGTAAGTAAGTAAGGTTTATTTGTATACCGCAATTACAGACCAAATTCACCCAAAACGCTTTACAATTTAATTAACTTTAGTCTTGTATAGCCCTAAATCACAACAGTCTCACAGAAATTTAAAAAACTGTTGAAATCGCCAACACAGATCAGAGATTCAAACAGTTCAAACACAAAGAATATAGAACACGTAGGTATCGGCCCATGGGGGTAAAGTTTTGGTAAATGTCCATAAATGTTGTTAAATGTCAGATATTTTTCCATTCTCTCCACACGGCAATGACGAACACACTGCAGCATCAAAGCCCCAACCAATACTGTCCATTCACTCACTCATTACATGCATACCTATTGTACATGTTTTTAGTGGTAGAGGAAACCAGAGTACCCGGAGGAAACCTACACGGGCACAGAGAGAACATGCAAACTCCACACAGAAAGGCCTGGAGGTGGAATCAAACCCGGGCAGTGAAACACAATCTCTAAACGCTGCTCCACCGTGTCGTTTAAAATGTGTTTGAAAGAAGCAAGATCCCATGTTTTCTTCTATTTCGACATGCATCATTTAAGGGGCATTCATTTCTTTGGGCAGTGTTCTGTTTTGTTAATTGTCACTTTTTTATTGCTGTGCATTTCTCATGACACACAAAAAAAATGTGTTGGCCGCAAGACAAAATTACACAAATGTTGACATGTTTGCACTGAATGTCACTTTGCACTCTACGTCTGCTTTGTTATAAGATATTAGTGATAATGTGTAATGTGTAATGTGGTTCCGCTTGAGGCAAGATTGATACTGGACGTGTATTTAATTCAAAAATTTGCTACATGATTGTTTCTGGCTCTTGCATAATTGAATGAAGCTTTATTGACCAAGATGCACATGGCTAACTGGAAGGCGCAGAGTTTCCGTATTGTCAGAAAATTAGAGCCAAAAATTGCTGTTCCTGGATGTGGTCAGTTTGACAGATTGGGCAGATCCATCACACTGACCTTGTATCCGGAAGAATGGTTCAAGTGTGAGTTCAGGTAAAGGCCCAGTTCCCTTTGTTGATGGTCCATGCATCCTGCTTCCTGATTCCAAACGGGAGCAGGGTGTTTTCAAATATCCATGTTTTATTTTTGTGTTGTTCTTTCATTCTCAACACTTATTCTAGTCCATCTTATTTTCCTTTTTTCCAGTTTTTTTTCTGGATTGTATTGTGTCCTTGAAGTGTGTACTAGTTGTAACACGTATGTGCATAAGAGTTACTGATTATATCGGTAATATAGTAACTTTCTTTGTAAAATGTAATATGACTGAGACTACTCAGAAAAATAAGTTCTCTCTGGGAGGAAATGATAGTGCGTATGAAATACTCAAGACAACTGGGATGCTAGCAAATTATTTGTGTTATTGATATTTTGAAGAAGGGGTATTTACAATATTTACAGGCTCAAGTGCACTTGAATATTTACAAAACAAAACAAAACAAAACCAAAAACAAGTAACCAATCGCTCTTTCCATCCACCGAAATATATGCATGCATAAATATTCCCTTATCTACCAGGTGAATACATTAAATAACCATGGGTTGTTCATGACAGTAAAAGTTCACTCATTTACGACATTAAACAGGTACCTTAACACAATTCATAGAGTGAGGCATACACTTATAGTTTAGCTGATTTAGCTTAATAAAAATCTCACATAGCAATAAATGCCAGCACTGGATAGCATTTTGCGCCAGTTAGCATTAGCATAACAATAACATTGCACTCACCGATTCCTTCTTCACACACACACATATACGCAGCAAAGACAACTTTGCGGTCACATGAATCTGTAAAAGGTTGGGAGGACAACGTTTTAGGAACTGATCTTTGATTTGGCAGAGGTAGCGAGTTAGAGGGGTAAATGTTTACCTGTAGCAGCTCTTAATGCAGCATCTCCCACACACCTAACCACAAATGCTAAGCAGCCGGCTATATTCAAAATGGCGGCGCGCAAATCTCAGACCCAAAGTCTCGCCCCAAGTCTTGCGAGACTTGACAAAACATTTCATTTCACAGGTAAAAACATGATTTTAAATGTAATGATATTTTAAATTACATGAACAATATCATTCTTAAAATATTTCTTAAAAAGTATATCAAAATATATCTGGGTTACATAGTACCTGTGAGGTTTTTGATTGCACCAGTGTTCTGTCTGTAACTTTGTATCCATTCAATAACTATGCTCTTATGTCCTTGTCCTCATAATTTTCATGTGGCTGTCTGTTGAAAACCATTTCCTATTCGAATGGCCTTTGTTTGATATTGGATATTCAGAGCTTCTGTGATTCAAATACTGTTCTGACTACTGACAGTTGGTGTGTGATGGGATATCTCAAGGTCTAGAGTCGATATTGATTAGTGTGGGTGGGTTCCAATGGATTTTTTTGCTCTATTTATCAAACGAGAAGAACACTCTTAGCTTGCAGACGAAAGAATAATGCATTGAACTTACTGTAGCTTTTATGGATGCAGAGATGCAGCACATGGCACAATTCAATCACTTTGTACACTAGCCATTGGCCACTCTGACCACCACCAACCTTCACCACACACACTCTCTCTCTGTGTGTCTCTCTACTATCTGTGTTGTAATGTAGGTACTCTGCATTTGCTATTTTATTTCTCACTTGGATTTGATGTTTCTCCCTTCCTTGTACCAAAGGTCTTCTGAAGCGGGAGGGACCTATAGTAATGTTTTTAATGATTACTGTAATCCTGATCTGGAATTGGTTAGGTTAAGGGTTAATTTAGCTTGGTGCCTGGTTAAATAGATAATATCCTATATTTGTTTTTTTTTTTATATGTATGTATTTTTCCATTCACAGTGTGGGTGCTGAAAGCCACTAGACACACGTGAACACAAACCCAGACAACCCCACCATGCGTATCAGCTCCTACTGCATCATCATCAGGAAATAATCATTACATTCAATGAGTTCATTTTGATTAAGCACTTCAATTTACTTTTTGCGTGTGTGCCCGTATCGCTGTAAGCCTGGACTCCGGTTTCCAGCATTTTGGGAGTCTCTGGAGGATAGCAGGGGGAGCTGTCGGCAGTATTTACTGCGGTGAGTAGGAGGGAATGACAATAATGATGTAAACAGGAGCTCTTAATGATCCTTTGACAAACACTGAATAGATGTTTTCCTGTAGATTTCCAAGCCTCCTCTTTGATGCATGCCAGATATTTAACAAACAAAAAGTAAAGTGCTATTTAGATTGAGTGGGCTTCATTCACAACACACAAGTTTCTCTTATTTCAAAGACTAAAATTACGTATCCTACACTTGCGTTCACATAAAATATTTTCAACAACACTATTGACTTTCTAAGGTATTATTTATTAATTATTTTTTTAGTGTAGTGGAGCACAGAATTTCAGTTAATATTTGAATATGTATTTGAACCATTTAAAGCTACAATCTCTTGTTTAGTGAATTGTAAACTTTGTAAATTCCTCCGAGTTAAGGGATGCTCTGATTTAGGGCTATACAAACAAAACTGTAATTGAAGTTTATGAATGTTTAACTTCACTGAAATTACATTAGGCTTAAATACTATGATTTTTTTACAGAGGTTCACACAGACAGACTGTACCAACTTCTCTACCTAGTTATTTTACCAGATTAGTCTCTATTCAATAACTCTTTTATACATTTGTTCTAAAATTATGGTATTATTAAATGGCGCTTGAAAAATGGCGCCGTGGCAGGAGGTGTGTACTATCCTGGTGCACACTGGGGTAGTCTTGCACAGTTTTTCCAATGTGGTTTTACTGCAATTGGTAAATACATTATTGTGGCTTATGATGTAATGATATTGTTTCACACACATATGAAGCTGAATGCGCAGGTTCAGACTGAAAGACCGAGTGCCTGCCACCCTCGAGCCTCAGCCAATCACACAGCTCTGCCAGCCTCGAGCCTCAGCCAATCACACAGCCAGGCCAGCCTCCTGCCAACCCTCTCACAACAAAGCGGGCAGTTTAAAAGGCAGCCACTTCCTGACAAGCAACGCTTCCTGAGGTTCTTAAACACCCACCACCTCCCCAGCACCCCCTCTGGCTCTTGGCTCCCGCTCTGGCTCCCGCTGTAGGCTCCCGCTCCGGCTCCTGCTCCGCCTACGCCCCATTCACACCATACTCTAGCCACCACCAGTGATTGACCCCGGGGGATCTGAGATCATCTTCAGCTGCAATCGATCTCATTGCTGCAAGTGTCACTGCCGGGGTCAATGCGCCAAACAAATACATCATTTTAATGTATTAATTGTGTCTTTGGTCTCTTCAGATTGAAATAGTTTTGAATGTTTAGCACTGCCACTTCTCAGCAAACTGTGTATACCTCTGTTTCATAGTGGAGTTTATACGTTCTTCCTGTGTCAGCATAGGTTTCCTCCAGGGGCTCCTGTTTCACTGATAAAATGTATTTACCAAGCTCCTCCCCTCTCTGGGGACAGGACTCATCAGAAGAAGATGTTCGGGAATCTCAGTCCTGGTTGAATAAAACAGTAACAATCAGTAACTAAAGAGGTGTAGCAACATTCACAGACGTCTTCTGCTTTTAGCCCATCACATTCCGTGGTGTTGACATGGGTTTACATCCCGTTCTCAGTGTGTCATCAATAATATGTAATCATGTTCTAACCATCTCATTGTGAAGAGATGGTTAGATTTGCATATTGAACACACTTCTGCAGATAATGGCATTTAAATGATGTTTGAGAGTGAATTGGAGATCTCATGTACAACTCATTTTTTTCTAGGTTTACATTCAAATGTTGGCCTTTGACTTGGAGACTGTCAAACCTTCCACATCCCCCCCAATGGGTTTTGGATCAGAACAGAAAAAAAAAAAAGTAATGCATAAATACTTGCAAATAGGAAAACGACCAAGCAGCCTGTACTTCAAAAGGAGCAGAGTTGGCATATTAAAAATCACTCCTAAAGGTTAGAGCTCAACAGGGGAATTGTGGGATGTGCAATAGCAGGATGATTACAGGACAGTAATGTAATGAGAAGAGGAGGGGAAATAAATTATGGACAGAGGAAAAACCAGAGACCACAGGCCCCCATGGGTTCATATGGGATTATCTGATCCAATAAGTCAGCGCTTTTTCTTTACACAGCCAACCACTAATCACTGTCTGCGGGTTTTCTAGTAATGGTGAAAACATTATAAAATGCCGTATAAAAGTACCCATGACATGAATTAAGTGTTTTATATCAGTAGATGCAGCACCGCTCGCAGAAACCGTTATTGCAAGAAGCACAAGCAAAAACTATACATATGAACCCAAACCACATACATTTTATTCCCCAACACTTATTCCTGCCTCTGTTCTCTGTGAAAACCTGGGAATTGTAAATTATACCTTTTATCTTTTGTTACTGTTTTTGTGTTCCTTTTTGAAATCCATTGGTTTTCTATAAACACATTTTAAAACAAGGACCAGAAATGCAGGAATGTCAAAAAATAATGATTTAATGATAGTAAAAGAACCTCAATAATCCAGACAGAACCAGGAACCGCAAATGTTTGTCCGTGGTGCTAGCATGCGCCAACGAGCACAGGCCATGGAAATGAATGGGGAGATATATTTGAGACCCGGGACTAAATACCTCATCTTGGGACACAACTTTCTTTCTTTAGAACATTGGTCTGTATTTCTTTCTTTTGATAGTATTTTCAATACAAGTCCTGTAAATACCAAACATAAATCATAGATGTGCTGCATTCTCTTGTCATATTTACATCTATGAATGACAATACCTGCCACTGAAGCAGCTAGTTCACAATGCCCCGTGAATTACGTATTTATTCACTCAATTCACAGATGAAACTGCTACCATCAGATTAGAATTGCATGTAAACCACTGAAGTGCAACCAATCCATTCCAAACTTTGAGTGGATTGCTCTGAGTAATCTGAACTGAACCGTGCTGAGAAGGTAGACAGAGATTCATGGTGACTAAATTGTGAAATTGTAAAGGATGGCGAAAGTGTCCAACAAAGAAGAGTATTACTGCAAACTGAATGTCCTTGTTTTTTTCTGCAGGGAGGAAGCAACATTAACTGCATTCAATACACAAGCATAAATTATGGGACACAAAAATCCACCTATGGAGTGTTTTCTAACTATTTGCATTTCCCATTCGACATCACTACATTGAAAGGACTTTGGATTCATGTATTTATCTCCGCATTTAAAATAGTAAAATCATGAAATATTGCCTATAATCAAAAACGCAAATTAAATTTTGTCAGTGCAAGGGATCATTGTCTTTATTCAGTTTGTTCAGGCAGAATGAAGTCAGGATATGGATTAAATAGACAATCTTAATTCACACATTGCGTCACATTGAATTACATAAAAAGATCATACTATAAGTCATAAGAACATGCAAGGCTGAAGTCGGCATGACCTGAACTAGATGTTATGTCTGCATTTGTCCACCAGGTGAAGGCTTATTCATATTTAATTGTTCATTAAGTTAGCGGTGAATATGCTTGATTGATAGATAAACATGATCCCAATCCTTCCTTTCAACTACACTTTTCTCCACATTATTGTGCTGGCTCAAAAGAACGATACACAAAATGGGCTCACACATTTATAGAAGTGCATTGTGTACACATTTGGATGAGGCCCTTTCATGAGAATAGTTGAGGACAGAGAATAGGCTCTATGCACGCACCACTTCCGCGTTTTAGCTAAAGCCCCACCTCACTTCCGGTTCGCTGGAAATGGCTTGAGTTTCACTGGAGTTCAGCAGTGGTTTACACGAGTTTCCCAAATAATGCTCAAATGCTCAAAAATACTATGAGGTAACTGGGCATTTTTGGGACACAAAAGTGCTCTTTGATTGTGCTGTCATTGTGTTTTTATAAAGTTTACAAATCGCTCTGAGTGGCCTCAGTCCAAGCTCTCCCTCAGAGAGAAAGCACAGCGACACTTTTGGGTCAGTCTCACAGCTGAATGTATCGCTCTAATTACTAAAAAACGTCACTAAAACCCACCTAAATGCCATAGAATAGCATACAGTAGGCAGGAAGTGAAAGGGCTGTCCTTTGTTAACCGGAAATGACGTCACGCCTCCCCGTGCATATAGCCCATATGAGTGATCTTTGAGCCGGCTTCACTGCAGTCTGAGAGCTGAGCGAGTCCTTGTCTCCCACCGGAGCTGTCCTGATGAAATGCGTCATTCCCCTGCATCGGCCTGCAGAGCTGCGGGCTCATTATGAGATATTTATGTCTGTTTTAAGTGAACCAACGCTTTCTCCCTATAACCGCGCTGAGAGGGTCTACTCTGCACCTGTCCACATTCACTGCTGCTTTGCAGTTATTTTGTCACTACAAACTACGCATTCTAATCATTCTAATCAACTATTGTGATTAAAATGATTATGGGTATTTTTACGCTAAATATGTAATCTATCAATGCTGGATCCATCGATTAAAAAAGCAATCACATAATTGAAAGGAAGCATTTTTTACACAATTCTGAATAATGCTATAACTTAAATGCTTTTGAATATGTCCAATAAAGCTTCAAAAACATTGAAATAAATGCTGTGTCTGATAGCGGTCTTTATCTGATTGCAGTGAAGGCTGGTATTCAGCCATAGAAGGCAGAGCCATGTGGATTTCTCAATGACATCACTTATATAAAGACAGAGAGAGAATACAGTAGCACTGAAAATACAGATTCAGACATATTGATGAAACTTTAAACATGGTAATGATATAGAAGAGTCATTTTAGTCTAGTTTAATTATACATTTGAGGTGCGGTGGTATGTTTTTTTTTGCCTTGAGATGTTGTTTGGTGTGCCTTTGGAAATGATCCAATATCACCTATGTTGTCAAAATAATGTGAAAAGAAAAAAAAATTGAGAAGATTAAAAATAGGTTTTTGTGCTTGTTTGATTCTGTATACAAAACACTTTACATTGTCCATCAAGTCTGCAGTGTTTCTTGTCTGTAGCAGTTTCAGCTGGTGATGCCATATGATTGTTGTTAATGAAAAAGCTGTACCACGGCTAAAAATGGTTGGGGAGCAATGTTCTAGTGTGGATGAAGTGTCCTGACCCCTCTGTCAGAGATGTCCAGTGACCTCTCCGCCTCTGTCCCCTGCTCTCACTACGGCAGAGAGGTGCTACACCTTTAGGCCGTTTGATTAATAGACCTACACTATTTCCACACAAGAAAAAAATATACAAAAAATAAGTAAGTAAGTGCCGGTAATCTTTATTTATATGGTGTATTTTTACAGACCAAGGTCCCCCAAAACACTATACAATGTTCAGATTGTTTCAAAGTTAGTAAGTACTCTTTATTTAAATAGCACCTTTCTCAGACCACAAAGCACTTTATAATTGTTGTGGGCATTTGTCCCTTACTCTACTGGTTTTGCGCATCAAAGCCCTCAATCAACACCATCCATTCTCTCACTCATTACATTCTTAACTATTGTACATGGTTTGAGTGGTATAGGGGAAATCGAAGCACACAGAGGAAACCTACACAGACTTGGGGAGAACATGTTCCGACCGGGATTCGAACCCAGGACCTTCTTGCTGAGAAGCGAGAATTATATCCACCCAGCCACCGTGTCACCCAATTAATGTAGTAGCCTGTACGATCGACAAGCTCCGTGACACAGAGCTACAGGAACTACAGACACTGACACGAGAGGGAGAGAAGCAGCAGCAGTGGGATGCAGGCGGCTCTTCATAGTGAGGAAAGAGAACCGCGGCGTTCAGAGCACGACTCGCTGCGGGCACAGGGGGCGCTGCACAGTGGGAGACCAGCTGGACCCAGGCGTAGAGCACACAGGTGAGCGCTGGAAGGAAGGGGATTATAAAGTGATCCGTGTCAGAGAAAAGAGTGCTCAGACTGAGACACAAGGCAGGAGTCTGGTCTGCAACTCTCTGGACTCTTTCAGCAGAACGAGTCACTTTGATTGGATTATTAATGTATATTGTGGGTAATATATATATATATATCACAGTAAATATATATATATATATATATAAATAAATAATTAAATAAATAGTGGCATTCAGGCACACTTTCAATCTTAACACTAGGACTCCCGGCATTCTGAAACTACAAGAACTCCCAGATAAGTCATTTTTACAACACGGAATTCTGAAAAAATAAAACAGTTATTCAACATGGAAAAAAGTGGGTTCAGTTGTGATTTGATTGATGCAATAAGTTTTATGTAAAAAAATAAATAAAAAATCTTTGATGTTGCAGAGAAGTGCTCCTGAGTATTTCACCTGGTGTTGCTTTATAACCAGAGCGTTTGGATTGGTTGTTGGATTGTGGAGAAAGTGTGAAGTTCGAGAGGGGGATTTCCTTTACAGTCCACTCTGCACAATGATACTCGCACACGGCTGCTGTCGAGGTGATGAGCGAACAGGGAGCAGGAGCAGCGGAGCAGAGGGAGGGAGCATCCGTGTACAAACAAATACCTCTTTAGAATTCTACACACACTCCTCTGCAGCGTGCTTGGTTTCCAGGCAGCGCTGCATTTTTAATGCACCCATCTCTTACCTCCGCCCGTGAAGCACCCAGGGGCGGGCTCTCTAAGAGGAGGGGACGCGAGACGCTGGGCGGGGCTTAAAAGGTATTCAAGACATTGAGTGTAGAGAAATAATGTGTTTCTTTAGTGTTATTCAATATATAATATATATCTATCTATATATAGATAGATATATACATATATATGAATTGAATGAATGATTACATTCTGGTATGATTACGTTGATTACATTCTGGTATGATTACGTTTTAAAGTATACCCATCTATAAACCTTCAGGTAATCCGGGAAAAGATTGAGTTTATTTGTGAAGTAAATAGTTCAGATACAGAAATGAGACAGGAGCTTTTAGGTGGAATTAAATGTCTGATAAAGAATTTCCCATTAGGATGGACCTAAAAATACAATTTTGTACATTATGCAAGATTATTCTTTTTTATTGTAATCGTCCATTACATTGCTGATGGTGAGATTGTGGCCTGCTTGAGTGTCATGAACAAAGGATTTTGTTGATAACTTCCTGGTGGTCAGATGTGCCGGTCGTAGACGTTGAGATGTGTAACTCTGGGAGAGTCTGTGACGACCAGGGAAAGTGTGGCCATAAAAGACTTGTTGTAGACTTTTAAGGCGGCACGGTGGCTGAGTGGATAGCACTCTCGCCTCTCAGCAAGAAGGTACTGGGTTCGAATCCCGGCCGGACCAGGGCCTTTCTGAGTGGAGTTTGCATGTTCTCCCCGTGTCTGCGTAGGTTTCCTCCGGGTACTCCGGTTTCCCCTACCACTAAAAATATGTACAATAGTTCTGGCATGCGCCTCCTGTTCGGCGACCCCGCTCCCATCTCTGTGTGGAGTGAGAGACAAATGCCCAAAAAATAACAATTGTAAACCGCTTTGTGGCTCTGGTCTGTGAAAGGCGGTATATAAATAAAGCTTACTTACTTACTTACTTAATTCTGTTGTCCTGTTCTCCCCAACCTGTTGGTTGGTGTTTGACGAACAAAATTAAGTTTCTTAACCCGACAACCTTGGAAGAAAAATATTTTCAATTAGCCCATCTGTATGTCAAAAGTTACAACTTAATTACAGTTTTTGGAGAAAAAATATATGATGAAATATGATTATGTCCGCCAGACCAAAACTTGCCCGAAGGAAGAGGATAACCTCCAGGGCAAGAACCAGGGAACCTGGTGACGCAAGTCAACTCGCAGTCAAAGATCATCCATAACTTGAGATTTAAGGTTTAATGTAAAATAATCCATTATATAAAGATATTTTGAAACAAAGAAATTAAGTGAAAATGACTTGTGAAGCTTAAAATTTGTTTTGCTTCCTCTTACTGGCAATAACTCAAAGATCATTAACTGATGTAATCTAGCTGTATAAAACAATATTATATTTTATGAAGGTGCAATCTTGGTAAAGATAAGAAGTCCCTTTCACTATCCCTAATTATGAACCGATAGAGACTTGGAATGTCTAAACCCTGGCGTTGTCTGAAAGATGGAAAAATGAAAAGCGCAAAAGAGATAACAATTCCAATTTCCCGAATGGCTCACATCAGAAGCAACATTGTTCCTGCACAGAGATGGGGTCAGAGACTGGCTACATGTTGGAACAAAGACTGAGTCCAGCCTACAGTGGACAAAATGCTTAACAGACAGATCTATGACATATTCAGACATTTGAAATAAGGGGCATTTAGATTACTACTTTTGGTTGGTTATTAAGGTGTTCCCCGTCCAGAGCTTTTTTTCAGTTTTCTTTTCCATCCATCCATTTTCTTCCCCTTCTGGGGGACCATTTCTGGGTCGAGGGGGTGGCAGTCAGAGCTGCACCCAGTCCACAGAGCACCAGCCCATCACTGATCCTCCTGCAGGAGGTGAGTCCACAGGAGCCTTGACCTTTCAGTGGGGACTCCAGGCAAAGTGGGATTAAGTGTCTTGCCCAAGGACACGACAGCAAACATCAGTGGGAGTCGTGAAGGAGGTCTAGTGGAGGGCTTGAACCCTCGACCTTCAGGCTCTGAGGCCAATGCTCTACCAACTGAGCTACTGTCACCCCAGTTTTCTGTTGTGTTAAATATTTTCCTGAGAAGAAAATTCTATCGAATAATTTATTATATATGAGCAAATGTATACACCTATATATCTAAATATATCCTGATTTAGTTAAAGCTCTTGTGCACGATCAGTTTTTCTATAATGATAATCACTTTCGCAACTAACCCCGCTTCCATCTCTGTGTGGAGTTAGAAGACAAATGCCCAAAATAATAACAATTGTAAACCGCTTTGTGACTCTGGTCTGTGAAAGGCGGTATATTAATAAAGATTACTTACTTACTTAATGTCCCAAAAGTGTCTGGGGAGTGGTTGGATCTCGAGTTCAATCATCTGTGATTGCCAAGAGGATTAGTTCATCCGGGACACACGAGACTAATTTGATGGATCACTCTAAATATGTCATATTTTCATGAGTCAAATCAAAGATCAAGAAAGTGGTTGCAAGCTTTTGATAAGGGTCAGTTGAAATTTTGAAGATTGCACTTTTACTTCTAAGTTATTTTCTATTCAAGGTAAAAGACCTTGAGGATTTTTTGCAAACTGTCCCTCTGATGACCTTCTCTCTGCAAACTAAACAGTCATCACAGCAAGACTTTGGACTGAAGCAGACACCGACTTCAACACCCTACAGTGAACAGTCATCTCGTCCATCATGTCTCAAAACACCAAACTTGGGCTTTCTCCCTAACTCGTTCCAGTTTCCGGCCCAATTTGTTCTCTATTGTCTTTGGCAATGAAATTCTGAGGCAATTCACCAAGGATGTCAATAGCAATTATCTTTCGTCTTTTTATTCGGTATGAGCAAACAAAGGAAAAACAAAAGTGTTGAGCCCTGAGACCGACTATTGCATGGTGTCTCTGATGTGCTACTTGACCAATCAAGCCGCTAAGCCTCTGCTGTCTCCCCTTGTGCGAGCGAAAGCCCCGTGGAGAGGAGTGCTGAGTGCTTGTGCCACATCACCTTGTCAAAGCAGTCAGACTGGATTTGCCTGCATAGGAAATGTTCTGACTTAGATTTCCTCACAAACAGGGAGTCTGGGCCAAACCTTGTCCTTCTCCTGCAGGTTTCCATAGAAATTGTGTTTTACTTATCATTCATTATTTTGATTATCCACAGATGGCATACAAAATACTCCTGAAAATCTTTTAAACCTATGACTGAACCTACCAGAACTCCCAGAGCAGTAATTTTGAAGACTTTCATTCAAATTAATTGAAGTCTGAAAAAAATCCCAAAAACACAGTTTTTGGTTCAAAATTCATACTGTTTTTGTAAGTAAGTAAGTGATGACTGTTCTGAACCAGTCTAGGATCAAGATAATTTCATAAACATAATTGACATTGGAATGTTATTTAAGTTATAATTTTTGTAAATCACGTGTGGCTGAATTAGACACTATCATTGTTGACTCTGGGCAGTCTGGACGAAGAGGGTTGTTTGAAGAGGGCCAAGACTAGCCCTTGTGGGAATGCCATTGTCTCTGCCACTTCTCTTGTTGTTGTTGATATGCTAAATATCAAAGGTGCATGTATGTATGAATTTGGGTTGGGCTTGCAGCCTAACAAAAATAAGTTTGCGTCGGATCGGCTTTTGGAACCAGGGAGAGAGCAGCACTTTCTGCCCTGTCTCTGTTTTAGAAATCAATTCTCCTTGGAATGCAACCAAGAAATATACTACATATAAAAACAGAAACAGTTATGAAGACCAAAAACATACATAAGCAAAGTAAATGAACTTCCAAAATGAAAAGGAGTCAAACATTGTACATCTTTATGAATCATACTGGTCCAAAATGCCTCCAAAATGTGACTAGTTTTTCACTATGTTGACAAAACACGTGAATGAAAGTCAAAAAAGTCTATGCTGAAAACTTCTCCTAGTCCAGAATGATGTTTTTTACAACTCGTTCTGCAATGGATCACTCTTAATGAAAGGATTACACTGCTTTGATTCATCAAATAAGCACAGGAGAAATTCCTTCTCCTCCACCCACATAATGCTAATTAGTCACTAAAAACTTCATCAATTTGTGCTCAAGACAATGTGTAATTGAGTTTGAATATAGAAACACTTCTATATATCTATAATAACCCTAACCCTAACCCCTAACTCTTTGCACAAGACAACATTTAGTCTTCTCACAGTGGGGAAATGTCAGTGTTGCATATTACAGGACAGTAGGAATATAAAGAGCAACAAAACCAAGATAAATACAAAGTACAGCAGCCTTCCTCTCTCTGGTTCTACATGATTCGCTCGCCATCACTTCATTCAATATCTGTCTCGTTCCATAAAAAAGTAAAGAGTGTCGAAGTCCATAAATACTGGAACATCAACCGCAATCCTCCAATGCTTGACTCTGTACAGCACACCAAGTGATTGATTTAACTATAGAGTGTCATCTTTAATATTTTAAAGGTGACTTTCACTTTTGGAGGGCTAGCAGCTCCATGGCCAGATTTGTTTTGTTCCCTTCATTTTTCCATGTTCTATTTAACAGATAGGAACAGGAAGTTATGGAGTTGGAATCAGCCTTGTAACACCACAGAAGACAATTAATATCCTTTTCATTTTTGACTCACATTCAGTTATGAAAGCTGTTACTTTTTTCCAATTAGCAGAAAATGCATACATTTGTATTATGTGTATTGAGTTGTGTTTGCATGGCATATTTTGGTTAGTAGTTATCATGTTATATTCTTTTTCTTTTTCATACATGGCATGTTGGATATGGTTTGGCACAGATATATTGCGTGTAGGGAAATGAATTGAGAAGATGAAAGCCCAAATCCTGGTGATGGAAGCGAAAGTGATGAGCCAATGATGAGAGCAATTTCCCCACTGTTGAGGTGGTGCTGGAGAGGAGGTGGGTTGCTGCACAAGCTGAGGTTAGTGGAAAGCTGTGAGGGACTATTCAATTGTCTGCCAGTGAATGGATGCTGATGAGCACAAGTGTGAGGAATTAGGTATGATGTCAGAAAAGTCAAACAGTCAGTTGTCAAAACAGGCAAACAGATCTTCCGGTTAAAGCCACGCTACAGTCCTGACTTTTTCATATCCCCAAAGGGAATAGGAAACATCCAGGAGATTGGTTAAATCTGATGAGCCATAATGCGAGCGGCATCCCAGTAGAGGACTTTCTGACATTGCTGGCTGTGTTGAAGATGACAATGTTAGATTGCTCCAGTTTTAAGGGCACGTACATCCTACTTCATGACATTCTCTGTTACTTACTTTTTCAAAATCTATTCTTTCAGTAGTTCATCAGGTACAACCAAAAGAAAAAACTACCAATGATTTGTAAATACAAAGAGGTGAAAATGTCTGCTGGACGATGTGACTATGGACAGGAATCAGAAATGTCAACATACATAGATAGATAAATACTTTTATGGTTCCCCTTTGTGAAATGTGGGTGTCAAATGGCAGCAGAAACATATCCATCCATACAAACAAGTATCTAACAATAGTAATAAAATGCAACAGCACTTTAGGTCACAGCAGCAGAGGTGGAGCAGGACAGGTCACACTAATATCTCTGCTATGGTCCAAATGCTTTATTAGCATTTAAAAAAACAAAAAAAGGGTTCCTAAAATTGATTTACACTTGGTTTGGACCATGAATCTTCTCTGCTCTGGTCTGGAAAAGTGTAAAACCATGAACACTGAACTGCGGTAACATTTACAGCAAATAACAAATGCAAAGCATAAAACAGCAACGGTTTTCGAGCAACTTAGGAATTGCTGTCATTTTCAGCGCATTCAAAATATATAGCGCTAATTAATTTCAAAAATGGTATAATTAGAGTGCCCATTAACTATGAACTAGATTAAAACTTCAATTATAGCCCAAAAGGAAAACACTTGGTGAGTCAAATGTGGTATATAACAATAACCTGCGCCGTTAAACTCTATGTTAATTATGCATTTGTAGAAACTGCACTTGAAATGATTCATCCTCCCACAGCTATCGACTCTCAACCCAAAATACCTGAGTTCACATAAGGAAACGCAGTGTTCTTGGATAGACATTTGCAGGTTTGTGTCACAGAACCCGAAAAAGAAGCCCTGTGCACTAGCTGCACTGATTGTGGAGTGTGTAGAAGTGCGCTTTTGGATTCTGACAAATGACAATCAGCTCCAGCACTGCATACTCACACAAACAACTAATGAATACCACCGTTTTTTTTTGCCCGAGAGCTGTACTGCAGTGACACAAACTCCTAATGATGAAGCGTGGTGAAAAAAAGCAGATTAGACAAGCAGCGAGTGTGAAGTGGGTTGTCAGATAAGACTACATGAAACTGTAAGCAAGAGATTGGTTTCAATTCTCATCCATCTTTGACGGGATGCTGTAAAATGTAGGTGCGATTGAAAAAGAAAAGTTGAAATGGTTTTGAAGTGCAATACTTTAGATGTCTAGCTCAAGACAAATTTGATGGAATATGTTTGAAGATATTTGTCTTGGAGTATTAAGGCGTTTAGGATTTAAGTGACAAATCATGAAAATAAAAATAATTTGCTATTTGCTATTTGAGATTATTCGCAACTCTTTTAATGGTTTGAAAAAAGGAACAAAAATCATATTGTAAAGAAAAATTGTCGACATATCTTCTTCCTACAGGATTTACAAAAAACTCTTCTTTTTTTTTCTTCCCCTTAATCCATTTCTGGGTCGGGGGGGTGGCAGTTAGAGCTGCACCCAGTACACAGAGCACTTCGGGGGCTTCAGGCAAAGTGGAGTTAAGTGTCTTGCCCAAGGACACAACCACAGCAGTCACAGAAAAAAATATCAAAAATAAAATTATTCCTTGTATATTTTATTCAGAAGAACCCATACATACAAAAATGTGTTGGAAAAAAAAATGCTAAATGCAAACAATATGTGCTTCTTTGGGTCCGAACATACATTAATCATTCTTCTTTTGCCAAAACCATTTAACTTTATGTTGCATATCTGTAACCAAGGGTGCCACAGGGTTTCTTTACGTTATTCAAAGAGTTAACTATTCAAATGTTCATAGAATTTCAACAGTTCCATGTGCACCATATTCACAAAAGTCATCATCCACTGCAGAAGACATGTTCACCTCATGGCAATCACCCGGAGAACTCTGATGCAGCCTATTGAGTCCAACGCAAAGTCACACAGCAGAAGGACAAGTAGCGACCGGGAGACCATGGGAGAGCAGGGGACCAGACACGACAGAAGGACAGAAAGATTGCCGGCCACCATCTCCACCATCTCCTAAAACTGAGCGACCCCTGGATGCTCCCAGAACATATGGAAAGAGTCCCAATTTGTTCTCCATGGCTCTAAGTCCAGATCGGCTTGCACTTCATGGATATGTGCATAGTCTTATTTAAGTCCTATGTAAAAAGTTCAAATTAATCTACTGGTTGGTGGTCCGTATTTTTATTGTAGATCGGGGAACCGTGTGGAAGGACTTTTTTTTGTTTCTCTTTCTTAATAAATTCAGATTGCTCCTTGTGGATCTCCGCTGCTCCACGGCTTTATCGGGTGACTGACGCTGCAGCCTCCACGCCACAGTCGAGTTTCTCTCTCAAGACAAACGTTTAAGTTAATTATGGACTGGCCAATCACAGAAGCTTTTTAAATATGCGTGCAACATGGGCTCATGCTTGTTTGGAAGAGATTCATGAATTAATGAACAAAAAAACTGTTTTTTCTCTAGACTGTTTTTGCTGATTTCGTGTGTGTGTATGCCGTGCTTTAAGTTTCTCCTTGTGCGTTGGGTTACTTTAAAAGGCAATTAGTTACATATTACTTGTAACATTTTATAAACGCTCAAATATATTATACTGCATAATACATGTCCACAGGGTTTTTAGAGTTTTTCCAAGGACAGTAGTGATGGTCCCACACATAAATAAATGCAAAAATAAATAAATAAATAGAGAAATAAATACAGAAATAGAGAAATAAATGTATGAATAAATACAAAAATAAGTAAATAAATATATAAATAAATAAATATATATATAAATAAATACATATATAAATAAATAAATATATAAATAAATAAATATATAAATAAATAAATACAGAAAATGACCTGCCAATGCATGAATGACCTGCCCATGCATCCAATAATATTACTCAGAATGCCGCGGACACATCGGCACTTGCTGTTGTTTGCTGTCTGCATCCTCGTTGGCCGCTAACAACAACACGGCGAACAGCGCTGCGGTAACGTGATCCAAGACCATAAAGGCACAGAACTATTCTCTGCATGTTGTGTGCGTGTCTTTGCGTAACCTGTGCGTAACTGTGCAGCAATGAATACATATACTGAAGCTGAACTCTGGAGCCTCTTTTCTTCTGAAACGCAACTAAACTCACTGAATTAAAGCTGGGGTACGTACATTTTCCCTTTCATTTACAGCCCATGTTGGCCGTACGCAAAAGTAAAAGGTTGTGAGCAAATTTAAGTACATTTGGTATGAATGACAATGTGTCATTGCATTTGATAATCTCATTTAACTTCAATTAGAGAGAGCGATTAATCGTAGGTAAACTCACCATTGCTATGCGATTAATCAAGTAAAACATTTTAATTGTTTGACAGCCCTAGTTTGAACTATTTGATTCTCTGATCTTTGTTGGCAATTCCCACAGTTTTGTAAAGTCCTCTGAGATAACTAGTTTTATGATTTAGGGCGGGGGTCGGCAACCCGCATGCGGCTCTTTAGTGCCCCTTGAGTGGCTCCTGGAGCCTTAAAAAAAATGTCTGAAAATGGAGTGGGAGGGGTATATTTTATTTCTAGTTTCAATGTGGTTTCAAGGGACAACATTCTTAACCTTTAGTAAAAATGTGCACAAGAAAAAATCAATTTTAACATTTCTGTCAACTGAGATTTGCGTCATATCCTGCAACGCGCGGTTACGCGGCCCCGCGCCGGGCGGCCGCTGTTGTAAACAAACTGGCATGTACCACATGAATCCCAAAGCTATGAAGAGAAAGAGTTGATAAGAACTGAGAATTCAAGGACAAATGGACTGGAACATTTGCTTTCATTGTCAATGAGGAAGGACTGCCCCATGCTTTGTGAGAATATGTCGAAGAACAAAAAGAGTCATGTGGAAAATTGGCTGCTGACCCCAGTTTGGAGAGAAACAGTGCGATCGCAGTTATTCTGGAGCGGATTAATCTCCAAACTTCTACTTCTCTCCTCTTGTTGCAACAAGAGGAACAAAGAAGTGCGAAACACCGTTCGGGACATTCAGCTCCAGCCAACTCCAGCCGTGACGATGTGTGACGTGATCGATATGAACACACAGTGCTGTAATGCAGGTATGTGAACTCTGAGCCAAAAACGGATTTATTTACTGTATTTCTACAATGGCATGAACGCAACAGAAGGAAAGTTAAACTTAAAGCATATATTGTATAGCAGTGTAGTCACATGGTGCGTCATTCTCTTGCACTACAGTGATAATACATATAATAATCAAGAATGCATATTATTTATTTGTAGCTTTACTTACTCATTTTGATAGTAGGCTAATACAGCTCACAGCCTGTGTTGCTTTCATATAAGCCTTATACAAGTTACGTTTATGCGGCTCCAGACAGATTTGCTTTTTGTAATTTTGGTCAAATATGGCTCTTTGAACTTTTTGAGTTGCCGACCCCTGATTTAGGGCTACACTAAAGTAAATTGAAGTGAATGGAATTTAATTAGAAATTGGATTTAAATGATGTGGACTCAGTTATATCATTATTCATAGGAGAATTCTCACCAGATTACATTTTTTAATTATTACTTTTGTTTCCAAACAGATATGAACCCCAAGACATGTATTATCAACACTTAAATAAAAAAGAAAAATAGTTTGATATTCTCTTGTATTTTTCATGTTTCTTCAGCTCAAAACAGGAAATAATTTAATGATAATCCATCTCTAAGTTTGATCCTTCACTCATCGTGTTCCCTTAAACTCATTCACTCCTTATGGTCGGGAAAGAATAAAGCTGATTAAATTGATGCAACATTGCAAAAGAACCTCATTTCTGTCGTCATAGTGAAAGCCAGGCTTGTGAGGCTGTATTTTGAGTTATTAGGAAATACAATATATTGTAAAAGGTTTAATCCCTCCTTTGTCCTTTGAAATAACTGGTGTGAAAATCCTCTCACTGATGTGATTTTGAGGGCAGTGACCATAGGTTGAATAAAATAATTAACTTGGATGCATTAATATTTAAAAAGGTATTGTCGGTCAGTATCTGAGGACATCCATGCATTGTCACGCCATTCACATTTGAGTCCTGAATGTCTTTTGTACAAGTGGTGTTTTTGTCCTGACTTGAATATCAACCACATTAAACCCAACTCAGTCAACTCTATAATCAACTGAAGCCTGGGATCAATAGCCTGCGAAGGACAATCCACTCTGCCACTCATAACAAAAGACCAATTAAAACATAATCCATTTATCCATCACCTTTAATAAGCATATTTAATTTCCAATGTGATTGTCCTTCCATCCTGGCAATCTATAATGAGAGAAGAGCTGTCTCAAGGGCTCCTTGCATGTTACTACAAGACCCAAATCTTAAGGTCATAGTGTGTCTTCTCATTACGATCCCAACAGAGCAGCGCTGACCGCGTGACAGAAGAGACCTCATTGAAATGCTAGGAGCACCTACCTTCTAGATAGCAGGTCTGTCGGCCATGTTAGGGCAATGAGGAAGTGCCCGTCAAACAGCGCTATCTGCACTTTGAGCTACTGCTCAGAGAGTGAATGCATCACTAATGGCCTTTTGCAGATACCAAATAAATGTTTCTTTTTCCTACTTTTTCATCAAGGAAAGTCCCTACTTTCCTTGATGAAAAAGTAGGAAAAAGAAACATTTATTAAAGACTAAAGCTCTTTTGTTCAAAACAGTTGAAAGGTTTTCCTATGTACAGCTTAAAGATTAGCTAAAAGTCATAGGAATGCAAAGGGCAATGAATGAAGCATTATTGATGACTGTACAAAATGACAGTTGAGAGATAAATATGAGCCTGCGCCTGACAGAAGCTGTCAGAAGCACTTGCCCCCACACTTGTCACTTAGTGGAATATATGCTGCTTAGGCAGACATTAGGAAACAATTTCCATGTCATTAAACCTACATCATTCAGGTTTCTTAACATGATAAATGCATGTTGTGCTTAGAGGTAGAGGAATACTTCTGACGTAAACATATTTGAAAAGGACAATAGTTCAAACAATAGTCCTCCTAACTGGGGAGTCCCTAGAATACAAAACTGGCATAACAGGGGAAATAATCTGGATTTCAGAGGAATGTGATGATGAAAATTATATATTCCCTATATTCCCACAAGTAGATCTAAATATGTAGCATATCTGTATGCTCAGTGCTTTAATGTAACATGACGAAGAATTTTTGCAAAGGGAACACAGACATCAAAGGGTTGTGTATTTGAGTCTGCACCTGGTCCCTCTGCTGCGGCCAAAGAGGTCAAGCAAGTGGGGAGCAGAAGGCTGGAATATCCTGGCACGTTTCTCTCAACCCCCAACGCACATGTCAACTCCATGCAACAATATATAGACGGTCACACTTTAGAGCCTATTTTTTGCTTCAACTCACACAGTCTGAAGAGAATATTTTTTGGTGAGTCACTCTGATAATGCACATAAAAAGCCAAGTCCACTGTCCCCAGATCCCCACTTCCTAGTGCCATCTTATCAATCAATCAATCAACGTTTATTTGTAGAGCGCCTTTCCTACACAAGGCAACGCAAAGCGCTTCACATCCCCTATCACATCATGCATAAATCAAACACATTAAGAGCACAAGATATATTAAAAACATTAAAAATAAAATCACAAAAATTAAAAACCTTTAAACATTAAAATCACAGATGGGACTAAAATCATAAATAGTCACAGTGCATTAAAAAGATTAAAGATAAAAACAAAGATGAAAAGATAAAATCATTCAGTTGTATATGCGCAGCTAAACAGAATTGTTTTGAGCCTAGATTTAAAAGATGCCAGAGTAGACGCCTGTCTCACATTCTCAGGAAGACGGTTCCAGACTCTAGCCGCATGAATCTGAAATGCAGTTTGCCCATGTCTAGTACCGACTCTGGGCACTAACAGGAGTCCAGTCCCTGTGCTCCTCAGAGTCCGGGTCGGTTCATATGGCACAAACATGTCATGGATGTACCTTGGCGCGAGACCATGGAGAGACTTGTACACAAGTAAAGCTGCTTTGAAGTCTATTCTCTGAGGAACAGGAAGCCAGTGCAGAGACCTGAGAACTGGACTAATGTGGTCGTACTTCCTAGTTCTGGTCAGGACTCGAGCTGCTGCATGTTGAATGTACTGCAGCTGTTTTACAGCCTGTTTGGACAGACCTGTGAGCAGGCCATTGCAATAGTCTAACCGACTGGAGACAAAAGCATGTATAAGAGTCTCCAAGTCTGCCTTAGACACTATGTTTTTAATTTTAGCAATGTTTTTTAGGTGGTAATAAGCTGCTGATGTTACAGATTTTATGTGGCTTTTGAAATTTAAGTCTGAGTCCATTATCACTCCTAGATTTCTGACCTGATTTGAGGGTTGTAGAGAGAGAGCCTGGAGGTGACAAATAACGCTCTCTCTTTGTTTCTGGGGTCCGAAAACAATTATTTCAGTTTTGTCGGTGTTTAGTTGGAGAAAGTTATTTTGCATCCAATCACCAATTTGCTGGACACAGTGAAGGAGCGAGTCCACTGGTTCATGCTCTCCTGCTGTCAGGGACACATAGACCTGAGTATCGTCAGCGTAATTGTGATAAGAGACATTATTACTGTGAATCAACTGACCTAGAGGCAACATGTAAATATTAAACAGAAGAGGACCCAGGATTGACCCCTGTGGCACTCCGCAGGTCAGGGCCAAGTGGTCTGAGGTACAGTTTTCGATCTCCACAAAAAACTTTCTGTCTTGTAAATAGGACCTAAACCAGCTTAGGGCGGTGCCAGCAACACCAACCCAGTCCTCAAGTCTCTGAATGAGGATGCCATGATCAATAGTGTCAAAAGCAGCACTTAAATCTAACAGAAAAAGGACTGAGACTTTTCCTGCGTCAGTGTTTAGTTTGATGTAATTTGTTACCTTTATTAGCGCGGTCTCAGTGCTGTGGTGGGGTCTAAACCCTGACTGGAACATATCATAAGCGTTATTGATTATTAAAAATTCTGTAAGTTGTTTATAGGCAACTTTTTCTAGAATTTTTCCCATGAAAGGCAGATTTGAAATGGGCCGATAATTTTTGAGTGCCAGGGCTTCCAGACTCCTCTTTTTTAGGAGGGGCCTGATGACCGCCGTTTTCAAGGCCATTGGGAATGTTCCAGATTCAAGAGACATATTAACTATTTGTGTAAGTGAAGGTAAAAGACTGCTCAGAACTGACTTGAGAAATCTAGGAGGTAATACATCCAGGCTGCATGTGGAGGAACTCAGACTAGTGATTATCTCCTGGACAGTTTCAATTTGTACTGGTGTAAAGTGCGTCAGCCCAAAAAGCCTCACTGGCGGTTGGATTATTATTTCTATCGTGGAGGTGATGGCGTTTTTGATACCTTGGACTTTGTCATTAAAGAACTGAGCAAACTCATTACATTTAGATTTGGAAGTAAGTTCTGATGGCATCTTAACAGGGGGATTCGTCAATCTATTTACTGTTGAAAACAGAACACGTAGATTGTTGCTACAGCCTTCAATAGTTTCAGAAAAGTACATTTCCCTCGTTCTACGTAGTTCCCTGTTAAAATTGCACAACGCATCTTTGAAGATCTCATGGTCAACTTTGAGATTTGACTTTCGCCACTTCCGCTCGGCCTTCCGGCACTCTCTCTTCTGTGCCCTGACCGAGTCTGCTTTAGTCCATGGCGCTTTTTGCTTGTTTGTAACTATTTTAACCTTTACAGGAGCAATTGTATCCAGAACATTCAAAACAGTGGTGGTGACAGAATCAAGTAATTCATCTACAGTAACACACAACGTGTTCTCAAAGTTTACCCTCCCCATGAACAGTTCGCCTGTATTATCATTTATGTGTCTTCTTCTAACAACCGAAGATTCAGCTGGTGGTTTACAATCAAGACACATGTCAAAAAATACACAGAAATGATCAGACAGAGCAACATTGACCACATTTACATTTGAAATATTAACCCCCTTGGTAATTAACAGATCGAGAGTGTGTCCTCTGCTGTGGGTGGGGCCACTCACATGCTGAGTGAGACCAAAGGTTTCCAGCACAGAGCTCAGCTCTATTGCATATCTATCATTAGCATTATCTACATGTATATTGAAATCACCTACAATGACCAAACCATCAAAATCTGTGCACACAACTGAAAGCAACTCAGTGAAATGATCAGTGAAACTATGGCATGACTGTGGCGGCTTGTACACAACAATAATAAGAATGGAAGAAGATTTCTTTTGTTCTATTTTAAAAGAAACATACTCAAATGATGAAAATTTCCCAAGAGACACTCTATGGGAGACAATACGATCTTTAAAAACTGCTGCTATGCCCCCCCCCCTTTTATTTTCTCGTGTTTCATGTTCAAATTTGAAATTTGGTGGTGAGGCTTCTATTAAAACTGCATCTCCTGTATTATGGTCAAGCCATGTTTCAGTCATAAACATAAAATCAAGATCATACGAACAGAACAGATAAAATTATTAATTAAAAATGATTTGTTGCATAGTGATCTGACATTAAGTAGAGCAAGGTTAAAATTAATATCAGTGTCAGTGGGTTTAGTTGATTGATTACAAAGAACTGGAATTAGATTTCCAGAGTTGGACCGTCTAACTGCTGTCCTTCTGTTATATTTGTGTTTATTCAAGTTAAAACACATTTCTGAGCTGGTGCGAGAAACACACACAGTCTCTATTGGTTTAAAAAGTGAACTCTGTTGTACTTTGTTAAGTTCCAGATGCATAACTGAGTCAGCACAGTTCAGTGGCAGGACTGTCGTTACACTGCCAGACGGACAGGGGTCAGTGTTTGCACCACAGTACTCACCCGGTGCTGGTAAGGAGGAGGAGGAGGGGGGTGGTGGGGGCCGAGAAGCCTCGGATGTAAACAGTCACGCCCCCCTCGGGGAGCACTGAACAACATGGCGTAGGAAGTCCGTCAACAAACTGGTGCCGTATCTGTTCGGGTGCAGACCATCTGGACGATAGGCCACGTGACGCTTCCAGAACAGGCCAAAGTTGTTCACAAAAATAAAGTTAAAAGTGCTGCATGTAGACTGGAGCCACATGTTGAGCGCCACAACGCGACTGTACAAGCAGTCTCCCCGGTTTACAGTCGGGACTGGACCAGAGATAAAAACACACAACCCGAAGGACTGGAGGAGGCGGAATAGATCCATAAAATGCTTCTTTGTGACCTCGGACTGCTGCAGCTTCATGTCGTTGATCCCCACATGCACGATTACCTTTGAAATGGTATCAGGCAGGGACTGAAGCAGAGGAGGGAGACGGATGAGCAGGTCTGGAACAGTGGCTCCGGTAATGCAGTGAGTGACCGCGTTAAAAAAGCGGACGTGCCTCACGATGGAATCTCCAACAATCAAAGTAGTCGGGGCGAAGAGTGGACGCGGCCGCGGAGAGGGCGCTCGGTGTCCATGGCCAGAACCAGCGGGCTCATCCAGGGATGGGTCCGAACCAGGGCGCTGCTGAACACATGGAGAAGAGTGGGGGTGTTGATTCCCAGCTCCGGGCAACCCACGCTGTGTGCACGGAGACGCTGGAGCAGCGAGAGGAGCAGGCTCGGAGCAGGCTCTTATGTACCAACATTGCCGCTTTCCCACTCGCATTGTACTGTACACAACTCATCTGATTTATGCATGAAAAAGAAAGTGCCAGACAGAGCATCCTCCACTGCTGCGATAGCACTGTCGACCTAATGGTGCTAACCGAATCCTGTGAAGGTCAAACAGAGAACATGATCGGGTTTATATCTGTGTCTTGGAAATGTTGTTTTCTGCACTTGAAAGTACGGACTGGATGCAAATCTTGTTTGACAAATATCTTGTGAAATGTGTGCTAAAACAAGAGCATTTTTACAGCAGTACGACTAGAAGCTTAAAGTCTTGGCTGAGCTATTTAGGGCAAGTCACTCTAGGCTCCAAAGAGACAACCAAGAAAATTGCAATAATACATGTTTACCTGACAAAGTAGAGGAGGTGGTTACAGATCAACAGATGAACAAATCATGGTTGAATGTTAAAAGACAGGAACTGCCCATTTCAGTGCAGAGATGTGAAGTTCCATCCACTTCATAGTCCGCTCCGGTTCTGTAGTAAAAAAAAATACATTTAAATGTTGAAGCTATTTATAACCACATCAACATTGCCATTATTTTTTGACTAAAAAGCACAGTTAAAATGCATGATTTAGTAAAACAACTCTTTATCTCATTTCAACGTGTGAGTCAATCTCTGAAGGACTCAGCACTCACCCTCAAACTCAGTAACAGTTTGTTGGTGTAGGTGTTTTGTCATTATTCAACAGCAAGTGAGAATTTTATAATTTTTTAGGTTTTATTTGCGTGTTTGTATTGTGAGCATACTTTGGACCGCCCCTGTGGTCCTGACACACATTTTGATGTTAAAGGCACTGATGGTTGAGACGCTTGTAACACACAAACCTAATTATGACCGTATCTGAAATATGAAAGCCTTTAAGCACCTGCTCGTTTCAAACGCGTTTTGTCTTGTAACCAAAGACGTGATTCTTTTTTTTCCTGGAAAGAGGTGTGAGTCGATGGAACTCTGTCAAGCATGCTCGTGTAAAGTGGTTTGAGAAGCTGAAAGTACAATAAATCATGCATCTGTCATAATGCTCCCAGTATGCACAGAAGTATGTGGACTGATCATTTAAAGGTGTAATCAATAATAAGGAAAATAAGGCAAGGAAATATAGTGCTTGAGCAGAATGCGCAGGGGGTGTGGAGGAGCTAGAAAGCCATCATCAAAGCCGGCTACACCTGCAAGAATGTGTGGGGCCACTCCTGGGAACCTGTGGTGCCATCTTTCCTCTTGTACAGAGAGGTCTACTGGATCAGCAACAACACAGAGACAGAAAGAAAAAGTCCGGCACCATCCTGGGCTGTCCCATGAACCCACGACTGCACGAGGGGGGCAGGAGGGTCCTGGAGATACCAACATTTTTGCTGGACCACGACTGTTGCCCCTTGCAGGGCAAGTCATGACATACAAATTCACCCTCTGTGTGAGAAAGAAGTTCCACAGCGCTTTCCTTCTTGCTGTAATCAGACTGTAGAATGGGCAATGGACACTGCTGACCCGGTACAGTGCCGTGAATTCACTTATATTTTCCAAGATTACTTATACATTCATTCCGCCCTTATCCTTTAGCTGCTGACACATGTGCATTAGTAGCCATCAATGAACCCCTGCTGCTACTTCTATAATGAATGTATATTATTCAAGAACGTGTGTTCCTAGAGTGCATTATAAGTTTATACTTCCGCTAAAGAGTCTTGAAGAAACTGCAAAACTGTCTATCTTAATTTTTAAAGATACGTATTGTGTTCAGTGTCCTCCTAATTCCTACTGTCCTTTGCACTGCAACCCCAACCTTTCCCCACCATAGGACGCAGAAAGATCCACTCATCCCATTGGGTCTACTTTGGTTGGGAATGCATCAAATAAAAAATGTTCTCATGATAATCTGTTTTTTACCCTCTTTGACAACGCTTGTACGCCTTATAGCTCATATTAATAAGTATAAACATCATTTTAATTGGATTATTGTAATTCTACATTGGCACCAGATCGCTGTCATTTTTTTTTTTTTTTTTGAGGTTCATGGTTTATCTTGTTTACAGTGTAGCAGGACACGAGAGCTCGATGCCTGTTCCCATTTATAGATGAACATCTGGCTGATGAGGGGCCCCCCGCTGTGCCCCCCAAGCTATCCCTCTTCCAGAGCTGCCTGAACTCCACTCCACGCTTTCCCCCGGCCGTGCCATTTTTATGTTCTCCAAATGTCTATATATATGACCGTACAGACAGCGTGAGGCTTGTGATCTGTGAATGATAATGAGGCGTATATGTTTGACTTTCGGTTAAATATTCAATTAGATGTGGACGGTTATGAAACACGCACAGCAATGAAAGAAACTGTACTTACTGATTAGATAACAGAACACTTCAGCACTCAGAATTCTTGTGTAACATCTTTTGATTACATTTTCACATTGTGTTCGTCATGCTAAATGGAGATTTAGGAATAATCAGTAAATAATCAGTCTTTGGACTCACGGTAGAAGCAAGAAATTGTAAAATCTTCAAAATCTTGTTGTAACTCAGCTTTCTTTCCATGCCAGTTAAAACCTGGACTGGTTCGAACTGGCTCTGGTTCAGAGTGATTACCAAAGCATTTGCATATTTTGGCTGTATTTCAAGTTATATTAAACAGTCTTAGCTCTTTGAAAGTAAGTAAAAACCATATATTACTTACTTTTAATACATCTTGGCAGAATATCTCAGAATCCCATTGGTTTGAACGGGAGCAGTCAAACTTACGGCTCCGGAATGTCTAGTTTCATGGTACAGCAGAAACAAAAAATTGTAAATTCTTCACTAACTGTTCAGATTTGAATAGTGTATTCGATTGTAGTTGACTTGAGATGCAGCATCTCATTTTCGAGAGGGTCCCATGGACATAAACCAAACACAAAACACAAAATACAATACAAAAAAACAACATTTACATTCAACACACACAAGACAGATTTGCTCCCTCAGATCCCACTCCACCCCCACAGTAATACTATATTTGGAAATCTACATACAGGTATTACAAAATAAAATGAAATAAAAACAGCAAGTAACATGAGCAGGGAGTTGTACGGTATCTAGATAATTTTGATTATAATAAGCCAAAAGAGTTGGAGGATCTTATAGATGTGGGCAACGTATTCCAATTTACATGTATACTTACTTCAAATTATGCCAAAGGTAGATATGTTATACTTCAATATTATTCTACAGTCTTTTGAGATTTTAAACTTGTTTCTCTTCATGCTAGAGTTAGAGATTTGTTTTGTATTGTATTTAGTATAGACTTATTGTCCATTTATCTTGAGCCGTGTGCTCCTCATTCCTACTGTTCTGTAACTGTGATGCAACACTGACATTTCCCCACAGTGGGATGAATAAAGCCTTCCTCAATCAATCAGACGGAGCCTTGTATGAAAATGATCTACTTCTGTAGTTCTATTAGCTGCTAAATCAGAAAATCTGGTGCGTTTTTAATTTTAGACTTGTACATTTGGTCCATTGAGAGCATGCTTATAATATATAATTGGGCACATTCTGATCATCACTCATTTCAAGAGATATTTTTCTCTTTGAAGTACAGGATGCAGACCTCAGCTGGGAGTTAATTGTCCAGAGAGGTCCATGTGCCCGCCTGAATGTGCTCCATGGTCTTGTTTGGTGTGTATATATATTTATATATATATGTGGAGTGTTTGGAGGGGCAGCGGTCATCCTCTGGGTCTGTGCTCTCAGCTGTGAGGCTGGGCACGGGGCCTTCTCTCTGTGAGGCAGAGTGGACCATCGCAGTGATAATCTCTCATCTCTGCAGAAGGCCAGCTGTGTCTCCGAATCCCAACTGTGGTGTTTAGAAGTGGGGGGCAGAGAGGACCCAACGCACGTCTGCAGAAACACACACTGCACTCGTCATGCTGTATTACCCACTTTGTGTTTTCTGATGTCTATACTAAAACTATCAAAACTATTGTGACTATTTCTATAATTTAATTTTAGCCCTTTTCGATTGCTTTCTTTCCATGGCAGTTAAAACCTTGACTGGTTTTGAACTGGATCTGGTTCAGAGTGATGATCATAGCATCACATTGTTTTTGTGGCTGTGTCTCAAGTTATTTTAACCAGTTTTAGCTCTTATTGAAAGTGAGTAAAAGTAAAAACCTTATATATTACTTACTCTTAATACATCTTAACTCAGAATTCCATTGGTTTGAATAGGAGCAGTCTTTTTGGCTCCAGAATAGTAGTTTCATATTTGACATTGAATTGTATTTGTATGAAATGCCATTTACAAATAGATGTTCTTCTTCTTCATCAATCTCTCAAGCACAGATTTATTTTACAAAAACAAAAATAGTTGAGCAGAATCAGGACCATGGCTTTGATCTTCCATTGATCACTGCGCTGTAGTGTTTGTCCTCTCTGAAGGAGGTCAGCTGGATGGCTGCTACAGAAATCCAGACCTAAAACTGGCAGGGGCAGTGCATTTTTCCTGGCCTGCGCTCCAGATAGACGGATGCTAGCCAGCACAAAGGGCTTGAACTGGTGTCTCTATAGTTTGAATAATCGTTGCCCTTTTCCCAATGGCACCACCTGACAGGTCTCGGTGGATACAGAAAGGTAATGTTATCGAGGAGTAAAAAAAGAATTCTCAAAAGGGTTTAGAGGACAACTGCGGACATGCAAACTCTAAGACTGAAAAATGCACTCATGTTAGCAGCCAACAAATCATTTATCAAATTTTTTCCAAGTATTTGGGGTCGTTGTGCTTGAAAAGAAGAGTATTTATCTGCTAGTTCTTCTGCACATATCTACATACTTTTTTATAAACTTTAAATGATTTTTTTGTAATGGGTGAAATTAATGAAATGTGAAAACTGCATGAGCTCAGTCAGTTTCTATTTACCATCAAATTCAGAAAATATTATTCAGAAAATGTATTTTGTGCATCAATAGAGACCTGATTGAAAATAGCAAAAATAAAACCTCTTTTTTTCTGATAATTCCTTGGAAACACAGATATAACGAGAAAGCCTTGAGATCTATTTTTAGTTGTTAAGTTTAAAACAAGCAATAATAAATGTGTAATATGTCTTGAAAAAACTGCTCATGAAAATAACATAATTTGTATGGGACAAAAGCATCGTGCACAGCCTGATGTGAATGGCCTGGTGCCAGAGACATTCCCCACCCCTCCACAGCCACCTCAGTTTTGTATCTTTATTTATTTAATACAGAGTCTAGATCACAATAACCAGAGATGGAGCAGGGATGTTTTGAACTATACATAATCCATTTTACGCAACAGGAGGAGTTGGGTACTCGGTGTGAGTCCCAAACCGGAGGACCATCTCTCAGACACAGTGGCTACAGTTTCACCATGTGTAGTGTGACCTCTGGGGAATTAGAACGGGGCTCAGTTACTTGGAAATATTAGCTACTCTGGGTTATGTAAATCCCTACCAAACATGTGGTTTATCAGATGCTAATATCTCCAGACACCCTCTGCGTGACACTGGCCGTTCAGAGGAGTAATCGTAGCAACAGGCTCCTATCACTGCGCTGCCGAACGGAGTGTTTCAAGAGATCCTTTGTTCCCTCCGCTGTCAGACTGTACAACAAACCTGTATGAGTTAAAAATGTGCACTATTGTTAGGTGGTTAGTTAGAAATGTTTATAATGTTTATAATTGATGTAATTATGTTATATGGATGTGTTTTCTGCTGCCGGGCACCTGAACACCTCATACGGGGGATACAAAAGTATCTATCTAAATATATATTCATATTTTTTTCAAATCATGAACAAAACAGAATTCGCAACGGGAAATTTTGGTTCTCACTGTTTGCGTTCAAGTGTCCATTTGTTTCTCTCTGTGTACTGAGAGAAACAAATGGACACTTTGTTTCTGTCTTTTGTATACTGTGTTGTTCACAGACTGGAAATGAACTGAACTTGTTCCAATGGATACTTTTAAATCCAGATTGAGAGCACTTGGGACATCCTCATAACTTTTTATATTCTGTAATTTAATGTAATTGTGTGCAACTGTTTTCATGTTCTGTAATTGTATGTAATTTTGTGTAACTGTTTTTAAATTCTGTAATTTTAAATAATTGTGTGTAACTGTGTTTGTATTCTGTAATTTTATGTAATTGTGTGTAACTGTGCTTGTATTCTGTAATCGTGTGTAACAATTGCTGCCTCTTCTCCAGGACTCCCTTGAAAAAAAAGCAAAAAAAACTTTCCTGGTTAAATAAATGTTCAATAAAAGGAAGAAAAAAAAAAGTAAATAAATCTGAGAAACTTCTTTTTGGCAGATTTTTCCCCCCTGTTACTTTGGTCTGAGGTGGCAATAAGAAAGTGCCTACATCAACAAGTCCTCTGCTCTGGCCTCTCCATTTTCTCATTAGGCAGATAGATGGCTGATAGCTAGCACCGCGAGAGGTGAAGGCGAGAACAGATTAGACTCTGTTCACAAACAACCACATATCCTTGACTTTTAATTAAAAATGCCATCGCAATTAGATACGGTAGTTTAAAAGAGGGAACTGAAATAAAACGGGTGCCGGAGCCAATGCTATAAAGGCAATCCCGACTCCAGCACCGTGGGGAATAAAGCTGTTTTCACTTTGTTCATTGTGGATGTGGATTTTTTTTTTTCCTTTTATTTTTTTTATGGAAACTAAAATCGGCTTAGGGGTTTTTCGTGCAGACTCGTTGCAGCAGGAGCCAAAAGTGGAGCCACAGCGAGCAGAAAATAGCACTCAAAGTCATCACAGTGGCTACAAAAGGACGGCAAAAATTGAGGTCAGGCATGAAGAGAAGAGTTTTGAGTGCTGTAAATTGGGACAATTAATCAACAGTTAATGTGGATCTAGCTGTTTATCCATCTCTAAATGGTCATTAAACCAGCAGTCAATCTGTAAGTATCAACAGACCGAAGAAAAGCAGCTCTAACAACCAATTGAAGAAATAATTATTTGTTCTTCAGTTTTTTGGGTTTTTTTCTTCAAAGTACTACATCTAAGAGAGGACTGCAAAAGCTTGAGTTTTGGAACATACCCAATAGCAACAGAATAGTTACCTTTGTTCTGAAAGCCCTAACCACAGCCATTTCTTTGCACTACTAAAATTAACCTGACACTGGTACACATCTCTAAACCTGACACAGGCTTTCTGAACACAGTATTTCCCCAAATACTTTTAGAGCATAGTCAGTGTGTGCACTATGGACCAGATATTAGGAGGGGACTAACCGATCCACCCATAGTAACTGCCTTAAAGCGGAAGAGGCAAATTTGAGCTAGCTCGAGTCTATTTTAGCGATATTGTCCCAGACGTTGTTGGTAGAAATGATAACTTAGTCGCGGTGCTGGTCTGTCCCTGCTCCGGGCTAGCTAAAGCCACATTTGGAGACAGAAGGTTCCTGATTGGCCATTCGATAGGACTCATAATTCGATTTGCAAAGACAATGCAAGCATAAACCACCAGGATCACAGCGCTAAACCATCGGTATTTAAACCCTAAAATGGTTAGGACATAAACGAATGGAGAGAAAGAGGACTTTTGTCATTGTCAAGTCAATTAGACTCAGCGCAGGGAGCAAAACTTCACCATGATCACTTCCCTATTAAGCTTAATTGAGCTTAGGGGTTAGCATTGTCCATATACTGTATATATAGACAGCCTATGGTCCGAACCCAACAATAGAGTGTTGTTAAAGTCACTTACTGTAGTGGTGTGGATTTCATTTTTTTTTTGTTTTATTTTGACATTTGTTCTCTGTGGTTTCATTTCAGTTTTGCTTCCTGTCTTGTTCCCCTGTGTTTATTGTTTGCCCCGCCCTGATGTGTTTCACCTGTGTCTGTGTCTATATGTACCCTGTGCCCCTCTCCTCTTGTTGCTGGTTCATTGTGTTGTCTCATCAAGTTCTGTCCTGTTTCTTTTCCCTTTGTATTTTTGAGTTTTGAAACTTGTCATCACAGGACTTTATTTCATTAAATAATTATTTTTGCATTCCTGCGTTTGAGTCCTTCCTGCATTTCCATCTCGTGACACTTACCTTACTTACTAATTTTATTGGTTCCAAAAGCTGTCTTGACTTAAAATACAAAACTGTTCTAAGATACCGGAGTGAACATATTCTACAGTGCTATACTACGGTCAAACTAAAATGGTTCCATGTAGTTAATACTGATCAACTACTTCAGCAGCAACGGTAAACAGGAGTCACCTTGTCTGCTTCTTTGCATTCATTGATACTGGGTTTATTATGAGCTGCCTTTGGCCAATTCAAACCACTCAATGATGCATTTTATGTGGCTCTAATGCCCTAAAAGGATACTGCTCTGCTTTTCGCCATGTCCACACGTAGCCGGGTATTTTTAAAACCAAAGATTCCCCCCCCCCTCCGTTTATGAAATAATTTGCATCCACACATAACCGAACATCTGCGTTTTCAATCACATAACATTCCAAACATGTGCGTCCTCTGACGTCCTGCGTTGGGAAAAACACAGAAGTGGGCGGAGCTTTGATACTGACGCCGGTATTTGTGTAGCGGCACTTTTACAGTCGCAGAAGAAACTCCGAGTGAAGACATTTGTTTACAAGCACTGACCCCTGTCCTCAGCCCAGGTTTAGTCCTGGTTTAGCTCCTGTTGTGATTGTTTTCAAGCGTGAGTCCCCGTGATCACTTTGCTGCTCTCTGATGTGGAGCGAGGATGTTCGCAGCTGCGAACCATTCGCAACCGCGATCAGTTTTTAAGGCAGTAAGATCCATGCTTCCTCAGTGATCAGAGGTCTCATGTTTTGTTTGTTGTTGTTTTGTGGGCATACTGTGACGTGCGAAAAAAGCAAAACTCCGGTTATCTCTGTCTACACACAAATGCATAAACAGAGTTTTCAAAAATCTCCACTTTGCCCAGAGTTTTTTTATTTATTCGTTTATGATGCGTTGTCATGTGGATGACAAGTGCAAACGAAGAAAAATGTCTGCGGTTTAGCAGAGACCCGGCTACGTGTGGACGGGGCATTTGTTGCCTCTCATCACCATGTTTTTTTTCTCTGCTAAACTTGGCAAAGATGACAACCAACTTTTCTCTTGCTGATTTATCTTATTTAGGGGCAGTCAAATAAAACAAAAAACAGATTTTACTTGAACAAAGGGCTATTTCTTTAAAAAATATGTATGATTTGAAATAAACATGAAACATAAGATTGTATAAAATCAGCAAGCGCGGATTGCAAGGATTGGTGAATGTGGTGGGAAAGCAGATATGGTCATGGAAAAATAGCTTTACGTGAGCCTTTAACCCAGGGGTGTCAAACTGGCTGGTGTGGCTGCAGGTTTTTATTCCAACCAAGCAGGAGCACCCCAGACTCCCCCCATTTCCTCAAGTGAATCCATGCAGTCTGAACCTGAAGACCTGAGGAAATGAGTAGAGTCTGGAGTGGTCCTACTTGGTTGGAATTACAACCTGCAGCCACACCTGCCTTTTCTGGAGCCAGTTTGACACTCCTGCTTTAAATTCTAGTAGAAATCTGGTAAACCAATTAAAACCTACACAAACTGAAACAAACTGCAGGAGTTAAACTTTGACCATTAAACTGCGAGACCACATTCACTTCAGCTAAAATCAGCTATGTTTTTGTTTTTTTTTGTGAGGGGGTTATTGAAGAAACATGGTGAATGAGTTTTCTATGATAGCAAAGACATAACCGGAAGTAAATGTATTCATCCAAATGATCTAACACTACTCTTCTTGACACTATCTAATGCCTCTTCCAACACTGCTCGGTGATTTAAATAACTTCCAGCGAACCAATTTTCAATTTCCTTTTGTGCTAATCCTCATTTGACACATGATTACCACAAGTGTTCATTTTTTACATCATTCCAATGCACAACATTCCAATTCTTCTGGTATTACCACTGTTAATGCGTTTCCTTCACATGTAAACAAATGGAAACACATTCTCCCTCTTATCCTGTGTTTCCTTCTCGGGTAGAATAACAAATGGGTCTTGGTGATTTAGTATTCCCCTGGGTAATTGTTTTTTCTGCGGTGGTGACCATGTGGAGATGAAAAACAATCAGCAAAGCTCTTAACAGATGCTGTAATTACCTGAGCAGGCTCGCACAAGTGCTGGAGTCGCCCTCTGTGATCAGGAGCTCATTCAAAAGGAGTGAACAATCCACTGCCCCGGCTCAGTCTTAACAAGCAATGTAATGCGTCATCTCACCACAATGACTTCAGTTTATATGGGGCAGTCACCAGCTATAAGGTTCAATCCACTCTTTACAATGAAGGGTTTTGCTTGTACCATATTCAAATAATAATTAGTTTAGAGAAACTCCTATCATAGTCACAATCAGACAGCTTGCCTTTTATTATGCACACCGACTGCTCCACCCGCTGCCATCGGGCCGGAGGTACAGGTCCGAACCAGCAGAATGGCCAACAGCCTCTTCCTCCAGGCTGTCAGACTGCTCAATGAACACTGTCCCCCTCCTCATCCCCACGGACCCCTAACATCCTCCACTTTTACATAACAGTGAATCGTTGTGCATTGTTGCAGCTAACATCCTCACCTACATACTGTACTGTTACTGTTTTGCTAATCCACCTCCTATAGCCCTGTGCTGTTTACGTCCTGCTAAGTTCTGCGCTTTATACACTCTATTATCACAATGATGCTCAAAATGCAATTTTGTTGTTTTTGTGTCAATGACAATAAATTATTAAACTGAATCGAATTATTGCAGTGATGGTACAAGTCGGTTTTAAGAAGTTGCGGCGGCAATGTCTTATTGTGGAAACCCTACATTGCATGTGTTTTTCATTGACCCACATGAAGATGGAACAGACTGGTTGGCCCAGGACAGATGTGGCTACAGTAGTACTCTATCACCACTGAGTATGGACTGAAAGTATAAATAATAATAATGATAATAAATGTGAAGCGTCTGAGTGTCCAAAAAGGCACTATATAAAACTGATTATTATTATTATCACTGTCCCAGGCTTTTCAACATACTCATGATCTCATTGGCTTCTTACCGGTGGAGAGCAATCAATCTTTGAGCTTATACAACCTGTGGTGGTGAAGGAGAATAAGATATAAATCATTTCAGAAAATAAGCATGTGCTAAAATGTAGACGACAATTATGTACACGATGCTCAGTTTGTATCGAATGCAAGTCAGGTGAATTGTGCGCCGTGCAAGCAATCCCAGGTGATTAATGCCGTCACTGTAGCCTCAGAGCACTACCGTCATTAAATACACAGTTTCCTCTGGCATACAGCCGTTTTATTCACATTTAAGATGCAATTATGCAGTGGCAAAATGTAATGTCGATTACAGCCAACCAAAAGCCACTTCTGCTCTGTTCCATTGTGCCAAGACATTTGGAGGAAACTTTGTCAAGTGAAGAACTCCATTCACGAAAGGTTTGATCTTTAAAAAAACTGTTTAAAAAGTTAATTGCCTGATCATACAGACTGCATCTAATAACCCACTGGAATTTCACAAAATTAAAAAGAGTCAGAAAATATAAAATCTTCCCTTTTCTCCCAGAAGGCTAAATGCAAGATATGTTTTCGTATACTGTAGCCCTAAATCACAACAATAGTCGTCTCCAAAGACTTTACTCAGTTGTCGATTAGCCAAAACAGATCAGAGAATCAAACAGCTCGAACTCAGGATATGCAATAATAACAAACAGGTTTACAGGTTAACAACATTGGTTTAAAGTGGGCGGATGACCAACATCCAGAAGACCCTCCTTGTCGGCAAGGAACGACTCAAAAACCCAGTGGAAAATGGGCAGAATCCTCGGGGAGGGATCAGTTCCCACGGACGGACAGGCTAGAGCTCCAGGAGAAAGTCCTTTATCCATATTATTTGTCTATATTCTCACATATAATATTTCATCCAATCACTATCAAAGTGTAGATGATGAGTCCCACGACCTTGGTGATTCTTTTACAAAAGCAAACGCCAACTGTGATCCGTGAGAGTGACCCAAATGAGGACTAATAATCACTTGCAACATTGTGCGTCTCCTTCCTTTGAACCTGTTCAGGGATATGTTCTCTGAGCGCACACTCGCCCCGCACTGGGATTTATCATTTTGTTGCAGTGTTCATGATTAAAGGCTGAATAGCTTAGAGACTCTTGAAGAAATGAAGACAGGACATGGGAGTGAGATGTTATATTAATGCAGAGCCATGTTGAGAGGACTTGTTACTCTCTCTGAGTCAACTCTTCACGTATTCTGAATATTTTAACAGCCAGAGCAGAAAAGCTGCTGGAGTGAAAAGGTGATGGCACAACAGCATGTTTTTCAAACATTATTTTTAATAAACATTTAAATCTATCATGCAATTGAAGTTCTGGCAAATCTGATATTCCATCGACACATCATACGCCTGCGTATTGGAAGCAAATGGATATGTCTGTAATATATAACAGTATTATTGTGTAACACATTACAACTGCGAAATTGGTGATATATTTCTATAGGTCCGTACAACCCAAAAACTCCAGTTACATGCCATACTTGTACTGCAGACCCGGCCTGTTGCATAGGCCGTTTAGGCAAATACTAAGGGCGCATGTTAGCAATAATTTGCATTCCTCCAGTGGATTTTCGCTTGATCTGCTTGGTTCGGTCTGTGAATCTTCTCTGCCCTGGTCTGGAACTGTGTTAAACTATGAACACTGTACTGCAGTAACATTTACAGGTAGAAAAAGTGACAAGTGAGAAAAAATATGACATGTTGACACCAGTATCTATATAAATATTAAAAAACTTCAGAGTAACTGACCCCAGACTGAAAAGTGAAACATCAAAGGAGTCACTGCTTAAAAATGTTTGAGAAACTGGTAAAACCGACAGAATAATAATTTCTTGCAGCTCACAATGGGACGTCATGGTGTCATTAGCGTCGATGCTGAATGTGCAAACGCTAATGAACTATCATTACCACAAGATGTGCTGTGGTTACCTCTGTGACTCTGTTCGCTTATGTTTTTAATGGACTTTCACAAGTTTCTCAGGTGCAAAGTTGCTCAGTGTTTTTTTTTCAATACGGGGAACTTCTAGTACAAACCAACACACAAACACCACTGTCTAATGTTCCTATTTCAATCCTGGATCAATGCTTACTTTGGTTATTGAAAACAAAAATATTCCTTATCAGTTCATTATGAATGCATGAGGATGACGGACAATTCCAGAATGAATTTTCACATTTCCATTGGAGGTGTTTTACTACTTTAGATGATAAGCGTAACATTACATTTGGCAACTTTTCTTGAAATAAAACACAAAAATCTAAAATTAAATACAAACATGGGGTTAGACAATGGACTGAAAACAGGAGAGGGACACATGGTATACATTCACAGTGAGACAGGTGCAATGAAAACTCAAGGAAATCAAACTCAAAGGACAACCAATAAAACAATAATCCATGACATTTATGTTAGGCATATAGGGAAAAACAGACTTTTTTACTTTGTTTCTTGTTTCACCAGAGATGTTCTACTCAAGACATCATTCATAATTTTTACACATGACCAAATTCTGATTTTTAGAGATTTGTGTAAGGCATAGGATTACAAAAAATGTGAAATCAGGGAGTAGACACATATCTTGAATTAAAACCAAACCCCAAAAGCTATTTATTTCCATAACTCTCAACCCTGCTTGTCAAGTTGATTGGTACTGCCCCCTGAAGGTCCACTTTCTGCTTGCACAAGTGCTTTGAGACATCTCCAAAAAGTCCTCGTGTATCACCGCTGCGACCGTGCTGCACATTAAAAACCACAATGTTAAACAAATAAGAGCCAGATTGTGCCGCGCTGTAGGAAACTGTCACATTTGGGGGTTCTCTTTAATCACAGAGACGTCGCTGTGGCAGAGCTGTGTGCAGTTTAATAAAGCGGCAGGAACAATAATGCTTCTCTTCCAGACGATCTTTCACACATAGCGAGGAAGAGAAAGTGTTATTACAATCTGTAAGTAGTAGGGATCCACTCTGTCTCCGCTGAAGCCCGCGGACACCGTCTCAGCTTGTGTATAATTTTCCAATCCACTATTCGGTGTGGTTTGTGCGCCAGTAGAGGAATTGGTTTTTGTTAATGTCATTCATAGTTTTGAAATAGAGGCTTGTAATTTTTCTGGAGGTAAACTCTGTGTTCTATTATACTGAATATACAGTACACTCAAATGCATGTTTTGACTTTGAATTGTAAATGAACTCATTCATTTGACTAATCTTCAGAGTTCAATTATGCAAGCTAATATTCGCACTGAGGACATGGTTGTTTCTCTAAGTTGAAATTGACTATGTGGAATTTTTTATGAAGGGACCTGCTAATCCCCATGTTAATGTTTTGGCTGGACTTACTCAGAGGAAATTGATATAGCTTTGATTTTTCCAATCGCCTCCACGTTATCTGACCTGTCCCTTGATTAATAACACAGCCGACTTATCTCCCTTCTGTTACATATGTTTAAAGCCACACTGAAATATTCCCAGTACAGAAATAATATATATATAAAAAAGAGACGATGTATGGCAGACCCTTCTTTGGATGTGTGTCCCAAGTAGAAGATTAAGATTAAGAGATCTTTGATTTGTCCCACAGTGGATACATTTCAGTGTTGCATCACCAGTTATAGAACAGTAGGAACTAGGCGCACACAACTTTAACTCTATACTCTATAAAAAAAAAATCTCTAACTTCAGCCTAATAAAGAAGCAAGTATAAAATCAGTAATTTTAGCATGATAAAGCAGCAAGTATAAAATGCTGTTTATTAGTGCAAGAAATATATAGTTGTATGTATTAATCTGTACATGTTAATAGCATGAGAGTCTGGGACAAAGTGACAAAAGGAAAGTGACAGTGGACACATGCAGCCCGCGAAAATTCAATTTGGTAGACGTTAACCAAATTTACCCCCTCCAGGCCGGCTCTCATCCCCAGCCTATCGCTCAGCAGACGCCCCCTTCCAATCATCTGTACCGACTCGCAGCCGCATAAAAACGGAGCAACTCCCACTACCGGCCTCCTGAAGCCTCGCAAGCTCCTGCAGCCTCGCAAAGAATCGTTCTGGAGGAATCGCTTTTGTCTACTCACGCTTACTCGTGCGTGTCCCTGCTGTCCTCTGTCTTGCTGCGTGTGGTCTGCTCCTCCTGTGGCTGCACATGCTGCGGGTCTCGTGCTGTGGTCCGTGGGTCTTTGCCGCTCTCCTCCTTTGCGGGCTCTTTCCGCGGGTTTGCCGCTGCTTGTCTCGTCGCGGCCTGCTGCTACATACGGCCGGTCTAGCCCGGTGCGGTGGGAGCCGTGTGCATCCCTGCCTCCTTGTGCCGGTACGGTGTGGTCCCGTCGTGTTGTCCCTTGTCTTCTGGCGCCGTGGGTAAGTATGAGATCCGCGGACGGTTTATTCCCCTCGCTTTGTACTGCAGGCTCAGTTGGCCCCGTGCTGGTGGGCAGGCTTCAGTTTAAAGCCCTCGCATTGGTCTGCAGGCTCTCTTTAACCAAGCTCCGTTAAATCTTCACTCTGACTGCAAGCTCCGTTTAATCCCTCACATTGGACTGCAAGACCTCAGTTTTAATCCCTCTCATTGGACCGCATGCTCTCAGTTTTAATCCCTCACTTTGGCCTGCAGGCTCTGTTTAAATCCCTCTCTGGACTGCAAGCGCTGTTTAAATCCCTCACATTGGACCGCATGCTCTCAGTTTTAATCCCTCACTTTGGCCTGCAGGCTCTGTTTAAATCCCTCCCTGGACTACGAGCTCTGTTTAAATCCCTCTCTTTGGACTGCAAGCGCTGTTTAAATCTCTCTCGGACTGCGGCTCCCAAAATGAATCCCTTACATTGGTCTGTGAGCTCTCAGGTTAATCCCTCACGGAACTGCTTATATCTGGAAATGCCTATATCTGGAAATGCTTATATCTGGAAATGCTTATAGCTGGAAATGCTTATATCTGGAACTACTTATATGGAACTGCTTATATATGGAACCGCTATATTGGAACTGCTCATATGGTACGGTTATACCTGGAACTGTTATGCAGTACATGGAACTGCATATATGGTACTGCCTATATCTGGAACGCTATATTTTAAAAATAAATAAATGAATAAATAAATACATATAAATAAATATAAATAAACATAAATAAATAAATATAAATAAATAAATAAATGAATAAAAAAAAAAATAATAATAATAATAAATAAATAAATAAAAATAGTTTAAACTCCTCACTTGGACTGCGGGCTCAGTTAATCCCTCACTTGGACCGTAAAACCTGTTAAATCATTTGGACCGTAAAAATCCCTCACACTGAACAGCTACAACAACATTCTACTGCCGTGGCTTTGATACAGGATCATTGCTGTTTTTATCTACGGACGCTGCAGCTGCTGCTGCTGCTACTGCTGCTGCTGCTTCATACGGCTACTACTGCTGCTGCTGCTGCTCCATACTGCTACTGCGCTACTACTGCTGCTTCATTTACTTGCCATCTCTCTTCACTTGCATCTCTTTTACTGAAACACTGATCAGCTACGACAACATTCTACTGCTGTGGCTTGATACAGGATTATTACTGTAATCTCTAAGGATGCTGCTACTGCTGCTGCTGCTGCTGCTGCTGCCGCGGCTTGATACAGGTTATCGCGTTATTATCTGAGGTACTGCTGCTGCCGCTGCTGCTACCGCTACTGCTGCAACCCACTCTCTCAGAAGCTTATCCTGTTTCTAATGGATGCTGCCCGGCTAGTATGCCGCGCCGCGCTGGCCTCGTACCTATGCTCCCAGGGTCGCTTCGGCGGTCATGCTTCATCTCTCTACCTAATCTTCTGATTCTATCAGATGCAGCCGGCCGAGTAGCTGCGCTGAGCCGTCAATCGGACTCCTAATCAAAGGCATCCATACCTGTATTCTTCACTCTTCTGATCGCAGGCTCCCCCATCGTGCTGCCCATCCTGCAGCGGCTCTGAGCGGCACTGAACTCTGGCTCGTCTTCCAAGTACATGTCTGCCCTCCTCGCAGCATCTTCCTGCTCGCCTTCTATGACTTCTCTGCATAAGCGTCCACTACTGCTCGCTCAACCTTCATGCGGTCCGAGACGCGGCTTCCCGACCATCCTACTATCCTGATTATCTACTCTCCGACCCAAGATTCTAAGCGTAAGGGCGCCTGCAACATCAATGGCCCTCTCCGACATGTCTCTGCCCCTACAGGTCTCCGCTTCTACACGGACGTGCCCCTTCCGTGGGTTTTGGGGGATTCTTCCAGGACCATTGGGTTGCCGGGCCGTGGCCGCTACTTCCACCAGAGCATCTCCTCTGCCCTACACGAGATATTCCCAGTGGTCGTGGCCTGCGCGCCGTGGAATCACACGTGGCAGAGAAAGAGGATCTCTGTCATGCGCGATAATCTCGACGTAGTGGAAGCATCACACAAAGGTCGCTCTTTTTCACCCAACATAATGTCCCCTGACCCTTTCAACCTTCATCTCAAACATTCAAAGACCAAGGCGCCTGCAACATAATAATAGCTCGCTCCGACACATCTCTCTCCAGACAACCTTCCCATGACAGCAACCTGGTTCAGAGCTCAACTAAGATCCCTACTGCTCCTCTGCAATTTGTCTCCCCAGCTCTATACAGCCCACTCCTTCAGGATAGGCGCTGCCACGCGCGCGGCCTCGCTGGGGCTCCCCCACCTCTCCAACAGCTGGGGTGCTGGTCCTCTTCGGCTTTCTCCGCCTACATCAGCCCAGACGCGTCCGCCATCCTGGCTGCACAACGCCTACTGGCTTCCTCGCAAGCTCCCAGCAAAGCAATACGAAGCAAAGTAAGTGAAGCAATAAGATTCTGGTGGCGGCACGCACTTCTCAAACACTCTCCGCTGCCGCAGCGTCTGACGGAACGTGATGCGAACGCTCACGTTCCCAGCGCGCAAAAATAACCCACGATGCATTACACTCGCCTCCGCTCTCGGAAAGGAGATCTCAACGGACCGTTATTTCTCACCCCCGATCACCTCCCAACGTCATCCAACGGGTTCAGAGCCCAACTAAAGTCCGTACTGCTGCTTTGTAACTGTCTCCCCATCTCTACGCAGCTCACTCCTTCCGGATAGGCGCCGCCAGCAGCCGAGTATCCGCAAGTATTGATCACAGTAGATAGCGGTCACAGCATATAGCGATAGCGGTCACAGCATATAGCGATAGCGGTCACAGCATATAGCGATAGCGGTCACAGCATATAGCGATAGCGGTCACAGCATATAGCGATAGCGGTCACAGCATATAGCAAAAAATGGTTAGCAGCATTGCGCTGGCGGTCACAGCATAGCGATAGCGGTCACAGCATATAGCGATAGCGGTCACAGCATATAGCGATAGCGGTCACAGCATATAGCGATAGCGGTCACAGCATATAGCGATAGCGGTCACAGCATAGCGATAGCGGTCACAGAATAGAGTAGAGTAGTCACGACGTCTGTCCCCTCCAAACCAGGCTTCGAAAACTCCATCAACACGCAGCCTTTTTGGGGATTGTGCGCGCTCATCGCAGGAGCCTTTCCGATCCGAAGGCCGCACCGGGACCTAGGGCGCCAAACCTCCTTTCATAAAATACTCAACTTCCTGTTTCTCGTCTCTCCAAATTGAAATGCAGCCCGCGAAAATTCAATTTGGTAGACGTTAACCAAATTTACCCCCTCCAGGCCGGCTCTCATCCCCAGCCTATCGCTCAGCAGACGCCCCCTTCCAATCATCTGTACCGACTCGCAGCCGCATAAAAACGGAGCAACTCCCACTACCGGCCTCCTGAAGCCTCGCAACCACCGCCTCCCCTCCTCCTCCTATTCACCCTGCCTCCAATCTGCCTCCAACCTGCCTTCAATTTCTTCCCGCTGCCAAATGCCGCCACCAGTGCCTAGGTCCCGGGGGATTGTGCGCGCTCATCGCAGGAGCCTTTCCGATCCGAAGGCCGCACCGGGACCTAGGGCGCCAAACCTCCTTTCATAAAATACTCAACTTCCTGTTTCTCGTCTCTCCAAATTGAAATACAAATGACTTAGTAATATGTCAAAGACTTAACCATAAGTACCAGTGATAACACCAGTAATTATACAGCAAGTACCAGGTACTTGCCATAGGAACTGGCCCATAATAAGACAAAGGACTTAACCATAAGTACCAGTGATAATACCAGTAATTATACAGTAAGTACCAGGTAGTACCTGGTACTAGCCACAGACAAAGGACTTGGCCACATACAAATGACTTAGTAATATGTCAAAGACTTAACCATAAGTACCAGTGATAACACCAGTAATTATACAGCAAGTACCAGGTACTTACCATAGGAACTGGCCCATAATAAGACAAAGGACTTAACCATAAGTACCAGTGATAATACCAGTAATTATACAGCAAGTACCAGGTACTTACCGGTAAGTACCATGTACTTACCATAGGAACTGGCCCATATTAAGACAAATAACTTCAATACAAGTACTTATGATAACACCAGTAATTATACAGCAAGTACCAGGTACTTACCATAGTACTGGCCCATATTAAGACAAAGGACTTTAACAAATTTGACCAGCATCTAGTGTGTGTATCCATTATTTTAAACCGACATGCAAACACAAACATGGTGTAAAAGGATAGTTGAATAGTTGTGAGCCCACAACGGTGTAGACTTTGGTTCAGTTTTAGTAAATTTGCCAAGTTCACATCTCTGATGAGCATAAATCACATCAAAAGCACACAATGACCACACGCCTCGCTGACCGCGATTGCTCATAAAAGCGAGCGCAGAGCACGCATGGGGACATGAGCACCTACCTGGTCAGTTAAGCCTCCACCAAACGGTAAATTATAGCTATCCGTTACCTTTATAGGTTGGCTTGCACTCACATTTCATGCCGCTATTGTCCAATACTAATTATCATTGGAAAACCTACATTAGATTCGGTGCTCATGTCTCATGCACAGGTGCGCTGCGTCAATGCAACTTTGTAGCGTAGGCTGATGCATTAGCCCGCTGCCCATCACTACTTCATGAATCCAAGCGGCAATAAAGGTAAACATGCAATTTAGTGTATTGGCCTACTGTCCGTGGCTCAACCAGTGCAGTTTATGCCCTCCCCCCTCCTGTTTTTATATTGCAGATTTAGATGAGTCATGTGAATTATATTTTCCCACGTCAAAATGGTGAATTTCCATGAAAGGCGACAGATTTGCATGCATGTTTGATGCATGCTCTGTCTGATTCTTCTGCTTTTGATGACTGTTGTCAGCCAGGGGAAAAGAGCACTGGCTTGTGGACTTTAGAAAACCATTCAGTCATCATTCTTCACTCCACCGCCATGGCATTGTTCAAAGTTTGCCTCTGCAAGAAAAAGGTAAAATACATGTTGAAAAATTATTAGCCAGGACTGTAGCCAAGATTTTACAAATACTAAGGTTCAGTTCCTGTGCTCATTAAACATTTACCTTTACCTACAATAAATAAATCCATGGCTACAACCATGCATTTATTAACAGCATGTGGACATCATTATTACTTACTTTTTTTTGTGCTCATTGTTGTTGTTCTCTTGACCTGATAATTAAAAGCAGAACATGTGTTAACAACCTCGACTTTATTAGCATATTGATATTTAATATTGTTAATCTGATCAAGTTTTTTAGAAAGTTTGCATTAGCGACAATGACAGAACGCGCTGAGCATTCTGAGGCCTACTTTTGTAAAGTGTCCTGACTGGTTCATTGGCCCACATTCACACGCGGTCTTTCAAACACAGACTGAAGCCAGTTGGGTAACACTACTACTATAGTAATATTATGTGCTTTGCTACATAGACAATTCGTTTATGCTCTCATATCATTGTGCTTTTGGTACAATCATAGTTACTGTCTGTGTGTAGAGACATGGTCTCCGTTGTTTGTGTTTTTTATGCCTTACTTGCTGTGGCAGGGTGCAGCTGACATGTCGGCTCCAGTGCTGTGAGCTCACAGTACTATTGCATGAAAGGTGGCACACGGTTGGTCCTCCCTCTGTCTCTATGTCCAAGTACATATGCCATCCTTTGGCCGCCGTCCTCCTCTACAATCTGCGCCACCTCCCATGATGCACATTGATGTCAAGAGAAGAACAATATAATATTAATATACACATATGTATGGATTATTCAATACAATTTGAAACGGCATACATTTGTAAATTACGGTCAAGAAACAAAGTAAGTCACGTAAAAGATCAAATCAAAACACTACTTTTATTCAATGGTATTTGTGTTGATATTATCTACATTTCTAATTATCAGAGTGGGGGTATTACATGGCAATACTTTTGGTCGTGGTCTTCAAACACCACTCATTTTCAACTCAACACAGAGTCACACACCATATCTCTTCATTTGTGTTCTCTTTAATCCGTGTTACTCCGACTATCTGTGAATAAATGACTAATTTGCGCACTTTCAACAACTCTTGTCTCCCCGTTTTGTTCCAAAAATACATTTCTGCACACTACATTTTAGATAATACCAGCACGATGGATAGATGCATTAACGCACATGCGCGTTAGCCTCCCGCGTAAAATTTGAATTACTACACTACAAGCAGTATGCAACGATTACAATTGAACATAAATCTAACCCTTCCGTTATATTACGCAAACATTTTCATTTATGACAGTCCTTCGGCATTTACAGTAGTAAACATACCACTAACGCTCCGCTTGCTGAACTCGTACCATATTATTGCACGCATGGCTAAACTGCCACCTACAAATCACTGTAACAACTTACGAATCACAACTTGACAAACTGCCTGCATCGTAGCAAGCATAAACATGTGGCTTTTACATTCATATCTATTCGACACCGGTGTATCCACCGGGGAATCAGCAGCATGATAATGGCGTCTGGTAGCTAAACGGCTAACGCTACATAGCCATGGGCCACTTAAAAGTTATCCCACACCTTTGACAAAGGCGAAGGTCATTATAGTTTAGACTTACAAGTGAAATTACAACATCGCATGGCCTATGTCTGTTTTGCACCTTTACCTTTCTTTAAGCTCTCTCCATTCGCCAATACCTTCCCCAGATGGACTCGTGGGAGCCCGCTCCCTCACGGTCCGAATCTCAGACAAGGGTCTTCTCTGCTTTTTCCGCTGGCACTGACATGTAATTAACCTTACAAATGTCTGTGTAGGTTTCTGAACACGACCGTGCGCACCTACAGCACTCACGATGATCGGACATTAGTCTCGTCTTGGATGTCTGTACAGCAGGTTGTCACCCCGCGAGAACGAGGGACACTGCTACATGTATCCGGCTCGGGGGGCATGTCGTGAAACCATCTGAAATTATCAATGGTTACAAAGTAATTCGCGCAAGGGGGCCGAATAATATGCACGCACCCATTTCAGTTTTTTATTTGTTAAAAAAGTTTTGAATTATCCAATAAATTTCATTCCACTTCACGATTGTGTCCCACTTGTTCCTGGCGTCCTGAGGTCATGGGTCTGGTGAGAGACACACAGTCGCTGGGACTGGAAAACGTGACTTCTGTATCTGGTGAGAGTTGTTTCTTGACTGCTATAACTCTGCTCTCTGCTCTAACAAACACATTACAAAATCGTATTGTACACCAAGCTAACTGTGTAAGCACTCTGAGTCAGCTGTTACTGCAGCAGGAGGTTTAGTAGCGTTTTTTTGTTTATGGTCTCTGAGTCTGTTTGTATCGGCCGGGCTGGGTTACTACTGTTTGGCCTTGTCTGTCCACTGAGGTATACTGTATGTGGAAGGCATGGGCTGACAAATGCTGGAAAATGGGTAGTAATCTGAGGGAGCGAGGAATGGAAGGAAATTGTACAGGCATTACAATAACTTTTTTTTATGACCAGTAGTCTTTTTGAATATGGGCCAAAAAACTATATGATTGACTGAATATAGTTTTTTTGCCACAGCTCAGAGATTCTATACGAGAGAAAGAAAGGCTCTTCTTCACACAATGCAATGTCATTTTCGCTTCCTCAGTTCTTCATATGGTGGGGAAAAAACGCATGGATTCAAATTGGTCCTATTCGTATTTTGTAAAACTACATTATACCTATGTAAATGCTTTTTTAATTAACATGTGCACATAGTTGCGATGCATGTGATATTTCTCAGTAAACAGACAAATATAAATATTGAACTGCAGTAATTTGGAGTAAACTTTTCTCAGCACAGGTGGAAGTGGAAGATATTTAACCTTTTTTCCTTTGATTCTCTTTAAAGGTGCAATACACATCTCCTGGTAGTTATTTTGCTTGGAATGTTCCAGAGTATAACTTTTATTCTATCAACATTAGAGACAAGCAGGTAAACTCACAAGCCATATTGGGACGTCACGCCATTTGGAGCAGCCATTTTGACGGTGTAGAAATGCAGTAGCGAGATTTTCCTATCATGCCGGAGCGATGCTGTGCAGTTGGATGCGACCAGAAACGTGATCAGACAAAAGGAATATCTTTATACCGGGTGCACGGAGGAGTTATTTGTTCATGTTTTCATGACAGAATTACAAGTACAATAAGCCTTCAGTGCCTGTCACCTCTGTGTAGAGAAGCTAGCCGAGCTAGCCACTCTCAAACAAATACCAATCAATCAATCAACACCGTTAAATGTTAATCAGAGAATACAGTACACATCCCTAACGCAAATGCACGGATGTTTTCAGAATTATTTGTTAACGTTTTCATGACAAAAAGACTGTTTTAATGAAACAAAAAGCGATCATGATAAACCCGCAAGTAACCATTAACATGAAAGGAACATTTTAGGACACATTTGAAGAGGATCTCATTATGGATTTAGGTTCGGTATATAAATGAGTTCCTCACCACTGATGTTCAGAATTCTTTGTTCAGTTTTCATGTAGTTCCAGAGAATTTTTGAACTAGCTAGCTTAGCTCCATTGCTGCGGAGTCGGCGGACGGATACCGTCAAAATGGCTGACACGCGGCTATGGGTCACGTGACTGGGAGATCCCTATACTGTATCTGTGGAGAGACGAGCCGACCCACTCTCCAAGCAAAGAAATACATCTCCATGACAACATGAATGCACACATAGGGGCATTCATACAGGTATAGTTGTATACTTGAGCTTAGATCTTTAAGCCCAAACATCAATTCAATGACATTGTATTTATTATCTTATCTCGGATTACTTTACAAAACCGTCAAATTTGCCAACACTGATCAGAGAATCAAACAGTTAAAAAACAATAAATGTACTGATGAAAAACACATAAGTCCATAAAGCATTGGTCCATTATGGATGACCTGTCTTTAGGCGGGCATAGTCCCTACCAAAAGAAACATTTGTTGTGCCATGTTATGACGACAGTCTGTCCCAGGGCAGCTGACTACAGTTGTAGTTTATCACCACCGTGTAAGTAATGAAAGAATAATTACATTTGAAGTGTCTTTGAGTGTCCAAAAAAGTGCTGTATCAATTATAATTATTATCAATATTATAATTGCACAAAAGGCACTCTTGCACAGCTATTCCAATTTGGATTTACTGCAAATGGCAATTAAATAAATGCATAATGGAAAATGATAATGGCAAATAGATAAACATATCTTGAACAGACATCATTAACCTTTAACATGTTGGCACACTTCTGTCTTTTGCACAATCTGAGTGATCCTATCCATGCCAAAGTGACATTTAAATTTCTCCAGTGTGAGATAAATAAAATCTATCCTATCTTATCTTATCTTAAACCAAATCTGAAAAGTCTTATAAAAGATCCATTGATACTGTCTGTCTAAACCAAGAAAAGCATAGTTAATTTTTGACTTTGCTTGAATGTGTACAGAAACACTGAAATGTCCCCTCTGTGGCATTAATACGGTTTATCTCATCTTATCTACAAGCTGGTAGAGGACCCCAAGTTGCGCAATGCAGTTTTATGTTACTAATTTGATCCATGTGCAGAGGCCTGGTGTGAGACTAGGTGTGAGACAGACTGTAGCACACGTTCTACTCAGAGAAATGAAGAGAGATTAGAAGTGTTGGTGGCCCCACTGAACACGAGCTCTGAGGAAAATGAATTACGTTCCGCTTTTATCATATGTTTTACAGCATGCGGCGCACAAGTGCACTGGAGCTCCACGTGTTTATCATCCGCCATGCCAATATGTTGTGCTGTGATGAAGAGATACAACTTCTGCTTTCAGGACCACCACTTACTGTACTGTATGCGGCAGATTGGGGCACTTCATTAGTATCATTCAAGACCGGAGAACACAGAGACGGTGCCTATAGATTGTGAGGACGAAACAATTGTTTGCACCAATGTCATTGATATGATTGTAAAAAACAAATTCACATGAACACACACAGAGAGACATCAAGCAGACGCACACACACACACTCACACATATAGATTCAGGACAACAATGCAATCTAAACCAAATACATATACAATCTGCACAAACAAATTTTGAAATCGCTCACAAATTCATAAAATCTATAGTTCCTTGTTGTAAAAAAAGTTTGGTTCTATCACTAGTTTTCATAAGCATGTATTTTTCTTTGTCAAAGCTTTAGATCAGAGAAATAATGTTTTTGTTCTCAAAATGTTGCTTATGTAACGCACTACGGGGCTAAGGGTCTGACCGTTTGTAGGGTAAGCATCAGAAGAAGGAACGATAAGGAGCCCAGGAGTGTGAATAAAACACATACACAGTTAATAGCTTTTTTGGGGAAAATAATATGTATTAATGTTGATATATATATATTGTTATATGTGATCAAAAGGTTGTATAATAATAATAATAATAATGAAAATATAGTCAGCAGACACACGCACACATGTACCAACCAAAGCAAAATTCAAACCAAAGTGTCCCTTTCAAAGAGAGTAAAGTAAATAAATTATATTGTTCACAGTTCTGTCAAGGTAAGTTCAGTCAAAGTAAGTTCAGTTCAGGTAAGTGTTATTGTTCCAATGCATTTGTAATCCGTGTGGAATGCGTATTGTAATCCAAGTTATCGAGTTCCAGAGTGGTGAATCAAGTTGAAACAATTGTTCCTACCACGATGATGCGGTGGGTGACAGGTTCGGGGTCGTTAGCTCGCCATCCAGTGGTTACATTCAGTAAAGCAGTGCAGTTCAGTCAGTGGAGGTGGGGGAAAAAAAACCTGACCTGAAACAGGGTCAGGAAAAACCCATTAATTAGCTTTAGAATTAAATTAAAATAATATTAGCACAGAAATAGACCATTGCTGCTAATATATTAGATAAATAAACATTAGGTCATATCTCATCATACTACCATTAGGTCATAATGATAAGAACATAAACATGTCAATATTCACAGTGCAAAAACACATACATTCAATAGTCTCAATTATTCAAGGTAAAGTGCACTTCAAAGTATAAATCAATCCGTCACAGAGCTCTTTATGACATTAATCAAAATATACAGGGTTCAATAGGGATTGTTGCGCAACAGGGTAGTGTTCAGGGATTCAAATTAGCTATTGCCGTATGGGCTACTAGTGCAAAAGTAACTAAAGTCTTTCAAACAGCCGATTAAACATGAACTAGCGCATTACTTTGGTAGTAGTGCACATGGCAGGGAGTTCGGCTGGAGGCTTAACAAAAAGAGAGCGGCGTATAAACTTAAATAGCCGCTTGTAGGACGGCTTCCCGTCTTGTTTATATGCTATTGTTAGCATTAGCATTCAACTAGGGTTCAGTTCGTGGTTCCAGAGAAACAACGGTGACTTTTAAACGCAGGGGTGTCTTGACTCACCGTTGAGTGGAAGATTAGGTGCAAGAATCAGGGTGATGGTTGCATGATTGAATCCAGAATCCAAAAGGGTTGTTTCAGCAAGAAGCCGGCAGTGTAGACAACGCTGGAGGAGCATCTGTCAAACTGGATATGTTGTTGCGGTACTTAAGGGAAGTTGTTCCAAATTAAAACCGGAAGTGGTCATGTGACATGGGTTACACTTACAAGACATCATCCAGCCCCTATGGACCAATGGCTCTATGTGCTTTTCATTGTTACATATCCTGTTTGAATATCTGATCTGTGTTGGCGAATCAACAGCTTTGTAAAGTCCTCAGAGAAGACAACTGTTGGGATTTGGGGCTATACAAAAATACATTGAATTGAATTGAATCCCCAAAGCAAAGAGAGGAGACTAAATACTATGCGCTTTGGGCTTCGAGCTGATTGGCTGAGCAAAAGTGGTCTTCTCTTTTCCCCTAGAGCTCTTAAGATGTGACAGGCCAAAAAATGCATTCATGTGAAAATGATTTTGAGATGGATTTTATTACATAAGTCATTTTTTGTGATTTGCAAGTTTTAGCTTAGTTCATCACAATAAAATACTAGATTTTCATAGAAGACTCATTTCTGACAGTAAATTATAACACCTGCAAAAATTAACACTATATGGAAAAAGGAAGGAATAATTTTACAGCGGCATAGTTGTGAAAATGAGGTTGATGAGAATGTGTGTAATCCGTGTCATATTGTTAAACTTTGCCTCTGTAATTTGTGGTAAAACATATAGCCTCCCCCCGGGAATAAGAATTGGGCTGATAATTAAACGATCACCTATGCACGGAAACTGGTCTAACCTCAATTACCGACACTTCAACATGACTTTCACATGCACTTATGGAAATTACAGCCCTTACCTCGGACTATTCTCCGAGAAAATAGACTGAATGTGAGAGAAATGAGAATAATCAAATGCTAATCAGGTAATTTACTTGTGTAATGACCTTTCGGCTGTGGATGGTGATTAAGGCAGACGAGTTGAGTGCATAGATGACATGACAGAGAGCAATAAAAGGAGGCACCATATTCATCTGTTGGTTTAAACCCCCACTATATAAATACAATTAATACATGCAATATCACCTCGACCCTGGCACATCTTAAATCATACATTATAACTCATATAAGCATTCAAGGCTCCACTTTGTTTATTTCCCATATATCTGACGGCTGGACCTAATTCATAATTTGGTTTTATTGCACATTTGGGTCTTTTGCAACAGTATTCCAATATGGTTTTACGGCAAATGGCAGACAAAATGAATCTGAATCTTATGAAAATTAAAAAAAAAGAAATCACTTTTTAAAACCCACTCTTATAAAACAGCTTTTAACTGTTAGTTTTAAACTTCACATTTTGTATTTTACTGTTCCACTCTGTCGTTGTTTTGTCTTCTTGTGTTGCTCTGTCTGCTTTGTCCTCCTGTATCTACAATTCTATCTAAATATTAGATAATGTCTTTGTATTATCATGACTGTTTTATTGTTATTATGCTTATTGTTATTATTTTGATTGATAATAACTTAAAGACTGGGGAACATACATCCTTCATACCACAAACAGTAGAAATACTAACAGTATTAAAAAAAAACGTCTGAATCTATTTTACATTCCTACTTTACTCTATATTACTACAGAAAATGCAACAGTTACTTCCTCATTTCCCACGACTTGCAGACATCAGCTAGCACCAACCCCAATAAATATGTTTATGTCTGTCAGTGAGTCCTTTGGCTCTCCAAGCTGTTGCATAATTAAACCTACACGACTTTGCAGCAGAGGGGTGGGAATGCGACCAAATTGCAATCTTGTACGGTTCAATCTTCTCGCTCTAAACAATCAAAATATAGAGCCATAAAGTATAATCCACCTGATAAAGACCAAAGAGGCTTTATGTGAAGCTGTGCTAATAGCGACGGCATTTGTAATTAAACCCATAATAGAATTTAAAGAGTCTGTTGGAAGATCTAATCAGCGCTATTCATATAGAGCTCCACTTAGTAATCAAGCTGTTATTGTATAGTGGAATGATGGACCTGGTCTCTTAATATAAACTGTAATTGCTTTAGTGCCATCTGCTGGTTTGTTTTGGTATTTTAGTGAAGGTGTTGATTGGAAGTGAATTATTCCCACATTCCGCAATATAGACTGTGTCCTAAAACAGTGGTCCCATTTTTTTACTGAGCCACGGCACGCAGGATTAGGTCAGAAAATAAAACGGTTCATTTGCAAAAAACGATTTGTCCGTTTTAATAATTTCCCAAAACGTTTTTTAATCCTAGAGCGACAATCTTCAACATAAAGATTGATAAGGATTTTAGTATTTCATTAAAACACATATTATGCTAAATTAAGTTATACATGGGCTATATGAGTATGTTCACAGTAAAGTGACAATTGAAGTATCTGGACTTTAAAAGGTCATAACTTAAAAACTAAAATTACTTTCATAGATTGGAAAAAAGATTTCAAACACAGACAGATTGAAGAGATAGTGTGGAAAAAATCAAAAGGAAAGATTGACTGACATTAAAATGTTTAGCAACATTTTAAACGACCAAATGAGCCTCTGATTGGACCATTCTACTGTGACTCCAGTTACATAGAAAATAAAATGTCCTCAGTCTGAAAAAGCAGAAGATGAAATCCCACAAGATTTGCATGGTTAACACAACAGAAGGAAATCACTTGATATAAAAAGGAATCGTAAAAAAATTAAAAATAATTAATGAATTAAATGACCCCTGAAAAATGTATAACGGACGTGATGAGGACGGTCCTCTTTTCTCTAAAAATTAAACTTGAGAAAAAAAAAAATGTGGTCTGTTTTCACATTTAATTGCTTGACAATATGAAAGTATCACTTTGCATCTACTTTGTGTAAAAAAATAGAATCTCTGAATCAAATGTGGACATCTGAAAATACCTATCAAACTTCCACAAAGCTCATTCCGTCAAATCATCACGTCCGTTACATAAAATAAACAGGGCCGATATAGGAAACTTGTCTAATGTATAAAACAGTTATGTTCTAGCAACTTCTAATGGACAGAGGAGGTGCTTGGAAACATGAAAAACATAAAATATCTTCTGATTATTAAAATCAAATTTTTGGCCTTTTGTCACACTTTTGTGCCCTTTAGTGTGAACAAGCCCATATACAAAGTGTTGAATGTGGCACCATATTTGGGTATATAGGGACTTTTCAGCACAAACTGGTGGGGAATCTGGCTGTTTCCATTCCCTTCTTCATTCTAGCAAAAATGAAACTGTGTGTGAGTGTGTGTGCGTTTGTATGCCTGGATGTGTGTGAAACTTGCCACATGCCAAGAGCAAATACACATCTGCGGGGCCAGGACCAGGACCCATCATGCTTTATGGCAGGGAGCCGAGGCCAACAACAACTTTACCTTGATTCCACTCATTCATGTGTTGAACTCATTTCTATAAAGTTTCCATCCATCACATATATATCTCCCTCTGTATGTGTCAATATGAGAAAACCGCTGGTCCGTTCCACCGTGCATTGTTTACGTACACCTGTATACCTCTGCAGATCTGATGCCCTTCCCTGCTTCCCGGGACTACCGCTGTCTCCCACCTCTGACTGACATTACTTGATTTGGTCAAATGTTGCCCCGGAGTCTTGCCGCTCCAGCCGCCCATCTCTTCCTTTACCTTGTCTGCTCTATCGTGTTGGATTCCGGGAAAAAAAAGTGAAGAGAGATATGCGTGGGAGCAGCGTGAAAACAAAAGGGAGACTGGAGCTGCTGGTGTGGGTGTGTGAGCGAAACCGTAGTCTATCGCTGTGACCTGTGCATCTCACAGTTTGCTGGAACTTTCTCAGTTTGATGCTTTTTAACTCAAACTTTTGACTTTTTGTGCGTGTATCTTTGATGTGCATAGTTACTGCCAAATTGCTGCAAGCTTTGACTGGAAATCTACCAAAATCCTTTACCAGGGCAGAGACTTTTCACAAAAACTATGCTTGAACAGAATTGTCAAAAAAAAACAAAAATACAACCAAATGTTTGTGTGTACAGTATGTTAGTTAATCTCCAGTCTCCAATGAGTCCACTGTGACTATTTATGATTTTAGTCCCATCTGTGATTTTAATGTTTAAAGGTTTTTAATTTTTGTGATTTTATTTTTAATGTTTTTAATATATCTTGTGCTCTTAATGTGTTTGATTTATGCATGATGTGATAGGGAATGTGAAGCGCTTTGCGTTGCCTTGTGTAGGAAAGGCGCTCTACAAATAAACGTTGATTGATTGATTGATTGATTGAGTTTAGTTGTTAGTGCCAAGGACTTATTTTGGGTCCTTCAAAACAATTGTCGTCAAAGAAACCAAGATATCATTATTGATTATACCTAGAATAGTTTCAGAGCTCACTTCTAAATCTTTAATGTATAGCGGAGGATTTTCTTCTTCAATTATATGAGTATTCTTTATTTAGATAGAACTTTTCAACGACCAGAGTCACAAAGGAGGAAACCCACGCAGACACGGGAAGAACCTGCAATCTCCACGTTCTGACTGGGATTCAAACCCAGGGCCTTCTCGCTAAATGAATGTGTTGTATGTCTCCATCTTTGATAATATCAGAATTTTCCAGCACAAACTGGTCAGCAATGAATCCCAGTCAAACTCCACGTTCTGACCGGGATTCGAACCCAGGACCTTCTTGCTTAGAAGCCTGAAATATCCTCAAGACTATTTGTTCTCCTAATTGCCAATCATTCTGGTGATAAGTGACAAGAGGCCGTCGTACGTGTTAGTATGAGCGGGCGGTTCTTTCCTAAAATTCTGGAATATCTTCCCCTATCACTTTCAACACCATCCCCTACGCTTAAATATCTTCCACTTTCTTGGCCAAAAACCCCTCTGTTCTAAAATCTATCCCCCTTTAAGATTACCAAATGACTTCTGGATGGGTGTCAAAACCTCTAAAAACCGATCCCAGATGACCGTTGGAAGCGCCAATCAAATTAAAAATCCCCAATGCACAGAAGCATAACAAGTGTTGGACTTTCTGGAAACATTAAGGTTGATTTTAAGGTCCCTGACTATTGCCATGAAGCTGTTAAATTCAGTAATCTCACAGTGCCTCTGGTGAAGAACTACCCTCTCTAGTCAGGACCAGCATGAGTCACTCCAGAGACTCAGTGCTCCGACTTCATTTATTACTTTGTCATAATTAAGAACAGCAAATTCTCAGCATGCTTTGCAGTTTTTATTCACAGGGAGGATGGCCAAAGGAAAATGGCATGATAAAATGTGAAATGAAGGCTATGTCTAAGCAGTGGGAGTGCAGAGTGGATGTGGAGACAGAAACGCTCAGGGATAAATTGTGGTTTGGAGGAGTCGACAGGAGCTGCTGCTGAGGTCCAGTGGTGCTTTACAACGCGGCCCGTGGGACTGGAACACCTCTGTGCACCATCACATTCCATTTCACAGCAAATTCTTTCCACTGCCATTAAACCTCTTGGGCTTTGCCTTATATTAGTAAGAGGGTGCCATTCATCTTGAACACACCTGCATAAATATATACCCATGCACATATAGGACAAGCGCTGTTTTTCATATTAAGATTAAGAGAGCCTTTGTTTGCCCCACAGTGGGTAAATTTCAGTTTTGCAAGTTACAGAACAGTAGGAATGAGGGGCACACAATAAAAATTAAGTTAATATTAAGTGTAGCACAACTATAATCGTAAAACAAATCTCCATTGCCTCGTATTTTGTCAATTTTAAATTTTTACATCTATTATATTTTCAAGATAGATATTTTATACTTTTTATTGACGCTAGAGTTAGATTGTTTTTATTTTGTTTAGTATAGCTATTGTTCACTTAACGTGTGCTGTGTGCTCCTCTTTCCTACTGTTCTTTAACCTGTGATGCAACACCAAAATTTCCCCACTGTGGGACAAATAAAGGATCTCTTAATCATAGGTAGCTTAGTACAGAAACAAAGTAACAGTACACACATATGAGGTATAAACACGTATACTCTATTACAGATATATATATACACATACTCATCTCAATCTTTAATATTGGTGATGATCTAAGACTTTTATTAACATTTATGAACATTGGTCAATCCACTGGTCCAATTATGTGTTATTGAACATCCTACATGTTTGGACCGTTTTATTCTCTAATCTGTTGTTGAGGAATTGGCTCAATTGGATGGTGGCTTATTGGACAGCACTCTTGCTTCTCAGCAAGAAAGTCCTAGGTTCAAATCCCGGACGGAACAGGGCCTTTCAGAGTGGAGTTTCTCCCTGTGTCTGCATAGGTTTCCTCCGGGTACTCCGGTTTCCCCTACCACAAAAAACATGTACAATAGGTCTGGCATGCGCCTCCTGTACTGGCCCCGCTCCCATCTCTGTGTGGAGTGAGAGGAGAAATGCCCACAATTGTAAACCGCTTTGTGACTCTGGTCTGTGAAAGTTGGTATATAAAAAAAGATTACAACTTTGTAAAGTCCTCTGAGATGACTGCTGTTGTGATTTAGGGAAATACAAAAATACATTGGATTTAATTGAATGAACACATTCAAGAGCAAGAGTATTGAAGTAATCAGGCACTAGCTCTGTGGGTTAAAATATTCTTGTACTTGTTAGCTGCATGAGGCTCTGGGCTAAAACTGGGTAAGTAAAATGACAGTGAACACACCTGGTCCCATATTGCACATTCATATATTCAGCTCACATATAATGCTATACACAAGCTGGATTACTGTCATGGACCACTGTCAATCTATATAAAAAAAAAGATATTGCAGATATTGAGTTCCCAAACCACTGCAGATCTCGACCACTGGTTTGACGCCTGGAGCTAAGTTGGAACTATGTATTATTAGTCTCACAGGCCAGCTTCTATCAAACCTTTCATGACCTCTCCACACAAGATCTTACTTGTACGTAAAGGTATAGCTTCCTGTCTGTTATGTATCCATTTTTGTCATATTTTTGAATCTATAAAGCCACACTCAAATTACTATTGGAAAACTATTATGTAAGAATTGCTGGGAAATCTATGTGCAAAATGCTGTGCCCTATGCATTATGGACAAGGTAATGGCATTTTTATAGCAACATAAACTTTATTTCCCATCCAAATGTGTTTATGAATTTGCTGTACAATCACGGTTGTCAACAGAAGTGTTAAGCCTGGGGAGAGAAACAAAGACGAATTTCAATGAATTAAATTACTCTCCTGAACATCAAATTCAACCAACCAACTTTCCGGAGCAACCTTTGCAGAGGGTACCCTTTTGAAATTGTCTTTGCCGTGCTGCTGTTTGGCCTGCTCTACTCTTTGTTAACTCTTCTCGCACGTTGTCTTCAAAAGTAAGCAGTTCAAAAATGTCACCTCAGGACAGCTGTTTGGAGGAATAATACGGACTGATGCTGGCTGGCGTTTCATAGGCCATCTATCAGCTGACCTGTGGCTGTCAGTTGCCGCATTCAAAAGGTGCATTTAAGTCTCTGTCAGCAACTTGGGTAGCGTAGTCTCTAGACCCAAATTGCTTATTCTCAAAGGAAATCCCAGGCGGCGCTTCTTCACTTCACTGAGGTAAGTTGTGTATTTTCCGCTTTTACAAACACGCCTTTGTTCGGCTGCTCTGAATAAAAGGTTGCTATCTGGAAGCACAAAAACTTACCGCACTGCTGACTGTCAGATATAATACGGCCTTTGAAGAAAAGAGTGACTTTTATCTAAAAAAGAGATGAGATAGAAAGAGATATTAACACACCGTTTTAGCACATCACGGCATAAAGTGTCACTATTTTTGTTCATTCATATTCATTCTGTCTTTATCAACATATCACTTAGCTAATGCAATATCACTGTAGTTTTTTCGTAAATTTTAATCTAAATAACTCTGAAAGGTAATATTGGTAAAGGTATTGACAACTAGAAGTCAAAGTGATTGTGTAGTTTGCCAAAACTATTGGGTAATTGACAAACAATAAAAATAAAACTATGTTGTATATTTCGTCTGGCACTTTTCGGCTTTGGTTTGGATTGTATGTGGGTAGAACCTCAAAAGTAAGAGCAAACACAAATACACATAATGACTGAGTATTAACTGGCTTAGGAAGCATCTGTCTCTGGGTGATAATTCAAGCACTTCCCTCTCAATCACAAGACAAAAATATAGCTACCCGAGCTTACTTTGAATCTTATAAATGCTCAATTTGTGAACAAATCTACTATTTGCATGCTTGGAACAAAGGGCCCCGGAAGTCACCATTTGTCTGACTTTTCTGTCTGAAAATCGAAAGATGTTACATAGTTGAACTAAAGACACTTTCCATGATCCAAAATATATCTGCAGGGTTTAAAATATTGTGTTTTCCAAATTAGCTGTATTCAGTCACTGTACCATCACATTTAATATGAAATAATTAATGGTGTTTGTGTATTTTGTGTATTTAGTCATAATGCAATGGACATTAAACATGCTCTTGATAAAACACTGTGCACAGGTGACTTCAATAACCGCAGCAAAAACAAATATAATCTGTGTACACATTAATCATGACAAAACCTAAAATATGATCTGGATCTAAGACGATCATGACATTACTTTTTTGGCCTTTCGCCCAACACTACTTCAGCTGTAAATAAGATTTATACTGCAATCAATGCTGGAATTACATTTGGTTTTCATACTACGTCTCCATCAATACCATTTTGACAACGACATTAATGTAAAGTACTGTGCAAACAGTGAGTTTTCCACGCTCAATGCAGCATCTCAATACACTGTCGTTTTAAATAAAAGCCTTGACGAAGCCTGGCAAATAGGAACGGCCATTCAGTATGTCTGGGATAATTAATACCTCCCGTTTTATTAGAGCCAGTTAAGGATCATTTAGGGAACACTTTTATTAATCTGCATAAGACTTACAGTACAGGGACTCAGGGCTGCGCGAAAGGCCCCTAAATTTCTCAAAGCGATAAAGGCGGGCGGCTGGAGGATCACAGATTTATTGATTTGGCCGCTGTAGAGATGCACCTTCCCATATCCATATAAGCTGTAATATTATTGAGAGCCATTAATCATTGTGACGGAAACAAATTGCGGCGCGGGCATCCTTTACTTACTACTGCAAAAGAAGAGGAAAAATGAGCTGGGGAGGAGGTTGGGGTGGAATATCTGATAAGTGAACACATATGCAATGAAGAGAGAACAGGCCATTTGGCATATTTCAAAGTTAAGAGGCCGGGTGTTCACATGCAGGCCTGTAGAAGAGACACTGTAGATGAATGTTTGCTGAATAATATTGTAATTTGTTTGCACACATTAAACACTAGAACTCCCAGAGCAGTCAATTTGACGGCTTTTTGTTTTAGAAGCGTACTTATTCTTCCAATGTAGGTTTTTGGTTTTCACAACTTTGTGACTTTATTCTGTTTATATAGGTAGTTTATTTACATGTCATTAATTTTATGAGATATTCTCCATCCTGGACTGGTTCTTAGCCATCTCAGCTTGGAGCAAGTGCTGGTTACCATAGGAACACACTGTTTACTTGCAGCAGATAGCATTTAGTTTTGCTATATTTCATATACATTAACCAGTTTTAGCATGTATTACAGATAAAAGCCGAAATGCTTACTACATTTACGGGCGGCACGGTGGCTGAGTGGATAGCACTCTCGCCTCTCAGCAAGAAGGTCCTGGGTTCAAATCCCGGCCGGACCAGGGCCTTTCTGAGTGGAGTTTGCATGTTCTCCCCGTGTCTGTGTAGGTTTCCTCCGGGTACTCCGGTTTCCCCTACCACTAAAAATATGTACAATAGGTCTGGTGTGTATTATTTTTGACATTTTTAGCCCTGGCTGATGGGATGGGGCTATGTTCTGGGCACCTTCACAGGGAGTTGTGCGGAGGAGGAGTCCCTTTAGATGGGCTATCCCTACAAGTGGGTCATGACATTGACTATTTGGATCTCTCCACAGCATGCAAAACATGGTGCCACCAATATGTGAGATTGCACAGATGACAAGCAAATGAAAAAGTAAAGTAGTTTTTTATGCACACCATATTCTATTTTCACTTTTATAACTGTTTGCACCGAGAGCCAAAGCAATTTCCTAGTTTGTTTACTCACAATGGCAATAGACATAATTCTGTTTCTGATTCTGATTCTTAACCTTTTTTTATTTTTAGATCAAAATCCGTCTAGTCATTTCTATCAGCTGTTTGGAGGTCAAATAATGAAGAACCAGTTTACTGCATAGTTCAACTCTTCTATAGTGGAAATTTGACTCTGCAGCTCCTTCAAGAAATGTGTTTTGGATAAACTTTGGGGCATATTTATTCATGTCTTCCCTCTGCCAAATCTTGGTGCGTTGTTGTCAGAATTTCGGAGTTGAAAATCTTTTTGAGTTTCCCATCTCGACAGAGCACATTATTGTTGATTTGTGTTGTTTTGCCAGCAGCACAGTTCGCTCTGAATGTGTGATTCTTGCAGATTCATTTAAACGACAGCACATTACATTGATTGGTATGTTGTACACAGTATTGGATTCCGCCGCCTATGGCTGATTGTATACATTTATTAGCAGTGTGACGTGCCCTGTCTGTGATGGTCTGGAGCATATCTGGAGAATTAGAGTAACTTTCCTGGTTGGTTTGTCTTTTCCTTCTAGTTCTAGTATAAGGCAGGTCTTTGTAAGTGGCCTTCTGCCTTGATAAACGTAGTCTTTGAGATTATAAAATATGTGGCCATAACTGCATGTGAAAGCCATACCCTGTCAGACCTCTGAAGCCAAGCAGGGCAGGGCTGGGTTAGTACTGGGCCAGTAGGCTTAGAAAAGTGTTTTTGGGAAGTTTCGGTTCTTAAACTGCCTGCTTCATTGGCCTAGGTTGACAAGAGAGGTAATAAGCTGAGGGTAAAAGGGGCCGGCTTCGATGGGATGGGCTGCAGCAGATAGCCTACCAGACTGAATTTATACAGGCTGCATTTGATTTTGATTGTGTCTAAATCCCTGTTCGCACGGCAGGACAATTAGGCCGATTAAAGACCCGATTAACCCCTAGCGACAATCTTAAGAACGCTCCGATTTTTGTAAAAAAATTATGATGGATTTTTCTGCCATGTGTGGTGTGTTAAGACACTCTTCGCTCAGAAGGACTTTGGGACTGCTCCAATCTCAAATCGAGGATATCCAACATGTTGGATTGTTTTGGCCTGATTTCTCTTCGTGTGTGGTGTCCTCCGGGGACAGACGAGCACGCTGCCAGTGAACTGTGGCGTGTGGACAATCAGAAGACGAGGTGACAAGGCGGCGAGGAAATACCGGAAAAAAATCATAACAGTCAGTGGCATATGTTATTATAATAGATCCATTGTGGCATGGCGCATAAATATATATAGTCCATGCTCGCGTCCATTTCTTTCATTGGCTTTGACACTTTTTCTCTGTTTAAAACAAACTATCGCCACTGAATCCTCTTTGTCCTCTATGATTGTTTACTCTGAAGTCACGCTTGATCTCGGGATATTTTGTGAGATTTCCGTCTAACCTGGGAATGCTTGGGGGAAATCGGTTTGTGTGTGATGTGTGTGGTTTGCGGGATTTTTCCGTGTGGCTGCGCACCACACACTGTACGACCAAAGTGGTTAGACCCTTGATTTTTTTATCTCCGTGTGTGGGATCTTTCAGGTTAGGAAAATCAGCCGACAATTCCAAAATCGTCTCGTGTGAGCCAGGCTTAAGCTGAAGATAAAAAGGGCCGGCTTGGATGGAATGGGCTGCAGCAGATAGCCTACCGGACTGGAATTACACAGGATGCATTTGTTTTTGATATTGTCACAACATTCTGTTAATGGTGCTATTGTTGCTGGTGAGTTTGTCATTTGTCATTCTATACAGTGTCATTTGGTACCCCAGCTTAACCCTGCTCAAACTTTTCCTTCATCAAAAAGGTCCAACGTTAATTTCAGCTCTGATAATAGCCAGATGGAATTGTATTAAAATGGACAACTGCCATTGCACGTGGGGCAAGATGAACATACATATTTTATACAAGGACAACTTAACATAAAAGAAAGAGGTGCGCGCGTGAAAAAGAAGACAAGAATTGAAGATTCTCAGAGCAACAGACCAGGAGAAGTATACTAGAGTCCTTAAAATCTAAGGCGAGGAGATTATTGTTCTATAAGATTTGCATGAACTGAGCATCCAACAGTCTGAGAAACAGCTCGAGGAGGTGAAGTTGAATTTTCTCAAGAGAACAAAGCAGATAATCTCTGCTCACGAGATCGAACTACACCGACAAGCCAAAGCAAATAAGAATGTGGAGGCTGATCTTAGCGAATGAGAAAAGGGAATACATCACTGTTGAATGAGTCTGAGGTATTTTGAAGTTGCCAAATCCATCCATGTCAACGCTCCAACAAAATGTGATCACCTAAGCTGCTAATGTAGCTGGTGAGATGGCCATTTGTCATTCAGCCAACTTCAGCTCTGTCACAGCTCATTATAATTACCAATTAGAAAGCTCAGAACAGCTCAAATAAAGTCAAAATAGTTATGCAATCTGGGATGTTGGCCCCTGGACAAGCCTGGTTAACTAAAGTGGCCCTCTTACTAAACACTTTGGACACCTTGAATATAAGGCAAATGGGGTGTAGTTACAAGACCTACTCAAACACAAAATGGTCGAGTTGGTTCCAAGAGGGGAAAGTAATGCTTCGTAGTTCATATTGTGTTCAGATTGTTTTTTTGTTCTGGTAATGTACTTGTAATTCTTACATTTGATCCAAGTTCTCTGAAGATACTGTCCACTGTGTTAATTTTATGCAGAGTAAACACAGAGTGCTGGGCCGTATATGTGAGGAAATGGGTGTGAAATCAACACGTTCGCACTCACGACTGCCCCTGAGTCTTATGTGATCAATTATTTACATGGTAGAGAGGGCCAAGAAACTATATTTAAAGCCCTTTGCATTTGGCAACGTTTTTTTTTTTTTTAATCTTGAAAGAAAATATATGTGTAGAGAGAATACATGTTAATGCTTGTGATTAATGTGAAATGGGATAAGGTTATTGAAGATGCGAGCCGGAGATCAAAAGTGTGCAGCGTAGTGGAGAAGCCTGGTTAATGCGGTATCATGCTGACAGAGCACGTTGCTTTCTTGTGTGTGTGTGTGTGTGTGTGTGTGAACTCCTACTTATGCTATTTGTTGCCATTGCTGCTGTTATGTGGACCACAGAGACGGGAAGAGGAGGTGGGGACCTATCATCCCATGGCACTGCGGCCAATCAAATTTCTATGACTTGATTAGAGCCACCTTGCCACCAATAGAAATCAATTAAAGATTGTGCAGATGCAGCACTTCCGCAGGTGGTATGTGTGGGGTAAAACAACACTTGGGCAGACTGTGTTTGTGAGCTGGATACACTATTACTGGAGTAGATGCATTGGCTCATTACTATTGAGCATAACACATGCATTTAAACTACAGCATTTTAATGGAACAGAAGAACAACGATGCACCAAACCATCTGTTCCTGGTTGTTACCCTAATCCGCTGGATCCTCATTTAATTTTCTCAATTTGTTTAATATTTGGACTAATCGCAGTGTTGTCTTGTTTTAAGTCAATGTTCTTGTTAGATTAAATTGCCTTGGCGTTCTTTCGAGTGGCTATTAAATTAGAAGACTGTACTCTTATTAAGGCATAAGGCAAAGCAAGCCGTAGTGACAGCACAAGAATTTTAGTTGGGAATAATGAATAGGCGATTAATAGCAAACGATGAATCCAAACTCAGCCTCTTCCATCGTAGAGGACTGGCTACAGCTCATGAAGCAACTTTATCGGATTCCATGTGAGCGTGGTGATATAGAACAGTTGGGACAGATGTAACCGAAAGTGATCGGTGAGGAAGCTCATGTGTGCTGTGATTCTGCAAAAAAAAAAACATGCAAATATCACATGCAAGTTTCCAAAAGGCTGCACAGAGACAACACAATTAAATATACTTTTGCCAGTTTTATGTGCAAAATAGAAGAAAAATTAAACATTCAGATACATTAAGATAAGTGCAAACGATACATTACCAAGTATAGATACATACATTAAATTGACTTTTTAATCAAATTATAAAATATACAGTTTGGAAGCCAAATCCACCCTACTCTTGTGTTTCCAGAGGTCTCCCATCAAAATGCTAACTAGGCCTGGCCCTGCTTAGCTTCTCAGTCAGTCTGGCCTTCATAGCAATGCTGTAATTCTGGACTCAAATGCCTACTACAGTAGTTTGATAAGTTAACACAACACACCTCCTTTCAACACCTTCATTTAGCCATAATCAAGACCCATACGTAACCTCATACTATGGAATCCAGAATGACTTCTACTACTCTAGTAAACTTTAAACCGTGTTGAATTGGGTAGTTGCATCTCATTGACGATGGGGTCCACATTATGTTAAATCCCAGCGGACAACAGCAGTCACCTCGCAACAATAGAATAATTAAATCTCTTTAATTCAATTTTATTTTTGCAGACGAAAAGCTTTTATAAACACAATTAGACCCTGGACCACGATTACAAGCAAGCTGACAGAGTTAAAACCGCACACGCGTCCACAAGGACACTGACATCTATTACAGGGAATTATGAGCCAGTAGGGAGGCTAGCTTGCTCCTGGCTTCTTGCTTCCTCCAGTAAGATCAGACATTTGCATTTCAATCCCATTTCAATAATTGCATTTGCTTATACTCTCAGTCTAGTTTGTTTTTATTTGATAGCTTTAGATTAGCCTGGTTCAGAAGATAATGACTCCCTTTGGTTAGGTATCTCATTTGGGTGCTCCACAGTGATAAGATTTGTTTAAGGGCTTTTTGGTGTGACCCTGTTGGGGTAAATCCTTTCTTCTAGGCTTTAACTTTGAGAATTACACATGAGAAGTTTTCACCTACACCATCTGAAGCACATTTTCAGAACATTTTAAAATCCCAAAGATGAATTACCTATACAAAACTCGGAAATAAATCAATAAAATGCACATCCCACATGGGGAAATTCAGGTGATCATTTATAGCTAATACAGATACAGAGACATACATAAAATCATTAAATGTAAATTTGAATCCAAACATATAACCTGCGATTAAACCTTCTTTAAACAGTTTCCAGTGTCCAAGCAGGGTCGAAGGATATTCAACAACATTTATGGACATTTTTCATCTGCCCCTTATGGACCAATGGCTCTATGTGTTTTTTTAAAATCATTGCATTTCTTGTGTTTGAACTGTTTGATATTCTGATCCTTGTCAGCAAATCAACGGTATTCTTCAAGATAACTACTGTTATGATTTAGGGCTATACACAGATATATTGAATTGAATTGAGTGTCCGTCGGCTGAAAGCAGCAGAGAGAATGGGAGCTTGTGATGTGGGATCCTCTCTTAGCGGCTGAGTTGGACCAGCTGGATCTCTTTGATGGTCACCTTCTTGGTATCATGGGGCACAGGTGTCCTCAAACAGACCACCAGGTAGAGGTGGAGCTCTGGAAGGATTGCATGACCATGGGCCGCCGTCTCTGCTCTGGTTCAGTGTGAAACCCCAAATTCTGTATGAGCATGCTATTGCAAAAAAATCAAATAAATAAATAGCCAACCTCTGATGTATTTACACACAGTGTGCTTGGTTTGGGCTATCTTCTGAATAATGTCACACTGTTCGATATAGAACATCGGTAAGCAAATAAATACAAAATGGAGGTGCATACTTTCTGACAAAATCAAAGTGTGAATAATGCCCCCTTTTTATGAGAGCAGATACATTTATGGTCCCAGATAGTCCAGAAACGGGTGCCACGCTATGAAAAATGGATCCCCACTTCCACAAATGATGTTTGTAAGATAATCCGGAGGATTCAAATCAAGGATTCATCTACTGACAGAAGGGACTTTGTCACTGATCCAGTGTAGAAGAAAAAGTGAAAATGTTTGTTGATGGGAAGCAGCCTTTCAGATTTATGCAACTATAATCTGGAACAGTCTTCCCAAAAATCCTCTTCCTCATGCCATCATTATAGGCCATGGATACAGCAGATAGATTATTTATGTTTATTTGGTAAAGCAATTTGATTTGCCTTGTAAGTAAGTAAGTAATGTTTATTTATATAGCGCGTTTTACAGACCAAGGTCACCCAAAGCGCTTTACAATGTTCAGAGTTCAGATGTTGTTCCAAATCATTCCACACACGGATTGGTCAAATCAACACCATCCATTCACTCTCTCATTTACATTCATACCTATTGTGCATATTTTTTGTGGTAGGGGAAACCGGAGCACCCGGAGGAAACCTACGCAGACACGGGGAGAACATGCAAACCCCACTCAAAAAGGCCCTCTTCCAACCAGGATTTTCGACCTTCTTGCCGAGAAGCGAGAGTGCTATCCACTCAGCCACCATGCCGCCATAGTGTTTGAACTGTGCTATACAAATACACTTGCCTTGCCTTGCTGAGAGTGTTTTATCAGCTGCAGATAAGATAAAGCTGACTTGAAATTCCCAAGGTTAGTGACAAGGGATCCACATCAGTGTGAAATAGTGCTTCTATTTCAACTAAACATCAACCAGTAATGTTTTGAAGTTCTCATGTTACATTTAAGACAAAGTAAGACAAAGGAGAGGGAGAGCCGTCACAGGAGCTCCTGTGGTGGGGATAGTCTGTAATCATGAATATATGTTATACGAAATAGCTTAATGTTTTTTGTTTTTTTTATTTATATACCGCCTTTTCACTGCAGATCTGAGTCTCAAAGCGGTTTACAATTGTTAATTTTGGGCATTTGTCTCTCACTCCACACAGGAAGCACATGCCAGAACTATTGGACATATTTTTAGTGGTAGGGGAAACCGGAGTACCCGGAGGAAACCTACGCAGACACAGGGAGAACATGCAAACTCCACTCAGAAAGGCCCTGGTCCGACCGGGATTCGAACCCAGGACCTTCTTGCTGAGAGGCGAGAGTGCTATCCACTCAGCCACCGTGCCGCCCTAGAGTATGTCAAATATGTCATATTTGACATACTCTAGTTGCATTGTGTCCTTGCCTCATGCATACGCTTGGAGGCTCAGCTGAGGGTTTGGTGCACTTGGATGATATGCCATGTTTGAAGGTTTGAAAATGTACAGTTGTTAGTATTAGATAGCAATATGGCCTACGTGCAGGACTGTACAAGGACTCTGATTATTTTGACTATGATGTGACTGTCTCTGTGTGACACGTACGTCTTTCCATGTGTGACGTGACAATGACTATATAAACTGTGTACTGCCTTTATTCTGTCTGAGAGAAAGAAACAATTGAAACAACTGGAACTTGAGAGAAACTTAAATAAACTTCCAGAGTTCGGCGCACACTGAGCCGCACATCCTCCACCAAATCTGTCAGGGATGAAGCAGACAGAGACGGATCGTGGTGCGCCAAACTCTGGAAGTTTATTTAAGTTTCTCTCAAGTTCCAGTCGTCTCAGGTGCCTCTTTTCACAACCGACACCTTGGGTCTTGTCTGGTGTGGTATATCTGGGCCTCTATCGCTCTGGTGCTCAGGGCCTGCTCCTCTGCAGCCATGATGAGTGCCTCTGTGCTGTCCTGTAGGCCTGCCCTTTCTAGCCATTGGTAGGACTTCTTGAGATCAGTACAACTGCTGTCAGGTGGATTGTCTCGGAGACTGATAAACGTGTGTCTTTGAACAGCCGAAAGTGAATCCAATCTTATATATTATTTAAAGTGTACAAACTGGCCCTGATTCATTCAAGTATGGCTGGACTCAAATAAATGATACAAAGCTTTACTTTCATATTCCGCATGCCCACGAGCTTGATAGTTCTTAAAAATTGGCTGAGAAAAAACTGTATAAAATGCGAACGCCCACCGGCAGGACGTTGGAGTTTAAAGGGTTGTAGTATTTTATTTATTTCGCCTTGAATGAGCTTCAGGTCTAATAACGACTTTTTTGTTTGAGTTCATTTTTAGTTTAGTACTACACACTGTAGTTGCACATTTGCTCGACTGGTACATGTTTCTTACTTAAATTCATAAACCTTTGTCAAAAATGTCAATACCTACTTAGTAAATTGCACTCAATATGAGCAACTTTTAAATTAACTTTAATCAATTATAATACGTCCTGTAATTGATTATGAAACCCTTCTTATCACAGGTTGATATTCAATGATTTTTGCACATGATTTTGTATGTGATTTTGCCTCACCTGTATTTTAAAGTCTACAAAAGCTGGATCTCATGGAGTTGAGTGTAGGATGAATTCTTCCATCTTCAACTGGTGCTGCAGATGAACTGTGAAGAGACGAAATGAATGACACTTGTGTTGGCCAATGATGTTTGTAATGAGCACTGGGAAATCAGTCCGGCATACATTCAGATTTACACAGACGCAATAAAGGATTCGCCAAATAACTCCAAGAAGGTGAGCATACATTCTGGTTGCTTAATTTGCCGTCAACACATACTCAGAAAATTAGAATATTGTTCAAAAGTTACATTTTTTTCTGTAATTCAACTTTATATAATGCATTGGTTTCATATTTAGACTCCATCTATCAATTTTCTTCCTCTTAATCAATTTCTGGGTTGGAGTGGGTGGCAGTCAGATCTGCACCCAATTCACACAGCACCACTCCCTCACTGATCCTCCTGCAGGTGGTGAGTCCACAGGAGCCTTGATCTTTCAGTGGGGCAAAAGGCAAGTGTCTTGCCAAAGGACACCACAACATCAGGCCTCAGTGGGAGTTGTGAAGTGGGTCTTGTGGTGGGCTTGAACCCACAACCTTCAGGCTCAAAGGCTCTACTATCTGAGCCACTGTCGTCCCAAAAAACCCAGTGGGAAAAAGTGCACGATGCAGGACTGAGGCCACTTCCAGGTGGGGAGGGGGTGCAATTAGAAGCGAGTTGCAATGTCACAATAATAAATGAATCAAACTGTATTTGAAAGGTGCTTTTGATACGGACAATGTAGCACACAGGCCTTTTATATAAACATGCACGTCTAATGTCGTTGTGTCCTTGGGCAAGACACTTAACCCCACGTTGCCTGAAGCCCCCCCGCTGAAAGATCAAGGCTGTTTCTCAACTGATGGAGCAGCCATCTTCCTGTGGACTCACCCCCTGCAGAAGATCAGCGAGGGACTGGTGCTATGAGCATTGGGTGGCAGCTCTCATTGCCACCCCCCCGACCCAGAAATGGACAAATAAAGGGGTTGAAAATGAAATGAAATGCACTTCTAATGCTTTTACCCAACCAAATTCCGAAGATTTTTTTTTTTTTTCTGAAACAAACACAGGTTAAGCTCTAAATTGTATATCTGTTATTATTTGTAGAATTAGTAGAATGAAAGAACAGTTGATGCCAGGTTGCTATATAGAAAGTTTCCTGCATGTTGTTGCATTGTTGCACGATCCGAATCAGCCATAAGTTTGTGCAGCGATATTGTCAGAGCTGCCTGTGGTGCCACTGGAACGCACAATGCAACAGCTCAGTGCGCTCACTCACACACTTTTGTTTCACTTACCCTTAATTACGTAAGGCGTCACAAACACACATTGAAAATACCAGCACTTAGCCAAATGCACAAAGAAAGGCACTCGTTTCCCTGTTTGCTGTCGTCGATGTGGTTGTATGTTCTCACCCCTCTCACTCCTCCAGAGATTTTAAACTTCTGGGTCACATAGACATTACTGGAAAGAATGTACAGTACAGCAAGAGAAGATCCGGATCCACATACTGTAGTTTATTATCCATGTGCCCTTCACGAACTGGACTTGGGACAAATGTAAGACATAGTGTTCAAGGGATCTGATTTTTTAGGTCATAGGGAACCTCGGTCACAGTGGTTTGGACAAGTCTGGACTATCTGTGTGTTGCCCTCTTTGAAAATATGTTTTTGTCTAATAAAAAAGCTGAGTAATCTCGTAGTACCTGAAAAACTGAATATCGACCTCCAGGTTAATTGTGCCCAGATCGCTGCTTCTGTCTATTTTGTTTAGTTAGGCAGTGCTTTACAGTTTGTTTAAGGCAATCACATTAAAAAAGTTGAGCAATTGTTTGAATTTTATCAGGTGTAATCAAAATTAATCCCAAACCAACCCATGTGAGTGTTCAATTGTATAGACAAATTACTTGATTAACACAAAATATTTCAGTTTATTTATCCATCACTCCTTTTTAAAATCCACCTCATAATCCTCTCTTCGTATTAGAAAAGAAACGCATCGCTGACTGGGCTAATGCATTTTAAGAATACTTAAAAGAGAATTACGCTTTTGCACTTTTCGGGATCCCCAGTCTTTCTGTAAAACCTCAGAGTTCCATTAATCTGTGTTGTGACCTTCTTGTAAAGCGTAGAGAGCTGCACTTTTTTATGTTTTCAAAGAGACTGCCTAAGTATTATCAACAGTGTGTTTCTAGCTGCTGCAGGAAAAGAAGTTGGGATGGCTGCTACATCTTCTGTGCACTGATGATATCCACTTCCCCAAGGCTCTTTACAGCGTGTCCTTGGTTGTGCAGATTATGAAAAGTTGCCAAAACAGCAGAGACATGATTGGTCTACGAGCCTTGAATAAGACAAGCCGGTTATTTTTTTCCCCCTCCTACCAGAGCCAGCAGGGTGTGGAATGGAAAAATGTAAATAATATTGAGAGCATTCAAACGGAAAGAGCAAGAAGAGTCCTTTGTCATTGTTAGAACAGGTAGGAACAAGTGCTTATTTAAATAATGTATTTCTGTCTTTTCCAATTTTATTTCTGACAACTGTGATGAATATGAATGTGATATTGGTTGCCAATGTCCTCTGGGGTATTTTGGGTTGTTTTGAAGCTTTTACTGGAAGGTCGCGAAGAATATCGAGTTGGACAAAATGTGCTAAGGTTCTGAAATGTTGTTTTTGAGAGTGAGAAATGTGTCCTCAGTGCTATTAAAATTCATGAGTTATAAATATAACAAGGATAGAAATGTCGGAACCAGTGGGGGAGGGTCCCAGCTCAAAAGTGGCCAAAATGACGTGCGCTGACATGCTTGCAATACCACCCCGGGCCGATGGGGGTGGACCCAGAAGAATTAGCCAATGCTAACATATAGCATTGGCAGACCTCTCAAAAACGTCTTTACAGGATGGACCAAAAGTTGGCTCTTGGCCCAAAGCTCCGTTCCACATGTGTGTCAATGCTGAGGGGAGTGGACTTTTTTGGTCCACTCTAGTTTACTCGCTGTGAATTTTTGAAGTCTCTCGTTCAAATGAATGGAGTTGCGCCGGCTGACGCATGCGCAGATGCGTTTTTTCACAATTTTCTTGTGGGCGGGACCACTCGGGGCCATTTCGGATAGCTCCAGTAAAGCAAATTTTTTGGCCCATTAGTTAGAACGGCAGAGATAGGCGTGACTCTGTCCATTAATATATACAGTCTATGGTCGGAACACATACTAACTAGCAACCTAACTGTACTAAATATTAGTATTATAGTCATATAGAAGAAATCTTTTTGTGCTTAATAAAAGTATAATGAAAGAAAGCTCCCATCCTGAAACACACTTAACGAAACATTGACCTTTAAATGTTTTATCTTGCTTTTTGGCCAAAATTGTAAAAAAAAATATATATATATATTTGGTTGGGACAGTCTCACTTACAACCACGCAGTCATTCACCAGGAACTATTCTACATAATTTTAGTAGTAGAGGTAACCGGAGCACTCGGGGGAAACCTACGCAGACACATAAAAACTACCCTCAGAAAGGCCCTGTTCAAACCCAGGACCTTCTTGCTGAGAAGCGAGAGTGCTATCCACTCAGCCTGTGTGTTTGTCTTATCACTGCTGTATGCTCCAATGGTGGCTCAGGCCTCATTGGACACTGGGAGCAGGACTGGATGGTTCAATCAAAAATTTACTTAAACATAGCCTAATGCTAATGTGTTTAGGTTCACACAGAATGTCAATGGACAAATGTTATGTAACTCATATCAAAACCACACATGTATGTTTATGCATGCACTTGTTTCAGTTGTAGAGCTGTATCTTTTTCAGTCTGGTCATTTATCAGAACGTTATTGAAGTTGGGGGAACATGCTGTTCCTGCTGTAGGTACTAGAACGAGATTCCACGTCCTCCGTGTCCACTCTGCTCAGATCCACTACAACCGTAGGCTCTGAAGGTTTTTATCTGGCAGAAAATAATTGAGAGGATCTGGTCTAAAAGATGTAATAATGAAAGAATTATGTAATATGTAATTTCTATATAATTTAGTCCATCGCACACTGTATGAACTGTATAACACATGTATATAACTGTTCTTTTCAACAGCTTGAACAAAGACCTTTGGATTGGCTTTTTGCTCCGACATATAAAAAGTTGGCCTGCCATTAGACCATCATTCATCTTCCACTAATGTGTCAAGGAGAGGACAATAGAATTGTTCAAGTTATATTTTACCCACTGGACAAGTTAGACAAGAACAGGTGTTCAAAAATGTATTTATTTTCCTTGCATATGGTTCACTTCCAGGAACTGTTTAAATTGATTGATATGTTGTCAAGAAATTGTTCTTTCATCATTCATCAGTTGAAAGTCTAAATGCAGTTTTTGTGTTTCATGAAAGATTCAAGCCATTCCTTTGAGTTCTTTAACAAAAGAAATGTAAGTGTATCCTTTTTTGCCATTTTTCTGCATTGCATTAACTTGAAATATGAGCATAGCCTTATTCATTCCAGTCTATATCCTTAAGACTCATGTTTACCAGTGTCTACATCCGCGGCTTCAACCACCACACGCCATTATGGATCCTGACAGGGAATAGCCAAGACCTAATCGACATCTTAATGCACTCGCACCTATCTTCCCATGAAACCTGTCACCCTGTAGCTAGTACCTTGGCTTTATATGTTTGCACCGGTTTCTTGCCGAATAATACGGAAAGAGAGTCACTTGTGTCACCGCAGATTTTCTGGAGGCCTTGACAGAACGGATGGGTCTCCATTACTGTAATGAGGCTACAGCAATGGCCACCACGCTTCTCTCATTTACGCCGTCTCAGCGCAGGCCTCCTCCAGGGGATACACTCCTTCCTGGGTAATAGCATACTCAGTCTTCTTTCAGCTGTTTTGCTCCTGCTCTCCGCACTCACGCCACGTTTTAGTGTCCCCGAGACCTGAACAAGGTGAAGATGTTTATGGCCGCCATTGATAACAGCGGCTAAAAAGAAATGGGGGGCGTCATATTTTGAGGTGTCGTTAAAAGAATGAAGTACTGCAGGTTCTATAAAATAAATGAAAATATATTATCCAACCAGGGCAGCGGGTTAAGCACGAGGTCAGTAACTAGTGAGTTGTTGGTTTGAACCTTACCTTAGCACATTTTGTTTTAGATAACCTTTATTTAACCAGGAAGGTCCCATTGAAACCTCTTTTTCAAGGGAGTCCATTATTTCACGACTTTGGGGAACCTGCTTCATCACGCATCGACTTTCCCAAATATTCTGAAAACTAAAACGTATTTGCAATCTCATCACGTTTACTGTCAGTCCATCATTTATAGGTTTAATTCTTGTGCAAAATTCCAAAGACTCGTACTGTTTCCAATTGTACCCCCCTCTCCACCTGGGAGCCGGCTCAGTCCTGCACCGTACGGCTGAGTCCTGGGCTTTCCCCACTGGGTTTTCTTGAGTCGTTCCTTGCCGTTGCAGGAGGGTCCAAAGACAGCAATGACCCTGGAAATTTACTAACATTTATGGTCCTTTACTAACATTCATGATCATCCTGCTCTCTATGGATCAATGGTTCCTATGTGTTTTTGGTGTTATTGCATTTCTATGTTGGAACTGTTCTGATTCTCGGATCTGTTTATGAGGAATCAACAACTTTGTAAAGTTTTCCGAGGCGATGCTGATGTGGTTTTGGACACTAGAAACATAAATTGTATCGAACAAAGAGTTTAAAATGTTGTTCCTTGTGTTAAAAGTCAATCTTCTCGTCAGTTTAGCTATAATTTCTCAGTAATCCCGGTGCCAATCTACATAGAACAAAAACTACAAAGTTCCAAACATCTTTGTCTATATTTTCTCACAAAGCCGTCTAGAAATAGTAACAATATTCAACAACATATGCATGATGTTTGCCAGGAGAAAAGACTTCCAGACATAAGAATAATACCCATGTTTGTACATCTAATTAGAGATGCACCGATCCAGCTTTTTTACTACCGATACCGATACCAGAGCTATGGGTATCTGAAGATACCGATATTGACCGATACCGGAAATGATCATGCTAAAATGTATTTAATAATTGAACTCTTTGTTCAAGTAACTGCAAAAGCAGTGGATGAACTACTGTAAAGCGCTAAACTTTCCAGATAAAAATGGATTCAACATAAATGTGCAATAATGCAACTATAAAGAGCTGCTCAATGTTCACATTAAACATTCCAACACTGTATTATACCTTATTCATTTATTGAATATAAATGTACTTATATTAACTGTGTTTGAATAAAAAAACACTTACAACAAACAAAACACGCTGCATGAAAATGTAAATAAATAATAGTACCGTAGCTTTAACTGGATTTCAGATATGTATTTGGCGACGGCATGTACCTGGGTTCCAAATGGTCTATGGGGCTGCGAGCCCAAACTGATGAACTCCAACACTTTCGGGTTGTTGCTGAAAAGCTTTTTGTGACGCTGCGTCAGTGTCATCTGTGTCTCGTTGTTTTCACGTAATCTTCTTTCGATGCAAAAACTCCCCATGCTGTTTCTCGTGGTGCTTAGTCGTGTTGTATTTTGCTAGTTTACCGCCGCGTGAACAATGCTGATTCTTTCCTGCGCTCCATGCTGTGTTGTTGTTGTTGTAGAGCGCCACGAGGAAGTGACGTGTACGTGAGATTAATTAATTCATTTTATACGTATATGTACATTATGCACAATGTATTTTAAGACATTGTGCGGTACCTGGTATGTATTAAAAAAATATATAATAAAAAAAAATAAAGAAAAGACAATGGATTGGCAGCACGGGGCCTCTCTCTACGCAGATATCCGATCCAGTATTTTTTCTGGTATCGGCGCCGATATCGATACCAGTATCGGATCGGTGCATCCCTATATCTAATCATTTTCTAATCATGATCTGGGAAAACATTTGGACATTTTCTGTCTCAACATGTCCTTCAATAGTTGTATTAGCACCTGTCCTTCAACCGAAATAGAATTCTGGAACACGGCCGCAACCTATCGGCAAGGTCATCATATGCAGGTAATGCGGCCAGAATGTGAAATGGTTTATTGGGTTTACAGTCGACATATTTCCTGACATTGAATTAGTTTGGAATGTGATGGACAAGACTCACTGTGGTTATGCTGAATCAATAATATTAACGTATAAATAAAACATCAAGTTATCACATTTAGCCAACTCTCAGAGCCCACAGGGCCTGCTCAGACTCCATATAAAGCCAGCGTATAGGAGCTGTACTTAACAGTCCGTCAGACAAATGCACTGCCCTTGAAAACGCTGGAAGATTCACTTTGGGAGAAGTCTCGGGATGGAGGCGGACGCGCTACCACTTTTTCCACTGGGGGTTGACAGGGCGACAGTAGCTCAGTTGGTAGAGCATTGGCCTTTGGGCCTGAAGGTCGTGGGTTCGAGCCCACCATAAGACCTACTTCACGACTCCCACTGATGACTGCTGTCGTTGTGTCCTTGGGCAAGACACTTAACCCTACTTTGCCCAAAGCCCCAACTGAAAGATCTCAGCTCCTGTGGACTCACCACCTGCAGGAGGATCAGTGACTGAGGGGCTGTTGCTATGTGTACTGGGTGCAGCTCTGACTGCCACCCCCCCGACCCAGAAATGGATTAAGGGGAAGAAAATGGATGGATGGAGGGTTGAATTATGTTTTATTTTATATAGAGTATGTAGTTAAAAGTAGAAATAGTCTAGCTTTCAGTGTATGCAGGTTATAGGTTGTGTGCAGATAACACAATTTGAGCAGTTACAATTGATTTTGTCTGGTCCTTCTTCAAATGAAACAACAATGTAGACGTTTGCAGAAAAAAATATGATGGGTGAGTTTTGGTTTGGTTCAAAATGACTGATAACCAATTGTCCTTGTTTTAAATTAGTTTTAAAGACTAAGAGGAGGAAAAAGATACATTTAGAATGACTTTAAAATCAATGTATGGCTTAGTGCATGGAGCTACTATTGGAAACAAAAAAGCATTTTTATAATCCAATCACTTTTCACACCTTGTACTTGTTATATTGATATATTATTAATCTTTATTTCAGACTAAAGATAAAACTGGTCCATGTGTTGTACAGGTTCAAAATAAATAAACTAAATGTAACATGTTGTTTCTCTTTAGAGTGGCTTTTAAAGGCAAAGAGTGAGGACCACCCTTTCTCAGCCAATCAGGTTTCACCCCAAAGTGTCAAATATTGACTCGCAGAACAAGAATGCAAAAGATTTTTTTTTCTAATAAGGCAAAGGCAGTATGTTGTTGTCGTCTGAATTAGTCATAATAATTTACTTTTATAAGACTCTGTTAGGATAAACATGTATATTGGTTTTTTGAGAAAATAAGTTAGATACCCCAGCTTTAACTTGAACATTTAGTGAACAAGAACCTTTTCTGTTGGGACAAGCTAACAATATTAATTATGAAATATTTGTTTACAAAAAGATTGTGGAGGGAAGTGGTGACTGCTAAATACATCGGTTGAATTTATGTTGTTTTGACGGATCGACCAAAACATCCCGGTATAAAAAAATCCACAAACCTGCTCCTTTAATAGAGAATCTAATAAAAGAAAATGCGGCGGTATGACATTTCACTTTTCTGGGTTGTCTGTAGCCGCGGCAGTCTGCGGGTTTAAATGCTATTGATCCAATTTTGGGCACCACGCTGTTGAGGATTTTGTGGCTATAGACTCACAATAAAGTCCAGTGCATTCCTCTCAGGTGCACTCCCTATGGTAGCATGGGAAATCCTTTTTCAGCCCATTCATTGTTTGTCCACATTAGAATTCAGAGCTGAATCCAGGCATTACACGTAGACAGAAAGTAGAAGTAAACCTTCCGAAGCGTTGGGTCTATATTGCCGCTGTAAACCGCTCTATTGGTTTTCCAAAGTGCATTGTGATTTTGAAGTAGGAGCATTTAATCTCAATCATGATGTAAATTAATGGCAGATGCAGAATTCACCCTAAGGTAAAGAGTCTCGCGAGTGAAATTGACTAATTAACTCATGGCCAGCAGTAGCACTATCATCGAATTTCTCACTCTAATTAGGAGACATGATACACAACAAGCTATGCATATTTCAGCGTTTACTTTAGTTTCATGTGATGAATAATGCACAAAAACTCATCTTTGCCCAACACTCCAAACACACAGAGATCTATCAGTTCTCTGTTCTGATCTTCATTCCGTTCTGTTTTTTTGGCGATGTGAGTATGAGCAGAACTGTTTGTATAGATCACTGGAAAAGGCACTGAACATGTTTTGTGTTTATGTAACCTAACAACAAAACTCTCTACAATTTAAAGTCTGTGGAAAACTTCAGACTTTTTCCCCCCATCACAGTGGACAATCATGCTCCGGAAGTTTCAGATTGTGTGGTTGAATGGATGTTTGTCAGAGTTGAGGACTGTGTTTTTGTGGAGACATTCATATCAGAAGTGTGGATTTCATCATTGCTGCTTGTGAAATCCTGTCAAAATTCAGGGGGAGGGTCGTCTTTCTTTAGTCTGATGGTCTGTGGCTAAATGTGTGTCTTGTACGGAGTGAAGAAATAATACTGTGTGAAGCGTCCAAAAAAGAGTTGTATAAAATATGGCTCTAACAAGTTTATTGATTATGTTATAGTAATATAAAAGGTAAAGGTGCACTTTATTAATCCCCGTAGGGCAATAAATCCTCTGCGTTTAACACATCCTGATGACACCAAGGCTTACGTCAGGAGCAGTGGTCCCCGTAGTACAGCGCCTGGGAACCCATCTCCAGATGTTGATGCTTGGCTTGGTCAGGACTACTGGTGGTAGGGAAAACCAGAGCACCCAGAGGAAACCAGGCATGGGGAGAAAATGCGAACTCCACTCAGAAAGACCCATTTCCAGACAGCAACCCAGGACCTCCTTGCTGAGAAGTGGGAGTGCTAACCACTCAGCCACCATCAATTTCAAAACAAAATATAATTGTTTATATTGTTTGAATTATGTACTTTGACCAAAACATGCTGAGAAGAAGTTTTATAACTCAGAAAGAGAATTATAAATACAAGTTGTGGCATCACTTTAGCTTTGTTTTGGTCATATACATTATTTAACAGACTGAAACAAGTAAATGATCAATAAAAGAGTAATTCCCCGACTAATCAATGATCAAAATACCCATTATTACAGCCCTAATTATTATGATAAATGTATTTTTAGTTAGTTTATTGACAAATATTACCAAATACATAAATACACTAATATACAATAGAATGTGACTCATAAGGAAGGGTAAGGCAAGTTTATTTGTATAGCACAATTCATACACAAGGCAAATTTATCCTCATTATTTTATTTACTGTCACTATGTTAGATTAGACACAACAAGTATATTTTCTAGACTCCGGAATGACTGTGGTCGGAGATAATCCATTCTGCATATTCTTCACCCGGAAATTATTGTCTATTATGAGTTTTCTCTTTTTGATGTGAACTGCACCGACGTCTGAAACAGCGCTGTGGTGTTTTGTGGCTTTCTCGCACAGAAACACGACACAACATTGTGGTTTGAAATAGGATTTGTATTCAGTTTATTGTATGACGCAACACAGACCCACAAAGCCTTCTCTGATACAAACACGTACATAATATATTATCCTTTGTAAGCAAAACTCTTTCAGTTACAGTTCTCTCAAAGAAAATAAACGCTGATGCCATTGAACCCTCATCCTGTAGCACTTACATTTTTAAACATCTGTCAATTATGCATGAGTCAGTTTTGTCACACAAACCACAGAGAAAAGTATAACAGCCGTGGCCTATATTTACTATGCCACATGATAGGGATGTGACCCTTTTCTTTTTCACATTTTTCTGCGGAAATCAAAATGCAATTGGACTACCATATGGAATGCACATAGTTAAATAGCCCAGTATCCCCCAACCTTTTTGAGCTGTAACACACCTTTTTCATTTAAAACAAAAATATGGCACAGCATAAGTTTACTTACTTACAAGCTGAAACTGATACAAACTCTGCAGCGTGTATAAACAATGCTGATCTGCATCAAACTGTAATATATAGAATCAAGAAACGTAAAAAAGGTGTTTCATTTCCATCATTTCCAAAGGCACAGGTGACAACAGGGGACAGGTGTAAATGAGTACAAATGTCTCCTTTTTGGCTAATGTACATTGTACCTATAATAAATGGAAATCAAACCAATACAAATTCTTCAATATATTAATTTTGTTTCATTTTCAAATTTCTCCAGGGTGAGATCCATAAAGTCTATCTTATCTTTTTGCCATTATAAATATTTGAAATATTGTACAATTTGCCTTTTTGCAAGTCGTTTTCTTGAAAAGCCAAATCTATTTTAGTTTCAACCCCAATCCTTGCAAAGGTCCGGCCAATAACAACACAACTATTTGACAAGTTTTCAAAATGGAGACTGTTTTTGCCACTGAAGTCTTCACTCTTGTGTTGTGTGCTCCTCATTCCTACTATTTTGTAACATATGATGCAACACTGATATTCCCCAACTGTGGGACAAATAAAGGATCTCTTCATCTGTAAATGTTGGTCCCAGATGTGTTCGTGTCCCACTGTCCCCGGTGGAGCTGAGGAGAACAGTGGATGTGAGGCGAGCTGCTGTATTAATGGCCACACATTAACAAGAGCGTTGACCCTTTGTACTTGGGAACGTTTGCTCAGCGTTTCTGTAAGGATCACATGCAGTACGGCCACACAACGGTGCTGAACCCTCATCTCGTCACTTCAATAAATACTGGTACATACGTTGGAGAGAGTTTGACAGGACATGTTTCTTGATTATAATAAATACATTGTCATGTTCTGTAAGAGCTGTGGGTCATGGTCAGCAATTAGCAACTTACTCATTGGAAAATTCAGTTGTCTTGTGTATGAATTGTGAAATATAAATAAACTAAACTAATACTAAAAACAATATGCTATTAGACAAAAAAAAATCTAAAAACACTGATATATGTCTATGATGTTAGTGCCATATGAACCAACTCAGATTCTGAGGAGCACAGGGACTGGCCTCCTGCTGGGACTCCGAGGAGCACAGGGACTGGCCTCCCGATAGGACTCTGAGGAGCACAGGGACTGGCCTCCCGATTGGACTCTGAGGAGCACAGGGACTGGCCTCCCGATAGGACTCTGAGGAGCACAGGGACTGGCCTCCCGATAGGACTCTGAGGAGCACAGGGACTGGCCTCCCGATGGGACTCTGAGGTGCACCGGGACTTGCCTCCTACTAGGATTCTGAAAAGCACAGGGACTGGCCTTCTGCTGGTACCCAGAGTCAGGACTAAACATTGGAAGGCAGCATTACAGATTTTAGCAGATTTATGGAAATAAAATCTGGAACAGTCTCCCTGAAAATGTAGGACGGGCTTCTGCTCAAGCAATGTTCAAATCCAGATTAAAAAAAGATCTGTTTAGCTGTGCATTAAACTGAATGATTGTATATTCACACTTTATAATTAGTTTTAATTGGAATGCCTTGTTTTGTTTTCTTGTTTTGTTCTGCACTTTGAGTTGACTTCTGTGTGAACTGTGCTATACAATAAAACCTGTCTAGTTTGTGACAAAACAAAAGAACATACACAACAAATCTTTTAGAGGACATGAATTTACATTAACGTATCACAGCTTACGGCTTAATTTTTCCGCTTTTAGAAAACATTTGAGCTTTCCTTTCAAACACGGTGCCAAACAGATATACAGTAGAGTAAAGTAAGTTCTTTCATGTTTGCAGCTCTATCATCAAAAGCGCGCCGAGGTGTTCGCTGTGATCATGATATTAATGTAGACATCGGAGCCTCATGATCCACTTTGTAGAAACATGTATCTGTCACATGAAGCAGGGTTCACCCTTGAAAGAGACACAGACCACGCTTCAAAGCGGTTGCACATGAGGAAAAATACGCTTTTTTCATCTCCAAACAGCGTGCGTTTTTCACACAGCTTCAGCCACCAATCAACTTAACACAAGCCTCGAGATGAATGGACCGTGTCACCTCCCTCCCACCTTGAAGGTCAGCCAACTAACTTTTTCTTTTCTTTTTTCAACTTAAGATTTTGAACCATTTTTAGAATGGACTGTGTGTTATTCAGAATCAGAATTATGTTTATTGCCTTTGTGATTGACAGGAAGGCACAAACTAGGACATTTCTCTGTCTCTCCGTCCTGTTTTAGTTTTTCTATGTATTCAGTTATTTGTATATACTGCCACAAATGAATATAGATTATATTCAATTTATATATTTAAAGATATTAAAGAGGAATTAATCATGGAATTGACAGCAATTTCTTATTATACATGATGCGACTGTTGTACATACCAACACACACATATACATACTGTACATACAGACAAAACTTGTCATATATTAGATACAGATACATAAAAGATAAATACATACAAATACACGTATAAATATACACACTTTTCATTGTTTTAAACAATCTTAGACTTAAAATAATGTCACATAAACTCATATTTGCTTTGTCTTGAATATTCCTGGGTACTTTTTTATATAGGTAGTGACTTTTTACAGTTCCCTCACCTGTGTGTGCGAAATTTCTCATTTGGAGTTGACAGGCTGCTGCAGAGACCAGAACAGCACCGCTCTGGACAGCTCTCCAGCAGTGGCTCCTATCTCTCATTTTCTCTGTTGTGTGCACATACCCACTCCCTTTATCATACACACACACACACACACACACCTGGCCACACATACAAACGTGATCACACGCACAAACACACACACAACCTCATAAACATATCAGACATTCACACATGACAAAAAAACAGCACAAATGCATACCCATACACACACACATAAGCCCACACACATGTCCACACATCCATTCAAAGACACACACACACAACCGCACAGACACATATCCGCACTCCCGCGCAAACACACACAACCACACTTACTTGGTCTGTGAAAGGCGGTATATAAATGAAGATTAGTTACGTACTTACTTACTTACTTACACACACAAGCACACATAACACATGTCCACAGACCGGCACAAACACACGCACAAACAAACAACCACACACACATACACACAATCATACCTATACACATGTCCACACGCACGACCACACAAATACACACACACACACACGCACACAAACACACATATCCACACAGCCGCACAAACACACACACATATACACACCAAACCTTGCGACACAGACAGCCGCTCTGCACTGTGGGTTCCTCTCACAACAACACAGCAGGCCACAGCACTCAGAGGTGTATAGAGCCCTCTACCCTCCCACCCTCATACACCCTCCCTCACCCTCACAGCGCATGTATGTCTGTGCTCTGACTCACACACTCGCCTGGAGACGCCAATATTGGCCACTGGAGCTGAATGCGACAAGAGGACGACTCTCACAGAACCTTCCATCAGACTGTTCTCGAGCTGCTTTGTCAAAAATCAGGTTCATGGAATGAACAATGGAGACGGATGAAATTAAAATACTCTGAAGGCTATAGCTTTTTGGCGGCTAAAATATACAACACGGCTTCGCAATTATTGTTGTTTTGCTGTTATATGCGTACAGTATATGCCCTTGCTGCGTAAGCTCCCACTCGCTGGAACTCACTCCCACAAACCATCAGGAGATCAGACTTGAAGAAAACAAAACCACATATGTTCAGTATTCCATTCCCTTTAATTGTTATTACACCATGTTGTTCAGGTTCAAAACAATTCTATTTAGCAGTTTCTTCAACTTGAAACTTGAAGGAAACTCTTTTAAATGTGCCTATTTATGATGTTTTATGATGTAGTATAGAAAGGTACTTTATTGATCCCTGTAGGAGAAATTCTGGTGTCCAGCTGCAGAAACAGATCCACCCACACAAACAAATACATCATTCACAAAGTTACTAACAATAGTTATAGTCCACTCTTGTTTTCTCAAGTAAATTGCGTTACCCTGTGAATGAATTGTGCTCATAAATGAATATGCCTTTTCGTTCCATTTTCATCCATGTGAAGAATTTTTTATAGTTCAAAAATGCTCTATCAGTCTGACATAGTCCAACAACTTTCACAGATTGTACGATGCATCATGACTGACTTATATTAGAGAGATCGAGTTCAGAATCAGAATCATTTGATTTGCCATTTGCAGTAAAACTTCATTGGAATACATTTGCGAAAGTCCCCAGTGTGCACCAGACAAGTACATAAATAAAACAAGTTAAAAAGTACAGGAATGATACAGAAATAATAAAAACTAAAAAAAATCCAGGAAATAATTGACAGTGTGAAATTGATCCTCAAAAACAGTTTCAATACAAGTGTCCTGCATCTCAACAAACAGTATCTTCTGCCAGAAAGAAGAAGCTGGAACATTGTTTTTTCCCAGGGAGGCTAGAAGAGTCATTGATTATTCTAAGAGCTCGGTTTAAGAGTCTGGATTCATAAAGAACCTCCAGAACAGGCGGCTCACAGCACCTGGTTTAGAGCTCTCTTTTCTTTGGTTGTAATGAACCAACAAGCAAACTTTCAAAGGTTGAAACAGTTCCCGATGCATTGGTGTGCTACATATCTGTGTTGTAAATATTGTGAGTCTGAAGTCTGCATAAGCATAGTTTACCATCATATTTTTAGTTTACCGTTTCTAAAAGTACTGCAGGGTCATTCACTGGAAATATCTTGCTGGTCGAATTTGCTCATTTTCAGTATCCAATGGGCTGTCTTTCTGTGATATTTTCGCTACAGTCCAAAAGACATTTGTGTGTGCTGTGGCCCGTGACATTGCCCTCTAATCGTCACACATTCATAAAGTAATTAACAGTTGACTTAGAAGGATTACTGTACATGAACAGTGCTTTGTTTTTGTGACCTTGGAGAGGTTGGCTAATCTCTCTAATTGAAGAGCTGTAAACACTATTGTTCCAACACAGTTCCAGGGTCAATTTCTTTATGTGTGTGCTCGGCAAGTCATGTAATGTACTGTAGCATGTATAAGGTGCATTATTATACATTAACCCTCACTGAGCCTGATCTGTGTACGTTTGGTTCAATCATAGGTTCTCATTATGCAGTAACACAAATCAGCAGTGGCCGTGGTCACTTTTGTATTTATGTACTTGTCTGGTGCACATTGGGGACTTTTTGCAAACGTATTCCAATGTGGTTTCACTGCAAATAGCAAATAAACTGAATCTGATCAATGAAAAGTATTTTTGAGCTACTTGTTTTATCATGTACAATCATAATCTGCTATACCCGTCGGTAAAATAAGACATTTAGCCGCACATAGTTAATTTTAGCAATGGAATCCAGAAAAGTAATGCCATGTAAACAGCTAAAACCACATCCTCCTGACTAAAGTGCACAATGAAAAAAGATAAACAGGCAAAAGTGTGTCTGTGCTTTTGGGCTAACTGAGAGCATGGTGTGTGTGTCACTCTCTAAATATGGTTCTCCCTGGAGTTTCTCACTTTTTTCCCACTGGGTTTTTCCTTGCCGATGCAGGAGGAGGGTCTGCAAGACTGCTGGGTCTGACAAAAGGACAGTGGTGATGATCCAGGACACTCAACAGTCAGCAACTTTTATGGACATTTATCCACACTCATAGACATGGGTCAACTCCCTGTGGACCAATACCTATGTGTTCTCTATTCTGTGTGTTTGAAGACTTTGATTATCTGATCTGTGTTGGCGATTTCAATGGTTTTGTCAAGTCCTCTGAGAAAGCTACTGTTGTGATTCAGGGCTATACAAGTATACAGTGATTTGAATTGAATTGTGTGTGTATGTGGGTGTGCGGGGAAGGTGGCGTTTACACCTGCTTTCTTTGGCAGCATCAGAAGAAGAGAATACAACAGTTTATACACATTGATAACAATCATCTACTACTGATGACATTAATTAATGACAATTTAAAAATACAGTATAAGACTTAGCCCACCCAGCCCATCAGTATATATAAAACATAAGAAATATTCCCATAATGATTAGAATTACACATTCTATTCATCATTGACTTAAGTCCGTTTTCTAATAATTTGTTGCATATCCTGTTACGTTATTTGAAGTTTGGTCTACTTTAGTTTAGCACTCGAAGAACATCTCTGATAATGCCTCTGCACCAATGTATTTAGACACAGATGGAGTTTCAGCGAACTCCTGTTTCTACCATTCAGCACTGTGGGCTGGCAAAACGCTGGTAAATATTCATAAGATAATAGAATTTTAGCATTTCACAATGAGATGATGGATTTGCCTGTCTATGCCTGGCTTGAAAACTTGCTTTCATACATATTTAATGAGGTCCTCTAAATAATTTTTACATTTTGTCAGCTCCAATGATCCGTGCCATCAGACTCTCTCTTAGAAAAGCGCTTCATCCCGGCCATTGTCTGGAACCGCAAACCGTCGCCAGATTGTCACTCCGCCAACTTCCAAAAGCAGTGTATTTATGAGCTTACGCCTGCACCTTGGCTTATGTCGTTCCCGGTGCGCCTCTAACGCAGCGTGTATATATGATGCACGATATTCGCCGATGAAGACAGACCGCTGACAGATATGATACCTGAAAAACATGTTGAGTGGAGTCGCCGTGCCGCTAAGTGGGACGCATTAATCAGCCCGTCCCCCCGGTGCACGCAAAGGCAAATGTTCCTCTTCATCGACAGCGAGGGGAAAATGAATGTGCGAGGTGTGCTGATAAATCAATAGGCAAACGAACGCTGGCGTCTGGTGTCACCCTCGGACAACCGACTAAAAACAAATTACATGTGGTATCGTTTTGTACGTGTGTGTGTGTGTGTGTTGTATTTTGTAACAGTTTAAAGGGACAGTATGTAATATAGTTATTTATATTTACAATCCAAATGTTGTCATCACGTGTATATAGCTCCTACGCACGGATTACTGATGCAATTCACCTGCTGGGGTTAAGCTACAAACTGAGTATTACTATTTTTTACATATACTTGAAAAGGAGAATTACTTATGAATACTATTATTTACATCTACTTTTCTTTAGATACATGTGTGGTGCTTTTTATTGGTTGTGAATGTTATTGAAAAAAAATGATAGAGCCATAACCAGATACATTTCACAAACGAAGTAGCATCCCGAATCTGCGACCAATTTTCTAGCAGATTGGGTATCAGAGAAATTAAGTAATTATTTTTATTTAAAAGTGGGGTGATTCATTCCAAAAATCATATTGTCATCTGTTTTAGTAGAAATATGTGTGTGTGTGTTACATGATGATGCATCTAACACACACAAAAAAACAAATCTAATTCAATTTGTGACCTCATCTAACATTCACTACAAGTATACATAATATCCTAAAGTTAGTAAATTAGTAATAACAAAATTATACTACCGATAGCCTCCACAAATCGCCACAGCATCCCTGGACTCACTCTTCCCAGGCCATAAAGAATGAAACAAAGCTCAAGTTCAGTTACAAACTTCACATGTTGGAGCCAAAAGCCGCTGATGCAGTAAAAATCGAGCTCTGCATTGATTTGTCCACACTTAAGCTGTATTATTCTGGAAGGAGCCGTGTCCCCAGGCGCTGTCCGAGACCTGTATGAACTTTGGAGGTATCATTGAACTGCTTTTGACAGCCCATTCCACTCTGAAGGGGCCACTATAGGCTCGGCTGGAAGCAAAAACTAAAAACATGAAATGTGCCTAGTGAAGATGCAGTGACAGCACAGACAACAGCACTTTTCCAAACAGCTTCCTCTCCTGCAGTAAGAAAGTCGTTTGTCACGCTGAATTGGCCATTGAGGGGGAAAAAAATACACATATGAGGAGAAAATGGAAGAATTAGAGAAATAGAGAATCCATTAAAGGCATTTGTGTTAGTCGTGTTAAGCAATGATACATTTTGCATTTAGTGGATTTTGTGAGGTCACACTACAAGACGAGCAAACATCTCAAACGGTATAACTGCTTTTGCCCAATCAGCATTTTCATATAAAGCAATAAAGGAATGGAACGAGCTCACTACAGACCTGAAGAGTCAATCAGACTATCCTACTGTACATTTACAGTAGAACTTAAAAAATGGTTATGGAGCAATCAAAGCTGCTCACACGAACCCTGAGGTGTGTGACCAGGACAACTGATGTGTGTGAACTATGTATGATGAGAAACTGATGTATATGATCTATGTATGATTAGAAACTGATGTATGTGATTTATGTATGATGAGAAATGTACTGAATGTGTTAATGTATCATCTGAATGTGTGGTGCTGTGAATGAAGTGTGGCTTTAACAAACAGGTATGAGGCTAAATGTGTGTGTGTCTGTATTAGAGAGAATGTGTTGTACAGTATTGCAATGTTATTTTTTAGGATTGTACATTACTGTATCCGTGTATTTTATTGATGTAACCAGGGACTGCAGATGGAAACTAGCTGTTTAGCTATAATCTGGTGCAGAACATATCTGTCTTTGAGCTTAATGTCTCTGTACACTGTCCCTTCAAATAAAGACTAAACTAACTAACTAACTATAACATCGCCACTGTGAAGTAATTCAAATAACACAACTTTAGTTCAAGGATGTATCAGGTTCTAAATCATTGTTGGATTAATGAGAACAGTTTATATTTCTTCACTGGAATATACAGTACTTAATCATTCTTTTGCTTCATATTACAGATTATAGACTGCTTCTTTATTATGCTAAAGCTAGAGATTTGATTTTATGTTTTCTATTTTGTAGAGAGCTGTGTTCATTGAATTATCCTGTGCTGGGTTCATTTACCTTGTGCTGTGTGTTCATTCCTACTGTTCTGTAACTGGCGATGCAACACTGAAATTTCCCCACTGTGGGACGAATAAAGGATCTCTTAATGGGTATTTAGTGTGTTTTGCAGCCTGATATAGTTGTCAAACCACTCTTGTCCACGTCTAAAAGCAAGTGAACGTTAATAGATTGATCACCTTTGTCTAGCCCATAACTTAGAGGCAGAAATGGGGCATTATGTAACTGCTAAAAAATGTGTATACTTTTTTGTGTGTTGACCTTGTAGTGACCCAGTGTCTGTAAGAGTGGGCAGCATGCTGTCTTCACTTTGTATCAGGGTTGTGTCTACAGTGCTCCAGGATCAGTTGTTTTTCAGGTTTTCTGATGTGGAGGTCCGTCAGCAGAGAAAACTTGCAAACAAATAATCATATAGCATCCTAGAGTCGTCTACTGTGCCAATACAAGGTCACAGATAAAGTTGGTATACTTCCCCTTTAAGTAGACACATTCATAATTAATGTACTGGTGCACACTGGGGTAGTCTTCCAATTTGGTTTTCTGCAAATGGCACGGAAACTGAATCTGATTTTAATTTGCAAAAAAGAACTAAGTGTTGATAAAGAGGTCATTTTAAGTTTTTCTTTTAACAAGTTGTTTTCTGAAAAGTCAGATCTATTTTACGGCATACAAAAAAAAGTTTCACCCCTTCCTCAAAACAATCCTTGTTGAAGATTGTAGCTAGAAGAATGCAACTTTTTGACATTATTTTCAAAAAAGAAATACAGTATCTGGTTTTGCAAATCAACTATAAAAATATTTGCTGAATATTTTGCATAGTACCTAAACGGGCCCGACCACATGTTGGAAAAACTCAACTGACATCTCAATGGGCCTATTGCTTATAAGCTTTTTTTTAACATTGTTTTGTTTATTTACTTGCCTTCTGCATACTTTTGCAGAGCTATTCCAATGTGGTTTTACTGCAAATGGCAAATAAATGAATCAGAATTTTTTATACTTTGATCTGTCACTTCAAATGTCTTCAGACCGTGTATCACAAATGGACTCATTCTTGAAAAGGACGACTACACAACATCTCCCAGACTTAGATTCAGAACAGAACACATAATTCAAAAATGAAGAAAGTTCTGCCATGTAAGTTTTTTGCTAATCATAATCTGAACGACTTCCCCAAAGCTGGCCAGCTGCAATGACTGAGTCTGTTTGAATACTTTGCCCGCTATCCCGTAATCATGTTCAAATTCCATTAACAGAGCCCTGTCTTCAGCAAAAAAACCTCCACCATTAAAAGGTTTAGAGACTCCCAGCATCCACTCCCACTCGAAAACACGCTTGCAGCTAATTCACTTACCCGTGCTTCCTATGCAGCCCAACAGTATAATTGCAGTGGTAATGAACGTAGAGAAGCAGCAAATTAGGCCGGGAATAGCATTAGCAGACAGGCTGTGCTGCTCTGCTGGTCATGCCGGCCATCGCAGCGTCAGACAAAGTGCAAACAGGAACAGGCGCTCGCTCTGCTCGCTCAGGACACTGGCCACATGCAAGCTCTCTCTAATGCTGCACAGTGCTATACATTTACAATTAAGAACGATTTTGGAATACATTGTACAGACTGAGAGAAGCTCATAGTCATGCAAGAAAACCCTTTAAATGTTCACTCCTTGAAGAAAACAATGTAGTCATACATTATTGGGGATTTTCTAAGATGTAGGACTAACAACAGACAATAATGAAAGTCCTTTACCAAATGGTTGAGATGCAGTTTAAAAAAGTAAAAGTGGTTTCCTCAACCATTTGGAGCTTGGTACTGATCTGTCTCATCTAGCTTTAGGCTCCGTTACCATCAAACTGCTTCTCTTTAATTTAAAAACTAGTGGTTAAAAAGAATACATTAAAACAAAAAAAGAATAATGTGCATATAGCGTGTAAACAAAAAAGAATTACATTTAGTTGAGGACCCATTTGCCTCAACACAATGAATCGTGTTTAAGCAACATGTGTTGAACAATGTTCAACATTGTTGCGAGTTACATGGATTTTATTACAGTTAATATTTAGAGGTTTCAAACTAAAGCACTGCTAATTTAACTGGAAGTGGATCAGTCATTTTGTTACTATTCAAGTCAATGGAACAATTGTAGTTTTCCATTCGTTCTTTTGGAATTCAATCAATCAATCAATCAAAGTTTGTTTATTTCGAGTAAATATGTGTACAGAAAAACAAAAGTAGAATATCAAAGTTGTGTATAAATAACCCTGAGCTATATCTACATTATACAAAATTATGAATATTATATACACAAAAGAAACACTTACAGATACTCGAAAAGGAGTGGGAAGAAGAAAACTTATTTAATCCCACCCCTGGTGCCTTAAAGAAAAAAACAAAACAAAACATTATTCATTAAGCTTCCCATTTGCTCAAGTACAAAAAACAACTCAAATGGCACATTTGAATCAACTGTTCAGGTTTTTTAAGTAGCAATTAATGGGTTTAAGGACATATACACACAAGATACGTATTACAAGGATGCAAAACAAATGCATAAGGAAAATACCAGCAATGGTAAAGACAGTAAATACCAATATGGTACATAGGGACAGCAAATACCAACAATGGTAAGGAACAGAAAATACCAACAATGGTAAGGAACAGAAAATACCAACAATGGTAAGGAACAGACAATACCAACAATGGTAAGGATACAGCAGTGGTAAAGAAACAACAACAGGAATTAAAAGTAAATAACAACAAGAATTAAAAGTAAATAATTTATTTTTAGAATGTGCAATGGTAACTAGCATTTGCTCTTTTCTGGTGGAAAAACAAGTGGACTCAACTTAAAACCAGAACCAGTCCAGGACCAAAACCTTAGAGAAAAGTGGATTTAACACCCCGCTCCCATCTCTCTGTGGAGTGAGTGGACCAATGCCCAAAAATAATAACAATTGTAAACCGCTTTGTGACTCTGGTCTGTGAAAGGCGGTATATAAATAAAGATTACTTACTTACTTACTTACTTACTTACTTACTTACTACCAGAACTAGAACTACTCACATTTCATGAATAAAAAAAAAACAAACAAAAAACCTTTAATTAAAAAAATGACTTAGAAACAAACTACATGGAGAGACACAAAGTTAGGAAGACCAATTATATGAGTGATTAAGTTCAAGTGTTAAATTTCATGGAGAGAAAAACAGAACATATACGTTGAGAAAAAAACATGGAGATTTATAGTATTTTTCTAAACTGCACTGACCACAACCAAACAGGGAATATGATCAAATGACTTTTTTCCAGACACGATTTGTACAGATAGCTTTAATCAAAATGTAAATGATGGCCCAATTGTATGCGTTGTGTACTCGCTGCCATGCGGGGCACCAGTGTCCTTAAATATGCAAAGCTACAAGGTCACACAGCCGAGGTCACACGCGTAGAAAAAATAAGCCTATTACATGTTTATCACAGGCTGAAAAGAAGGGCGCTTTCAAAAGGCAATTACTCATAATATTTCAAAGTTGCATAAAGGCATTCATTTTTCATGGTAGGGTTAGGGGCCGGCATTTGAGCCAAAAGAGGAGCGTTTTAGATCAGAGGCTGAGAGGGGAAATCGAGTCAGGATAAAAGGAAGGATAAACGGTCAAAGCTCCGAAGTGAATATGTTTCAAAGAGACAAGTGAGTCAGCCGTATGCAAGAGAGCGGCGGTTATTCCCTCTCCACTGTTGTCCGTATTAATAACAATAATTAGTCATCAAATGCAATGGCTGACATGTTTGCATTGCTTGATAACTGCTAAGTGTTGGATTTCTCTCTCTTTTTTTGACTGAAAAAAAAACAGCTAATGGGACAAAAATAACACGTCAAATTTTCTCGGAAGCAACAAAATATTATGCAGATTTGCCCGCTGTGTTTTGGAACCAAGAAATCTCTCCTTGCTGCTGACTCCTCTATACAGAGATAATATTAGGTACACGCCTGACTATATGAAGCAGTAGATAAAGCTGGATTGCTTACTTCATAAGCGCGGCGTCAAAACACTGCCTATATCTCTTCATTCCCATAATCCCACTTACTTTGCATCAAACACGTCCTAAATTTCTGCCGTCGTTGCTCCAAGGTACCGGCCTGTGTTGTGCTGTGTAACCCAATTAAAGTTATGCTCTTTGAATGTAATGAGGCAGCAGCCCTGAATTCCTGTTGCCTGGCGCGTGCCCCTATCTCAGAGGAGGACGCAAGGGCAGGGATTAAATTGCATTAGCTGCATAATTATTTCCCTTGAAATGGATCATGACAAAATGAGTGCTTTGGGCCGTGTCTGTGAGGTATGGAGAGGTCTGGTATACAAACCTGTCTCCTTAATTGAACTTACAAATTACAAAGTAGGTATGAGAAGACCAAAAATGGTACAAAATATGCATTTTTGCTTAACTTATACGTATGTGAGTAAGTAAGTAGTGTGTATTTATATAGCGCTTTTCATAAACATGTGGTTAACTACCACTGTAGCCACAGGTGCCCTGGGAAAGCTCTCCAACCACCATTATTTGTCCATGCTTTTAAGTGATTGGGGAAACCGGGCCGATGAAAACAAAAACTGTATCTGGAGGAAACCAACGCAGATAGGAGGTGAACGTGCAAAGTGATCCAGCAACCTTTGAGCTCTGAAAAGAGTTGGTTATCTAAGTTACATCAACATAAGAAATGCTTCTCTTCCATGCTAGGGTGACAGTTGGTAGAGCATTGGCCTTTGAGCCAGAAGGTCGTGGGTTCGAACCCACCTCAAGACTGTCACCATTGACTCCCACTGTCTGCTGTCGTTGTGTCCTTGGCAAGACACTTAACCTCTGGGAACACCAGCCACAGTGGGGCGGCTGCGGCTGTAAAGTGCCAAACTGCTGTTGTGTCCTCAGGCAAGACACTTCACCCCCATTGCCTAGAATGAGTCTGGTGTGTGTGAATGGTTGGTGGTGGTCGGAGGGGCTGATGGCACATAGTGGTTGCCTCGCTTCTGTCAGTGTGCCCCAGGGCAGCTGTGGCTACAGTAGTAGTTTCTCACCACCGTGTATGGAGTGAATAAAGAATGACATGAAAGCGTCTTTGAGTGTCCGATAAAGCTCTATATTAAACCAATGCATTATTATTGTTATGCTGTAATAAGACCGTTGTTCTTCTATCGCCGGATCCTTGAGATCTATCATCTCAGAGCCATGAATTCCCTCCAAGGACAGTAAAGTGTTTCTTACATGACATTAGTATGATATTAATATATTATAATGTTAATTACAAAGTTCTATACATTTAAGAGTAATACAATAAAACACCGAAAATATAAAGACTTCAACATACACAATAAAACAATCATTCTCAATATATTACTGGATATATCGCAGGAATGTTGGCAGGAATGGAACTAGTGATTCACCTTTTTTGACAGAAAACATTTTTGTGACTAGGAACAATTGTTCAGACTAATAATAGATTTCTCATGGTAAGACCCATGAGAAACATAACACATTTTCTGAACAAATTGAAGTGCAGTCATCCAGGAATTTGTGATATTTCATTTATTAAACAAAACAGACATACCATAAGTACAACCTTGCAGTATTCCGCTAAAATAATCCAACCTCTTCATTCCTCTGTAAGAAAAACTCGCACTTCCACAATGGCACATACAGTACGTTTCCAGGAGAAGTAAAATACCGCCCTTGACTAATGTTTGAATTTGATTTCCTGACTTAAAAGGCCATTTTCTTTTGTCCTAATGGGATTTTGAAGAGCCACCCTAAAAGTTGATTCACAGTTAAAGACAATACTCTGGGGTTTAATTACTGAAAGAGTCAATAAACAAATTTAATTACGCATGAACACAAGCTGCCGCAGCACTGGCCCCTCTGAGTTCCTCCGCTTATAGGCTTGTGGCTTGTGGCTGCGCATGGTAGTTTACAGTAAATCGCTCACAATTTGCCAGACAGTTACAGCTATTGAAAACAAATCATTGATAGAAAGAGTGTGCTCTGCCATTCTGGTGTTTATTTAACTCAAGAGCTGAGCTGTTAAACCAATGTGTCCCGTTCAAATGAATGGTAATCCATCCATGAGTGGAATTGGCATTATTTATAACAAAAAGGAAATTTCGGCTTAATTTACAAAATCAAATCAATCTCTACATTATGTTTTTATATTTTTTTATTTTTTTATCTGAAACCAAAATGAATAGGTGCATTCTGTACTCTACCATGCAGGCTATGAAGTGCATCACATTAAACTGGGTGGCTGAGTGTGCTCTCAGCATGAAAGGTCCTCGGTTGATTCCACCTCCAGACAGGGCCTTTCTGGCTTTAGTTTGCAAGCTCACAGACCAGAGTCACAAAGCGGTTTACAATTGTTATTTTTGTGCATTTGTCCTCTCACTCCACACAGAGATGGGGACGAGGTCACCAGTACAGAAGGAGCATGCCAGACCTATTGAACATGTTTTTAGTGGACGGGGAAACCAGAGTACCTGGAGGAAACCTACGCAAACACGGGGAGAACATGCAAACTCCACTCAGAAAGGCCCTGGTCCGACCGGGATTCGAACCCAGGACCTTCTTGCTGAGAGATGAGAGTGCTATCCACAGCCACCGTGCCGCTCAATATAATCAAATTTATCAATATAAATAATTGATACATTTAATAATAATATAGAATATATAATAATAGAATACCTGTACAATCTATATCAATGTTGTTTCAGATTGACTTAAATGCATCCATCATTAGTGCATCACCTTTTGTGGAGGATAGGGTTGGATATTTCATGTTTTTGAATGCTGCCCCCGTTGGGTTCGATTATCACATTTTTCCAGAACAATAACAAAATATACTTTTTATTTTGTCATATCATGTTTTAGAATTTGAATCTTCAGTAGAAAGTACGAAGGGTAAAGAAGGCTGTTCGTCTGTAACTCCCTATGCGACCACCTTTTAGAAGTTGAAAATTATCTGAAAACACAGACCTTTGATTGTAAAATACGTAATTGTACTTGGAAAGTTTCCAAAAATAATGAATGAACAATGTTCTGAGTGTGTTGGCATAGTGTTACACTTACACCACACTATTACAGAATTGAGACAGCATTGTTGGAGCATGGTTAAGAGTTTTTGCAAGAGTTTTGCTCTTGCAAACAGCGTGAAAAAAGACATTTTAGGCATAAGAGATAAACATCTCCTTTAAATATTGTCTAACATGAAATTCATCTTGTCTTTAACGGTTCAGAGACACAAAGAACGCAGAAAACTTTGCCGGTTTTCGTCTCCATATGGGATCGGACAGAGTTGTTTCCAGCTGATCAGAAGTGGTGCAGAGAGACATGCTAAAATGAGTTCCACTCTGCACCTGAGTGCCTTTGTAAAATGAATTACAGATAGAACATCCCCAGCCCCTTCTTTGGGATTCATATTAGGAGTCCTGGAAGATTACCCCGCACACCTTGCTTGGATAAAACCTATCAAGCATATGCATTTGCAAGCCTACACGAAATTTCCTGGGGGTGATCCTAATTGGTTTTGTCACTTGTGAGCGATAGCTGACTAATGTTCTTTCCTTGGAACTGACAGTGTCACTCTGTGCCCCTCTCCAGCAATGTGCTTGGCAATGCAAAATAAAAATCCACTTGAGGAGGCAAGATACCAATGCAGAAGGTCTCCAAAGTATTGTTAAAGGAAACAATATCTAGTATGCATGTTTTCCCCCAAAAGCACTGTGTGTGCTCTTGTATTTACTTTTTGGTGACATGTTGTGTGGTGTGAACATACTGTAGCCAACCACCCTATTTTATTAAGGTTGTGGATGAGTGAGAATCTTTCAGAGCTATCAGGCGCTTAGTGTGGAATCAACTCTACATAAGATTGGGGAAGGTCTCAAAGCATTTTATATTCTCACCCTGAATGCAACAAAATATAACGTGTAGTGTAAAATAAAGTGTATTATAAACAATTTAATGATTAAAGAGCTTATCTCCAATGTGAACAAATATTAAGGAAAGTGAGAGAGATTATCAAAAGATGTTTGCCAAATGATGAGAAAATTGAATTTGTTATTTGTGACACTAATCTATCCAACCCCAACTTAGCTAAAAACCATTTAAAGTTCAGTTACAGATAAAAATAAGCGAGGTTGGTAAGAATTGATGAGGATCTATTGCTCTAGACACTTTTTGGCCAAACCTAAATAGTCACACTATCCTTGCGTTGTAGCACTTTTATGAAACATATGGTATAACATGCTAATTCAATTAACCCCCCTGTTTAAGATTAACAGGGGGGGTTAATCTTAAAATTCAGTATCAGTGATCCATTCAGGCTTATGAAAATAATCTCATTGTCCTATGAGTGTATCTCCTTATAGACTAAACACACATATTCAATTCTCAAAGACAGATAGCTCAAATCACAAGCTGTCTTACCACCCTTTTACTTTCAAAATGTTTAGATTGTCAGATTTTCCAATCCAACCTATGATCTGCCATTTTGCCGGATGTGTACTTAGTAAGGAAATGTGCAAAGGTGGCAAAAGTCATTTTAATCCTAACTGGGTGCCATGCAGTAGAATCTTATTAAAATGTAATATTGCTGGATTACCGAGTCTACAGGCAGCTTAGTTTGTTTGCCCAGAATGCGGTGATCATCCATGACAAGCAGGTGTATGTGCCAGTCCCCAGCCTGCGACAGCATTAACAAGATCCTCACACCAGAGCCAAGCCTCCGACATGAAAGCTGCCCTGATCCACCGCAGACACGTGCATGCAGCCGAATATGGAACACATATGCTTCACACTGACAAGACTTTTTTGGAAAGGTCAGACTGGGTTTGAACAGGTGCGAAGATAGGACCACTTGTGATTGAAGCAGATGTTTGACAAAGGTTGGAAATAGGCAGTAAAAAGGTTCAAAGCGCAGTGAAAAGGCAGGATGATTGATTTTTGTATATGAGCCAGTTCCATTGCATGTTGTTGCAGGTGGTCAGCTGGGAGCATCACCGGTCTATGAATGCACAGCTGCAGCGAGAAGTACCCTCGTGGGCTGTCAATGCATGCATGGATTTGTGTCTGTCTGAAACTACTCTCCAGAGCGGAAACTATACCTGCATGTCTGCTCTGGAGAGTAGCTTCAGTGACAGACTTATTCACCCTCCCTGTGTGAAGGAGAGGTTCCGTATAGGTCTTTCTTTCCTGCTGCTCTCAGACAGTACAATGAGATTTGCTAAACCTTTACATGTCATTCATATGTAAATAGTCAATATCGTAATTATGTTCAATGTGCAACACTGCAATTTTGCATGGCGCCGTGGCAAGAGCTCTAGTGTGTGCTATCCTGGTGCACACTGGGGTAGTCTTGCACAGTTTTTCCAATGTAGTTTTACTGCAAATGAAAAATAATATATTGAATCTTGAATTTCCACTGAATGTCACTTTACTGCTGTCACTTTACTGGCTACTTATCCTACCCTATATGTATATAACTTTGCACTATTGATATTGAAGCATATACAGCTAGCTAAGAAACGTAGCAGCTAGTTATAGTGTATATTTTGTTTTCTGCCTGTGTGCTCTTACTACTGTCCCGTATGTGCGCTACAACATTGAAATTTCCCCACTGTGGGACGGATAAAGGATATTTTATCATATCTCTTGGTAAGCATGGTGAATATACAGTATGAACAATATATTAAATAGTCAATATGGTGTCCCTTTCCTGCCTCACCCACAAACTACATCAAAAAGTCTGTCCACTCGTGTCTCTATCTCTCATTTGACATTGCTTCCCATGTGTTAAATCCAATTCAGATGACACAGCCGGATGAGATGGCTTCAATGGAAATACGCATGCAGCCATTTAAACTGCCTAATCATGAGCTCCTCCAGTATAATGTATTGCAGCCCCACTATACAAGCCTGCATCAGCGTTCTGCATTACCTTCACACAGAAAGCCTTTTTCTCCTTTCTGCTGGCACCATCAAAGGCAGGTCTTGGACTTCTGGATCCTGTCTGTCAAAATTCAAATGCACCCTTTGGGACCACTGTCATTCATCTGTGTCCCGTCAATAACTGGCAGCACAGAACCCTCATTGATTATCAACAGAGAGGAAGGCAAAGAGAGGTGGCGGGCTGAGCTTTTGTTTCCTCTTTTGAAGGAGCAGGCTTATAGAAAAGACTTTATTTAAATTCTCAACACATCAGATGGTGTTTGGTCATGGAGAGAGCAAGATTGAAGAACATTCTGTAAGTCCATGCACGGAACATATTAAAATCAAAGTAAAGGCGGTGATAATCGTGTTTAGTCATTCATCCAGCCATTCCCCGGTGAATATTTCAAGTACGATGGGTAAAATGGCTCTTCATTATAACCCCTTATTCCCACTGGCTTCTCTCCTGGCTCAGGCTTCTAAGATCGACAAAGCCAAGTATTCTCAAGGTGATACGGCTTCCTTGAGAATGTCAATACCAATAATTGTGAGTCCAATACAAGTTGAATTAAAGATAGTGCAACAGCACGTAGAGTACTCTGATTTAAAGCAGGGGTTTACAACTTTGTTCTAATAGATGTCGATTTTCTATTCTTGCGTTTAGATTCTGACATTTCACTGACGGCTGTTTATTTCCCGCTGTAATCACTCATTGCTTTGTTTTTTTATCCACATTAAATGACTGTGAGTTTTTTGGGAAAGAGAATAAAACCTGCCCAGGTATAAAATACATGAAATTCTAACCTAAAATGTGAATGTAAAACACAATCACCCTAATTAGCTTCATAAGGATAACTGTTATACTTGGCTGGTTGCATTGTCAAGTAAGTCTGATATGGAAGATTCAATAGCATTTACATTATAAACATATACACATGAGCCGTGAGCACAGCAGGGTCAATTCAGGGATAGAGGTTAAATAGATCTCGGGGCTCTGGGCTCGACAGTTGTTACTCTTTGAACTCCAGAGAGGATTGGCTCATACGGCTCATCTCATCTCCACCACAGAGAAGAGAGCAGAGTGGACCAGAGCCTGGAGACAGCATCCCTGCTCCACTGTCATCTTCCATAGCCCCACGCCCAATGAAAAGCTAACAAGCTGTCATAACATTAGCAAGTGAATATCCTAGAGATTTAGATTCCAAATGTGTCAGAGCCATTTGCCAGGATGAATGCTGCTCAGTGGTCTGTGATGTCAAGCCAAATATGCTTTTCAGAGTTTGTGGGCACAGGTGAATTGTTGTTTATTGGTTACATTTGTTTATTGGGTTTGTATCGTTACTTTACTTAGTGTCACTGGTTGATGAATGGGTCAGGAGCATAGAATCCTCAAAAATCTTGGTATTTTGGCCTTCAGCAAAGAAGCAAACTCATCCCTAATCCATACCTTATTCCCAAACTGGTTAAACTTAACCGAACTTGTCCTAAACATTGTGACTCCTAATCACAAAAACAAGAAGCAGAGAGGGATGGACAGTACAGGTGAAGTCTTTGTCCCTACAATACAATACAATACAATTTATTCTTGTATAGCCCTAGGTCACAACAAAAGTCATCTCAGAGGACTTAACAAAACCATTGAATCACCTAATCACTTTCACGTCATTCTGTCATTGAAAAAAAAAAAAAAGTACTCTGCACCCACTCATGTCACACTCTTTGTACACTTTATAAGAATAATTGACCAACTGACTTTTTTTTCCAAGCGAATGACGCAAAATGGCCACAGACAGTATTTTGCCATTCGAGAATTTGGCTCCAAATTCTTGCCCATGAAGCCTTTTGAATATAGTCATGTATAACTCTATGGCTGACGTCAGCACTAACAGCCAAATGCCACGATATGCACTCTTCTACGCTCTGATCCGCTGCATCGTGATTCCATTCATTTCTACGCTCCATGGTGCGCCACAGAGCACCAAGCACATGTAATAAATCATAGTTAATCACATGTCTGTTGTCTCTCTAGACCAGGGGTCGGCAACCCGCGGCTCCGGAGCCGCATGCAGCTCTTGAGTGCTCCTGGAGTGGCTCCTGGAGCCTTTTCAAACATGTCTGAAAATGGAGTGTGAGGGCAATATTTTATTTCTAGTTTGAATGTGGTTTCTGTAGAAGGAAAAACAATCTTTACATTTTTAAATGCTGTAAAAATGTGTATAAGTAATATTTAATTTCAACATTTCTGTCAACGTAGTGCGTCATATCCTATGACGCGCGGTCACGCGGCCCCGACTCATGCGGCCGCTGCTGTAAACAAACCGGCGTGTGTGCATCATAGGCCCAGTCCCAATACCTACACTGCACCCTACACACCTCTACGAAGTGTGCATTGGTTCGAAGTGCACACCAGGGTTGGAGAGCGCAGGTTACAAGTGTGCAAAAAAGGCAGAATTGGGACAGTGCACACTGAGTGCAGGTTACGTCATCGACTCGTCAAGAGATGGTCATTTTCAGACCTAAACTTTATAAACATTAAAGGTAATTTTGTCTGACCCTTTGGGAAACAAAATGAATTGCTTCACACACGTTAACATACATGTATATTAGTTGTTTTTAATTAGAGATAGCTGTATAATTTTAAGTTAAATGTGGGTAACTAACTATATGGTCAGTTTTTATACATTCTAAGATTATTGTACTAAGTGTAAAGTTTAAATTGAATGTTATATAAACGCTTGTTTTAAAAAGTTATTAAATTGTTAAAACACAATGTCCGTAATTCTTCATCAGACGTTTATGCTTCTTTCCAAGTAACATAGCAAAACTTATTTACACACATACAGCATATATATTTCAAAATGTATATTTAAATGCATTTTCCCGACGTTTTGGTGTGTACCGCAAAGAATTATGGGCAATATCCTTCGCCAGAGTGCGCATAGATGCAGGCTACGGCAAAGTGTGGATCAGGGGCGCAAAGGGGGCGGGGCCAAAGACCTCCCTGGAGAATTGGGACACCCTACGCACTGGCACCCTTTATCGGGAACGCGCAAATGAGGGGCGCGAGGGTGGAAGTGGGAGTATTGGGACGGGGCCATAGACTGTAGGTGCGCATGGATCCCAAAGCTAAAACGAGAAAGAGTCGATAACAAGACTGGACTAAGAATGAGAATGAACATGTTCTTTCAGTCAATGAGGAAGGACTGCTTCATGTTTGTAATGAAGTTTTGTTGCAACACGAGGAACAATGACGCGCAAAACGACGTAAACGGTGATTACGTGAAGGATTCATCAAAAATTCAGAGCACCTATTTTCAGACTTCAAAACCTTCTCAAAGACGGTGAAAGAAAAGGCCATTAAGGATTTTAATTCAGCTCCAGCAAACTTCAGCCTGTGACGTGATGGATATGAGCAGACAGTGATGCAGGTATGTGACCTCTGAGCCCAAAGCAGATTGATTTACTGTATTTCTACAATTACATGAAGGCAAAAAATGGAAGTTAAACTAAAGCAGAGTCGTCACGTGTTGCGTCATTCACAACACGCGTGGTGCGACACGCTGCAGTGAAAATACACATTTGATAATCATGAATGATTATTATGTATTTGTAGCCTTTACTTTGTCATTTAGATATTAGGCTAATATAGCTAATACATCTTGCAGCCTGTGTTAACTTCATAAAAGCCTTATACAAGGCTGTTATTTTTTTGGGGCTCCAGACGGATGTTGTTTTTAGTTTTTTTGTCAATTATGGCTCTTTGAACATTTTGGGTTCCCGACCCCTGCTCTAGACTAAAGAATGTAAGGACTGGAGGCTTCCGTGACCATCATAGTGACATGGAGCTCTGCAAAGATGAATGTCACATAATCTCAAAAGTGTCCCTCACATCTTGAATCAATATTAACAGCAATAATGTTTACATAAATATATTTCCGGAAAAAAAAAGAATAACTATGCAAACCCAGACCTGTTGCCTGGTCCAACTGGTACAGTGCAAGAAGCCAAAAAAAAAATTACCCTTTTTGGCTTGTCCACTTTTGTGCAACAGGTGAGGTTAGAATGTGCCATGTGATAAGTTACGACAGAAGCTGGAGCAGAGAGGTACATGCTCAGAGCGGGTTATCTCCGATCTCGCTCCGTATGAGAGATATAAATAATTAACACGAATCCATTATAAATTCGAACTTTTGGACTGACAAATAAAACATGGAGTGTCAATGTATATCGGTGGATGAGGTAATGCCTAAAATCAATGTGGCTTGTGAAGATGAGTGCAAGTGTGGCGTAAAAAAGGGAAAACCCGACCAGGACAAGAAAACCAGTACAAGAAAAAACAGGACAAAAATCCAGGACAAAGAAACTCTTCATAAAAACGTCATACTAAAATGATATTTTTGAAAATGTAATGTAATATTCTTTAAAAGTAGCAATCAATGTTTGGCTTTGGCAACAGATATTGCGCCAACCTATGGTAAGACCGTATTTCACTCTACAATCCACTGCCACATCCATGCTTGAACCAAAGTTGTTCTTGAGTTTGCTATTTAGAAGTTGCAAAACTCTTTTCTGAATTTTACTGATTTCACTTTCCCCATGGACCTTTGTTGTTGTTTTACGATACCGAGCATTCAGTGCACCCCACTGGCAAATACCCCCATAGCAATAAGTTAGAGCCAAATGAGATTGGAAATAGGGTCAGAATTCACCTGCATTTATCCAGTCGGCCTGTGTTTAATGTGTGCAGTATACAGAAGGAGAGACTCTAATGGATAGATGCTGCAAGTAATTCAGGCACTGCATGGGACCTAATGAGGGATAGAATTTAGAGAAACCAATCTTTTTCTCTGCCCATTGATGCTGCCAACTGTGTTTCTCCCATAGAGCTACACTGCCCTCTGAAAGGTCTGAGAGGTACTACAGTATTAGATTGTCATATCCAGTAGCTCTGGATTCAAACTGTTATCTTTAAAGCTATTTCAAAGTGCAATAAACACAATACATAATGTGTTGTTTCAATTCAAGTTGTAATCAGCTTTTATGTTTTCTCTGAAGAATAAAAAGTATGTTTATTCTGCATTAGATCTGAATAAAGAGGCTTCTGGTGATCACAAACACAATGCATTACGTTTATAAGAATTATCAATGTGTCCCATCGGTACATAAGAAGAGTAGTGAACTTGGGCAAGTTTAGATTTAGCGACTGGCACAATCCTCTTTGTAAGTGGTTTGTGAGTGAAGGTAAAAGCAATATTTGACTACACATTGCTCCACTCTTTTCTCAGTTATACAACAATCTTCTCTTTTGACTACACTGTTCCTACTCTTTGCACAAACTATTGAATTGTACAGTTTGATATGGCTGCGATCTACCCTGGAAGGAAGTCAAAGTCCAAATGTGAATTGATCTCTCCGATCAACATGATGAATGAGGGGTGCCAGGGGTTCTTTCTGCAATGTCAGGTCCGACCCAGCGCCATTGTTCGTCCCATTGTGTTGTGGGGGAAGATGAAGGTTTCACAAGTCAATATGCCTATAGCCATTAGTGCGCACTCCGCTGTTCTATCACCACTCAAAGAAATAGAGCCAGTAGTGTAATGGTGCTATAGTAGGTAACAGAGGAATTATGTACACTTGAGTCTGTCCTGCAGCATGAAGCTCAGCCCAAAATACATGTGTTCTGTAGGTAACACACACATTTGTGTTCACTTTGTGGTTGTCAATATTTAAGTACATGGCAAAAAATCATGTATGGTGGACACCTCAGTTCAGATATTTAATTACATGTATTGTTTTTTGGGACCTGCCTTTAAGTCAATGCCGTTTCCAGGGAGTTTGTGTGTGACTGTGAGGTTTTGTAAAAAAAGAGAACGTTGTCACATGGTGGAAAGGAGGAGAACTCAAAATGTAGGAATGTAGAATAATGTTTTAATAAAGATGATAGAAAAAAAGTCCAAGGTAAAAACAAACTCAAAATCTAAATAAATGTCAGGAACCAAGAAAACAGATGGACAAAGGCAATGGACCAGCGACAAATGGAGAAGAGCACAGGTACAGAGAGACGGTGAAACACATCAGGGCGGGGCAGACAATCAACACAGGGGAACAGGACGTCAAAATAAAACCAAACCACAGAGAACAGAACAAAAAAAACAAGTACAAAATAACTGATAATCCACACCATGAGAAATTGAATTGAATTGAAAATTTCAGTGCACAAAGGTGCTTGGGGAAGAGTTTCAGCGGAGACCTCACTGGTATAACTGTACTTCTTATGTATTGTGTATCCTACGAATGACAGAAGCAATAAACAGCTTTACTACAGTCAGAGGACCATTCACATCAACACTAATTGTATTTCCATCCATCAAATAAGGAGGCATGAGGTTTTTTCCAAGAGGATTTTCATTTACAAATCTTAGAAGCACCTGCACGCAATTCTGTTTTTGTAAGAAGAGATTGGCTGGGATCTAAATTTTAAAACACTATGGAATGGAATTTGATTTACAAATATGTTCGCTTTCAATGTGTTAGTAAGGGATTACACGGATTAACAGGATTATTTGTTTTAGAGAACTGAATTTGTTTCTTGCCAAATTCAGGCATTATTATGATAGCGTGAATAACACTATCGTTGCTTTTAATGCAGATTTATTTTTGACAGACTTTATATGATGTATGTATGTCAACCTGCTCACGGGCTACAGGTGTAAATTAGCATTGCTGCTACAACCTGGTACAATGCATCCCTCCTCTTGGCTAATGTTTATTGTACATTGTCCGAGTTATAATAATACCATGTGACACACCACATCCTGTTGCTTCATATTTAAGAGAAAATATGCACTTTACCAAATACTGTTGAAATGTCTGTTTACCAGCCCGTTTCTGCAGAATGAAGTTCACAAACAATTCCTCCCTGCGCTCCTACTCTTTGCAACTCAAAAAGAGGCATTAAAGAAGTTATTTGCTTAACAGTACATGCTAAAAACTGGTTGGTAAAACTGAAATACAGCAAAACGAAACGGTAACTGCAGCAGGTAAACAGTAGGATGCTATGGTAACTGGCACAATAAACTGAGATCGCTTACACTTTCGAACTGACTGAATGAAAGAATAGCTTAAGTGGTCCCAGAGAGGAAAACTAGCTTCATTTATTCTTGTTGCATATGTCAACAAACAACAGCTGCATGTTATTCTTTATTTTTCAAATGAAGTTGAGGTATTTTACTTCAATAAACTCTATTAAAGCTCCCTAATTTTAAAATGGAATGTGAAAATCAATCTAACTAGTTCCCATAGCTCTTTAGGTATTTCATGACACTTTGAAGCAACTATGGTTAAAGTTCTAACTCATCATTCTAACATATGCAGAAGCCAGTACTTTTCCACTTGATGTTTTGGTTACTCAAGGTTGAAGCTGCTGGCACTGTGGCAAACGCTGATTGGAGGACTCCATTCCTCCTTGCTGCATAATACACTTGCATTCTGTCAGGTTCGTGTTTGTGCTGTCTCTACGATGAAAATTAAACATGTCTTCTGTCTGAATTAAAGACACGATCCCAGACTTTGTCATCGTCATATCACTTTTTCCTTTGTATGTATTTGGTTTGGCCTTATCACCGCGTATAGATCAGAGCAAAAAGACATTATAAAGACACTATTTCCCAGTCTATCAACTCTCAACCCGAAGCCTGGAATAATATCTTGCAGGGCTCTTACTACAGATTTGCCGGGCTATTGTTTGGATTTACGGCTATACAAACATACAATTAATTGAATAGAATTGGATTACTCACAAGAATCCCAAAAATTGTTTTCGAATAAGCAAAATGTATTATTTATTGAAAAGAAAAGTCGGTTTTACCTTTAAAATAGCACCCAAATGATACCTGGCCACCATGATACATATATCCATGTTCAATCCTCCATTTGACTGGTAATTACCCTCCTTTGTTCTTACATCTTGTTTGAACCCTTGCCTCAAAAATCTGCTTTTCACATACAGCTGCCAGTTACAGCTAAGCCATTCTCACCACCTGTTCTAAACTGAGAATCGCTACATGCAAAGGTCAAATCCAGTACCATCACGTCGACTTCCGAACATCTACATTTTAAAGCAAATGCACTAATTTCATCCTTTTCAACAATAATATGAAAAACAACAGATGGTAACAGCTGCACACCTAGAATGGCGCACTCTTCCAGGGCCTCATCATGTGTTGGCTTCATGAAACGGCTTTAATATTTCATGTGAATATTGTTTTTTTGGCTCATGGTTGGGGATTGGATAGTGATAAAACACAGGTTGTATTATTTTTCTGCCATGTAGCTCACAAATGAGGTTCAATGGACACTGGGGCACAAAAATATATTACATGTCTCGATCTTTTGCATTTGCATTTGAAGGAATTTAGGTGTTTGTGGTGTTAATTTGTGAGTTAATTCACCTTGAGCTAAGCAGAGGACACGCAAAGTATCAATACTGTAGGTTCAATCGATTCCCCATGGCAACAATCTTGATTCCCGGGCTGATCATTCACCCAATGTCAAAGACTTTAAATGTGCACTTCTACGTCTACGTGTTTGACAAAAAGATTTTATTAAAGCAGCTCTGGTTGTCTTCATGTCTCTCCATGGCCTTGCATCTGTGACATGTTAGTGCCATATGAACCAACACGGACTTTGAGGTGCACAGGAAGTAGCCTATTGCCGGTGTCAGGATCAGACATGGATTTTTAGACCAGGAAGGATTTTAATCTATACAACTGAAGGTTTTTTTTTAATCTTTACTCATTTGGAGTTGGATTTTTTGTCAATGTTTTGTATATTTATTGTGATCTTAATGTTTGTTTTTGTTCATATTTTTTATGTTTATGTAGATTTGAATGTTTAGGATTAATGCCTTATGTGATATGGGTTGTGAGGTGCTTTGTGTTGCCTTGTGTAGGAAAGACGCTCTACAAAAAAAAGTTGATTGATTGATTGATGATTGGACTGAAGCATTATTTATATCAGGCATGGCATATTGACACCGACAAGCAAACACCATGCTGAAACAATATAATATTTGGACATATATTTATTCACGGCAGCAAATTATACATACACTTACAATTCACCTTCATTCAACCAGGAATGTCTGGAAACTGAGATTTTGGAATGTCTCTCTCAGGGGAGTCCTGGCCCCCAAAGGGAAGAGGGGGTGAAGTTGGATGAATGGTTTTACAGGGGATTTTGTATTATTAGGGGAAACCAGAGCACAAGGAGGAAACCTAGGGGGAACATGCAAACTCCACTCAAAAAGGCCATGCGCCGAAGAGTAATGATATATTAAAACAGGATGTATAGCACATTATATCATGAAGGAAGGGGGCTCCGTTTTAGGTATACCCCT